>CM036938.1:47272021-49672021 GCA_020800305.1 Porphyrio hochstetteri | reverse complement strand
AAATTACATATATACAGTAAAAGAAAAGTGTGAAAGAAATTGAGAAAAAATTTGGCCAGAAGTGAATGTAAAAAGCAGCAAGAGAAGTCTCTATACTGTCACACCTGTTATTTAACTATGTTACTCTCATTAGAGGAGTTATTTAAAATGAGTCCCTTTGCAAAATATTGAAAATAATACTAATTAGAAGTTTAAAAGCCACAGGCATACAGCATCAGATTCTTAATTATAGCAATATAAACTGAGCATAAAGGCTTTGTATCTATGGAACAAAGATCTAAAATGTATCTTAAAATGCAACAGCTTATAAAGCACTGGGGAGTCCATTTCATGTTCCTAAATGCCAAGCTGTGATGAGAATTCACAGGAGAAAAATGTTCATGTTATGTTGTTAAACTAAGTCAGATTCAAAGTAGTTTATTGATTTATAGATGACACGTAATTAACCATCAATGAGTGAGCTATATGCTTGAGATCAGTGTCAGTAATGTAGGCCATAAACCATGCATAGAAAATCCCTTCTGTAACTACTGCCCTGCAGCCTCCTCTAGGGAATTTCCAGGTGATCCTTCCTGAGATCCCAGACTACACACCTTCCTGGGATCACACCACCATGCTAGCTAGGTCCCAGCCAGCACACTGACACGGGTCCCTCTTGGTCCCCCAGCACTTGGACACTGTGGGCAGTGGGAGAGGCTGCTTGTGGCACCCCATGGGAGGGTATGCTGCCCAGGTGGGCAGAAGCTGGGATACCCCTGGGTGACTTGGGTGGCACCACGTGGAGCTTTTATTGCAACTGTGCCCATGCCAAGATCTCTTCTACCACTGCTACCTCTCATGCTTCTCCTAGGCTTCTTTTTAGGTTGACACCTTTGATGAAAAAGTCTCTTTGTAATTTGTCTGCCTGTTTAATGTGGTTTCCTCTTCAAGTGACAAGGGACATATGCTGTCTGAAGTAGTTTTGGGTGCACCATTAACATGCATTGTGACATCCCAATTTGAACTCGTGCTATTATGCAGTTCCATTTGCCACAGTTGAGCCTAGGAAGCACCCTCACAGCACTTGGTTCTGTGTAACACAATAGTAGGTGAGGAAAAGAGAAGTAAGTATATGCAATAATTAGTTTTCTGTGCAATAAATTTGGAACTGGTAAATAATGGTAACTATGGTAAAACATAAAATTTCAAAAAATGAAAAAGACATAAAAAGAAAATACAACTTGCCTATGATATGCTACCTTTCAATGACACATGTTGTTTTCTAAGGTAGACTAATACCAATTTTTCTGTGTGAATTAAGTGGATTCTGACACCATTCTATGCAACAGGGCATATGGAGAAGAGCTCTCTTCCTAAAAGTGTGATGCTTGACTTTATCTCTGTGCAGACAAAAATATTTTTTTTCAGTCAGCCATATTGTGAAGTCATACTTTTGATTCCTCTTGATGTTCATCATGGCTCATTTTAAATCATGCTAATCCTTTGAGTGACTTTGTTACTCAACTATGTGCTTCTAAATTTCCAGTCAGGGAAAAAAATATGTTTGTGGCTTTTTTTTAAGTTTTGGGGTTTTTTTAATCAGACTTTTTTTCTTTTCTTGGAACATAAAAAGGAGACTTGTTTTCCTCCTTTTTAAGGTATAAGTACTTTGGTCAGCCACATCCTTCTTTGTTTTGGTGTGCAGAAAGGAGCAAAGCAATTAACCTCTTTTAGTACCTTGACAATGTATTTGCATTATCCTTCCTTGGGTAATAGTCTATATAAATTAATACTGGTATTTATTATTGTACTTCAAAGGTTATGGAGTCTTTCTGCTTAGAAAATGATAGCAATGAATTATGTCTTTCACTGCCTTACCATCAAGGGGAATGTATCACCGATCAAAGTGACTTTGGGTACAAAATAAATATGATTTTTTACAACTAATAAAAATTTCTGTTATTCATTATAGGATTCAGGTTTGCACAAGAAATATAGATAAGAAATCACAGATAGTATAAGAAAGTAAACCCCTTTAAGTAAGAAGTGTTTCTATATGATTTATATTATATTTTCCTGCCTGTATTCCACAGGATACTATTGAGGTGGAAATAAAAATGCTAGACCCTGAGTCACTGAATTTCACTCAATGTGTCATAATTATAAAACCAGCTTTTGCTATACAAGTCTGATCTACTGTGAAAACGTACAAATTATTCAGTTGCTCTAGAAATGCCTCATTTATTACCTATAGTGAGAAACTCTAATGGATGAATCATGAGTTTGACTTCACCAATTTACTCCTGAATCTGATTACAAGTCCCTTTGTGTCATGTTTTCATGTAGTTTAAAAAAGGTATAAGATACATTTCATTTTGAAGTAATTCTAATTCTGCATGGGTTCCCTCAGTTATGCTAGAAGGAATTCAGGAGGCTGAAAGTATTTTTGGCATATGCAGGAGGAAATGTGATCAGCCTTGAGGGAGCCTGCTCTAGATCAATATCTCACCACACTGGAGGATGCAGACGGGTCCATGATGCACACACAGCGAGCTATGCTGAGGAGCACAAAATGGCATCATAAACTTGCCAGAGTAAGCTTCCTTTCAAATGTAAAGGTATTAGTTAAGGGCAAAGAACTATGATGTCAAGGGAAAATATTAATCTTATTAGCTATCTGTACAACAACGAGTCAGAATACTTTTGTGATGTCCAGTATTTATTTGGGTTATTATTACTATTTTATGAAAGGGAAGTATGATAAGTTCAAAGGTCAGGTCTTGTTTAGTAAGATGCAACATTAAAAATATTAGTGTACCTATGCAAAATAAATGTACTGATACATTTCATTTTCAGAAGCTTGTTGATATATGGGTTTGGATATTTTAGTCTCTATATTCCAGTTCATGAATGTTAGAAATTTCTGTAGAAGAAGAAATTCAGAGCTTTCATGATCTCTCATCAAGCGTGGCATAATTACAGGAAAGAAGAAACTGAATAACAGAACTAGCCTGCTGCCATGATATGTCTGAATACCTATTAGCTGAAGAATATCTACCGTTATGAAAAAGGTTGTCCTGAAGAGTGGAAGAGGCGTTGAGTTAAACTGTAAAGACAAAATCCTCCTTGGCTCAGGTCTGTGGGCATCTGCAAAAGGGACTCCCTTGCAGTTGTCAATTTACCAAGGATTTTAGGTCTTTTTTGCTGGAAAAGCCAAAAGTATGGGGGAAATGATTGAAAAGTTGCCATGCTTTTGTAAAGGAGAAAAATAATTTGAGATAAAGATTGTTGTTTTTTTTTTTTTTTTCTGGATGACAGAGGTAGAAAAAACAGAGGTTTAGAACTGATCAGTTGAAGAATTTGAGAATTTGAGAAAAAGCCAATGTTTTATTACTTTTGTTTTTGCTACAGATCAGACCACACGTTAGAATATCAAGCTCTTCAGTGGAATATGAGATCAGGGCAAATGTTTATTTCCTTCAGTTTAAAATTGAACTATGACTGAGATTGCTTAACTAACTCCTCTGGGGACTTTTATACTTCTAAACAAAGAAAAGGATGAGCTGAGTCTGAGAACATGCTCCTTTTCTCTTACACCTGAGGAATGAATCCTGTGCAGGTGGCATGAAGACATAATGGATTTAGAGTGAAGATCATGGGAAGAATTAGGCAGAATTGGGTAGAAACAGGACAGTGAAAAAAAGTCTGAAATATATATATATATATATACACACGTACCTTCAAATAGGGATAATATTCCATACGCTGAGTTTTATCATTTTCTGGGAGAGTGGGAGAAATTTAAATAAAGTGAAAAATACAAAGTCCTGGGCTGCTTGGAAATTTGTGGTTCATATTTTTATCAAATTTGAGTTCTTTTCTGCTGGTTTTCTCTCTCCAGAGTCCTATCAGCAACTAGCGAAGTAAGGGTCATAGGAGAAGGAAGGTAATGTAATGTCAACCCATATTTACTGAGAGAATTTGTTTACTATATTTCATTCTCTTGGGTTTTTGATTAAGCATGACATGAAAAGATCAAATTTCTTGTGTATCAGATCATTGCTGTGTTGTTTTGAGGAAATGATTTGGATTGGGGATACTACAACAGCCTTCTCAGAGAGATATTTAGATGGCTCATGCTCTTATATCTCCCATGCTTCTGCACTGCTGACTAGATACTACATGTGCTTGGCAAGACAAGAAACTGTCAGGAATGAAGATTAATGCCATTTAGAAAGAGAAGCTTTTTATAAACGAGGTTGGAGGGCAGGCATCTTGTTGTAACTCCTATGAGACAATGTGGCATTTCAGGAGAAGGCATATAAACATAAAACTGGCCTGGGGTAAGCAGCTACATACAGAAACACACACTATCTCAAAGCTGCCATACATTTATAGCAGATCAGTTTTCTGCCTGAAAGGAAGGTAACCTTAGTCTACAGACTTCTATAATTTAGCATTAACATTTATGAGGCTGATCCATAAATGGGGGATTTTTCCACTGTAGACTTCGGTGAGATGTAGATTGGGCTTTATATGTAAATGTTTAAACTGTGGGTTTTGACTCATGAATGTTAAATCTCTAATTAAGCCATAACATTCTTAGCTCAATGATCTTATTGGCTTCTCACTTTCTTGTCCTTTCTTCTCTCTTTCACCTTTCTGTTTGGGCAATTGCAATTGTACTTTGGCATTAACATGAAATTTAGAATGATAAAATTCACTGTAATCAAGACACAGGTTGACAGGTAGGCCAAGACCCTACTATGTCTTGTAACTCTTCAGATTTTTCTTTCGTGGTGATTTAGGAAAGGCTGTGTTCTGATTTGCACTGAGATTTGCTGTTAAGTTAAACAGTATTTTAAAACGTCCATGAGCTAAATTTCCTTACAAATTTTTCTCAGTGTCATGATCCTGTTGACAGTTTAAAAATGGTATGTCACAGTATAAATACTTCAGCTATTGGATTTTCTTGTTTCATCTTATGGAAATGTTGCTGCTTCTGTAATCCTTTGTAACTGATTCTGTAGAGCAAGAATGTCTTCTAGGTTATCAACTCAAGAATTTTAGGTAGGAAAGCTGTCTGAATGAGTAAAAGCATCACATGGTATATGAACAGGTCATGGTAAATAGAATATGGGACATTTTGCCACTAAGTGATATTTATATTTGCTCAGGTGGAGGGAGTAACATTGTAAATTAATAGATGGAGAGAAACAGTGGGTATAGGGCAGCTAGATGGTATGACTTAAATGCTATTTCTTAATTAAATGTACTGCCATCTGAAGCAAAAATATTCTGAGAGTTGTAGCTATGTTTAAACATGAAAAAGTTAACTTCAGTGAATGGAATCTATTTTGTTAACATCTCCTAGGAGTTTTATCTCAACTCTATGAAATGATGTGTTGACATGTAGGAGTCTTCTCGATGGAAAAAAAAAAAAACATAAAAAAGTTATTGTCAGGCAGTTTGCAGGAAGTTTATGAAAAAGTTGTGTTTACTAACACCAGGAAGAAAAAATTCTGCCAAATAATGTGTTAAGATAAAAACCCAAAGCATTTAGCAAGGCAGGGTGAGTGAGACCTAATAATGAAGTTTATAGAGCCAAGCTGTTTCATAACTCCTTTTTTTGATAACTTTGTCTTCTACCAATGTTTTATCTGAGTTCTTCTAAGAAACCAAATTTCCCCCTTTACCAAGGAAAACCAAAGCAAACAGAGTATGAGTTTCTTCTATCTTTATTATTTTCTTTGCTGCCACATGACAGTGGGAAAAAACATCGGTGTTCTTCTTTCAAATATATGAAACAATGTATCTGTCTCAATATCATCAGATGTTTGCTCTTTAAAAGTTGTCCCTTATAATATCTGGATTGCATTTTGCTCTACTGCCCTGAAGAAAATGAACTGTTGAGGAACTTATACACAAACAGGCATAGCATGGTTTCCCTAGCAGAGATTCAGCAGCCCGTCTTGCGCCTATCTGTAATGATATTACCAGGAGCACTGACAGAGGTGGCAGCTTGTAGTTATACTAAAAGACAAAATAAACTTATTAACCATGATATGTGGGGTTTTTTTCCTATCTGTTTTGCTTGGGTTTAACTTACACTATTTAACATGTGTTTCTTGGACTGAATTCATTAGGGCACTTTCCCTTGAAATATGAAGTTGGTATTTTCTTCTAGGAGCTACACCAACAGTAAAAATGTTTGTGCAATGTCATTTAAGCAGGGGTTATGCCCTGAGTTTCCTTTTCCCCTGCAGGAAAAGCAGTACATCACTGTACTTCCTCAGGAACAACCTGAGGAATTACTGAAACACAGAGGAGATGCATCAAGCTTGTTCATTTGCCATTTTTTTCTGACATGTGTAAGAGAGAGAAAGAGAAAATGCATGTGTCTGTCCTTTACTAGCTGAAAAATAGCTCTCTAATTCTTCTTCCTTAGTACCTCTGTCTAACAAGCTGGAGATTGGGTCAAGGTTTGCTAGTACTTGCTTCAACATGCCTGTTCCCCACTTGCAAAATTGTGAGGGGAAGGAGCAGCTGCACAAGCAAAAGATGGGGAGGATTGTTTCTGATAGCAGAAAGCATTGATTTTATGGCTCACTGCCATCACAGCAACAGTGTTTAATGCTACTGTGATAGCTTTGAGGAGTGGATTGAGGGTCTGAGTACTGTCTTGCGGGACTCAGAAGCAGTGTGCAGCTATCAATATTTCTTTAAGCCTAAATGCATTGTTATCACTCTGTAGATGCCCCTTGAACTTATTTATAGCTCCACAGGAATTGCTGAGAGTGTTTTGACTTCTAATACAAGTGTCTTTCAAGGCTATAAATGATAGTCCTGCGGCTTGCACTCACACCCTGGCACAGGCCATATCGGCAGAGGAAGGGACAGGGCTCTCACCTGTACAGCCTAGACTTTATAATCCACATTTTACTGGACAGTCATATCAAACAGTGAAAAACTGAGAGAATTTTTATTTCACATTTTATTTCTGTTGTTACCAGCATGTACCCCCAGGCTAAGGTCCACACAGAGACAGAAGTGTACTTCTACTGCTGTGGCTGGAAGACACTTTCAGGGATGGCTGAACAGACTTCATGGAGCTCTCAGCAAAATCAAGGAGCGAAAACTTTGTATTACCTTGGATCTCCTATGCTCTGAGGTAGACATATATACCTTTGCCCAAGTTAAAGTGGCTTCCAGTAGATTTATCTTGAATGTTTCCTGCAAGTAAGACATAATTTTCCAACCCAGATATCAGATGTCAAACTGACATGCCCCTCACAAGAGGTGGATATTTTCATTTGAATGTTTAATAGTACTGATGCAAGATCATAACACTAGTAAGTCATTAGGGCATGGGCATGTTGACTTTCAAGCATCAGTGACAGCAGGGGTTTTTATCTTTTCCACCATTTATCATCAGATTATCTGATCTTCCCCATGGTCCAAGTGTTCCTTGAGGTACTTCATACCTTGACAGAAACTTCACAAGGTGATGCTGGAAGGAAAGGTAATTTTTTCTCCTCCTTTGGGCATGACTATTGATGTTAGCTCAACAGCTCCTTGGAATTCCTAATGCCTTGGTGTCTTTAGTTATTATCTGAGGGGAAATAAAAGGCTGCTGTGCTAGGTAAACCAGGTCTCACCATGCAGCACAGGAAGATTGAGGAAAAATCTCCCATCATATGTGTGTCAAATAATTCTAGCATCATTTAGACACCACAGAAACCAGCACTAGCAAAATATAGAGTGCGAATCACTGTAATTCACATGGTAAAATAGCTGTACTAATGCTGCTAAGAGTCTTGAAAGGAGAGTCTTTCCTGAGGTGGCAGCTTTTCAGTACTGCTTTCTGCTCTTTTTGCAATCTTGAAACAGAATTGAAGTCTTACTAAGCACATGAAATAAAGGATGGTATTAATTTAAAAACAACTTTCTTCCAACTCTAAAAACCCAGTAAATGAAACAGTAATGGAATTCCTGTCATATGCTAACAGCAGCAAGATACCTACCTACCTACCTACCATTTTACTTTCAACTTCTCAGTTTATTGAAGACCTTACTTGTTTGCTTTGCCATTTTCAAACATGTGGCATACAAATAGTACAAAATGAACTGAATAAAAATTAATAAATTCTCATTAGTTTATTTTCTTTAATTCTATTTTTATTACAAAATCCATTTTGTTTCAGTCTAGAAATAGTTTAGACATCAGAAGAATGCTTAGCAACTATTAAGTGTAGGTTGCAGCCTGAGTGCTAATGCAAAGTAATTCTATCTAATTTAATAGCCTCCCAATTTGGTGAAAATTTGTTGCCAGGTTGCTTAATTTGTCATTTTTTGTACAATTTATTTCATATTAAAATATCAATAGCTTCTCCTGGTTTGATTTGTAGAAATCCTAAATAAAAGCTTCAATAAAGTACAACCACTGCAATATCAGGTGTTCACTGTAGAAAACTGTTAGCCATTCCACTTAAATTTACAAGGCACAGATCCTTACATTTCAGATTAATGGCACACATGGCAGAAGCATTCTGCAGGTACTAAGTATATCTGACAGAAAATACAAATGTAGTTTCAAAAAATATAAATGTATTTTGAAGTTTATTGTGTGAGTTGTTGCAGTTGTGAGCTCTTTAAAAAGGGTGATCTTTATGTTCCTCAATAATCTTAGTCATACCATTAAGATGTCTAAGAATTTGTGATGCAGAAAGACAGCAAATGTTTAAATTACAAGCCTTTGGTAATTTACATTGACCTCCTATGCATCATGTGAATTATAAAGTAAAACATCCCATGTATTGCTGCACCCACAAAACCTTTTATGACCAGGCTGGGTAATGAAGAGTTCTCAGAGAGTCTTTGTTCAGTTGCATACAAACTACGATACACCAGACAGCTTGAGAGTACACAATGTTTAAAGAAAATCAGCACAGATCAAAAAAGCAATGTGATTTTATATGCTTGCCTGTTTACCTTGACAACTTACATGCTGTGCGGTGGAAAGCAGATGCAAACACAGGAATGCAAGATATCTGAGAAAACTAAGAAGAATAAAATGAAATTGAAAGAAATACCATATCCAAAGTAGGAGTACAATGAGAAAAGAAGGAGATAGAGGGTTTTTATAAGACAACAGCTGCCAAAAACATTACAATCTAAAGCCCAAGTTCTTTTGTAAGAGCTGGAAATATTTACTTATGTCCTTGTGCTTCACATTGAGACTTTAGAAGTTCTCACTGCTGCACAGGCAGTGAAATATGTTCCTTATTGTGTATTAATAACTATAAAAGCAGTCTCAAAATTAGAAACCTAGGATTAGAGAGTAGTTTTCTTTCTAGAAGAGGAAGCAGTTGTTACTATAGTAGTCTGGGAGACAACAGTCACTTTTTCTTTAATTGGACTGGAGAATTAAAAACATAGGAAAATACTGCCATTTCAAAGGAAGTTTTTAAAGGGATAGTGGATGTCCTTATTTCTTTGTTTATTGACTAAAAGGCCTTTTCTTGAATTTTCGGAAATGATTGTCAATAAAAATGTTGTGTCCTTTTTCTGAACCTGCCAGGGAATATGAACCCGAATCATCTGCGTAAGCTTTGTGAACAGTTAATTTATTTAAAGAAAAATAAAGCATACTGTCAAAAAATATTTTCAAAAAAAGCTGTTTCCAAACTTTAAATTTAGATTTAGTACACCTATTCATTGAATTCTTGAGGGTATGTATGTGGCAAAATACAAACCAATCTAATAAGTATACCATAAACTGTATCTACAAAAGATTCCCAAATTCCTGTCTGTATTGCAAATATTTATAACTGACACTACCAGTGAGTTTTTTGAGTGGTAGTAGTGGACAAGAATCAACATGAAAAGTCAAGCTACTAGCTAAAATGTAAGTCCCCATTGCTTATAGTTAAATAGAAGGTAATTACTTATTTCAAGTTAAATACAAAATTCCTGCTGTGGGTTCATCAATTTTGCAAAACATCATGCAGTGCAAAGATATAATTTGTTAGTTTTCATTTCACTGACAGTATGAGTGTGCATGCATACATGCATATACACAGAACTTCCTATAGCATTTGAAAAATAGAAACTAATGCTTCACATAAGGTGATGCTCCTTTTTCATCTATTTTTTTGCTGAATCCTACATATGCTTTCCCCTGCAATTCAAACTCTGAGAACACCAAACCAAAACAATACATATGTAATGCTGAAAGCTTGTACTTTGTATATGCATGCTTTCCTGCACATCGTGTTTTCCTGCAGGTCTTACAATTATAGGTGTCGCATTTTTATCTGCTTTCAACCCAAACTGAATGATAGCTTTGAGATGAAGTTTGAAATTCTGAAATAAACAGAGCTGTCATCTATTTCTGTACATGCTGGTATTTACCCTCAGGTGGTATCACACTTGGCATAGCTCTTTAAAGTGAGATTTTCAGAGGGAGGGAGAATATCCTACCTCCATTTTCTGCTGACATGTTCAGTGCAATTCAAGTATGGTTCAGCCAACTGAACCTGCACCAGTTTTGTTGTTTGCTAATTTTCTTTCTCTTGGAGCACAATAGTTAGAGTCCAACACTTCAGGATTTTTTTTTCCATATTTTTGCCTTTGTAACTAATTTTGGTTTGAATTAACTTTCCTGTGACAGCATGAACTGCAGTCGTGTATGGAAACTGCTGGGTTGGGAGATGAAAATGGTTATTGATAACCGACTATCACCCATTGAAAGTGGTAGTCTTTCAGTAACAGCTTTTATTTTTGCTTTTTACGGAGGCACTCTGCTCAGGTGTCCCTGCCAAAGCTATAAGATAGACATGAAATAATAACTCATATGCTGACAACAAACTCAGTGGTCTGTGCTGTGCTGTCTAGGAGGTCTGTGTTCTGTTTTATGACCTTGATAAAAGAAAATCCTGGACTCACTGATGACAGCAACTAAAAAAAAACTCATGCTAACATTTCCTCACCACTTGTCTTGCCTGATTTCTGCTTATCGGAGGCAATGATGCGTCTTTTTAAGACTCATGGACTCTTACAATCTGTATGAATTCAATGGTTTTGCCTTTTTAAAGTCAGAGAATGAGCTCTTACCAGAATCAACATGTTAATGTGAAATGATTTTATGGAGTGTGCAACTTCTCTTGTCTTTGTCCCATGGTGTTCACAAGGTAACTGTTATGCTGAGTAGTCTTTCTTTGTAATAAAAGCTAT
Source organism: Porphyrio hochstetteri (assembly GCA_020800305.1). Classification (NCBI taxonomy): domain Eukaryota; kingdom Metazoa; phylum Chordata; class Aves; order Gruiformes; family Rallidae; genus Porphyrio; species Porphyrio hochstetteri. Next base: position 49,660,807 of record CM036938.1, on the reverse strand, counting down.
CCTTCCCTTTTTGTGGTAAGTTAGGAAGCCTTTATAAAAATGCTTTCTAATAATGTTTTAAAATAATTTTCTATTTTTCAAGGATTAAATTTGAAACACTTTTTTTTAAAATTTTGGTATAGTGGTAGATGAGATTTGGATAATATTGTGAATTCCAGGGCACAAATGCCTTAGGTGGAAAAAATGAAGGTTAAAAGGCACTGAGCAGAATTCTGTACAGGGCAGGGGATGGGAGCTGGGGGTGGCATTTCCCTACTCCAGCATGGGGTCCCACCCAAGAGAGACAGTCCTCCATCAACTTCTCCAATGTGAGTCCTTTCACACAGGGCTTCAGCTCTTTAACTGCCCCAGCGTGTATCCCTTCCATGGGGTGCCAGCCTTCAGGTCCAGACTGCTCCAGCCTGATCCCCTATGGAGTCACAAGTCGCCCCATCAAATCTTCTCTTGGTGTGGGTCTCTTTTTCCACAGGCTGCAGGTCCTGCCAGGAGCTTACTCCAACGTGGTTTTCCAATGGGGTCACAGTGTCCTTTAGGTGTATACATCTGCTCCAGTATGGGGTCCTCAATGGGCTGCAGGTGGGGTCTCTGCTCCGCAATTGTCATTCACAGGCTGCAAGGGGACAGCCTGTTCCACCATGGTCTTCTTTACAGGCTGCAAGGGAATCTCTCTCTCTGGTGCCTGGAGCACCTTCTCCCTTCATGTCTTCACTGGCCTTGGTGTCTGCACAGTTTCTTACATCTTCTCATTCCCTTCTCTGATGGCAAAAAGGGGCCACTTGTAGGTGGGGAGGTTATTTTTGTTTGTTTTGGTTGGTTGGGGTTTTTTGTATTTATATGATTCTCTGAGTTGCTACCAACATTGCTGACTGGCTCAGCATTGGTCAATGGCCAATCTGTCCCTGAGCTGGCTGGTGTTTATTATGTCGGGCCTAGGGGAAACTTTGAGCTGCTTCTTGCAGAAGCCACCTCTGAAGCCCTTCCCCTTTCTCCATCAGAACCCTACCATGTAAAATCACAGGTTGTGAAAAAATGTTAAAAGGGATACACAGAAGATTAAAGTGGAGATTTAGAGCTCCCACAGTTATGATAACCTTTTAAGGGACAAGTTTTGGTCAGCTAAGTCACATATTTCAAAGAACTATTTCTGTTCTTTGACAATCCTGAGATATTTTGCGTGTGTTATGTGACTTCTCTGCATATATGTGGGACTGGGTCTAGTTTTCCACTTTATATGGTCCTCAACTTTCACTCTGCAATTCCATTGTATGTTATTTTCTTGTGCACAGAGACATAAATGATAGATACTCATGTTTGTTTGCACATAAACATTAGACTGAAGGAAATTACATTCATAAGATTGAATTGCAAACATGCTATTGGATTCCAGAATGCACAACAAGACATTTTCAATATAATTTATTCCTTGGTTATGCCCTGTACAACTTATTTTGTACACAAAATATATATTGCCTTTTCCAAAGCATCTAGAACACTCTGGGGCCATGAAGCTATAACTAATAATATTATCCTTCCCAAAGATTTTCAGGCTTCTGTTTGAACTGAACTAAAATTAGAATTTCTGTTCCTGAGGGAAATGAAAATATTTATGGATTGTACTCTTATCCTTAGTTAATATGAAAAATTGACAAGGTTTTTTTTCCTGACTCCTGGGTCCTATGCTTCATGAAAGAAATACCAATCCTCTGATATATGTGCTATAGCATAACTCCTCTGAGGTCACACAAGCTCTCTGCCATCTAAGAAGGTGGAAGTGCTTTCATGGAAAATGTAGATCTAAGTGTATTGAACTGACACGTAATAGTTGGACAAAGGAAAAATTTACAGGTTAGAGTAACTTAAATGTTCTTTCTGTCTAGCAAGGAATTACATCTTTTCTCAAAACTAAATGGACTGCATACCATTCTAATTTTTCAAAATCACAATTATCTAGGAAAAAGGTTGCTTGATAGTAACTTATTTTCTAGTATTAATCAATAACTTAAATCTAAGGGAATGTCTTGCTAAAGTTTTTGAAAGCAAAGTTTCTGAGTTGTAGTTCCCAAGAAATTGCCTTTCAAACTGACAATGAGTAAGGCCTCATAAAGATTTTGTACTGGATGCACATTTATCTCAAAGGAATTACATACAAGTATGTGTGTATATATATACATTTTATATGTATTTTTATATATTTATATATACTTTTATATATATATGCACTTTAACATAAAGCATTAGTCTCTAAATCAAGTATTAAGCAATATACAGGGGAAAGTAACAATATGAAGTACGATTTAGTCTTGACAAAATAATCTGTTTAATGTTTTAATGATCTATTTAATCACTTGTTACACATATCAAAATTGGTGGTTAAGTAAATACAGAAATATTTTAATTAGCTGGATGTAGGTGGCATGCAGTGTGCAGAAGTGGACACTTAATTGGAGATATTTGTATTTATAGAATAACAATATATCTCCCTGTTTATTTCAAATTTACACTAGAATAACTGTGTAAATAATTTATCTCATCCTGCAGATTTCTACCATCCTTAGCTTTAAATGTCAATAGAAAAGTTAGTAGTTCTGGAAAATGGATTATACTAAGCAACATTGAAGTTTTCCTTCTATAACTTAACAACAAAATGGTAAAATACTGAAGAATCCTAGATTATCCCCTGACTGCTTACTTTAAAAACACAGCTGAAAATCTTATACTTCTGGGAAGCCTAAAAACTGCTTTGTTACAAGTGGGAAGCCATTCAACTGCAGTCAATCACAGGAATGCCATAGATGTTACCTGTGCTTTTTGACATTAACACATCAGGAACTTCAAGCAAGCTTTAAGTAAATCAAAGGCAACAACATTCACGTAACAGTGAGGAAGAGAATCAGTGCTCTTCAGGAAGATGAAATCAACTCTCAGTTAAATCAAGTAGGAAATTACTGTTAATTTTATGGAAATTAGACCAAAGAACTGGAACTGAATTCATAACCTTAGAGCACATATAACTTATTAATATACTAAATATGTGAATAATCACATGTTTTGGGAAAACATGGAAAGTGAAGAAATTCTTATGAATTTTATGTTGATATCTTGGAGGTAGTTTACAAGATGGATCCCTGTATGTTTATAAGAGCCAAGAAAAAAGCTATACCCAAACAGAAGAATCTGTCTAAATACTGAAAACTGTTGGTTTATACTCTGTAGGAAACAGCTAAATGAAGGTGTGTGTAGAAACAAAGGTAACTGCTATGCTTGAAAATCTTGAGGTTTGGAATATTTTTTTCAAAAAATTTAGATTTTCTAAAACACACATAATTTCAGAGTATATATATATCTAGTCACAAAGGCACAAAGAAATTATTCCTGGTACTGGTACCATTTTATATATCAGCAAAATTATTATAAAAGCCCATTAATTTGGTAGCATGACTTTTTGTTGTTATTTCAGTCTTCAAGTGGCATTGGATATTCCTGGATGCTGTAAGTGAAATTTCTCTCCTGTTAGGAGAAATTAAATAGATTTTGGTTTCACTCAAAAGGATGAAGTTGACACAAGTATTCTGATGGGATAAATGTGCTGACACTCAGAGAAATATGCCTGGCTCATGACCAGCAGCATAAGAATGAGTGAATAAGGTATTGGTGGACTCAGTTATTTGTTTGAATTTAGTCAGAAAGCTATTATATATTCAGAGAAAGAGAGATTAACACTGTTAAGAGCTGTCTTGCCATTTGTTGTCGAGTTTGGGTGCTTGGCTTGGTGTCTCCTTTTCACGTGCCATTGGTAGTTTGCCTCTGCCAGACCTTTGTTTATGATCCAGCTGTCATTGATGCTACTGTGATTCTTCCCTTTCACTTTGGACTGGGCTGCTAAACTACAACATTTTCTTGCATGAATATCAATGGAAGTGGCATGTAAATGCCAGATTTCATTTTATTCTTAATGCATCCTGCTGGATAGAGTGCATGTTTTGTTCATTCAATGGATAAGAAATACCAAGACCTGTCAGAGAGATATCAGATGCAATTATAGCACATTATGCTATGAGGAAATGGTTTCAGAATAACTAGTAATTTATTCTATGCAAATTGTTTCAACTACACAGTGCAGAATGTATAATCGACAGCAATGGCTATCATAACAATGTTAGCTAAATTATGTTAAATGAAAGTTAAATCTGTGTCTGCTTTATTTCTTTGGAATAAAAATGGTATTTTAAAAAAACCCACAGAAAACCAAACCCGGCCCCTTTCATGTAAGATAGAAATTCTATACTCTGCATAAAGAGGTAGGTACAGTTAGTGATTATGTTTCTCCTAAGGTGAACATTTTTATATTTCGGAGTTTTTCTGAGCAAGAATTCATAGTTTTTTCTTAAGGTTCTAGCCTTATTAATGGGCATTTGTCAGGGAAAAGTTGTATCGGTCCACTTTGGGGTATACTTCCCTCTATTAAAATCTTGCAAACAAGCCATTGTGTTAAATTAAACAGCCATCAACACTTAAATCGCTTTAGTAAAGAATTAATATATGTTAAGCAATTTCAAGGCATCACAGAAGTTAACTGATTTTAAGTCATGATTTATGTTCTCATCGTCCACTTGTATAAATAGAGAGTAAGTAAGTTAAAAAAGAGAAATGGACTTTTCTGTTCAGTAAAAGTTAAGCATTATTAAAATTATAATGCCATGTACAGATCATATGCTCACATTTTAAAATTCAACTTATGGAAATGGGCAAGTCACAAAAAATAATTACAGAATGATTCAAGGAGCTGGAGTCATGTTTATCAGACAGATACATACAGAGTTCACTCTATAAATTTGAGAGAAAACCCGAGAAGTGACTTTATTGCAGTTTATATGTACTTTCACAGGGAGAAAAAGCCAGTTGCTTAACTACTTTGTAATTTTCCAAGCAGAGAAAGACATAACGAGCCACAGAAACTGGAATCAAAACAGTGAATACATTTTGAATATTGAAAGTGCTTGGAATAGTGGTATAAGCATGTGTGACTCTTAACTGTATTTCTAATTGTAACTCAAGACCATAGTAAAATTTAAGAGTATCTTATGGCAAATTTAAAAAAAAAAAGATTTTGCTTTCCCTTAGCCCTAATCTCTTTATTGTCACTGTCCATCCCAATTTATATTATATTTAATAAGATGTAAGCTAAAAGTGGTGACATATTCTAATGTTTCCTGATACAAAAAAGCACTTAAAACAAAGTAAAATATTAAATATGAAAATTCAGTCCTTGATTTTTTATCAGACCAAGAATCAAGTAGGAGACAGATCCTCCTAACTTCCTTTCCTTGTAGGACTGAGACTCTTCAGGCTTCAAAAATGTTTGAATAACTGTAAAAGTGTTCAAAATTTAATAGTTGGTAGTAAACAATGTATTATGTAGTTGAATACAGGACAAAATTAGAACTTTGGGGGTCATGAAAATTCACCCTTTGTTTTGACTGTAAAGGCAAGATATAAGCAAATATAAAAAAAAAATCTATAGCCATTAAGAAACAGAATTATTTTACTATTCAGAATATTGTAGCAGGTTTTGGTTATTTACCTTATTTTGTCTTTAGCAGAAACTGGCAAAATAATGACAAACCATTCAGGGTAGCTATTGACTTCTGATGCTGAAATTTACTTCTAGATAATCTCCACACTAATGAAATCCTCTCAATGTAATTATTCCTCTTGAGGAATTTTTTAAGCATTTCTACTGTTATTGACTTGTTCAAATGGACAACTATTTTGTCTTTCTCTGTTTTCCAATAACAATATTGATTTTTCTAAAATAAAACAGTCAATCACTGTTCGTTGAATTTGTAAGTAAAAAACAATTACCTCAGAGCAAATTCGGCTTCACTTCACTTCATTGATGCTGTTTTCACCTGGAATTGATCATGACATGCAAAACAAAACTGATTATTCATTTGAACTGTAATTTCTATCAGGTTTTAATAAACAAATCAATGCTTTTGCCTAGAAACAGCTTGCATTGTCCAATGCAGTAATATCCTTAAACTGCAGATTATTAAGTAGCCAACACTGAAAGTGGAAGAGAGCAAGCAAATTTTGAAGTAGACTGAAGAATTCTGGCCAGACATAGGATACCTTTTTCAACTCTAAGATTAGCAACAGAAAGCTAGTTTAAGGCATTAAACAGTGTTATTTCATTAAATAACCACATTTTGTTATTTCATCAGCAGACTTAACACTGTAATAAGGTATTCTCTATGCAGTGGTGAATGTTTCATATTGTTCAATCATATAAAGATGAATTTATACATTTCATAGAAAAAACAGTTTGGTTTCTTTCTATTTACCTCTAAAACATCTATGTATGTCATCTATGTTGCATATAGTAGAAAAAAAGAAAAAAAACAAAACCAAATCCAAAGCCATGCAAAGTGTTCTAAAAGTCATGTGAATCAAAATATGGAATATGCTTTTAATTCCATTTAACCTACATGAAAAGTATATTCTGATTTGGGAATGCCAGAAGAAAATGGAGATGAAATTTGAGTCAGTAATTATTGTAGTACCTTTGTTCTCAGAATAAATGAAATAACTGCTTAAAGAGCATCTGTGAGTGCATGTTTCTGTTCTGTAGGGGTTTTTTTCCAGGATGAATTTTTCTTATATATATCTGTTAGATGTATGTTTTGATTAAGAACATTATATAAAATTGTGATTTTGAGATTTTGTGCCATGTTTAAAACAAGCACTCTTCCTGTTTAATGTTTATTCACAATGTATAAATATACTGAATCACAGCTGAGGTTTCAATATGTTATTAAATGTAATAATCTAATCTAGTCTTTCACTGTTAACAGGTTTTCTTTCTCTTGTTTTTTGAGAAAACATTTTCCTAAATTAAACCTTTTTCCATAATTTCTCCAGGAACACAATCAGGAAACTATTGTCCTGTGAATTGTTCATGTATTAGCCCAAAATTTATGACTGAGATATATAAGACTATAATCACATCTCAGATACTATGCATGAATGACACTGAGTCATCAAAGGTAGAAAGTCAAATGAGTTTGCTGTAGACGTGTTTGCATCTTGAAGAGCTTAAAATGTGTTAAAATACCAAATGGCAGCACTTAGGTAGTAATTTCATGGATTTATTGGGTTCCAAATAACACAGAAATCTAAAAGAGATTAAAGAAGTATTAGTAACTTAAATATAAATGTTCCTATTCAACAATTTATTCACAGCAATACTTATTAATAAATGTAAAACTTTATACATTTTTAGGCTACAGTTTTATTTGAGTGGGTTTCAAATGGTGCTGAAACTTTCAGGCTGCTTTACTTGTAATGGAAGCCTCAGGAAACAAAAGTCTTAGATGAGAGGAGTTTTTAAAATGATTTGTCATTAGGGGAAATGTTTGAACTTTGGGAAGATTAACATTTCTGTTGGATACTGGAGCTACCCTCTGGCTGGATGGTAGGTTACAACCAGGTTTATTACAAGTGTATAAACAAGCACTAGGATTAATTTGTTAACTGATAAAATATTGAGCTGATTCAGATGCTCAGTTCTGTATTGAGGTTATGTGTTCACAATCCACATCTATGTTAAACTTTGGGTTCCACAAATACGGCTTAATATTTTTATACAAGGGTTGTCTTCATTTCTATAAAGTAACTTTTGAGGTAGAGCTAGTCTTATGCATTTACATTTTTATTAGTTTCTACCATTTTATTATCCAGGCCACAACTCATTGCATTGTATAAAGATTCCTGCTCACTTCAACTGGATTTTGACTAGAACTGTACTAATACCTCTAGTGGTAAGATTTTCCAAAGTCAGATTTTTTCTTTATTGAGAGTTCTCCCCTCCCACCTCCTGCCCAATAAATGTGATAAAAATATAGCAGCATCAAAAAGATGCACAGTTTCACTGGAGGGAACACTACTGAATCACAGAATGGTTAGGGTTGGAAGGGACACAAATTTATGCACTGTGAGACAATATATTTTATCTTTACTTACTTTTCTCTGTGGGACACAAGAACAAAATATGAAATGTCACTTTTATTCATAAATACCAAAAAACCAACAAAGGAGTATAAGTAGCATAGCAAGTGATACTAGTTCTTCCTACAAAACTCACACCTGACATATACAGAGACAGGTGCACATCAAGAGTTCAACAGAGTTCTAGGAAGTAAACAGAAAAAGCTGCATAAAAAGTAACTACTAGAAACCTTTTATCCACATTTCTTACACATCTTTCTATATAGCATCAGACAATCATAGAATGCTTAGGATTGGAAGGAACCTTAAAGAAAAATGTCAGGGACACTTACTAAACCAGGCTGCTCAAGGTTCATCCAACGTTGCCTTGAACAACTCCGTGGAGGGTGCATCCAGTACTTCCCTGGGCAATCTGTTCCAGTGCCTTGCCACCCTCGTAGTGATGAATTTCTTCCAACATCCAATCTAAATCTTCTTCCTTCCAATTTAAAACCACTCCCCCTCATCCTATCACTACATCCCCTTCTAAAAAGTCCCTTCCCCTGTTTTCTTGTAGGGCCACTTCAGCTACTGGAAGGCTTTCCAATATCCCTTGAACTCTACCAGTGCTTAATCACAGAAGCCCAGGTCCCTGACAAGCTCACATGTGTTGGTGACTAGCAGGTATAGTATTGCATCCCCTCCAGTAGGGGTGTCTGTTACCTGGGCTCTGAGTCTTCTGAAATTAAAAAAAAATGGACAAAAAATAATGAAAATAATATGTGAATTGGGTTCTGGGTTGCCTATAGTGCTGTACCTAGCTGCACTTTCCTTCCTGTACTATTCTGGTTTGGTTAGCTGTATCTAAATATCATTAATATCACACACTTCTAGATAACTGCTTTCTGCATACTTTTGACAGACAGTAGATAATATATGGACAGCCCTGAGAAGCTCAAAGGATATGCAGGTTTTATAATAAAAAAGATTTCAACATTACTAATAATGGTCTTAATATATTTTAAGGACAGATTTAACATTCTTGCATCTAAAAAGTCTCCAGTAAGGAACATTAATGAGAAGAGTTTCGTCTATTTAACTTATAAATGTCATCTTATTTCTGTTGACAATTATTTTAATTGCTGCTGAAATTAATTACATCTATTTTTATATTATCATGAGGCAGCATGATATAAATTGGTTTATAATGTGGAATCGATATTTAATGAGAACTGTGTTATTACAAGTGTGGCAATATTTTTGCTAGAGTTATTATGTCACGTTTTATGTCATGTTATAGTTTTCCCCCCATTTTCAGCCATCTTCTCAATTCAACTAAAACTCTTGTACTGCTATTCCAGTATCCAGCATCTGAACTACAAATTTCAAAATAAAAGTTGCTATTCCAAAGGAAAAGCACATCTCATTGTATGGAGATAGTAGAAGAAGATAGACTTACCTGTAAGCTTAGTCTTCTGATTCCTAGTACAATACTTAATTTCTGGGAAGAGCAATTCTCAGACTGCTTCACTAGTTCATTAAGTCTGCACTGTCCTGTTTGCCAAGACTGCAAGTTATACTCTTATCCTGGTTTAGCTGTTGCATTGCCCCTTTTTCCAGCAATGGTTCCTGGGGTCTGTAATAGCAATCATGTGGCAGGTACAGTTTTGCAGACTGGTTTTCAACACTATGATATGCTTATTTAAATAAAACAGTCTGGCAGACCCTACTGTCAATTTACTGATTTGACACTTTGTGAAGTAAAGAAAGAGGACTTCGAACCACATGTAGATATCATCTTGCAAAATAATACATGAAAAAGGTTAGTGAGTTGAGACTTCAAAAATTGCCCAAATACAAGAATAAAACAGCTTTTCAGTCACTTAATTTTTGAAATTCATTCCACTAGGATTGTACCGAGGACGTGTATCACTTAAATTCCTTTTTTGGTTTAATTCTATAGATTTCCTTCTCTCTACAGATCCTCTCCAGAAGAAAACAATGTTATTTCAAGAATAAAGAATTCTGAAGATTGACGACTTGACATTATTAATCTTTTAAGATGGAACTCTTAATTTTCTAAGTCAATTTCAATATACAAAAATTGAAGAGTGACTCTAAAGACAGATCTTTTAAAATCAAATGTGGAACTTATTTTCTGCATTAACTTTAAACACCATTCTCAGGAAAGAAGATATATCACAAAAGGCATTTAAATGCTCCAAGACACTGATCTCATTTTTATCTGGATGGAAATGGTAAGCCAGGGCCACATCATAGGAATCCTCTTATGTTTTCTTTTCTTCAATTGCTTTTGCTTGTTCAATATTAGAGAGAGTCACATGCAGCACATTGCTCAAAATTAATATTTGAGGATCACCGCGCTCTTCCATTTATTGACCATCCTTAACGGTCAGTATGGAATAGAATCCCTAGAGATACTATGGGAGATAGAAAGCCCTTTTCTGCCATGATAACACATATCTGACAGTTGTGATAATTAGTTCAACATTACTCTCATAAGAAACAGCTCTGTTAAATATAATGCCTGCTTGATGACTGCCACAGGAAATCACTAAAACATTAGTCTTACTCTAGAAAGATCACTGCAACACAGCAGACAATATTTAAAGGAGGTTAAAGCTCCTGGCAAGAAATTCTATTTCAGAATTTTCTCACAAAGTTTAGAATTGGTTTAAGCTGTTAACAGGCATGCTGCCCAGCACTAGCAATGCCTGCTGCCTTGAATGACTAAAGAGCAAAAGAGAAAGAAAAACAAAGGCATTCCAGAGACAGGTGACAGTTGCACCCAATGTCAGGAGAAACAGCAAAACAAAATTAAAATAAAACAACTATTGAAAAGGTAAAGCATTTTCTCAGATTGAACAGTGTAGTAGCTAGCAATATTCTATTTGTGCAAAGTAAACTAAATTAAGGAAACTGAAAATGCATTTGGCAATCCTAGCAGAATCTCCATTTGTCTGCAGCATAAAACCACAGTTTTGTACAATTTAGCACGTTTAGCAAGCATCTTGGCTCCCGAGCATCCTAGGAATAAACTACACAGTTCATATTACAGAACAGGATTGAAGTGCATTGGCAGAACTGCCTGGGAGTTGTATATAAAGCACCTGCTTGTATTTTGACTTGCCCAAACCAATGCCATTTACCTTTTGCTAAACTGGCCTCTAAATCCCTGCATAACATTTGGAGCAGGGGAAGCAGAAGAAGGAAAGTAAAAGTGTTTTGTATATGAACTTCCAAATACAGTACAACTTGCAGATGGCAAATATTAATGGACTGCTTTTTGAGTATTTTGAGCAGAAAAACCACAACATTCATGACTATAAAAATGTACAAGAGAAAGAGATTACGCAAATAGAAATTTTACCACAAACTGGCCAGCTCAAAGATTGGTTTGGAATTAACCACTATTCCTTTTGTGTTAGACAAGGTGAGTACCATTTATTTAGCCTTTGAGATGCCCTACCTCACATTGTCCATCCAGAATAGAGCAGGTGTCCCAGAAATCTAATGTCATAAGTGCAGTACTGTACTGGGGACAGGATGGCTCTAGGCACTAAAGGTAAGTAAGGAAATGCCACCAGAGGCATTAGCCACACAGCTGTGCCAGATCCTCCTAGAAGCTATGCTAAGGCACATGGAAGACAGAGAGGTGATTCGAGACAGTTAGCATGGCTGTACCAGGGGCAGGTCCTGCCTGACCAAGCTGGTAGCTTTCTATGATGGGCTGTCCGCTTCGGTGGACACAAAAAGTGTGATGGATGTAATATATTTGGACTTCTCTAAAGCCTTTGACACAGTCCCCCTGAATATCACAGAATCACAGAATCACAAGGTTGGAAAAGACCTTTGAAGATCATCAAGTCCAACCATTCTCATCCTATGCTAAACCATATCCCTAAGTACTTCATCTACCCTTTTTTTGAACACATCCAGGGAAGGTGAATCAACCCCCTCCCTGGGCAGCCTGTTCCAGGCCCTGACAACTCTTTCAGTAAAATTTTTTTTCTAATGTTCAATCTAAACCTGCCCTGGCACAGCTTCATGCCTTGTCCTATCACCTGTCACCTGGCTGAAGAGACCATCAGCTATCTCTCTACAACCTCCTTTCAGGTAGTTGTAGGCGGTGATAAGGTCTCCCCCTCAGCCTCCTCTAAGCTAAACAGCCCCAGCTTCCTCAGCTGCTCCTCATAGGATTTGCCCTCCAGCCCCTTCACCAGCCTGGTTGCCCTTCTCTGGACACGCTCAAGGATGCTCTCCTTCTCTCTAAATGGGAGGGATATGGATTTGATGAGTGGACTGTTCAGCAGATAAGGAATTGGTTGGATGGTGGCATCCAGAGAGTAGTCATTAGTGAAGTCCAAATGGAGACCTGTGACAAGTGGTGTCCCTTAGGAGTCCATACTGGGACCGGTATTATTTAATATCAATGACCTTGATGATGAGGTTTTGTGCACCCTTAACAAGTCTGCAGATGACACCAAGCTGAGTGGTCCAGCTGACACTCTGGAAGGACGGGATGTCATCCAGACCTTGACAAGCTGATGGAGTGGGCCGATGTGAACCTCATGAAAATATACAAGAACAAATGTAAGGTCCTGCACCTGGATTGTGGCAATCCTTGTCATCAATACAGACTGGGAGATGATGTGCTAGAGAACAGCCCTGCAGAGAAGGACTTAAGGATGCTGGTGAATGAGAAGCTCAACATGAGTGGACAATGTGAGCTTGCAGCCCAGATGGCCAACTCTATCCTGGACTGTATCAAAAGGAGCATGGCCAGCAGGTCATGCTCCTCTACTACACTCTTGTGAGACCCCACCTCAAGTGCTGTGTCCAGTTCTGGAGTCCCCAACATAAAGAGGATGTGGAACTGTTGGAATGGCTCCAGAGGAGGGCCATAAAGATGATTAGAGGGCTGGAGCACCTCTCCTATGAAGACAGGCTGAGAAAGTTAATGTTGTTCAGCATGGAGAAGAGAAGGATCAGGGGCGATCCTATAGTGGCCTTCCGGTAGCTGAAGGGGCCCTACAAGAAAACTGGGGAAGGGACTTTTAGAAGGGCATTCCCAGGGAAGTGGTGGATGTGCCTTCCCTGGAGGTGTTCAGGGCAAGGTTGGATGGGCCTTGAGCAGCCTGTTTTAGTAAGAGGTGTCCGTGCCCATGGCAGGGGGGTTGGAACTTGATGATATTTAAGGTTCCTTCCAATCCTAAGCATTCTATGATTGTCTGATTCTATATAGAAAGATGTGTAAGAAATGTGGATAAAAGGTTTCTAGTAGCTACTTTTTACGCAGCTTTTGCTGTTTACTTCCTAGAACTCTGTTGAACTCTTGACATGCACCTGTCTCCGCATATGTCAGGTGTGAGTTTTGTAGGAAGAATTAGTATTGCTATGCTACTTCTATTCCTTTTGTTGTTTTTTGTATTTATGACTGTAATTGACATTTAATATCTAGTTCTTGTGTCCCACAGAGAAAAAAAGGAGTAAAGATAAAATATATTGTCTCACAGTGCATAAATTTATGGCCTTTTTAATGGAATCATTATGAAAAATTAGATCTCTGTTTTTGTGGGGAGAAGTTCCAAAACAATGTGAATCAGTTTTCAAAGAAGGAAAGTTTTCTCCACTTTTAGTTCATCTTAAGGAGTTTACCTTCATGAATCTGTCTTCTCTTGCCAATAGCTGCTTAGCTCCGGTAGGTGAAGATTAGAGGAAAAGGAGAAGCTGTTGCAGTGATCTGTGGCAGAATTTAGCTTCCTGGACAGTTCATGTGTCATGCTAGGAGTGCTACATAGGCCAACCTTTCCCTGCTTATTTATTTATTTATTTATTTATTTATTTATTTAAAACATTGAAAACACAAAACCAACAAGCCCTGAATTTCATTCACAGAATCACAGAATCAATGAATCACGGAATCACAGGATCATAGGGGTTGGAAGGGACCTCAACAGATCATCATGTCCAACCCCTCTGCCAAAGCAGGTTCCCTAGGACATATCACACAAGTAGGTGTCCAGATGGGTCTTGAATATCTCCAGAGAAGGAAACTCCACAACCCCCTTGGGTACCCTGTGCCACTGCTCTGTCACCCTCACTGTGAAAAAGTTCTTCCACATATTGGTGCAGAACTTCCTCTGCTCAAACTTGAAGCCATTGCCCCTTATCCTGTCTGCACAGACCATTGATAAGAGGCTGGCTATTTCCCCTTGTGTCCCACACTTGAGACATGAATAAGATCCCCTCTCAGTCTTCTTTTCTCAAGGCTGAACAGCCCCAGTTCTTTCAGCCTATTCTTCTAGGGGAGATGCTCCAGGCCCTTAATCATCTTTGTAGCCCTTTGCTGGACTCTCTCCAGGAGATCCCTGTCTTTTTTAAACCAGGGAGCCCAGAACTGGTCACAATATACTTGTTCCTTGTTTTCTGCATGCCAGCAGATGGTCTCAGGAGTAATATGCAGTTGCAATAAAATTCAACAGAAAGTCTGTTTGATGTTCTAATAATAAGTGTCATGGAATATCACATGAGGAAATTAATAGCTTTGTCACCAGAACAGCATTTGAATAATACGTGAAATATAAGGCCTAGGGCTATCCAATTTATGATGAAGAAAGAATAGCATATCAAATAACTGTTCACTAAATGAGAATCATTCATTTTGTATACTAAATGAGGAATAGTTCTATGAAGAAGGAAAAGTATAACCATTAGTTTGATAGTGTACCATAACATATATTCACAATGGTTTTTCAATCAATTTATATGTTCGAGGGCTAGTAGTATGACAAAGAGTTCTTTTTTTATTTGTTTTTTGATTTTCATGTACATCAAGGGCATTTTACTTGCTTTGTCTGTTGTGAGAATCATGCTGAAATTTCAATCACTTGGTATTTGGGGTAGGTGTTTTTAATTGGTAAGCTTCAAGTTTCTCATTTACATAGGAAACACTGAGAGCAAAATGGGCCGGGAGACCATGGAATCTTGCTTTGTTTCCATCTCAATCTCTCCTACAATGTGCTAACCATACTCAATCTGATTCTCTTGAAACACATGTTACTCCTTGCCTGACGTGACAAGACAGTAAGAAGCAATACAAGGAATTGTAAACCAATATATTCAAGCATTCCTGCCCAATCCCTTCCTGATCATTTCAAATCCTAAAGAGGTATAATCCCAGAAAACTAATCTCTTAATGGGAGAAGTTCACATTACTTCTTAGGGCTAACTTTTGTAGAAATCCATAGTCATGTACTATTTCTTTGATTTTTTTCTGAGAATTTAATTTCAGATTGTAGAAACACGTGCATCTGGAACATGTAAATACTAAGATGGTCAGCAAAGTTTAGACCTTGGTAAGTGGTACCCCACCTGACTGGTTGTTACCTGACAGCTGATGCTTTTGAAGAACTTTTCTACTATATATTTGGTCAAGTTTTGTTCATATATTTGTATCAAACATAGCTTTGAAGCTATAAAAGAGTGAGAGAAAAGAACTATTTCTGATACAGCTCCTGCCCAGGATAGGACATGTACTTATCATCAGTTCAGTTTATCACAGCTTGTTTGGGATAATTTGAATAAGAAAATAAAGGTCTTATTTTCTGATTGTATTTCTAATCAATGGCCTTGAGTGCAACCCGAGATCTGTAAGGACTTTTGTGTCATACTCCATTTAAAGAGCAGAGTTGGACAACTTTTGGATTTTTCTCCAGATCTGAAGGACACATTATTCTGCAGTTATTTTTCTTTTAAAGGTTGTTTATATTTTTGCCCCTGCTTTTTGATACTTAGATACCCTCTAAAGCATTTTCAGCAATTTCCTTCATTTCATAGTTGCTGCTGGTGAGAAAAAGATTTCTTTCTCCAGATCAAAACATTTGTCTAGACCCTGTTGCCCTCCATGCCATCAAACATCTGTTCTCTCTTTTTCTGACTGCCTTGTGGTTAAAGTTAAATGTCATTGAAATGGCAACCTGTGGAAAGAGTGCACAACAAATAAATGTATGACCTATTTTCTAGGATTCTGGCCCCCAGATACCCCCGTCAATACATACAAATACAGAATATATGTCTTTCTTCAGGTGTATCTCCCTTACTCAATCTTTAGGACCACTTCCTTGCTTAAGTAGTGACAAGCTCAGTAGCTACAATTAGATAACCATTTCTTTATGCCCTGATGTAATTAATTGGGTTCTATACATTAGAGAAAATTTCTTTTATATCTTTCTTACTTTCCCTTGAATGCATTTCAATGGCATTTTTTGGTGGTTCTTGTGGAACATCAACACAGTTGGAATGAACCTAGGTATGTCTTAGTTATTGCAGATTAAAATAGAAAAGTATTTGCTATTGTATTTATGTATTCCAAAGTGAAATGTGCTGTGCATGATCACATAATCTCAATACCTTGAATTAAGATATGATATGAATGTACCTTTATGTTAAATGTTTGATGCTCTATCTCTGAAGACATGAGATGACTCTGTAGGTTTAGACATGTTAAAATAACTTCCATAGCGTTGTAACACACAGAACTATGATTTCATGAAAGTGAGAGAATTTGAAGTGCTGTGGTAAATTTTTTTCCATACTGTAATATTAATTTGTAGTTATTTAAATCCTCCCCCCCCCTTCCGTTTATCCCTTTGAATACCCAAATTTAAATTTATCTCCACAAAAGACAAAAAATCAAGGTATGAACCTTTGTTTCTGGTTAATAAAAACCTAAAGTTTTACAGTCTAAATGTATAACTAGGTGTTTGGTTTTGTTTTTTTTTTTAAAATCATTATATTTCACAGGATTATTAATAACAGTATTTTAGAATCAGTGTTTTTTCAATATGGTCTTTTATTACAACTTTGTAATCTTGATGCTTGTCTTGACATAACCTTTAGAATTTAAAAAAAAACCCAGATGAATTTGTGGGGTTTTTTATGATCACCATAAACCTGTATTTATTTTGTGACTCCAAGTTTTGTTTAATGAAGAAATCTGGATAGTTTGTTGAGTCCTTATTCCAAAGAAGAAAAAGCTTGGACTTCTCTGATTCTGCCCTCGAACATGATTCTTTTCAGGACAAACAGTGGAGGTTAGGAACTGAGAAGTAGGGATATGTGCAAGTCAGTGGAAATCTCACAGTAACACAGAACACTAGGGACCTTGAAAGATCATCCAGGCCAAGCCAGCTGTCAGAGCAGGATCACCTAGAGTAAATCACACAGGAATGCATCCAAGAGGGTTTTGAATGTCTCCAGAGAAGGAGAATCCACAACCTTTCTGGGCAGTCTGTTCCAGAGCTCTGTCACCCTCTGTAGGGTACTGGAAATATTCCTTAACAATCACTAACAGAACGGTACCGCCTCTTTTTTCCTCTCACCTACCAACACCTACCAAACCTCGTTATCAAGCCTTTTTCCTCTCACCTACCATACCTCATTCCTACTACCACCCCTCAGGCTTAAAGTGGCTTGTGCCAAGGACCTAATGACTATGCATGAGCCACCCTGAAGACATCAGGAGAGCATTCCTTCCACATTCCACCCAAAACATATCAGGAGAGATATCAGGAGCCATTCACACATCAGGAGCCATTCACACATCGGGCCTTCCATCATTCACCCTGAAGCATTCCCACAGCCAGGTGGAAGGTTGACTACAAAAAGGGAGCATTCCACCACTGAAAGAGGAGCCAAGCAACTAGGGAACAAGACAGCACAATGAGAAACAAGAAGAAACCAAGAAGACATGGAGACATCAAGGAATGTTCACCCCCCACCTCACTGGATCCAAAGATTGCTCTGCCATTGGACCTGAGGTCATTGGACTGATGGGATACTGTACCTCCATGGTGGTAGTCATAGCCCCTCTCTCTCTCTCCCTCTATCTCTCTCTTTTCCACCCTTTTCTCTTTCTTCCCCCCTTCTCCTGAACATATATTTCTGGGCCAAATAAAGTAAATTGAACCTTGACTCTGTTTCAAGTCTTAATTTTGTTCTCTGAGAATTGCAAAGAACTGATCACGATAAAAAACCTCGTAATTGGACGTCACTTGGGGGTTAAGCACAGCTGCCCCCAGCCACCCAGAGTGATCTGAGGTTCAGTTGGAACACAAGGGGGTTTAACCTCTGCCAAATTAAGTCTTGTCTATGTTGTGGATCGTGACACCCTCACAATGAAAAAGTTTCTTCACATGGAACTTCCTACACTCCAGCTTGCATCTGTTGTCCCTTGTCCTATCACTGGCTATCACTGAGAAGAGCCTGGCTCTGACTTCCTGACTCTTCCCCTTAACATATTTATAAACATTAATAAGGTCACTGTGGTGGTTTTGCCTCAGCTGAGAGCTGAGTACCACACAGCCGCTTGTTCTTTAAAAGGGAGGCGGGGGCAGGGGCAGTTGAGGGGGGGGGGGAGAGAAGGAGAATAAAACCCAAGGAACTAAAATCTCACAGGTTGGGATAAGGAGAGTTTACTGGGATAGCATAAAAAATAGATATAATAATAATAACAACAGGACTTTATAGCAAAATATATGGAACTGGTGATACACAATGCAGTTTCTCACCAAACTGCACAAGCACAGACCATACAGCTCAGAACCATCCCAAAAACAAGACCATCCCCAGAACTGTGCATCCTGGAGCCACCTGCTCCTCCCCCTACCAGCCCCAGTTTTATGCTGCGCATGACGTAATTGTCATGGAATAGCCCCTTTGGCCAGTTTTGGTCACCTGTCCTAGCTGTGTCCCCTCCCTTCTCATTAGTGGGGAAATATGAACAACTGAAAAGTCCTTCACTGCTTGACAATAACTAGAAACATCAGTGTGCTATCAGCACTGCTCTCATCCTAACTCCCAAACACAGCATTCCATCTGCTATTAGAAAAGAAATTAACTCTATCCTAGCCAAAACCAGGACAGTCACGTCTTAGTCTCCTCTTCTCCAAGCTAAAGAGGCCCAGCTCCCTCAGCCTTTCCTCATAAGGAAGATGTTCCACTCCCTTAATCATCTTAGTCGCCCTGTGTTGGACTCTTTCAAGGAGTTCTATGTGCTTCTTGAACTGAGGTGCCCAGAACTGGACCCAATATTCAGTGTGCAGTCTGATCAGGGCAGAGTAGAGGGGAAGAAGGACCTCTTTTGATCTACTAACAATACCCCTTCTAACACACACTAGTATGCCATTGGCCTTCTAAGCCATGAGGGCACATTGCTGGCTCATGGTCATCCAGCTGTCCACCAGGATGGAGAGGTCCCCAGTTCCTTCTCACCTATGTCACTTTCTACCAGGTCAGTCCCCAATCTATATGGTACCTGGGATTGTTCTTTCCTAAATGCAAGACACTACACTTGCCCTTGTTAAATCTCATTAAACTTCTCCCTGCCCAGCTCTCCAGCCTAAGTCTTGCTGAATGGCAGCACAGCCCTCTTGTGTGTCAGCCACCCCTCCCAGTATTGTGTCATCAGCAAACTTGTTGACTGTACACTCCATTCTCTCATCCAGGTCATCAATAAATATATTGAATAGTACTGACCCCTGAGAGAGTCCACTAGATACAGGCATCCATCTAGACTCTGTCTCATTGATCAAAAGTCACCGGCTTCTTCCTTTTAACTAGCTCTCAATCCAAATCACTACTTGACCTTCCAGACAATGCTTCCTCAGTTTAGCTATGAGGATGCTGTGGGAGACAGTGTCAAATATTTTGCTGAGGTCAAGGTGGACCACATCTACTGCCCTACCATCATCTATCCACCTGGTTATATCCTCATAAAAGGCTATTAGATTAGTCAAACATAATTTCCCCTTGGTAAAACCATGTTGACTGCTCCTAACAACTGTCTTATCCTTGATGTGCCTGGAGACAGCACCAAGGATAAGTCTTTTCATCACCTTTTCAGGGATGGAAGTGATGCTGACTGGTCTGTAGTTACCTGGGTCCTCCTTCTCGTGCTTTTTGAAGAGTAACATTTGCTTTCCTCCAGTCCTTGGGCACCACTCCTGTTTCCCATGATTTAGCAAAGATGATGCATAGTGACCAACAAACAACCAATAAGAAATCAGGATTTGACCTCAGATGCAGAATAATCAAATATATGAAATACAGCTTGAACTGACTTTACCTCACTGATGCACACTGAAATTTTGATTACTGGATTATGGATGAGACAGAAAAGTAGTATTTTTTAATTTTAATTTAGGGCTTTTTAGGCATCAGTTGATTCTGTTTTTAGTAGATTACATTGCTATTATTTTGAGTGGTGAGAAAAACTCTTGGTAAAATGCATAAGATGTATAATGCATGTTTATCTTGCATTGTCAAATGTTTTGCCCATTGTCAATTGTATTTGAAGTTAAATTATGTGTTTGATCATATTATTCATTGAAGCATGTTTGTTTTTTAATGCTTGTGGGTTAGCAATCTGTTATGTTGAAAACTGTTATTTGAATTTTTACATTGCACATTGAACTATGAGCTCTGTTCAGATAAAATAAAATTGTCTAAATACATATAAAACCCATATAAAGCACAGTTGTTTATTTATGAAATCTTCTGAAGATTAATCAAGAACTAAAGACTTAATTTTAGGTATAATATACAATGGCAAAATAATGTACAAGGAAATAGAGTACCCTGGATAAGTACATACATGATAGGAGAAAGCACAAGCAAAGTTGTGTTTTGGGACTGTATGAGACTACCTTATCATCCTTGTTTTGCACGAAGAGTTATGACTGGATGACAATTGTCTTTTGTTTATACCTACTGAAATTCTTATACTTATCAGACTCGTGGCCCTTGTGGTCTTATGCCTTGTTTCATATCCTAGTTAAACCAGTATTTTCAAGAAATTCTAATTAGCCATCTACAAAATCATATATGAAGGTCATGTAGAAATTAAACTTATTTAAACCACTGTATAGGAAGATGAACATTTAATATAATACATCTTCATTTTTCCTTCTTTTTTTTTTTTTCCCCTCATTCTCTCTCTTTTTGTCTTTTTGCCTCCAATCATTGATTTGAGGCAATTCAATATTTACCAAAATATGAGACAGGAAACCAAAGGATTTGACTCTTCAGATATTATGGACAGTCTTCTTAGGTGCCTTACTAGTTAGTCCTTGCAGATGATTAGGGTCAAAATGATGTGGAAATGTTATTTTGAAAAATCGTATTCAACCAGGCTGACCTGGGAAAACAAGATTTTCTAAGTTCTTTTGTCGAATCAAATGCATATATGAAGATATCTAAGCACTTCTCACATACTGAATTTCTGACAATAGAAATTATTTTAAAAGGTGTCTTCTGAGAAATGGTTTCATCTTTCTGAACTTACTGAATCTTAAAAGGGCGGAGTGGGACGCTTGTGATATACAGGAGATAGGAAATTTTACATCCCTTTCTGAACTTGATGTTTATGAAATATTGTAACTCTGTAATATACCTTTTGTGAAGCTCCCACTAGTACCACTTGTGGGGAAGGTTGTCAGTGAAGAAATTTTTTCATGCACACATTCAACAACTAAAAATAAAAGCTTAAGCAAGCAGCTTTTGTTAAGTCAAGTAGGATGTTAATTCTTGACTGTTGAGAGTCTAATGGAGCTTCATTTTCAAAGTATCTATGATTTCAGCACTCAATTAAACACATACAAAAAACACTCTAAAATTTTAAGTAGACAGAACTAAACTTTCTCTGTGGATTTTTTCCCCCCCTCTGGAATACCTGGCACTGTTCCAGAGCTTCTGATATGACTGAAATGCACAGAGAGAGGAGGCTGCTGATGATTCACATCTAGTGGCCCTCATTGATCTTAGCTGACGTCAGTGAGGACCTCCCAGGAATAAATTGGCCTTTACTGGGTGACTGAGAGGTAACATACTTAGATACATATTTTGAAGTTTTCTGATTTGATGGCTATACAGAGCTCTAGTAAATTTCTGAATCTGAGAAACAATTATCTTAACACTGTCAGGTTACTATAACAACCTGAGTGTTGGTAAGAATAAGATTTTAATTTGCTCTGTTGTGTTCCAGTTACTAATTATTGAAATGTCATCTCCCGTTTGATTATCAGAAATAAGTCTGTTATCTTGAAATTACTGTTCATGATCTGAAAATAGTAATTTCTGCCTTTGCTTTTTATGCAAAGTGACTTTTCCATTTTAAGCACTGTCTGCCTGTACACCGTATACAATGGGATTCCCTGATGTGAATGTTCTAAAGGTATGGTGCTATACATATTGTTTCAAAGTACATTCATACTAAATTGTTTTCTAAATTAATGATTTGCATGGGAAGCTATCCAACACTTAGCTAGTACATGTCAATAATTAGAAGCAATTGAAGATTATGCTGCAGGCTTAATATGTCATTTATCTGCAGACAGCTTCTGCTGTGTGTGTAATCTTATCATGTGAAAACCTTTTGACAGTTTCAGTATTTCATATTACCAGAGCACTATGTCTACCAAAATAACTAAATAAAATTAAAAATAGGAAAAAAGCTTTCAAATTATTTTTTTTCTCAATGCTTCATACAGTATTCAATAAATCCATGAATTTTAGTTTATGTCTTCACAGTGGAAACTAAAAATACATCTACTTTAATCTCCCCAGAGACCAGCTACTCTAGATCGCAGGCTTCATGAGCACTTGAAGATGAATCCTTGGTAGTCTTACCATATCCTGATATAGCCAGACAAGAGTTAAATGTTTAAATCACAACTTCTGCTAAGTCTCTGAAATAACCGAAGTGCCATTTTACTTAAATAATTTTCAGTGCATCCATAAACAAAAACATAGAGATTTTCATGTTTGCTTGAAAATTTTCTACCTTTTTATAATGATTCCTTGCAATGCTGTTTCACACAAAATACTTTGCAACCCACAGAGAAAAAAAAAGTTTATAAAGCTCTTATAATGTTTTATATAGAAGAATTTGTTTAATTTATTTACTGAGTTTCAAGGCTTTTATACACAGAAAGATTGAGTTGAGGGGTATGTCAAGTAGAAACGTAGAAAATTCTAGAGTGACAAGAGGCTATTTTATATATAGTTTAATATTTCAAATATGACTTTTTTGTAGACAGTACTCCCCCAACTTTACCATATTAGGCCTAGGGAAATGAAAGGAACAGTCACATCCCATAAAGCTCTTCCTGATGTCACAGAGGTTGTATAGATTGCCTGCCTCTGAGAAGGTTTTGTTCTGGGAATGAAATTTTCTCTGTATTTCTATGTGACATGTGCAGCTGTTGATTTAGCCTTATCAGCCTAAAAGAAAATTCTTCTCTCCTATCTGTACTGAAGATTTTCACTACATATTCTCTTCCTATTTTGCTTTGAACTCCTATTGTTGCCAATGGGAATTTCTTGCATAATAGAACAAATAAAGCATGTCCAACTAGAAAGTAATATGAGATGGCAGATCTCCTATATGTTGCATGTTGCACTACATTTTTTCGTCATTCTGAAATACTTGAAATGCATGTCTGAGCAATG
The DNA here is from genome assembly GCA_020800305.1 of Porphyrio hochstetteri. NCBI lineage: Eukaryota > Metazoa > Chordata > Aves > Gruiformes > Rallidae > Porphyrio > Porphyrio hochstetteri. The sequence continues at coordinate 49,637,290 of CM036938.1, read as the reverse complement.
CTTTATGCAAAGCAGGTTTGATAACTTTTTGAACCTCAGTGACATTACAGAAGGCACAAAATTTATCTTTTTAAAGAGAAAGTAGGACATATTGCATATTGACTTATCTGGTGTGACTCAGGCAACATTAACATTCTAATAAAAATAGAATGTGAACCAAGGCAGTTTTTCAGCTCATAAAGGTCGATTTTTTCATATTTTAAATAAATAACCTTTTAACCAAATCCTTGAAATAAATGTTGGAGAAAAAACTTAGTAGAAGTAGCTAAGTTCCAAAGGTCTTCCTTCCCCCCACCCCCAAAAAAAAAAAAAAAAAGGTGTATTTCCTCTTTTCCAACAAATGATTGCTGTGCTTCAACAGAACGATAATGGCTCTCAGTTCTGTAAAATAGTTAGACTTTCCTTTGAGGTCAGAGTGTGAATAAACTTTAGAGAGGATTTCTGAAGGAATAAAACCGTTTCTAAGAACATAAAGACTAAACGAGCAGATGGTGAAAGTTAATTAAAAAAAGTAGAATGAAGTAGTGTACGATAATAGGAGAATGAGGGAATCTTAAAATGTTTAATTATGGATGAAAATTTAATTTGAGAAATGTATGTGTTGGGAAGGTAGTGGTTCTGAAGTGAAATTAAATTTTCATTTGTGAAACACTTGTAATGAAATTACCATTGACTTCTTTATTAAAATTGCCTAATATTTTGATCAGGATATATGTTACATAAAACTAGGCTACTAATCTCAAAAGGAGCTGTTTCTAGTAAGTCAAGTGACAAGTGCTGTTTCTATGAAGCTACTTAAATATTAATTTTTGGTGCAATGACATTAGTAAATTCTGGTACAATTCTGGTTTTTAAACTCACTCATGACACACAGGTGTCATAGTAACAAGTAGGGAGGAAGAGTGGTGTGAAGGACTGTTTCCCTCCACGAATGCCTGTACCAGTGGACGTCTGTCTCAACACTGCTGAAATATTGCACCTCTTGCTATTACTGCTAGTTGTGATAAAGGAAGACTTGCTAACAGGATGGTTTGAAGTGCTATAGTAGTTATGCCAGAGGTGACCTTGCTTAAGCAATGTATCACTTGAACAACTCTAGTGTTTCTAGAGTAGTTAGTTTTGAGTGATTAGTGTTCTTGGAATAATTTAAGGCAGACCCAGGACTGATAAGGAGGAAGCATTCCAAGGAAGGTGGTGGCTGGGATATATAAGAACGAAACATCCCAAGCATAATTATGCCCATCTAGGACAATCACAACTACGCATGTGTCAGGGGAACAAGGTGAAAAGTTCAACCTGATGAAGACTTTGAGTCTTCATCGCTGAGACTCCCCCGACGACCACCACCATGAGGCAGTGCACAGATGCAATTGGGAGGAGTTTATGGAAATCACCTCTTGGAACTCATTTTAATATGAAGCGGGACAGGTTATGAATATGTATAGGCATATGAGGTAACCTAATGAATAAGAGTCATTGAACTGTATATAATGAAGAAGAGCTGCCATGTTAGTGTGCACGTCTGTGGCGGAGCAATGCCCCATGCATCCAGCGCAGAACTGTGACAATCAGTATCAAATGGAATTCCCCACCTGATTGAAGTCGATTTGGACTGATGGGACGCCGGAGCTCTGTGGTGGTAGATATCACACTCTCTCTCTCTCTCTCTTTTTCTTTCCCCCCTTCTCCTGCACGCTTGTTGTGGGCCAAATAAAATGACTTGAACCTTGACTCCATTTGGAGTCTTAATTCTGTTCCTGAGAATTGTGAAGACCTGGTCATGATAAAACACCTAATTGAACATCACTCAGGAGTTAAGCCCAGCCACCCCCAACCACCCAGAGCGATCTGAGGTTGGTTGGAATGCAAGGGGGTTTAACCTCTGCCAAAGTAATCTATCTGATTGTGTATCGTGACAAGTGGGTGTTATCTGGAAAGTTGTTGTAGTTTAATAGTGTGTCTCTGAGTGTTAAATACAAGACTCCTCACAAACAGTGAAAGAAGAACGCACAGAAGAATGGTAAACTCTATTGGTGAACATCGTGGCCAGTTGCTCTCTGTGTTCTTGAAGAAAATTCAAACATTTCTTCAGATGTGAAATAATCCTTGATACAAATAGCTTAATGAGCTGCGCAAATTTAGCATCTTGTTTCAAAACCTGAAATGTGACCAATGCAGTAGTTAGGCTTTCTGGGCCAGTGAAGGAAGATGTGACAACCTAGGGTCAACTTCAATAATAATGTTTTAACACAAGAACCTGTGTCCAAGGTCCTAGGGAAAAGGTAGAGAAATCCAGTTGTAAAATACTCATCACTGAGTGCTTTGGAAATTGAATACTGTATTAATTTATGAAAGAAAGCTGTGGTTTTAACATAACTTACGGTCTTTGGGCCCTAATTTGTTAAAAACCATATTTTGCCAGACTTAGAGTTCTTCAAATCACATAACTAACTTATTTTCTTCCATTCTTCCACCTTCTATCTCTGACGTCTATTTCCACTTGAACAGAATGAACAGTAGAATCAACCACAAGCCCTTTATGTGGCAAAGCCACCTGATGGGAAATGTGTGTATGCTTGTTTTCTTTGACAAATTTTCATAACCTACCCCTGAAACAATTATTTCCTAACTTCTTTATGTGTAAATATTTTTGTGGGGTTTTTTTTTGGTTTGGTTTGGTTTTTTGTTTTAGTTTGGTTTTTGTTTTTGTCTTCCAATCAACAGTCCACTTTTGATAGTGGTTTACTAAAGGTTTGAGGTATGATAAGGAAGAACATTTATTTTTCAGATCTGTATTTAAACACTACTGTAATTTATGTAGTGTATAGAGTAGAAACAAGTAGTTAAATAACTTTTAAACAGTAGTCCATGCAATGATAGCATGAATGGAAGTCAAGATTATGCTGAAGTCTTTAACAGAGTGGTTGCTTTTATATAGGCTTTCTTTCTTCATTCTCAGTGTGCCGTTTTTATGAGCTATCAAATGAATTTGCTTTTGTTCACATGTGATTCTGGATCAGCTGAAAGTTATTTTCAGCTTGTTGCTGATTTGTTTTGACAATACTTTTTACTTCTCGTTCACTAGTCTGATTGTATAGGCTCATGACAGAGAACACTTGCAAGACCACTTTAGTGGGCTATCCAAGGACAAAAACAAGTGTTGGAACCTCACTCTTCTTGCAGCTCTCCAGCAACATAAGAGCTGAACTCATCTCACAGAGCCACATCTCTCAGAACTCATCAGGCATTACCAGGGCTGCATTTGAATCTTCAACAGAAAAGGGATACATTTTACAAGACAATGAATCCACTAGGAAAGTTCTAACAAAAAAGTGTATGGTATTTCCTTACTGAACAGGTGCAGCATTTTTATAGACTGTTTTCATGTAATTCTTCTGGTATAAAAGAACGGTAATTTAAACAGATTTGGAGCTGCTAATTAGACATATCAGATTTGATTTTATTTCTCCTATTACAATTTATTCTATTAAAGGAAAAAAAGTCCTTTTTCACTTGTACAGGAGAACCCGTTCAGTATCAGGACAATCCTGTTCTCTTGTCATCCTGCAATTTACTGAGTCATATAAACATTCAGGTTAGGAGGGACCTCTGGAAATAATGTTATCTAACATGCTGCAAGCAGAACCAGCCGTAAATCTAGACCAGGTTGCTCAGGAGTTTGGCCACTCAGGTCTTGAAAACCTCCCAAGATAGAAATTCCATTGTCTTCCTGGACAACATTTTCTGAAACTTAATTACACTCATTGTGATTTTTTTTGCCCCTTGCATACAGCTGTGCTCTTCCTTACATCATTTCATGACTGTACCTCTAAAATAAAGTTAACTGATCACACCAGGATCCTTATGGATGTGAATGCCTTCAATTACTGTAAGGACTTCTCTGGTTTATTTGGGTCATACTGCTTGTCCCAAGGCTGGGCCCAATGAAGACATTGGGTTGTTGTGTGCTTAGATGTATCATGCAGTAAGGCAGGACTGAGAAATCCTGTAAATGTCTCTAAGCCTGTGATATCTTTATTCTTGTGATGAGGTGCACAAATTCCTTGAAAAATTCAACACATACCAAAGAAAGCATGCTTAATATGTGGAATTTTTCTGATTTTGAGGCTTTATCTACAAATGTCTACAAATGTCTACAAATGTCTGCAAATGATTTCACTGTTCTAATGGCAGTGGGAAATCAGCTGACACTCACAAATCAAGTGGCTTTGACAGCTCCATTTGGTTTAGAGTATGCCAGGAGGCATATTACCTTCATCGTGTGAAGGGACTGTTTGGTTTAATGCCTTAAATTTCCAACTACCTAAAAAGCAGGATGAACCTCTGCACGTTTAAGAAAGTAAGGCCTGGTCTGAAGTAAAATAATGTGGTAGCAGGCTCTTTTCCTTACCTTCATAAGGGTTTGGCTCAAGATCTTTAATCCCTTATTCAAGAGCTGAAAAATATATTTGATTTGAAAGTCCTGATGTTGCTGTAAATAAATTATTAAAACTGTTTTAAACAATGCAACTGTTTGGTCAATAGCTCCAACTGTTAAGAAACAATATCTTAGGTTTCTCCTTAATATTCCAAATATTTTACAAGCTTCAATGACACTGATAATGGTTGCACCTAAGCACCAGTCTGTCTTACCAGAAATATATGAAAATGTTTACTCTTCTAAGAATTACCTGGGTTTGTGCTTTGTTCACCAATATTTGGAAAATTTATTTCTCACTGCTTGCAATTTATATTTAAATTTAAATGTGTTCCTGTAGTCATGTTATGGCTGTTACAAGACAACCAAATCAAAAGCAGATGATCCAGTATTGCACCAAAAAGTAAATAGATTAAACTTTTGTATCAATTACCTTTCTCACTATTGCCCAATGATGAACAAAACCACTCATCTGTGACGCAGTCCTGTTAGGTATAGAATGCAGACTTAAGTGAATTCTGAGCTCATTTTAATAAAAAAATATTCAATGTAATATTTGCAGTTTTTTCTTTTTTTGCATAGAATACTGAATGAAGTAATCATGAAAAGCTCATACAGTGAGAAACAAGAATCGGTTTAGTCCTCAGAGGAAAAATTCAATATTTCATTTAGATATCCAAATTGGGAAACTCCATTAGTACTTAGAAACAACTATTATTTCAAGGTCAAAAATCAGAGGAGATTTTCCTGGCTTTGTAAAATGGCAAAGACACAGATGATGTGTTTATTAAGGTTGCCACAGAAATTTAAATGTCTAATAACTTTTTGTTTAAGTAATGATGTCTTATAAAGAAATTAAAATCCCAACGAGCTTCTCTCACACTGACATGTCTCCCCATCATATAGTGAAATGGTCAGCTCTAAAATAAAATGTAATATCTGAAATGAAACAATGTTTTGAAACTATTGAAAAAACTTATTTAATATTCTTCCTGGTTTCTCCTTCTTCCTTTTGGTAAAACTATTTTAATAATAAAGCCAAAAATATTCCTCCCAAATTTGCTTGATACTTAGCATTGTATTTATTCATACGAATATTAGTAGATTCTAAATAAAGTGTAACTTTATGTGTGGATCTATGATTATTTTATTACTTTTTTTTTTTGGGTGTAATTACAGTGTTTAGCATTAGAATCTGATACCACACTAGTAGAAAGTCAGGCAGTGCCCCATTTAAATTACTGTAATTTTAGAGTTGGGGGCAAAGATAGGCAAAAATGTTGTCAAAATATTGTCTTCCTTTTTTTCCTTTTTTTTTTCTTTTCTTTTCCTTCCCTTTTTTTTTAAAATCAGGTATCACCAGCAAAATTATATGTATGATCGCACTAAATGATACTACAGTAAAAAAGGAAAATAGATGAAAGACAGAAATCATTATGTTTTCTAAGTTATACAGATAAGTGTTTCATAAAATGATATAGCAAATTGACTCTTCTGGGGGGGTTGATAACTGTGAAAAATGATAAAATACTCAAGAGAACACTATTTGGTGTCATGAAATACATTCTCTTGAGATTTAAATATTTATTCAATTCTGTTGTGAATTTTCCTTCCGGGAACATCATTGTTACCCGTGTGCATGTCCTATTTCCATGTTACCAGGGGCAATTCTGCTCTCAAAATTAGTTCATCCCTCAGAGTTTTGACCCAATATTGAGCAATGTCATGCATGCACCTCAACATGAGGCTTGCAATCATTTCTTTAATTACTGTGGAAAGCAGTAACTTTCTGTAAAAAGAAGATAGAAAGGTGAATTTTTTTACTGATTTATGAATGTAAAACTACATTAAGGTTTGACCCACATAGGACACAGCATTGTACATAAAAAACTCTGTTTCTAATTATACTGTTGGATTGGGGTTTATTTTTTTTTTTCCAGTTTGGTGGAATTGTATAAATAGGAAGTCCTTAAAGGAACTAAGGAAACTCGGAGTGCTTTTGGATGTTAGCCTGTAATATAATCTAAATGTAGAATGTGGATGTACAATGTTAAAAGCATCAGGATAAGGGGATTAATTGAAAGAACAGTTTCGTGGTAAATAATGATCAAAGTGGGAACCCTTGCTTTTTGCTGCATGAGCACATAAATGTAACATAAACATACCTTAGTGGCAGGTCAGAGCATTTCATCAAAACAGAGTTGTTACTTGAAGGATGGTCAATGATTATGAGATATTTAAAATGTTACTTCAATTTCTATGAAAAGAACTGGGTAGTCAAAACCTTTAAGATTTGTGTCCACATGGGCTACTGTCTCCCACTTGGCTGCTTCTGATTTTGTACCTTTACACTTGAAGGTGTAGGAATCTTTGTCTTCTGTTTGAGACGGTCACACAATAGGATTAATTTTATTTAAAGGCCTATGATTTATAGAAAAAGGTGTACACATTCAGGAGTGACTCTTACCTTGAAAATACTGAGTGTGACAAATTGCCAGAACTACAAGTACTGGCCAAAGCATGCAACTCTGCCTTTTGAAAATTGTATCTGATTTTAAAATTTATTATCACTTATATATGTATACAATTTTTAGAACCCTTGCTATTTTTAGTTGTAGCAATACATGATAGGTCTCTGGGAAGCTGAAAACTGCTTGGAAATCCTATGGGGAACTGCCTGTGTAGTCTGAAAATATACTAAAATGAATTTTCTGTTTATGTGGTTGATAATTTTGAAACGGATTCTAAATGGCATTTGGAAAAATATGCAGCATGTTCTGCATTATGTCCTCTTTCTTATTAAAAGTTTCAGATGATAATTAAAAAATTCCACGAATGCCTTCAGAAATAGTCTGATTCAAGAGTAATCTAGACTAAAATTGTCTTTCTTCAAGTTTTTCCTCAAGGTCACATTATTACTACCGTTTTCCCACACTATACACTCCCTTAAGTGTAGGTGTTAACAGTTATCTTCAAGTCAGCCTCAGAAAGGTTTTAAAACTGATTTGAACAGTCATTAGTAACTCATTGTGGATGAAGTTTCTACTGAATACATAGTAACAGGTGCTAACTTATTCTTTCACCTTCACAGAGTTTGTCTTCTGAGAAACAGCATCATTCATTTAACTCTTGCTGCTCTTTCTTCTGAAATACACAGCTTAAGCTTTATGTATACCGCTAGATTTGCATTCCTGTTCTTATTCACTGTAAATTATTCTAGCTCTTGATGACTGAATGAAGATTACGTTGTCCTACCTCAGCTGAGGAAATGAACTGTATTCACACAGAAAGAAATTGTTCTTTTCTACAGAATAATTGCAAGATGGTTTTGTATTAAAATATCAAAGAATGTGCCTGAAATAAATACAGATGATGAAATCTGTATTTAAACTTCAGTCCTACAGCTGTCACCTTATCACCCAATAGTCTTAATCACCTCCTTTTTATGACAATTTATCATCATGCTTTCAGAAAACATCTCTTAGTAAATTTTTCCCATAATTCTCTTGTAGGTTTTCTATACCTGTGTTAACCTTCCTGCACTCTTTCATTTCATGCAGAAATTTAAGAGGCAGGTAGTGCTTGTCTTGTTACCTCCTGCACTCTTTTCAAGCTTTTGTCATTACTTTCAGTTCCTATTCTGCAGAATAGTTTTGTTGGGGTTTTCCAGCTTAATTCCGGTGGTGTCAGCAATAGAATGTGCCCAAGATATAACTTCTTTTGAAGGAACTAAAGAAGATACACATCTTATGCGACCATATGTCCAGCTTTCACAAATGGTGGGAAGAATGGGAGTAATTTCTGTCTAAACGTGAAAACTATTCTAATTTTTGGGTTTCAGTTTGCAATAGATCTTGTGGAACAGATACTCTGGAATAAAGGCTTTGTGTACTCTACGTTAGTTTTGGTGTGAAATGGCACAGTTACACTCTTTGGCAAACCAGGAGTAGTTGAGACGGGTCTGTAAACCTCTTTAATATATTCAGTTTAGTACTTGTGTTTACTGTTTTTGCTCCTTATGTTTTGTGCAATATCAGATCTAACAGAAATGGCATTCAGTGCTTTTGGAAACCTGGCCCTTTGCTCCATATGACTAGTAGAATAATGGGGAGATGGGATTAATTATATTTTGTGGCTAAATAAGTGTTGTGTTTCATTTGGACTTTTTTAGTTGTTTCTCACAGTGCAGTGGAAAATGACAGACCAGGCATTATATGATTTTTAGTTTTTTGGTTTGGCTTTGGGTTTTTTTAATGGCAATATTTTAGATAGTTTATGTTGTTGTGTTTTCTCTCTTTGTGGTGCTTGCCTTTCTCTAACATATATTTTCCAATATAAAATGTGAGAATATACATGTAGTTTTCTGAAATATTTTCTTCAAATTATGCACTTTGTTTTCATTCATTTACAGTTACACTCCTCTTCTCTAATTGATATTTGGATATAGATTTCTAATTTCTTTAAATTTTTCTCCCGTGCAAAATATATTTTCAGTTCTGCCTACTCATTCTTGCACTGGTATGTCCATCTTCAAGTAGGGGAAAAACAATCCTGTATAATTACTATAAAATCAGAACTTAAAAAAGATCTATAGAAAAAATTAACAGAAAATAGACCATTTTCCCTCCAGCTATTATAGTGTGCTTACAAAGCTTTTTCAAAAACTACTATCACTGAACTAGTTAATCAATAATGTTTATGGTTTTTTTATAATGCAGCCAACAAGTTAACATCATTCTCCCTTCCCCTGCATTTTTCTGATATTCTACTTTTCCAAAGTCCTGGGGCTTTCAAGAACTCAGGTAGGCTAAGTGTGTGATAATACAGTTAGGCACAAAAACCGCTCTGGGATAAAAACCTCTGTTGTAGTTGCCTTTGCCTTCTGTGGCAATACCTTTCTCTATTTTCCATTCAAACTGTCAAAGCCCATGTTAACAGAACTAATTGAAAAATCAGCAAATGATCAGAACTCAGCTGAATGGCATCATAAAAATATTTTAAAGCACTTTAATTAACCCCTTGTACACCAGGGAAATATGCAAATTAATTTGCTTAGTTCCCTGAGCTCTTATTGGAGCTACTTAATTAACATGTGTTTGTAAATTCTCTGCTTTAATAGTAGCCCTACTATTAGGAAACAGATGCAACTAACACTGAATAAGTGATTAAAATTACTCTGTTTTTTTGGCTCATTAATGATTAAATTTTATCTTCAAATTTGTCATAATAAATCTCCTGATGATAATTTAGTTTTTTTCTATGTAACCTTTTTTGGCACAAAGCTTAATAACCTTTATGAAGGGAAAATTCATAAGGAGCTTCATCGTTTTAGAATTATATCCCTTAAAAAAATGCCACCTCTGCCATACTGTCATAGATACTGTTTATGCTTGCGTGGAAATTTGAGTCCCTGGGAACTGTGGTCATCAGAAAATCTGGATGAAACATGGTGTAAAATAAGGCAGCAGTTTGTTTCCCAGATATTGAACACTTTCCAGTTCAGACATTACAAACAAGCAAGAGATGGTGAGTTGGCTGAATACCAAAGTACTTCCATAAATAAATGGCTTGACAAATTTTGCTGGTATCCACTGAATAATTTATGTGACAAATAAGACATGATCAGCTGCAGAGCTTGGTGAATACAAAGACCATCCCTATTCATTGAATTTTTTAAATGAAAAATGAGTAATATTCACTGACTTTCATTGTCAACCAATGTTACTCCATTAGGTTTACCAAAGATCAGTCAGAGGGCCTCCCACTGTGGGTGGAAAGACGGGTTGACATTTGAAGAATGTGGACAATTGAAACTTTTCTTTTGCAAACTTTTCTCAATGGCATGTACTTTTGTTCCTGTTCAGCTGCAGTTTTGGAGTCCTGCAAAGAACTTCTATGTTTGGTGTACCAGAGTCATAATGTGTCTTGTCGTTGGCATAACAATTTTTGTACTTTCATGCTGTTGTCAAGGTTTCAATTTAGTATTGCTAAGAATTATTACCCTATCATGACATCATATAAAAGGTTGGCTTGCATCTGAAGATTATGTAACACCTACTTTCACACACAGAATTTAAAAATGTATATCATCATAATAAAATTTCCTAATAGCTAATTCTACAGTTATGAACTATACCTGGTCATTATAGCAGAATTTTAAAAGTGATTGCAATTAACTTGAAGAAGAGCATGACACTGGACTTTTTTTTTCTCAACTACTTGGTGCAGTAGGATGTATTTTTTCATACTTGGAAACCTATATGAAAAAATCTTTAGGTTAAGCAAACCAATTAAATCTGGAAACACGATAAAGGAAGATAAATTTAGAGCTTGTCACTGTGTCGAGTGACTGCTAAAATGTACTGGGATATCTTTAATTAGAACTATGTCACACATGTATTGTTCCACTTTAGGTCAGTCATTTAGATCAAAGCGTAACGTCTTCTCCTGTGAAAATGAAGTCTGTGAAAATGAAGAGATAATTGAATTACCAGAGACCTGATGATATATAAATTGTGTCTTCTACTTTTATTTACTAAATATTCAATAAACTATCTGGATGATTTCCAAAATGTTTCTGTAGAAGACAGATGAATAGAGCTTTATGGAATAAGGTATAGGTGCTAGCACTCTTCTCACAGTGAACAATAGGCAGTTTGTTTCTTTTCAAAGACTTTTAATAAAAGTTTGGCTTTGCATGGACGTAACTGATAACAAATTATCCAGTCCCATGAAATCTGACCATGACCACATGAAAATTTGCACAAAGGCTTATTTTCAGTCATTGTCAACAGTCCGGCTGCTCGATGAAGTGCAACAAGCACAGATGCAGATGTGCAATGGATACAGATTTAATGCATTCTTTTTATCTTTTGAGTGCATGGGGATGGTTCCATGTTAGACAGATAAACCTGGAATGTATGGCTGAGGAGGGAGAAGCTATTGAATGTCATGTGTCTTGAAATAAACACATTTGTTTAAATTTGAGTTATTTAAAGTATCAGTTACAATTTTGACTAGTGTAGCTACTAAAAGGAAATGTGTGTCATGTTTAAGAGAGGAGATAGATTTAAAGACTGATGTGAATGCTCCATTCATCCAGTCTGACCTTCAAAAGAACATTTTTTTTTTTTCTTTTTTTCTGGGTTTATGGCCAGAAGCACTGATTGAACTGCAATGTTTCTACTATAAAAATCTCCTGTCTTGATTTAAGGTCTGTAAAGCAAAAGAAACTACTATGATCTTTGGTAAATTGTTCTGAGGACTAAGAATCCAAATTTTTCCTGTATTTTTTAGATATGTAAGGCAGAAGACAAAGTATTACCTCCATACAGAGCTTCTTTCTTTATGTATTTTATTTTCAACTGTATTAACACTAGAGAAACATGAGCCAAAGATGAACAGGTATAATCAACAGTGCAGGTAAGGTTGCTACATGAACTCATGGCCTGATGGGTTTGTTTAGATGCTTATCTTTAGAGATTCTTTTAAAGTGTAATAAATCCCTTAGATCTTTATTCTATCTTTTGTAACACTTCTTTTTAGCATAGGTTCTGTGTAGTGTATCTAAGGAAGGACTTTTTCTCTGAAAACTGGATGAAGAATAAATTTAAATTTTTTCTAGTAGTATTGAATTCACACTTTTGCAGATTTCAAGAGGGTTTAGAAATACTGCACTTCCTGGATCAGTCCTGGACTTCCTATCAAGAATTCTACTCATGAAGAATTCTTTCTGGAGAAATCATTCCGAAAAAGTAATCAAGACTTTAACGTTAAAGAATATGCACCTCTGACAGGTAGACATTTTCCAGCTTCAACTTCCATTTGTTGAAGGATGTTAAAAGTTTTTCTTCTATTCTGAAATTTTCCATTGAATTAACATTATTCCTAGAAGTCCCTTTTTTAATGTGCTTGCACAACTTTCTTACTTGCTTGTTAAAACTACACAGAGTGAACTAGGTGACTCTGCATTTCTTTTTTCCCCCAGACTGTAAATCATTCTTGTGACTCTGCTTTGCATAATGTATTATTTTTCAACTGTTTTCTCAAGCTGCATCTGTTAATACAATGTTTTCCTGATGGCAGTATGTATTTGCCATATATATCATGTGGTACAAGTGCTTCTTCTCCACTGTCTTTTACTCCAGCTTCAAAGGTCATGTAAATCTTTTTGGGGGAAAGATTTCCATTTGACTTGATTTCATTCAATAACATGGTTTAATGGGACTCTTATATTATGGAAGGTAGGTTATGTTTTATTAGATGTGGTTACGTAAACATGTAATATTTTAATAAATTATGTATATTTTTCTCTTTGCTACCAGCCAATATTTCCACAGTCTGCTAAATCCTTTATGAGTTTTCTTCCTGTTCACAAGTCCTTATATCACTCCCTTGTAACAAACTTATTCTATGACAATTTGAAGTTTTCAAAAAATCTTGAAACCCTATTAATCACCTAGATTTCAGCTAAGTTTATTTCAGTGATTTTGTATTATTCTTATTCTTCAGTCCTAAAGTTATATAGTAAAATCAGAAATTTTTGGCTGAAGTTTTCTATATTCATAGAATCATAGAATCACAGAATGGTTTGGGTTGGAAGGGCCCTTAAAGATCTGCTAGTTCCAGCTCCCCTGCCATGGGCAGGGGCACTCTCCACTAGACCAGGTTGCTCAAAGCCCCATCCAATCTGGCCTTCAACACTGCCCAGGAGGGGGCAGTCACAGCTTCTCTGGGCAATCTGTGCCAGGGCCTCATGACCCTCACAGAGAATTTCTTTCTGATATCTAATCTAAATCTAAATCTAACCTTCTTCAGTTCACAGACATTATCTCTTGTCTTACCACTACCTGCACTTGTAAACAGTCCCTCTCCAGCTTTCATCTTTTGCATCTATTACCTTTCTCTGCCAAGTCAAGTTAAGCTAAACATGAATGAGTCAAGAATTAAAAATCTTAGTTAAAAGATCATTTGCTACAGCTTTCTCAGAACTATAAAACAAATTAAAAAATCTTAAATGATTAATTTTGCTGGGAGACGGAAAAAGTAAAACATATTGATGATCATTATTTAAAGGATATGTTTCTAGTGAGATCCTAAAATGAAATGGCTTAATGCTTTTGAATTTATAATTTATTTAATTTTTTTAATGAATTCAATGGATAGAAATATGATTTTAATCAAATGGGTATGTTATTCCAAATTGGATGAAGTGTTTAAAGATAAGTGGAAGTGAAGTATACACAGTTTTTTCAGTTGAACAGTTGTGTACATATAAGAATAAAAAGTAAAGATTGTGCTAATAATACAAAAGATAAGATTTTGAAAAGCAGATACTTACGAGAGATAGAGCATAGTTTTTGAAATTAATTCACTATAGCCTGGGAGAGCAGTATGATGGCTGACAGTACCACAGATTAGAATATCACTTACAGAGGAAAATGTCATGTACAAGTAAGGAAGAATAATTTTCTGAGAGAAAGAGTTTATTGCAGACAATTTTGCAAACTGAAAATTGGATGCTGAACTGCATCTTGTACAATGCTGTACCATGTGTTTTCCTTCCTACTGCAAATTTCCTCATGGTTTCCCTAACTTTTGCTGATTTATCTACACTTGGATATATATGGCTATAGGAAGACTGAAACAATACATCCAGCACAACATGCTTCTAATTTTGAGTGCTGGTCCTGTAGAAAGGATTGAGAAAGGAGGACTGAGTAGAACCCTATATTACAGCAGGAAAGCTCAGGCTCATATTGAACAACTCAAGAAATGTAATCTGTTTATCTGAGGGGAGATTGCATGGCTTTATCATGATCTCTGAGTACCTAACCAGGGAGAAGATTTCTGAGAGTAGACTGGTTTTAATCTTGAAGTCAGAGGCATGATAAGATGCAATAACTAATAGGTAAGGCTGGGAAAAATTATGTTTAAAAAATAAACTATTTTTGTGGTGGTAACTAACCACTAGAAACAGATATTTGGGAGCGTTTCAAAGTCTTTTACCCTATCCCAAATTCAAAAGCTTGTTAAACACTTGCAATCTCATGGAGTAATTATTATTACTATATATAGACATAAAGTAACAGCTCTCTAAAGCTTAATGAATTTACAGGACCTTATATGGGTTTTAATTTAAGCTCCATTTTTTTTCACTTCATTTCACAATATGCTTCTTATTATCACTCTAACAGTGAAGTTGGGATGATATTGATCTAACAAACTCCTCAGAATATCTTTTAGCTTGTATACAGTACTAACAAATATTGAAATTCAAACCTTCGTTTAGGAATTGAATTTTAGGTTCCTCTCTCTGTCCTTCAGTGCTTTATCTCACGCTTCTATTACAGTTTTCATTGTTCTTGACCAAACAACTCTATTGGGGTACTACTTTTTAGCCAGTGAGACACTGGAGGAAAATGGAGGGAACTGGAGTAGTGCCGATACTCCACTGGTAAGCTGTCTACCAGTTTGGCTGACCTCAGGAGAATTGTGTCTACACCCTCTAGCAATGAAAGCTGCACTAAGGTACAATTTAATTTCCCTATTTTTAAAAACCTAACCATGTAAAAACTATCACAATTTTATTCAGATGTATTCTATATCATTTCAAGTCTTCTCTTCTTAATTTTTCAATATTTTTTCTTCCTAAGTCAAAGAATCATAGAATCAAAAATCATAGAACAATTTGGATTTGACAGCACATTTAAAGATTATCTAGTCCAATGTCCTGCAACAAGCAGGGACATTTTCAACTAGATCAGATTGCTCAGAGTTCCATCCAACCTGACCTTGAATGCTCCCAGGGAAGTGGCATTCACCTCTCTGGGCAACATTTTTCCAGTGCTTCAAAAACATCATTGTAAAAATGTTTTCCTAGTCTGAATCTCTTTTATTTTAAAATCATTACTTCTTTCTATATTACAACAGGGCCTACTGAAATGTCTGTCCCCATCTTTCATACCAGGAGGCTGCAACAAAGTGTTTCTGGAGTCTTCTCCAGTATGAATAAACCCAACTCTCAGCCTTTTCTCACAGGAGTTGAGGCCCATGGCCCACTTGTACTGGGAACCCCTGATCCGAACACAGCAGTGCAGGTGGAGTTTCACCAGAGTAAAGAACAGGAGGAAAATTTAGTTCCCTCAACCTGCTGGCCACGTCCAGGATGCAGTCAGCTTTCTGGGTTGCAAGCCTACATTACTGGCTCATGTTGTGCTTTTCATCACTCAAGTTCTTATCCTCAGGGCAGCTCTCAATTCCTTCATTCTTCAGCCTATATTAATAGCAGGGCTTGTCCTGGCCCATGTGCAGGACCTTACACTTGGCCTTGTTGAACCTTATGAAATTCACGTGGACCCATTTCTTGAGTTTTCCACATCCCACTGGATGGCATCCCATCCCACAGGTGTATGAACTGCATCACTTAGTTTGATGTTGTCTACATGATATGGCAAGTAACAATTTTGGAACAAACTAAACAAGTAAGTGAGCAGTAAAATTTGCAAGAGTTACGTTTTAGTTAATCAGAGCAATCCTTAGCTTTGCATGTTAGCTTTTTAATGTGGTTTAGATTTTATGCTCTTCAAAATAAAATCTTAGTGAATAATGGGTAACAACATTCAAGTCACCATAAAGGAAAACAACAAAATGACTTCATAAAAATGCCAACAAATGCAAGCTAAGAGCATTTCCAATTTATCTGCCAAGGTTCTAAGCAGTCATCCAAATAGCTTTGTGATTTTACTTTCAAAGCTATTGTCCTGAACCTAAATAAGTATGTGTCAGTAACCATCAGCTAGTATGCTGACATTTTTCTGTCTGAGGTAAAATCAGAACAGGTCTGTTGAAAGCTGTATCTTGCTTCCAGTATAGTAGATCCTATTACCTGCTACTTCTGTACTCAGCTCTGAGGTCAGTGTTCTTGTCATTGCCTTTCAGGCAGTTATGCCACACTTTAATGGTGATAGGTTCAATTTCTAATTGCTGTCTAATTCTAGTTATGCTTAGAAGAGAATATCTAAGAAAATATTCATTATGATAAAGGAATTTTTTTTTCCCAAAAGTAATTCCTTATTTTGCCTTGAAAAAGTTTATCTTAGATACATTTTATAAGTCCATCACTAAGAATATTGTAGTTCTGAAAATATTTAATACAGCTAACATTACAGCAGGTATATAATGAGGCAGCTTAAGCTATGTCACTCATACAACATTGTCATGTTTTATTATGTAATGCAGAAAGGCTCACAAAACTTGTTCAACTTTCATGAACTGTGAAATAAGATTGACACTGTTTGAGCAGGATGGATTTCTCAGGAGAAATAATGTTCATTTCAAAGCAGTAAGCACTACTTTGATTACAAAATAAGCATCAATTAATTATAACAATCTTTCCTCAAGTGTTACTTAGATTTGCACCTATCTATTGCCTTTATGGATTGAACTTCAGGAAATGCTTAAAATCATATTTCTGAAGTAAAGTCCTTCCCAGTTAATTTTCCATAATGCAGTCCGAATGCAAAAAAAAAAAAAAAGCTCACAAAAAAAATGCTTAATTTAATCTAAAAACCTAAAAAATGTTTGATTTTCACATAAGATGTACATACTAATTTGTAGCTTTTTATCTGTCCCAATGGTTTACTTAGGTTTTCCAATTAGCCTATTGTCAGGCCGTTGGAAGATGTGAGGGGAAAGGGTGTGTCTCACAGAAGTGATGTTTTCATGCTTGAGAGACTATAACATCTCAGAATCAAGTTGCATTCTCTTTATTTCTGTCCATTCAGTTCTTGCTTTCTTATACATTTGAATCTGTGTTCATTTTGCTATCTTCAATCCCAAGGAAGATACTTGAAGCTTGAGGTCAATTTGGACTACCACCAGAAACAGTTGCAGCAGCATACCAGGTTTCCAACCACCTTCAGCATTTCAGTAAATACTTCTCTCCTTAGCTCATAATTCAGGATACATCTAGTCAGGAGTAAAAGTGGTGTCTGTAATTTTCACTTACTGTCTTTTGACCTTTGTACTTTAACAAATTTATTTACCAGAAGATGACTTGCTCAAGGTTGTACAGACAAAGCCCAAGTAAATACCTGTGAAGAGGACAGGATTGTAGAACCACTCCTTTTTATGGTTTAGGAACTGGTTATAATTGATGCTAAACACTCTTTATCTATCATTTTATAGATATGCTCTGATAGTGCCTGGAACCTTCTGTTCCAAAGTACTTCAAGTGTTTTTTGAAACCTATTGACAAGTTCACTTGAAAAAAGCAACTCTGGTCAGTGGCAATGAAAAAAATAAAGCAAAAGCACATGGAAAAACATAATGTTATAGCACAAGTTACCTGTGGACACTGTTCAGTATTCAGATTTGTTTTAAATGTAAATGCTAACTCAATTACATATTAATTTGGCTTTCTCAGGAGTAACTATGTAAGTAGCATGTTTTTGCCTTGCCTTGACCTCCACCTCCCCTTTGCTTCCCCCTTCCTTTCCCAGCCCCCTTTCTCCTTTTTCTATTCTCCTTCCACGTTAATTTTCCCTTCCCCTTTGCTTTCCCCTTCCCTTTCCTTGCTTCCACTGAGAATAAAATCCAGAGTTGCACATAGGCATTTAAGCACTACTTTTGAGCCCAAGTTTGTAGAAGAAAAGGTTTCCCTGTAGTCTATAGTAGCTAAAAATGCACATGTGTGGGGGAATAAATTTTAAACAAAGTCATAGTGAACAAAATCTGTAGCATGTTGCTTTCCCAAGGCTAGAATAGAAAACTCTGTGATCATGGGTGCTTACAACATTTAAGTGAAGGTGTGATAATAGTGAAAAATAATCTAAATATTTTTTGCCCCATTTTAATAACATGTGCCTGGGATGTATACTGGTGTCTGGTTTTATTTAGGAGAGTTATAATAAACTGATACTCCATTTTTTTTATAACAGCTGTCATAATCTATTTTTATTGTCAGAAAAAAATTGTCTTCATGCAGTTAGAGATACAGGAAGTTAAGATCTTCTCTTAAATGTGTGTGTGTGTGTGTGTGTGTGCACCAAGAGGCTTGCAAAAATTTTAAGGACGTGATGAATTTTAATGCATCGCTTACAATTTGGCATTGATGGCAAAGACTTTGACAATGCCAGCACATCAACCTGTTCATGAACTTGTCTGATGTCATGGAAGATTCAGATTTTGTACAGACAAAATCTCTGTTACCTAGTAGTCCTAATATTTCTTGTGATTTTTTTTTTCTCCTGAATGTTATCCATGAAAATTATTAATCTATAAAAATATAATTATGTGAATTATTAATTAGAAACATTTCAAACATTCTTATAAAAAATATGTTTTTGAAATTCCAAGGGATAAGTGTCTTGCACTTTGGTGAGAAAGTAAAGAATGAAACATAAAATAAACAAATAATTTGAACTTCCATGCTTCGTTTGATTTCAGGTCAGCCAGTAGTAAAGACAACAGTAATTGCTACTGGCTTGAAAAAATATAATTTGTATATGGACACCATGCTAATTTCAGGTTTTCTGCAAAAAAAGGTTATGGTAGGTATTTAGTAAAAGCTAATGTGAACTCTAAACTTACAATAGAGAAAATGATACAACACTGTTAATAGACTGAAGGGTTTTATATTATGGTATGGAAAAGTTTGTTGGTGGTTAGTAGCAATCTAGTTAATAATGGCTTTTGTATTGTTTTACTTTTATCAGAGAGACTGCATTTTTAAAAGGCAGAAAACATTCATTTAAATACTTTGCTTGTTATTTTCCCTTTGTAAGCAATATTGGTGATGAGCACAGGGCCCATTAGCACGGTATATTAATATCATGAATGCCAGAGGAAGTGGTCTAGGAAGCAATCTTATCTCAGACTGTGGTCTACTGTATAAAAAAGTTTGCAAATCCCTATGCTAGCCAGTTAATTACAATATATTTGTGAAATATGAGCTCTGAAATGTGTAGCATACAGTTGGGACCTCTAAAAATAAATAATAAGAATCATCATTAATATCACAGAAGTGAATTAATAAGGTGATTTGAAGCATTTTATCAACCCTCTGTCCTGCCTGACAGCAACTTTAGGAGAAAAATGCTAATTCATAGACGATTCCACTTGCAATGGAACATCTGTTTTCTTAGCAAATTTCCTTAAGTACTCATGTTGAAGTCATATGCTGCTGGGAAGATGTTATTATCTGATGGATAAGCAGCAAGGTGACTTTTCACTTATCAAAACATTTCAACCATATTCTCTGCTAGTAGGCAATATATGCATTATAAATGGAGATGTATCACTGGTTATTATGGTGATAGAGTTCAGGTATATGCATAGCTAGATGGAGACTGAAAGAACATTCAATCTCAGCCTTAATGTGTGATAAAGCCTCAGAAAATCGTCCAGACTCAAATGGTAGCCACAGTGATAATTACTGTGTGAAAATGCTGATACTTATATACACATTCATGGATAGTGAGACAATTATTACAAAGCTTGGTCAATAAAAACTCCACTTGTGCATTCCATCTAAAAGACTGAAGAAAAGACAAGTTTTATTTAAGTCTATATAAGTTTGATATAGATCTGAGAGATGACAAAACCTAGCCAGACAGTCCAAAATTTCTTCTTCCATTGAAAAATTCTCTTTCAAATTTTTTTCAATGTTTTATTTTATATAATGTTATATAAAGCACTGCATAAAAATACCAATAGTTTCCAATATGACAATTTAAAAAAAAAAAATCAGGATAAAAATAATCCCCAACATTGTTAGTTACTATTTGTATTGTTTGTAGTGTACTCATAGGCCTATACTTTTGTGATATAAAGGAAAAGTATTATACAAAAAATTATATATGTTAATTTGTATATTTATGCACTGGAACTGGATAATTACATGAACTGCAGGAAAAAAAGAGTCAACATTTGTCTATTCCACATTGGACTAGAATTGTTAATGCTTGCCTACAACATTTTTCTTTGAATGCTTGTGTTTGGTTTATGTTTGTGTGCCCAACAGAATATTTTGAAGGGTAACAGGAGAAGACACTGCTGTCCCGTGATGTTGAAGTAGGGTTTGGCTGTCTGTGTTAGCTGTTGTTTTTGTAGGAGTGGACATCTATTCTGTAACTTTAGTCAGAGTAATATGCATTGCTAGAGCTGAGCCTAGAGCTGAATAGTATTCAGTAATCACATTTATGATTCTAAAATTTTATTTATTCATTACCATTTTTTGCTAGACTTCTACATGTGTGCATCTCTGTAGTTGGTGCATATTGAAGTAAGACGTGAATCACCACCTCCCATTTAAGACATACAGTAGCTCATATTTTCATTTAGGTATTCAAATGATGGCCTGAAATCTCTGGTATCTACTGCATATCAAAGTAAGATTCTTAGTGGACAAGTTTTGAATCATGTTATACTTTTATTTCCCTGCCATCAGAGCTTGCTTTAGTTTGGATGTTTGAACTTGTGCTCTGAGATTACAGATTTTTTTTGTGAAAAGAGGCAGACACAGGGATAATAGAAGATTTTGGTACTCAAAGATGAGAGTTGTGTGGCTGACACAAAGAAATGACATTTTTGTATTAGTTCTCTGTCTTTCCAATCTGTATTTCTTGCTTCCAATGTGGTATATTTAGATGTTGCAGAACAATTTTCAAAATATACATCAAATGAAAGTGGTGTTTTAGACTTCATTAGTTCATGAAAGGAGCCACATAGAATAGGTTTAGTTTCTACTCAACCATTCTGAGAAAAGACTTTCTGCTCCACAAATATTTGGTGATACCTAAAAACTCAAAGCAAGGAAGAAAAAAGTGTTTCTGCCTTTTTACTTCTGACTAGGATTAATTTGATGCAAGATAGAAAATAATTAGCTAGACAGACCTCACTGTTTCTTGGTTTTGGACAATAAACATTCCTGCTTTTCAAAATAATAAAAAAAATCCCTTCCCCCCTGATTTATAGATAGTAATTAGAGATAAAATTATAGTGCTATAGAAATGAACAATAGAGATTTCATTGATTGCGTATTGGCTGAATTACTTACATGGGATTTAATATTTAGGACAGCATTTATGTTGAAAATAATCCCTAGGCTTTTGCAAATTCACCAAAACTTTGATAGATAAAGTAGTTTTCTTCTTTATTACAGTGTATCAGTTAATGAAACAAAAATCTATATTACATATTATATTCAAGTAGTAACAATCTTCACATGTTTTACTAATGGTTTAGCTACTGGCTTTCCATTAAATTCCTTCATGGGTATTAAGTCATGCTATATATCTTCACGCATTTTCTTCTCCTTCTCAGCTAGATGGTACAAGGAACTGATCTTTGGAAGGGCACAAATAATCAATAAACATTATCAAGAGACTCATGCTTGTCCTTATTCAATAAATCAGCGAAATTGACAGCAAAACATAGGGCACAGATGAAAACCTGTCATCTTGATCAGTGGCATCACACATCTTTGCTGTGTTTACCGTACTGCTGTGCAGTGCAACACTTGCCTTTTTAACACTGAGAGTGCTGCTCTATGCTGTAATTCTTGGTATCCTTTTTGACCTCTAGATGTTGTCACGCAGTGAACAGACTGATCTGAAATCTAAGGGGGAGACTGTTTCCTCCTTTCTGAAATGCAATGGTTCAGTTAAGCATTAAGATTGAGTGGGAAGATACTTGGCTTTGTATTGAAGAGGAAATAATTTTTCATTACAGGTTGAACTGGTACTCCATAGCCCCTTGCTATTAAACAATCCTTCGTCAGAAGAAACAGACCATAGTCAGTCTTATCTTATTGTTAATGTAACAGAAGTCTGGTTTCCTTTGTTCCTATAACAAACCAAGATGAATATGATGAAAAGACCTGATCTCCCACCATACAGGACAGATGATCAAGGCACTTCCATCACCTTCAGCAGCACACCTTTATGCTCAAATTGATCACAGTTAGGTCAAAAAGTAATCTGATAGGCCTCTCTGAAAGGAGGTAAATTTGCTCCCGGTCAAGGAAGCAAAGATTCAGATTATATATACTATTGTCATTGAATAAAACCTAGTGATTTGGGCACAGCTGGTGCTCAAAATTCTTTTGCAACAAGTTACAATTCTAGGGAGAAGAAAGGGCTTATCTGAAGAGGACCTTCATCTGAAATATTAAAGTAAAAAGAAAATAGAAACAAATAATTCTATGAAAATCAGGATGAATGAACTCTGTTACAGTCTTGTCTTTTAAAACTTGCTTTCCTTTGGTACCTGATGCTATTTAGTTGCTGACTGAAAAAAAATCCTAAAAGTGTGGAAATTATAATGTACTGTATCCCAGCTTGGAAATCCTGACATCCAATGCGTTTGCTTGGGTTACAGCCTTTCCCTTAGATGCAACCTCCCTTCTCTGTCCAATTATCTGCTTTCACCTGCATTTTATGAATTTTGTGGACAAACTGCACTTCTTCCCTGCAAATTTTGCTGCTAGTGGCCAACAAGCTCAACAGTTATTTCAGCTGCATAAACATAAGTGTGTGATCACATGAGATTTGCTTACTGGGAAACTAGGCTGTAAATATTAAAGGAAATTTACCTCGGTTACTACTTATGTTATTTTTTTCTTATTATATGTTTTCATATGTGGAAAAATACTGTTGTGAGCATAAGTGACCTGTTGATTGGTTTGAGCATGACTTAAACATTCATTTGGTAGCCCTCACAGTGTCATGGAGTTTTGTCATTGTCCATTTTTTAATTTTAGCAATGTTGCAGATAATGAATTACTTTGGCATTTGTTACCATGAACATGCACACATGAGAATACGTATGCTTGTGTAATTTTCTCAGTGGCGCTTTTCTCTGAAAAGAAGTATAAAATAAGCAATTTGCCTGGTCAGCAATTCTCACTATTTAAAAAATACATAGTTCTTGAAAATGCCTTGGTTTTATTTTTACATTGGCTGTCCTTACTATGAAATAATTTAACTGGTGGGGGGCAGGGGGAGGGGGAAAGAGAGGAAGAATATTTCTTTTTGCATTTAATTTTATGGGATTGTATTTAGGGCTTTTCTAAGGTTTCAATTTATGACCATGTTTTTTTTTTAAAAGGAAAAAAAAAGAAATTACTGCCTTCTTTTACGGTTAGTGCAAATTGCAAACATAAATCAGAGAGCACTCGTCCATAGTGCATACATGCATAAAACAATATGCACTGGGGAAATGGTGGATGTATATAAATGTCGTGCTCATATTTTTAAACTATTTCTAGTCAATATTCTTTACACTAGGAAAAAAATGCCACACTACCAAAGTTTGCTGAAAATAGTAAATATAAGTAAATAATAAGCATATGCAGGAAGACATATGGGTGTTCTCAAGTCAGGGTGCTAGTCATTGGTGTGCATGCAGGGAATCAGTTCAGTGACAATGACCCATATGCTGCCATCCCTGAAGTGGAAGCAGCACAAGCTCTAATTCTTGGATAGTGGTATGTGAAGTGGCAGTGTTGTTGCATTCTCATATATTTCTTGACCACGTTAATCAGTCTAAACCTCCATCACTTCAGTCTGCTGAATTGATCTGAAATGGTCAAGAAGGAAAATACAAAACCAGAGTGAAACATTGGATATGCTATGCTTTCTTAATGATTAAGGTAGGAATATTTAACAGATAAAAGTTGCGTATTTTATGACAGATTTCATTCTTGTATTTTCTTTCAGAATTAAGGTAACAGATGGTGTTTTTTATAAAAATTTGCATGCAAAGAAATGTGACCAAATGGGTGACCTACAGACTAGCTCTGGCTTGAATGATGTTACCATCCCACCTCTTTAGGCTGAGCGACAGGATGCACTCCACAACAGGAAAAACAGGGTTGAAGCAGCTCAGTGGTCCTGTCCTCTACCCACAATACACAATGGAGCTGTGGCCAGTGGGAAGATACTTGCTGCTGGTTTCCCTGCATGGGTGAAGGGTTGGCCGCTTGCCTGACAGTAGTCATTTCAGTTTCCCAAATTATGCTAAGATTCCAGCAGTTTGGACCAGGCAGACCAACTGCTCATCCCAAATCATGGCAGCACAGTGGGCTGCTCTCTGTGGACAGCAGCAGCCAAGGACATCAGAAACTGGAAATGGAGTATATGTTCAGCAGCTGTCTGAACCTCAAAGAACTGACAAGGATTTCAAAAGGGCTCAAGAGCACTTGCAATAGGTGCCTATTGCAAAGCATCCTTTGGAGACCATTTCTTCCTCCAGTGAAATGAGGCAGTTTCTGGAGTGTGTAGTCTTCTGATGCAGCATCAAAATGAAATACGAAATTGCCTTTTTCCTGTCCTCACTATACTTAAAATTTTCCTACTTGTTGACTTTAAATGTTTTGTGGGCACTAATCACCTTGGTGCCAGGCAATAAATAGCAGCTCTAGCGTTCTTCAGCAGGATTTTCCTCCAGGAATGCTTGGGCTATTACACTGAAGTGATAACTTCACGTAACCCGTACGCACTACATATATTACATGATGCTTCAGTACCTGTAACCGAAAAGAGTTTGGTGTATGTGCTGCTTACAAGTGCCAGCAATAAATATACTACTTCATAGGTGTACTGTTGCTTTTTTCTTTCTGTAAAATCCATATTTAGAACCTATCAGCACTTAATGGCCCACTTCCATATATGACACAGGGGACTTTTTAGTAAATTTAGGTTATATATTTTCCCTTTTTTTATTTTGTAAGAACAATAACTTCCCACTGGCTTTCCACTTTTATTTTACTTCAGAAATGTTTGTATAATCCAACTGCCTACTGTGGAAGAAGGACACACTGTTCTAACATTTTGACCTTAAGCTACACCTAGTTATGTTCTCTGTGCCTAAGAAATGCTAAGTTGTGACTTTTAGTGCTCTTCCTCTCTCATTTTTTCCTTGTGCTTGTTTACTAATTAACTGAAATCTACTGAAAAAAAAATAATCTCCAGAGAAAAGGCAGCATGTCTTTTCCTTGTAAATGAGCTAATTGCTCTCAGGTCTTCATGATGGAGTGTATGATAAAAAGATTTTTAGAGATTTTTAGTACTAAAAAGACTTTATGCTCCCTGTCTCCTACAATTCCCCACTTTTTTTCTGCGATGCTGTCTGGCGTTCTGTAATCTTGCAGAAGACAACACATATTTGTTGTAATAATGGCCAACCTATTGACATTGCCTTTGGATAGACATATTTTCTTATCAGTGACAACAGTAGTTGTATGCTGAAAAGCTCTGACATTTAAAGAGACACATAGTGTGGATGTTAGCTACCAAAATGCAATTTGAACTATGAATCTAGTAAAGAAATCCAACAGTTAATTTCAATATTGTAGTGATTTTTATTTTTTTTTCCCCTCTAGGATAATCTGCATAATGATGTAAAAACTTGATACCTGACTGGGGAGGAAAGTGAAGACAAAACAAACTTTTCTTTACGTGAGGCAACAATATCACTTGTGATCTTACAGTTAAGGAAAGATCTTACATATCTGGGCAATTTATTTCCTCTCAGTTGCAGGTTCTGCTTACTATATAACTATAAAGCATAATTTCTTAGACAAATCTTTCTTCCTTGGTATGCTTTCATTTAGACCTAGAGTTGCTTTGAAAGTGATGGCAGTCCCTTCTGAAATGTCCATCCATGCTCACAGAATTGCATTAACATCCCATGGATAATCAGTTCACTCTGTACCTCTTGAGGTGCTATCAAATGAGTCCACATAAAATACTAACTTCCCATCTGTATCTACCACATTCCTTCCATCAAGGCTGATAGTCCTTTCTTTCCCCTAACTCCTCTGCCTATGCAAGGTGATAATATATATTGTAGGTATATGTTACAAACATCATATTTAAGAATTTGCTTTTAATGACAGTTTGTCGTGGTTTTGCCCTGGCCGAGGGCCGCACCCCACACAGTCGCTTGTACTTTTAAAAGGAAGGGGGAGGGAAAGTTGGGGGAGGGGGAAAAGGGAAGGAAGAAAGGAGGAAAAGAAACCACAACCTAGAAACCAGAACCACGCAGGTTGGGATAAGGATAGTTTACTAAACAATAACAGAAAACTAGATATAACAATAACAGAAGTTTAAAGCACAAAATAGATAAAACTGGTGATACACAATGCAGTTTCTCACCAAACCACAGAACTCAGGCCGCACAGCTTAGAGCCCGTCCCGGAAAAAAAAACCCGACCGTCCCCAGAAACTGCACGTCCTGGCGTTGTCTCCTCCTCTTCCCCCCAGTCCCCCTTTATACTGAGCATGACGTAACTGGCATGGAATATCCTCTTTGGCCAGTTCGGGTCACCTGTCCTGGCTGCGTCCTCTCCTTTCTCATTAGTAAGGAAGTATGAAGAACTGAGAAAGGTCCTTGATTGCCTGGCAACAACCAGAAACATCAGGGTGCTATCAGCACTGTTCTCATCCTAACACCCAAACATGGCATTCCATCCACTGCTAAAAATAATTAACTCCATCATAGCTGAAACCAGGACACAGTTCTATTAATTTCTCTCACTATAACTCCACTTGATAACATATCTGGGCCATACACATGATCACTTGTAGCATGCCATTGTAACGACACATTGCTCTTTATATGCATGTGTTGGTTACATAACCTGTGGAAGATCTTAAGCCATCTTTTTTTGTAAAAAATGCAAAATCATCAGCTTATCCTCTCACTGTTCCCATTTAATCAGCAGTATCATACTAACATCAAGAGACTTGGGTGCACAGGAGAACATCTGGCAACAAGCACAAATAATTAAAAAACTTCTTTTTCATTTTAAAAAGTAATATAATACCAGGATGAAGAGACAACATTCATAAAATTGCAGGTTATTTATATAAAAAAATATATGTTGTATTGGCATGTCACATTTCAAGTGAAATCATAGAATCATAGAATCATATGGGTTGAAAGTGACCTCCAGAGATCATCGGGTCCAACTCCCCTGCCAAAGCAGTTTCCCTAGCACATATTGCACAGATAGGCATCCAGACGGCTCTTGAATATCTCCAGAGAAGGAGACTCCACCACCTCCCTGGGCAGCCTATTCCAGTGCTCTGTCACCCTCACTGTGTAAAAGTTCTTCCGCATGTTGGTGGGAACTTCCTGTGCTCCAACTTGCAGACATTGCCCCTTGTCCTGTCTCCACAGACCATTGAAAAGGGGTTGGCCATTTCCCCCTGCATCTTATACTTAAGATATTTATAAATATTAATAAGGTCCCCCCTTAGTCTTCTCTTCTCTAGGCTGAACAGCCCCAGCTAACTCAGCCTTTCCTCATAGGGGAGATGTTCCAGGCCCTTAATCATCTTTGTAGCCCTTCTCTGGACTCTCTCCAGAAGAGAGTACTTGCTGAGGGTGGATGCTATTCCCTCATCAAGGTCGTCAATGAAGATGTTAAACAAGACTGGACCCAACACCGAGCCCTGGGGAACACCGCTAGTCACAGGTCTCCAGTCAGACTCTGCTCCACTGATCACGACCCTCTGAGCCCGGTCCGACAGCCAGTTCTCAACCCACCTCACTGTCCACTCATCTATCCCATGATCTCTCAGCTTTTCTATCAGGATGTCATGGGAGACAGTATCGAAAGCCTTGCTGAAGTCAAGGTAGATGACATCCACTGCTCTCCCTCCATCCACCAAGCCGGTGATGAGATCATAGAAGGCTATGAGATTGGTCGAGCAGGATCTCCCCCTGGTGAATCCATGCTGACTACTCCTCATGACCTTCTTCTCTTCCAATTGCTTGGTGATGGCATCCAGAACAAGCTGTTCCATCACCTTTCCAGGGACAGAAGTGAGGCTGACTGGCCTGTAGTTACTTGGATCCTCCTTCTTGCCCTTTTTAAAGACCTGAGTGACACTGGCCATTCTTCAGTCTTCAGGCACTTCTCCTGTTCTCCAAGACCTGTCAAAGATGATCCAGTGAAATAGCGAAGATGAAATAGTGAGCCTAAAGAGAAATTTTGAATACCATAATTTCAGAACTCAGTATCAACATTCCTGAAGAAGAAAATCCTTAGATGACCCAGATTGAGAATTTTTGTATTCTGAGATCTAATCTATAGTGTTAGAAGTGATAAAACTGTCTCATAATTTAAGGAGCATGATACTTCATATCAAATTGTCTGATGATTTTACTCTTCTCTGCCCCTAACCCCTGGCCCTTTTAAAGAGAAGGCTACTATGTGAACTTTGAAAATGTATATGTTGAATGGGATTAATTATTTTTTGATATTATCTGTCTGATGTAGCCATTAATCTGGTTTGTGGGTTTACAGATTAACTATTTATTGTCATGTAATTAATTCTGTCCCCATTTTCCTTTGCGAGCCACTGCTTAGATATAGGCAGAAGGCAGAACAACTAATTATTTTTTTCAGAAACTTTATATATATTCCAGAAGGAACGTAACCTTCAAAATTAAAACTTTTCAGAATTTTTTTTAAAGTACATTAAGCGGATCATCTACCTCACTTTAATTAAAGCATTGTTTCTCTATCTATAGAGATATTTATACAAATATGGATCTGAAGTTTGCTGTATAGTTAATTTAAATATTTTCTGAATTCATATCTTGTCATTAATGAAAAACAACTAATAGTTCAGTTTGAAAATCACAGAATCACAGAATCGTAGGGGTTGGAAGGGACCTCGAGAGATCATCGGGTCCAACCCCCCCTGCCAAAGCAGCTCCCTAGCTCATATTGCACAGATAGGCATCCAGACGAGTCTTGAGTATCTCCAGAGAAGGAGACTCCACCACCTCCCTGGGCAGCCTGTGCCAGGGCTCTGTCACCCTCACTGTGTAAAAGTTCTTCTGCATGTTGGTGCGGAACTTCCTGTGCTCCAGTTTACAGCCATTGCCCCTTGTCCTGTCTCCACAGATGACTGAAAAGGGGTTGGCCAAAAAAATGTAGATATTCTGATGCTTTATGAAATTGGAAACATCCAACTGTCATTCTAAATATTGTATAAGATGAATAGAAAGGAGACTGAAAATAGTTGATCCCAAAGACTTCTCATATATTTTCTAAGGATGATTAAAATGATTACCATGATTACCAGTATGATATAATTATTCTATTTGACAATAACTCATAAAGTACCATATTACACATATGTAAAAACAGATGCTTAATATGTAAGGAGTTAAGTAATAATGTTCAGTTTTTCCAATGAAGACATGTCTAGCTTGTTCAGATACATGTTACTGCACAGTATTAGTGCATTATCAGGTATTAGAATCTAAAAAAAAAAAAAAAACAAATCAACAGAAATATTTTTACTTGCAACTGCCAAAACCCATTGCTAGGAGCAAATATTGGGTTTATCTATTTGCATGTCTTATGTATTTTAGTTATACATATAGGATTAATTTAGTGCTTTTAGAAGTTAAGGATAATTAATTACTACATATGTCTTAACTTTCTATAAAAAGATATATTTTCAAATGTATATATTGAGCTAGAATGGGTTAGGATTCAGTGAAAAATCAATTAGTACTTTTGCTGATGATGTAGTAGGTGACATTGTTTATCGGTGGAATGTCCCCAGTCAAATTGGTGAAGTTTGTGCCAACAGAATAGAACAAATAAATAAAAAAGGCAGCTGTACTAAAAATATTAAAGTACAGCTATATTTATCTGTAGTCATGGGTTGTTTTTTTTTTTTATGGCAGACACTCACTTCCTTGCTTTCTACTTTTTCTAGCTCTGATTTTAATGGCCACAGAAATTGTAAGCACTTTTTCTGTATATTGCTTTAATGTTGAAAATTCCAACCCAATGTGCTTGTATTAATGACAGTACGTAGATGGAATCTGGATGGCTAACCTTTCTGATTTATAAATAATCCTCCTCAAACTAGGAAATACAGCCAAATTATTTGCATTTGCGGAATGTGACAAGATAGTAAAAAGGAAGCATTGTTTCAAAATTATAAGGCAATGGAAATGCTGTCATTTTTAAAAAGTCAATTACTTAACCTAAGATAATTTATGCATATAAAGATCTGGGCTAACTGCAAAGGAAAAATGAGGCCTGAGGGTATATGTTTTTCTACCCACCTCCTGTCTTTCTTCAAGAATATTCAGGTCACAAAGTACAGTTAATTAAGTGATGTATTTTCTTTGCTAGAAGCACTACTGAATATTCCATTCATTTTAATTGTTTCCTTGTCTAAAGCTTGAAGGAAAAAAAATAATTGCATACTGTATAGTAATCCAAGTACATTGCAATTATCTATCTTATTATCCCATTGGTCTATCTTGTATGCAAGCAGTGGACAACAAATCTGACAGCATACAATATCACTTGGCAAGTATTATTTTAAGTTGATTGTGTGCTACTTTCCTGTGCATCATAGTCTATTTATGTTGCTTTAACGATACCTCTCACATATATAGGAAATAAAAGATTTTATTTTCATGGAGCAAGATGGTGTGTGTTATAAGATTGCAATATGCTTTTTAGCAAGGGAAATTTTCCTTTCTTACCAGATTTCAGTTTGCGTATCATAGGCAAGGGTAGACCAGTGCCCCCAAAAACCATTCAGCTGTATAAGCATTACCAAGGGAAGAAAGCTGGATAGAGAAAGCAAGTCAGGAGATATTGTAGGATAGTGTAGAATCTGAGAAACTACTACATTAGTAATAGAGTGGATCACAGAATCATAGAATCATAGAATACTTTGGGTTCGAAGGAACCTCAAAGATCATCTATTTCTAACCACCCTGAGATGGACAGGGACACCCTTTACTAGACGAGGTTTTGAAGATACTTTAAGAAAGTCTATGAAATGATAAGAACTATAAATGTGGTGGTGAAACTCTGTGTCTGTCTCATATTAAAAAGACTCTGAAACCTACTTTTGCAGAACACTCTAGCTCACGCTTAAGTTCTAAGCTTATGTTATTTAGGTATTAGACTGAGCTGAAAAATTAGGCAAATATGAAACAGAGGGAAAAAGTGTCTATTATGATAATATAAAGAATTTTTAAAACAAAAACAAAGTCTGAGGAGGTTCATTAGGCAAAAACTGATGAGTCTGACTATGCTACTTGTATTCATGTGTCTGGTGTGAATGGGGAATTAAGAGGAAAATATCTTGACTAATACATCCAGTTTCTGTAATTGTAACATACTGACCTGTTGTTAAATCAACGCTGAAATCAGTAAAAAATAGATACGTAATGTTATTAAGTAAAGGAAAATAATGGCCTTAATGTTGGCAGGCATTAGGAAAAACAACCTACTCACATTCGTTTCAGTAGTTATTACGCATAATTAACAGTCTTACAGATAAGCCACAGATTGGTCAGACAGTGAACTTTATTTTTCTTCCAAGAATAATTCTGGTGCTCCATGTTGGTGTTTAAGGTTCCTGATAGAATATGAGCAGTGAATGATTTCTTGGGTACTATAAATCATCAATCTATCTTTTCCCTGCACCCCCCCCTTGACATTTCACAAGAAATCTGCCAAATATAGCATAGTATAAAATAGACTTTAGTGATGTGAACTTGGTTGGAAAGAGTATTTCAATTATATTCTTCTTGCTGATGTTTACGATTAAAAGCAATGAGCATCTTCTGGGAATAATCAGTTTGATGGATTGGGATTTCAGAAAAGTATTAACACAGTTGAAAACGAATAGGTAAAATATAAATCTCAGTAAGTAAAATGATAACTTTTACTTCCAGAGCTCTGATACTTATGATGTAAATACACATAAAGTCCTGTATTAACAAGGAAGGATTTGTTTTGAAAAGCATCTTTTATGCACACAGCTGTGGATTTCATTACACGTTGTTTATCTTGGTTTATTGTAAATCCCCAGGAAAGTGACAATGCTTCAGGATAAGGTAATCAATTGTACTTAATAGCCCAGAGACTGTTGTGTTGAATTGGAGTAGTTCAGAGACTCTAGAAGCCTACATGGGGAGGGAATATTAAGGTAGGGTGAGAAATAAAGTGTGTGGTTTCCTTCTCTAGGACCCTTATTTGGTGTTTCATAGAGGGGACAAGTACAGGCTCAGTATTCACTTACTTTTCACATAAAGAAGATAACACCATAGTTTTTCCAAAAGTATGACAGAACATCTACACTGGGGAAGGCTAACACCCAGCCTGACTGAGGATTACATTTTGACCACAAACAATAATGGATGTTTAAGGAGAAGTATTTGAAACTAAACACTCAGTCCCCTTCACATTTGTGTATAAGTTCCTATGCAAAACAATTACAATCTATGCTATCTTGAAAATCTAGTTCTCATTACTGTATAAGAGACTTGTTAGTGTTTTATAATCTCCCATGATAGATGGCAAACCACTCAGAATCAAGGCTGCACTCAAGAGGTTCCTGAAAGAAAAATAAATGTCTGATTGCAAGTGTAACGGAAGGATGCTGCCCCTGAGAAGAAGTAGAGATTGTTTAGATAAGGAAAACTTAAAACTACTAAATTAAAAGGCAAAACTTGAGAAAAAGGGAGATTTTGTGAAGATACTACAGACAGAGGAAGATTTTTTAATGTTATCTTATTCCCAGTTCATACGGTTTTGTTTTTCAGTGAAATACATTTGAAGAGATTGGAAGCATTTTGGTGCACTATAGAGAGCTCTCTTCAAAGAAGTGGGACAGTTTAACCAAAGGTTCTGCCTCTTCTGTGGTCCCTTGACACAATCTTCACCCACACTGCATTTTATTAAAAAGTGCGATTTTTAATTTAGCTACTAAGTGAAAGCAGCATCTGTTACAAAATGGCCCGTTATAGAACTAAATTTCCCCAAAGACAAAAAGCCTACAGTTAAAAACCCCAGCTTCCAGCTGTCTCTGAAAGACAGAATAGCAGAACGCAAAATAAGATCCCCAGGTACGACAATTTCCTGTGTCTCACAGACACATGCTCTATAAATCAGCTTACCAACAAAAAAATGCCTTTGAAACTATTTATCAACTCCCAGTTCCAAAAATTGATTGTAGTTGTTATTGACACTTAGATAGTTAATGCAACATTATACATAACATGAAATACTTCAAGTAAATGAATTTACTTGATGGTTAGGATCCTGAGCTTGTACAAACATGTATCACTTGAAGCTGTGGTTCAATGTATCATTCACCATCCATCTAGCATATTTTCTTCTCAAGACAAGTGGAAATGCTCTGGCCAGATGAATGATTATTCCTCTCAAGCTTTTGCCTTCGTCAGTGCAATCACTGGATAAAGTATAGAAATAATTTATTGTGCAGGAGCTGAAGCCCTTCCCACTTCCAAGACTGTGCTAACCAGGAAGGTCAGAGCTGTGCTCTGCACAACATTCCCAGTAAATCTTCTGTTGTTTCCTTTACAGTGGTGCAGTTTCAACAGCAGGAGTGAATACTGAGGGAAGAAAGCTCCCGTTTGGCCTGTCTTATAGCATGGCATTTCACTTGGTTGTCTAAGATATGGCCTTGAATGTCTTCAGGCAAGGAAGGGTATTGAATCGTAGACTTTTCACCCCTGACTCAGTCCTCCAGCTGTTGTATGTATTATTGCTCTTTTATACTTGTCTGCCTTAAAATAGAGCAACTGCCACTGAATTTAATAGTTAATTAATTAGTTAGAAACAAAAGCTTGTTCCAGAGGATGGCTATTCACTGTATCTGGACAGCAATGCCAAAGAAGTATTTATTTAGTTTTGGCTAGGAGCTGTGCAGGAGCTATGACCTGATTTAGTCTGTAACAGGTGTTCTGAAAAGACCAAAGCCAGCAGCAGTGGATTTTTAAGTGAAACATGGTGATGTATTAAACATATTGAATATTGTATTGAACGCTTACGTATGTATTAAATGGTGGCACATTCAGTGTTCAGTGTTATATAAGTGCACGGACCATTTTGAGAGAGATTTGGGTTTAAGTACTGCAATTTTGCCTAATGCCAGCTTTAAGTATCTCAGTCACTTAATTGGTTGTACCCTAAAGCTCAATGAACAAATTTTTGTTTATTCAAAATTCAGAACTATCTACTGATATCAACTCTTCATTTTCAAGTAACAGCAAATCTAAAAGTTCTGTACTGGGTTGGTTTTTTTTAATATTTGGTTTTCTAGAGTATTCAGTCTTTCTGAGGTGCAAACATTTCATATAATTGCAACACTTTGTTTAATCTCTACAGGTCTCTGTCATCAAGTTTTGCTCTGATCACGATTTTTCCTTCTCTTTTTCTGAAAAGACCTCATAGAAAATACAGTTTAATTTGATACCTAAACTATTTTTTAGTCAGAAGAATGATGATAGGAAATTAATAAGGCAGAAACATGAAGCAATATTTTAAACAGTTTTTTCTGAACTACTTTTATAGTACTGTGTTTCAAACTGGCCCCAGATGATTTCTTAGAAAATTAGAAATTTTTACAGACTGGGGTTTTTTTTAAGCTTATGTTTTCTTTTTCCGACATAGAACTGGATTATTGCCATTTTAATACTACTGCAACTCTTCCAAGGTGGCAAGGCCTGCATATCATCCATATGTTCTGTCGTATTCCTAAAATCCACAGCTAATACTGTGGCTACTGCAATCATTACTATTTCTCTTACCTTTCAAAAGCCACTACATGATAGCATGTTGTATAGATTCAATCTTGACTCCACCATTTTCCTCCATCAGGTGTGTGACTGTGACATTTAAAGAGAAGATGGGAGGTGTGAAAATTTGATGAACTGTTACACCTTATTAAATAGCCTTAAAGTTAGATCATTTGAAGGCTTTCTAGAGATTTTCAAATTGCTCATTGAATTACTGTCAATATATCTGTGCAACGAGCTCACTAAATAGAATTCTCACAATACTAACATTGTTGTTAGAAAGGAGACATTCGACTAAAAGGTAATGTAATTGCCAATTTCTTTAATGTGCATTCTTAATGGATTTTATGAGAAGACTGATTCTCATAGAACATGCACAATTAGCTGTGCCCACATTTAATACACCACAATTTCCACATTAGACTTGGTTTCATTACATCTCGGAAGCGCTTTTCTTCTGAAGTGTATTGTGCAGTAAAGTAACACCCTAAGCATTATATAAAGCTAAAAAGTCACTATTTAATTGCTCCTGTGCATGAAATTATGATGCACATACAGAAGACAATGTGTATATAATATAAAAGCATGCTTAATCTGGTGACAAAAAGAAGAGAATCAAGTCTCTTTCATATCTTGGGATGAAATAAAACTCACAGAGATGTGATTTGTGCTCATTAGTCCATGACTGATTGCTAAAATGCAGAACACTTTATTGTTAAAAACCTGTTGTATTAAAATACCAACACAAATTTCTACCCGGTTAAAGTTGTGACAACCTAT
Organism: Porphyrio hochstetteri; assembly: GCA_020800305.1. Lineage (NCBI taxonomy): Eukaryota > Metazoa > Chordata > Aves > Gruiformes > Rallidae > Porphyrio > Porphyrio hochstetteri. Next base: position 49,601,463 of record CM036938.1, on the reverse strand, counting down.
CATACAAATATAGATGTATTGTTGCTTCTTCCTGAATATGTTTACCCTGTGTTGTACAGAACCACTTTCAAATACTCAGCAGGAATTTTGTAGTCAAACTGATAGTGTAGGTTTTTAGAAAGTCTTTATGCAGGTTCTTTTATTTTTCCTTGGTCCCTTTTTGTTGTTGGGGTTTTGTTTGTTTGCTTTGGTTTTGGTTTTGTTTCCACCTTTCACTTTCTATTTTCATTTTCCATTCCAATTTAATTCTGAAAACAGTTTGAACATTTCATCTTTCTGAAAACAGACATGCTGATCTATCTCCTAATACCACTGACAAAGTCTGCTAGGCTTCAATGGGTCCTACTGACTGACTTTGATGTTACTCCATGTCTGACTCCTCATGATCTTTAGGGGAGAGCAGACATAAGGGACAGGGAAAGGCTAGGGTGTATCAGCTCATGTGAAATTCCATATTTGCATTGACACAATTGTGGCAGTTCTCTAATACATGGGTGCAGTTTTGGCATTAAATCTAAATTACTAGGTTTTCTTTGTACCCACAATACTGTTGTAACTGCTGCTAGTATATCTTGGCTTTTCCTTGAGCACTGGGTGCTGTAACATGTGACATATGATCACATAAATGTGTTACATTCTCCCTAGTCCTGAGGCAGTTTCCAGTATTGCAAGGAGCAAGCAATGCCACTGCAGTTGCATGAGGGAACATCTTTGCTGAGCTGTGCAGAAGCATTGCACCTTGGTACCTCTGCATCTGTGTACTGGTTTTGCCTGTGAAACAGTTAATTTTTGTCATAGTACTACTATGGGGCTATGCTTTGGATTTGTGCTGGAAACAGTGTTAGCAAAAAAGGGATGTTTTAGTTACTGCTGAGCAGTGTGTACACAGAGTCAAGGCCTTCTCTGGTTCTCTCACAACATCAGATATTGTACCTCTGGGGGCCATCTGCTCCAACCTCTGTGCTCAAGCACAGCCACATAGGACCCACTGCCCAGGATCATGCAGCTTTTGAAGGTCTCAAAGAATGAAGACTCCATCTCTGGGCCACTCATGCCAGTGTTTAAAAGTCAGAGTAAAAAAGTGTTTCCTGATGTTCAGAAGGAAACTCCTGTGTTTTAGCTTGTGCCACTGAATTTTGTCCTGTCACTGGGCACCACTTGAAAGAGCCTGCATCCATCTTCTTTGCAGCCTGCTTTCAGGTATTTATATACATTGATGAGATTACCCCATTCCTGAGTTATCCCTTGTCTACACTCTCAGCCTTTCCTCTTGATGCTGTTAGGTCTATATGTATAAAGACTCAGGAATTCTGCAAAAGAAGGGAAAAAGTCCTACTTACACTCTAAGTAAAAGACAAGAATTAGACTGTGGGTATGTAACAAAGAGGTACACAAAGAAAAATTGTTTCATGTGGGCATAATACCCAAAAGTTTTAATAACTGAATTGAAATAGAGTACAGAAGCTGCTTTGCTGGAAGGAGAGGAAAGCACTTGAAATTTGTCAAGTATGATGTGCAGGTTGCCACTGCAAGCCAAGTGAAGTATGATAATATGAGCAAAATATTCAAAATATTACATATGAGAATATGCTTTTTTAAACAGAAGACCTCCTCCTTGAGAGAGTCCAGAGGAGGGCTACGAAGATGATTAAGGGCCTGGAACATCTCCCGTAGGAGGCAAGGCTGAGTGAGCTGGGGCTGTTCAGCCTGGAGAAAAGAAGACTGAGGGGGGACCTAATAAATGTTTATAAATATCTTAAGTATGGGATGCAGGGGGAATTGGCCAACCCCTTTTCAGTGGTCTGTGGAGACAGGACAAGGGGCAATGGCTGTAAACTGGAGCACAGGAAGTTCCACACCAACATGAGGAAGAACTTTTACACAGTGAGGGTGACAGAGCCCTGGCACAGGCTGCCCAGGGAGGTGGTGGAGTCTCCTTCTCTGGAGATATTCAAGACTCGTCTGGATGCCTATCTGTGCAATATGAGCTAGGGAGCTGCTTTGGCAGGGGGGGTTGGACCTGATGATCCCTCGAGGTCCCTTCCAACCCCTACGATTCTGTGATTCTGTGATTCTGTGATTCTGTGATTCGGAAAGACCATGGATCTTTAAAAGGGGATGTGGCAGATTGTTTTGAAAGCCAGTCTTGAAACTCTAAATGTTTCTCTGAACTCTGATAGACAAGCCACTTGAGATCATGGAAGACAAAAAAACAACCAAAATGACTAAAAAACCCCAACTCACAACTGAAAAGAGACAAAGAGTGAATCATCAGCAGTTGTCTTCATTTAAGGCCTTTCAGTTAACCTTTACACGAGTAGTCAGAATTTATAAAGTGAAAAATTAATATAGTTCAAGACTTGGTTTTGATTAATTAGTAGCATTTTGACATAGTGTACAATAGCCCATTAACTACATGTGATGAAAAAAGTCCATGTGAAATGAAAGTTATTCATATATTAAATAGAAGCTATTTATATTTACTGCAAATTATTTTTATGTCATTCCTTATGGAATGACACTGACACCAGAAACTGTCTGCAAAAGTTTGACAATGTTAGCATGGCTAACTTTCTTCCTTTTATTACCCTGGGATTTTTAAAACATGAGCTGCAGGTGCATTTTCTAGACTATGTTACAGCATTGGAGCTAAAGCTATAAATGGATCTCATATTATGTAAATATAAACATAAAAGACCCTATAGAAATTAACTAAAAATGATAGAACTAGTTAATTAATATGGCTTAGAGGATTGAAAAAACTTAACAATCTTAAAAAGGTTTTATAGTTGAGTTGGTTTGACCCTGGCTAGAGGCCAAGTACCCACCAAAGCCACTCTATCACTCCCCTTTTCAGCCAAAAAAGGAATAAAATATATATTGGGAGGTTTAGGATTTAAGACAAGGACAGAGGGATCACTCTGCAATTAGAGTCATGAGCAAAATAGACCAAACACAGAATAAAGGAAAAAAACCCTAATTTATTACACTACAACTACACACCCAGTGATTCTGTGATTCTGTGAACCAGAGTCGGTGATGAGAAGTGCGGCCAGGTCTTAAAGGACCTTCCCCCCACCCCTCCCTTCTTAGCAGACTTAAACTTTATTCATGATTTTACTCTCTTCTTCCCCCCCAACATGGCGTGGGGCAGGGCAGGGAATGGCAAGTGGGATTCTGGTCAGTTCCTCACAAGCTGCTTTCCTCCTCCAGATCTCAAGACTTCTATTCCCTCACCCCACCCCTCCCTTCTTCACAGACTTTAGTCATAAAGTCGTTCCTTTCTTTCCCGCCACATTGCAGCGCGGGGAGGGACAGGGAATGGGGGTTTTCAGTCAGTTCTTCCCGAATTGTTTTCCTCCTTAGCTGGGATGGGGGGGCATTCCACACACACCCCCTTCCCTTGCGGCACAGTGGGGTCCCACCCACGAGAGACAGTCCTCCACGAACTTCTCCAGCGTGTCACAGAATCACAGAATTGTAGGGGTTGGAAGGGACCTCAAGAGATCCGAGTCCAACCCCCCTGCCAAAGCAGGGTCCCTAGGACAGGTCGCACAGGTTGGTGTCCAGATGGGTCTTGAATATCTCCAGAGATGGAGACTCCACACCACCCTTGGCAGCTTGTTCTAGTCTCCCACACTTAAAATATTATATAAACATTAATAATATCCCCTCTTAGTCTTCTTTTCTCAAGGCTGAACATCCCCAGTTCATTCAGCCTTTCCTTGTAGTGGAGATGCTCCACTCATCTTTGTAGTCCTCTGCTGGACTCTCTCCAGGAGACCCTTGTCCCTTTTATACCAGGGAGCCCAGAACTGGACACAATACTCCAGGTGGGGCCTGACCAGGGCAGAGTAGAGGTGGAGAATCACCTCCTTTGACCTGCTGGACACACTCTTTTTGATGCACCCCAAAAATAAGTACTTTTGATTAGGTAGAGACTGGTCACACATAGCTAGTTGTAAAATTCCTTACCTTAAATGCATGAGGCAAGACAACAGCAGCAACTCAAATGCTTCAACTACAGAATGAAATCTAGAACACTCTGACAGGAGACACAAAGCAGAATGAGCTGCTAAAGGCAAGGCAGGTGCCTTATCTACCCCAGGCCTCACCCAATCCCCTTTCCCACAGTGGCCTGTGGGAAAGGCCTGTGGTCTTTCCTATCAGGGAGTCATCTCCTCCCCCTGTGCCTCAACACAGCTCCCTTCCATGGGGTGCTGACCTTTGGGCCCAGACTCCTCCGGCCTGCTCCCCCACAGAGTCACAAGTAACCCAGCAAACCTGCTGTGGTGTGGATCAATCTCTTCACAGCTGTGGATGGTCTCTGCTCTCCGTCCTTATCCATGGGCTGCAGGGGGACACCTGCTTCACTATGGTATTCTCCATGGGCTGAGGGGAATCTCTCTCTCCGGCACCCGGAGTGCCTCATTCTTCCACCCCCACCCCTCCTCTTTCTTCCTTGGCCTTGGTGTCTATGCGGCTTCTTACGTCTTCTCACTCCCTTCTCTGTTGGCAAAATGCACCTGCCTGCAGGGTTTTTTTTTCTCCTAACTGTGATTCCCAGAGGCGCTGTGACCACTGCTGATTGGCTTGGCCTTGGTCAGCAGCAACCCTGGCCTTGAATAGGCCGATGTTTACTCTCTGGGGTCAGCAGAGAGCTTCTAGCTATTCCCTGCAAATACCATCTCTGCAGCGCCACCTTCTCTACCAGCACATTGCTACACAAAACTGCAACAATCGTGTCCTTGTATAAAGAACAGCCGGAAGGAAGCTGTTATGCATATGCATAGTCCATATACAGTAATGCAAGTGAAAAGCAAAACCCATGACAACATTGCAAGAAAAGATGAAGCTTCCCTGGGATGACCTTACTAAAAAAATATTGAAATGTAACAGGCAATTGTGGATTCTCATTTATTTTTGCTCTGTCTGGTGACTGTCTTAGTAACAGCTGATGCTGACACACAATTTAGTGGATATTAATATTTTCCAGTAAAGTATAGGTTCAATGCATGAAGGATGTAGTTTGTTTCCATTTATCCTCAATTTAATAAGTCTCACAATAATGGAGCACAAATGAAAATGACAGCAAAGTCACACATTAATCTTTGTTTTGAGCAGGCAAACTGCAGAATGGACCTTATGAAGCATGTGTTCCAACTTACTAATATGTTCCTCAAGAGACAACAAAGTGTGCTTTAACTGTTAGAAGGTAGCATCCCCGGAGATTTACTGTGAAGCTGTGGACATACAGAAACACAGGCAAGGCTGGGCAAAAAAACTTGCTATTGGAGCTTTTGAGCTACCACTTGAGGATAATGATGTATGTAACTGAGGTGGGAAAAAATGTCTCCTAGTTATGGTTTATACACATGAGTTTTGTCCAGTGTCATGCCATTAGATGATCATGTCATAGGTGGAAATAGATGGTTTATAGCTTCAAAATTCAAAACTCAAAAAAAAAAAGTAAGTAATTTTGATCAGTTTATATGAGAAGATCTTGGACAGAGGATAAATTGAATCATTACAAGTGTACTGAGCATTTAAAAATAGTCTTTGATAACATATGAAAAAGGGGATCAGCATGATGCTCTGAGCATTTTTTAAGGGTATGCTTATTTATTCTATTACCATCTCTAGAACATACTTCTTTTACTTGCTTTTGCTAGTGTTTCAATGTATATTTATTTTCCCTTAGTTGAACAATCCCAGTATCTTAAATAGTCCAATGTGATGATGACACTGCATTAAGAAATGAGCTGAGACTGTTACCGGTTTTTAGTTCATCAGCTCTCCAAACTAAGTTCCTATAATCATAACTATGGTGGCCTAGGACACTTACACCACAGCCTTCATGGTCCTCAAGCATCTTCCAGTTCAAAGATAATCTTTGCTCAGAAGTTTTTACAGTTGCACATGTAATCGTTTTCTGTTTATAGACAGCACATTCATTGGATCAATACAGAGTTTATTTCACCACATTCAAATTTATATATGCAGAAAGCCAACCATAACCTGGGATGCGTAAAAGCCAACATGATCAGCACAATAGGAAGTGATACTTCCCCTCTGCTCTAGTGAGACCCCACTTCCAGTTCTGGGGTCCTCAGTACAAAAAAGACACAGAGCTGTTGCAGTGTTTCCAGAGGAAGGCCACAAAGATGATCAGAGGGCTGGAGAACCTCTTTCATGAAGACAGACTGTGACAGTTAGGCTTGTTGAGGCTTCCAGTACCTAAAGGGTGCCTGCAGGAAAGATAGAAAGTGTCTCTTACCACATAGTGATAGGACAAGGGACAATGGGTAGGTTTACATTAGGTATAAGGAAGTATTCTTTACTATGAGGTGGGTGAGGCACTGGCACAGGCTGCCCAGAGAGGTTGTGAATGCTCCTGTCCCTGGCATTGTTCAAGGCCAGGTTGGATGGGGCTTTGCGCAGCCTGGTCTAGCAAAGGGTGTCCCTGCCCATGGGAGGGGTTTGTCACAATCCACAACCTGGACAAGACTTAGTTTGGCAGAGAATAAACCCCCTTGCCTTCCAACCGAACCTCAGATCGCTCTGGGTGGCTGGGCTTAACCCCTGAGTGACATCCAATTGTTAGGTGTTTTATTGTGATCAGTTCTTCGCAATTCTCAGAGAACAGAATTAAGACTTGAAACAGAGTCAAGGTTAAAGTTGATTTATTTGGCCACAACAAACATGCAGGGGAAGGGGGGAAGAAAGAGAAAAAGTTGGGAAAGAGAGATAGAGAGAGGGAGAGAGAGAGTGGAAAAGAGGAAGAGAGAGAGGTGGGGGAAGGCTGTATCTACCACCACAAGGCTACAGCGTTCCATCCAATGGCAGAGTATTCTTCAGGGTCTCCGGGTCCGATGGAGGGGGGGTCGTCCATTGATGTCCCCATGTCTTCCTTGGTTGTCCCTTGAATGTGTTTGTTCTCGGTTGCTTCCCTCTGTTTTTCCATGGCAGAATGCTCCCTTTTTGTAGTCATCTTTGTCATGGCCACAAGCTTCCACCTGACTTGTGGGAATGCTTCAGGGTGGATGGGGGAATGTCCGATGTATGAATGGCTCCCAATGTCTCTCCTGATATCTTTTGGGTGGATAGGTGGAAGGAATACTCTTCTGATGTCTTCAGGGTGGCTCATTGAATAGTCATCGGGTCCTTGGCACAAGCCAATTTAAGCCTGATGGGTGGTGATGTGGTGTGGTAGGAATGAGGTTTGGTTAGGTAAGAGAAAAAAGATTGGGTACTGTTCTGTTGGCAATTGTTAGGACATATTTCCAGTACCTTACAGGGTTTGAAACTGGGTGATCCTTAAGATCCCTTCCAGCCCAAAGTATTCTATGATTCTATGAGTCTATGAATTATTATCATCTATGTGGTCATATTTTTGAAGTGCCTGGAACTTTTGTGGAGACATTTGTCTAGCCTGGACAGGCTAGATTGATGGGCAGAGGCCAAATTTATGCGGTTCAACAAAGCCAAGCTTAGGTTCCTGCACTTTGGTCACAATAACCCCAGGCAGTGCTACAGGCGTGGGGCAGAATGGCTGGAAAGCTGCCTGGAAAAGAAGGACCTGGGGGTGTTAGTTGGCAGCCATCTTAAGGCGAGCCAGCAGTGTGCCCAGGTGGCCAAGAAGGCCAATTGCATCTTGGCCTGTTTCAGGAAAAGTGTAATCAGCAAGAGTAGAGAAGTGATTGTTCTGTTGTACTCAGCTCTAGTGAGGCCACACCTCAAGTACTGTCTTCAGTTTTGGGCCCCTGACTACTGGTTTTTGAGAAGCTGGAATGTGTCCAGAGAAAGGTAATGAAACTGATGAAGGCACTGGAGCACAAGTCCTATGAGGAACAGCTGAGGGAGCCGGTGCTTTTTAGTCTTGAGAAAAGGAGGCTGAGGGGAGATCTCTACAATTACCTGCATAGTGGTTGCAGAGATGTCGAGGTTGGTCTCTTCTCTCGGATGACAAGTGATAGGACGAGAGGAAATGGCTTAAACTTGCACCAGGGGAGATTTAGGTTAGTTATCAGGAAGAATTTATTTACTGAAAGGGTTGTTGAGCATTGGAACCAGATGGGGAGTCACCATCCCTGGAGGTATTTAAAAATCATGTAGATGAAGTGCTTAAGGGCATGATCTAGAGGTGGACTAGGCAGAGCTAGGCTGTGGTAGGACTTGACAATCTTAAGGGTCTCTTCCAATCCAGTTGATTCTATGATTCTATGGTTCTATGATTGGAGGTCAACTATGTGCTGTTCCAGGAATTACATAAAAATCAAAAAAGCGTTGCCAAAAATTTAAAAACCTTTCTGTCTTTGAATTTTTTTCAGGAACTGCCATAATTCAAAGAGAAGATTAGAGGAGGAAATACAGAAGCTGAAGAGGGTTTTGGGAAGACATTTTCTATTACCTGGCTTCATTGGTGAATGACATCCTTTGCTGGAATACACGATAGTGAAGAATCTTTTTTTTTTTTCCTCATTGTGTCAGATGACAAATCCACAAAGAATATATGAGGATTTAACTGCAAAAGTTTCAAAGAAAACCTTGTCTGCTTTAGTAAACTTCACGTGTACTATAGTGTGTTTAGAGTTGTCACAACCTTGTCTTTACAGACACTTGTAAGCCATATGCATATTTGAAATGTAGTATAGTTGAATAGTATCCATATCTGATTATGCAATCAAGTGGAAACCTGAATTATGCGTGGAAGGGGAAAACAGATGAAATACGACCACAGCCAAAGGAGATTTATTTTTAAATTCCAGAGAATATTCTTAGGAAAATTAAAGTGATATTAATTATCCCTCAATGGTTTTCAGTATTGAGAAAAGAAGAAAGCATAAATCTGCTATGGGAAATAATATTTTGAAAACTATATTTGGTTATATTTTAAATATGTAACAAAGGGTCATTATTTCATAGCATTTATATTCTTTTTTTCATTGGTTCTTACCCAACACATTATCTGGAATGGCAGTTTAAGTGCAAGCTGAACAAACCTTCCCACTACAGTAGTTTTGAGCTAGAATATCATTCAGCAAAATTGAAAAAATTTCTAAAAGCACAGCTTGCTCTCTCTCTCTCCATAAATACTTATATATAGTACCATAACTGAATAGAGCAAAAGGAAGTTTTTGGTTCAATCACTGTTGATTTTTCTACATTTTCTACTTTAAAGTAAAAACTTCTGTTAAAGAAAAAAGGGTGGATCATTATCTGTGTACTGCATTTAGTTCTGTTTATGGAAAAAATTGCGATTCATCTATGAAACCATTCTCTGATGATGCATTATACAGTTTTCTTAGAGGTACATTTTCAATTTGTGTTTTGTTATATGGTTTCTTGTGCCTTATCAGCTACCAGAATACTTCCTCTTTGTACTATACTTCAAAATTTTTAATGTCTTACAGAAACTCAGAAACCCTCAAAGCTGAGAGGTTCTTTGATACTTACAATAAGCAATGCTAAAATGAAGTCCTTTTGATATACTGATAGAAATCCTTTTCCCCTGTTGATAATGAAAAATGAGAGTCTATTAACACTGATTATTTCCATGACGCCAATTCATTACTTTTCTTGGATAATCAAATCAAAATTCATCATATAAAATGACTGTTCTTTTTCATGTAGCAATGATCCATTTTTCTTTCTAATTACTCTCTTAATTTTCTCCAAGCTGTGCATAAAACTATTTAAAAATTCTTTCTCCCCCTTTCTGATAAAAATTCTTGGAATAAAAAAAATTCTCTCATGAAAAGAAGATTTGTATGCAACCCTGATAGATAAATTATCTCATTTAAGATGGACAGGAAATTTATCGGGTCATAATACATAAAAAATAATCTATAAACATTTTATTACAACTCAAATGTAAATTACATATATATTAAATCAAGAGAAAATAATTGACTTAAAAATAAATAATTAATATCTGAAGGCTCAGAAAAAAATAATCTTTTATGAGGCTCAGTGACATTTAAAGAAATACACTTGAATATTTCTTTTATACAAGATGATGACTTCCCATTTCTTTATAGTCAATTGCTACAAAGGAAAACATAACCATAATTAAGGAAAAACATTACATTGAAGAAAATACTTTAGAAATTTAAGTTCTCTTGCTGGGACCTAAATTCCAGATATTTCAGGTGGAAAGGTATGTACTCCATGCAGTGATTCATTTAAATTCACTTGAGTTGTCATATTAACAATGAAAAAGGAAAGAAAAACATCTTTTGAAGGATAATCCCTTAGCTGAATTGCTACTTTGTACTTAACTTCAGTGCTAAAGCATTCTATCTGTCACTAGACTGTGCTGCAGTGCAACTTCTGGAGTTGTGTCTGAGGGACCCTCACAGCTTGCTTTTATCCTAGCAGTCAGGTAGGTGAATTGTATAGTGATGGATATTGTTCAAACAGAAAGACTGGGGACACAGAATTTGGAGGTGTTTCTTTTCCTGTCAGAATAAGAAAAAAGAAAGCTTCTGCCCTTTTCATGACTTCACATATTTTTTTTTGGTGCTAAGGTTAATTTGGTACTCTCCAAGTTGTCTTGAGTTTTAAGCTCCCTGTGAATATTTAGAAAGCTGGGAGAGGATCCAAAACTTGTCTTCTTATGGAGCTATGCTATAAATACACTATATCTTGGTGATTTTTAAAAGAAAGAATGGGCCGTGCATGGTGGGTGGTGCTGACCATCACGACATTCATTAGTGTGAAAACCCATTATGCACTGCATGACTTCTTTGTCTGGTGTGTGCACCTAGAGTTTGCAACTCCCTTTAAGAACAGCATAAAGAAAGACTAAAGTGACAGCTTTGAGCATCACCTCTTTTACAGTTTAATTCTATTGATGGGATGTGGTTTTCTAACTGGGTCCTGGGATGGAGTCAATCCTTCTCAAATAATCCTGCTAGAGGGCAGTTAAAGGCAACATTCTTATGTACAGGAGAATAAAATGATAATTAATCACATATTGCATATTTTTTGGTATTATATTCAGTGGAACAAATGCACATATATGCTTCCATGTGTAACGATACTTTTTTTTTTCTTTCCTATACATTTGGGGTTATGAATATCTTAAGTTTAATGATGGCTTTGCCAATGTGACAGTCTACACAGCAAGTGTTGAATTTTGTAACAAAAGACACATATAGAAAAAACCTTGTTAGAGGCAATTTGAATAAATGAAGTGACCAGAGGGGAAAGGACAATCAGAACCACTTTTAATTGACAGAAGAAGAGTTGAAAAATCTCAAAATTTGGGAAGTAAAATGAGATGAAAATTTACAGTTGTTGTGAATAAAGGGCAAAAGTGTGTGTGGCAAAAATTGCAGAGGTGAAGAAGAAGTTTCTGATCTTCAGAGTGGCTACGCAACTAAATGTCAGGTCTGCATCCTTTCTAATTTTACCTTTATTTCTCATGCACAAATCCCTTTAAAAAAATTTCCTGTACTCACATGTAAAATAGCTGTAGGGATTTTTTTTGTTTTGTTTTTTTAGTAAACAAACTAAGAAAATACAAAGTACTGCTGCAGGGTTTTCATATTCGATGGCCTTTGTTTCATTTGCATAGTGCAACACATCCTCTTACATAAAAAGCGTACTGCATAGTCTATTTATCGAAGGATTGAACGACTGGCAACTCATATGTAAATTGCTTTGTTTTTATTGATTAAAAGTGCCTAAGAAACAATAAAAATAATACACTGTTACAACTGATGTTCTAGATTGCAGACACAGCACTGCCAAAGGGCAGCTCAGGGCTATTAGGAAGAAGAATGATAGCTTTTTACTTTTTTAGTCCAGTATCAAAATTTTGCACGTTTGGAAATCCTGCCTCTTTTCTTTAAAATTGCCAGTCTTTCCTAAGAAAGTGTAAGTGACCCTTGAATCTTCCAGAGTGAGCAGAGGATTTTTGGCAATAAAAAGTGTTTGAGGTCAATTGAATAATTCCTCATTTATTCTGCAAGGAGAACTGAATCCTCAAGGCAAGAGTGAGTAGGTTTTCATAATACCTTTAAATTACTTTATTTGGTAGTACTAAGGACTCATTTAATAATAATAATAAACACCCACATTTTTTCATGTTTATGTAATTCACTTTGATCAATATCATGTAGCTCATTGAGCTGTGGAGGAAGACAGCTTCTGAGTCTATTGCAAGAGAAGGAATTTATGCTTCTTTTAATATTTTTTTTGGGGAGTCTTTGTTTGTTTGTTTGCTTGTTTTCTTTTCTTTTCACAAGCATAAAAGCCAAACTGAAAAAAAAATAAATCCCAAGAGGTCAAGTCTTGAGGTTTGAAGGAACCAGTGTCTTTTCTAAACAATCTTGCTGAACAACATTATGCACCTCAGCTTGGAAGCCAGCAAGAAAAGAAAATAATTTCCAAGTATAAGGGAAACTTAAAGAAAGTAATATGAATGTATTGGAGTAAACTGGTCACTTAGAAAATGCTTCATTATTTATGGTTTGGGAAACTCGCCAATGAATCTGAGCAACCACAAAAAGCAGCTATTGCTTTGCATTCCTCAGAATGAAAATTGTTTGTCTGCTCATTATTGTGAATGTGAATAAAGAAACCTAGAGATATGCTGAAGCACAGTGGAAATTTTTAAGATTCTTTAAGCCTTTTTACCCTTCAGATAATGCATTGTAGCCCTGTGTACCTTTGCAAAACCAATGGTGAAAACAAGAAGAAAAAGTTTGGTGGCTACAATCTCTGAGTTTTCAAAACTGCTTTCTGCAAAAGTATTGACTAAGGATACCATTTTCTTATATCACATTGAAAAAAAATCCATGTTTATGGATTCTTAAACATGTTTTACCTGTGCATTGGACAGGCTAGTCTGGATGCAGGGTTTATCATATCATAAAACTGTCAGTTATGGCATTGGCATACAATTTCCTTTGTAATATGGTTGAAGCCATTGGAAATTTTTGTGTTCTCAAAAATTATGTATCTCCTCAAGAAACATCAATACTGCAATAGTATGATGCAATTAAAACAATATGCAGCAAGTGGTTCAAAATGCTTTTCAGCATCGGCTCTGTAATTGATTCCTTTATTTTCTTGCGGTTGCTGCCTTTTTTTTTCTTTGTAATTTGTCCATAGAACTGCTTCAAATCACCTACTTTATCTAATGCTCTGATCATGTTGAGCTCCTCAACAAATCTATTTGCTCTAATCTAATGTATCTCTCAGAGTCCTGAACAGCAATTCAGAGTCACTACAAATAATGACACTTTAAAATATAGAACCAGATTTTGAAGTGGCTTTTTTTTGTCTTTCAAGCTGAACTGAAGACTATAAAAGTTGCTGTCTATATGACACCACTGGGTCATTAGAAGAATAGGAAAAATTATCTGAAAGCACAGACTTTACATATTCAGTAATGTAGGTGAGTGTAGACTTAAAATTTTAATTCACTGTCTACTCAAGCATGGTATTTTACTAACTTTGCTTAATCTAGCAAAGCTATGATAGTTTTCACCTTAATAAACATTAAATATGATTCTTTAATGTGTGCCATATATATATATTGTGTACAGCAGTATTCAGGTGATTTAATACCTCCTGCTCTTTGAAATATATTTTTATTCCTCTTTTCCAAAGTACCCTTTTATTGGAAGTTTGGGATACACTGAAAATTAGTCTGACTGACACAAACCAAGATAATCTTCTGATTCTTACTACTCTGATGTACACTTCTGTTTTAAGAAAAGATGAGAAGCCTACATCTGCTGCATGGTTTAAAGAGTGTATAAAGCCAAAAAGAAATTAGAGAAAAATTTTGTTATGACTTCACACTTGCATGGCCTTCTTTGATGTCTTAGTGGTTAGCTTATATAAGTAGTCAATTATTCCAGTCTAACAGACAGATATGTCTGTATGACTGTATATGTTATCATTCTAGGATTTAATTTCTATTATAATGCAAACTTTTATATTTCTTTAATCCTATTTTTAACATTTTTTTTTAACTCTCAGATCTGTTTCATGATTGAGGATTCTTTATTTTAGCTGTATACCTAAGAAAAAATAAATTTATAATATTTTCATTTGTTTCAAAATAAAAAATAATTTATAAAATAATCTTGCATGCACATCTGCATGTATCTGTGTATGTGTGGAAATTCTTTATTTAGAGGTTAAATATAAATATGAGATTGGAGAGTATAAAACTTTGCTATATCTTATTAAAGGTATTATGCAGAAGGAACATAATCGGTTGATTTTCCAGTAACTATGGAGCACCAGTACAAGAAAAGAGGCAAGGGAACACATGCTACAGATTCTGTGTGTAACATTATATTCATGACTCAAATATAATAAGAAAAAACCCCACCTTGAAATAAATATATAGAAAATTTTAAGCCATTTATTAAAATTGAAAATGTGTGGTTTGTTTTTTTTTTCTTGTTATGAGATCATGCTAACAAATTAGAGGCCTAATAGCAAAGTTAGTTCTGTCTATAAACACAAAGAGATAAATGCTGAAATGTGTAAAATTCAACTAGAAGCAGAAATTGATGTGCAGGAAGGATACAAAATATAATGACTAAGTGTTAATAACGAAAATGAAGAGTTCCTGTAATCACTAGACCCATCATATTCTGGAACAATCTTCATTAAAAAAAAAAATATAGAGAAAAAAGAGTCAAAACACTTCTAAGGTGGAATTTCTTCAATTTATGGAAAGGAAGATTCAGTGTTCATTTGAGAGGTTCAACTGGGTGTTCTGGTAGTTTCTTTATTCCCAAGTTTGTTCCCATTTAGCAGTAGCAGTTTACTGTTTCACTGTGAGCTGATAGCATTTTTTCAAAAGGGTGACCTTGAAACTAATGAATTTTTGATGTGGAATCATTTAGAATTGAAGTGAGATCTAATTCTGAATATATCAGTAGGGCTGTGCCCCTTGATATTGTCCAAGAAACACTGATAGAAATGAGCAATGCAAAAGTAGGTTATAGTATTGATATCACTGGCACAAAAATAATAGAATGCCATGCTGATTTGCCACTACCATCTGGATCAGCTTTCACAAAGGCCAGCATTTTAACACTTGAGGAAAAGATAACAGCCGACCTGCAGGTACAAATAAGTTCTTGAAGTAAAATATCTGTGCCTGTATTTTAAATTATTAATATAAAAAGCCACACGAGTAAAAATTTAAAAATTAATTAATTATAAGATATGATTATATTGAAACATGATGGGTTAAAACACTTTAAAAGCTAAGGGGTCCATGCAAGGTTTTGTTTTGTCCTCAAGGGAGAGAAAGCTTTTTAGCTTGTCTCATAGTATTACCTCTTGTACTTCTGAGTCCCTGGAAAAATCCACAGATACTTGGACAGACATTATAATTTAAATTTTTCATGAAATTAGATAGACAGATAGGTAGATAGATAGATAGATAGATAATAGATAAGAAAATCAGTACAACCCTATAACATCATCAACTTCCCTTGTCTCTCCTCCAACCCTCAATCAAGTGAGCAGTGTAGAGCTAAAATAATTAATCATTCAAGGAAGTTTAATTTAATCGTGTGCTCCTTGGAAATATGTGATTTTTTGTGTGCATATATCTCAGTTGAGGCCTTTAACTATTGAATCAAAGGCAAAGCATAAATAACTAGTCCAACCACTTCAGACAATGCCTTGAGGAAAATGCTGTTTCTAGTTGAAATTTTCAGGCAAGCTGTTTCAAGACTAACAAGTCTAAAGTCCTCCATCGTAAGATAGTTATCTCATTCACAGAAAACATGCAGTAAAGGTCTATTAAGTATTATCTGAAGCATGAGGATCAAGGTTGTGCAGATGTTTCAAGAACATATCTCTCCTCCTGCTGTTGTCTCTTAACATAAAACTGTAACTGGAGTAAGACAACCTACTCTTTCTGTGGAAAAGGCATTAAATGCCTTTTTTTGCCCCACTGAAAAGCTTTTCCAGTGCTTTTGTCTCCTTGATATAACTTTTAGAAAGCAGCTTGTATGGATAGACACAGGTAGAACATGTATAAAAATAAAGTACAAGCAGCATATCTATTAACAAAGGAAAACAAAATTGAACAGATGTGCGGAAGATCATTTGCAGACAGAATGCATTTTATAGAGACTTTGTTTTTACCAAGGGGACTATAATATGCTCAAAAAAATTTGCATGATATTCTAGGACAGGTCTATATGCCAACCCATGTCTTATGTTTGCATGAATACATCTTGTCATGTACTTCTATATTTGTTTGCTATTACTTGATAAGAAAATTGCAAACACACTAGCTTGAACAAATTTGTGAAATGAATGATGATTGCCTTCCTTACGGGTGTCTCATTGAACTGAGGACCAATTTACAACTGTTCTAATTACATTTCACAATTAATGACACTGTGAGAGCAACATTCTCCTGAAAATGAGGCTTTTGTTAGAAAAAAATTTCAATGCACTTTATAATGTTCTGTGTTTGAAGGCCTGTTGAAATTAGCTAAAAACCTTCAGTTTTGTTAAATGGATTTTTGGGATGGATTATTTTTTTAATAAGACATCTGTATCTGCAAAGGTGAGGAATGCTTTAGATTGTTTCTAGTTAGGTATGCCTTAAAAGGGAACATAAGGTTTTTGACTTACTGAATGTTTAAATAACCACCTGCTAATTGAAATATATATGTTTATTCTGGACATAAAGGCTACATTAGTGTTACACAGTTCAAATAGTTCCATTAACTTCAATAAATTTGTTTAGGTGGAAGAAAACACTTACCCACCCCCTCTACACTTGGATGTGGCAAATAAGGGACAGATAAAATTCTGCCTATCATGCAAATCAGAACAATCCCAAACAGAACATTTGTAAAACCTCAATTAAAAATGATTTAGTGTGTAGATTGTATATGGGCCAACTTGTCAACTAATGTAAATTAGGCCAGCTAAGCTGATTTTCTTGGAATTACTTATGTTTATATCAGCTATAGATTTGTTGTAATGTACTTATATGAAAGATACAGGCTTGTTCCACTTGTTTACGTCTTTTCTGGTCTCAGGTATAAATTTATCTTCTTTCTCTGCTCCCTGCTCAGGTCTTTCCACCAGCTAAGTCTTTCTTGTGCATTTTATTGTTGATAGATAGATAGATAGATAGATAGATAGATAGATAGATAGATAGATGATAGATAAGAAAATCAACAGAAGCCTATAACATCATCAGCTTCCGTTGTCTCTCCTCCATCCTCAATCAAGTAAGTAGTATAGAGCTAATATAATTAATGATTCAAGGAAGTTTAATTTCATTTAACAGCATTTTATTGCTGTTGAGCATTAGCTGAAATTTTCAACATACTCAAAATCTACAAGAAAAAAAAAATGTAAAAGTTGAAAAAAACTATAAAGTTTTTAGGATTTAATTTGCAAGACAATTAGAATTAAATGGCATGAGAAGGAACAAAGAGGAATAGTTAGCCCTCTTTCTTTGACCTGAAAAGTAAGACCAAAGGCAAAAATTGTAAGGAGAAGTTTAGCTAAAAGAAGAAAATCACAGATACTATTTCTCCCACAATTAATTTTGCTACCGATATCCTCTGCACATGTTTGTGGAAGATTATGATGGGTAGTAAGGAGAAACTGGAGTCCAGGCTAGAGAAAATGGGTTGAGTATCAATGGGTAATTATGCTAATCTCCAGGAACAAAGAAAGAATCTGAAGTCCTGCCTTAAGAGAAGTTCTTTGTGTATGAAAGAAAAGATTATGGGTAATTAAAATAAATCTTTCCCAGATACTTGTAAAAGTTTTCAGCTGATTATGATTCAAGAAAAAAACTAAGAAGTTTAAATTATGTAGAAGAAATAATAAAAAAATCAGAAAGATTTGAAGAATGAACACACTAGCAGAAATATGAACATTAAAATGTCACAGCTGTAAATGAAATATGGAGTAGACAGAGTAAGATCAAGTACATGCTGCAACTGTTATGTGGTTGAGAGGTGAAGTGGAGTAATCACGGGTAAAATCATGGTGCCAGGGAAGACCTAAATAAAACAGGGAATCAGAAAAGAAACTTTTCAAAAATGTACTGCTTACTAACCATTATCACAGACATACCTACAAGAAGAATCATTGGTGTCCTATGATGATTGTGCAGTACTGGGAAGAAATTGCTCCAAATCTTCTGGTAATCATGGTAAACAGACAGGAACATTCTGACCGTGATGGCATTTCCAGAGTGAAACCACACCACATTTTCCCAGTAAGAAATGAATCCTAGAATTAAGTTAGAGGAAGTTTTAGGAGTCACTTATAAAGCATATAAGGAATGAAAGATCAGATGTAGAAACTGTAGGCTTTTGAACTGAATTATTGGCTGATCAAGCTAAAAAAATAAAGGAACCTTTCTTAGGACTGCATACACAATAACTGGATTGTCAAAAGTCAAAATGTTGTTGAAAAACAAATAGTAGTACCACAAGAAAGGAAGACATAAGGTTCGATAAAATACCATCACAGTATTGAAACACTGAGGGTTCGCAATTGTCTCAGAGTGGGGTGGGGTTAAATGGTTAATTGTATTTGATGCTGTTGGAAGTTTTATCCAAAAGTCTATACGTGATTCAGTCCTTCTTAATTACAATAATTTCTCCTGTCCTAAATTAGGTTGGGTGATTATTTGGATTACAGATATTTTGAACACTAACTAGGTGTAGTTATATGAAATACTGTAGTGTGTGTATTATTGAACTTTTAGTTAATTTTTCTTGCTGTTAATCTTGTTCATAAATTTTAACAAGTTTCTGGCATTCTAGAAATAATAGATGAGCTTACTTATACCTAATTTAACAATGCATGCAATACTATTGACAGTAAAAATATTTGTCTCATGCAAGTCTGGTCTTTTCCAACCTTGTGTGATTCTGTGATCTCCCGTAAGACTTTAGAATTCAAGGGCTTACCTTGTGCTAGAAACCAAATTGGGCAAAAATTACTGCTATGATGCCAGTAAGTCAGGTCAATAGATAGGACTGAGTAACGAGAACAAATCCTGGCTTAGGTTCTTTCTGTTTTGCAAGTCCTAACCAATGTGACATTTATAACCCCGTTGAATATTGAGTCCAGTATCAGTGTGTTTAGGAGTTGTTTGATATTGGAGCTGTGACAGCCTAGCCATGCTTCATTTTCTACACATTTTCTGGGGGGCAGAAAAGTGTCTGTGGGACTGGATTTGTATCATCAAAGGAAAAGCATTACCCCAAAATTAAGTTCATGAGGATCAGAGGTGCTTTTTGTTGGTTGAACAATGTGGACAGCTCAGAGTATTGAGACAGTAGAGCGACAGTGCCTGAGAATAAAGTGCAAGGAAAAGAAAGTATATCTTGCATGTTTAAGTAACTATTACACAGAAATAGCCATGAGAATGGAAGCATCAGCTTCAGCACGCTTTTTACTTAATTTTATTTTAGTTTCAATTACAGAGAAAAACTACATCTGAACAAATCTGATACTGTTGTCTAGGAGCTCCATTAAGAAAAAGTCCTGCTGTGATAGAGCATAGTTTCAGAGAGGATAATCCTAATTAACCAATTTGTTTTATAGAAAAGTAAGGTCATGTTAGAAAGTGAGACCCATGTTAAGCTTTCCTCATTTTATTCCAACTGCCTCCCAGGAACCACAGTTTCCTATAAACTGCCTGTGGGGCTCTCTTCTCTGACTGTGAAATACTGTAGAAAGAAAAGTGTCAGTTCACTGAGGACAAAGGAAGAAATAGAGACACATCAGGGATCACTAAAAGACAAAAAGACTGAACGTATGACAACCTGCAAAGGAACCAGAGGTACAAACAACTGATTGAAAACTGAAATAAAGAAACACTCTGAAGTTGCAAGAAGGATTTTAGTGACTGGTGAGAAAATTCAGGGAAAAAAATATTTGTATTATAAATCAGTCAGTGTACAAACACTGTCTTTGGAAAATTTGAGTATAAACTATTCATTTTTAAAGAAACCTTTTATCTTTTTATGCTGAAAAAGAAAAATAAAACACTAACCAGAGAAAGATGAGAAAGAAAAAAAATGAAAGGGGAGAAAATACGACAAGAATTTCTGCCCCTGTCTCACCCATTCATTACTGATTAGCAAACCAGAAAAAAAGATTCCCTTGTATTTTCACTTAAAAGCAGATATAGTGCTATCCAGGAATGAAAAATGAGAAGATTAAAGGAAAAAAAATATAGTTCAAGGTGATAAAAGTATAATTAATTGGAAGTTTGGTCCTGGCTCCTGTGTAGTAACATATTCCCCTGAAAAAACATGAAGTTATATCACAGAATCACAGTATCATTAAGGTTGGAAAAGACCTCTAAGATCACCTAGCCCAACCGTCTCCCTACCACCTATATTACTAACTAAACCATGACTGTGAGTACCTCATCCAACCTTTCCTTAAACATGCCGAGGGATGGTGATGCCACCATCTCCCTGGGCAACCCGTTCCAATGCCTAACCACTCTTTCTGAGAAGAAATTTCTCCTAATTTCTAAACCTGAACTTCCCCTGATGCAACTTACAACCATTCCCTCTTGTTCTATCACTACTTATCTGTAAGAAGAGGCTGACCCCCAGCTCACCACAACCTCCTTTCAGGAGGCTGTAGAGACCAATAAGCTCTACCCTGAGCCTTCTCTTCTGGAGGCTAAACAGTCCCAGTTCTCTCAGACACTCCTCATAAGACTTGTGTTCCAGACCCTTCACCAGCTTCATTGCCCTTCTCTGGAAATGCTCCAGGGCCTCGATGTCCTTCTTATGCTGAGTGGTCCAAAACTGAACACAGTATTCAAGGTGTGGCCTCACAAGGGCTCGGTACAGAGAGATGATAACCTCCCTGGTCTTGCTGACTACGCTATTCCTGATACAAGCCCAGGATGCCATTGGTCTTCTTGGCCACCTAGGCACACTGCTGCCTGATGTTCAGGTGAGTGTCAACCAACACCCCCAGATCCTTTTCCTCTGTACAGCTTTCTAGCCACCCTGCCCCAGGTTCGTAGCATTACCTGGGGTTCTTATGACCAAAGTGCAGGGCCTGACACTTTACCATGTTGAACTTCATCCCATTGGCCCCTTCCCATTGACTCAACCAGTCCAGGTCCTTCTGGAGGTCCTTCCTACCCTCCGGCAGATGGACTCTTCCCTCAACTTTGTATTGTCTGCAGACTTACTGAGGGTGAACTCAATTCCTTCATCCAATTTATCAGTAAAGATATTAAAGAGAACTGACCCCCAGTACCGACCCCTGGGGAATGCCACTTGTGACTGGTCACTAGTTGGATTTAACTCCATTCACCACTGCTCTCTGGGACCAGCCATCCAGCCAGTTTTTAGTTCAGTGAAGAGTCTACTTCTAGGCTCGATCTTGCAAACTAATATGTATTTTTGTCGAATCAGTTGTACTCACTGATGAAGAGAGAATTCAATAACTTGTATTCAATGTGTCTTTGTGTTGCAGTTTTGCATGGCTGAATTCTGGTGGAGGGGGTCAGTCTGTAGGGGTGGCTTCTGCAAGAAGTAGATAGAAGCTCCCTGAAGGTCCGACAGAGTAAACACCAGCTGGGCTGAAGGCCAGAGTTGTTGACCAAGGCTGAGCTCATCAACGATGATCATAGCACCATTTTAAATCACATTTAAGAAGAAAAAAATCCACAAGCAGATGCTTTTTTGCCACCAGAGAAAGGAGGGAGAAGATGTAAGAAACTGTAGACACCAAGGCTGATGGGGTGGAGGAGGTGCCCCAAGTGCCAGAGAGAAAGATGCCCTTGCAGCCCCTGGAGAAACCAATGGTGGAGTGGGTGTCCCCCCGCAGCCCATGGAAAAGGCTAAGACCCCACCTGCAGCCTGTGGAGACACCCCACAGTGAAGCAGAGGGAGACATGGTGGGGGGAGGTGCTTTAAGACCTGGCCACACTTCTCATTATCTGATTCTGGCTTCACTGGGTGTGCAGTGTAGTGTAATAAATAAGAGGGATTTTTTCCTTAAGTCTGCGCTGTGTCTGTTTTGCCTATGATGCTAATTGTGGAATGATCTCTACCTGTCCTTATCTTGACTCCTAAGCCTCTCATTAGATATTTTTTCCCTGGTCCAGCTGAAAAGGGGAATGATAGAGAGACATCCCTGGCACCCAGCCAGGGCCAAAACACCACAATTCATTAAAATGTTGGTAACTCGCAACTTCTTTTTCTTCGGTGGATTTGCATATGACACTCATAGGGAAAGATCTGCAATCAAAATAATCTAAACTGCCAGAAGGATTAAGATGCTGGATGAGCCTAGAGTTTGTATTAATACAACTACTTTGATCTTTTTATTGTAAAATGTGTTATTAAAATGTATGAGAAATAACGATGCATATACATATTAATTTATGTATTTAATATTAATATTTAAATGAACTATTTGCTGGAAGTGGGGAAAATCTGTAGATAATAAGCAACAGAACAAAGTGTCAGTGAAAGAAGGGTAGTAAATTAATTACAAGGATAATATTACTTACTTTTATTATTATCATTATCTGTTAATCCATGAAAAAACTATAGGTTCTACAAAACTCTCTTAAATATAGACCAGAAACAGCATTAAAAGTCTGAAGAAATTTTAAGAAAGGACTTAATTTTTACCCCTTCTTTATTATGTATTGATTGTATCTCAATAGTTTCCACAGAAGGCATTCTTTCAACTTTTTTAAGCATTCCCTTAAATAAAAATTTTAAAGTAGATTATATTAGTTCTGTTAATGGGAAACCAAATGTTAAATGTTGTAGTAATACAAAAGGACAATGTTAAGAAGGCCATTTTCCCTATACTTTACACCTATTTTATCCTTTGCTTTATGTAAAGGACTTTGAAGAACCTGAGTGACAGGGATCAACTTACCATCTTAGAGCTGGGAATAAAACAGATGGTCAGAGTATATTCTAGATGCCATCTCACTGCCAAAGAACCCAACTATGTGAAAACATCTAAATCAGAAATGAAAGTCAGAATTGGAGGAAACACAATTAACTTTCCATTGCTACAGAAAAATTTGGTTTCATACTGCTGTTCCATCCTCTCTTCTGTTCTCTTGGGTTACTGGGGAAATAATTTGTTTCAGTCCTCTGAACTGACATTTAAGTCCATCAGTTACCACCATTTAAAGACTGTAGTTGTAGAGCTATGGCCTGTCTTCATACATGACTTTGCAAGAAACTGTACACACAGGTCCTGGTGGCAGTGGATTTTGAAACCTGAAAGAGAAAAATGTATTTTCTTCGGCTTTATGTCCCAGAATTTCCAGAAGTAGGATTGGAAAACAGAAACAAGGAAACATAAAAAATGGAATAACCAGGAAAAAGACGAAGCATCAGAAATATTGAGTAAGGAGTGTGGAAAAGTAAAAAAGTGCTACCAAGTGAAAAAGAGGAAAATTACTTTGGTGGCAGACAGTTTGGTCAAATTAGTGAAGGATATA
Organism: Porphyrio hochstetteri; assembly: GCA_020800305.1. NCBI lineage: Eukaryota > Metazoa > Chordata > Aves > Gruiformes > Rallidae > Porphyrio > Porphyrio hochstetteri. The sequence continues at coordinate 49,577,972 of CM036938.1, read as the reverse complement.
TTTGAAAGAATCAGCAAATATGGAGGTCTGTGGTTTATAAACTAAAGACAGAGTACAAGACTAGCATATGGTCACAGCAAGAACAATGTCTTCTCTATAGTTTTGATCTCAACAGAAGATACACTAGTCTGTTGTTTTGTACATGAACAGTATCAGCTCTTTCTGATTACCTTTGTGAGAAAAGTATTTTTCAGCTGCAACTACCTGCTTGATTTTGAATTTGAGAGAGAAATAGCATTTGCCATAGTACTTGAAAGATCATGCCTCCCTGAGTTAGCAATAAAGAAGGGGATTATGGGAGTAGATGATCCACTCATAGTGTTGATATCCAAAGAGAAGTGCAGCTTTACTGCAGGTTTCTAATCATAGCTAACTATCCAGGACAGTTATTCTTAATTGGTAAAAATGTTGATTTTATACAATATTAAATGTATCAAGCATTTTTCTCTTAAAACATAAATTGAAAACACTGTTTTCTGTGCCTGATCAAGTATTGCATTTGACATTTTTAAAAAAAGTTTGTAACAGGACATAATCAATATTCCCAGAGGCTGACTGGACAGATGGGCGTGACTGCAGTGCCAATTTATATTCAAATGAAAGACTGCTGTTGGCCAATGTTTACTTAATTTGTTATCAGATCTGGTACCTTCATCTGAATGAAACTGCACATTATATAAAATATCATACTTGAGTCTATAATCTTTTTCTTTGTTAGCAATGTTCGTGGTTATTAAATGTAATTTAAGGGAGAAAAAAAAAAGACAACGGGGATTATAATAGCATATAAACAGTAAATGAAGTTCAGCGTATAAATGACAAAATGAGATAGCAAAGTCCTTAGCTAGGAAACCTCACTGTATTGAGAGTTTAAGGGCCTCTGGTGTCAGCAGAATGTCCAAAGTCCTCACACCAGAACTTGTGTTCTGTGGTTTTTTATTTCTAGAATGTGCTGTGGTTTTAGATATGAGAATATATTTTATAATTGAGTATCTAACAGTTGAGGACTTAAATTAAAATTTATATAGACCAGATTTAAAGAATCAGGAGAGAGAAAGCATATCTTCAAACAAATTTATTCTAAAAGATTCCTCCCATCTGTCCCCCCAAAGCAAGAAATGATCAAACTTCATTTTAAGACCACTGCAATACCCAAAAACATATTTAGACAATCTAAAATTGCATGTTGGGTGAAAAGAAAGGACTAGTTGCTTATGAAATGTGATACAGATGCCCTCCCTATACTATCATTTTTTTAAAAAAGGCTTTGCTTCAAATCAGGAACACTTGGAATTATAACTTAGGTGAGGATTCATTGTTCTCCCTAATTTTTTTTTTTTCGTATTTGCTAACTTGCCTGCTAAGCTGTTAAAAGCTTATTGAAAAGATAGAAAATACTAAATACTATGCAAGAAAACTTGCTAAATAATTTTCTTAACAGATGACTGAGACAGCTAGTCAAAAGCTGAATAAAGAACTATGTCTGTCTCTTTCATTTCAGCATATAAATTTCATTTTTTGAAGATTAGGTGTTTTGTATTTTCTTCAGGTAAAGAAACCAACATTGGTTAGGATTTTCAGGTTTCAGTATGATGGTATTCTATATGACAGTACAGGTAAAAAGAAACTTTTCCCTTCATCACTGTTTATTATAGTTGGAGATCGTCCCTGACCTACCAAATAATCAGTGCAGTACCTTGACATACAAATCAGATTTTTTTCTATTGTCTTCTTGCACCTCGTCTCCAGTTATTGCAATGTCCAGTAATGGACATGTCAAAATAGGAGCTTTTATAACGATCACATTAAGTTCTAAAATCTGTAAGCATGTATTTATTTTCTGGATGTGACTGCAGTACTGAGGCATACATTATTTTCATTGAGAGATTGGATGAAATTCTTGATACGCCTGTTGCCTTCTCTAAAGTTTGTCTAATTCCCAGTGCCTGTGAAAATTAATAGAAAATCAATTATTATTAAAAAATAATCTACTCCAGATCCACTCTGGTAAAATATTTTACAGCAGCACTTACATTTTTAATAAAGAGTGGTCAGATTACATCATGTCAATGAGTTTCCCATGGGTTGCAATAAATGTAAGTCAAGGGAATTTTCTTTCTTTATCCATACCTCTGAGTCTATCACTAGGAGTTTGCTTTCTATTTCAAAATGTTGAAAAATGCCTTTAGAGAAAAGACTTTTCAGTAGTATACCTTAAGGATTTCACTCCTCCTTTATTGATGATAATGAGCTGTGGTGTGGAAAAGGGCTCATTATTTTCAATAACAAAGTTTGTTCTGAATCACAATGGGTTTTGTATATCACTGTGCCATCAAGCAATTTGGGATCTACAAGAGTTATTTTATATTCTTCTCCCACAGTTTAGGATTCTTTTAAATTTACAAAGAAATTGCCTATATGCAAAAAAAATCCTGAAATTTCCCATTGGAAAATATGAATTATCAGTTCTCAGTATGGATAATTTATGGGGAAGTGTATACATTAATTTTAAAAAGCATGTAAGTTTGCGTTTTGGGGTTTTTTGTTTTGTTTTTTTGGTTTTTTTTTTGGCCTTTTTTTTAAGATTGATTGCTAGCAGAGGATACATAATTAAATCTTGTCGTCCTCACTGCAATAGCAGGAAAAAAGTCCCAAATTTTCTTGTCTTGTTTAAAGGGAGTTGTTAGTAGAATGAAAAAGCTATCACTCTCAAAGCAACATAATCTTTATGAGTAGTAATATTGAGCAAGCAGTTCTGAGACATAAGACCTCTCTTATTGATAAAGCATAGTAAATCTGAGAAGCATTTGGCAATATAAAGCAGCAAGGAACAGGAAAATAGGAACATAAATTTATAAACTGTAAAACTGAAAGAACATTTTGAATTAACTATTACTACAAAGTGCTGTGCATGAATAAGTCATCTAAACCATAACTGTGATCATGCAAGAAGGAAAATCTACATAATAAATTATGGGCTTTTGTGCAGTAATTTGAGTTTGTTTAGAGATGAGTGTTGGCCAGATGACCCACAAAGAACAAATAATGAGTATTTCTTGATGGTATCAGCCAAATGATACATAAGAACTGAAATTCTGTGAAATAGGGATGCTGTTGCTCTTCAAAGAAAACACAAATTTAAAAACTCTAATCTGAGATTCATCTAGAAATTAAAATCAAAGTTTTCAAAGCATACTTATTTAACTGTAGCCACATAATCTTGCATTGCACAAGGATTTCACAAAGAGACCCAGCTCCTGTATTCTGTGCTTGGAATGGAAAATTCAGGAATTTATCTGCTAGTTTTAGATAGCACCTAGCACATTTCAGTTCTAATTCTGCCTGATATTTGTAAGCACAGTTGCATAATAATTTCAAGTGAATTGAAGTAGATTCAAATAAAAGTAAGAGGAAGGGAAGGGGAGGGAAGGGGAGGGAAGGGAAGGGAAGGGAAGGGAAGGGAAGGGAAGGGAAGGGAAGGGAAGGGAAGGGAAGGAAAGGAAAGGAAAGGAAAGGAAAGGAAAGGAAAGGAAAGGAAAGGAAAGGAAAGGAAAGGAAAGGAAAGGAAAGGAAAGGAAAGGAAAGGAAAGGAAAGGAAAGGAAAGGAAAGGAAAGGAAAGGAAAGGAAAGGAAAGGAAAGGAAAGGAAAGGAAAGGAAAGGAAAGGAAAGGAAAGGGAAAAGGAAAGGGAAAAGGAAAGGGAAAAGGAAAGGGAAAAGGAAAAGGAAAGGAAATGACCAATTCCTGAACTTCTACTTTATACAATGGAATGTTAAAATAAATCACCCTAACTTGCTGCTTGTCATATATGATCTCATCATGGCACAGCATAAACAGACTTGTTTTTCCTTAAATATGATATGGTAGAGGAAAAGTAAGTATTTCACTTTCTCTAAAATATTTTTTATGTGAAGCTGTAACAATAAGGGAACATTAAAAAACTGGAGTTGACAATAATTTATGTTTCTAAATAAATGGAAAAAATGTAAATATGTGTTCTTTGGAATAGGGAATATGAAGGCAGTTGTAGATGCTATTAAAATACCACTACCTAAAGAGACATTTATAAGAACATTAAAAAGGCATATCCATTCAGAATAAAAATATATTATCTGGTAAAACTTACAAGAACCTATGACTACACCTATTGAGGTAATTATGTTATTAACTCTGAGAAATGTGTTCTACTAAATAGGATTGATTTTTGCTGTTGATTAGTATTTAATATCAGTGTTTTCAAGCTTGCTTAGGACCATGTGAACAAAATGAAGTTGAGACAAGTTTATCAGGTCCTCAGTGATGGCAAGTTCCTCAATTCAGTAGCTGTTTTGATAGCTTGTGAAAATTCTTTCAGTGGTTCTTTTCCATTTTTAAATTAAAAAAAAAAAAATTACGTTATAAAATCCCAAATCCAGACAGGAAGAGTGCCCTTTATCTGGGCTTGCTCTTTTTTATGGGGAACTAAAAAATTCCTCCTAATCAATAGTGAAGAGTGCTGGGACTGCTTTTACATTGTCACAGAAGATCAGACAAGAGGGAGAGCAAAGGTTGATGTGTTCTGACTCATCCTCTCTGTTACCGGATGCTCAGTGCTGGGCTGCATGTATATGAACAAAATGAATCCCACGGGATAAAGCCCTTCACAAACTTCATCATGGGGCCTTCCCACATACAGCTGTTCTTAAAGAAAGGCTCTATCATGGGTCTTTTCCCACAGGCTGCAGTCTAGTCCTTCACGAAAAGACTGCTCCAGAATGGATCCCTTGAGAATTGCAGCTCCTGCCTGAAACCCTTCTCCTGCATAGGCTTCCCTCTATGGGTTGCATTTCCTGCCAGGAGCCTGCTTGAGTGTGGGCTCTCCACAAACTGCCCCTACCTTCAGGATAGGTCCATCTGCTCCAGTGTGCGATCCTCCACAAGCTGCAAGGAGGGCCACCTGTCTTCTCCATGGGGTGCAGGTGAATCTCTGGTCCAGTGCCTGGAGCATCTTGCCCATCTCCTTCTTTGCTTACCTTGGCGTCTGCAGAACTGTTTCACATTTTTTGCACTCCTCTCTCTCACAGCTGCCATGCAGTGGTTTTAGCCCTTTCATAAATATCTTATCACAGAGCTGCTGACAGGATCAACTTTGGCCAGCTGTGGGTGTGTTTTGGTGGTAGCCATAACCAGCTGTGTCCAGCCCAGGGTGCACTCCTGGTGTCTTCTCACGGTGCCTACGCCTGCAGCCCACCTGCTACCAAAACCCTACCATGTAACCCAACACAGGCAGTTCCCTCTGCATGCTCAAGATTATACAAAAATAGTGTTCTCCCATCCTTCTTTTGTAAAGTGGGTATTATTGAAATTGGCTCAAAACTGGCACAGGAGTGTCAGTTCACACTGAAGCAATATGGATATTAGACAATGACAACTGCTTGTGAGATACTATATAAATATATCCATGTACTAAGTGTCTAATTCATAGTGGGGTTTGGATACATTTACATACCAGAAATACAGCCCTAAATTAAAAATGTGGATTTCAAGCACAGAGAGAGAGAGAGATACTGTGGTTCAGTCTCTTTTTTTTTTCTTCCCTCTTGATATTGAGTTAAATGAAACTACAGTTTAAGAATTATTAAAAAAAAAAAAAAGGCCAATTCTGATTTTAACAGAGAATCACTTGAAATTGGAAGGCACCTCTTGAGGTCTTCTAGTCAATGCCAATGCTCAAACAGGTACAGCCAGAACAGTCTGCCAAGGACTGTGTCCAGTCAGGCTCAGAATTTGTCCAAGGATGGAGAGTCCACAGTCTCTATGGGCAATGTTTGACTACCCTCAAAGTTAGAGTGTTTTTTCTTTGCAGAAAAACTTCATTGTCTTTTAATTTTTGCCCATTACCTCTTGTCCTTATCATGTATCATACCCTACATTTATCACCTGAAAACTTCAAAAAATAAAGCAGATTTCAAATAATAAAGCAGATTAGTTTAGGAGTAACCATCAAATATATAAAGAGGTTTTAATTCAAAAAAGGGTGGTTCTCTCAAATTGATAAAAGTTCCTTAATAAAAGATTTTCATACAATGCCACAGAAAAAATACAAGGACATTTGCAAAATAAATCAATCCAGATTCTCACTGTCAGATCTTTTTTCCTCTAAGTTTGAGGGATACTTTTTTCATTCCAAGGTTCTGACTCCACAATAAACAGAGGAAGGAGACATACTAAAAATGCTTATCTTGGCCCATACCCAAAGAGGCTGTTATAAATAGGTTATAGCCCTATTAACCAAACTGCCTGTAAAATCATTTGACTTGGCTAATGTCTCTGATTTCAAGGTCTGAAAATGTCTGAACTCATTTCTAAATATTGTTGAAGTTAATTAACTTTATAGGCTGAGTTGAATATGTATTAAAATGGATAGAGCTGGACTACTGTTTGGTTATTAAATAATATAAGGAGCATTTTTGAAAGGTAGATTTAAATTGGCTTGATGTAATCCAGAAAAAATGTGATATCAGAATAGTTCCTTAATAGATGTTTCTTCAACAGTAATTACAGGAGAGAATACTGGGGTTCCTCATACTGATGCAGAAAGGTATTCATCCTAATAGGGTGGGGTTTTTTTTCTTTCACTCAACATTAATTTGCTACAGATGGGTCATAAAAATGTGAGGAATACTCATACAGCCTAAACCGACTCTGAAATGAATCATAATTGTTCTATGTTACACTGCTAACAAAATTCTTCACTTTGAGTTTTTAAAACATTCTGGAATCATTAACGAAAGAAAACCTTGCAACAACTCTGTCATTATCACTGCTTTGTACAGGAAACTCCAACAGAAAGAGGTTAAATGACCTGCCAACTCATCTTGTTTAGTCAGAAATTCCTAAGAGTCAGCTATTCAGCAAACCAATTTCTACCACATCTGATTATTATTCATCTCTACATATGCATTGATTTTTTGAAGAACTTGCACAGCCTGTAATGAGTAAAGCGAAATTCAAAGGCAGCTAAACTAGTGAAAAATGAACTAGCTTTGGTACCAGGAAGAGTACAACCAGTTCGTCTGGCTGCTTCTGGGAAGCCCAGCAGTTGTCTGTGTCATGTTCCACTGTGCTGAGTGGGATTGTTCTTTTGTTGCGAGCTGTCTGCTACTGTTTCTGCAGGTGCTATAGCTGATTCCAGAGAAAAAATTGTAAATTAGGTTGGAGTTATGCACAGAAGAAACCCAAGTCATAGAGAAAATTCCTAAGACTTGAAGGATTTTATCAGTGAACTAATTTGTTTGATTGCTTATTTAATGTTTAGAGCATTGAACAAGAATGGCATAAAAGCAGGAAAAAATAATCACGAAAATCATCTTTATTACTACAATAACAAAGACAATAATATATTGGCACGAATCATATCAAATAGCCTGGTTGTATGTTTGGCCATCATGTGCTAACAATTCAACTTTCTTCAAGGCACAAAGTATCCACATCCTAATAATCAGCAAGCACTGTATCATTCATCACATCAAATGAACAACAGCAAGCTGCAAGGGGTAGAGGCAGAGCACATTAATTGGTTGTATTACTTTAGTTTTACCACTTGAAACTTTAATTTCAAGTGGTTTTCTGCACACTAATATATATCCTCAAACTGCTATAAAATTTTATGGCTGAATTGCTTTGTCTGAAGAGCTCACAATGACTTACTATTTCTACAGGGGTGTCATCTCTGATACTTAATGTGTTTTACTCTGTCTGTTGAATCAGACTTGGTAAAGGTTCTCCAGAGGTTCTAGGCATCATTAAGGATAGAAATAGGCTCTTTCTCTATTTCATTGAAATACTGAATTTATTGCCTTAATATAACTTAATGTAACTTGAGTGTCCTGCTTTCTATTTATTTTTTACCTCCTCCATCATGCCGCTAATTATGGAATTAGAGATGATACCTTACACATGGATGCAAATGAAAAAAGTGCAAATTCACCTTTTATTCTGTGCTGATATTTCCCTGAAAAAAAATAAAACTATATGAACTTAAAATATAAGCCAGTTAAGAGAATTAACTGGAAACTACATGCTTTATCAAAAACCTCATTTCAAAACCTGAACACTTGATATTATTTGTCATTACTTACATAGAGTTAAGTTAAATTACAATAGTAAATGTCCTTTGGGAGCTGCATGTTTTTAAACTGTTCTCACAGTTCTTCTGTCTGCAATTGAATGAAAATAAAGATAGAAGTCTTGAACCTACTGAGCGGGAGAAAAACCCACAAACCATACAGACAGCTACAAGCCATTTTACTCTGGATGCAAACTACGTTTTTCAAAACTGAGCTGTAAAGCAGTACTGCTTTTCTCCTTTGTTCTGATGAAGATTCTGTCTTGTCCATCTACACAGATTTTATGTTGTCCTGGTTTCGGGACCATGCTGAAATTTAAATAGCTTATGAACTCCAATATAGAAGGATGCTCTGATCTGATAGATCAGTTAGCAGCACCAGAAAAATATTCCAAGGATGCTTTTCTGTTCTTTTTTTTTTTTTTTTCCCTAAAAAGAGAGAGAGAAGCAGAAGAAAAAAAAGAAGAGTTTATGCTGCTTCTCCCTTTTCTGCCTTTCAGTTGAAAAGTTAATACCAGAATTCTGCTAGGCACTGGAGACCTTCCCAAGTCTTGGGGTATTCATTTGATGCTCAGTTAACACTTGCAACTTCCAACTTATTCTCCAGTTACGTCACCTTTATAATGAATATCTAAAACCTGAACCTCTCAAGGGGAAGAACAAACTGGAAGACACTTTGAGGCAATCTTTTGTTCTATATAAAATCCAGGCTGACTGCTAATTTTTTTTAATGAAACGCATGTCCTCAAATTCTGCAAGGATATGTCAATTTTAACACACAGTGAACTTACTGAGCTTTGGTGTAAGTGCTAGTTTGGTTTGGGCCTTGATTACAGACCCCCCACACGAACACAGATGTTGTAATATATATAATATAAAGGTTGTACTGAATCAGAAAGATAATATCCTTTTCAGACTTAGAGAATCTGCTTCTTAAACATATTGTGAAGAAAAAAATAGTCTGTTTGTTTCCTCTCAGGGCAATAAAATGGAATAAAGCAATTCAAAGAGGCTGTGGCCTAGGTAGGACTTCAGTTACATATATTTTATTGTTTATAATCATAGAATCACAGAATATCTTGCACTGGAAGGGACCCATGAGTATCATCAAGTCCAACTCCTGTATAAGACCGGTATGCTACATGTACTTAAATTTCTGTAATGATATTTTTTTTTGAGTCTCCTTTGGCAAGTAATAATAATTCCTTTTCTAAACCCTCATTCACATGAATGCAATTGAGTTGAAGAGACAGATTTTCAGAGGAAGATAGACTAGTAAATCCAGAAATAATATTGGCACAGCCTCTGCGTATGTGTCTCATCACTCAGTTTATATTTTTGCTTACTTTTGAATTTACTTCTAAAGATTTGTTTCTATTACTTGTGGTTAGAGATTTTTATTTCCTACCATACCATTTTGTGACACAAACTTATGTTCGTTACTAAGCTTAAAAAGGACATTCTAGCATGGTGATTGCTTTATGTAACAGTGATTGCTTTATGTAATCACTTCTTCCTGGATATTTTATCCACTTTCTTCTGATTTAACGAACCCCCTAGTATCTGCACATTGTTACAATGACTCTTGATGCAACAAAGTATATGCATAATCTGTCTTCTAATTTCTTTTATGACATTTACTTTTTACTGTACTAATCGGTATCTCCTAATTTTTCCGTATGTTTCTTTCAATTAATAAATCATCTTAACACCTTCTTCCTAAATAGCAATTAATAGTATGAGATAAAACATACGATGGATTTTTGAAATCAGGTTCCCCTTTCTCCCTCCATGAAACAGAAAATTCATTAAAAGTAATTATGTTATTAAGGAATGCCAGCACCAACACTTCACAGGGTGGATAATTTGATTAAACAAAGATCTTCCAGTTAAACAAATGTTACATATTGGTAATACAGATGGAATTTGCAAGCTCATATGAATCTCTAAAAGGAAAACACTAGGGTTTGATTAATGAGCCATGTTCTTTTTTACAAGAACAAAACTGTTTTGTAATGTAGTAAAGACACAGTCTAGTCAGGTTTTCAGGGGATATTATGCTTTTTATTCCTCTTAAGTGACCCCGTATATAGAACAATGAAACTGACTATCATCTGAAGGAATCTCATTAGACTTCCCTTGGCTACAAAATAAGTCATACTAATGTAGGATATTGGAAAGTTTGGAAGACAAACCCAGCCCCCTCCCCAGCCTCCCAAAATCCAAATGCTCTCTCCTTTCCCCATCCAGGAGTTTGACTCTCAGCATTATTTTTAAGCAACTCTGCACACAGCACAGAGATTGATTTTATACTGCATTTTACACCACAAATAATAATTCAGTAAATCTACATGAAAATGGCACATGGGTATATCTTTTCTTTTATTGGACAGCCACAAGGGCTGAAAGATTGCATTCCTCAGGGGAGTATCATAGATTATCACTTCTTCTGCTATGAAAATAAAGAGGTCAGGGAAGCATTCCCCCAAAGGCAATCTGCTTTTGATATTCCCTCTTGGTGTTAAAGCTCAGTATTTCTCTATCCCAGCTAAATGCTTATTCTAAACTTCAGCTAAAGATGCAAGTAAGATATTTTAATTTAGAACAGTTTACTTCATTTGTAATTTTACACAACATCAAATTTAAAATGTTTTCTGTTCTTTTAAATCTCATTCATGTTTAGCCTCTGTTATATAGACACAGAACTACCTATCATCTTAAATAAGATTTCTTCTAGGCTGTGCTCTCAGATATGATGAAATGGATTAGACAGTATAAATTTTTTTTCCCCAACATGAGGCGCTGCAGTACTGTGGCTAATATTGTGATACTGCTATTGATAGCAGTCCAAGATTAAATGTTCTCTTCATTGTCAGTGATGGACAGTGAGAACCTCAGTTTCAATAACCTACTGTCAGTGGCTGAAAGTAATAAGCTCTGGTGCCAATCCAATGGTAGGAGAATAAACACTAGTTTTATACTTAGCATAATATATGTAGATCTTCATTTGCTGGCATATTTTTGCAATTAAACATACAAAGCATATGTGATCAAATATACAAATTAGTTAGCTAGCATACAAATTACATATACAAAGCTCAGTCTTAACAGCATCTTTACAGTTTTCGCTGGCCAGAAGGTTTGTGGGTCTAGACCATGAATACTCTTTTTTACTATAGAACTAATGATCTCTCTCTGGCCATTGAAATAACTTATAAAAAGGGGTAATCAGCTGGTTTGATGTCTGCCACACTCAGAATTTGGACCCTCAATTTTGCAGCCATGAAAATTAACATCTTCCATTTTATTTGAAGTAATGCTGTAATTAATTTGTTTGGTGTTTGCTTTATTTATATAAGTAAAATATGTGGAGAAGGTGTTATTATGGGACATCACGAGATGTGATCCACCACATTGATGATGGAGTCATGTAATTCTTTCCATTTTCATTTTTTCCATTTAATTTATTTACATTTCATGTACTTCTTTCTATTTTGAAGATATGTCTCAGTTTGATATTAGTGATGTCTGTGTACCTTTGCTAAGTAAATGAAAACATTGATCTGTTATATTTATCTATCCTACATTGTCTTTTTTTTACAGCAGCAGCATCCCAGTGCAGTTAGTATACAGTAAGACATTAGACTGTAGAGGCATATATAACCATTCATATCACAGATTCTGGGAGAACTTTGTTGGTGGCATCATCCCTCCCAGTAATACAGCTTGTAGCAATCACCATCCCTCCCTCACTGCCTGAACTAACTGCCAAACTTCAGAACCCTACAGCAGTTGAACATCTGGCTTGTTGTATTACAGTTCTTCTGAGGAATAGGATTTAATCCCCCTCACTTTTCACATGCAAAGAAACAGTATATTTCTGCAACTGAGAAGAGAACATAAAATTGCTTGTGTGGTTGGACAGGCTTGAGGCTTGCAATAAAATTAGTGCTGTAATTTGCAATAACCTCAGGGGAATATATGCCACCAAAGATTGCTGAAGTGCAATATACTTTAATTGGAACACTCCAGCTTTCAGGACACTGTCTTAATAATAGGTGCTAGGAACAAGTGGCATAGAACAGGTTAGAGTCCAAAATACCATGAAGTGGTCTGGCAGTCTTCCTAACTACCATCTAAATTGAATCATTATGATTTCAATGAATAATTCACAATATTTTTACTTTGGTTTTATAATCTTATGATCACAATATGTTGTGGAGATAGCTCTTGGGACTCCTCTGGAGCAAGTCTTAATATCACCAAAAGCTATACTTCATAGCTGAGCTTTGTTCAGAGTACAAAGGTTTTTACTTACAAATAAAAATATATAACTTGGTATTTGCTGAAGTTGTGATAACTAATCGTACGTAGCCCATGTCCACAATACATGCTGTGATACAGCCATCTGTATTTCAGCCTCAAGTCACATTTTCAAAATTTCACTTAATCCCTAAGGATTTAAGATATTATTGCAGATGTATATTTTAATAACTTTGGAGTTGGAGTACTATGGAAAACACTAGATATTCCAAGGATTGTGAAGGTAATTATGTGAATCTTCCAATGCAAACTGTATATCTTGTCTAACCAAGATAGCATTTTTTCTCCCAATATGTGAAAAACACACCTAAAGTAGTAAAATAAAATAATAATAATAAAAGATAATAATAAGATTTTGACAGTTCACAAAATATTTCTGGAAGCTGAATGTCAGTGTAACAGTCTGTAAGCAAAATGACCGTTCAGATGGAGGGCCAACAGAAAGTCTTAACCTAAACACACTTGTTTCATGACTAATGTAGAAGTGTGCCATGCCTTGCACTGATCTATGTTGTTATAGGACCTATTCTGTGTTCCAGCAGTGGTTTGGGTCTAAGAAATTACAGTGAAACAGTTTTCAAAGTAATAATATTGTCAATGTATGTTTTTCTGAAATATTTCTATTTAATTGCAGGTGTTCATAAGAGCATATCATAGAATCATAGAATCATAGGGGTTGAAAGTGACCTCCAGAGATCATCGGGTCTAACCCCCCTGCCAAAGCAGGCTCCCTAATTCATATTGCACAGGGAGGCATCCAGATGGCTCTTGAATATCTCCAGAGAAGGAGACTCCACCACCTCCCTGGGCAGCCTGTCCCAGGGCTCTGTCACCCTCACTGTGAAAAAGTTCCTCCTCATGTTGGTGCGGAACTTCCTGTGCTCCAATTTGCAGCCATTGCCCCTTGTCCTGTCTCCACAGACTACTGAAAAGGGGCTGGCCAATTCCCCCTGCATCTCATACTTAAGTGCATTATAAGCATTAATAAGGTCGCCCCTTACTCTTCTTTTCTCAAAGCTGAACAGCCCCAGCTTACTCATCCTTTCCTCATAGGGGAGATGCTCCAGGCCCTTAATCCTCTCCCTAGCCCTCCTCTGGACTCTCTCCAGGAGATCCCTGTCTGTTTTATACCAGGGAGCCCAGAACTGGACACAATACTCCAGCTGGGCCCTGACCAGGGCAGAGTAGAGGGGGAGGATCACCTCCTTTAATCTGCTGGCCACACTCCTCCTGATGCACTCCTGGATCCCCATTGGCCCTTTTAGCCACCAGGGTACATTGCTGGCTCATGGCCAACTTGTCACCCACCAGGACCCCCAGGTCCTTCTCCACAGAGCTCTTCTCCAACAGGTCATCCCCCAGCCTGTACCGATTCAAATGGTTATTCCTTCCCAGGTACAAGACTGTACACTTGCTTTTATTGAACTTCATTTGTTTTCTCCCTGCCCAGCTCTCCAGCCTGTCCAGGTCTTGCTGGATGGCAGCGCAGTGTTCCTGCGTGTCAGCCACCCCTCCCAGCTTTGTATCACCGGGTACTTGCGGAGGGTGTGTGTTATTCCCTCATCAAGGTCATCAATGAAGATATTAAACAGGACTGGACCCAACACCGAGCCCTGGGGAACACTCCTAGTCACAGGTCTTTAATCACAGATGACTACAGGAAACACAAGGCATGAGTGAGAACATGTTCTACTTGTTTCTACTCTTCACATAGTAACCTACAGAAACACATGTTGAATTTTCTAAGAAATCTCCAAAAGAAAGTTCTCACCCTATCTCTTTAAGAAGTATTACTAGCAAAGGGCAAGTGAGAAACCAAATTGAGAAATAGGTTGTCTTGCCACACATCATAACAAAGTTAATGGAAGCAGAAACTTGCTCAGTGTAAAGAATATCTAGTTCTGGTAGGATGTTATCATGTCACAAGTCATGTTGTATCACTGGTTGCAGATGGGACCAGAGATGGAACAGGGCACAGTGCTTTTGAAAATCTCAGGTTATGTCCTGAAATACTATTGACTAAAATGCTATTTCCACATGAAAGAAGCTTGAGGGATGTAACTGTCTGTCTATGCACTGTGGCTGGTGTTTATATTGATTTTGGCTGAGGACATGGTGCAATCTTTGGATCAAAAATAGATTATATAAATCCAGTTGAAGGATAAATATTGCCAGTGAAAGACAAATGTACCACATGATGTTTACCTTTCTCAGAGAGACAATGTTTTGCTTAAATATTAGAAGTTTTAACTGCTGGTTGTGTTGTCCTTGACTGTGAATGATAGCCTCTTAAGGTCTTTAATTAACATTTTTGGATTTGGAAATGAATTTTGCTCAACAAGATAATCAGATTTGATTTCATCTCTCAAATCACTAGGAGACACCATTGTCTGGATGCTGGGAGAAGAGCTGTGTAAGCCTACTGATAGTATCAGCATAAACTTCGATGTAAAATGACCTTGAACAAATATGGGATACAGTCTAGGAGAAAGTTTCTGGCGTTGCTCAGCATGGAACTAGAGCCACCTTTCAAGAACAGAAGAACAAGCTGTAGATACTTAGATAGATCATGGTAAGTATATGAAAGATATATATTTATTAGGTTGAGACAAGAGCAGCATGGGCTTTATCCTCTGGAAAAAATAGCTAAATATATAGGTATTTCTTTAACAGAAGCTCTTAATTTCTACATGGATTTTGCATGTGCTTTCAGTGCATCCTCTCCTTTTCTCCATTTCTTTCTCTTCCACATCTGTATTAGAAGGGTTCTTTCATGATGATGAAACCTTCCAGATTTATTTCCCGTGTTCCCATGAGCTCCTTATAAGTGATCTCTTTGTAAAATATTAATAAAAATTTTATTAAGGTGTATGTCACAGAATCAGAGAATCACGAGGTTGGAAAAGACCTTTGAAGATCATCAAGTCCAACCATTCTCATCCTAAACTAAACCATATCCCTAAGTACTTCATCTACCCCTTTTTTGAACACATCCAGGGAAGGTGACTCAACCACCTCCCTGGGCAGCCTGTTCCAGGCCCTGACAACTCTTTCAGTAAAAAATTATTTCCTAACATCCAATCTAAACCTGCCCTGGCCCAGCTTCATGCCATTCCCCCTTGTCCTATCACCTGTCACCTGGCTGAAGAGACCATCACCTACCTCTCTATAACCTCCCTTCTCTTCTCTAAGCTAAACAGCTTATAATATAATATGCCAAAATCATTAAGAAATGCTTCATAGTTTAAAGAAGGAGTGTAGGACAGAGAACTTTTAATTGGAAGCCTTGTGGCTGAAATTAGAGTACAGTTGTACGACTGAATTCAGATATTGAATACCTTGTAAATTTTGTATGTGTGTTGGCACTGGTACCAAAATACTAAGTTGTTTTGTTTACAGTTTCAAAAATGCTTCCTCTGCTGATTCACTTTACCAACCATTACCACAAGGCTCTGTGACAAAGTACATTTTGAAAGGAAATAATGTGACCAGTACATTCTAAAATTTCAGCTTTTTATAATTCTTACAAAAAAATATAGATTTTTTTATTCTGTCCTTATTATTTTTTCTATAACAAAAAAATAATACTGTCCACAAAAGATAGTGAATAAAATTAAAATGTGATACATCAGTAAATATTTTTATAAATAGCTACAATTTATGACTGGTCTATAATTTTATAAGATTTGAATTTGAGCTTCTGAAAGATAATGTAGATAAAAGCAACAGAAGAATTGTGGTTTACAATATATCATGCCTTGATTTATGTTGTCTTTATGTTTTTCTAGTAATACATCAACTACGCTATAGACACTGTATGATGCATGAAGGAATTTCTTCTACTGCATCCTTCCTTTTACCCAGGAAGTTTCATGCAGTTAATCTAAATACCAATTTGGCCCAAGAGGATAGATGTCACATGAAGAATTGGCCCAGTGCTTAGTACCAAAATATTAACAATAACACAAATAACCTAATTCTTGCATATTTCTAATGTTTGATCCTGTCAACAGATGTCAGAGCATCAGTTTTCACCAGGAAAAGAGTGTAGATGGAGTCTAAGAAGGGGGTGTTCTGCTCTAGGAAGCCTGATAACCCAATTTGAATGTAGTCCAATGGGATTATAAAGGGTTGATATCCAAGGGTTGACTATAGCTGTGGAATCAATATTAATTGTTGCCTCTCACCTGGTGTACAACACTGAAAATATAAAATGATGGGGCCTTAATGTGCCTAATTTAGAGGTCTTAGAGTATATTGAACAAGTTCTCCAGTGTAACACTGTACACACAAAAATACCAGTGTGTGAACAGTACTTTTTTGGCATTACTCTTTCCCAGGGCAATGCTTAGAGTCATGTAAGACCAGGCTATAAATCTGAAAGGCTTGATGGCCTTGCCTAACTTATCATCCAAGAATCCAAGACACACAGTTCTTGAAATCTAACTTAAATTTCTCATCTAAAACCATTAAGTTTTACCATGCTTTATAATGGTGACCTGGTGGGTACATCGAGCTAGATAAATTTTCCCCCGAATTTTATTTTGATAGGTGCACCAGAACCGCTCAGGAAACTATACATGCCACTCATGAGCCAGTTTAGCCATTCATGCAATAAGCAATTGCATGTACGTATGTATGTTACCTATTTTTTGTAATTATATACATAAGCATATCTTAGTAAAAAAATCTTAATTGACAATTACTGTGCAGGATTTATGTTTGAAGAACTGTAATAACCTATAATATACAGGTGTTTGGGGCCAAACTAAGGGAAGTATGTATTTATCACAGTGCACAAGCTTGCATGAGTAATCACTAGACTTGATGGGGATATTCATTCCAAACACTGCTGGAATTGTAATAAGGTTCTTTTACAGAGATAGCATTTAATTCTGCATATAAATGACTTCG
The DNA here is from genome assembly GCA_020800305.1 of Porphyrio hochstetteri. Classification (NCBI taxonomy): domain Eukaryota; kingdom Metazoa; phylum Chordata; class Aves; order Gruiformes; family Rallidae; genus Porphyrio; species Porphyrio hochstetteri. Next base: position 49,560,629 of record CM036938.1, on the reverse strand, counting down.
AATAATCAAAGGTAACATCTGAACATTCCTAGAATTACTCCTGAAATCTGTACTGCATTTGCAAAAGAGTTCTGATTTCAGCCTTGGTGTTTTGTAGAGATAGACACATTTTTTAGGATGTAGGTAAGATTTAGAAGATAGTAGTAGGTATAAAACTAGGATGCCAGAGATTATAAAGTATTAAAGGTGTTCTATACCTAGAACCATCCTTTGCAACTTTAAAGAAATAATTAAGACAGCACCCCTTGTTGAAACCTGGTAATTTTTTTTCCTTTTAATAGGATGAAATCTACCGCTAGTACACAATTCTCTGTCTCCAATGATGGTTTTGATTGCTGTCAGATGGTATTTTTTCAGCAGCCAGGTAAAGAATTCTGGAATGCTTTGCTTTAGATTATGTTAGTTTTAACAAGTGTGATCAGAGCTACCACATTGTATCAATTCCTGTAATACTTCCAGGTACTGTTGCCTTTTCCAAAGCTCAATTATATTTTCCTCCTAACTACCTGAGTGTAATCCGTGATGTGGAAAAGTTACTGTAAATACTACCACTGCTCCTCCAGTATGGTATTCAAAAACTCCTTTTAATGTATCAGTTCTACTCCTCTATTCCTGTCTATTCAGCCATGCTAATGTGCTAAAACACACAAAGATATACTCATATAGATGCATATACAATCTGTGAGAATCTGCTATGTTAGAATAGGCATATTCTTACTCTCCTTAAAGATCCAGTCCTTAAAAATGATACTGTGCCAGCCAAGGTTAAGATATATGCATTTGAATTTCTAAACAGAAATGCAATAGAGATCAGATGCAGAAAGAAATGGGAAAACATATTTTAAAAGAGACTCTGGAATAAACCCAGCAGCTTGTTGTGTTCCAGAAAATCTAGTAATTTGTGCCAAGCCTTGCTTCACTGGATGAGATTCTCCAGCTTTGGTGTCTGCATCTATATGTAATATTTTTTTTGTTTTCCAATATGTTGCATTCACAGAAAATAGCTCTCCAATTTGTGCATGTGTGGTAATATAGGAGGTGGGTGGAGTGTATAATACAAATTATCTCTATTTTACATATTTTAAAAAGTACTATATATATATATATAATATATAAACCTATATGTAATAATCATTCCTATGTAGGATTATTTTTGTGTCTGAAGAATTCTGTTCAAGTCTGTGCTAGATTTCTTTAATAAATTCTCAATTAACAGACTGACACTGAAGAAAATGTTCAAATGATGATGGATCACCATACTTCAGAGACTTCCCCAATGATCTAAGGAAAATAAGAATTACATGGAAATGTATAATGAGAGCAAAACCTCCATTGTAACTACTCACAAGATCAGATGTTTAAATCATCAGGGAATGCTTTCCACAAAATCTGTAAAGTAATGAAAATTTCAGTATGCTTTAATTTTTTTTAAAAAAATTCATTTGATTATGTTTTCATTTTGGATATTATGGGTACAGCTATGAATATCCTCCATTATCTGATGTGGCAAGCAATAAAACTTGCAAATGGATGTTGAATTTATATTCTGCTATTCCCTCAAATAAAGGTTTCCTAATGCTTCTACAAAGCAAAACTAGGTGATGAAATCCTGTTTTAACTAAATAGATTATGAACAAATTCATGGTTGTCTTCTTCCACAAGCGCATCATGATCTTTTAATGTTTATTAATATAAAGATGAACTGAAATAGACCTCCCTTTTTTTTTCTTAACTTCAGCAACAGATGAAGGATTATTCACTCCCACATGGCCTATAATATCCTTGTTGTTTCTAGCCCTTTGCCTCAGCCATGGAGATTTCTATATCTTCTGTGTACTCCATAATGTCACCCTTGTATTTTACAGTTGCTCTTCTAATGTATTTTCATTCTCTTATAGTATCAGTTGTCCTTGTGATTAAGATCACTCTAGTCAATTAAGCACTTAAACCTTAATAATGGTCTATTTGAAGACAATTTGTTTCTACTCATTTACAGGGACTACATTGTCTTTTCTACCTTGAAATATTTAAAGGCCTGTCCAAGCTCAACTGAGATCAATGACTGAATTCCTGCTTATTTGAACTGCTCCAGGATTTTCCTGTAAAATATCTAACAAAAGTACTTAGTATTTACCATTCTGAGCATAAGCTACTCCATGAAAAGCAACCTGCAATTTTTTTAGACACCTAAATGTCTATTTTTTCCACAGTGAATTGTAAAACCATTTGGAGATGTGCTGTTGTCAACAAAACTCACTGAAATACTCATGAAATGATTCCCTGTTTTCTGTCTTCACCTCTTCTGTAGTTTGTCCCACAAGGTGCAATGATAAGAGGATAAAACTGTTACTGTCTCTCAGCTCTTCCCACTTACAACATAAAACTGGTTACACAGTCCTTTTGTCCCCTTTCAAGATCTTTAGGGAAAGGAAATATTTTTGTGCTAAGTATGGCCATTGTCTGTCCTCTTAGCATATAGAGTATAAACACTATTCTCAAAATAGGTGAGCTACGTTTCAGCACAAGGAAAAATATTATCTTCAGTTTTGTCAAAAAACACCTAACTGTAGTTATGTAGGAGTATGTACTGAAAGCTAGTTCTTGAGTATATCAAACATTAACAATTTTGAGTGTCAAATAAATATTTTGCTGTGAGCTTTGCAGGATTCTGAACCTAGCAGAAAATTGTTATTTAGTATGACATAACTATACCATAACATATCTTTGTCTCACTGGCCTCCTTTAACAGAGGTGAACTTCCCATCACTGAAAAGGCTGAAAAGAACCAGAGAAAAAAAGAGACAATATTAGATCCTTTAAAATAGTTATTTTCACTCATTAAATGCATTCCTTAAATGCATTACTCTAAAAATCTGGAAACCATTTTGAATTTGCATGTATTCTGTTTTATGCTGCAAAATAATAAAATACTTTAAAAATGGCAAGATAGGACTTCCAGAATTTTATTTTAGCTTATTTTATTAATATTCCATTATTAGTTATATTTGTATAATTTTAATTATTATCTATTATTTATAGCACACAAATAATTATTTTATTTATTCTTTGTTACTAATTTGAAAGTGCTAGAAATGTATACTGTATTTTAAATACAGTATACATTCTATATGCAGTACATTCTATAGTTTACATTGATTTAGTTCCGTGTGTGTGTGTGTTTATCTACATAAAGTCATGTTTTAAAGAATTTTGGTCATCTCAGTCATGTTTTAAAGAATTTTCATAAAATGTGTAAATTACACTGGGACCTCATGATAGTTGGAGTTGAACACATGCTGTGATATAGTGAAGGTCTGCAAAGGACTGATTATTTCCCCACTGAAATGCTATTAACTACAAATGTAATACCAAAGGGTAACTAGTTTGCACAGGTATAGCTGAATCTTCATTTAGCTGGTGAATCACATTTTCACACCTCTCAGTCAGGCTACCCGTGTCCTTTTTTGAAACACAAATGAATATGTTTGCAGGTTTTCTCTCTCAGCAGTCTGAACATTTTTGCCTTTTAATTAGCTTGAAAGACTGAATATCTGTGTGGAAAACCCAAAACCTATTCAGAGTAAGACTATGTTGATTACTTGTATACAATCTTGTGTAATTAATGTTTATGTCCTATATTCTTTTTCATCTATCAGGAACAGAAAGCTTTTGCATACCTGGGCTCCTTCTACGCAAAAGCAGAGGTCATAAAGAAGAGCTTCCGCCAGAATAGCAAATGAAAAAGAAATTGTTTCCTAAGAACTAAAATGACAAACAAGTGAACTTTAAGACCTCTCTTACCTCCCATGATTTATACCAAGATACCACATCCTATATTCCTTGGCAAAAGTCATATATGACTTAAAAGAAGAAACAAACCAGACACTCTCGTAAGTTGTCTGGTCATGGTTTTTCTCAGTCTCATCATCCATGTGCCAGCATGGACACACAGGTGGACAAATCTTTCTTATTTTTACTCAGTCCCCAAAGGCACAACATAAGAACAGAGAAACATCAGGCAAAAAAGAATAAATGAGACTCTTTTCTGCTCAAGGTCTTAGGTCAAATCAAGTTTTTAATCTTTTTGACATTCTTGATAAAAAGCAAAAAAATCCCCATTTAGTTCTCTTTGCACAAAAAGCAGGTAAATGGTTCTTGCCAGGGTATGGGCTGTTGCTCAAGGAAAGCATTTTGTTTTGGTCACTGTGCTTCTTTGCCATTTTTTTACTAATGATGTTTCATTCATTTTTCTACAATAACACAGAAAACCAGAAAGTGCCTTTGAGGGATAGTAGTCTTTTCTTGCTCAATTTTTTTATCAGTGCAGTGCTGCAGTGACAAGAGCACTACATTTAGATAAAACTAAAGAAATGTGAAGAGAATGTGATTTATAGTTTTAGTATATCATTTAAGAGAAGATTCAAATGCTTGTGTGATAAAAGGACTTTTTTACTTTGGTCAGATTGTGCTTTAACAAGTAGCAGTGCAAATTAGACTTGATATCCTTTACCTGTTTTTCTCCTCATATATTTATTACCATTTTCTTAACTAGAAGGCACTAAAAACGTTAACCTTCCCCACAAAAAACGAAATCCAAACCAAAACATGAAAAAAAAAGGCAAAAAAGCAGAATAAGAAACTGGTGTTTTTAGGTGCAGTAAAGGTGTTATCAGGGTAGCCTGTTTTTGCACTCTTCCGAACTCTAGCTGATTCCTATACTGTTACCTGAAGCAAGCACGGCAAAATAATATTGATTAGGAGTAAATATGTAATAAATATGGGACTAATTAATTCCTTACAAAAAAAAAAAATCACAATCTTCAAAAGGGATGATAACAAGTGAGAGGATTCTGGAAACGGTTGCAATAATGATTTGAGGTCAGAAAAAAAACCCTTATAATGAGAGACTCAAGAAATTTCAACACATCTTGTTTACCAAAAAGAAAGTTAAAATGTTACTTGATCTTGGTCATTACATACCTGCAGGAAGAAGGTTTTTGTATTAGTGTCTACCTTGATCTTACAGCAAAAATAACAGGATCTACTTCTGAAGGAAAAACATTAGATATTTTTTTCAGAAATAAACAGCAAACTTTTTAATAACAAGGTTCATTAGTGATTGATACATTTAATCGTGAATTCTTTAGATCAAGATTTGGCAATTTCCTTAAAAGATATCCTAAGGATCAATTTGACTCAATGGGATGAACATGGGGAGGGGAGAAAGGATTTAAAAAAACCCACCCAAACGCCAACCTGTAGAAAAAAAGGGTTGTATGACATGTATAAAGCAGAGAATCCATCTAGACTCACAGTCCATTCTGACTCCAAAATATATTATATACATCTGAGTTCAAAACTGCAATGTCATTCAGAAATTATTTCCACAGAGTGTGTCAAACACTAAAGAGAGTAATTTCTAGAAAATAAGGTATTTTATTGCTTCAAACTCATGGCAAATGAAAAAGAATCGTTCTTGAGGTAATCACTTCTTCCATGAAGGCAGCTACCATTTTCACCAGCAATCTCCGGTTGATGTTCTTTTATACTATTTTCTAGAGAAATCATATAGAACGAAAAAAAGATACTTGAGTTATTTCAAAAGTCATGGCTTGGAGCGAGCTGGGACAATACTGTCCCATACAGAAACTGTATTGTCCACCAGAATAGGATCATCTTTACTCACCTGCAGTGTGACCACTGGGACATATCATACCCATAGCCCCCTGCGCTTGTTGTTCCACAAAAATCTCTGACTTCCACAGCAAAGTCAGTGGGCAATGTAATGCTGATCCTTTGTGTCCTGAGGGTGAAGAGTGAGATCAGTCATCCATGACCAGGTTTCATTAACAAAGTCAAGGATGATCGTAGAGTCATAGAATGGTCTGGGTAGGAAGGGACCCCCAAGGATCATAGAGTTCCAACCCCCGCCACAGGCAGGGCCACCAACCTCAGGCCTGGATCTACACAAGATTGCCCAGGGCCCCATCCAACCTGGCCCTGGCCCCATCCAGGGATGGGGCATCCACCACTTCTCTGGGCAGCCAGTTCCAGCACCTCACCCCTCTCTCTGTAAAAATCTTACCCCTAATATCTAATCTAAGTCTTCCCTCCTTTAGCTTTAGTCCATTCTCCCTTGTCCTGCCATTATTTACCTGTTTAAAAAGTTGATTCCCCTCCTGTTTATATGCTCCCTTCAGGTACTGGAAGGCTGCAATGACGTCCCCCTGCAGCCTTCTCTTCTCTAGGCTGAACAAGCCCAGCTCCCTCAGCCTCTCTTCATAGGGGAGGTGCTCCAGCCCTCTAATCATCTTCATGGCCCTCCTCTGAACCCTCTCCAACAGTTCCACATCTTTCTTGTATTGAGGGCTCCAGATTTGGACATAGTACTCCAGGTGGGGCCTCACGAGGGCAGAGTAGAGAGGGACAATCACCTCCCTGTCCCTGCTGGCCACCCCTCTTCTGATGGAGCCCAGGATCCCATTGTCCTTCTGAGCTGCAAGAGCACACTGCTGGCTCACGTTAAGTTTCTCATCCACCATGACCTTCAGGTCCTTCTCAGCAGGGCTACTCTCAAGGAGGTCTTTTCCCAGTCTGTATCTATATCTGGGATTCCTCTGGCCCAGGTGCAAGACCTTACACTTTGCTGTGCTGAGCCTCATTAGGTTCACCCAGGCCGACCTTTCAAGCCTGTCAAGATCCCTCTGGAAGGCTTCCTTTCCTTCTGTTGTGTCAACCACACCACCAGCTTGGTGTCATCCACAAACTTTTTGAGGGTGCACCCAATTTGATTGTTGATCTCATTGATAAAGATGTTAAAGAGCACCAGTCCCAAGACAGACACAGCCTTCTCCCAGGACAGCAGACACAAGGGTTTAGAAGCTTTCTAGGGGATATATGTTCCTGTCTGGTATTCTTTACAAGTTTCTTATCAGATTATGAACCTCAAAAATTACCAGTCTTTTGCCCTACACACTTTGTGGGGCATTGGGTAAGTTTTATTGACACTCTAATGGTCTATGCTGACAGCTCTCAAGATATCAAAAATTTTGAGTTTTCCACCATGAAAGTATCTATGATTCTTAGCCTGCAGGGGTCAGAGTGTTTCTCTGCCTCATGGAAGATGCTGATTATTCATTTCAGATGTGAGTCACTATTTTAGTTTAACCCCAGCTCACTCACTTCTCTTCCCTGGAAGAAAAAGGCAAACCTTGTGAGTTGGAATAAGAAAGAGCTGGGACCTCAAAGGATGAGGAAAATAACAACAGTATTTGAATATACAGAATGCCATTTCTTAACCAATGACTACACACTCAGATCAACACTGAGTTGGTACCCAGATCTGTGCTGTCCCTTCCTGACTAGCCACCTTTTATATTGAGCATCCATTATTTCATATGGTATGGAATACCCCTTTGGCTAGATTGGGTCACCTGTCTTGGCTGTGTCCTGCCACAGCTTGTAAAATATCCTAGCTGAACCCACGACAGGCTCACAGACATTTTACAACACTCATGCACCACATGGTCCATTCAGTGCGCAGGTTACTACGAGTCATGCATTCAGTTGGCCTGCTCCAACATTGCAAACCTTACCAAACAGAACAGCTTATAGCAGCACTGCCATCAGTGTCAATCATCATTCTTATGTGCCTTGTACAGTCTGTGTAAACACATGGGCAGGCTGTTCTAGGCAGAGTGGCCATAAGAGGGTCAATTTCTCCAGCTTCTGCCCTTGCTATCATCCCAGGATGTAGTGGTAGAGAAAGTGGAGAAGTGTGTGAAGCCATCTGTGCCCATCTGGCTCAGCACTAGTTTCATCAGTGTGCTCTCAAACACTGCAGCAGTAATCCACCGTGCCTTCATGCTCCAGTAGTCAAAAAACACATTTGGCTTCTCTCCCTTCATCTAACCTCCTCACACAATTGCCAGCCCTCTCCACCTACTCCTTGTGTTGTCTTCTTTAGAGATATACAGAGTCTGATTGTGAGCATCCTTCAATGCTTTGTGTGTCTGGAGCCTCAGCTTGAGCTCTTTACACAGATTATGAAGACATTTTTTATTTGAATTTACTGCTCACAATCCCTGTCCTTAAGAGCTGAAGAGCCTCATTGCATCAGCAAATCTGGTTCTCTAACATTATTCTTTTTCTGTGCACTAACTTTGTCTCAGCTCTTTGCAAGGTCGCAAAATGTTTTCTCTTAGTTCTCTCATAATGATATTGCCATAAAAGTACAATTATCCCCAATTATTTGTATTTCTTCTTCCCCACTTATGGATCTTTGTCTTCTCTAGCCAAAAAACAAATCATATGCCTCTAATCAAAACCCTGGGGCTGGTGGTTCCTCTGTGTAAAAAAACACCAAGCAGCATATGGTCTGTTGTTCACAAATGTGATACTTGAAAGAGAAGCAAAGATCTCCCTAAAAAAAATATTTTCATTCTCCCAGTTTGAACCACTCCATTTTCTACATTTAATTGATATCTCTTTCAATGGAGCCCTGTTTGGAACTATGCTTTCAAATTATTTTTAGGGCAAACATTAAAGGTTTATTGAGTTACTTGTATATTACTTTACTCTCAATGTCACCAATAGTTGAAAGTAAACTCACATCTAGCATGACTTTGACACTAAGAGTTTACCAAACCTCAAATTTTAGGTTTTATCTTCATTCAAATTTGCTTAAACTGTACATTTAGATCTATAATTTTGAAATTATACATATCTAAAGGTGATTTATATGCCTATTGGCAAGCTTCTTATTTCTTTTTTGATAGAGAAAAAATATCATTTGTTCTGAGAGAAGAGTAGTTTGTAGCAAAAAAAAAAAAAATGTTAGGAGTGCTTTCACAGCTCTGCAGAAACTCTTTTTCTTTATCTGGATAAAAGTAATTTCCTTTCCAATTAATGCAAGGTTCAGGCCTAAGGGGATAATGGACCATATAATAGTTAAGATCCAGGACATCAGACCACAGAAGGAAGAATGTACCTAGGGAGGAAAGTTGCTCTGAGACTGCTTAAAAAACCCGAAACCAAACCAACAACAACAAAAAAACCTATTAGGGAACCATTAACATCTTAGACTACATATGAACTGTGGGATTAAGCAATTTTGATCTTATTGTTCTGGTTGCTGACTCCAGCTGCGTCTCTGCTTCCTGCTAGCGAAAGTGCTTGATGTGCTCTCTTCCCCGTTATTTGCCTTATTATCTATGGGAAGATACATGGGACAAAATACATGGGTCATGTTACACAGTCCAGCCCTTTTCTGCCATACAGCTGCTGTCTTAGAGTTCTTATAAACTGGTAAAACTCTGTCTTCAATAATGTAGGGGTTTTTTCACTCTTGCTATATAGAAGGTGCTGCTTCAGAGTTCCATTGTTCTGTGAAAATCTGAATTTCCTATGAAATTAGATAGGAATCTACATTAATAATTTCCTTTCAGGAGTATGCTCTTTTTGCCAGGGATTACCTGTTAAAAAGAGTGAGAAAAATTGTCACACATCAAATCTTGTGATTCAAGTGTTCAGTAATATGTATGTGCAGAAAAAAATCAGTTTATCAGTCCTCCTATCTCTTTGTGTTCATACTTTGCCAATATGGGTTAAATGTTTTGCAACAGTTAATCCCTTTTTGTACTTTTCTTTCAATATGTGTCTGAGCAGTCTATGAAAGTGATTCTGTGAAGCATTTTCCCTCTTTTTTTCAGGACCATGGGAATGTGCTATTATATCCCTCTGTCACTAGTGATTGATAATAATTTTGAGATGTCCATTGCCTCTGCTTGTGTGTGTACCTACATGATATCAAAGAAATGCATATTTTTCATTTAGACAGTTAGCTTTTCCTCAGTGAAAAGAAGAAAAAAAAAGAAAAAAAAAAAGAAGTTTGAACTGAACATGTTGCTGTAAGGCAAGAAATGATTGATTGGGTGGATATAAAACAATTGGAGAGATGTGTGTCCTCATGTGTGTAATAGGTTGTGCCAGAAGCTGGAGTTGGTTGGGGAGATGCAAGAGAGGATGAAAATGTATTCTATTATCTGGCTTGGGGTATTTTTTTGTAGCATAACATGAATGGAAAGGTCTCCTAGGAAGTTGTACTACCAATTCAGAAAGTATATGCGATTGAAAACACACTGAGCTTTACCTCCTGTACCTCCTATTCAAAAAAACCAAAAGATGTTCCAGCACCAAAAAGTTTCCCCATGCTACAAGTAATAATGGGCATAAGCTGTAACGTAATAATGGTTGTGAAGACTGTCTGCTAAATATTTTTCAGATCTCATTAATTTTTTGGTGAGAGGGTAAGTTTCTTCACTTGGAGATCTTTTCTTTACAATATCTCAGGTGATTGCTGGCAGCTTTTATCATTCTCCTGCCCTAGAGCTTTTGCGTTATTTTTTGCCTTGTTTTCTTTGTTTCACCCAAAGCACAGGATAAACAACTGCAAAACCAGTACTCAGTCTCAGTGATGATGGAAAAAAAGCCCAGAGTTAAAGTAAATAAACAATTAGATAATCTGTTTGTGAGAAGAGGGATAAGATGATCCTGGACTCATAAGAAGAAACATGGCCAGTAGATTGAGGGAGGTGATTCTCCCCCTCTACTCTGCTCATGAGATCCCACCTGGAGTACTTCATCCAGGCCTAGAGTGTCTAGTACAAGAAAGACATGGACTTGTTACTGTGTCCAAAGGAGTATCCTGAAAATGGTCAGAGGGCTGGATCACCTCCCCTGTGAAGACAGGCTAAGAGAGTTGGGTTTATTAGTCTGGAGTATAGCTGGGGAGACCTTATTATGACCTTTCAATATATAAAGGGACTTATAAGCAGGAAGGAGTGTGGTTTTTTAACAAGGCATGTATTGACAAAACAAGGGACATATACTTCAAATGGAAGGAGGGTAGATTTAGATTGGATGTAGGAAATCTAATTTTCATGATGAGGATGGTGACTGGTTGAAACAAGTTAACCAGAGAAGCTGCGGATGTCTCTTCCCTGGCAGTTTTCAAAGTCAGGTTGGACTGGGCTTTGAGAAACCTTATTTTGTGAAAGATGTCCCTGCCTGTGGCAGAGGGCTTGCAACTACATGATCTTTCAAGGTCCTTTCCAATGCAAACCTTGCTCTGATTCTATGACAAGATAGAAAATAGCAAGCAATGGAATCCAAGCTCTATATTTTAACATTATAGGAAATCATGCATGTTATAACATGATTAAAAATTAATAAAATATAACTCTGTGTGTGACATCTATCAGTTTAAAGCATTGAAATAACATTAAAGTTTGTATTTGGTTTATGTGGCAAGGTTTTGGTAGTGGGGGAGTAGTTTTGGTTTTGTTTCTCTCTGTGGTACTCTTTTTAATTGGCAATAAATTAAATAAATCTTTCCCCAAGTCAAATCTGTTTTGCCCATGATGGTTTGGTGAGTGATCTCTTTGTGATTATCTTAGCCCATGAGCTTTTTCTTCTTATTTCTTCCTCTCTTCTCCTGAGGATGGGGAGCAAGAGAGTGGTGGGCACCTATCAGTCAGCCAAGGGTGGCATACCATGCTGTTACCTGGGTACATGTTGGACTTCTATAAATCATAGAGTTTTATAGATGCATAGTAATTGCAATTCTGAATATAGATATTATCTCTGTTATCTGTTTATTGCTGAAGGCATGCATGAGAAAAATCTCACATCTCATCTTTTATACAAGAAATTTTAAAAAAATGTGGATTTAGGCAAAATGTTGCATCATCCTTAGTACTATTTTCAGTAATTTTGCACTCAATATGATTATACATGTATATTTTTGTACACAAGTATAGATATATGTGTAAGATTTTATACGAACAGCCTAGTAAATTCTTCAAAAAAGAGGAGTGGAATATAAGAGAACTGTTGGAGAGAGGCGCAGGCATGAACTACCAGAGAAGCTCCTGTCCTAGACATAGGGCAAGCACTCTGCTGCAGACTAGGAAGGTTCTTCCACTTGGTGCAAAATCTGCACAGTAATTGGTCTTGGTGTTTTCTCTATGTTTTTTACCTCTTGCTTCTGCTAGCTTGGGTACTTCTTTCAGCATTAAAAACAGAGAAGAGGTAATTTGAGTTTCTCCTGGTCTTTTGCTCTCTTTATTTAATTTGAATCTGGTATCAGAGGGTTCATTCTCACTTCCAGTAAAGTTGCTTATCCATGTACTCTGGTGAGAACTTCCCCCCACTCCTTGCTGCCCTAAGTCTCTAAAGGCCTTCAGTGATAACACAATTTCCAAACCTCTCTCACAGTGCCAATCTTAGAGCAATCTGTACTTCTTAATTTATTTGTCATGCTTTCACTCTTTCTCCCTAGGCTGGAAGGGTTTTCATGAATTCCATCTGTGTCAGATCCAGATGGCAGCACCAGACTGGCCTCTGCCAGTGGTGACACTGAATGAGACCTAAGCAGGGTCTGATACACAAACACAATACACACAGAGATGATCAAAAGGCTTTTATTACCTTGGTGTCCCTGTGGGGGCTCCCCAGTAGTTTCCCAATCAAGGTAAGCAGGAAGCATGGAGGTTGCTGGCACAAAGGAGTCATGACCTATGGCACGGTATAAATAGGCATGAGCTTATGAAGTTTTTGTGTGAGAATGAACATGAATAATAAATTGGTGTGACATGAGGGCTGACAGTCTTGCAAGTGGACACATGAAAAGTGCACAGCCAGATGCAGAGAAGACGCATGACAGAGGAACCTAGCCAAAGACAGCATAGGTAACAGTATGCTACAATGTGGAATAAAAATCTTTGATACCTTAACAAAGCATAAAGGGATTCCTTATAAGGATTCTGGGAAATAGCTGTATTGACCTCCATTGCCCATCTCATAATTTTTCCCTATGTTACTGTATACTCCACTCCCAAGATGGAGGAATTAGTTACAGGCTATCCCAAGCTTTGTTGTGCTTTCTATGTCTTGGGCAAGGAATCTTGTAAAGTAACGAATTAAAAGGGTAACAAAATCATAGAATGCATTAGGTTGGAATGGATCTTTAAAGGCCATCTAGTCCAATCCTCCTGAAGTAAGTGAGGTGACCTTTAACTAGATCAGATTTCTCAGCTGTTCATCAAGTCTGACCTTGAATGCCTCCAGGGATGGGGCCTCCACCTCCTCTCTGGGCAACCTGTGTCTCACCATGCTCATAGTGGAGAATTTCTTCCTAATGTCTAATCTAAACCTACCCTGCTCTATTTAAAACCATTGCCCTACATGCCCTTACAAACAGTTCCACCACAGCTTTCTTATAGGCCCCCTTTAGACACTGGAAGGCTGCTATTAGGGTTCCCTGGAGGCTTGTTTTCTCCTTCTGAACAAGCCCAACTCTTTCAGCCTGTTCTTGTAGGAGAGGTGCCCCAGGATTCTGATCATTCTCGTGGTCCTCTTCCGGACCTGTTCTAAGCAGTCCATGTTGTTCTTGTGTTGAGGGCTCCAGAGCTGGATACAGTACACCAGGTTGGGTCTCACCAGAGCAGAAGGGGAGAATCGCCTCACTTGATCTGCTGACCACACTTCTTTTGGTGTAGCTCAGGATGCAGTTGTCCTTCTGGGCTGTGAGTGCACATCATTGGCTCATGTCCAGCTTTTAGCCCATTAGTACCACCAAATCCTTTACTGCAAGGCTGGTCTCAATCCCTTCATCTCCTAGACTGTACTGGTAATGAGGATTGTCCCAACCCAAGTGCATGACCTTGCACTTATCCTTATTGAACTTCTTGAGGTTTACACAGGCCCATGTCCCTAGCTTGTCCAGGTCCCTCTAGATGACATCGCTTCCCTCTAGCATGTTGACCACAACACTCAGCTTGGTGTCATGTGTATACATATACATAGTATGAAACAAAATAAAAGCAGAAGACCACCTTGTATGAAACGACCTAGCAACCAATTAGGGAACCAAACCAGTTAGCTAACCAACTATCATCACCATTTTGCTGAATTTGTTAGATAATATTCTAATAATGATATTCTATTTAAATAGAGGAAGATTCATCTTTTATATTAAACCAACACATTCTGGCAAAATTATGACATCTGTGATTGTGTCATAATAATAGATAATCAGCTACTAATTGGTTTTGCAGTGTACCTTGCCAGACTGCACTCAATTCTTTATTTAAAGATCCATGGCCTTACATGCGTAATTTAGTCATTGTGCCAAGGCACATGCCACGTTTTCCAATTGCTTACCCTGGCATCTCAATTAAACTTAACGAAAGTCCCAAAGCTTCTCCATGGGAGAATAAATTAATCTGTGAGTCACAAGTGCTGTTTAATGTGTGCCTTGGAAACTTCTTCTTTACAGCCAAATAAGGGAGGATATTCAAGATGACTCTGCCAATTGTAAAAGGGCCACCAGTAGAATTGTTGGGCATGTAGGTATAAGTGGTGGTTCTACAAAGAAGAAATGACCCTAGGAATAAAATGAGGTGTATAAAGGCATAGGTTACTGTGGTGGTTTAACCCTGGCTGGAGGCCAGATGCCCATCCAAGTCGCTCTATCACTCCCCTTTTCAGATGGACAGGGGAGAAAATACCTATTGAGAGGCTTAGGAGTCAAGATAAGGACAGGTAGAGATCATTCCACAATTAGTATGACAGGCAAAACAGATTCAACACAGAATAAAGGACAAAAATGTTCTAATTTATTACAGTACACTGCACACCAGAGTGAAACCAGAGTTGGATAATGAGAAGTGCGGCCAGATCTTAAAGTACATCTCCCCATCCCTCCCTTCTTAGCAGACTTAATTTTTGTCATGATTTCACTCCCTTCTTCCCCCCACACCTCTTGTGGCACAGGGAGGAGCAGTGAATGGGGGTTTTAGTCAGTTCCTCATGAGATGTTTTCCTTCTTAGCTGAGGGAGGGGTGGGGAGGGAGCATTCCTCACACTCTTCCCCTGCTGCACCCTGAGGTCCTACCCACAGGAGACAGTCCTCCACAAATTTCTCCAATACGAGTCCTTTCTGATGGGGCTTCAGCTCTTCACCACCTGCCCCAGCGTGGGTCACTTCTATGTGGTGCAGTTATAGAATCACAGAATGTCTCTCAGTCTCTCAATCCCAGACTTTTCCAGCCTGGTCCTCCAGGTCACAAGCCCTCCTGTCAGCAAACCCAATCTGGCATTGATCTTTCTCTCTCTCTTGTTCATTTCAATGTCTTTGTCTCTCTCTAGGGGCTGCAAGTGCTGGCAGGGGCTTGCTCCAACACAGGTCACAGTGTCATCTGTACATCTCCACCTGATCCAGCGTGGGGTGTCTCCACAGGCTGCAGGTGGGGTCTCAGCCTTTTCCGTGGGCTGTGGGGGGACACCTGCTCCATCATTGGTTTCTCCACGGGCTGCAGGGGCGTCTTTCTCTCTGACACCTGGGACACCTCCTGCCCCCCACCTCCCCTTCACTTGGTGTCTCCACAGTTTCTTACAACTTCTCACTCTCTTTTCTAGTGCCAAAAAGCAGCTGCTAGCATTTTTTTATTTCTTAAATGTGATTCTCAGAGGCACTGTGACAATCATTGGTTGGCTTGACCTTGGTCAACAATGACTCCAGCCTTGAGCCCAGTTAGTGTTCACTCTCTGGGGTCTGCAGAAAGCTTCCAGCTGCTTCTTGCATAAGCCATCCCTTCAGCATCCCCTTCTCCACCAGAACCCAGCCATGCAAAACTAAAACAGTTATGTTCATTGTGTTGTGACATTTGAATTATGTATTTGACATAAAACCCTTGGGGAGGTAGCATTGCCAAAGTTAAAACATATTTCCTCTTGTGTGACATTGGCTATCCAGAATCCATGTATCCATGGCTTCAGATTATGTTTACAGTTACCATATCATACAAATTTAAATGTTGATCAAAAACCCTTCAAAAATATGTAATTTTGTAAAACATAATGGTGTGGGTACCCCCTAAAAATATGTTATTAACATGTCCACCAGCCTACAGAAGCAGACGGGCTGGCTGATCATTATGCTAAGCATATTCAAGAATTTATATCGGTCTCTGGATGTTCTGGTAGATGAATTGCTGAGATCAGAAACCCAAGGATAATAAAAAACCAGAACAGGTTACAGAGGCCATCAAGACAACTTGTTGGTGGGGACATAAAAAGGAATAGTATCTCGTCAGGAAGCAACAATGTAGCTGCTCCTGGCCTAGCATTAGTATCCAAACACTGGCCAGGGAGTGCACTGAAGAGGCTTCTAAAATGGCTGGAATGCCAGCAGCTCACACAAGAATAGCTCAAACAAATGGAGACACTGTTTGGACACTCAAGTCTCCTTATAACTTTACCATTTTCTGGGCTAGGATTACTATCACTGCTGAAAGAAAAAATTCCACTTCTCCTGTAGCCAGTAGCTTAGGGTATAACTCTCCCTTCTAGCACAGAATGGAGGGTTGCGGCTATTACAGAAGGTTTACACTGGATTCTCTCATTTGGTGTGAATGAACCAACACAGCAATTATTTAAAAGGACGGCAGATTGAGGGAAAACATTACCCCAACATCTTAGTGTTTGAGAAGGGGTTAATTTCCATATTTGCTTTCTGTAAACCATTCATTCATTCAATTAATCCATTGGTTTAAGGATGGTAAAGAACATGTATGGTCCACAGGATTCCCAGATCTTTAGCCCATTCCTGAATGGAGTGTCCTGGAAAGTGACTACCTTGGTCACTCTGGATTTCTTTTCCTGTACCGTAGGTGTATACAATCTTTTCTAGTCCTTGAACAGTAGAAGACTGATTTGCATGTGAAGTAGAGTATGCATACAAAATCCCTGCATAAGAGTCCACAGTGATGAGCCTGTATCATTGTCCTGTAGAGGGGGGCATAAAGGTACAATATAATGTACTTGCTATATTGCAAAAGGTTGTTCCCCTCTTCTAATGTAGCCCTGCATGCCTGGGAAGGGCACTTTGATAATTTTCATGCAGATGGGTCACTTCGCCTATGCAGTCCTACACCAGTGTAAAGCTAGTATAGAATGACCTTTTCATAAATACCAAACTTGGGAAGTAACAAGGTCTCTGTGTCCTGATTTTTAATGGGCTGTTTGGACTTGCTTTAATTCAATAGTGGTGGCCATTCAGTCCACAGCATTATAATATTGTGACCCAAGCATATATTGTTTCTGGTGTGTGTCAACATGTCTCATAGAAACCATTTGCTGTTGGACGATGGACCAGATGGCTTCACACAGTAGTTCTTTCTGTAATTCCCTATCATGAATTTTTCATTTTTTCCTGGCCAATGTAGGTAGCTGGTACCACAAACATTTATAAACTGCCCAACTATCTGTATGCAGCTATTGTGCATCTCTTTCCTTTAAGGAAATCTCAGCTGCTTTCAGGACTGCCCATGGACTAGAATAGCCTGTACGTGATATAAAACAAATCGTTGTTGTAGTTGGGATTATATGATACCACATGCCTAACCCACTTTCCTGTCCAGGAATACACACCACTTCCACCAGAAAACCATTCAAGTTTTCAAATTAAGGGGTCTTTTGCACAGGAGAAACATCATTAGAGGGAGTGGACAACGGTAGGCCCTCAAGTTCTCATAAGGCAGGTATGTGTATAAAATGTCAGAATGGTGAACTACAGATTCTTTCCACAGGTTAAAGCATTGTTGGTGTACTTTGGTCTAGAATCACTGACTACTTTTCCTAGACAGCCATTGTAAAAGGTTGCATCAGGTATACTAAATGAAGTATAAAAGTTCCCCAAAAGCCCAACACCCTGAGGAATACTTATAACTACTTGAGGGGGGTAGATGGTGGATACTGTTGAATTATGCTACACACCTTTTCAGGCATAGATTTTGTTTCCCCTCTCCAAATTATCCCTAGAAATTGACCCCTAGTGTCAGGTTCCTTAACATTCTTTGGATTTACAGCCCATCTCCTCTCTTGGAGAGTGTTTATTAAAGTGCTTCATTCCCCAGTCACATTCACCTTTGAAGGATTCATAATTAAAATATCATAAATGAAATGATGTATGGTGTAGTTTTTTACTGGACCAGGCAAGTCAGCTGCTATCAATTGATAACATATTGTGGGACTATGCCTGTAGCCTTGTGGTAAAACTTGGAATGTATATTGTTTACCATTGGAGGTGAAGGCAAATTGGTCTTGTGATGCTGTGGAAATAGCTATTGGAAAAGAGACATTTGCTGAATCAATCACTGATTTCCATTCTTGTAAGTGCTCTCACACTTCCTCCAGCAATGTTACCATGTCAGGTGTTACAGTCATGAGAGTTGGGAATACTTTGTTGGGAATACTACTGTCATTCTGCGCAAGCCATCTGCTGTTTTCACAGGCCAAATAGGACTATAAAAGGCAGACAAAGCAGGGCAGATTATTTGGGCTTCCAAAAGGGCATTTATTTTTCTTTGCAGAGGCAGGGTAACGTTGTGTGGACTGGTTCTTGCCTCACAAGGAGCTTAATCCTACAAGCATCTGCATGGCGTTGGACTAGGGCCTCCATTCTGCCAAGGTTGGAGGGACCTGAAAACTCTTGATCTCCAAGCAGCTGCTCTGACAAACTGGACATTATGCTCAGTTGGGGTCCTCATTTGAGAAACCATCTGGACAGTGTCCTGCAAGGGCAGGCCCTCAGTCAATAGTCACACTGATAAACAGGATACTGTCCTTATCTGATACGAAACCGTGACAGGCAAGTGGGGCCCTGTGGAGGCACAGCGCCTTCTTGCTAAAATCATGTGTAGGACCACTGATAGGGGTCATTGTTCTATCAGCCCAGTTGTGTGGGGCTCAAATGACCACTTGGGACCCCCATTCTCCACCGACTCCTTTCCAGAACCCAACGCTGAGTCTAAGCAAGATATTCTAGGCCTTCTCAGAAGCAGGGGGGATGGTGGTGGTAGTGGGGCAGGGAGGGTAAAAGATGCCAATTCAGGACATCTGGCATGCACCCACCATCCAAGGAATGCAACTTTAAGACGATCTACAATGCATCCCTGGATGGTGATATCATCTTATTTTTTCTCTTTTATGCTCTTTCTCAATCTCTGTCTCTTTTCTCTCTCTCAACTTCTAACCTTAATCTCAGCACTTAATAGTAAAAATGTTTCCAGTTTTGCTAAATTCTACTAATCCTAATGTGTTGCACCAAATATATAGTGTAATGCAGTTTTGTTTACAAGCTTTGTAATTATACTGGCTTTTAAGTAAAGTTGTGCTTAGCTTGGACCTCCTGGGTAATTTTTGTTACTCCTGAGTACTGCCCAGAGGATTACAGGAGGTAATGTCGCCAGTGTGGTTGTTAAAAGAGACTAGCTAAGAGAGGGTTAACCTGGCCCCTGTGGCAGGCAGGAAAGGTTAACTCTGCATGTTCCCATCTGTTGAGATGGGACAGGCAGCTCTGAATGTCTCTGGTTTCAGCACTTCATGGGATGTGACACCTTCACTGCCACTTTCCAGGCAACTTTCACATGGTACTAGGAACAGACAGTTGAGGGTTTAACATGATTCTGTTCACTAGCAGGTAGTTTCTGTCATTGCTGAAAAAAACTCTGAAGTTGGGAAACCATCTATCTCATCTCTTGTCCCTCCTGCTTGCAAAAAATCCATCCATATTTGTCTCCTAGTAACTTTGGACAAGTTTTTAATAGTCCGCTTCTTGGCTTTATCCTTCTGAGCTGCTCTAAGCTGGTTTTTTGACTCTCCACACATTATTTCTAGGTACTTCATTTAGTTTACCCAAACTTCCACAGCTCCCAGAGTAGTTATCACAGTTCCCAATAAAGGTGGCTTTAACCTGCTCAGAGCCTCTTTAAGGAATTGTGTTCTCATTTGCGGAGTTATCTCTACTCCATCAGGACCAACATCATTTATTAATCCAAGAGCTACTCCCAGTTGCCATAATATGCCTACCCTTCTGTTGGAACTTGAGCATTCATGGACAAAGGACTCAATAAGTCAAATGAACCTGACCCATTGTCCCAAGATCTAACTATCCAAGTTAACAGAGATTCTCCAGGTTGCTGTTGGAATGTGGTTGGAAACTCTCGTATTTCTTTTAGGGTGTATGTACTATGCTGCTCAGTCTTTACTGCCTTCTTGCCGTTCTTCCCACACTTGCACTAATGGTCTAGGCTGCAGAAAGGATGCTGCCAATTCTTTTTCACATTTGAACTCAGAGTCTGAGTCAGAGTTGTTACTCCAAGTATTAGACTCCCATTCCTCTGGATTCCATGAGGGACACAACACAACCACATCAACATGTTCAACGCTTGCTGGAGCCTTCTTATATTACCTTCATGTTTATTTGCTGCTCTCAGCCACAGTTCTTCAATTTTATGGGTTAAATCTTGACTCTTTTCTGCTTGGTTAGTAATAAACTCTTGTGCTATAATGTTCGCATCCCATAGTTCCCCTTTTCCCCCTCTAACTTTTTCACTCGTTGTAAAGCTAATGCGTCATCCTGCAGTGCTTATCCCAATGAGGAGAGCACAACCTAACTTCTCTGCCAACTTCTGGAATGCCTTTGAGATACTGTGGAGAGACAAGCTTCTTAAAGTCGATTCAGTAACACTTGGGGTTGTATTTCTTAATTTTCCTTAATTCTGTGAAAACCTGTATTTTCCTCATACCCGCAGTTTACACCCTGAAAATTTATATCATTTTGTTAATTTCAATTAAAATATTTCCTTTAAGTTTTTTAACTCTGAATACTTCTAATATTAAAGTATATTTTATAGACAAACTATTTCTAAACTGAAAAGTATTTAGAAAATTCAGAAACTTATAAAACGCTGATATTGATTTTTTTAATGTAGGTAATAGATTTTCTTCCAAAACAAACAATTCAAAACTCAGAGAGCTTCATAAAATGTGTTAGTGGTGTTATATCTGTTTATTACAAATAAAACAGAATGAAAGCCTAACAAGTCCGCTTAACACACACATATATAAATTTTATATACATTATTGAGGAATGTATTGTTGACATTTTCTAACGTTATTTCTCTTTATGAAGGAATGCTATCTTGCTGATGCACTGAAACTGGAACGCTTTTTATTCTCATTGTATTTAATCTGTACGACAGAAATATGGCAAACTGTTCACATAATAATCCCTTTTATTTTGATCATCTTCATTATAATTGCTTATTAAACTTTTCCTTTTTGATAAGAGTATAAAATTATTTATTGTCCCGGTTTTTTATTTTTGAGAGCTCAAAATGTGAAAAAACCCCCCCTCAACAAACAAACTAATCACAACCCCCACAAAAAGCCCCATATAAAGAAACCCAATGGTTTCTGACCAGGAGATTCTCAATATTGCAACAACATTTTTTTCTGTGTGCTAAGGTAGTTGTTCCAGGCCATTTTCCATATAGCCCTCTAATACCCTTCTTATTATCATTTTTCATGCATTCTTTGGGCACTCAAAGCTTGGTCTGTGTTTTAGGTTCATGGAAGTGAAGGACAGAACCATATGCAAAACTCCTGTTGATTTAAGTTATGACTCAAAGTGATTTTGACCTTTATCCTTCATCTCTGTTTCTCATTCTCATGGTCTGAAAGATGATTTTGGCTCCAGTGTGATTGTTCTGTGATTAAACTTGCATAGAGTACTTAGGATTAGATCGGATTTCCCTGCCCAGTTGTAAAGCTGTTGCAATGCCAGCTTCTGTCTATGCCTTTTGAAACATCTACCCATTGTTTCATTTTGACCCACTTCTAAATTTTCACCTTCTTTATTTCAAATATTTACCTTACAAGTGTACTGATGCAGACTTCCTAACCTTTCTGTTTATTTTTAATTTATTTCATAATCTTCTAAACTTTATTTGCTGCATCTTTAAAATATTGTTTGCATAGATCATTATTCAGCAATTTAACTAACTTGCTCAATTAACTGGCATAATTAAAATTCCAGAAGTCTGTAAGTAATTATTAAAAATAAGCTTTACTCATTTGTTTTATCTAAACTAACTCCACAAGCTGCTAACACAACAGCTGCTAGGACAAGCTCTGTCATTAAGGTGCAACTTCTCTTCCGAGTACTTAAAAGAGCTTGGCCACTACAAATGAAAATCCCCAAAACAGTATGTGATGTAATGTCATTGCAAACTCAATCTACTTTTGAAATGGATCATTAAGTATCAAATTTTGTGAGAGTGATTAATAAGTGATGCAGAAAGAAACCAGCATTAGGATTTGTAGGAGAAAGTGCTTTTATATATGTGATTTTAGACAAAGGAGAAAGTTATTGCTAAAGCAGAAAGTGAAACTCTGTGCTAAAAGGCTCATTGTGTTTTATTTTCTGTCCCCCACTGCAAGTTTCTTCTAATTTTGTAAGGGATAATAATATCTTTTCTAGTTACATGCTACCTAATGCAATGGGACTCAAACAGAAACCTCAAGAATAATATGAGTTTTCAAATTGCTGTTACAGTGTTTACTAGCTCTCTGAGTTCTTGCTTATATGACCGCAAGTAATACTACTTTTGGTAGTATGGCATGAGGGAGTCCTCAGATTTGTTATCATCATGGAAAAATGTGATGTCTTGTTTCCATTTTGGAATGAAAAAACCCTTGTCTGTTGCCTGTCCTTTCTTTTCCAGATGTTTCTGCAATCCAGCCTTCCTCCTAGAAGACACTGATAGTCATTTGAGGAAGAAGTCTCATGGTGCTACACAGGTTGGTAGTAACTGAAAGATACAGAAAAGATGTACAGAAGGTGCACAGAAAAGATGTTTCTTTCATATCTTTATTCCCTGTGTTGTTTTTAAATATAAAAGTCTAAATCACGCATTTAGTAAACAGCTTAAATGACAGGGGCCCAGAAGGCTTGAACACTTAGTGGGTCCCCATGAAATTGGTGAATGCTCAAGATATGCAATAGGCTTTAAAATTAAACTGCTCCCTATAAAATAAAAAGCTGACTAAGGAAGCTGAATTAATTCTACTTCTTTTAAAATCTTCCCAAATGTTGTCATTTGATTGGTTAATCATTCAATTGGTGAGTTTTCAGTTTACAAGGGAACTTACATAGAGTGTTATAATTTATGTTACTCTAAGAACCAAAAATATGTGTAAGTTCTGCAGGGTTTGATCAGTCATACATAAAGAACAAGAGTTACCTGTGAAGAGGTGCTGCTTGCCTGTTTGCTGCTGGTTCTCATAATTGCTTTTTCCAGGGAAAAGCAGCAGACAGAAGCAGACTGAGGAGCTGGAAGAGTTAATCTCTTTACATTTTCACCAGCAAAGGATCAAAGCCATGATTACATTGCAAACATCTAAAACACATTAATGTTATTCTGGCATATACTCTCTGATATCCATTGTTGCATACATCCATGGAGGAAAACAGCAGCAGGTCTATGAAGCCATGTAAAGGAACTATCTGAAAGACCACCTCTGAATTGAAATGTCAGAAACACCAAAAAAGTGTACTGCCCTTTATTAAAGTCCAAATGTATTATGTTACTCAGTTTACACCACTATTTCCCACACTTAAAATTTATTTAAAATTCAAGCTTAATATTCATGCTTCTGAAATACCTGTTATGTAAAAGGCTAAACACAACCTGTTAAAAGACAAAGATTCTCAAGATAAAGAAAAAAGATATATTGAATAATAAGGATTTGGGGAAAAAAGGGAAATCCAATTTGTTTCTGAGTGTTAAACCTTTCACAATTACACTTTAATTGCTGAAGTAGGAACAGATATTTTGTAGGCTGTAAACTGGACAAGTTGTTGGAGAAACGTGAGCCTAAATGAGTTTTCTATATTAAATTTTCAGTGAAGTCTAATTTCCAGACAAATTTTGGTAATTTACTGCAAATTAGTAGGAATCAAACTGCTACTTTGCTTCTGAGAATTCTGGTCTGAAAACCTGTCTGGTAGAATAGTAAACGACCAGTCTAACCTCTTCACCCAGCCCTTGCTAATTACACTAAGTCACTCATTCATTTAAAGTACTGATGCATGCTTTGAAAGTCTATGTTCTTCTTTAACACAAGGGCATGAAGGATGAAAAGGTCAGTGACTTACAGCAGTAAGTGTCTGAAAATCATTTAATGAGATAGTCTGCATAAGAATGAGCTTTATCCTTTGAAACAGGCAGCATATAGAGTTTAGACAACATGTGCCAAAGTGATTGTAGCTTCTGTCATTGCAGTTCTTTGAGTTAATTCACTAAAAATACTACATTGGCTGTTTTATGAAACAGAAGGACATCCTTAAGAGTGAAAACTTTTCTCAGATACTTTAGTGGAAAATGTGGACATCTCACTCAATTTAGTCTCAAAATTTAATGAGAAGTTATTTCTTTCTCACATATGATTTTCCAACTTTCTTATGAGAAGTTGATGGAATTGGAAAATACATGCCTTATGCATTCAACTTTTTCAATATCTAGCAGCTCAGATCATATTTAACTTTGTCCTTTAGGCAGTGAAATTATGAGCAACAAGTAATGACCTACACAGGTAGTAGGTCAGACTGGGTCTTTGAAAACCTCATTTAAGGACAGCTAGCTGTTAACATTCGTGGGAATGCTGGAGATATAAATTTTTAAATATCACTCCTTGATAATGAAATGCTCAAAAAGATTCATGGTATGTGGACATCCTCACTAATCAAAGGGTTAAATGAGTACTGATTTATAGATTGTATCCCTGAGATGATTGTATTTGGGATTTCATTTGCAGAAATTGGTGTAGATCTTATGTGTGTCTGTAAACAAATCTAAGCCTTTCTGGAAAAGTGCACCTGGCCACTGTCACTGTCACAGAACCTAAGATTTGTTCAACCTGATAAGTTTACAGGTGTAACAGGCAATAATTTTCTATATTAGCAGATGTTTTGAGAACTAATGAGTTTATGATATAAATGATCACATACAGTGATAAAAGTGTATTGACAATTAAATTGTTCTATAACTAATAATGTTTATAATAGTGCTGTTAAGAATGGAATGTGAATTCTTATGGGTAGACATACATGCTTTTCAGTAAATAAAAATAAATTCCTTTATTTTACAAAAATGTATTTAATATTATTATAAACTTATCTTCTCAGTAGAAAAAAGCAAATAAAAAGTAAAGTAAAACTTGTGAAGACTAGTATGAAGAGAAATCTGTTCAAAAAGGTACTTTCCAATGAAAATAAAGTCAGACAATGCACATACGATTGTTGGCGACTGCAAACAGAACAACTTTACTTGAAAGCTACGTATTCATAAAAAAAGTGAAATTAACATTTTGGATGTAGTATTTTTTATTTTTTTCTCTGTCTTTCAATAAAAAAATCTTCAATTAATTAATAACTTTCTACTTAAAATCATGCAATCTTTTGGAATTTATGGTGAGGAATGTCCTTTACGCTTATGCTTTTCTGTATATGTGGATAGACCAGTACCTCTCCCTTCTAAAACGGCAGGTTATCATGTGCTTCTTGCTGTATTACAGCTGAAATACTAAACATAACCTGCTAATAAGTTATTGAGATCCTATGAGATTATGCCTGAGACAACAGCAGATGGAAGATAAACACGTGCCATTGGCTACAGTTGAATGTGTCAAAAATAAGCTGTGAAGCTGAACAACTAGATGCACAGAACAAAGATGCTTCATCTCAGAGGAAAATAATGGCTGAATAAGAAATACTTTTTGATAGATAGTTTTTGTAAAGGCAAAATCATTTTTTGAGTAGGAGGTGTACTGCTTCTGCATAGAAGTGATTTTTATCTTATAGTCCTGAGAGCCTTACCTAGTTAGTCTTTATTTATGTTATAATTTTTAACTTTCTTCTGTTCTGCTGTACTCCAACTGATCCTGGCTAGAGCACCTTCTAAGAGTACATCAAGACTCATAAGTAATAACTGTCACAGATGGTTATTTTTTTCTTTAACTGATCTCCAGAGTAGAGTCGACAACAACTTCTGGATGCTTCTATGGTATATTCTGTAATTCTATTATTCTACTTCATCACAATTGCAGGTATGATTCAGGTTAATTAGGCCTATGAGTTATATTTTTAATATTTTTATTAACGTTATCGGGGGAGGCGGGAAGGAGGAGGGAGTCTGCATCAAAATATCAAGTAGGACAACAAAGAATTGATTATCCACTGACTGAATAACTAGTACTCTTCAGCTAACACTCCTTATTTAGTCAGGAAGAACAGGGCTTGGGTTCACAAGGCTTTAGGCGGAATTTTTGTTTTTAGATGTCTGGTACATCTTTAGGAGAAATTTTACTGACTTTCAATGAAATGGTGTCCTGGTTTCAGCTATGATGGAGTTAAATTTTTTTTTAGCAGTGAATGGAATGCCATGTTTGGGTGTTAGCATGAGAATAGGGCTGATAGCACCCTGATGTCTCCGATTTGTTGCCGGGCAATCAAGTACCTTTCTCAGCTCTGCATACTTCCTTACTAGTGAGAAAGGAGGGGACGCAGCCAGGACAGCTGACCCGAATTGGCCAAAGAGGATATTCCATACCAGTTACGTCATGTTCAGTATAAGGGGGGACTGGGGGGAAGAGGGTGATAGAATGCCAGGACGTGCAGTTTTCTGGGGACTGTTGGGTTGTCCGGGACGGGCTCTAAGCTGTGCGGCCTGAGTTGTGTGGTTTGGTGAGAAATTGCATTGTGTATCACCAGTTTCATCTATTTTGTGCTTTAAACTCCTGTTATTGTTATATCTAGTTTTCTGTTATTGTTTAGTAAACTATCCTTACCCCAACCTGCGTGGTTCTGGTTTCTAGGTTGTGGTTTCTTTTCCTTCTTTCTTCCTTCCCTTTCCCCCTTCCCCCAACTTTCCTTCCTCCTTCCTTTTAAAAGTACAAGCGACTGTGTGGGGTGCGGCCCCCGGCTGGGGCAAAACCACGACAAATGGGCAAATGCCAATCCAGTGGGAGCTTTTTAGTAATGAATAAATGGGGACATCCGTCCTCTATAAGAATTAAAAATCATTTAAAATTTTTTAGGTCATCAGAAAATAAAAGCAAGTCATGCAATTATCATTACTCCATTTCTAAATAGTAATCAAATATGAATAAGAGAAAATGGTGGACTTAGTTTTTTCACTGGTATTATAATTCTTATGTGCATATATTCCATTAATAATATCTAAAAGACAGTCAAATTCTGTTCTATGTACATATTTTCCAACAATAATATCTGGAAAGGAGTCAAGTTCCATTCTCCTCTATTTTAAATATGCAGAACTAAGCAACCCAAAAACCTTCCCTCATAGAAAATGCATTCTTGCCATATGACCATAACCAACATTCTACTGTGAACAGAAGACATCAAAAAGAAGAGAATAGATATGTTAGTAGGTATTATTTTGGCATGGCTGTAAGCAAATAAGGATATGTCATGTACCTGGATTTGTACAAAGCATTTAACACAACATCTTTGCCTTTAAATTGGAGAGACATGGATTTTATGGATGGAACACTTAATGGATAAGAAATTGGCTGAATGGTTGCATTCAAAGGGTTGTGGTCAACAGACCAAGGTCCAAATCAAGACCAGTGATGACTGGCATTCATTAGGGGTCGGTATTGGGATTGCTGCTGTTTAGTATCTTTGTTGGAGACATGAACATTGGGAATGAGTGCAAGTTTGCTGATGACACCGAGCTATATGATGTAGTCAACACACTGAAGGGAAGGGATGCCATCCAGACAGACCCTGACAGGCTTTATAGGTGGCCCCATATGAACTACATGGAGTTGAACAAGGCCAAGTGTACGGTCTTCCACATGGGCTAGTGCAATCACAAGCACAACCACAGGCTGGGAGGAGAATGGGTTTAGAGTAGCCCTGAGGAGAAGGACTTGGGGCTGTTGGTGGATGAAAATCACAACATGAGCTGTCCATATGTGCTTGCAGCCCAGAAAGTCAGTCATGTCCTGCACTGCATTAGAAACAGCCTACAAAAAAGCTGGGTTCTCTACGGTGTGCTGCTACTCCCCATCACCTTCCATAGGCTTCAGGGAGACAGCCTACTTCACCATGGTTTTCTCCATGGACTGCAGGGGCATGGGGAATCTGTGCTCCAGTTCCTCCCCTCCTTCTTCACTGACATTGGTGTCTGCAAATTTTCTCATGTCTTTTCACTCCTTTCTCTGGTGGGAAAAAAAAAATGCTGCTGCTCTTGGTTCCTTTCTTTTTCCCCCTTCCTAAATATGTTATCACAGAGATGCTACCACTGTTGGTGAATGGCTTGGCCTTGGTCAGCAGTGGGTCTTGAAGCTGTCTGGTGTTGTCCCTGTTGGACCTAGAGAAAGTTTCTAGCAGCTTCTCACAGAAGCCAGTCCTGCAGGCCCTGCATTAGAGATACCTGCCCCAGGGCATCTCTTGGGAAAATGAGAGTGAAAATAAGTTCAAGGAAACCCCCAGGAATGGATTTTCCTATTTTTGTAAAGGAATTTGGGGAAAAAAAAATCTCAGAATGGTTTTTTAAAGGTTTGGAAATAAAAGTAATTTCTAATACGGAACCAAAGTTATTAACTTATACCATAAGGTTGTTTGATTTTGCTGAATCTGTAAAAATGCTCTGAACTCCTCAGAGACAAAACACAACCTCTGTGTAAGGAGTTTCCACTGGATTAGCACCCAGTAGGCAGTTATGGCGAGTAACTATTAAAACATGGGAACTCTTGCAAGTCTTATTTCTCTGGTTTTATCCATGTTTTCAGTTAAGGTTCAAATGGTGGAACATTATTTAGAAGTTAACTTTACGGCAACTACTACATATGCAAATAGTACTGATTTCTCTTTTTAGAAATTGTTTTAGAAGTCTTTTATTCTTGTAATATACATGTTTCTTCATTCCTCTGGCATCCTGACTTAGAAGGTGTTACTGACAACAGTACCAGCCCTGACTGGATTCCACACTAGAACAAGAGAAAGTGAAGATCTTAGTGGCATTATGGAGACATGGTAGGATGACTCCCATGACTGGAACATCAGGATAGAAGGATACAAGCTCTTTAGGAAGGACAGACAAAACAGGTGAGGAGGAGGTGTTACCCTCTATGTCGATGTCCACTTGGAGTGTATGAGGATGGATGAGGAGCTGACTGGCAGCCTATGGGTTAAGTTCAGAGGGAGTGTGGGGGACATCATAGTCGGAGTCGGCTACAGGCCACTCAACCAGGGAGACGGAGCAGTTGAAGCTTTCTCTAGATAGATAGGAACAGCCTCATGTTCACAAGCCTTGGTCCTTATGGGGGACTTCAATCACCTGGCTATCTGTTGGAGGGACAACACAGCTGGACACAAGTAATCTGTGAGGTTCCTGGAATGTGTTGATGGTAACTTCCTCCTCCGGGTGATAGAGAAGCTGATGAGGAGAGGCACCATGCTGGACCTTGTTCTCAGCAACAAAGAGGGGCTGGTGAGGGGATGTGAAGATCAAGAGCAGCCTTGGATGCAGCGACCATGAAATGGTGGAGTTCTGGATCCTCAGGGCAGTGAGGACGGTTCAGGAGACTTCAAGAGAACAGACTTTGGCCTGTTCAGGGAATGAAGCTCTGGAGGGAAGATGGGCCCAAGACAGCTGGCTAGTATTCAAAGGCAAGCTCCTCTGAGCCCTGGGGCAATGCATCCCAGCAAAGAGGAAATTAGGCAAACATCAAAAGGCCTGCATGGATGAACAGGGAGATCCTAGGTAAACCCAAACAAAAAAAGAAAGCCTACCAAGGGTGGAAGAAAGGGCAGGTAGCCTGGAAGGAATACAGGGAAACTGTCCAAGTAGCCTGGGATCAGATAAAAAAAGCAAAAGCCCTGATAGAACTAAATCTGGCAAAGGGATATAAAGGGCAACAAGAAAAAAATTTACAAGTATATTGATGAGAAAAGTTTGATGAGGGCAATTGTGTGCCCTCCCTGGAATGGAACAGGTGACATGATTACATGGGACATGGAGAAGGCTGAGGTACTCAGTGACCGTTTTGCCTCAGTCTTCACTGGCAAGAGCTCTAGCCACACTGCTGAAGTCACAGAGAGCAAAGGCGGGGACTGAGAGCATGAGGAACTGCCCAATCTAGGAGAAGATTAACTTTGAGAACACCTAAGGAACCTGAAGGTGCACAAATCCATGGGACCTGACAAAGTGTATCTCCTTGTCCTGAGGGAACTGGTGGATGAAGTGTCCAAGCAACTCTCCATCATATTTGAGAGGTCCTGGCAGTTTGGTGAAGTTCCCACTGACTTGAAAAAGGAGAAACATAACCCCCATTTTTAAAAAGGGGAAAAGTTGTGTTCCTCAGGGGTCAGTACTGGGACCACCACCATTACATCTTTGTTGGTGACATGGAGAGTGGGATAGGATGCACCCTCAGCAAGTTTGCTGACAAAACCAAGCTGTCTGGTGAGGTTAAAATCCTGGAGAGAAGGGATGCCATCCAAAGGGACCTTGACAGGCTTGAGATGTGGGCCTATGATAACCTCATGAAGTTCAACCAGGCCAAGTGCAAGGTCCTGCATGTGGGTCAGCACAGTCCCAAACACAACTGCAGGCTGGGCAGAGAATGGATTGAGAACAGCCCTGAGGAGAAGGACTTGGGGTGCTGATTGAGGACAAGCTCAACATGAGCCAATAGTGTGTGCTAGCAATGTAGATGGCCAACCATGCATCAAGAACAGAGTGTCCAGCAGGCTGAGCGAGGTGATTCTGCCCCTCTAATCTACTTTCATGAGACCCCACCTGGAGTACTATGTCCAGCTCTGGGGTGCCCAGTACAGAAAAGACATAGAGCTGTTGGAGTGAGTTCAGAGGAGGGCCATGAAGATGATCAGGGGGCTGGTGGCCTTATTGTGAATCATGGGAAAGTTTGCAAACCAAAGAAAAATGTTTGATGTTTATTTCCATAGGAACCTGGAATACAACATTGACATGGAGTCTGAAGGTGCAAATTTCAAGACAATGGAAAAAGGTCAAAAGAAATAATGAACTGCAAATCTGAGTATATGACAGAAATCTTTGCAGGCAGGTAAGAAAGCATAGTTCAACAATTGTCACTTAAGCTAAACTTCCTGTCAGAGACTTTTGGCTAGTCTGAGTTTAAAGCAGTGAAACTCATTGGAAAGCTTATAGTCTAGTGTCAAGAGAACCTAGGTCTCTCTGCAAAGGCAGAAGATGGCCTCTTGAAGTCAGTGACACAATTCCCACTTACATTCTCCACCCAAAACAGGGTTCAACAGCAACCAGGTCATAATATTAAAATAAAAAGAGAGACGTTGATGTTACCAAAAAATATTAATTTTCTTATCTTTTGCTACTAGAATAAAGACTCCCTCTTCAATTACTATAGCAACCATCATGATGCCTCCACGTGGTCCTTGGTCCCAGCTGTAGGGCAGTGCACTGTGGGAGGGATGTGTCCCCTGCTCTTTCAGAACTGCTGAAGATCTGCAAAAGTTTTTCTGTTAGGTGACCCTACCACTTTCCCTTTGAATTCAGCATTGTCCTCTAAAAAACTCTATGGCAGAGTCTTTCTTTTGAATTCTAGTTCACATTCTAAGAAGAAATACTAAAAGAAATTTATTTTAGCAAACCCTTTATTTGAGTCATGTTGAAATGTTGCAATCTTAGTAAAAAGTACAACAGCTCAGTCACAGGTAGCATCCAGTTGTCACTTTCCAAATAGCTAAAATGTGAGCTTCACAATCTTATCAAGCATCAGATGAGATAGAGAATATACATTTATTTTGATGTGAGTTTCAGCAGGAATAAAAAAGGTTCACCCTGTACGTTCAAGGTTGCTTATCAGTCTGCCAACCACACTGC
The DNA here is from genome assembly GCA_020800305.1 of Porphyrio hochstetteri. NCBI lineage: Eukaryota > Metazoa > Chordata > Aves > Gruiformes > Rallidae > Porphyrio > Porphyrio hochstetteri. Next base: position 49,528,809 of record CM036938.1, on the reverse strand, counting down.
TTCTTCAGCATAGCTTTGCATAGAATTAGAGGGTGTAATATGCAACTATCCAACCATATAATAATTGAAGCAGTCTTTTAAATATAATGAGAAGCTAAATTGAAAGCATGTTGATGGGAGAGTCACTGATATGCAAGTGTTCTTATTTTACTGGAACTGAAGATCTGCAAACATCTTTTATATCTTTAAACATTGAAAAAATGAAACACAAAATCCTATCAGCAAGTGTGCTGAATGTAAATTGCTGAAAAAAGCAAAAGCTAGGGTACATATGAATATCAGCTACTTGAAACAGGATAAAAATCAACTGTGCCAATATATCATGAAGATTTACTAGTGTAAGAACCAAATCTATTTGCCAGTCATGAAATATCTGATGATGTCTTAGTCATCCATCAAGACAATTATTTTCTCTGGGGCAGAGAATAAATACAACTTCTAAAACTAATGTAATGACTCAGAAAGGTGAAGATTTTCAGTGGTGGTAGGTAAAATATGTTTACTATATCCACAATTACTTAACTGAGGAAGTATCCTGACTTTTTTTGTTTCTATGCTTTTAGCCATTGAGTCCTAAACATTTTCCAATTGATTCATTATAATCTCTTGAGAACTAATCATGCTTGGAAAAGCTGCATTAGCTAACTACTTTGTAAAGCATTTGCTTATAATAGTCCTTCTCTGTGGTGTTGATGAAACACTACTTGTGTTAGCAATACTCTATTGGATGTCACTCAGGGTCAATCTACTTACATTTATTTTTGTAACGAGTCCTGTGTTTTCTACTTATGCTTCTGCCCAAAAATTTGAGCACAGTAAAGTGAAAAATAGTTTCTAGACCTTAACTTCCCATACTGTGTTTTCAAGGGGTAGTAAAAATACCCATAACATCTCAATATTACTTTAATAGGTTATGCAACAAACCTATAATTGAACACTGTACCTGTTACCTATAAAATTCAGTGACTAATGTTGAAACTGCAAGATCATTCTTTCAGTCATTTTATTCACTTCCTGACATACTCATGATTAGATTTTATTATATACTAGACTCTACCTCTATTAGAGCCAGTGTATCTTCCTTTCTTTGTAACCTTTGTGTCCACCATTAACTTTTAGTACACATCACAGTCTATTTGCAACTATATACATTGTTGCCAGAAGGCAGTTCTTCTCTCAAGTTGTCTTCAAAACATTGCTTCAGTTGTTTTGACACAGATTTTCTTACTACCTTTCAACTTATTCCAGTAGTATTGCCTGACACCTAACCATTTTTGTTCATTAAGATAGTTTTCAATACTACTTGAAGTTCCTTTTGTGTTTTCCAGTGTTTCACTGTGATCTTATTTCTACTCTTTCTTACTGTGTATTTATTTGGTTTTAATGGTGCAGTACCATTACATGATATGAGAGTGTATATCATATAGCAGTTTGACTTGTCCAGCATAACATTTTAACTACAATTCTCCCCCATCACTTGAATAGTGCTAAGGTAGGTAGCCACTGCTTTGAGGAACAAGGTATTGCTGTAAATTTATAATAGATTTGGTGTCAAGCACTTCTCTGTAGGAATGTAGTTGTAAGAATCTACAGTCTTAAGAACGGATTTAATTGCCTGGAATACCAAAGATTGTGGAAATCTATAATAAACTGTAAATAAACTGGAAATATTATATACCAGAATTATATGATTTTTAAAATAAGGTCTTACTCAAGTTTGCTTTGGATTTTCTTAAACTTTATATACTACTGGCATTAGAACTCAGTAGTTTCCCATTAATTGCCAAAACCACAATGAAAAAGTTTCTCACACCTACATTTTTAAGTATTTTACTTGCCTTGAAATCGATGTTAATGCATACATTTCTTTACTTCAGGGAACAGGTAAAAAGTATTGAGCTACACTGTGATTGCTGATTTCTTTTTTATAGTCCACTATAAATCTGATAAAATATATATATGTGTCATGGCTTAATCCAAGCTGGTAACCAGCACCATGCCGCCACTTGTTCATGTCTTCCCAGCCAAGGGGATGGGGAAGTGAATATAAAAAGACCCAACAACTTACGGCTTGAGATACAGACAGTTTGATAGAATAACAAAGGAAAAAGGACAAAAAAAGAAGCTTTTTACACACCTGGAAGGGTGCAGGAAGCTGGTCTTTAGTTAGTGGAGAGACAACACCTACTTGGCAACAACTGAAAACATCAGTATGTTATCAACATTATTCTCACATTAAAACCAAAACACAGCACCAATTAACTCTATCACAACAGAAACCAGGACAGTATAGATCTACTAGATTATATAATTTCTTTGCAATTATTTCCATTGAAATAATTGAATTATTTTACTGAGTATTAGCATATGTCTTCTTAATCTATATACATAACCTGACTTGGAATCCACAGATGTTGTGTATGCCTGGAATATGTAACTTCTCAGTCTTTGAGGCTACTCCATTTGGGACAACATTGTTGTAACATGTGCAAAGTGATAGCTGACCCCATGACATGCTCAAACATGCTGTTCATTAATTTAGCCCGATAGCTTTAAAGTTTTGATGAGAACAACAACATGTACCAAATATTAATTCCCATTTCCACTACCCTTAAGTAAACCACGTAAATCATCTAAACCCCTATGAAGACACAAAATTAATAGTGTGTAATTATAGCTTAAATGATCATAAAACTGAACTAGTTCCTGCGGGCGGAGAAATAATAATAAATTGAATGTTTGCTGTTAATCTCTTTAATGTTTATAAAAAAAACATTTTAACCAGCAGTTAAACATCAGTTTTTCTTGCAGACTATGTTAACAAGGTAGATTAGAATGGATCAACAGAGAAAATGAAAGGTACGCAGATGTTGCCAGTTCACTGCTTAAACACCTCACTTAAAAAAAAAAAAAAGAAAAAAAAAAAGAAAAAAAGAGCATTTTGCCGTTTGAAACCGGTGGATTTATCTTTACATGGCTATGTAGCTTTGAGATTCATTTGCATTTTCTTATTGCTATGAATACAAGACTGAAAATGAAAGCTTTCAATCAGAGATATTGTGCAATGACTATGAGTGCCAGTGGAGCCAAGGAACCAGGTGTCCAGCAATGAGGCTTTGAGATGGTGGAAGGAAGCACAAGGTATGCTGGGGTCTAACAGGATCCACTGGTCTTCATGGGGGAAACACTTCATTGCTTGCAAACTGGCATGACTACTTGAGAGCATTTTAAATTAGGATCAATGGGGGAAGGATAAACCATCATAAATGGTGAAGGTAAGCCACGGGATAGAATGGCACTGCCTCAGAGTGGCAATATTAACAAGACCACTGAAAGTTTGGTAGCACATCTGAAATGTGTATACACCAATACATTGCAGTATGAGAAACAAACGGGCTGAACTGGAAATGTTGGTCATTTCTCAGAGCTATGTCATAGGTATTAATGAGATTTAGTGAAATGAGTCCTATGACTGGAGTGCTGGGATGGAGGGCTATATGCTGTTCAGAAGGGATAGGAAGGGCGGGTGAGGTAGAAGAGTTGCACTGCATATAAGAGAGGTTTCATTGTAAAACCCTTAGAGATGATGTGGTTGAGAGCCTCTGGGTAAAAATTAGGGGAATGGAAAAAAAAGATGTCACTGTGAGTGTCTACTACCAGTCATCCTCCCAGGATGAGTTATCACCCACTCACTGATGAGTTATTCGTGAGGCAATCTCTGGATTTTCTGGATTATCTAACAAGATAACAGCCTTATCCTGTCAAATCATAAAAACAGGCAATCCCATTGTGTCACAAGTCAAGGAGGTGGGGCAGAAGTCCAATTTGGCAGAACAGGGAACTTGTCTTGGAATTCAGGAGGAGAAAAGGCATTGTAAGATCTCTGGTAGCAAGGTCAGACTGCAGAAAGAACACAGAGCCCTCGTTTGCATATACAGGAATAAGACATGAAAGGCCAAAGCTCAACTACAGTTGAAACTGGACAGTGTTGTACCAGATGAGCAGAAAGGATGTTTTAAGTATGTTAATAGCAAGATGCAGTCCAAGGAAAACATTGGACTGGTATTTTATAATGATCACTTGGTAAATAATGATGCAGAAAAAGCAGAGGAATTTAACATTTGGGTTTTTTTCCTCAGTCTTTAATAATGATAGACCTTTGGCTACTTGGTTCCCTTAGTTTGTGGATCACAACTGTGGGAGCCAAGACTTTCCATTTGTGAACACTGAAATTGTAAGAGATGAGTTATATCAGTTAAATGTTCATAACTCTATGGGCTCTGGTAGGATTCATCCCAGAGCATGAAAAGAGTTAGAGAGGATTCATCCCAAAGTACTAGTTAGTGGATACTAACAGCAGGACTCCTCACAATCACCTAGCAAAGGCCTTGGGAATCTGTGGTGGTTCCCACTGATGAAGATAGACAATGTTATTTCAGTTTACAAAAAGAGCATGAGGGAAGACACATGAAAAAATATCTTTTAGTTTAAACTCAGTACCTGGAAAAATTATGAAGATTATATTGGGTGCTACTGAAAGGCATTTCAGGAACAATGCAATCATCAGGTACAGTCACTATGGGTTCACAAAGGGAAAGTCCTGCATAACTAATCTGATACTCTTCCATGATAAGACCATCCATTAGCAGGTGAAGGGAAGAAAGTGGATGTGGCTTTTCTGGATTTTAGTAAGGCTTTTGAAACTGCCCCTCAATGCATCCTTCTGAACAAGCTGTTCAACTGTGAGATGAGCAGATACAAGGTGTGCTGGGTGAAAAACTGTCTGAATGCTAGGGCTCAGGGTATTCTTGTGAATGGGGTCACATCTGACTGGTGTCCAGTTATAAGTGGTGTTCCTCAGGTCTCAACTCTAGGGGCAGTCTGGTTCAACACTTTTGTCAATGATCTGGAGGCAGGAGTTCAATGCACCCTTAAATAGTTTGCTGGCAGTGTTAAACTGGGAGATGCTGTTGGCGCTTTTGAGGGACAAGAAAGCTTAAAGAGGGATATGTAGAAACTGGAGCAATCATCAGTGGCATGGAATTCAACAAGAACAAATTCCAGATTCTGCATCTAGGATGGAGCACAAATATAAATTGGGAGAGGAGGGGCTAGAGAGCAGCCCTGTAGAAAGGGATCTAGAGGTACTGATTGACAGCAGGCTCAATATGCATCACTAGTTTGCCCTGGTAGCCAAAAGGGCAAACTGCATCCCGTGGGGAATGAAACATTATATAACTAGCCATTCAAAAGTGGTGATTATCTTGATGTATGCGGTGTTAGTGCAGCTTCACCTTGAGTGTGGTGGGCAGTTTTTGAAGACAAAAAAGCTGGTGGAAGGCTTGGAAGGCATGTCCTGTGAGGAGTAGCTGAGGACACTGGGTTATTCTAGTTTGGAGAGAAAGTGGCTGAGGGTTGACCTTGTTCTCTACAGTTTCCTGAGAAGGGCAAGAGGAAAGGGAGGTGCTGAGCTCTTCTGCCTGGAATCCAGTGACAGAACATATGGAAATGGTTCAAAGCTCAGCAGAGGTTCAGACTAGACATCAGGAACCACTTGTTTACTGTGCGTGTGGTCAAACTGTAACAGTTTTCCTAGCTGACTGCACATGCCTGTCAGTGTGTTAAAGGCATATGCACAATGGCCTTCATAATGACCTTTAACTTTTGGTCAGCTCTGAAGTGGTCAGGCATTTGGACTAAATGATCACTGTAGGTCGCTTCCAACTGAAACTATTTTATTATTTTCTATTCTTTTCTGAATCTTGTATACTCTGTGATTACAGAGGGGAGACTGGTGTTTCGACCCTGGCTGGAGGCTGGATCCCTACCAAGGTCCCTCTAAGACTCCCCTTTTCAGATGGACAGGGGAGGAAATACACATTGAGAGGCTTAGGAGTCAAGATAAGGATAGGGAGAGATCATTCCACAATTAGCATAATGGGAAAACCAGATTCAACACAGGATAAAGGAAAGAAAACTCTTTAATTTATTACACTACACACACACAGTGAAACCAGAGTTGGATAATGAGAAATGCGACCAGAACATAAAGCACCTCCCCCACTCCACCTTCTTAGCAGGCTTCATTTTTGACATTATTTCATTCCCTTCTTCCCCCTCATTGTGGCATGGGGAGGGTCAGGGAATGAGGGAACAGGGGTTTCAGTGAGTTCCTCACAAGTTGGTTTCCTTCTTGGCCGGACACACACACACAATCCTCACACCCTTCCCCTGCTGCACCCTGAGGTCCCACCCACAGGAGAGAGTCCTTCGTGAACTTCTCCAGCATGAGTCCTTTCCCATGGGACTTCAGCATCTCACCAACTGCCCCAGTGTGGGTCACTTCTATGGGGTGCAGTCATAAATCATAGAATATCTCTCAAGCCCAGACTGCTCTAGCCTGGTGCTTCACAGAGTCACAAGTCTGCCTGTCAGCAAACCTGCTCTGGCATAGATCTCTATCTCTCTTGCTCATCTCCATGTCTCTGTCTCTTTCTAGTGGCTGCAAGTTTCTTTCTAGGGGCTGGCAGAGGCTTGCTCTAACACAGGTCACAGTGTTTCTTGGGCCTGCAGAGAGCTTGCACCTGCTTCTTGTAGGAGCCACCTCTGCAGCACCGCCTTTCTTCACCAAAACCCCATCACACAGAACTACAACAGAGACCTTAATGTGCTCACAAAATGCAGCACACAATCTAGAACACTGTATATACATATACATTCAAACTTATGCATACCCTGAATGGAGTATGGTAAAAATCTCTTCTTCCCTGCTATTTCTACATGGTGAGTGTCCTCTAAAGAGGTAATATTTACAAGAGAGTTGTAGTTATACCTTAAGACAATGTACAGAATTTTAATAAAAATGTTGAATTTGTTATGAATGGAGTATGAGTGTGAATGTCTGTTCTGCAAGCCCAGAAAGGGTAAAGAGCAGTACCGTAAAACTGTCATGAGTTCACAGCACCAGATCATTGCGATCCTGTAACTTCTCAGGGGCACCCAGTTCAGAAGATAAAAGACTACTAGTCTTGATGACTCACAGAGATGGAACAACATGGAGAAAAATAATCACTGTCAGTTCCTAAAAGGCACAAAACCATTTATAAAATGAGTACATGTTTACCAACCTGAGAAGAGCACTGGTGACATGGAAAGACTTGACAGAGAGCATTCTTTATTCTTTGAGTCTTTGTGCGTGGAGAACATCCTCCCTCTCCATTTTCACTGACTTTGATGTCTGCAAAGTTTGTCATGTCTTCTCACTCCTTTCTCTGGATATAAAAATGTAGCCCTGCTGCTTAGGTTTCGGTTATTTTTTTTCTTCTTAAATACGTTATTCCAGAGACACTGCCACCATCACTGATTGGCTTGATGTTGGTCCACAGCAGGTCTGTCCTTATGCCAGCTGGTATTCGCTCTGTTGGACCTGGGGGAAGCTTTTATCAGATTCTTGCAGAAGCCACCTCTGCAGTCCTTCCCACTATCAAAACCTTGCCACGCAAACCCAAAATAACTCCTCACAGGTAGTTCTGTTTGTCCTGATCTTTGGTTTGTTTCAAATGCAGACACTAGCCAAACTTTAAGGATATCACACGAAACTCCTCTAAGCAGCAAAATGTGCTAGTTTGGGGTAAAACAGACTTAACTTTCTTCACAGTTGGTAGTTCAGTGTTATGTTTTGGATTTGTGCTGAAAACAGCCTTGATAAGGGATGATTTTGTTACTTCTCATCAGTGCTTACACAGAGCCAAGGCCTTTTCTGCTTCTCACCCCACCCCACTAGTGAGTAGGCTGGAGGTGCACAAGAAATTAGGGGGGACACAGGAGGACAGCTGACCAAGACTGATTAAATGGATATTCCATACTATATGACATCATGCTCAGCAAATAAAGCTGGGGGAAGAAGAAAGAAGGGGATATTCAGAATAATGTTTGTTTGTCTTCCTAAGTAACTATTGCATCTGACAAAGCCATTCTTTTCTGGACATGGTTGAACACCTGCTGGCAGGTAAGTGATGAGTGAATTCCTTGTTTTTCTTTGCTTATGTGCATGGATTTTGCTTTACCTACTAAACTTTATATCTCAATTCACAAGTTTTCTCACTTTTACCCTTCTAATTCTCTCTCCTGATCATGGGGCAGTGAGTGGCTGTGTGGTGCTTAGTTGCTGTCTGGAGTTAAACCATGACACAAAGTTTTCTGTGTTTATTAGTCTGAATCATGTAAGGGTTCTACTGTTATTACTGGTTGGTAACATTATTGAGCAGACAGCTTTTCTTCATTTTTATTTAACTCACTTAAAAAGATGTTCCTCACAAATTTTATTCCTCTAGCTCTACCCATTACGTGCTGAAAAATAAGTTTGCCAGGAACGCCTGTTTTCTTTTTATTTACAACAAAACAGTTTTCTACTTTATAGGTTTTGAAGCCATTTTATTTAGCTAGAGATAGCTCACAGAACATGGACAAAGGAATACTTTTCTCCTAGTTGAACATAGGCCCCATTATCTTTTTAAAAGCAGTAGTCTGTGGGTTTGTATTTTAACCCCTAATGTTTGAGTAGGATCAAAATTAGCAAGTTCATCCAACCCCTAAAAAATAAACCACAAAATGATTCTGCCAGTTGATTGCCAACAAAAATTAAAGTGGAGAATCAGTCTAACAGGATGCTGATATGGATGTTTAAAGATTTTGATTAGTGTGTTTTTTCATATACTTCCTTTATAGTGTAATATTATGAGTGAGATAAAAACACTTAGATCTGAGTGCTTTATGAAGTGTGCCTACAGCTGCTTGGCCTTCCTTAAAATTTTCTTTACCTTCATCCTAACTTTTCTTAAATGAACAACCTCTGGGGACAGAAGGGTATGATATTGCTGGTCAATACAAACTTATTAGAACCATTCTCTTTTTCTAAGCAAATTATATATATATATATATATATATACACTTTGAAATTCTGTGTTTAGTTTACAAAGTGGATGCATGTAAATGTATAGTGCATATATCCGTGCTGACACTTCTTTCTCTGTGCAATATGTAGTTATCTTTAAGCCTTTATGTGAATACAGTCTTCTATTAAATTGTTAAATGATGGATGATGTGAAAGCAGTATGAAGGAATGGAAAAATGGATTACTCATCAAAAAAGATAATTTGTAATTATGTAGAATTACTAGTGTTTTGGGTTTTTCTTTTAATTTCTTTGTTGGTAGCATATCACTTTTGTACAAATAGTAAACATGAAATTGCAGCAGACATTGTGTGAAGAAAGAAGTTCTTAGCATACAAATCCATAGTGTAAAGGATACAGCCATTGAGAACAGATGGTCTGCCAACCAAAGAGACCTAAAGCAAATGGAGAAAACAACATTAAAACAAAATTTTATTTTGCAGCCTCAAAGGGAAATTTAACAGTCTATTCAGAACTTAAAATAAACTTACTCCCATAGCTCTGTTCTCTGCTCTGGTGTCAAACAATCCCTTCTCTAATTTTTTTTTCCCTTTCAAAGTCAGCAAGAAGGATTTTCCAAACCTACATGTCTCAAGCTTAACACAAAATAAATCTTTGTATTTTTACTTTCCTTAGGGTCAGACAGAATCAAGGCAAGCTCTCTTTCCTGAAGGTTAAAGTAAAAATAGCTTAAGACACAGCTGTCTCTAGGCAGTTTTCTTTCCCTAAGAAACTCCTATACTGTTTCCCAGCAGAAAACTGCCTTATTTCCTTATTTTTTAATCTTTCTGTAGACTCTCAGCCATACAGAAGTCATTATTCTCCAGAGTCTTTTTTCCAAAAAATAATACCTATTTTATAACACATTTCTAACCTAGTATCCTTACTGAGAACCTTGACCCTGTATGGAGAACAGACTGCCTAAGGTGTTTTTTTGTTTCAAAATCAGAAAATTTCAAGATCACATACAAAATGACCTTATCAATCCTGAACAGAATCAGTTCAGATTGAATAAAACATTGATATGCTTGCTGTATTATCAAAGCTGTTTTGGCCTGTCCTGTGTTTCTCAGGAATACTATTTTTTTTTCCCTTTAATGCTCAATCATTTTTCAATGTGTAGATAAATCTGTACAGTACAGATTTTCAGACATAACTATTTAACACTCTGTGAACAAAGTTGTGTGTAATTGTGGTTAAGAAGCACATATTGATGGCAGATTACATTTCGCAAAACTTGCCCAAATAAGTAGGATGCAAAGGTACAACTACTTGATCAAGCCGTTTTCTTGATGTACATGACTTGTTAATCTGGGTGTGTAAATTACAACCTTCTTCTTTAGGTAGTAATTCTAGTAGATATTTACTCCATTTAATGCACTGGCCACTAGAGAGAAGTAAAACTCTCCTAAAAATTCCTGGGTCTGGTCTTATCAGATGTCTGAAACTTGTACATAGATTTTTGCAGCTCAACATCTTCAGAAAAGCCTTTAACCACAGAAGGTGGTGAATGCTATGATGATTTAAGATGCTGCCATCTTCCTCTAGCAGGGAAATGAAATATGTGAGTATTACCTAATCTTTTTCAGAAAAAATAAGGTGGTTTCATTTAACTGTCTAGTGAAGACAATTGAACTGAACTGAAATTACTTGGTTTCACCTGAGGAGAGGACATCTATCCATGTCTTTGTCTATTTTTAACCATAGCTTTTTTTGTTTGTTTTTCTCCTCCTATTCTTAGCAAATGTTCACATTTAGTTTGAAATATTGCCAATTTTTAGAGCAAATGTGACCTGTTCTCTCAAATAATATTCATCAAATTAGTCTTCACTGCTAATTTGTGTATTTCCTGACATAGTTGAAAATAAGAGTTAATTAGAAAATACATAAATGACAGTCATCACTGTAACATTCCTTTTAATACCAGGAAAGCCAAAGCAAATTCTTTTTCTTTCTTTCCTTCTTTCTTTCTTTCCTTCTTTCTTTCTTTCCTTCTTTCTTTCTTTCCTTCTTTCTTTCTTTCCTTCTTTCTTTCTTTCCTTCTTTCTTTCTTTCCTTCTTTCTTTCTTTCCTTCTTTCTTTCTTTCCTTCTTTCTTTCTTTCCTTCTTTCTTTCTTTCCTTCTTTCTTTCTTTCCTTCTTTCTTTCTTTCCTTCTTTCTTTCTTTCCTTCTTTCTTTCTTTCCTTCTTTCTTTCTTTCCTTCTTTCTTTCTTTCCTTCTTTCTTTCTTTCCTTCTTTCTTTCTTTCCTTCTTTCTTTCTTTCCTTCTTTCTTTCTTTCCTTCTTTCTTTCTTTCCTTCTTTCTTTCTTTCCTTCTTTCTTTCTTTCCTTCTTTCTTTCTTTCTTTCTTTCTTTCTTTCTTTCTTTCTTTCTTTCTTTCTTTCTTTCTTTCTTTCTTTCTTTCTTTCTTTCTTTCCTTCTTCTTTCTCATTTTTTCCCCAGACTATTGTTTCCTAAAGTTATGGGTGAAAAACAAATGAAAAGTTTTAAAACTCTCAGACTCTGAAGAGGTAATTTAAAATTGTCTTTCCCTGACTGAAATGCTGTGATTCCTTATTCCTTAGGTCTGTAGGTAATCCGTAGGCTTGTTAACATTGTCTAGATAAAGAATTATAGCCATGCGTCTCTCAGCTCTTTTCAAGAAATGTGCTTCATCTTTGAGCTGCTACGGCTTTCTTGGCTTCAATGAAAAGAGACAGCTCTGACCTCCATTTGGCAGTGGATAAAGGTATTCTTGGCATTTTGCTTAGAGACAATCTACACTCTGTCACAAAAATCAAACTAACATTTATAAGATAATGCTGAACTGACCTAAACATTGTGTCTTCATTAATGACAAGTAACACAGAGAAACCAGTATAGCTGCATTCTTCTGAAGAAGAAGCAGCAACAACAAAAATTGGAAAAGTGAGCAACTGGATAAATGAACAAAGGAGTAAATGGTATGCAAACACTTTGACTTTTCTTTAGAATAACTGTGGTGTGGAATAAAGAACAAACTTTGTTCCTGACGATAGATCAAAGGAATTTCTACTACCTTGATGTAAGCTTAGTATTCCTATGTTTATCCATATGCTATTTTCATGGTTCTATTTCAAATCCTTGTTGGTCAGAGTAGGAGTAAAAAAAAAAAAAAAAGCACAATAAAAGGATTTTAAACTAGGCTTTAAGCAGATCACTGGTTTCTCCTCTGGTGTGTATTTCTCTGCTGACAGCATTTTTGTGATTTCAGATTTACTTTAAATCCTCTTAGGATGCTAAAGTAAATAAAGAACATTTGCCAGATTTCCCACTCAAAACTATTAATAGAAATTGCATAGTTAACCAGTAATAGCTGGAGGATTGTCTTATAATGCTTGGATATAACTTTAAAATGTACTTTATTCTCTGTGTAAAATGTTCATTGAAATAGATCCAACTGCACTGTTTGTATGCTGATGAGTGTTGTCCTGCTGAGACTCATTTTAAGCTACAGCAGTAGAAATCTACTGGACACACACAAAACTCCACTTCTTATCCCTATATAGAATTCATAGTAGGACTTCAGTTCAAGATTAATTTACTTAATATCTCTCTCTTCTCTCAGCCCCTCTACTTAAGCAAAAAATATTTCATTCACAGAAATATCTAATCGAATTATTACAGAAGAATTTCTGAATTTTTCAATTTGGGAAGCATGATATGCTCTAAGAAGGCTATTTTTAAAGTGTAAGCGGCTATCTTAAAAATTCAGTACTTGAGTCCCAGTCTAGCAGTTGATAATACTTTGCAGCATAACAGTCAGCCTGGCCAAGCTTTATAGACACTGAAGCACAATGGACTTCAAGTCTTTAATCCATGATGAGTCCCCCTCTGTGGCTTTTATATCAAGGGACAAAAGAAAACAGGTACATGGACAGCCTTTATTAATACTCTTGCAGGCTGTTCTGCAGTCAATAAAGCAGGTTTTCTCCATATTACCAATTACAGGATTAAAGCTCTACTTAGCCTGAGATTCACAGGATTACTATCCTTTAATGCACAGTGTCTCATGTCTCACCTCAGAAAGACACACTGTACAGTGCATTTCCAAATTCTAGACCTTCTGGGTTTTTTTAATAATCTCATTAGCTCTTTCAAATGTGATTCAGGAGTAGGAAAGATTTGTGTATATTTCATTCTTGATCATTCAATGTACTGTCATCATCTCTACTTCTGCTAAACAATCTGCTTTCAATGTGACCATCATTACAATATTTACTTGTAAATTCTGAAAGACAAAGTGTTTGCATTTACCACAACATGTATGTGCATGTGTCTATAAGAAAGAATCATAGAATCATAAAACATTTGGGTTGGAAGGGACTTCAAAGATCATCTAGTTCTAACCTCCTTGCCATGGGCAGGGACAATCATAAAATAGTTTTGGTTGAAAGGACTACTGGAGATCATCTGGTCATACTAACTGCTCAGAGATGGGCCAACTTTGATCACATGGTTTGGGAACCATGCATACACAATGTTTTACTCATAAAGGTCCACATATCCCAAGGGTTAAGTGCATTACATATATCCATGCAGTTCATACAAGCCATTATTTGATGCATATATTGCCCTACATAACAGTGAGTGAGGCACTGGCTCTCCACTGTAATATAGTACTGCAAGCTCTTTCCAAAGAGCATAGGACTCAAAAATATGTAACAATGTTTGGTGAGTAGAGTGTACTTTCTCGTCCTCATGCACAAGTAGAGAAGCTGCAGTCTTGTAGAGAAGACCATTACATGGTCAACCTGCTCTCCAATGAAATTCAGCCTGGAGTCCTGGTATACTAGCAGTTGACCTGGTGTATCAGAGTTTGCAAGAGTTTGCTGGATATACTGTAGTGCATACCATAGGCTTTAATGCTGGATTTGAATGTAGGGCTAGATGAAGAAACATTTTGAAGGTGGTAAAAATGCAGCAGTTGTAAACACGTTACGGTGGTTTCAATACTTCAAATAATACACAGTAGTAGTTTCTAGTGGGGACAGTCCACCTGAAAGTTGTTCCTTATTCAGTCTTTCTCAGAGGTATATATTTCTTGATAGCTCTGTTCCAGAGATGGGTCCCACATGACACGTACCTAATGCCTTTCTTGGCCAGTTTCAGTTATTTTCCCATCACTTTGCTTGCAGATCTGAAGCCTCTATAATACTGGTTAATGCTTTTCTGCTCTTGATTCTTTAGGGACTTCTTTTTCTGATTGCAGGTCACTTTCACCTTAAACAGCTCAATGTTGTGCATTACTTCATTTTGTGTTTCTTGGTCAGGCTGTGATGTAGAGAATTTGCACCTTTCAGCCCATGTTAACTAGTGGGGAGAAAGATCTACCATGTTTGTCCCAGAGGACCAGAGCTTAGTGAGGAAGGAGTTGACAGAAGTATAGCTGGGTTATCACAGAATGGAATAAAATTTGTAAGTGAATGAAGAAATCTGCAGTCTGAGGTAGGTAGCTGAAGAAGTATGTGAGACCTGCATTTAAAACTAGTTTATTTACCTTATTATAATATACATAAATTCTGAAGTTAGTTGTACTGGAAGATTAGATGCTGAGCAAAATGCTACAGAGATGAGTCATTCCAGCTGAAGACCTGTAAGTACATCAGCATAATTCAAAAAGATCTCTCAAAATTTTGGTTATTGTATTGACAGTGAAGAATAAAATATACAGTAAAACTCCATGTTAGACAGAGTTACCAAAACTGCTCATAAACATTCTAGTTTGGGTTGTTCTCTGCTTCTGTAAAATTGTGTTTGTGTCAGGGAGGGAGAGGGAATGTGAAAGAAGACAAATCAATGTGAAACCAGCAGTGTAACAGAATTTCATTTTGATTTTCTAAATCAATAGTAGCTGCTTCATCAGCATCCCTTCTCCTCCCCTTCAGTAGCTACCAATTACCAAAAAGCTTGATAAGCTTTTTCAGTTTATGTAAAAGGAGCATTTGTAAAATGCCTCAAGCATTTTCCTGCTAAATATAGCCTCATGATTACACTTCACTATTTAAAGCAGAAGTAGTGTTTTTTACACAATTGTCAGAGCTTCGTCAAAATGAACTGTTTTACATTATCTATTCTAATTAGTTGTCCAGAATTTCTTTCATAATTAATGATTTCTGAAAACTATCAGCACTCAACTGAGAAGTGCTCATTCCTTTGTGTTACTACAAACTGCCTATGTTTTAGTAACAAATCTATGTTTCTGCAGAAGGATTATCATAGGATTCTACTCCTTTTCCTCCAGAATAAGCACTTGATAAGGATTGGTGTACTTTTTTTCTTTTTTTCGGGTAAAGCCTATAATGTAAAAAGATTCTGATTCTGTTAGCCAAACATGGTAAAATTTCCACACTGCTGATCAGCTAAGAAGAGAAGTAACGTCTTTTCTACTATTTTTCTATTTTAAAACTTCAGGCTTAGCTGACATATATTGACTTGTCTCACTTAGAAATGTAATAATGTTTTTTTCCTGGAAGACAAAACCCACAGCCTTCAAGTAATGACAGTAAAATCATAGAATCATAAAATCATTTAGGTTAGACAAGACCCTTAAGACCATTAAGTCCAACTGTTAATGTAGCATCACCAAGTCCAATCTCTAAAACATGCCCTAAGCAACATATGTACATGTACTTTAAATACTTCCAGGGATGGTGACTCAACCACTTCCTTGGTCAGCCTACACCAGAGCTTAACAACCCTCATGGTGAAGAAATTTTTCCTAAAATCCAATCTAAACCTCCCTTGGCACAACTGGAGGCCATTTCCCCTTGTCCTACTGCTAGTTTCTCGAGAGAAGAGATCGATACCCACCTGCCTACAATGTCCCTTCGGGTAGCTTTGTGGAAAATGCTGGGAAATGTTGCTTTTGCAAACTGAAAAGGGTTGTTGTATTTTTTTATACTGACTCAGTGTAAAAAAACTCAGTGGAGGACTCAGGCTGCCTCATCAGAAATCCTTTGTAGGGAATTTAGGATGCAACAGACGGCACATAGGATAAGGGGGAATACTGTTAATGGAGGTAAAGGCAAGCATTTTTGAAGGTCCCCACTTGGCTTCAAAGGGCCCAGACAAAATAGATATGCAACAGTTAAGTGCTAACAGTTAAGTACTAAGATATCTTAGTACCTTGACAGACAAGAAGGCGCCTAGGTTGAGCTCGTAAATTTTGGAAAAAATCTTAATTCATAAATAAACAGGGGAGGGATTTTGAACAGGAATATGGTATAAAAAATCTACCTACTCTGATGAAAAGTGTGCCTACATTGTTAGGTCACCCGCTCTTGCAAGAATGTATAATAAATTACTGCTTCACTAGTATGTCTATTACGAGTCCTTTCTTAGGACCTTTGCCATTTCTAACAGCTTTAGAGAGTGAGAAGGTCTTCCTTTGTTTAGCCTGTCTTTCTCCAGGCTAAACAAACCCAGATCCCCCATCATCTGCTTCTCATGAGACTTGTGCTTTAAAACCTTCACCAGCTTTGTTACTCCCCTTGGACATACTCTAGCACCTCCATGTCTTTCTTGGTGTGAAGGGTTGAAAATTGAACATAGTACTCCACTTGTGGCCTCATCAATGCCGAGTACAGGGGGACAATGACTTCCCTAGTCCTTCTGACACACTGCTTCTGATACAAGCCAGAATGCTGTTGCCCTTCTTGGCCCTCTGGGCACACTGCTGGCTCATATTCAGCTGACTGCTGACAAACACCCCCAGGTCCTCTTCTGCTGGGCAGCTTTCAGCCATTATCTATGAACCACAAATTGGTGTATTTTTCCTTTACTTATTTTAACATAGAGAAGTATCACCAAGAATCTGGTGAGTTTCTGTTAGTCCTCTGGGTTCTCCCCCACTCACCCACCACTCAGGATCTCTTTTCAGTCCCCACCTTTGGAGACTGTCTTAACATTCTACAATAAACTGTGAACTGTGTAATTGTGTTAAAGAAAAGAGAGCAAATTCCTTTTAAACACTATGAGATCTTATCTAAGACAACTAGCAAGTTCCAAACTGTCTGACCTTTTCAAATCAGTGGCTAATGTGCAGGAATTCTTAGAGCCCAGACACAGATAAAGTGGATATTACTCAGAATTTACTGTATACACATATTTCTAAGCAGTATTTTCTTTATTCTGTACTAGTTATAGATTTATTTCAATGTTTTTTCTGATAAGCTCTATAACATGTATCAACATAAAGAATTAACAAACATTGCAGCTGAATAGAAGAAAGATTACTAAAGATGTAGTAAGTAGGATTTTGTGGGGGTTGCATTCAATAAAAGAAATAAACAACTATAATTCTTTCTTGTGGGGTAAGGCTGGACTCTGAGAAGCAATTCAATGTCTTGGTAACTATCAACCCTACTTTTCTTCTTTCTTTTCACCTTTTCTATGACTCTTAACAGTTTTGCCCAGATGTAAAATGTGACCTTGTGAAGCAGTGAACAGAATTAATTTATCAGCTTCAAAGTCTTTGTCATTAGTATCATTGTTGCTTTGTATCACCTTGATTTGTGATTGTTAATGTCAGATAAGTTTATGCTTAGTAACATAACACTTGAAGACCTGAGAGCTTGGATGTCTAAAATATATATCTTAACACAGATTACTAACCTGTAATTCAGAAATCTTTTGATACGCTATTTTAGTATTTTTTTAGTGCTTGTTCATATTTTTAATGCTATTTTCTTCATTAAATGATCTCATTGTATTGTTGATATAATAAAATAACTCAGAAAACGAAGATTTTTTTTTTTTTCCAGAATGTCAACAAATGGGGTATGCACTGAGAAGGCAAGAAATTTCTGACTTATGTAATCTATAAATAACCTACTATCTAAGAAGTAAAATCAGTTGATGTTTTATGTGGATTTCTAATAGTCTCAGTGGAACTTCACTTAATGCCATAGATTACAACTATAGTCAGTGTGGATCTCTATTACTATACAGGAATGAGTTGAAGGAATACACTACTATGCAAGCATTTGGTTTTTAAAACACACATTCCGGGAGCTGAAAAATCACCTATGTACACATTGCAATGGAAATAGATCTTTTATGTAAAAAACGCTAAAGCTGTTATAATGCCTTTGAGTATAAGACCCAGGAATCTTTGCTTGTGATGCAGTGAATTTTAAGAATTGAAAAAAATTCCTGACCAGCTCTGCATTTAAATGCTGGAGGCAATACTAGGAGAACAGAAACTTGACTGAATTTGTCAAACAGGGAGGGACCTAATTAAGAATGCAGGTGAAGTCACATGAGTAAGAAAACCTTAAAGGTAGTGACCAAGCAGATTTCAAGGTCTAAAAGAAAAAAATCAGATGGCATCCCAAGACTCAGTACAGACCTGAAACTTACAGTTTTCAGAGTTCATAGAAGTCAGATTTTAGAAGAAGGATGACTAAAAAATTTTAGAACATTTTTTTGCTTGTTGAGATCAGTAAGAGGGTTGTTAGTCATAGTTTACGTATGCTCAGTACTGTCAAAGCAATGTTGAAGAATTTTGTTTAGTTTTTAAAAATATTTTTTAAGTTTCACTGTTGGTATGAAAATACCAAAGACATTTTATATAGAAGTCAGTAAAAATTGTCAGTTGCACCAAAATATTGTTCTGCTTTCCGAGTGTGTTTTTTTCATAGTTGGCTTCGAGGAGAATCTGCCTTATATTAGGTATTTTCCTTACCTGTTACTTTTGCTGGGAAAGGCAGTTTACATCTCTGTGAAGCTGCACAGTGCCTCAGACCACAGCTCTTCACCAGGCACATTGCTTTTATCCAGTATGAGGTTTTTCTGCTGTTGGGTTTTTCTTCTGGTAGGTTTTACAATGTGAGAGTTGCCATGGCTGAGAGTTTCCTCTCAAGATTTCTTCAATAAGAGGAGGATCAGTCTCTTACATGGTGTAATTAGGAAAATGTCTGGGTAGAAGAGATTAAAAGAAGAAAATGAGGCCTGAGAATTGAAAAGGAACAAAACCAGAAAAAAATAAAAAGCTGGAATAAATCTTGCTGTCACATGCCTCATAATAATGATCTCTTCTCTATTTGGTATAATAACTGACAAATCTTTCCTGACTTTAACATTAACCCTGCTATTCTACTAATGTTCTACTACTGTCTTATTTCTTTGATTTCTTTCTGACACCATTCTTCAGCCTGGTCTTTACAAGTTTTTACCTCTAGGTTTGTCCTGGTTGGATAAATACAGATCTCACCTGCTCTTGCTATTGAGGGTTTTGGTGCTCCATATGTTCTATCAGTCTCTTAGGTAGCTGGGAGATTCTTTTAAAAAATAAAGCTTTGGTTCAGGAATAAACAGATATGCTACACATAATCTGACTGCTGTTAACAGTGATGATCCTCATATCAGCAAATAAAACAAAGGCTGCAGTCCTCAAGGGAATGCAAGTTATTCATCTTTTACCCTACTGTCCTATGTCTCTTCTTCCCTCTGGCTGCAGGACTAACATGAGTACAATTGTATTTAGACTGTTGTTTACATTCCATCATTGTGGCTATGAAACATCTGCCTGACTGAAGCTTTAACAATATTCATGTAAGCTTGGTGCACTTAAAATCAGATGCCCTTAACATAGGAATAAAATTAAGTAAAAGTATAGAAGAAGTTAATACTGTGTGGTAAAAGTCCTCCAGATTATAAAATGAAATTTGATCACACACAGGCAACTGCAATTTCAACAACTGTGGCCTGGAAATGATATTTCAGGCTTACCACTTATAATACATTATAGAATCCCAAGGCTTAAATGTTATCAAGAAACAAAGGATGATACTTTTCAACAGCAATATTGTCAATTTTGAAATATTGTGCCTGATGGATTAAATGAGCAGACAACTTATATACAATATTTTAAGCTATCTGACAATTGCCTCAGAAGTATTCTCAAAGGTTGCTTATGACTTGATTGAAGATGGTTTTCAGAATGTGTCTACAGTTCATCAAAGGGGCATAAGAGGCTAGTGAGATTACAGTAACAGAAAATACTTGTAAGTGGGATTCCTCCTGTTGTATTTATTTTCCACAGTATGTGTAATCTTCAGAATCACAAATCATTTTGAGTGTCAGCGTGATAATCAGGATTAACTGTATCACATTGATTTTACTGATGTTTAGAGTAGCATCTGCTGTGGCTATGAGCAAAGCTTTAAATCACTCTAAATGTGAACAGTGATGATAAAAATGTTTGTTTCTGGAATCCCAATCCTGTTGCAAAGTAGGCAGCTGACCACAGACAACTTCACACCCCTTCTGTTTAACTGGAAAGAAATCACCAAACATCCTTCAGAAAGTGCAGGAGCATATTCAAATAATGGACACAAAAGAGATCTTAAGGAAAAAAAAAAAATACTATGCCTCAACCTCAGTTGGGCACTTAACCTTTTGTTCAGGCAACTCTCTTAAGTGGCAGGTAAGACACTGGATAGTGGCAACCTGTACTGTATATCACAGTGACATTAATGTCCTGTGGAGGAGGAGATGGGAAGACAGCAGGTTTGGATTTTTTTTTTTTATCACTTGGCAGTTGACAGGGATCTTTTTTATTTCCTGAAGGCATGGCACTGCTCTTTGCAACAGCCCTTGTACTTGCATCAAATATTTGAAGCCTTTCTGAAGTTTATTCTTCCCTTAATATGCATGTGTTACACACAATGAATGCCTATTGACAGTAAATCACTAGGGACTCACAAGTACTTTTTAATTAGGATATTGACTCACATAGATTTTTGATACTTTCATAGATAGCAGTGAGAAGTAGCAAAGACTTTCTCTTTGTACTCCCCATATTTATTTTAAATAACTAAAGTGAATAGTAATATGTTTCTCACCACTAAAATATTTGTGCAATGAATGTCTGCTAGAAAGTTTTTTACATGGACATCGATGTAAGCTCAAAATGGAGTCTGATTCAACCCTGTCAACCAGTTTATTCAAAAGGACACATCTATACCACGCAAATTCTCTACAGGCAAGGTAGTTAGTTGATAACTCTTTGTGGGACCACCAGCATGAGAGGAAATCTAAGAATCAGGTACAGTTCTCAGGCAGATTTTGGTGAGCACAAGGCTTACAATATTCTAGTTGCATTGATTGCTAATACTCTGGATATAAGAAAAATCCTAGATGTTCTCTTTTATTTATTTTTGATTAAATTTCCAGTGAGTAGAGACTTTCATGTGGAAGAGCTTTGCTCCAAGAATCTAGTTCCTATTTAGGGAGACAAAGCCAGGAGGAGATATCTAATCAGAGGAATGGGACTCAACACTGAAAGACTACAGATATATTTTCTCAGACTTTGACCTGAATGAAATGCAGATGTCGTAAAAATCAAGCCAGATAATAAGGTGTGGGTTTGCTTTGGGTTTTCTTTTTACACATCTGTTTTCCTACTAACTGGGCTCCTGACTTTAACAG
Organism: Porphyrio hochstetteri; assembly: GCA_020800305.1. Taxonomy (NCBI): domain Eukaryota; kingdom Metazoa; phylum Chordata; class Aves; order Gruiformes; family Rallidae; genus Porphyrio; species Porphyrio hochstetteri. The sequence continues at coordinate 49,507,405 of CM036938.1, read as the reverse complement.
TAAAACTAATTTTTTTCTTATTTTACCAGCCTTTTGTCAGGTGTAAAGATAGATTTCAGGATGATCTGCCAAATACTTAATTCTTTAGATAATAAAAAAGTGTAAAAAATTATAAATCAGTGGATTGATCTTGAATTGACTTATATCCCCTGTATTGTAGAGACCTTTCTGGGTTTGAAAGATTTCTTTTGTGCATGCAGTCTACATTAGTAGCAACTTTCTGGTTTGAAGCTAATATCAAGTCATGGAGAAGACATATAGATGTGAAATTATTAAAAAAACCCAATGCATACAACAAGTGAAGGCATTATGAATCTGACCCTTAGGGTTCATCTTAATGAAAAGATTTTAATAAAGCTTTCCTTTGTGTTAGACGTGGCAATTTTTACACTGAGAAGGACTGCAGCCTTGTAAATACAACAGGAATGTTTTTTCCAGGATGCAATGTCTTGATCTCCTTGTACCTCAAACAAGATGTTGTGCATTCTTGTTATTTTCTTTTCAGTTTCAACTTCTATGTTTAATTAAAACCTTATTTTATCTATATGTGCATATGTACTTCTATATTTACATATACATGCACAGAAATCCCCTTAAATATTGTGAAGAGTGTTGCAGATGCTCTTATTTACATTACTTCAACTTTTTTTCTCACCATAGTAATTATGTTACACTACAGTTGTAGTGTGGTGTTTATTGTTGTTGGTGGTGATGGTTTTGTTTGATGTTTGGGTTTTTTTTGTTTGATTGGTTTGTTTTGAGATTTGGTTGGGGTTCTTTTTTTTGGTATTTCCTTTATAAAGAAAATCTAGCAGTTGAAAATACTATCAATGTATTTCAGCTATTATGGCTAGGAATATATGTCCAGATAATTGTTCAAGCTTTTCTTGCTTTCAATATAGTAAGATTATAGAGCAATTGATACTGTTGGAGACAGGAAAGAGGCGTATTTCTAGTACATGTAAGTAGTTTCACAGAGAATTTGAAAAAAAAAAAAAATAGTCTGCTTTTCATGCTACAGTAAGAATTTTAGGAAGGAAATTAGAGTTATCCATTTAATTAGAAAATACTTTCTCCAATTTGGTCAAGCTGAACTTGAGTAAGGAGCACGACAAGTAAACCGGTGTGACTGATCAGAAAGCGCAGCAGTAGTAAACTCTCTGCCACTTATTTTATGACACTGTAAGACACTAGGAACAGAATAAATTCTCAACAGAAGAAATATGGGTGAACATAAGGGAAGATACGGTAATTTCAACTTAAGAAACATCAGCTGGTAAAACAAAGAAAAATGATTTTCCTGAAGAGGAATAGAACAAGAAGAAAGGGGGGGAAAAGATACATTGTTATACAAGGACAGTGGTGTATCATAGAGCTGGTGGCTTCACATCTGTCTGAAGGATCAACAACAGAGATTACCATGTCCTTTTTTAAGGACAGTGAGAATAGAACAGAGATGTGGAACTGACACGAAGATAAGGAAGTGAGGAAATAGATATAGATTTAGTACTCATATCCATTTTCAAGAGACTAGCAGTAGGAGTTGTGAGGAGGGATAGGAAGAGAATTACAATCAAATGAGAATACCTTTATAATAGTAGGAAGAAAGATCAATGAATGCAGAAGAAGCAGCTAGGGAGGGGTAAAGATTAATGATGAAAAGAAAGAGAGGAAGGGAGCACTGCAGGTCAGGAAACATGAGTGGATAAGGTCAGGTTGAATTAGATCTGAAGTAGGTCAGTGAATTAAACTTCATTTACATATTCTTGTTTTGATCATCTTTAAAGGAACCTATAATTCAGTATGACAAAGCAGGAGTGCACACCAAAAAATACCCCCAACTATCTCTGTTCCTCCACAAAAAGTCTTTCAAGTATGAAATAGGAGACCAAAGGTTACCACACTGCAATAACTATTGTGAATAGTATCTGTCAGGATAATTAAAGAAAAATCAAAAGTAATGCTTATAGTAAAACAAAGACTATATTAAAACTAATTTTGCAAAATACAGCTGAAGGAAGAGAACCATATTGCATAGATATTTTTCGCAGAATATCTTAGCCTTTTGTTGTATAGTAGTCATCAAAAAGGCCAGATTATTTTTCATTTAACTTTTAAAGCCCTCTACACCTTCTCTAAATGTATTTGTGAGAAGGAATAGACACAACTTCTTAAAGAACCTTCTTTCTTTTGACTGAACCTGCGCTAAAAGTTGGTTGTTTTGGGTTTTTTTTTTTCACAAGTAATGATTTCAAATGCTGAGTAATGGCTACTGATCTTCATGATCACTCTTTTTCATGAATAAGAATCTCTGAAATCAGATGAGTACAGAAGTGTGACCACCAGGTCAAGGGAAGTGATTCTCCACTTCTACTCTATTCTCGTGAGATTCTAACTAGAAAATTTTTCTGTACCTAGAAAATTTCCACAGTAGAGGAAAGACATGGAGCTGTTGGACCAAGTTCAGAGGAGGGCCACAAAGATGATCAGAGGGGCTGGAGTATCTCTCCTGTGAAGGCAGGCTGAGTGATTCGGGCTTGGTCAGCCTGGAGAAGAGAAGGCTCAGGGGAGACCTTAAAGCAGCCTTCCAATACTTGAAGGGGCCTACATGAAAGCTGGAGAGGGAGTGTTTACAAAGGCCTGTAGTGAAACAACAGGGGTAATGGGTTTAAACTAAAAGAGGATAGATTTAAATTGGACATTAGGAGTAAATTCTTTACTGTGAGGGTAGTCAGTCACTCAAATAGGTTGCCCAGAGAAATTGTAGTTGATGCCCCTTCCCTTGAAGCATTCAGGACCAGGTTGGATTGGGCTTTGGACAACCTGGTCTACTGAAGGGTGTCCCTGCCCATGGCAGCGGGGTTGGAACTATACGATCCTTAAGGTCCCTTCCAACTCAAGACATTCTGTTATTTTGTGATTCTAGGAACTTAATGGAACTCTGTCATGACAAGATTATAGTTTAATTAGGCCTTAGTTCATATTCAGGAAGTTATAATTTTCTAAATATCATTTAGACAGATATGCATGTAAAGAACGAACATTTATTTAGTCTGGTTTTCATTTAAACTGATAAGATTTCTTATTTCCTTAGTTTTCAGTAAGTCTATCAGTTCTGCTGTTCACCAAAAGAGCAGGCAGACTAAGTCTGTCTAAATGAAGAGAATTTTTAAAGCAGTGGAAAAAGTGGAACATGAAATTATTGTAGCAAACAAAAGACTATATTTGAATAAACTTGATTTTGTGTGAATGTCTGTCATATGCTGCATGGATAAGAGAGATGTGTATGGATTTTTAACTTTGGTTTTACCACACACAGACTGTGTAACTGAGAAAGGACGGAGAGGCCTTGCTGAAAAGACTCAGCACCATCTTAAGGATGGTAGTTGCTTGAAGGAACATGAAGAACATAATGAACAGGATAAGACAACAGATTGTCTTCCTACCTTTTCAAAGATCAGAAAGGTGTTTCCTGGGTGGAATTCCAACATATATGGACAAGATTTCAAAAAGCTATGGGACTAGATGAAAATTCCTTTATTTTAACTTTGATTTCAAATACTTCTGAAGACATGACTTGTATTGAGAACGCCCTTTCTAGAATAGCATGGGCTGGCTGTATGCAGGTAACTACTGTAAAAGAAAAAACAAAATTTTCCAGTCATTTAGATCCAAGAAGGATCATAAAGGGACAAGGAGCAGGAGTTTTTTCTTTCTTTCTTCTAATATGAAAAAAAGCATAGATACTGTATTTTTTTATTTATCTTGGTGTATTTTTTCTGCTAAGTGACATAAGAACCTAACTTACAAGCATTTAATGTATTGCTTAAAATTGCTTAAAAAGCATTTCTTAGATATTGTGGATGTCTTGCTGAATTTTTGTCTTGCAAAAGTACTTATGATTTCTTTGCAGACAGGTTTTACCCTCTAGTTAGTACTGCATTCTGAGGGATGATGCCATGCTGTTTGTGGTATAAGCAATTTCAGAGAAAGCTCTTCTTTTTCCTTTTGCCCTTCTTAATATAAATTTGAAGTTGATGTTGAATATGATCTGTTTACAGTTCCTTCCTTCTCTCACCTTTCTGAGGTTTTGGAAAAGAGGACTAGGTTTTGTGATTAGTATGCTGTGTTTCAAAGCCAGACTTTTGTGGAAATAAGATACACAGTGTTATTTGATAGGTATTGTTAGGACACTGGGTAGAGTCTTTTCCCAACACTACATCAACACAAAAGAGAGCTACCACTCACACTGTGATGCCACATGTGAAGTGGAACTTGCTAAAAATGTGTGCTTGTCATCCAAGCACACCTGTGAAGTTACAATACTATCTGTATTGAAAAAAAGAAAGAGAAAAAGAAAAATAAAAAGGCTAGCACATGAAAATTATCCATAACTAGTCAAAGCAAATAAAAAAGTCTCATTAGTTTTGAAAAGCTTCATCACTGTATCACATTAGTGTTATGATAAGATATCCTCATAATTTAAGTGCTATTTTCTGAAAAATATATAGATTTGAACATTTGGGATCATTCATGAAGTCAAATAATTTGATTTAATATCACCATATTAAATTACAGGAACATCTTCAGAATTGTCTTCCTTTTCACATACTACTTGACTTAAGTTTCTGAACTTTTTCAAATCCAAACTGTTCAATCATTGCTCTTCAGTGAAAGTTCAATTCTGTTTAAAAAAAATCTCATCTGTAGCTTACCCTTGAACATAAAAACAATAAAGAAATAGTCAGGGTTTCACATGGTTAAAACTCAGCAGCCTTAACATTCTAACCCAGTCTGCAGATTCCTAAAAATACGTCATACCGGCACACTTCTCAGTTCATCCTGAACAAGTGCAATTCAGTTCTATGTACTAAAATTAAAAACATGAGTATATTTTAATTTGAATGGATCAGAGACCAATAATGGGCCTTCCTTCCATAATGGTAAAAAAACCAATCAAACAAACAAACCATGGTACAACAAGTTGTTGGAAATTATTAACCTTTTAGATAAGGGTTCAGTGGACTACTGGAGACCTTTAAATAGGGGCAGAAAACACTACTTCACATGCATACCTGTATCCAGTATTTTCTAAATGATCTGATGTAGCTAGAGGGACCTTTTCTGCTGTCAGGCCTAGGTTGAGGCTGTAGAAAGAGACACCACATTACAAGGGACAATGTAGTTGACCACCAAACTAGAATTACTGGAGCTGCCGTTGTACAGCCCTACAATAACTTCAGTACATTTAACATTTAGCACCAAATTATTTGGGTTATCTGTCTAAACCTCTATTTTAGCTTTTACTACCATGCTCCTTCTTACTTCAGTTTTTAAGTAGAAAATCTCTTCTTATTGCCTTTCCCAACTTACATATAAAATATTTTGAATTATTATATAGCTTTACTCCCTATAGTTCTTTTAACATGAGGACAATAAGGTTGATAAATTAAGTAACACTAGATTTATTATTTAATTTCATTGTACAAACAGTATGTGGCATTGTACAAACACATGCTGATGATAAAATTGACATCAGAATTCTGGGGTTTAGATTTTGCCTGTCATCTTTACTTCAAAATATTCCCTCAGTTATTTGCCTGGCTATTGTTGTATTTTGGAAATGCAAAAAAAAATCCCAAACAACTGAGTTAGTGAGTAACTGAATAATTGTGTATCTTTTTCTGGTTATGTATCTTCTAACATGGATGGGACAGCCATTACCCTTTTCAGTTTTCTTTCTACACCTCTCTCACCACCATATTTTATATCAATCAAGTTGAATCCATCTTTGAGCTTTATATCTTGATTAATTTTCCTTATTTTTATCAGGTGAGGAAAAACAGTTCCTTAAGTTATAGTCATCACCATCTGACCTGATATTTCTCTTACGGATTAGGTTTTCTTTTACTTGAAACTTGATACGCGATTCCCTGTGTACAGCATCTTAGCCCTACAATAATTCACGGCATTAATGTGGATTGTAAGTGTACTTGTTGTTAGTATGTCTCTTAAAATATTAGAAAAAACGATTTTTAACTGGGGACTTATTCTCCCATTAACCTTGTGTCTGGTTTCTAATTGGTTCAGCCCCTCTAGTGCTCTGATCTACACCTTTATATTTTTATAAAATATTTTAATATAAAAGAACGTGGGAAGACTGACTGCCTGAAAGAACCTCTTAGCCCGATAATTAGTACGAATTTGGAGATACAGATATTTATCATTTTAAAAACTAAATTACATTCTTGTGTGGGCTAAGGTTGCACAGTGGTAATGCATTAGCTTGTCACCTCTGGAAATGGCCTGCTTTCCAATCTGGCTTATTATAAATCATCCGTGGAATGAATTAGGTCTCTAATCAGTTGCTGTCTGGCTTACCATGTTACAAAACAGAACACATTTTTCAGATAATCTTAGAGATGCTCAGGAATACAATGGATGGGGTTGATGCAAGTTAAGATTAAGACACACTGAAAGAAGGAGCAAGCAGGCTTGTGTCAAAGATGAGCTTTGTTACACAAGTATAAATTCAAATTAAATCTGTCTTCAGGAAAGGTTTCTTAATTTGGTCTAACATTAAAGAGAGCACAGTTCAGACTGCAAGAGTTAGTTTACACTTCTACCAGCATAAATGAGGTTGGAATCTGTGCTATTTTGTCTGAGTTATTCTGTACTCAAATCAAATGTACAAAAACTATTAAATGTGCTGTATAAACAACCCTCTCCTAGCGCCAATATTAAGATTGGTTGAAGAGCAGGACTAATGCAGAAGGATCAAAAATCACTTTCATTCATCAAAAAATGAAAATGAGTGTTTTATTTTCTCATTGCTTTTATTGGTGTTGCTAAAGGAGATACTATTACAACTCTTTTATTTTAATTAGGTTTTTAAAGAGCAGATTCATGATTTCCCTTTTCTAAAGCTTTTGTGTTTCAGTAACACTGTATTTAAATAGACTATCACACTTTTAAGGAGTGTTGTAATTGCAATACAATTTATATTCCTGTAGCATATTCATTTAGGGATGTTTCTGCTGCTGTTCATGACTTCCAAACTTTTTCTTCAATATTTTCTTCTTTTTGCTATCAATGGTACAATTTTTCACTATTTGCAAAGTCAATTTCTTTCTTCACCCGTCTCTCTTCTGATCAACTGGTAACTTTTGAAGAATCTCCTTATATCCTTTTCCCTAATGAAGTAGATTTGCTGAGAACCTAAGGACATAGAAGCGAGGTATGAAAGGGTTATTATTTGATAGGTCTGATTTTAGTACAGTTTGTACGGCTCTAATACAGGATTAAGCACTTTATGTTCAAACTAAATGCATTAATAAGTATAGCAGAACACATTTTTGTTCCTTCAAAAATAAAAACCACTTCACTGTAATATTTTCATAATTTAATACTTTGCTTTTATAGTTAGGAATGTGATTAGTTGGGAAGTACTGCCATGTTTTCATTGATCTCAAAGGAAATTTGTTTTGGATCATTGGTTTGGTTTTTTTGTGGTTTTAGTTTTTTTCCTGATCCAAGCAAATATTTTGTCTCAACACCCTTGGGTAAGAAAATCATGGGCATGGGGTATTTAAAGATTTCCCTCTTAAATATTGGTGATTCCTTAATAAGAATAAGAAAAGTTTCATGTTGACCCTGAAATGTTCTTTGTTTTCAAAGGAGACATGTTTTTATTTGGTGTTTTTTCTAAAAATATCAAGGTAATTTTTTTTTTTTTATTTTTATGCAAGGTTTCTTCCACTTTTTTGATTGTAGATTTATTCTGAGTTTCTCTCCAAAACTCATGTTCTTGAACAACCATACCAGCTATCAAAACAGTTAATTCTGTAATATGTATTTTTATTGCATTGAAGTGAGAGAAATTAAGGATTAATTTCTAGATAAATCTAATTGAAACAAATACAAATCCAAGTAATAGTTAACCTCTGAGTTGAACAGAACTTGGTCCATCTGTGCTGTGCTACTGCACTTTTCATCCATCTGTGCTATTGCATCTTGTTTTAGCTGAATGTTAGCCATGTTTTTCTTTGTGGTCTTTTTGTTCTTGGGTTTTTTTTTTTCTTGTGTGGGGGGGTGGTTTTTTGTTTGTTTGGTTGGTTTGTTTTTTTTTTCAATGGATTCTTTTCAGAGCTTTCAGCCTGAACACAACTGAAACTTAAAGGGAATCAAAACTCAGCTCCTTAATATAGATTCACCAATAGTGTGGTTTACTTGCATATCATTATCTTTTACTTTTGAAATTACTTGGACTACCCCCAAAACTAAAAACAATAGAATAATCTGCTTGTGTCCCATGAGTCCCCTTGGTCTCTGTTGGGTAGTTCTAGTTGCTGTGGTTTTGCTTTTATAGGACAAAGTGCTTACAAGAATAGCAGCATTATAAAACTCAATGAGGCGAAAATATCAGAGAGTTCTGATCACTACATAAAATCTCACCTATTGGGATTATGTTGATGACTGAAATAATAACCTTGGGTTTTCATTGTAACTAGGTTTCAGCTGGAAAAAAAGTCACTTTTCCCCATTGATATAAGCTTTGGTAAAGTATGTCAATGAAATATTTTAAATAATTCACAAATGTTTAGAGTTTTTCACCATATAAAATTAATTTGAAAAAGGGGTAGATTTAAATTAATCAATGCATTCTTTAATATCAGTGATACTTCTTAACTAAGAAGGAAGAAATAATTTTAGAAGTACATTTTCAGTACTTCAAATGCCGTGATCCTTAAAATTAGAAGGTATGTCTTTCAGAAGACCCTCAAGTTTCTGTGACTTTATGTAGTGTCTCTGAGAACATAATATTATCTTAATCAAATCACAGATAATAATGGAGACTTGCAATCCGTAAATGCCTACCCATTTACTCTTTGTCCTTTACAATATACCTGCTGGTTCTGTGGAATATGAGGAAAGAGTATTCAAGACAAGTTGGAATTTGGCAGCCTAGGCTACACAGTTGCAATCCAAGAAATATCTATAAGGTTCTGTGTCACGTCTGACCAGGATGGCAAATCAGAGATATTCAGACCTGCCTGTCCTGTCTCAGCAGATAGGAACATGCAGAGTTAACCTTTCCTACCTGCCCCAGGGGTCAGGTTAACCCTCTCTTAGGTAGTCACTTTTAACAACCACACTGGTGACATTACCTCCTGTAATCCACTGGGCAGTACTCAGGAGTAACAACATTTACCCAGGAAGTCCAAGCTAAGCACAACTTTAGTTAAAGGACAGTAGAATTACAAAGCTTGCAAACAAACCTGCACTACAGTACACTGAAATTGTCCCTAATGAAACAGCCGCTGCCACAGTTCACCACTGACCAGTTGCTGAGATTGTCAGAAGGCTCTGGCAGGGCCTTACAGCAGCCTTCCAGTAACTGGAAGGTGCCTATAAGAAAGCTGGGGAACTGTTCACAAGGGCAATAGGATGAGGGGTAATGGTTTTAAATTAGAAAAGGGGAGATTTAGGTTGGATATTAGGGAAATGTTCTTCACTATGAGGGTAGTAGATCACTGGAACAGGTTGCCCAGAGAGGTGGTGGAGGCCCCATCCCTGGAGATATTCAAAGTCAGGCTTGATGGTGTTCTGAGCAACCTGACCTAGTGAAGATGCCCTTGCATACTACAGAAGGGTTGAACTAGATGACCTCTAAAGGTCCTTTCCAATCTTACACATTCTATGATTCTATGATTCTACACTACATATTCGGAGCAACATATTACAATTAGTAGAACTTCGCAAAACTGGAAATGCAGTTCCTATTTTGTGCCAAGAATAAGGTTACAAGTGGAGAGAGACAGAGTAAAAGAGAAAAAATAAGATATCACCACCTAGGGATCCAGCATAGATTATCACACAGCTGTAGTCCTCGGATGGCAGGTGCATGCCAGATATCTCAAATCTGCATCTTTTATGTTCCCTGCCCTCACCCTTCTGAGGAGGTGTAGCATAACTTGCACAGACTCAGTGCTGATATGGAGAGTGTTCTGGAAATGAGTTGGTGCGGAATGGGGGTCCCAGGTGATCATTTGTCCCCCCAACTGGGCTGATGAAGCAATGACCCCATTCAGTGGCCTCACTCAGAATTTTAGCAAGAAGGGCTCTGCTTGCCTGTCACTGTTTCTTATTGGATAAGGACAGTATCCTGTTCATCAGTGTGGCTACTTAATGAGGGGCTGCCATTGCAGGGACAGTGTCCAGATGGTTTATCAAATGAGGAAGCATAATATCCAATTTGTCAGAGAGTCTGCTTTGAGATCAAGAGTCTACAGGCCCTTCCAGCCTTAGGAGGATCATAGAATCATAGAATCATCTGGGTTGGAAGGGACCCTGTCCTAGTTTTGGCTAGGGTAAAGTTAATATCTTTTCTAGTAGCGGACGGAATGCCGTGTTTGGGAGTTAGGATGAGAGCAGTGCTGATAACACACGGACGTATCTAGTTGTAGCCAGGCAGTCAAGTACTTTTCAGTTGTTCATATTTCCCCCACTAATGAGAAGGGAAGGGACACAGCCACGACAGGTGAACCGAACTGGCCAAAGGGGGTATTCCATGCCAATTACAGCATGCTCAGAATAAAAGGGAAGCTGGTGCGGGGAGGAGCAGGCAGCTCCAGGGCGTGGTCCAGTTTTGGGCATGGTCCAGTTTTTTGGGATGGCTCTGAGATCTATGACTTGAGTTTGTACAGTTCGGTGAGAAACTGCATTGTGTATCACCAGTTTCATATATTTTGCTATAAAGTCCTGTTATTATTGTTATAGCTATCTTTCTGTTATTCCAGTAAACTATCCTTATCCCAACCCGTGAGGTTTTGGTTCCTTGGGTTTTTTTCCCTTCTCCTTCCCTCTCCACTTCCCTCAACATCCCCCCACCACTCCCTTTTAAAGAAGAAGTGGCTGCGTCGTGCTCAGCTCTCAGCTGGGGCAAAACCACAACACACTCCAAGGATCATAGAGTTCCAACCCCCACCACAGTCAGGGTCACCAACCTCCAAACATAGATCTACACAAGGTTGCCCAGGGCCCCATCCAACCTGGCCCTGGCCCCATCCAGGGACGGGGCATCCACTGCTTCTCTGGGCAGCCTATTCCAGCATCTCACCACTGTCTCTGTAAAGAATTTACCCCTAAAATCTAATCTAAATCTTTCCTTCTTTAGCTTTAATCCATTCCCCTTGTTATATCATTATCTACCCTTTTAAAAAGTCAATTCTCCTCCTGTTTCTATGCTCCCTTCATGTACTGGAAGGCTGCAATGAGGTCCCCCCACAGCCTTCTCTTCTCCAGGCTGAACAAGCCCAGCTCCCTCAGTCTCTCTTTGTACGTGAGGTGCTCCAGCCCTCTAATCATCTTCATGGCCCTCCTCTGAATCCTTTCCAAAAGTTCCACATATTTCTTGTATTGAGGGCTCCGGATTTGGACATAGTTCTCCAGATGGGGCCTCATGAGGGCAGAGTAGAGAGGAGCAATCACCTCCCTGTCCCTGCTGGCTACTCCTCTGCTGATGGAGCTCAGGATACCATTGGCCTTCCGAGCTGCAAGAGCACACTTGCAGGCTTATGTTAAGTTTCGCATCCACCAGAACCCCCAGGTCCTTCTCAGCAGAGCTACTGTCAGGAAGCTCTATTCGCAGTCTGTATATATATCTGGGATTCCTCTGGCCCAGGTGTAAGACCTTATATTTTGCTGTGTTGAACCTCATTAGGTTTACCTGTGCCCACCTTTACAGCCTGTCAAGATCCCTCTGGATGACTTCCTTTCCTTCTAGGGTGTCGAGCACACCACTCAGCTTGGTGTCATCCACAAACTTGCTGAGGGTGCACTCAATTCCATCATCGATGTCATTGATAAAGATGTTACAAAGGACCGGTCCCAAGACAGGCCGTTGGAGGACATTGGTTGTTGTTACTGGTCTCCACCTGGACATAGAGCCATTGACCCTTTGTCCTTTATTCAGTTTCTTATTCACTGGATGGTCCACCCATCAAATCCACCTCTCTCCAAGAGAGAGAAGGATGTTATGGAGGAAAATGTCAAAGGCCTTGCTCAAGTCCAGGTAGATGACATTTGTCGCCTTCCCTATCCACTGATGCTGTCACTCCATCATAGAAGGTCACTAGATGTGTGAGACACAACCTTCCCTTGTTGAAGCCATGCTGTCTGTCCCAGATCATGTGCTCATCCCTCATGTGCTCCAACGTGTCATCAAGGATTTGTTCCATGATCTTCCCAGGCACAGAGGTGAGGCTCACCGGCCTGTAATTCCCTGGATCTTCCTTGCTCCCTTTCTTATAAATGGGAATGACGTGACCTTTTTTCCAGTCCCCAGGGACCTCTCCTGACAGCCATGACTTTTCAGATATGATGGAGAGCGGCTCAGCAACCACATCAGCCAGCACCTTCAGGACCCTGGAATGCATGTCATCCGGCCCAATAGACTCATAGACATTCGGTCTCATGAGATGGTCTTGGACTTGCTCTGCCCTTACAGTGGTGGCGAATTTGCTCCCCCAGTTCCTGCCTAGAGGTTCAGGGATGCAAGGTTCAGTGACTTGAGAATTATGAGAATCCTGGCTGCCGGTGAAGACTGAGGATGGAGACCCTAGTCCAATATTCCGCAGATGCTTGCAGTATCAAGCCCCTTGTGAGGCAAGACCCAGTCCACAAAACATTACCCTGCCCCTTCAGGTTCTGTTATCTTGCAAGATAAATTGCTTGAGACAAACCACTCTTTCCAGTTCCTGCAAATGGTATTTGGAACAATACATTTTATCAGGAACAAGAAGCTTGTTAAGCTGTATTGCTGACATTTAATGATGGCAAAAAAGCTCAGAGTAACAAAACAAACAAGCAACCCAGGAAAAGTTCACCTTTGACTTCTTCAGTCCGAGGTGATCAATAGACAACAGATAATTTGTAAAGAAAAGATTGTGAGTTTTCTTTGGTAAATATAATTTAGCTTAGAACTTTGAAAATTCACTATGAACCTGGTCATAGACAATCTGTAATTAAATTAGTTAAAGGCAGATCATATTCTAAGGATTGAAAAACTTGAATATTTGAAAGTAGACCTTAAGATAATATTGTCTTGTCTAAATTTGTTATTTCTTCTGTATTTTATAGTTTTTCATCCAAGACTGTCTCTGAAATGTTTTAGAACTAGGCAATATTAAAAAAAAGAACGTGGTTTAACAATTTTGATAAATTTGAGTATTGCAATGAAAACCTCTTGTAGTTCAATGGAATTAGAAACTTTGAAAATTTTATCCATTCATAGTTTATTCTGATTGCATTGCCTGTCACAGAGGTTCATTGCAAGTATTTGTTATAAGAACTTGTTTTATGTTGCGTCAGTTGTGTAGAAAGTTTTTATTCTAGGCATGCTTTTTTTGATGAAATCTCAGTCAAAGCCAAAAGCAAGGTTAATAAAATACATAGATATTTTATGATAAAAAACATTAGGCTGTTCTTAATTTTTCCTGAAAGGTAGTCAGTCCTTCCATAGTCTAAATCCAGAAGAAATACTTTTCTGTCAGAAGTATATTCCTTTCTTTCCTCCACTCCTTGTGAAAATGTACCCAGCTAGATTAAATTATGTGCCTCAGGAGCATGGAAGTTCATACGCATTAAATAAAAGGACTTCTTAGAACTGTAGATTTTGAATTCCCTATGTAGTTCTTTCCTGGTAAGCTCTTTTGGCCTGGGTTAGATGGATACTGCCAGTACAGCTACAATCCTGCATGCTCCTAACAAAGATGGAAGATGGAGGCCTTTCTCTTCTGGAAATGAAACAGTTTATTCCCCTTCCTGGCGTTGGTAATTTAGGGGAAAATGTCTTGACTGCAGAGGGAATAAAACACTGACCTTAAACACTAAAGGGGCAAAGGACAAGTAACCTGGGAAAACATGACTGTTTCCTAGATGATTTCCATACTCAAGAAAGTCAGAGTGGGTTCCATTCTCCTGGGATATTCACAGGCAAATCTGAAGGGCCTGGAGAGGAAGGTGGAAGTAAGACAGGGTGCTCAGTCAAGGAGCAGATGAAGAGCTCTAGGTTAAATGTATCTGTTGCTGGAAACTGGGACCTGCAGCCAGGGGAATAGGGAGATTCAGAAAGCTATGGTCTGAAAATAAATGCATTTTCACTTTGATTACCTTTTCCTCAGGAAGTGGGAATGTTACCATAGGTCTAAGCTTGCTGAATGTCATCAGCAGAATTAGTTAACTCATATCATCAAGGGACAAAAAACATCATGGAGTAATACATTCCCTTTTCATTCTTTGGAGCTTTGGGAAATACTTCTGTAATCACCATGTCCCAGAAGCTGATATCTTTATATATTTCCACCTTACAATAATACTAGCCCAGTCTGTTTTCATATTCTTGTTCCCCTAGTTTCTTAGACTTCATCCTCTCTCTGCCTTTTTTTTATTTCTTCGATCCCCTCCCCCCCACACCATAATAATAAGTTTTGTATATTTAACAGCTATTGCAGTTTTTCCTATTTTAAATCTAAAAGCTATTCTTTTTCCTTATCTTACTTTTTTTGTCTATTGGCAAGACTGATAACTGTTTTGCCATTTCTTCTGTTGCTTTCTGTTTAATTTACTGGATCTTTTAAATTTTGAATATTTTTTAAAAACATTAAGATATTCAAGCACAGTATTATGGCCTTTAAAATGATTCCCCACAAAATACTTTTTCTATGTTAGTCTGATGTGGATTTGATGGATGGATTGTTTGGTGGATGTGGAATTGGTTAGATGGCTGCATATAGAAGATAGTGGTCAATGGCTCAATGTCTAGATGGACTTCAGTGACAAGTGGTGTCTCTCAGGGGTGTCTACTGGGACCGGTACTATTTAGAATCTTCATCAAAAACAGACAGTGGGACTGAGTGTATCCTCAGCAAGTTTGAAGATGAGTGGTGTGGCTGACATGCCTGAGGTATGGGATGCCCTTCAGAGGGACCTGGACAATTTGAAAAGTGGCCCATGTGAACCTCATAAAGTTCAACAAGGCCGAGTACAAGGACCAGAAGCGGGGTCATATCAACCCTCAGTTGCACCTGAAAGGTGCACTCACAGTCCAGAAGGCAAAGTTGATCCTGGGCTGAATCAAAAGAAGTGTGGCTAGCAGGTTGAAGGAGGTGATTCTAACCCTTTCCTCTGCTTTTCTGAGACCTCACTTGCAGTGCTGCTTCCAGATAGGGTCATCAGCACACAGGAAAGACAGGGTCCAGAGTAGGGCCACAAAAATGATCAGAGATATGGAACAACTTTAGTAAAGTAGAAAAAAGTAGTAAAGCGTTAGAGATTTGAGATGATTCAGCCTGGAGAAGAGAAGGATCTGGGGAACCCTTATTGCAGGCTTCCAATATGTAAAGGAGGCTTATAAGAAGGATGGGGACAGGCTTTTTAATAGGGGCTGTTGTGATAGTCCAAAGGGTAATGGTTTTAAATTGAAAGAGGTCAGATTCACACAAGAAATAAGGAAGACATTTTTTACAATGCTGGTAGTGAAACACTGGTACGAGCTGCTCAGAGAGGTAGAAGATGCTCCATCCCTGGAACTATTCAAGATCAGTTTGGATGACAATCTGAGCAACCTGACCTAAACAAGGATGTCCCTGCTTGTTGCAGTGGAATTTGGGCTATATGACCTTTAAAGGTCACCTCCAACCCAAACTATTCTATGATTCTGTGATTCTGTAATTATTGTAAAAACTAATGCTGCACAATGGGGTAAGGGGGAAACTGAGGTGTATGATATGCCTGGCTGATCAGTAGGCTCTGCATGGGATGAAGAGCTGGAATCACATATGATGGGTAAATGCTAACTTTTATCTTGGCAGTTGTGTACTGGCTACATGGATGTACAATATTGACTCATAACTCTGTTCAATATTGACTTGACAGAGGACACTGAAGGATGCAGCCTGAAAAATATCTCATTAGCTGTTCACTACCTTTTGTCTCTAATAGAAGTGAAAAGTCTTCAACAGGATACCCATCTCTCATAATATCAAAGAAATTACAAATGAGAGACACGTTGTGTACAGTAAAGTGGTCTCTTCATGACAGTGGTGATAGAGAAACTGTCCATAACACTGTATAATTTGTGGGAGATTTGTAGGTCATTAGCAGAAATGAACTTCCATCTTGCTGACATCTAATACGTCAGGATCTTATGCATACTGCTAGGTGGAGAGTGAAATATTTTCTCCTCAGGAAATTAACCAAGTAATATCAAGACTCCTGGTACTGTAGAACATATTAGACTTAAATTATGTGGCATGGCTTCCTAATTTATGCAGCAGACCTACTACAGAATTATATGGCAATGTAAGTTGCTTCCAAAATAATTCAGTAGCCTTTAGTTTATTTAAATAATTTTGAAATCTGAAAAGTAAAATGAGACTATAAAACTGCCTATTATTTTTTGTGTAATAGCAGACTTAGCAAGCTTAAGGACTGCAGGAAGGACAATCTTTTGAAAAAAACTTGCTAGCTGACAGTTTAAGACATATAGTGATAGCAAGGAAAAATGAGTTGAAGCAAACAGAGTTTGAAATTAATCAAATGATACCAAGTGTTCAAAGGATATTCTAGCACAGGAGATCACCTAAAGGGGGCAGGAGCACCCTGTACCCAATCTATTCTTCAGGGTCTACAGCGAGGACCCTGAAGTGCATAGGAGCTCTTCTGTGTTAAAGGCTGCACCAAGCTGGCAGCTCTTTTCCAACAAATGAGCGAGAAACATGCAAAAATTGAAACATTGAGGGAATACATTAGGGAAGTTGTCACTGTACATGAAAGAAAAAAGTTACTAATTTTATGATGCAATTAGAATTTTTGTATCTGACTAGAAAAAAGTTAATTAGGTCACTGTGCAAATAGCCTCAAAATTACCATATATATATAACACTCAAGTAAAATTAAGAGCCTAATTTAGAGATTCATTCAATTCTGCTGCAACATAAATTTGAATCTGAGACATATTTCATACTTCATGGAAGAATTCTGGGATAAATATATGTTTTATTTCAGTTACCCATGACCTTTAAACCTCATGCTGTATTTAGAAATATCTCACATCACATTTATTTATTTTAATTTCAATTATGGAAATGGTAGAGCAATACTGTAGTATTCCTTTTCAAAAAGCTGTGATGAATAAATTTGATGATATATGATAGTGGAGACAATGTTGTCAGTAAACATTCATAATACATGTCAGATTTAAAAGCATTTATTTTTTTACAAAATGGAAAATCAAAACTAGATGTTTTTTCAGAATCTTTTTCTTATTTCTTAACTCAGTATAGCATTCTAGGATGCATATGTACAATGAATATTTGTAGACATTGGATTTTAGTGACACAATTACCAAATTAAAAAAAGTTAAAAATAATTAAAAAAAGTTCAAAATAATTAAAAATAAAATTGCTTTGAAGCACTTATTTAGTAGTGATAGATAAAAGAAAAAGCATGGAAAGATCAAATGCACTTTAAAAATGGATGCTGCAATTAACTGAATTCACAGGTGGAATCTTTAAGCAAATAACAGATAGCATAAGAAAAGTTACTGTTGTTAAACCACCATAGTGATAAAGCTGCCTCCTGAGACAGGCACACAAATAAAATATTGGGAAGATGTTTGTTTTCACTGCTTTTTCTCACCATTTCCAAAAATCTCAGTTAAACCCACATAGCTTTACTCCACTTTAAAATCCATTTAGACTACCCTTCTTTTTATAAAAAGAAGCCCCAGGCCTTCTATAAATAAAACATGCATCTGAAAATTTGCTAATGCAGCACTGCCCCAGTAGATACTTTTACATACAGCGTTATTAAGTGGAAAGAAAATGCTGTGCAGGTTATGAAATACTGGCTTGCTTTATATAACAAACTGGTGCAAAAGTTAAGTCTGGCAGATCTTCAGTTTGCACTGACAGAGGTTTGATAAACTTGCAGAAGCCTCACCAAGGGTTGCTCACGTCATGTACCAATCTGTATCCCCATATTACACCTGCTTAAGAAATAAGTCATAAAAATTTGCTCTAGATGTGTAGCTATACTGTAAGAAAGCTAAAAGAGCCATCCAAATTCCAGGCAGGTGCTATTCTGATGGTGAGTTTGAACTCAAGTGAATAAGAATCAGGGCTCCTATTAGAAAGTGGTAGAGGTAAGAACACTGAAAGACACAAAATGTATGTGAAACATCGAGTTTAAAATATGCAATAATTTCTAAATCTGTCCAATAGTTTTCCCTTCTCACTAGTAAGTTCCTAGTAAATAAAAGAGCAGTATTGTTCCTTCACTCCTATTTTATCAGACTGATCATAAACTTAAAAGGGAAGAGGCTAAATATTGATTTGAATATTTCATTATATTTAACAGTTGATCCCATCCTCAGCAAAACAGAATAGCCACGTTTATATTATCAGCTTTCACTGCAGCACAGTCTGAAGTGGGAAACTGGTTCAAATAATTATTTTTATCTGAAAGAAAGGCAACTCAAACTATTACTATACAAATTACATTTATCTAATTAGTACATATATTTGCTTTTATGTCACTTGCAAGTACTAATATTTGTTCATATTTTGTCAATTTGCAGTGTTTTCAGTAAATAAAGTGGCAGGATGAAGAAATAACAGGAATTCCCACAGACTATATTTCTAAAAGATAAATGACTAAAATAACTTCTAACAAGGCAAAATGCAATGACCACCTAGTTTCCAAGATTCAGCTGCTTGCATTTGGAAAAGAGGGCACAGTGTTCTTTCAAATATATAGAAAGCAATGCCTTCCTTTTTGTTTTGTGGAAAGGATTTTACATGAGATTTCCATATTTCATTTAGAATACCAGAAATGATGGTGTCTATAAATATTTTATCTTTATCAGTACCTGATGGAAGAACAGGAAATGCCAATAATATATATCTACTGGGGAAATGTATCTATGAAAAGCAATTCCAGCTTCCATGTGATACGGCAGTTGGAGTAAAGCCTTTTGGAAAAGGAGCTTAACCTACAAATTTGTGAAATCTGCAGCAAATTCCTAATTGCAGGGTAAGGGATTGGTGGATGTTGGGGAAAGAATCTGCAACTCTCCTTTGAAGTATGTATGAATGGGCAATGACATCTTCCCCCGCACACAAGACTAAGTTAGTGGAAGCATGAATTGTGTTTTCCTTATAGACCTTGTGATCTACAGCTGACCCTGTTTGCCATTCTGTTCTAACTAGTGCAAGTCTGCTTAAATTCCAAGAATTACAATATTAAAAATGTGTTTCAACAGTATATGACTGTAGAACTGTTCACTGAATGCTGTTAATAAAGCCTCTTCCCCTGTTCATTACTTAGCAGCAGTGGTGACAGCTGTTTACAGACATTGTTGCCAGTGATTTATTTCATCTAACACTGATTGTACAGAGATATTCAGACTTCTTGTCCACATATACTTGACTAAGAGTTCCTGCTGACTTTTAATAAGCTTCTTAAAAATTAGAAAGGCCAAAAGACCCTCCTTATTTGAAAAGTATGCTGTTTAAATCTCATCCAGCTGCAGCTCCTGGGAATAGCCTTGCAGGCAATGTGATGTGTTTATATTGATTACACGCTAGTGATGGACATTAGATGCTATGAGTTGGACTGTCCTGGAAATGTCAAAGTATCAATAATATCATGGGTGTCATGATAATCTCCCAGGCAGCATCAAAACCTTATGTGTCTCACAGATAAGTGAGTCAGAGCCACACGTTAATTTCCCCTCAGTCCAAGGGATGGCAGTGCATACAATGGCACTGGAGATTCTTCAGTAACACTGTAGGTATTCTACTTGGTGGAGTAAGAGTTATATTTAATTTATGTGACTTGATTGGGCCAGCATGTGCTTCATGTCTGACATGGCAAGCCAAATATACTTGTGGTCAGTCAAGAGTTAGGGCTGTTTTAACCTCTTTCTAATCCACTAGATGCAATAATAGAATTATCAGGGTTGGAAAACACCTTCAAGATCATTAAGTCATCATTAACTATCAGTGCTACACCACCATAACCTCTAAACCATCTCTTGAAGTGCCACATCTACCCGTTATTTGAACAGCTCCAGGGATGGTGATTCCACTACCTCCTAGGCAACCTGTTCCAATGCTTCACCACTCTTTCAGTGAAGTAATTTTTCCTAACATCCCATCTGAACATCCCCTGGCACTAGTTATTAGGGAGAATACATCTTGTCCCACCACTAGTTATTAGGGAGAGGAGGCCAACACTTGCCTCACTACAACCTCTTTTCAGATAGCTGTAGAGCACAATAAGGTCTCCACTAATCCACCTGCAGGCTAAACAGCCCCAGCTTCCTCAGCTTCTCCTCATAACATTCTCCAGACTTCTAATCAGCCTAGTAAATAATTGCTACATAAATTAAATCTGAGTCATTAAAGAATATAAATTTCTAAGAGGGTAAGTAGGCTTTCTCCTCTTTGTAAGACCCAATTCCACTACGGATATTTTGGCTTGAGTATTAACATTTCATAATTTATATGTTTTCATGAAATTAATATCTATTTTTCAGCTGTACATAAATTAATATGTAATGGTGATTTAATCCAGGAAGTTTTAGTTTCTAGTTTACATTAAAACAAAAACTAACTCTGTTTCAGTGAAAAAATACTAAGATTACATTATTCTAACACAGAGATAAGTGAGGTTGGTTGGTAATATGAGTTATACCTGTAGCTGTTGAAGAGGACACAAAGAAAAGAAGTAAATCTAAGAAAACTGTTCCATTTCATCAAAGTAAATACCTTCCTTTTTCACCTAAAGACAGAATTAATTGACAGAAGGATTAGAGATCATTACATATAGCTAATTAGAACAAATTCAGAAGCTACTATAATTTGATGGCTGCAAACTTTAAGTACTCTTTAAATGAATGTTAATATTTACCATCAATGAATTCACTAAATTGTAAGATAGGTTGATAGCTGGAGGGTAAGGCACAGGCTCTCTCTGATCCATGGCAGCGAGCACAGTTCCCAACTTTTTCAAATGAACTTAGTGTAAGCACTGCTCTGCAAAGGCCAGTTCTAAAAGTGGGGTGACAAATGATCCACATAATCCAAATCTGAAGGAGATAATTTAAATGTTTTTCTGTGGAGTCATAGCTACATTTCAATCACACAGTTATGTCACATTTTGTAAAGTCTGATAAGGTCTGATCCATTGGGTTTATAGATGAGAAAAGTGCAAACCTTAAGTCTCCTCACTGGAAACAAACTGAAATTTAATTGAAACCTAAAATTAATTCTTTTATTTTTCTTTGACACTTCTGTTTTCTTAGAGCAGCTGAGGATACCAGGGCTCTTTGGGGACTTCTTTTGGGCTTTTTATTTGGCTCAATAATTTTCACATTCCTCAGAGGAGGTAATACATGAACACTGTCCTTCATCTGTGTTTCTCTCTTTACTGTGCTGTCACATAATAGGACATAAGGAAAAATGTTTTAAATGGAAATATAAAAATAATATTTTATGGATTTAATTTATTCTGTGAGGAAAGTGCCATCGCCTTAGGAATTAAAATATGAAATACTTCAATATTAAAACCTTTAATAAAGGCACATTTTTATTTTCTGATCTGCCCTATGAATCTCTAGGAATTAAAATATGAAATACTTCAATATTAAAACCTTTAATAAGGGCACATTTTTATGATCTGCACTATGAATCTCATATACAGAAAAGGCAAAATTGATCCAAAGCAGCAGAATCAATAAAAGAGTTGTTAATATTTCATTAGGTATTTTCAAATTCTTTAGAGTTTTTCTGAGATCCCAGATGTAGCAATTTTTTCATAATACTAATTAAGAAGAGCCATTTGTCAGAAACTCCTTGATTTAGACAAATATTTATGACAGTCCCTGCTTAATTTGGGGGGAAGGAAGATAGGACTGGATTGTTGGACTTTATTGTGATTTTTTTTTTTCTTCTTAATAGCTTCAATATGAAAGGCACTTTTTGATGAAATAAATGTTTTGAAGCATTAAGAAGCATTTTCTCCTGCTAAACTAATCCAAATATTGTCTGTTGTTTGGTTTTTGCTTCGCTGATTCATCAACAATGCTGACAGTTTAGTTCTTCTTACCATGGAAGGCAGTGGTTTTAAAATTTCTAATTTTTTTAGGTTTTCTGCAATCATACTTGGTTAAAGCTTATCCACTTGTGTTGATCATGTTAGAATGATGCATGTCTAATATATATTAGACATGTTCTATTGGTAGTAAGAAAAAAAAGCTGTCTTAAATTATTTGTCTTGTTTAGGTTAGCTGAAAGTAGTGAGGTTCCAAAATTTAAAAGCCATTAAACTAATTAGACAGCTAAATGTCTCCATAATAAACAGAAGACCTTGGAAGTTACCTTCATTACTTCTAATAGGAAAATGTATCACGATGTGATGGGAAGTACCTGAAGAAGTATCTGCCTGGATGCAAATTCTATTGACAGGGCAATCTGCAGACTCAGAAATATTCTTATGAACACCATCAGAGACTCACATGTCCCTCCTTTTTCTTTGTAACTAGAGACCAAGTTTAAATGTTATTTAGATGGTCTAGAAATTACTTGTACATTCTCTTATGTATGTCTCTTGTAAACCTATTATATTTCAGCCAGATCCAAGGAGAAAAAAAAAAAAGCATGCCTAAGTTTTGCTACTTTCCTTGCTACAGGGAAGGATTAAGAACACTCATTCTGAGTTTATTTTTGTGTACAAGACTTACCAGTCCATATAGTCTGCATGAACTGAAAAATAATTCAATTGTACTCTGAATGATCAGAAAATATTCTTTGTTGAAACATGTAGCTGAATAAATGAGTCTAAGTTCCTTTATATTTTTGTGATTGTTAGCTGTCTACAAAAATGTAATTGCTTCATTTACATATTAATATAAAGGTATAGATGGATGCTGTCCTCTGCTTCATTGTAATTGTCAGGTCTTGGGATATGCACAACAGCATATTGTGGAAATAAATGAATTAATGCCTCGAAGTCTCTTTCTAAATCTGCATATAAAAATAGTCAGGAGTTATTCACTCCCACTGTTTCTTGTGTTTGTCTATAACACATATGGAGACTCCATTAAGAACTAAATTTTCTATGAAATAAATAAATAAATATGGTAAATTAATGTTCTAAGGATCAGAGGTACAAAGTTATCTGAGTCACCTCTTAACAGATTTGGAACATATTTTAAAAATTCTTTATACCAACATTCTGCAATAAATTTGGTCATTATGTTCATCTCATCAATTTAGCAAGATCAATAGATCTATCAACTATAATTGGTTTGCCTAGAAATTTTTCTACTAGCAATAAAAGACAGTTTGATAAAGTAGCTTCTGTAATTTTCATTCAGGTGTCAGACGAATGAGGTGGAATACACTGCAAATTGTCCTTTCTTAAGTCATTGACATTTTTGCTTTAGTAAAACTAGTTTAATCTGATCTGACTGGGCAGATGTTTCCACCCCTGCAGATTCTGTAGGAGTCAATGGACCTTCACACAATTTTATAGTCATTTGATACAGTGCTTGTATTGTTGCAGAGTGTGTGCTGCAGAGGCTGCTATCTTATCTGGAATATTAAAACAAGTAAATTAAAAATGTCAGCACATGACTGGTAAAGAGGTAAAAATTCTCACTCATTTATTTTATCAATAGAAATTTGTTATTAACAACATAAAATAAAATAACAATAACTTAAAATTATAAGTAATTTCTGGTTTCTATAAGAAAATAATTCTCATTTTGCAATGGCCTTTTAACTTCTGTGGCAAAAGTGAGCACAGTGTAGGTGTAAAAAGAGACCATATTTCATGTTTTGTGTTCTTTCATCCAGTTGCCAAAATTACTGAAAATATTCATCTTTAAGGTGTGAAATCTTTGGAAAATGTGGCTGGATAAAGTAAATACAATTGAGTCTAAAGTAAAGGCACTTATTTCTTGGTCGGGTGGGGAAGAAAGAAGAAAGGAGAAAATATATGAGACAAGTTCATAATTTGTAAACATATATATTTAGTTTTAAAACAAGGATAAAACATATACTAGTGATGAGAGGCTTTTTTGCCCACAATACAAATGTTATATATTGCACCCATATTGTATGTTATATATTATATATTTTATATATAAAGTTATAGAATATGTTTAATATATTATATAACAATATATTTAATATATTATATAACAAGGCAAAATCTATCATCAATTAATGATATTAATTAATAAATGCATTTAAAAATAAATAAATACCTTTTTTAACCTTTTATCTGGAGACAATGCAAATAGCATCTAAGTAGAGATCTCTTAAATAGAATATGCATGATAAAACTTTGTTGCTAGAGAAGGTTTAGAAGGTTTGTTTACATGTCAAGATAGCTAATGCCTACTACTACTAACAATTTGGACCCAAATGTAAATTTGATCAGAGTGCAATAATTTTATGTAGACAATAGTACAACCATACAAACTAAACTATATTGTGTGTAAAGTATATAATGTTGGACAGAATATGTTATGCATACCCTTGTAAGAAGGGTACTTCTTGCTCTCTGTGTTAAGAAATGGATAGAGTGTGAAGAAATATCCCTACAGAATAGCAATGAGCAGGTTGAAAGCTTATGGGTGAGAATTAGGGATTGTGACTGTCTTAATTTTATGTGGCTGGGTTCTGGTGGAGAAGGAGGGGCTGCAGGGGTAGGACTTTTACAAGAAGCAGCTAGAAGCTCTCCGCAGGCCAGAGAGAGTAGATACCAGCTTGGCTTAAGGCCGGAGTCATTGCTGACCAAGGCCAAGCCCATTAGCAATGGTCATAGTGCCTCTGTGAATCACATTTAGGAGAAAAAAACCCACAAGAGGATGCTTTTTGCCACATGAGAAGGGAGTGAAAAGATATAAGAAACTGTGCAGACAACAAGGCCAAAGAAGGTAGGGGGGCGTGGGGAGGGGGTGGGTATGAGGTGCTCCAGGTACCAGAGAGAGAGATTCCCCTGCAGTCTGTGGAGAAGACCAAGGCAAAGCAGGCTGTTTCCCTGCAGTCCATGGATAATGGTGGGAAGCAGAGATCCCATCTACAGGCTGGGGAGGACTGCACGCCAGAGCAGGTGGAGACACTTGAAGGATGCTGTGACCCTGTGGAAAACCCATGTTGGAGCAAGCTCCTGGCAGCAAAACTTGCAGCCCATGGAGAGACCGACCCATTCTGGAGCAGGTTTTCTGGGGAAACTTGTGACTCTGTAGAGGACAAGGCTGGAGCTGTCTGGGCCTTAAGGTCGGCACCCCATGGAAGGGAGACATGCTGAGGCAATTGGTGAGGAGCTGAAACCCCAATAGAAAGGACTCATGGAGAAGTTCATGGAGGACTGCCTCCTGTGGGTGGGACCCCATGCTGGAGCCAGGTAAGGGTGTGAGGTATGTTCCCCCAGCTAAGAAGGAGAACAACATGGGAGGAACCTCCTGAAACCCCTATTCCCCCATTCCCTGCCCCTTCCCATACTACAATGTGGGGGAAGAAGGTAGCAAAATCATGACTAAAATCTGCTAAGAAACTGGGGGTTGAGGGGAACTCGAGGTGTTTTAAGATCTGGTCATATTTCTCATTATCTTTCAGTGTGTGTGTAGTGTAGTGTAAAAAATTAGAGTTTTCTCTTCTTTATTCTGTGTTGAGTCTGTTTTACCCATCATGCTAATTGTGGAATGATCTCTCCCTGTCTTTATCTCAGCTCCTAAGGCTCTCAATATATATTTTCTCCCCTGCCCAGGTGAAAAGGGGAATGATAGGAGTGGCTTTGGTGGGCATTTGGCCTTCAGCCAGGGTCAAACCACCACAATGACAACAAGGGGAGCCTTGTAGTTGGGGTCTACTACAGGCCACCTGATCATGGGGAGCCTATTGATGAAACCTTCTTGCTCCAGCTTCAGGACACATCAAGCTCCCAGGTTCCCAACCTGCTGGGGAATTTCAATCACCCTGATACCTGTTGGAAAAGTAGCATGGAGAGCTGTAGGCAATCAGAGACTCCTGGAGTACCTAGAGGACAATGTCCTGAGATGGGAAGTAGACAGCCCTACTTGAGAGGAAGTGATATTGGACCTGATGGTCAACCAATGCAAGTGAACTCAACAGGGATGTCAAGATTGGAGGCAGCCTGGGCTGCAGTGATCATGCACTCGTGCATTCTCACGCACTCATTCACTGTTGTAAGGCATATGAACCAAATGAGGTGTAGTCAGGATCTTGAATTTCAGGAAAGTCAACTTCCAGCTCTTCATAGAGGAAATAAATAAGACTACCTGGGAACCAGTCCTCAAAGAAAATGGGGCAGAAAAGAGCTGGTAGATCTTTAAGGACACTTTCAACAAAGCAAACGAGCTCTTGATCCTCAAGTGTAAGAAGTCAGGCAAGGGAGGCAAGAAACCGGCATGGTTGAGTTGAGACCTGCTAGTCAAATTAAAAAGCAAGATGGAACTACACAGGCAGTGGAAGCAGGGAAAGGTATCCTGGGAAAAGTACAGGTATGTTGCCCGGTTATGTAGGGATGAGGTCAGGAAGGCTGAGGTGCGCTTGGAGCTAAACTTGGAAAGAGATGCCACGAAAACAAAGAAGGACTTCCACAGGTACATGAACCAGAAAAGGAATCACAGAATCACAGAACTGAAGAGTGAGGGGATCTCCACAGATTGAGTCCAACCTCCCTGCCAAAGAAGGTTTCCTAAGACACGTTGCACAGGTAGGTGTCCTGAAGAGTCCTGAATATCTCTAGAGGAGAAGACTCCACAATGCCCCTGTAGGCCTGTCCCAGGGCTCTGTCACCCTCACCGTGAAAAAATTCCTCCGCATATTGGTGCAGAGCTTCCTATGTTCCAACTTGAAGCCATAACCCTTTGTTCTGTCCCCACAGACCACTGAAGAAAGGCTGGATATTTCACTTTGTCTCACACACTTCAGATATTTATAAACATTATTAGATCCGCTCTCAGTCTTTTTTTCTCAAGGCTGAACAGCCCCAGTTCTTTCAGCCTATCCTCATAGGGGAGATGCTCCAGGCCCTTAATCATCCCTGTAGCCCTCTGCTGGACTCTTTCTAAGGGATCTCTGTCTTTTTTGGGGGCCCAGAGCTGGACACAATACTCCAGGTGGGGCCTGACCAGGGCAGAGTAGAGGGAGAGGGTGACCTCCTGTGACCAGCTGGCAATGCTCCTTTTAATGCACCACAGGATTCCACTGGCCCTCTTGGCCACCAGGGCACACTGCTGGCTCATGGCCAACCTGTCATCCACCAGGACCCCCAGGTCCTTCTCCACAGAGCTCCTCTCCAACAGGCCATCCCCCAGCCTGTACTGATACATGCGGTTATTGCTCCCCAGGTGCAAGACTCTACACTTGCTTTTATTAAACCTCATCTGGTTTCTCCCTGCCCAGCTCTCCAGCCTGTCCAGGTCTCGCTGGATGGCAGCGCAGTGTTCCTGCGTGTCAGCCACCCCTCCCAGCTTTGTAACATTGGTGTACTTGCTGAGTGTGGATGCTATTCCGCTGAGGGTGGACACTGAGGTCGTCAATGAAGATATTAAAGACCAGACCCCACACCGAGCCCTGGGATGCACCACTAGTCACAGGTCTCCAGCTGGACTCTGCTGAGCTCCTCTGAGCTCAGCCCGACAGCCAGTTCTCAACCCGCCTCACTGTCCACTCCTCTATCCCATACCCTCTCAGCTTTTCTATCAGGATGTCATGGGAGACAGTATCAAAAGCCTTGCTGAAGTCAAGGTAGATGACATCCACTGCTCTCCCTCCATCTACCCAGTCAGCAATGAGATCATAGAAGGCTATGAGATTGGTCAGCACAATCTCCCCTTAGTGAATCCATGCTGACTACTCCTCATGACCTTCTTCTCTTCCAGTTGCTTGGTGATGGCATCCAGAAAAAGTTATTCCATCACCTTTCCAGGGACAGAAGTGAGGCTGACTGGCTTATAGTTGCTTGGGTCCTCCTTCTTGCCCTTTTTGAAGATTGGAGTGATATTGGATATCCTCCAGTCTTCAGGCACCTCTCCTGTTCTCCAAGAGCTGTAGAAGATGATAGCGAGCAGCTCCGCAATCACTTCTGCCAGCTCCCTCAGCACACATGGATGTATCCCATCCGGATCCATGGATTTGTGTGCATTGATCCCTTTGAGACTCCCTTACTTTCTTCCAGTGTCCGTGGTTACTGAGGGGCCTTTGAAGTGAAGACCGAAGCAAAGAAGGGATTCAGTATCTCCACCTTCTCATCATCACCCGTCACCAGGACACCCGCCTCATTCAGCAAGGGACCCACACTATCCCTGGTCATCCTCTTATATTCACATATCTAAAAAAACCCTTTTTATTATCCTTTATGTCCCTTGCCAGTTTCATCTCCAAGTGGGCTTTAGCCTTCCTAATCTCATCCCTACAGGCCCTGACAACATTCCTATATTCTTCCCAGGTACTCAAACCCTTTTTCCGCAATTCATAGATCTTCTGCTTCCCTCTGAGTTTACTCATTAGCTCCCTGCTCATCCATGCAGGTCTTCTGCCTCTCTTTCCCTATTTCTTGCTCAAAGGGATGCACCTATCCTGTGCTTGGAAGAAGTGCTGTTTAAATGCTAGCCAGCTCTCACAGGCTCCCTTTCCTTCTAACAGCCTAACCCATGGGATAGCTCCTGTTAGGTCCCGGAAGAGATCAAAGTTTGCTCTTCTAAAATTCAGGGTAGCTATCCTGCTTTTTGGCTTGCTTCTTCCATTCAGGATCTTGAACTCTACCATTTCATGGTCACTTTGTCCCAAGCTGCCCCATCCATTTCCCTGATGAGCCCATACTTATTGGTTAAAACTAGGTCCAGGAGTCCCAAGGGGGAGTCTTTGAAGTGAAGACCAAAGCAAGGAAGTCCTTCATTATCTCCACCTTCTTAGCATCCTCCGTTAACAGGACAGCCCCCTCATTCAGAGGGGACCCACCCTAGTTGTCCTCTTACTGTTCACACACTTTCAAAAACCCTTCTTATTATCCTTTATGTCCTTTGTCAGCTTCATTTTCAGGTGGGCTTTAGCCTCCCTCGTTGCATCCATGCAGGCCCCGACAACATTTATATATTCTTCCCAAGTGCTCAGACCTTTTTTCCATCGACCTTCTAATTTCTTTTGAGTCTATGCATGAACTCCCTGCTTATTCACACAGGTATCCTGACACTCTTTCCTGATTTCTTTCTCATAGGGACACACTGATCCTGAGCTTGGAAGAAGCGATGTCTAAATGCTGAACAGCTCTCACAGGTCCTTTTGCCTTCTAATCCAGTCTGTCCCACCGCGTCTCCGTGATCTCAATGAGATCACAGCCTTGTGACTGCACAAAGATCTCTAACTCTTCCTGGTTATTTCCCATGATGTGTGCATTAGTATACAGACACTTTAGGGAGGCAGCAGGTGCAGGTATCCCTAATGGGACACAAGAAGATTTTGGATGGGGAATAGGCCACGGTACCTCCTCTGAGGAGTCCTCACAATATCCTACAGGAAAATCAAGAGAATTTTCCAAGCAATCACCTAGAACAACCTCATCCCCAAGCCCTTCTCTGTCTCATTGACCTCTACCCTCTTCCCCAATCAACTCTAGTTGAAACCTCTGAACTTCTCACTCAGTCCCAGCGAGCATCATGTTATCCCCTTCCGCCTTCATACATAGTGTAAAGCCCTCTTAATGAGCCCTGCCAACTCCTGGTCTAGGATCCACTTTCCCCTTGGAGACAGGTGAGACCTATCCACAGCCATCAGGCCAGATGCTGAGTAAACCATCCCATGGTCAAAGAACCCAAAGTTCCTGTGGTGGCACCAGCCTTTCAGCCACTTGTTCAATGCCTAGCCTGCTCCAAATCCCTCACCTCACCAGAAGGGATAGAGGAAAAGATAACTTCCTCAACCAAGTGCCCTACACCCCTGAAATCTCTTTTGGTAGCACCCAGGCTACCCTGAGTGACTACATCACTGCCTGCCTAAACTATCAATAATGGGTAGTAATCAGAGGAACAGACCAAACCTGGAAGTTTTCTGGTGATGTCCCTGTGTCCTGGTTTCAGCTATGATGGAGTTAGTTAAACGTTTTTTTAGCAGTGAATGGAATGCCATGTTTGGGTGTTAGCATGAGAATAGTGCTGATAGCACCCTGATGTTTCCGATTTGTTGCCGGGCAATCAAGGACCTTTCTCAGCTCTGCATACTTCCTTACTAGTGAGAAAGAGGGGGACGCAGCCTGGACAGGTGACCCGAATTGGCCAAAGAGGATATTCCATGCCAGTTACGTCATGTTCAGTATAAGGGGGGACTGGGGGGAAGAGGGGGAGACAACGCCAGGACGTGCAGTTTTTCTGGGGCGGTCGGGTTGTCCGGGACGGGCTCTAAGCTGTGCGGCCTGAGTTGTGTGGTTTGGTGAGAAATTGCATTGTGTATCACCAGTTTCATCTATTTTGTGCTTTAAAATCCTGTTATTGTTATATCTAGTTTTCTGTTATTGTTTAGTAAACTATCCTTATCCCAACCTGCGTGGTTCTGGTTTCTAGGTTGTGGTTTCTTTTCCTCCTTTCTTCCTTCCCTTTCCCCCTTCCCCCAACTTTCCTTCCCCCTTCCTTTTAAAAGTACAAGCGACTGTGTGGGGTGCGGCCCCCGGCTGGGGCAAAACCATGACAGTTATTTTGGCGCCCAACGTGGGGCACGAACGGTTGGGATAACGGTAGATCTGACCCTAACTATCGCAATTAAGATAAGCACTGTTGTTTAAGCAATCTCTGGTCACGATGCTGTGGTATTTATTCACAAGGCTGTGGCAGCAAAACCACCGCATGCTGTATACAATCCTGGCAGGATTCTTTACTCTCTCAGGTCTGCGGCTCCTGTATTTGTTCCCATACTTCATTATAATGTATTTTATGATATCGGTCTATGATACAATAATATCGATGATCATGAGCTTAAGCTGGTACTTGTATGAGGTTTTGCTGTCCTGTCCATTCTTTGGACAGGGAGGGGTTAATAACAGTAGCCGGTATGGTGGGGGCACTGCTTTCTTTTCTTTTGGGCTAAATACAACAGCTCTTAGGACAGTTTTTGAAAATCTTCAATATCTCTGGGATATTCAAACTAGCATTTTGCTATTGGTAGGTTTGGTGCAGATGGTTCAGTTTTTGTTATATATCAAGCATAGGTTTATGAATACCACTGAAGAGCTTTCTCCGAGACAGAATAATCACGAGTGGCAGGGCATGTGGCAAAGTATGGGCGAGTACCTAGGTACTTTCTCACGCCCGATGGTTTGGAATTTCACTCCTGAACAGTTACAAGACCCCGATCAAGTGACTGTATACCTAAGGAAAAATTGCTGTAGGTTTCCCAGAGATGGACACCTTACTGCACTGTGCTGGGCTCTGGCCACTGTTTATCAAACACTGCTTGATAGCAGGCAGCACTGTCAGCACTGTCAGGGAGAAGGGAAAGGAAACAGACTGGCAGATACTATAGCTGCTGCAACCACTGGGGCTGACACTGCAGCTACTGCAACCCCTGTGACCAACACTGCAGCTACTGTAATCTCTACAGCAGACACTGCAGATGATCTGAAAAACCAATCCACACCAGTGTCTGTTGCTCCCGTACAAAAGAGGAAAGGCACAAAGAAATCAGTTCGCATAGTGACGGATAAGGATGATGATCAACCAGGATCATCTCGAGGATATCAGGATGAGGCAGAACCAGAGATTGTTACCCGATCCCTGACTCTGAGTGAGCTGCGTGAGGTTCGAAAAGATTTCACTCGCCACCCAAGTGAGCACATTATCACTTGGTTGCTCCGATGTTGGGATCACGGGGCCAGTAGTTTGGAATTAGAAGGCAGAGAGGCCAAGCAGTTGGGATCCCTAGCTAGAGAAGGAGGAATTGACAAAGCAATTGGGAGGAGGCCGGAAATCCTCAGCCTCTGGAGGCGACTACTGTCAAGTGTGCAGGAAAGATATCCCATAAAGGAATATATTACATGCCAGACACCCAAGTGTAACAGCATAGAGACATCTGTCCAGCACCTGAGAGAATTAGCTGTACGGGAGATAATTTATTATGATCTGGACAATTCACGGCTTCCCGCTGATCCCGATGAAGTCCTATGCACTCCAGATATGTGGCGTAAGGTTGTACGAAGTGCACCAGCAGGGTATACCAATTCACTGGCAGCAATTGACTGGAATGATATGGATCCGCCAACCGTAAATGAGGTGGCCTGCCGACTCCGGAAATACCAAGACAATGTTTCCCTCTCCGTCATTGCAGCAGTAGAGAAACTGGTTCAACGACTTGACAACAATGTGTCCAACTCCCAACCCGTATGGAGCAATGTTGCAGCTACTGGGAGAAAGCGTCCACCGTTCCAAGAGGGAGAATACACACCACAACGTACATTGTGGTTTTACCTGCTTGATCATGGAGAGGACATGAGGAAATGGGATATGCAGCCCACCTCAGCCCTTCGAGCACGAGTAAATGAGCTGCGGGGTAAAACATTCGCACAACGAGATTCTGCCAGGAAGAAGGCTGCACCAGTTTCTACTGGGCAGTTCCCTAGACCAACTGGAAGGCCTACCTATATGTCTGATGTGCCTGATCCTTTTGAAGGGACCTCTAAGTCCTTTATGCAACCAGTGGAAAACAAATATGATCAGCAGCAATAGAGGGGCCCTGCCTCCAGCCAGGTGGAGGAGAGGGATAATCGGGTTTATTGGACTGTGTGGATCCGATGGCCTGGCACGTCAGACCCACAAGAGTACAAAGCTCTGGTGGATACTGGTGCCCAGTGTACTCTAATGCCATCGAATCATGAAGGGGTAGAACCTGTTTGTATTTCTGGAGTGACAGGGGGATCCCAACAACTAACTGTGCTAGAGGCTGAGGTGAGCCTAACTGGGAAGGACTGGGAAAAACACCCCATTGTGACTGGTCCAGAAGCTCCGTGCATTTTAGGTATAGATTATCTACGTAGAGGGTATTTTAAAGACCCAAAAGGGTACCGATGGGCTTTTGGAATAGCTGCTTTGGAAACAGAAGAAATTGAACAATTGTGTGCCTTGCCTGGACTCTCGGAGGATTCTGCTGTTGTGGGGTTGTTGAAGGGTGAAGAACAGCAAGTGCCAGTTGCTACGACGACGGTGAACAGATGACAATACCGTAATAACCGAGATTCCCTGATTCCCATCCATAAGCTGATTCGTCAACTGGAGGATCAGGGAGTGATCAGCCGAACCCACTCACCCTTTAATAGTCCCATATGGCCAGTGAGGAAGTCCAATGGAGAGTGGAGGCTGACAGTAGATTACCGTGGCCTAAATGAAGTCACTCCAGGTATGAGTGCTGCTGTGCCAGACATGTTAGAGCTCCAGTATGAATTGGAATCAAAGGCAGCCAAGTGGTACGCCACAATCGACATTGCGAATGCTTTCTTCTCGATCCCACTGGCGCCAGAGTGCAGGCCACAGTTTGCTTTCACTTGGAGAGGCATCCAATACACGTGGAATCGTCTGCCCCAGGGGTGGAAACATAGCCCCACCATCTGCCATGGACTAATCCAGAATACACTGGAAAAGGGTGAAGCACCAGAGCACCTGCAGTATATTGATGACATCATTGTATGGGGCAACACAGCAGAGGAAGTTTTTGAAAAAGGAAACAGGGTAATTAAAATCCTTTTAGAAGCCAGTTTTGCCATAAAACGAAGTAAAGTCAAGGGGCCTACGCGAGAAATCCAGTTTTTAGGAATAAAATGGCAGGATGGGCGTCGTCAGATCCCAATGGACATTATTAATAAAATAGCAGCTATGTCTCCACCAAACAACAAAAAGGAAACACAAGCTTTCTTAGGTGTTATAGGTTTTTGGCGAATGCATGTCCCAAACTACAGTCTCATTGTGAGCCCACTCTACCATGTAACTCGAAAGAAGAATGATTTCCAATGGGGCCCTGAGCAACAGCAAGCCTTTGAGCAGATCAAACGCGAGATAGTCCATGCAGTGGCCCTTGGGCCTGTCCGGACAGGGACAGATATTAAAAATGTGCTCTACACTGCAGCTGGGGAGAACGGCCCGACCTGGAGTCTCTGGCAGAAAGCACAAGGGGAGATTCGAGGTCGACCGCTGGGGTTTTGGAGTCGGGCCTACAAAGGATGTGAGGCCAATTATACTCCAACAGAAAAGGAAATACTGGCTGCCTATGAAGGGGTTCGAGCCGCCTCAGAAGTGATTGGAACTGAAGCCCAGCTCCTCCTGGCACCCCGACTGCCGGTGCTGGGCTGGATGTTCAAAGGGAAGGTTGCTTCTACACACCATGCCACTGATGCTACGTGGAGCAAGTGGGTTGCACTAATTACACAGCGGGCTCGAATAGGAAACCCCAATTGCCCAGGAATCGTGGAGGTGATCACAGACTGGCCAGAAGGCAAAGATTTTGGGATGTCACCAGAGGATGAGGAGGTAACACGCGCTGAAGAAGCCCCACCCTACAACGAACTGTCAGAGAATGAGAAGCGGTATGCCCTGTTCACTGATGGGTCTTGTCGCATTGTGGGTAAGCATCGGAGATGGAAAGCCACTGTATGGAATCCTATAAGAAGAGTAGCAGAAGCCACTGAAGGAAAAGTTGAATCAAGTCAGTTTGCTGAGGTGAAGGCCATCCAGTTAGCCCTGGACATTGCTGAGAGAGAAAAGTGGCCAAGGCTCTACCTTTATACTGATTCATGGATGGTGGCGAATGCCCTGTGGGGGTGGTTGCAGCAGTGGAAAAAGAACAACTGGCAGCGTAGAGGCAAACCTATATGGGCTGATGACTTATGGCAAGATATCTCTGCTCGGTTAGAGAAACTTGTTGTAAAGGTACGTCATGTCGACGCCCATGTACCTAAGTCGGGCCATGGAGGAACATGAAAACAACCATCAGGTAGATAAGGCTGCTAGGATTAAAGTGGCTCAGGTAGATCTAGACTGGCAACGTAAGGGTGAATTATTCATGGCTCGATGGGCTCATGATACCTCGGGTCATCAAGGGAGAGATGTAACATATAGATGGGCTCGGGATCGATGGGTAGACTTGACCATGGACACCATCGCACAAGTTGTCCACGAATGTGAGACATGTGCTGCAATCAAGCAAGCTAAGCGGTTAAAGCCCCTTTGGTATGGAGGACGGTGGATGAAATATAAATATGGGGAGGCTTGGCAGATTGATTACATCACCCTCCCACAAACCCGCCATGGCAAATGTTATGTGCTTACAATGGTGGAGGCAACTACCGGCTGGCTAGAAACATATCCCGTACCCCATGCCACTGCTCAAAATACAATTCTGGGCCTTGAAAGGCAAGTCCTCTGGCGACATGGTACTCCAGAAAGAATCGAGTCAGACAATGGGACTCATTTCCGAAACACTCTTATAGACACCTGGGCCAAAGAGCATGGCATTGAGTGGGTATACAACATTCCTTACCATGCACCGGCCTCTGGGAAAATTGAACGATATAATGGACTTTTAAAAACTACACTGAAAGCAATGTGTGGTGGGACATTCAAGCATTGGGATACACATTTGGCCAAAGCCACGTGTTTAGTTAACTCTAGGGGATCTACCAATCGGGCT
Organism: Porphyrio hochstetteri; assembly: GCA_020800305.1. NCBI lineage: Eukaryota > Metazoa > Chordata > Aves > Gruiformes > Rallidae > Porphyrio > Porphyrio hochstetteri. The sequence continues at coordinate 49,471,643 of CM036938.1, read as the reverse complement.
GGCCCTGCCCAGTCAAAATTTCCACGTACTGTAGAGGGAGACAGAGTCCCAGTAGTGCATATGAAGAGTGTATTGGGAAAGAGAGTTTGGGTCATCCCTGCTTCAGGCAAAGGTAAACCCATGTCTGGAATTGTTTTTGCTCAAGGACCTGGCTGTACTTGGTGGGTAATGCAGAGGGATGGAGAAGTTCGATGTGTACCTCAAGGGGATTTGATTTTGGGTGAGAATAGCCAATATAATTAATGAAGTAGAAATTATAATAATTGCCAAATAACCCATTATTGTATATTCATTATTGTTATGATTGCTGTATGTTGTACCATAGCATTATAGCCGGAGTCATACAAGTTAATGAAGAATGAGTGCCATGATGATGGAACTAAAGCCTGGCTTCTCAAGAACTTTTTTCTCCCTTTGAAAATAAACTCTGACCCACAGACTATGAGCATGGACCATGCCAGGTGTATCAGTCAAGAGCCTGAGATGCAGCATGCAACGAGCCAATGGAACATACAATTATCCTGAGAAACTGTTATGACAAATGGAGCCTGAAAATCATGGACTTAATGAACTCAACAACTTCAGAGGGATGATTCACAGACTGAGGGAATAAGATCTGTATGCACGTATGTGTGCATATATGTGTACATACATATATGGGTGTGTGAAACACGAAACCGGTTGTACCCAAAGAAAATTTTTGGATCTGGTCATGACGTAAATGGTATGGAATAAGGGGTGGATAATGTCCTGGTTTCAGCTATGATGGAGTTAGTTAAACTTTTTTTTTAGCAGTGAATGGAATGCCATGTTTGGGTGTTAGCATGAGAATAGTGCTGATAGCACCCTGATGTTTCCGATTTGTTGCCGGGCAATCAAGTACCTTTCTCAGCTCTGCATACTTCCTTACTAGTGAGAAAGAGGGGGACGCAGCCTGGACAGGTGACCCGAATTGGCCAAAGAGGATATTCCATGCCAGTTACGTCATGTTCAGTATAAAGGGGGACTGGGGGGAAGAGGGGGAGACAACGCCAGGACGTGCAGTTTTTCTGGGGCGGTCGGGTTGTCCGGGACGGGCTCTGAGCTGTGCGGCCTGAGTTGTGTGGTTTGGTGAGAAATTGCATTGTGTATCACCAGTTTCATCTATTTTGTGCTTTAAACCTATGTTATTGTTATATCTAGTTTTCTGTTATTGTTTAGTAAACTATCCTTATCCCAACCTGCGTGGTTCTGGTTTCTAGGTTGTGGTTTCTTTTCCTCCTTTCTTCCTTCCCTTTCCCCCTTCCCCCAACTTTCCTTCCCCCTTCCTTTTAAAAGTACAAGCGACTGTGTGGGGTGCTGCCCCCGGCTCGGGCAAAACCACGACACCCTGACACAGGCCCCAGGAAGGCAGCATACCAGTTGGGTCAGGTCTGCATATTGGGCTCTCTGTTCCCATGAGAAGAGAATTGCCTACCACAATCATTCTTCTTTCTTTCCTGGCAGAGGCAGTCTCAAGGCGTGGGGTCAACCACCTCACCCTAGGAACCCTCTTAGGTAGACCCTCCCTCACCTCCTCACTTACCTCCACTTCAAATTCCAGGGCCCCAAACCTATTGCTTAGGGGAACCAGGGGAAGTAGGGTAGTCAGGGGGTGCACTTACAACACTGAGCCAGGACTCTCTTCCAACCCTCCCTGTAGCTCAGGTCCCCCTCTGCCCAAAAGGGACAGGGCAGAGGGGTCCACCATCAGTTGTGGGGTATCTCCCTGGCGCCCTTTCCTCTGGGACTCCAGGGAGCTACTCCCCCAGTTGATCTCCTACTCACAGTCCTGGATGACCCTCAGTCTTTCAACGTCCTCTTTCAGCTCTGCCTCCATGCTGAGCAGATCACCCACCTGCTCGCACTGCACAAAGGTGAAATTCTTGCCACTCCCAGCAGGTTCAGGTACTCCCTGCATCCAGAGACCTGGACAGTGACATCTCTAGTCAGGGCCTCAGTCTGGGTCGCCACAGTTTTCTTAGGGCAAGCCCTCTGTCTGGTGGAGACCATGGTTAACCCTCCTGGTGCCCTTCAGACAGGAACACCCTTTGCTTGCCCTGCGCGATCTGTGGGCAGAAGCTTGTAAACTCAACTTACCTTCTGAATCTTGAGAAAGACCCTGCACTCGCTCCTTGCCCTACCTGAGTGAACTGTCCAGAGAGCTGCCCTTCTGACTTTCCATGCCCTGTTTGCCTGTCCTTTTACTGCCACACTCCAGGTCACTCCCGCTCCCAAGGAGCTCCTCCACCAATGAGTCACTGCAGCATGGGATCCATACTGAGGATCACCTTTCCTTTCCCCAGCACTTGATGGTGGGGGGAAGCTGGGTGCCCATCTCTAACTTCCTCCCGCTATGTATTTTTTCCCTTGTGTTTCTAGTCTTGGTTTTGCCACTTTCAGGAAGGGACCCACAATGCAGTCACCCACACTGGAGCCCTTAACCTCAGCGACTCCACTGGTGAAAATGGAAGGTAAAAAGGTGTACCTCCCCCTGATGAGAAACAATGATGAACTGGTGACAACAGATCAGGAAAAGGGTGAGGTTCTAAGTTACTGAGGTTCTCAGTAATATTTTTGCCTCAGTCTTCACTGGTGATCTTTCTCCTCACTGCTGTCAAGTTGAGGGCCTGCAAGATGGGAACTGAGGAGACACAGTCTGTCCCACTGTAAGTGAAGATAAGGTTTGTGACCATCTGAGAATCCTGCAGGGACACAAGTCCATGAGACCTGAAGAGATGCATCTCAGAGCCCTAAAAGAGTTGACTGGTGTAGTTGCCAAGACACTCTCCATGATATTTGAAAAGTCATGGTGGTCAGATATAGTCCCTAGTGACTGTAAGAGAGGAAACATCACAGCCATGTTTTAAAAGGGTAAGAATCACAGAATCACAGAATCACAGAATTGTAGGGGTTGGAAGGGACCTCGAGAGATCATCGGGTCCAACCCCCCTGCCAAAGCAGGCTCCCTAGCTCATATTGCTCAGATAGGCGTCCAGGCGGGTCTTGAATATCTCCAGTGAAGGAGACTCCACCACCCCCCTGGGCAGCCTATTCCAGTGCTCAGTCACCCTCACTGTGAAAAAGTTCTTCCGCATGTTGGTGCGGAACTTCCTATGCTCCAACTTGCAGCCATTGCCCCTTGTCCTATCCCCACAGACCACTGAAAAGGGGCTGGCTGATTCCCCCTGCATCCCCTGCTTCAGATAATTATAATCTTTGATTAGGTCCCCCCTTAGTCTTCTCTTCTCAATGCTGAACAGTCCCAGCTTACTCAGCCTTTCCTCATAGGGGAGATGCTCTAGGCCCTTAATCATCTTCGTAGCCCTTCTTTGGACTCTTTCCAGGAGATCCCTGTCCTTTTTATACCAAGGAGCCCAGAACTGGACACAATACTCCAGGTGGGGCCTGACCAGGGCAGAGTAGAAGTAGGACCCTGGGAACTACCAACCTGTCAGCCTCACCTCTGTGTCTGGGAAGGTCATGGAACAGATCCTTCTAGGGGGAGCATGGCTTTACTGGGGGTAAATCCTGCCTGACCAATCTAGTGGCTTTCTACAATGGAGTAACTGCATCAGTGCAATACAAGGGAAGAGCTATGAATGTCATCTACCTGTATTTCTACAAGGCTTTTGACATGGCAACCAACAACATCCTTCTCCCTAAGTTGGAGAGATATGGATTTGATGGGTGGACTGTTCAGGAGAAGGAATCGGCTGGATGGTCGCATCCAGAGGATGGTGGTCACTGGAGCCAAGTCCAGATGGAAGACGGTGGGTGACAAGCAGAGTTCCTCAAGAGTCTGTGTCAGAACCAGTGCTGTTTAATATCTTTATTTATCATATTGACAGTGGGATTGAGTGCAGCTCAGGAAATTTGCTGATGACACTAAGCTGAGTGGTAAAGTTAATGTGACAGAGGGGCGGGATGGAATCTAGAGTGAGACCTGGACAGGCTGGAGAAGTAAGCCCAGGTGAACGTCATGAGGTTCAACAAAGCCAAGTGTAGGGTCCTGCACCTGGATTGGGACAATCCCTGTTATCCATACAGGTTAGGAGATGATGTTCTTGAAGGCAGCCACTGTCACCAACGTTTGCTGATTCTTCTCCTGGGAAACTCACAAACATGGTCATTGTAAAATTTGTTTGATTAATCTCGAAAGGGTCTCCTTGAGAACCTTTACGCTCGCATAAGCTTAAACAAATGTGATTGTACTTGCAAATCTTTAGATCTTAGTATCTCCATGCTTGCATTAACTTAGATAAATGTGAAACCTACCCTAAGAGATTTTTTCGTAAGAAACTTTATGCTTGTATTGGTCTGAAACAAACATAATTATGAGACCTGTAGATCTTAGTGCATAGAAACACCTGGAGCATAACACCAGATCACAATGGCAGGAGGGAGGCCCTCCGAAACTAACTACAAGACGCATCAGCGGACTGAAACAAAAACCCTAGTTAATGATTGGATCAGAAGATGATGAAATGACTTTCTTTGTCACTGAGTATAATATCTGTAGCTCACCTCTCCTCGGCGCGGTGTGGTGTGACTTAGGTCCCTGCCCCCCCGGAGCCGCTGTTTCTTTCTCTCTGAATAAACTGCTGCTTATTACACTCCCGGGGTGAGTGTTCTTTTTATTCGATAACAGCCACAAGGAAAAAGACCTGGGAGTACTTGTGGATGAGAAACTGGACATGAGCCACGGATGTGCATCTGCAGCCCAAAAGGACAACCACGTCCTGGGCTGTATCCACAGAAGTGTGGCCAACAAAATGAGAGAGGTGGTTCTATCCCTCTACTCCTCTCTGGTGAGACCTCGCCTGGCATACTGTGTCCAGCTTTGGAGCCCTCAACACAAGAAGCACATGGACTTGTTGGAATGTGTCCAGAAAAGGACCACAAAAATGATCCAAAGGCTGTAGCATCTATCCTATGAAGACAGGTTGAGCAAGTTGGGCTTGTCCAGCTTGGAGAAGAGTAGGCTCCATGGCGACCTTATAACATCCTTCCAGTACCTGAAATATGCCTATGAGAAATCTGGGGAAGAACTGTTCATGGGAGGATGTAGCAGTAGGAGGGGGAGTGGTAATGGTTTTAAACTCGAAACAGAGATTTAGGTTGGATATTAGGAAAAATTATTCTTCAATATGAGGGTGGTAGATGACTGGAACAGGTTGCCCAGAGACATAGTGGAGGTCCCATCCTTGGTGATATTCAAGTCAGTCTTGATGGGGCTCTGAGCGAGTTGATCTAGTGAAGATGTTTGTGTTTACTGTAGGGGGGTTGGACTAGATGACTTCTAAAGATCCCTTCCAACCTTACACATTCTATGATTCTATGATTTTAAAGTTAAAAATAAAGCAACCAAAAACCAGAAATAGTTTTGAAACACTTTTACAACTATAGGAATATAATTTGTAACATTGTCCTTTGATACCCTTCATTGCTATTTCTAAAAAAATGTATTTTACATAAAATATACGTTTTCCCCAGACTTCCAGCATGTGGAAACCCAGCAAAAAATACCTTCAGCTTTTAGCCTGGTCTTCATTACTATGAAAAAACCATAAAAATAATGTCTGTTAGAGAGTAAATCTGATAAACTTGTGTTTTGTATTTAAATCTCATTACTGGAAATTAAGTTTATACTGTTAATATTCTAGGTATCATTGATGAGTGTCTCTCCCACAACCACAGGTATTTTAGGTTCATTGACATATTTCTTTCAGTGTTGTATTGCCTCCCTTTAGACTGACTTTAGAGTCCCAGAAACATGGGAAGATGCCATCAGGTAATGACAGCATCCTGTCTCTTCAGGAGAAAAATACCACTTGGGTATCCTGTTTTCCATGTTAGCTTTCAGATCTGAAGTACAGGTTTGCAATCTATTGACATTAACTGCTTCAGAGATTCCTTATCTCTTTTCTCATTACTCTATAAATCTGCTGTTAAGGACTCGGACAACTTTGAGGGCTCCATTACAGAATACTTCATTTGAGCCCTGTGCTTAATCTGCTCTGGGACTCCAGCAGAGGAGGATGTACATTCTGAGTACTTATTAACAGTAACAGTGGGAGATGAAAAGAAAATCAGTAAATTATTGACATAGTAATATATGACATCAGTGCCTCCCGCTAGTTAGGCTACTGAATGTCATAACAATAGAGACTTAAAACTCAGAAATGTATTTAATTTTCAACTGATGGAGAAACTGGGCAGACAGATTCTATTAACACTGAAGTGAGGGGTGGAAAGATACCTAACAGATCTTCTTTCTTTGGTTAAGGAGAACACTATAGTTACTCTCAGACATTCAGTTCCTCTTGATGCAACTCCTAGCCTGACTTCTCATTCTCATTCTTAAACTGAAGGCCTTAAAATATTTGGACTCAGAATCAGGCCATCTTGGAATAATTCCCTTCACCTACAATTGTTTACTTAAGCAAACAGTTCCATCTATGGCTCCAAGTTGTTAAGCACACACATGCTTTGTTAAAGTCATGTGCAGAGTCCAATTCTAATGTGCTTTATGCTTAACTAAAAATTCTGCACAGTGAGTTCCACAGTCTCCAGACCTTGATAATCTCTTTAGCAATCTATTAGTCTGTTCTAATATCATCACCTTTGTTGTCAACAGTAAAACAATTTGAACCTTAACATAGATGTCCTGTGAATAACTAAGCACTGAAAACTTATCTCGGAATCCTGACATCACTATTGTTTATGTGAATATCTATGTATATATATATACACGCACATAATTAGGTATACACCTACATATATATACACTATGTGTAAATATATACCACATACTATGGTAAACACAAGCATATATGATTTTCTATTATTCAGCACTTGTGAGGTGGCATCTTAATTATTATATTGCTCCCCAGTAGAAGAAAGACTTTGACAAACCAAAGCAACTGCATCACGAGGCCAGAAAAATTACCTGAGAAAAGTTATTACGTTGCTCATAGATAATTTCTGGCTTTACCAAGATTTTCTTTTATCATATGTCGTGGGTTGACCCTGCTCACCAAAGCCTCTCTATCACTCCTCCTCCTCAGTTGGACAGAGGAGAGAATGAAAGTCTTGTGGGTCAAGATAAGGACAGGGGGAGATAATTCAGCAATTAAAGTCATGGGAAAAACAGACTCAATATGGAATAAAATTCACCTAATTCATTACCCATTCAAACCAGAGTAGGATAATAACAGACAAACCCAAATCTTAAAACACTTTCCCCCACCCCTCCCTTCTTCCTGGGCTCAACTTTATTCCTGATTTCTCTACCTCCTCCCCCAAGCAACATAGGTGGACTGACGAATGGGGTTGAGGTCAGTTCATCACACGTTGTTTCTGCTGCTCCTTCCTCCTCAGTGGAAGGACTCATAAAATTCTTTCTCTGCTCCATCATGGGGCCCATCTCATGGGAGACAGTCCTCCACAAGATTCTCCAACAACAGTGCTTCCCATGGGCTGCAGTTCTTCACAAACTTCCCCAGTATGGGTGTCTTCCACAGGGTGCAGACCTTCTGGAACAGGTGTCTGCAGTGCGCTCCTCCACAGGGTCAAAAGTCCTGATAGCAAACCTGCTCCAGTGTGGGCTCCTCTCTCCATGAGCTGCAGGTCCTGCCAAGAGCTTGTTCCAGCACAGACTTCCTATGGGGTCACAGTCTCCTTCAGGTGTCTTCAACCACTCCGGCATGGGGTTCTCCAAAGGCTGCAGGTGGAATCTCTACAATGAACCGCAGGGGGACAGCATGCTTCACCATGGTCTTGTCCACTGGCTTCAGGGGAATCTCTTCCAGCAGCTGGAGCACCTCCTCCCCCTCCTTCTTCACTGACCTTGGTATCTGCAGAGTTTCTCACATCTACTTACTCCTTTTTCTGCCTGCAAAAAACCCCAACCCTGCTAGTCAGGTTCTTTTTTTGGTTTTTTGGGGGTTTTTTCCCCTTCTTAAATATGTTATCACAGAGATGCTACAATCATCACTGATTGACTTGGCCTTGGTCAGTGGCAGGTCTGTGTTGGAGCTGGCTGGTATTGGCTTTGTTGGACCTAAGGGAAGCTTCTATCAGCATGCCACAGAAAACACCCCCAAAGCTCTCTCCCTCACTGGCCTGCTACCAAAATATTACCATGCAAACTCAAAACACCATAGGAAAGTTTTCCCATTATCAACAGAGGAAATTGGTATTTTGTTTCTTTGTCAAAATTATCAGCTGTAATTTTGGTCATATTTTACATTTTATTACTGAATTGCTGAAATATGAATAAATAGTATTATAGTTGAAGCTTGAAACCTGGGATAAATATTACAATTTCTGTTTTGGGAACATAGAAACAAGAAATGGAGATTCAAAATCTGAAATTAAGCCCAATTGATGTGTCTGTCATCTGGAAAAGAGATTTTATTTTCTTGTGCTGCATACCTCGTTTGTATCATATTTATTGATTTAGACTTAAGAAGAAACTGTTTTCTGGCAGGTCAATAGGTTAGTGACCTAGACCTTTTTATGACACCATATCTTTAACTAGAGAGTAGCAAAAGTAAATGAAAATAGCCAAAAAATGCAACCTTTGTGCTCACAAAGAAATCTGGATGCACGATCTAATCAAATCATGGGATCTAAGAACATTTTTTTAGAGAAATTAGTAAAATCATTACATGACTACTGTTAATCATAAGGAATTGAATATAAAGCTCTGCAGTATGCTGAATAAACCAATATAGAAAGCTTCATGATAAATGTAAAGGAGTTATACAAAGCTGGGTAGATTGAGATCCCTGCCCTTCATGACATTATGTATTCAGGGGAAAAGTAGCTAGACCTACCTGGACCTGGCCTTAGAAAGCTGAGCTTGACCTGTGGGACCAAGCATGCTAACTCTATACCCAAATCTTATATCTTCATATATAATTAAATCTGTCCATATGGCAAGTGAAATGCTATTCCCTTCCCTATTTTGTCTTCACAAAATGTTGCTGACAAGTCTTTCTGATGATCTTTTAACCGCTCAAATGATTAAATATATGCAAAGTAATTTAAAAAATAAACTTGAGTGTAGTCTGCAAATTTGGACTTGACAAGGATTTGAATTTCGCGATTGCTGTACAAATCTGTTTAAAAACACTGTAAAATAAATTTCTTAAAGTTTTTGAGCTCCAATGTAGTCCTTACAGTTAAATGGGGTTTTTTTTACAATGTTTCAGAACACCAAGGAATGTTGCATATGGGATTATATACTATTTCCTGGAAAGTCTACTAGCGGCCAGCAAATTTCCTTTCCACTTTCCTAGAGACAGATGTGTGGAAAATGGTATTGCAGGAACCTAGTCATCATTCCAGAACCAGACTGCAACATCCTGCATGCCAAGATGGCAGAGTGTAAGCATGTGAGTATGCTGTCCCTTGGTGTTGGTTGGCCTCTGCAGCCTTCAGCCTGCTCTTTTTAATATGTTGTGCATCTCACGTAGAGGGATTATGCTGACCATGTTTTCAGTCAGTGCTCCACAGCAGTCATAACATGCCAGGAGCCCTTGCTTACATACCAGAATTACTCTAATCTGTCTAATCTGCTTTTAGAACAAGATTAATCTGTGTCTAATCTGCTTTTAGAGCACTTTAAATGTCTGTAGATTGCTTTAAAAGGACAATTTTATAAGGAAGTTTTTGTTCTCTCTTGTAGGAGAAAGGCTACCCAAAAGTTTCTTTTACTGTTCGATTACAAGCACTATCTTAAAGAGAGGGCTTTTTTGTTCAAATAACTTTTAAAAATATATTATATGCTTACAGGTTTCACCCTGGAAATGAAAGCATTGCTGAAGTGAATAAATTTAACGTGCTCTGTGTTGGGTTCTTTCAATCCCCTTTTAAATTTTGAGATATATATTATTTTTTATGCTGTTGTAAATAGTGCCTATTATTTAAAGACTTCTAGAATAGGATTTGATTTCCCAAATCTTTTCCTTATTCTGATGAATGTGCCTTGTCATACGTACACTTAAATTTTTGGTGGCTCAAAGAATTTCAGTAAAACTCCAGTGACTAAAAATATTTTGTGTAGCATTTCTCAGCTTCTGCTGATTCCAGTGTTTTCTCTATTAATGATTAGAATCCACAGCAAGAATTACATAAAATTATGTCTAGCCTTAAGCACTAAGAGATACTGGATTAAAAAAAAAAAGGCTACTTATGCCTTAAGGTGAAAAGTAAAAAAAAGACACTCCAATATCCATGAAAATTTCAGGCGACCTCATCTTGAACAAAGCCATTGATCCTCCAGAAAGGTTTTTCATATTACAAAAGTGTGACTAAAAATTCTGTATTGGCTATATCAACAGATTACCTTTTTTTTTTCTTTTTTTTAAGTAGTGTGTAGGGACATACCCTAGGAGACAATTTTCAGTAAAATACTCTTAAAGTTGCATTTCGTTAAACAGTTTTATTTGAAAATAGTCTGGATGCAGTCCAAGTCCATTTCAATCTCTTCCTTTTTACATTACAAATGGAGTAAAATCAGACTGAATTCTATCTAGTTTCTCCTCATTTCCCTCAAGATTCAAATTCTAAGTTTTTTTTTTTTTTTACTTTTCCTCCATTTTTTCTATGAAATTGTGTATCCTTTTCAGTGGAGCAGAACCAATCTATGAGCTTGTTTCAGTCTTTTTGCAGCATAGTTCCTGTTTTTCTAAACCTATAGATCTATCAGTCTTAGAATGTATGTTATAAACCACTTTTTATTCTTGTGGAATTAGCAAGTTAATAAAAGCAACATTTCTGCTCAGGATCAAATTAGTACAATAGCTTGATGGTAGACAAATTTATTCTGTCAAATTAAGCCTCATGAATAATTCATAATGTCCAATTTCACATTTATCCCATTATTAAACATAGAAAGTGTCCATGTAACTTCCATGCCTTATAATAACAATTTTCTAGTACTTGTAGAAAAAATACGATTCTGTTATTTCTGCAATGTATTTTTGTTCCTTTTTGAATTTGATATTGAATCTCAAACTATTGTAGACATCCATCTTATAAATTATTTTCTTCTAGAATATTTAAGTTGGGTGTTTATTAAAATGTATGAAAAATATAACAAAACCAAGAGAAATAATAAGATTTTTATAATCTCAATGCACATTAATCTTTTAGAAAGTAGCACAATATTAAATCATGTGACTTACAAGAGTTTTGGAGTAGTCAAAAACTCATGTTTAAGTTTTTTAATTGGTTCAGTATAGTTAGTTGAATGAAGTAAAATTAGGTTTAGTTGTGTAGATAAATTTGCCTTATGGTTTTAAAGAACTATAAACTAGTAGAGATCTTTTGTCTTAAGCATCTCTTATATACATTTTAGTCATTGTTGTTTCATCCTTAGCAAACTGAATAATGAATCACAAAACCAATGCTGAGAAAACTAGAACTAGGGACTAAACATAATCATTTGAGATGTTTCACCTATAAAGTTCATAACCTGTCCACCCTTAGGAAAATGCTGAAAATATTCCTATATGAGAAAATTTTCAAATAATTAACAACTTAAACTATTTTTAAGCTGCTCCAAATCCAGACCTAAAATCAGATGACTGTTTTCAGCCTTGAAAGGGTATCTGTGAGACAAATTTCCACCTGGAAGAAATAGAAAACACTGGAGTCTTCTAAGACTGAGTTTTGAGCTGCAGCAGTTGAATCCAAGCCTAGTACAGGTCCCACTTTGTTTCTGGTTTTCATACTGTTCTCAGTTATTACTCACTCATTCATTCATGCCTCCTACTGTATTAACACAGACATTAATTCTTATATTTTTCTTTTTACCTGTGTCATCATCTTCCTAAGGTGGGTTAGAATGCTAATTTCCAAAGGTACTGTGATTCCAAAACAATTTGGCTTCTTCTGTGTTAAATCTTGTTTATCAATGAATATTTCCCTATATGAACTCTCAAGTATATAGTCCATTAATGACAACTTCTATGCAGCTGTCCATAGAAAGTTTTGACTCCTGAATTTTAACTCCTTTTTATTTTTTTTTTTGCCACAGGAATGTAAACATTTTTATTTTAATACAATTTTCTTTATTCTTAATTACTTACTGTCTTTCCTCTTCCACTTGGGCATTTAGCACCAATTATGCTTTATCTTACCTGCCCTTGATTTCTTAACGGATTCTGTCTTTAGTCTATGTTTTTAGTCTAGGTGCAGCCTGCTTCTTGGTTTAAGCTGTCCTTTGTCTTCTCAGTCTGCAGAAAAACACCATTTTAGAAGCTACTTGAAGATGTGCAGTGATCTTGATGACCTGCTCAGCTAGAGGCAACTGGCACGTGCTGATTCCTTCTTCTGCCTTTAATGCTTCCATATCCAGGCATTTCCATTCTTTCTCTGTTAATACCAATTTTAAAATTGTTTTTACAAAGACATTATATATCTCTGCATTGTTTTATATTCATATTGCTTATGGTAGTATTTAAACCAGCTTTTTGGACATCAAAAAATTATTAGTAGTCCAGTGTGAAAAACCACAGGATCAAAATTCAAGTAGGAAAAGTCTTACAGTGGTCATCTAGTTCATCCCTTTCTTCATGCCTGCCCACCCTATCTTTCCTAAAGGCTCTGTGTGTCTCTGTTGCAGCACTCCAGCTGTAAACATTATTCTACCATGTCTCTGTAATCCTAGTGAGGTTGCAGCTCTGCAGCTGTTCACGAATTTCTAATTTCTCCTGTTTGCAGTCCACATTATGGTATTTGCATATCAATATTTGAGGTAAGCCCAAACCTTTGTTGCTTTTTCCAGAAATAGTGTGAGACCCTGCTCTGTCTTGCTGTCTATCAGATACATCTCCTCTACTTGTGACCTCAATTCTCTTCACGTTATGGTAATCCTACCTGAGCATACTTAGTTTAAAACCTTCCTTAAAAGACTTACAGTTCTGTTTGAAAAAGCATTCTTGCCTGGTTTGGTCCAATATATCCTGTACCTGGTCAGGAGTCCTCACTCCAAAACATATCTTGAGGTCATAGAAGCCCAAGTCCTCCCTTAGAAACAAGCTATGCATGCAGGTATTAACCAACTGGATAAGTTAATTTCTTGAACATTTTCCCTTCAATAGCAGGGTAGGGAAGACAACCAGTTGGACCCCATGTCTTTCACTCGCAACCCCAGAGCTCTGTATTCCATTCTGACATGCTTTGGGGTATCCCTAGTAGCATTGTTGATGTCCATGTGGAAAAGCAGTAGAGGGTAACAGGCCCAGGAACAGATAAGCTCTGATAGATCCCATAGTACATCTTGCAAGACGTGACTATTACATGTCTTCTTTCCTTTGTGTGGACACAAGGTTTGGGCTCAGCTAGCTCTTATTGGTCACCTCATGGGCCATGTTTAACTTTACCTGTGATTGAGGTACTATACTATACTTTTACTGAAGTTGCAGCTCTTCAGGTACTTAGACTACCCTTTGTCAGTAGTCATACTCTTCCAGAATTTTCAATGCAAACAGCCACACTCCATTTCTTGTATCACCAGGTGTTCTTCTTTCCTCATATGGCTGAGACTCTTGTCTCAATTTTCTAGGAAGAGCCTGTCAATCACCTTTTCATTTTCCCTGACAATGCACAACCTCTTCACCTATCCCTGCAGCTCCTTCTCTAGTGACTCCACATATACCACAAATCCTGCAGGTGCCACTCCCACTGTTACAACCCTATGGGAGGCTCAGTCCCTTGCTACAAACCCCTCACAAAGGCAACAAAGTTGTCCTTTGGAGCTGTTCTACTCTCAGCTGCCCTCTGCTCTACTGATGGTGCTCATAGGAGTGCTGCAACCCCGCTACAATTTCAGGTCTGTGAGACAGTAACCCCCAAAACAGTAAGTGAGAGATGGAGATGCTATATTTAGGTGGTGGTGTGGGCTTCTGGTAAGCGTCAGGCCCTTTGGGCTTTCAGCTTTTCTGTTTTACAGCTTAAGATGATATTGTTTGGCATCTCAAGTTAATGCAGAGGAGAATCTCTGTTTTGTGAAAGCTGGAGTATAATATTAAATAACAGAAAACCAGACTGATAGAGATCACTAACATTTTAAAAGTTTTCCAAATACAGCTTCAAAGAAGACTGCAGTTTACTGCCCAAAGGTTAAGGTGACAATAATAATGGAGTATATCTTATAAAAGAAATGTAGGAAGAGTGCCCTAAAAGTAATGTAAACTCTGGAGGTAGGTTCACTAACAATAATTCTGAATACTAACAATATTTATTATTTTTTAATAATAATATTATTTCTGAATTTTTTTTTCATTGTTTAGTAAATATGGGGGTCACTGCACATTTCTTCAGAAAGGAGGAAGAGCTAGAACGGTCTGAGAGCTAGAGATGGAAGAAGGACTGTGTTCTCTCCAGTTTTACATGGGAGTTCATTATAAATCTGGAAGTTTTTACACCATGTTTTTGAAGACTTTGTATGCTTTTAAAGAAGTAGGTGGATTGAAGAATATAGCCAAACCTATCTCTTCAAAGCACTTTTTTCTGATCAGAATAAGTTGTCAGTGGTTATATTTTTGGAGGTGGTAATAGTTTGTTCTTTTTGAAGAAAGGGGGAGAATTGGGGAGGTTCTGAGATGAAACTGCACCTATTATGCTGCATGTAAATTTCCACAGAATTTGTTACACGGACATAGAGGTCATAGGAGTGTTGACAGAACACAGTGTCAGATACATGACTGGGTAATACTGCTATACTGTTGCTGAGACCAAATGATGTGTGTGCTTGTTTTTCATGTGGGTTTCAATGGATGTTGAAGATAATGCTTGCATGCTGTATATCTAGCAGCTGCTATCTTTTTGATTAAAAGCAAGATTGCACCTAGTAATAGGTGACCTACTATTGCAATAAATTTTCTGCTATGGGAAAAGTAGGAATAGGTAGTAGTATCCAAGTTGTGGCCATGGTAGTGTGTTCTGTAGCTGTTTATAGAATGAGTTTGAATAAAAATAAAATAGAAACAATTGCATATAATGGTCTCTAAAAGTAGTGAGTTTTATCTCAACTGTTTGGAAGGCACTGTTGAAAATAACTGTCCTATTGAGGAACTTATTTTGTTTCTTGAAGATAGTGAACAGTAATTCAAAGAAAAAAAAAAGATTGAATTAATTTTTTCATTGCATTTTGACCAGCTGTCAATCAAAAAGTCCTAAGTGACCTAAAACCATTTCAATTGTTCATTAAAACCTTAAATTAGACATTTTTTCAATTTCAAAACACAATGATTTAAAAATATACTTTAAAACAATTTTTTAATATACTGTGTCCAGGTATACACATTGAAAAAGAGATTCAAGTTTAGTTAACTAATTCAGGAAGTTCATGCCTCTAAGTTTCCAGTAATATTTAGCTTCCACCTCTTCTATAAAAATATCAGCTTTAACAATTTTTAGTTTGTGAAATTTCAATGCTATCTTTCATAGATTCTTCAGTATGAAGTGAAAACGTTGCTGATTTTTTTCCCATTCTCCACTCATTTTCATTCGTGTTCCCTCTGTCTTGACATTTCCAGGGAAAAGAATACACTCTAGGCTCATACTAAAAATCAATAGTTTTGTGGATGGACTAATGAGAAATTTCGGTAGATATAGAGACTCAGTTTGATAAGATGACAGAATGACAGGATTTTCTTCCAAAACTAAATCACAGAATCACAGAATGGTTGAAGTTGGAAGGGATTTTAAAGAACCCTTAGTTCAACCCTGCCCCAACCCCTCCATGGGCAGGGACATCCTTCACTAGATCAGGTTGCTCAGAGCCTCGTTGAACCTAACATTGAACTCTTCCAATGATGAGGCACCAGAAGTGCTCTGGGCAACTTCTTTTAGTGTCTCACCACCCTTAGTGTAAAAAAAAATTAAATCTTCCAATAAATTAAATCTGTCCAATCAAAACCAAACCATTTTCAGTTTAAATTTTTTTCCCTTTTGTTGTGGTTTAGACCCAGTGGCAGCTGAGAACCATGGGACTGCTATATCACTCCTCCCCTTCCCGGTGTGATGGAGAGAGAATCAAAGACAAAAAGGTAAAAGTGTTGCTTGGGATAAGGACAAATTACTAGGACAGCAAAGAAAGAAGATAATAATGACTAAAATACACAAAGAGGGTGATGCATGATGCAGTTTGTTCACTGCAACCCTGATTCCCATCCTGTTTCCAAGCAGTGGCCTCTCTTCCCTGTCCAGCCCTGTTTATAAACTAAGAAGGGTGTCATATTGTATGGAACACCTCTTTTGCTAGTTCAGGTAAGTTTTCTTGTCTGTGTCACCACAATTTCTTGTGAAAATCTCAGCTGAAAACCAGAATAGAAACGTATCTTACTCCACATACTCTTGACCCTTATATTTATTTAGGTTGTTATTTACTGTCTCTAGGAACTTTTCTGTATAACCCATTCTGTATGTACAATGCAATCCAGCCTTTAGCTATAAAGCCCTAATTTCAAGATGGAACTACACAGTCAGCCTCACCTCTGTGTCTGGGAAGGTCCTGAAACAGATCCTCCTAGAATCTATGCTGAGGCTCATGGAGGACAGGGAGGGGATTCAAGACAGCCAGCATGATTTACTAGGGACAAATCGTGCCTGACCAATCTAGTGGCTTTCTACAATGGAGTAACTGCATCAGTGGCCAAGGAAAGAGCTATGGATGTCATCTATCTGTATTTCTGCAAGGAATTTGACATGGCCCCCAACAACATCCTTCTCTTTAAGTTGGAGAGATACGGATTTGATGGGTGGATTGTTCAGTGGATAAGGAATGGGCTGGATGGTCTGTGGTGGTTCAGCCTGAGCCAGTGGCTGAGCACCACATGCCTCTCCCTCTGGAAAAACAGACAGGGTCTCTGTGGGTTGGGATAAGGACAGTCTATTGACAAAATCACCATGGAAGGAGAACAGCCCACAGCAAATTTCACTTACGCCCGGTGATTAGAGAGTACCATATTGACACAATGATAACAGAGTGCTCCATGATACGAGGACTAACCTGATGGCTCTGCCATAATCAGGCTGCCATGGAGACACCAAAAAGTGCCCCTCCCCCAACAAGACCCTTTTATGGGGAAGTGATGTCATGAGATGTGGAAACAGCCCAGGCTAACTCAGTTCGTCTGTGCTGGGTGTGTGGAGTGGTTGATGCTAGCCTGGCCAGAACCAGGACATGATCTCATCCAGAGAAGGGTGGTCAATGGAGCCAAGTCCAGATGGAAGATATCCTCAAGGATCTGTGCTGGGACCAGTGCTGTTTAAGATCTTTATTTATGATATTGACAGTGGGATTGAGTGCAGCTCAGGAAATTTGCTGATGACACTAAGCTGAGTGGTAAAGTTAATGTGACAGAGGGACGGGATGGAATCCAGAGGGAGACCTGGACAGGCTGGAGAAGTGAGCCCAGGTGAACTTCATGAGGTTCAACAAAGCCAAGTGTAGGGTCCTGCACCTGGGTAGGGACAATCCCAACAGGTTAGGAGATGATGTTCTTGAAAACAGCCACAAGGAAAAAGACCTGGGAGTACTTGTGGATGAGAAACTGGACATGAGCCACGGATGTGCATCTGCAGCCCAAAAGGACACCACGTCCTGGGCTATATCCACAGAAGTGTGGCCAACAAAATGAGAGAGGTGATTCTATCCCTCTACTCCTCTCTGGTGAGACCTCACCTGACATACTGTGTCCAGCTTTGGAGCCCTCAACACAAGAAGCACATGGACTTGTTGGAATGTGTCCAGAAGAGGACCACAAAAATTATCCAAAGGCTGTAGCATCTCTCCTCTGAAGACAGGTTGAGCAAGTTGGGCTTGTCCAGCTTGGAGAAGAGTAGGCTCCATGGCGACCTTATAACATCCTTCCAGTACCTGAAATGTGCCTATGAGAAATCTGGGGAAGAACTGTTAATGAGAGGATGTAGCAGTAGGAGGTGGGGGATAATGGTTTTAAACTCAAAACAGAGATTTAAGTTGGATATTAGGAAAAATTATTCTTCAATATGAGGGTGGTAGATGACTGGAACAGGTTGCCCAGAGACATAGTGGAGGTCCCATCCTTGGTGATATTCAAGTCAGTCTTGATGGGGCTCTGAGCGAGTTGATCTAGTGAAGATGTTCATGTTTACTGTAGGGGGGTTGGACTAGATGACTTCTAAAGATCCCTTCCAACCTTACACATTCTATGATTCTATGACTTCTAAAATTCAATCACTAACATTAAACAAAATAATGTACATATAAAACTATCTATGATATACTGACATTTAATCCATCATAATAAATTATTGCTATTTAAGATCCTACCAAAAAAAATCAAAAAAATAATCAAAGGTCTTTAAAACAGCAGTCATCGTGTAGAGGTTTTCACGTAATTCCCATTCAGTTTTTCAACTTTTAAAGTAGACAAATGGATGGAGCACTTCTGGTAGATAGTAACTAACTGGTCAAATATTGACACCCATACTTGATAAGTAGGTTTGCTCAGTTCTGAATATCCATGATTATGAAATATTTTTGCATGGTTCATATCATGTTGTGCATTTTTAATATTTTGGACTGTGCCTTAGATATTTTTGTAGACTATATTTGCAGAACTGTTATTTTCCTTGACGCTTTTTTGGAGGAAGACAGAGTGGAAAAGTTGTGAGTCATACTGCAGGAAATATAAGTATAAAGACTTAAAAAGTGTTGTACGTAGGAGATTGTTTTTTGTGTACATTCTAACTCCTATCAGTTTGGTATTGCATAGAAAAAAATGAAGAAAAACTTCCATATTTTTGCTGTCTCTACAGGCACTTTGCAATGCTGACACAGCTCTGGAGCGACCTTACAAATAGCTGATAACTTTCTTTTTTAATAAAGAGGATTTCAGATGAAAAGGAAGTTCTACCCATAATCCTCCATCCAAAGAGGAGCAACTCATGAAACAGGTTCACGTGCAATACAGTCTGACAAGATTCTTCTTGTAGTTCCAGCTCAGGAAAGATGCACTGTGTAATACATCAATAATTCCTTCTTTAACCATAGATCATCTAAGATAAAAGTCTTGGCATTTGGGAAAGATATATAAGTGGATCAAAATCCTCAGCTGGATCACCGGTCACAGGGATGTCAATTTGACAGTTGTTATTCATGCATTGGTTGCAGTCAGTTTCTGAGTAAAAGGTCCTTCTATGCCTGCCCTGCATGTCCCTTTTCCCTTAATAACACAAAGGCACAATTTCTTTTACACTGCACTTTCTAATTTCCTATTTGGAAGCTTAGGTTATATGAAAAAGGCAGCCTTTGATAAATTGTTCAATCCTGTGTTCTCCACTGAGATGACCTTTAATCAGTTCTTGACATTTTTCCCTTGAATTAGAAAGAGGGTCTTTTAAAATATGTTATCAGGGGCTGCACCCTCACTTTTTGAACATTTATTGGTTTTTCCTTTGTGAAAAATGATATTAATGTCCCTTCAAATCTTTAAATACTCTGAAATATGTGTTAGAGGGGAGTTTATAAAACAAAAATTGACAAAGAAAACATATTTAACATTAATGTATAGTCTGAAACATGAAACAAAATTTGGCACAGAAAAAGGTATGAACATGTGCATCCATTGCCAAAAGATCAGAGAGTCAGTACATAACTCTCTAAAAACTGCTTTGATCATAAATTTATGTAGACTTATTGAACAAAAAATTTGAAAACTTGCATTACCCATGGACAGAACCTTTAATGCTATGTTGCCACTGTTTGTGAAACCAAATAGAGTTCTGTTTCATACGATACTGTTCTTTTTGCCTTAAGTGAAACACAAGAAGCTAGTGAACTCAGGTTTTATATCCTTATATATATTGATATTGTGCTCTGTTTACCATGCTTGAAACCATATTTCAGTGTTTTATTTTTGGTTTTGGCAAGATCACCAAACATTTTCCTCTCACTAGTTTCCCGTCTCAGATTAAACAATTGATGGTGACCAATAAAGTTGCAGAATGTTCCTCAAAGCATGGTAATAAAACAACACAGCATTTTCTCCCAAATTGCTTTAAAAACAATAAAGCCTGGAGTTTGTCTGTTGCTGAACATTCACATTTCATTGGCACAAAGGCTGGAAAAGTGGATGACTCATCACAGGCTTATTTTAGTTTAATACTTGTACAGTTTTCCTGGATTGGAGTTGTTTCGGCACTAAAATCAGATTAAGAAAATACTCAGATCCGCAAATCCTTTAGCCAGTTAGACATGATCTAGTTTGCAGAGTCTTTCCCTATCCTCTTGGTGGAGAGTTAATTTATGAAGTTAGAATTGTGTTCATTTGAAAAGACCATTAAGTCCAACCTTCTACCTAGAGCTGCCAAGTCTAACCAGTACACCATGTCCCTAAGCACCACATCTAGGTAAATTTTAAATACCTTCAGGAATGGTGACTCAACCAATTCACTGGGAAGCCTATTCCAGTGCTTGAGAACCCTCAAGTTTAAGAAATTTTTCCAATGTAAACCTTTCTCGGCACAAATTGAGGCCATTTTATCTTGTCCTATCCCTTGTTACCTCGAAGAAGAGACTGACACCCATGTTGCTACAAACTCCTTTCAGGAAGTTGTAGAGAACCTCCTTTTCTCCACACTAAACAACCCCAGTTCCCTTAGCTGGGAACCTTCACCTGGTTTTTCATAAACCCATGCTGACTAGTGCCTGATCAGCTTCTTGTCCTGCATGTGCTGCATGATGGCACTCAAGCTGACCTGTTCCTTAACATTCCCTGACACCAAGGTCAGGCTGACAGGTCTGTAGTTCCCTGGATCCTCCTTCTGGGCCTACTTGTGGATGGGTGTCACTTTTGCTAACCTTCAGTCAACTAGAACCTCCCCAGTTAATCAAAAATGATGATAAAATGAAGGACTTGAATAACTGTTCTTCAAACTACAACACCAGAACTGTTGCCTGTTATTACTGTATGAAGAATCTTAGAACACAAAGTATAGAGAAGCATTTGATGGAAGAGAAAGGAGACAAAGAGAGGAAGAGAAATTAAATTACTGACTTCACATCCTCATCAGAACCCACACTTATCAATATATGGTGAGAAATAAATTTAAATAGTTATTACAGTTAAGGTATGATTTGGGTTAGCAGCTTCTGAAGCCTCTATAACTGTCCAGAGATAGTGGTGAAATCAGTCAGATTGAGCATAGGTTTAATTGAATGTACTTGAAGAAAGTGGAGCAAATGAGAAGTCAAAAGGAAGCTGATTGTAAACTAGGATCACTTTTTGCAGAAACAGTGAGAATAATTTGCCACAGAAGAAGGAAATGAATGAAAGAGACGGACTGCACATAAAGCACTGATTTTTTGAGGACTATAAATTAAATACAGGATTATGGAAGAGATTTCATTTATAGCCATCAACTGTAAAGAATAACATGGCTTGATGAAGATCACAAACAGAAATTGAACATCCTGGGTTTTTTTGCATTATTTGCATTTTGAATTATAATCTTAATCAGACACGAAACCTCAAGAGTGACAGAATCAAAACAATTCTAACTGCAATTATTATAAAGCTTGGTGAAAAACATGGAATAGGACAGAAGATATAGTAAGTTAGGAGGAGTCTACAAGTGAAGATAGCAATTGCAAGTTTGTGTGATAAAGCACAAAAAAAAAAAGACTCCTTCAAATTAAAAATAATGAAATAATTGAAGGAAGAAGAGAGTAATTTAATGGCTAATATAACAATGGGATGATAAAAGCAAATAGCCATATTTGCTTTTCAAAAACATCAACAGATGTTGTTGAAAACATGGAGCAACTTAGAAGCAACCAGAGGGAATCAAGTGTTACCAGTGTTGCCATTGAATACTGTAATTTTAGTTTCAGTCTTTGTCGTGGTTTTGCCCCAGCCAAGGGCCGCACCCCACACAGTCGCTTGTACTTTTAAAAGGAAGGGGGAGGGAAAGTTGGGGGAAGGGGGAAAGGGAAGGAAGAAAGGAGGAAAAGAAACCACAACCTAGAAACCAGAACCACGCAGGTTGGGATAAGGATAGTTTACTAAACAATAACAGAAAACTAGATATAACAATAACAGAAGTTTAAAGCACAAAATAGATGAAACTGGTGATACACAATGCAATTTCTCACCAAACCACACAACTCAGGCCGCACAGCTTAGAGCCCGTCCCGGACAACCCGACCGCCCCAGAAACTGCACGTCCTGGCGTTGTCTCCCCCTCTTCCCCCCAGTCCCCCCTTATACCGAACATGACGTAACTGGTATGGAATATCCTCTTTGGCCAATTCGGATCACCTGTCCTGGCTGCGTCCCCTCCTTTCTCACTAGTAAGGAAGTATGCAGAGCTGAGAAAGGTACTTGATTGCCCGGCAACAAATCGGAAACATCAGGGTGCTATCAGCACTATTCTCATGCTAACACCCAAACATGGCATTCCATTCACTGCTAAAAAAAAAAGTTTAACTCCATCATAGCTGAAACCAGGACATTATCCACCCCTTATTCCATACCATTTACGTCATGACCAGATCCAACAATTTTCTTTGGGTACAACCAGTTTCGTGTTTCACACACCCATATATGTATGTACACATGTATGCACACATACGTGCATACAGATCTTATTCCCTCAGTCTGTGAATCATCCCTCTGAAGTTGTTGAGTTCATTTAGTTCATGATTTTCAGGCTCCATTTGTCGTAACAGTTTCTCAGGATAGTTGTATGTTCCATTGGCTCGTTGCATGCTGCATCTCAGGCTCTTGACTGATACACCTGGCATGGTCCATGCTCATAGTCTGTGGGTCAGAGTTTATTTTCAAAGGGAGCAAAAAGTTCTTGAGAGGCCAGGCTTTAGTTCCATCATCATGGCACTCATTCTTCATTAACTTGTATGACTCCAGCTATAATGCTGTGGTACAACATACAGCAATCATAACAATAATGAAATATACAATAATGGGTTATTTGGCAATTATTACAATTTCTACTTCATTAATTATATTGGCTATTCTCACCCAAAATTAAATCCCCTTGAGGTACACATCGAACTTCTCCATCCCTCTGCATTACCCACCAAGTACAGCCAGGTCCTTGAGCAAAAACAATTCCAGACATGGGTTTACCTTTGCCTGAAGCAGGGATGACCCAAACTCTCTTTCCCAATACACTCTTCATATGCACTACTGGGACTCTGTCTCCCTCTACAGCACGTGGAAATTTTGCCTGGGCAGGGCCAGCCCGATTGGTAGATCCCCTAGAGTTAACTAACCACGTGGCTTTGGCCAAATGTGTATCCCAATGCTTGAATGTCCCACCACACATTGCTTTCAGTGTAGTTTTTAAAAGTCCATTATATCGTTCAATTTTCCCAGAGGCCGGTGCATGATAAGGAATGTGGTACACCCACTCAATGCCATGCTCTTTGGCCCAGGTGTCTATAAGAGTGTTTCGGAAGTGAGTCCCATTGTCTGACTCGATTCTTTCTGGAGTACCATGTCGCCAGAGGACTTGCCTTTCAAGGCCCAGAATTGTATTTCGAGCAGTGGCATGGGGTACGGGATATGTTTCTAGCCAGCCGGTAGTTGCCTCCACCATTGTAAGCACATAACGTTTGCCATGGCGGGTTTGTGGGAGGGTGATGTAATCAATCTGCCAAGCCTCCCCATACTTATATTTCATCCACCGTCCTCCATACCAAAGGGGCTTTAACCGCTTAGCTTGCTTGATTGCAGCACATGTCTCACATTCGTGGACAACTTGTGCGATGGCGTCCATGGTCAAGTCCACCCCTCGATCCCGAGCCCATCTATATGTTGCATCTCTCCCTTGATGACCCGAGGTATCATGGGCCCATCGAGCCATGAATAATTCACCCTTACGTTGCCAGTCTAGATCTACCTGAGCCACTTTAATCCTAGCAGCCTTATCTACCTGATGGTTGTTTTCATGTTCCTCCATGGCCCGACTCTTAGGTACATGGGCGTCGACATGACGTACCTTTACAACAAGTTTCTCTAACCGAGCAGAGATATCTTGCCATAAGTCACCAGCCCATATAGGTTTGCCTCTACGCTGCCAGCTGTTCTTTTTCCACTGCTGCAACCACCCCCACAGGGCATTCGCCACCATCCATGAATCAGTATAAAGGTAGAGCCTTGGCCACTTTTCTCTCTCAGCAATGTCCAGGGCTAACTGGATGGCCTTCACCTCAGCAAACTGGCTTGATTCACCTTTTCCTTCAGTGGCTTCTGCTACTCTTCTTATAGGATTCCATACAGCGGCTTTCCATCTCCGATGCTTACCCACAATGCGACAAGACCCATCAGTGAACAGGGCATATCGCTTCTCATTCTCTGGCAGTTAGTTGTAGGGTGGGGCTTCTTCAGCGCGTGTTACCTCCTCATCCTCTGGTGACATCCCAAAATCTTTGCCTTCTGGCCAGTCTGTGATCACCTCCAAGATTCCTGGGCGATTGGGGTTTCCTATTCGAGCCCGCTGTGTAATTAGTGCAACCCACTTGCTCCACGTAGCATCAGTGGCATGGTGTGTAGAAGGAACCTTCCCTTTGAACATCCAGCCCAGCACCGGCAGTCGGGGTGCCAGGAGGAGCTGGGCTTCAGTTCCAATCACTTCTGAGGCGGCTCGAACCCCTTCATAGGCGGCCAGTATTTCCTTTTCTGTTGGAGTATAATTGGCCTCAGATCCTTTGTAGGCCCGACTCCAAAACCCCAGCGGTCGACCTCGAGTCTCCCCTTGTGCTTTCTGCCAGAGACTCCAGGTCGGGCCGTTCTCCCCAGCTGCAGTGTAGAGCACATTTTTAATATCTGTCCCTGTTCGGACAGGCCCAAGGGCCACTGCATGGACTATCTCGCGTTTGATCTGCTCAAAGGCTTGCTGTTGCTCAGGGCCCCATTGGAAATCATTCTTCTTTCGAGTTACATGGTAGAGTGGGCTCACAATGAGACTGTAGTTTGGGACATGCATTCGCCAAAAACCTATAACACCTAAGAAAGCTTGTGTTTCCTTTTTGTTGCTTGGTGGAGACATAGCTGCTATTTTATTAATAATGTCCATTGGGATGTGACGACGCCCATCCTGCCATTTTATTCCTAAAAACTGGATTTCTCGCGTAGGCCCCTTGAGTTTACTTCGTTTTATAGCAAAACTGGCTTCTAAAAGGATTTTAATTACCCTGTTTCCTTTTTCAAAAACTTCCTCTGCTGTGTTGCCCCATACAATGATGTCATCAATATACTGCAGGTGCTCTGGTGCTTCACCCTTTTCCAGTGTATTCTGGATTAGTCCATGGCAGATGGTGGGGCTATGTTTCCACCCCTGGGGCAGACGATTCCACGTGTATTGGATGCCTCTCCAAGTGAAAGCAAACTGTGGCCTGCACTCTGGCGCCAGTGGGATCGAGAAGAAAGCATTCGCAATGTCGATTGTGGCGTACCACTTGGCTGCCTTCGATTCCAATTCATACTGGAGCTCTAACATGTCTGGCACAGCAGCACTCATACCTGGAGTGACTTCATTTAGGCCACGATAATCTACTGTCAGCCTCCACTCTCCATTGGACTTCCTCACTGGCCATATGGGACTATTAAAGGGTGAGTGGGTTCGGCTGATCACTCCCTGATCCTCCAGTTGACGAATCAGCTTATGGATGGGAATCAGGGAATCTCGGTTAGTACGGTATTGTCGTCTGTGCACCGTCGTCGTAGCAACTGGCACTTGCTGTTCTTCACCCTTCAACAACCCCACAACAGCAGAATCCTCCGAGAGTCCAGGCAAGGCACACAATTGTTCAATTTCTTCTGTTTCCAAAGCAGCTATTCCAAAAGCCCATCGGTACCCTTTTGGGTCTTTAAAATACCCTCTACGTAGATAATCTATACCTAAAATGCACGGAGCTTCTGGACCAGTCACAATGGGGTGTTTTTCCCAGTCCTTCCCAGTTAGGCTCACCTCAGCCTCTAGCACAGTTAGTTGTTGGGATCCCCCTGTCACTCCAGAAATACAAACAGGTTCTACCCCTTCATGATTCGATGGCATTAGAGTACACTGGGCACCAGTATCCACCAGAGCTTTGTACTCTTGTGGGTCTGACGTGCCAGGCCATCGGATCCACACAGTCCAATAAACCCGATTGTCCCTCTCCTCCACCTGGCTGGAGGCAGGGCCCCTCTATTGCTGCTGATCATATTTGTTTTCCACTGGTTGCATAAAGGACTTAGAGGTCCCTTCAAAAGGATCAGGCACATCAGACATATAGGTAGGCCTTCCAGTTGGTCTAGGGAACTGCCCAGTAGAAACTGGTGCAGCCTTCTTCCTGGCAGAATCTCGTTGTGCGAATGTTTTACCCCGCAGCTCATTTACTCGTGCTCGAAGGGCTGAGGTGGGCTGCATATCCCATTCCCTCATGTCCTCTCCATGATCAAGCAGGTAAAACCACAATGTACGTCGTGGTGTGTATTCTCCCTCTTGGAACGATGGACGCTTTCTCCCAGTAGCTGCAACATTGCTCCATACGGGTTGGGAGTTGGACACATTGTTGTCAAGTCGTTGAACCAGTTTCTCTACTGCTGCAATGACGGAGAGGGAAACATTGTCTTGGTATTTCCGGAGTCGGCAGGCCACCTCATTTACGGTTGGCGGATTCGTATCATTCCAGTCAATTGCTGCCAGTGAATTGGTATACCCTGCTGGTGCACTTTGTACAACCTTACGCCACATATCTGGAGTGCATAGGACTTCATCGGGATCAGAGGGAAGCCGTGAATTGTCCAGATCATAATAAATTATCTCCCGTACAGCTAATTCTCTCAGGTGCTGGACAGATATCTCTATGCTGTTACACTTAGGTGTCTGGCATGTAATATATTCCTTTATGGGATATCTTTCCTTCACACTTGACAGTAGTCGCCTCCAGAGGCTGAGGATTTCCGGCCTCCTCCCAATTGCTTTGTCAATTCCTCCTTCTCTAGCTAGGGATCCCAACTGCTTGGCCTCTCTGCCTTCTAATTCCAAACTACTGGCCCCGTGATCCCAACATCGGAGCAACCAAGTGATAATGTGCTCACTTGGGTGGCGAGTGAAATCTTTTCGAACCTCACGCAGCTCACTCAGAGTCAGGGATCGGGTAACAATCTCTGGTTCTGCCTCATCCTGATATCCTCAAGATGATCCCGGTTGATCATCATCCTTATCCGTCACTATACGAACTGATTTCTTTGTGCCTTTCCTCTTTTGTACGGGAGCAACAGACACTGGTGTGGGTTGGTTTTTCTGATCATCTGCAGTGTCTGCTGTAGAGATTACAGTAGCTGCAGTGTCGGTCACAGGGGTTGCAGTAGCTGCAGTGTCAGCCCCAGTGGTTGCAGCAGCTATAGTATCTGCCAGTCTGTTTCCTTTCCCTTCTCCCTGACAGTGCTGACAGTGCTGACAGTGCTGCCTGCTATCAAGCAGTGTTTGATAAATAGTGGCCAGAGCCCAGCACAGTGCAGTAAGGTGTCCATCTCTGGGAAACCTACAGCAATTTTTTCTTAGGTATGCAGTCACTTGATCGGGGTCTTGTAGCTGTTCAGGAGTGAAATTCCAAACCATCGGGCGTGAGAAAGTACCTAGGTACTCGCCCATACTTTGCCACATGCCCTGCCACTCGTGATTATTCTGTCTCGGAGAAAGCTCTTCAGTGGTATTCATAAACCTATGCTTGATATATAACAAAAACTGAACCATCTGCACCAAACCTACCAATAGCAAAATGCTAGTTTGAATATCCCAGAGATATTGAAGATTTTCAAAAACTGCCCTAAGAGCTGTTGTATTTAGCCCAAAGGAAAAGAAAGCAGTGCCCCCACCATACCGGCTGCTGTTATTAACCCCTCCCTGTCCAAAGAATGGACAGGACAGCAAAACCTCATACAGGTACCAGCTTAAGCTCATGATCATCGATATTATTGTATCATAGACCGATATCATAAAATACACTATAATGAAGTATGGGAACAAATACGGGAGCCACAGACCTGAGAGAGTAAAGAATCCTGCCAGGATTGTATACAGCATGCGGTGGTTTTGCTGCCACAGCCTTGTAAATAAATACCACAACATCGTGACCAGAGATTGCTTAAACAACAGTGCTTATCTTAATTGCGATAGTTAGGGTCAGATCTACCGTTATCCCAACCGTTCGTGCCCCACGTTGGGCGCCAAAATAAGTGTCGTGGTTTTGCCCCAGCCAAGGGCCGCACCCCACACAGTCGCTTGTACTTTTAAAAGGAAGGGGGAGGGAAAGTTGGGGGAAGGGGAAAAGGGAAGGAAGAAAGGAGGAAAAGAAACCACAACCTAGAAACCAGAACCACGCAGGTTGGGATAAGGATAGTTTACTAAACAATAACAGAAAACTAGATATAACAATAACATAAGTTTAAAGCACAAAATAGATGAAACTGGTGATACACAATGCAATTTCTCACCAAACCACACAACTCAGGCCGCACAGCTTAGAGCCCGTCCCGGACAACCCGACCGCCCCAGAAACTGCACGTCCTGGCGTTGTCTCCCCCTCTTCCCCCCAGTCCCCCCTTATACCGAACATGTCGTAACTGGTATGGAATATCCTCTTTGGCCAATTCGGATCACCTGTCCTGGCTGCGTCCCCTCCTTTCTCACTAGTAAGGAAGTATGCAGAGCTGAGAAAGGTACTTGATTGCCCGGCAACAAATCGGAAACATCAGGGTGCTATCAGCACTATTCTCATGCTAACACCCAAACATGGCATTCCATTCACTGCTAAAAAAAAAAGTTTAACTCCATCATAGCTGAAACCAGGACAGTCTTTTATAAAATAACCTTATTGATTGAACACTGTTAAAAAGAATTCCAAATGTATAGCATTAGGAAAACCCAATATTGAAAAAAAGTTATCTTCTAACATAGGAATGATGATCATATCAACTTCTTTCCTTAGTATCTCTTACGGGAGTCTGTTTTATATTTTCAGGGTAACATCCAAATGGCCTAAATCCTGACTAAGTACTTTTTCCTTTGTTTTCTGTGTCACTTCCTCACTGTTTTTTTCAGACCTTTTCCATCTGCCGGTGCTCAGAGGATTTCTAAAATGCTTCAGTAATTTAAGACTTCTCTTTATAACTGCACTAAGAAAAGAGAATGGTAGGTAAATTTTCTTGGTTTTGCTGAATTGTGTAGTAGTGAGTGTTGTTCAACCTGAGGCAAATCGCTAATCCTCTCTGACTCTCCATTCATTTACATATAAAATAGGCCTAATAAAAATCCACAAGTAGCAACTATGAAATTTAAGCCAGACAAATAGCTTATAGCAGTAACAAAGTAAAATTGGCATAATTAATTGAACTGCAGTGAAACTAATCCTACTGGCAGCAGTAAAATTATTCAGTCACATAAGTTTTATTCTGTTACTGGTCATGTAAATGCTCTAACTGAAGTGAATATAATATCCCTATGTTTCTCCCCAGTGTAGGGCAGTACTACCGCACTAAGTATATTTTTGCTCATGATGATAATTATATAGCACTTAAGCAAAGGGAGAGAAAAATTTACAAATTCTGTTGAACTTGACAAATGTTCTTTAGGAGACTACTGAATTACCATTGAAACGGACATTATAATTGCGTTTTCAGCCTGCGGAAAAATACACACAGGTGTGATCAGTGGAAATGGTTTTATGAAAGCAATTGGAAAATAGGAACATAACAGAATATAGAAGGGAGCTTAGAGAAAATAAATATGCATTCCAGGAAAAAAAACCCACAAACTAACAACAAACCAACAAAAGGCCAATAACCCAACAAATACATGGCTTAGCTTCTTATTTAAACAATCAGTTCTGTTTGTATTTCTTTATTCTTATAATTTCAAAATTGCTTAGAATTTTAAGGTTCTTACTGGCAAAGAGGAAATCCATAATCATTATGACATTTTTAACACTCTAAACTTACTGAAGATAATAAGTAAGTGAGCAAGGAAACAAACCAAAAAATTCTCATCAGTGACTGTGGTTCTGCTTACTTTTCATAAAGTAACATTTCAACAGTATGGAGTATACATTTGTTAACTAAGATCCCACTGGGAACAACTCCTAAACAGATTAATATTAGAAAAATATTGAAATATTTCTAATAAGTTAGAAACAGTCAAATAGCTAACAATACCTTAATTAGATAAATTATAGGTGAAAAATGTACCAAGCAGAACTCACTGTGATGTAATCACATCCAATTGCTGCTTCTGGCTTTTATGGTTCTTGTGTACTTCTAATATATTTCTTTACATTTTGAAAATTCTAAAATACTATTATAGGCTATTTCTGTTGCCACGATAGAGCTGTCACGCTATGATACAGATGTACTACTGTTGACACACCTATGCAGACAAAAAACAGCTCTTTACTTGAGATTTTAAGATTTCACTGGCGCTCTTACCAAAATGAAAATTATTTACACAACCATGAAAATCTGATAGTAGTACAGTCATTAAGCCATACAGTCACTAAGCCATACCATCTAATCTCATAGCTAGAATTGCTAATGTGCAGCTCTAGACAAAGCATTAGACAGAGAAAAGTCACAACATCATTAGGTTAGAGAATTTTTGAATGTTTCTGTCTGTCATGCAACAAATACATTCCCACTGATCATCCAAGTTTTAATACTATTTTAATTCTGGTACCGAAACACTCTGAAGTTTCAGAAATTTTAGTTCTAACATGGAATTTTCCAGATGAGAATCTAGCTGTTAGCAGCACCGATGCATTAATGTAGCTTTTTTCTGTGCTGACACTTAAATCACGCTGAAAAGAATATAGTGTTTAGAAATACTGAAATCACAGAATTACTGGATGGTCTTGGTTAGAAGGGACCTTCAAAGATCATCTAGTCCAACACCCCTTGCCATGAGTCCCTTTCACTAGATCAGGTTGCTCAAAGCTCTGATGAACTATACTTTGAAAACTTTCAGCACTTCTAAATACTCCTAGTATATTCTTTATTCCAAGTCAATTTTTCATATTTTCCTCTAAACCCCAACATCTGTTTTCTCCAGTTACATTCAACTGAGGGAAAGAAAATAAATCCGACAATAAAGTATAGAATATTCATAACATTGGGAGAATTCTCGGGCTGCAAATAGTATAAAGGGAATTCCTAGAAAGAGAAACTAGAAGGGGGTGGAAGTTTGGAAGATATTAGATACTTCAGGGCTTTTCTAATTATACCAAACTATATTCAGTTTTAATTATATGCAACTAAGCTTAATAAAAACAATTTTAATGGTTCTAATACCTGTTTTATTGAGTATGCAGCTTTGTGAAAGATACTTCTTAAAAAAAACCCAAAAACAAAACAAAAATCAACTCAATGCTGGGGAAGAAACCCCTGTATTTTATACTGAAATATACCAGTGAAATATGCTGACAAAGTAAGGAGGGGGATGGATTATTGGAAGCCTTTTTTAACATTGTTCAACTTTGTACAACTTAATGTTTCTAGGTTACTCTAATTGTTATGAAGTTCTAAGTAATTACAAAAACTGCTACAAAATTCTAAGAAGAAGTTATCTTGGTTCTTTAGCCTAGCACTCAAAGCAATCACATTTGATATAGGAGGTTTCCCATTCATGTCCTTTACCTCAATTGAGCCCTGTAGGCACAAGTTCTTGGTCTTCTCCAGTTATTCTTGACCATGCTTAGTTAAAGATGTAACTAGGCCAAGTCATGTACACACATTTTATTTTGTACAAAAGGTGCTGGTACCCTGGCCCTGCTAGCAAGAATTGGCCTTGACAAAAAATATCACTAATACTTGAAAGTGTAGTAATAACTTTGCTGTGACTAGCTTTGAAATTCCCTTATATTCAGGTTATATTTCATATGCCCTGTTGCTTCCTATCATGTCCATGCACCAGGATAAAGTTTTGAAAGCTCTGTTGGCCATCTCCTTGCAAAATTGTCTTATTCTGCATTTTAATGATTTTCTTTATACTCGGTCAGATGATCATAGAATCATAGAATGGTCTGGGTTGGAAGGGACCCCAAGGATCATAGAGCTCCAACCCGGGCGCCACTGGCAGGGCCACCAACCTCAGGCCTGGATCTACACAAGGTTGCCCAGGGCTCCATCCAACCTGGCCTTGAAAACTTCCAGGGTGGGGTCATCCACTACCTCTCTGGGCAGCCTGTTCCAGCACCTCAACACTCTCTGTAAAAAACTTCCCCCTAATATCTAATCTAAACCTTCCTTCCTTTAGCTTCCATCCATTTCCCCTTGTCCTGCAATTGTCTATCCTTTTAAAAAGTGGATTCCCCTCCTGTTTATAAGCTCCCTTCGGGTACTCAAAGGCTGCAATGAGGTCCCTCCGCAGCCTCCTCTTCTCTCATATATATGACGTATGTCTAGAGCTTTATTCGGTTGAGTTTTCCTTTCCAGGAAAATTATCTTCATTTTTATTTTGAAGCTCTTCAGTGGCCTGTTGCATACATATAAATGACAAGACATTAGATCAGATGGTCAAAGGAAGGCTTATGTCCAAGGGTAGTCTTCCAGATGAAAATTTATCCCTGTAATAAAGATGAGTGAAGGTATTATGAAGTTACTTTGTCCATTGGGGTCACAAAAGTACAAGTCCAATCTTTATAGATGGCATTGTCATGGTTATTTGACAGAAGGCAATTAGTTTGTACACACTTGTTCTACTATTGTCAGAGCATCAGATAAAGTTTCTCTGACCTCTCATTTCTGATGACCAGCTGATGCAGGTGATAAAGATCTGGTTGTAAGTCCACATCAGTTTAATGATCTTATCCACAAAAAAATATCTGTTGTATATTTAGTAGGCCTAAATTGACATAAATCCACAGTTATGCAGAAGTAGTATGGCATATAAATGGCACAATGATCACATCTCGGCAAATTTCACTCATACCCAGTGATAATACAGAGTACCTTACCAACCCAATGATAACACAGAACAATACACCAACACAAGGACCTACTCAATACCTCAGTGTTGCAGATTTGCATAGCTGGATTCTAAGGGAGAAGGGGAGACTGCAGAGATGGCACCTGCAAGAAACTGCTAGAAGCTCTCTGCAGGCACCAGAGAGTAGACATTTGGTGATTCAAGGCCAGAGTTGCTGCTGACCAAGGACAAAGCCAATTGGCAATGGTCACAGTGCCTCTGGGAATCACATTTTGAAGTGTTGACTGCTTGGGGAGGTTAACTCTGGCCTGGTCAGAACCAGGACACTTCCCCAACAGGTTTTTCATGCCCACTACAGGGACTTTATCTAATTCTACAGTATGTGGGAGTTCTCATTGGGCAGGACCATCTTGATTAGTAGATCCCCTAGAGTTAACTAATCAAGGGGCCTTTGCTAAATGCATATCCCAGTATTTCAGAGTTCTACCACCCATTGCTCTTAGTGTAGTTTCTAAGAGCGCATTGCACCTCTCAATTTTCCCCGATGCTTGTGCATGGTAGGCTATATGATATACCCATTTAATATTTTGCCTAGGTGTCTATGAGATTATTCTGGAAATGAGTTCCACTGTCCCCCTCAATTCTTTCTGGAGTGCCATTTCACCACAGATTTTGCTTCTCAAGACCTAGGATGGTGTTCTGGGTGGTAGCATGGTGCATAGGATATGTTTCTAGCCAACCGGTGGTTGTTTCGACTACTGTAAGCACATACCTCTTGCCTTGGTGTGTCTGTGGGAAAATTATGTAATTGATTTGCCAGGCCTCTTCATATTTATATTTTAGCTATCGTCCCCCGTACCAAAGAGGTTTTAACTGCTTGGCTTGCTTAATCGAGGCACATGGTTCACATTTGTGGATGGCCTGTGAGATAGTGTCCCTTGTCAAATCCACCCCTAGACCATGAGCCCATCTATTTGTGACATCTCTTGCTTGATGGCCTGAGGTGTCATGGGCCCAGTGAGCTACAAATAATTTGGCCTTACGTTGCTAGTTGAGGTCTACTTGAGCCAATTCAGTCTTAGTAGCCTAATCAACCTACTGGTTGTTTTGATGTTCTTCAGTGGCTCGACTCTTGGCTATCTGGGCATCTACATGATGTACTTTTACAGTTAGGTGTGGAGGGATGGCTCTGTGAGAACGGCCACATATTCCCACTCTCTATCTCTGTGAACAAAACAGCCAGAATGAAATATCACTTTAAAGGAATGTGGAGCTAGCAGCAAAGTCAGATAATGGGTTAAGGAGTATGGGCTGTGAATACAAGCTCCTAATTCTGAAACATTCCTCTGAGACAAGATAAGATATAGGCCTTGCACAGGTGTCCACTCTATCACTTTCACTGTTTTTAATTTCTTCTCCCCGCGGTTCCCAGCCATGCTTTGTTAAGCTTGCTAGAGAGTATATAATCATGCTGCTCTGTAGAATAAACGAACTGACTGCTTTTAGCCACATTGGTGTGCAGTCTGATTCCTAGCGCCGTCCCGCTCTTTCGAAGACCCTGGACCTAAAAGTTTCCCAAGATCTGGATTAGGACGCGGGGAACACTTGACAGTTAGGTTCTCTAGCTAGGTAGAAATCTCATGACACAATGGAGTAGCCCAGACGGGTTTGCCTCTGCACTGCCTCTTGCTTTGTTTCCATTGCTGCAACCATCCCCACAGGGCATTTTCCACCATCCATGAGACAGTATAGAGGTACAATTTTAGCCATTTTTCTCATTTGGCAATGTTTAAAGCCAGATGGATAGCTTTTACCTCTGCAAACTGGTTGGATTCACCTTCTCCTTTGACAGCTTCTGCAACTCGTCATGTAGGACTCCATACAGCAGCCTTCCTCCTCTGATGTTTTCTGAAAATGCAACAGGACCCATCATATTTTGTATCATTTTCTGGCAGTTCATTATATAGTAGGGTCTCTTCAGGATGTGTCACCTCCTCTCTGAGGTGACATTCCAAAATCTTTGCCTTCTGGCCAGTCTGTGATTACTTCCAGGATTCCTGAGTGATTGGGATTTCCTGTTTGAGCCCACTGCATGATTAGTGCAACCTACTTGCTCCATGTAGTATCAATGGCATGGTGCATAGAAGGTGCCTTCCCTTTGAACATCCATTCCAGCACCAGTATTCAGGGTGCCAGGAAGAGCTGGGCTTCAGTTCCAATCACTTCCAAAGTGGCTCAAACCCCTTTATATACTTCCAGGATTTCATTTTCTGTTGGCATGTAACAGGCTTTGGATCCTCTGTAGCTCCGACTCCAAAACCCCAGTGTCTGGCCCCAAGTCTCCCCTGGTGCTTTCTGCCTGAGACCCTAGGTAGGGCCATTCTCCCCGTCTACAGTGTAGAGCACATTCTATACATTTGTCCCTGTCTGGATGGGTCCAAGGGCCACTGCATGAACTATCTCCTGTTTGATCTGCTTGAAGGTTTGTCGCTGCTCAGGGCCCCATTGGAAATGATTCTTCTTCCAGGCTACATGGAAGTGAGGGCTCAAAATGAGACTGTAGTTTGGGAGCTGCATTCGCTAGAAACCCACAATTCCTAGGAAAGATTGTGTCTCCTTTTTTTTGGTTGGTGAAGACATAGCTGGTATTTTATTAATAACATCCATTGGGATCTGATGACATCTGTCTTGACATTTTATTCCTAAAAACTGGATTTCTTGAGCAGGTCCTTTGACCTTACTTCTTTTGATAGCAAAACCAGCTTTTAGCAGAATTTGGATTATTTTCTTCCTTTTCTCAAAAACTTTCTCTTCTGTGTTGCTGCATACAATGAAGTCATCAATATATTCCAGGTTCATCCTGTTCTAACACAGTCTGGATCAGTCCATGACAGATGGTGAGGCTGCATTTCCACCCCTGGGGCAGGAGATTCCAGGTGTACTGGATGCCCCTGCTAGTGAAAGCAAAACTGTGGCCTTCAGTCTGCCGCCAAGGGAATCAAGAAGAAAGCATTTGCAATGTCAATCATGGTGTGCTACTTGGCTGCTTTTGACTCCAGTTCTTACTGGAGTTCTAGCATGTCCAGCACTGCAGCATTCATGGGCTGTGTGACTTCATTCAGACCACGATAGCCCACAGTTGGCATCCACTCTCCACTGGACTTCTGTACTGGCCGTATTGGACTGTTGAAGGGTGAGTGGGTTCTACCAATCACTCTCTGACCCTCCAGAGGAGGGTCATGAAGATGATCTGAGGGATGGAGCACCTCTCCTCTGATGACAAGCTGAAAGAGTTCGGCTTTGTTCAACCTGGAGGAGAAAAGGCTCCAGGGAGACCTTTTTGCAGCCTTCCCATACCTGAAGGGGGCCTATGGAAAAACTGGAGAAGGGCTGTTGACAAGGGAATTTAGTGATAAGACAAAGGGCAACAGCTTTAATTTGAAGTAGGGTAGATTTAGCTTAGATATTACGAAGAAGTTCTTCACTGAAGGTGGTGAGACATGAACAGGCTGTGCATGGAAGTTGTGGATGTTGTCTCCATGGAAGTGTTTAAGACCAGGCTGGATGGGAATTTGAGCAACTTGGTCTAGTGGAGGGTGTCCTATAGATTCAATTGTCCTTTTCCTCCACCTCACTGGAGGGAAGGCCCCTCTAATCATGCAGTTCACTTCTTGCAAAATGGAAGAAATCCCTTCAAGAGGATCACAGGTACAACTGCACAGTCTGGTGTCACAGCATTCTTCCTGGAGTAATCTCTTTTAATAAATGTTTTGCCTTGCATCCCATTTACTCATGCTTGGAGGACTGATACAGGTTTCCCATCCCACTTCCTTATGGCTTTGACATGGTAGCAAAGCTAGAACCACAGGATGCTTTGTTGTGTGTTCTTTATATAAGCTCATTCTGGAACAGAGGAATGCTTACTTCTAATAGCTGAAATCTTGGCCTGTACAGGTAGGCAGTAGTACAATTTTCTTCAAATCGCTGGACCTTCCAGGGCAGTTTCTTCACTGCTGAGATGAGGAAGAAAGATTTTCTTCAAATAGACAGAGTTGCCCAGCCACCTCATCCACTGTCAGTGCTTCTTCCTTTCCCCAGTCTATTATGGCCAGTAAGTTGGCACATGATACTGGTGCACTCTGCACAAACTTAGGCCACATGGGTCAAGAACATTGGATTTCGTCAGGATCAGTAGGCAGCTGTAAATTGTCAGGGTTGTAGTAAATCATCTTTCGCACAGCTAACTCCCTGAAGTACTGGATACCTTGCTCCATGGTCGTTCACTTGTCTGTCCGACACACAACATCTTCAATGAATGGGCAAATTTCCCTTACACTCTATAGAAGTTGCATCCAGAGAATGAGGGTTTGGGACTTTCTTACAATTGCCTGATCAATGCGTCCTTCTCTGGATAGGGATCCCAGCTGCTTGGCCTCCGTGCCTTCTGATTCCAGGATGATGACTCCATTATAACAGCATCAGAGTAGTGAGGTGATGATGTGCTTCCCTGGAAGGCAGCTGAAATCTTTTCTCATGTCTCTCACCTCACTCAAGGACAGGGATTGGGTGATGACCTCTGGTACTGCCTCTTTTTCAGATTCTTATGATGGTCCTGGTTCATCACCATCCTTCACAAAGCAGACTGATTTCTTCATGTATTTCTTCTTCTGTATAGAGGCAGCCTAATAAAGCATCAGAGTACCTTTGACTTGCACTGAAACATTCTTCCTTTGTTCAAAACATACATATTTTTTTGAGATTCTGAGAGAAGCATGTTAGATTGAGATACATAATTCTTACGGTTGCATCATCATATTGATTCACCTTGAGTTATTGATTTTTATTATCTTGTAATTCTGAAGTACAGCATTATGGTGCAAATATGTAATTGCTGATTTTTTCCTCAGAAATTCAGGAGTGACTCTGAAGAAATTTTTGTTGAAAAGCTGTGATTACTATACTTCAACTAATAATTACTGCTTTCTTATTGTATATACTTTTCTATATTTCCTGGATTGCATGAAGTGTACCTTTAGATTTGTTGCAAATGCATCATCTGATCAACTTTTAAAGTTAGTCAAGGGTTCAGAAGTACTTTGTCAGTAAGAGGGGAAGGAGTAATAGTGTTTTTCTTGATTACATACCTTCGCTTCATCTTACTTTGTTAAAAATTGTCCTTACCCCATTATGAATACATCTAGTAGTATCTGACAATTGATGTTAAATTCACTAGAAAACAGTTTTAATATTTTGCAGGACTAACCTATTTATTTTTTGTTTGTTTGTTTTTTGTTCTTTGAGTCTGCTTTCCTTTCCAATGTGAGAAAGAAAGAAAAGTGTTAGAATGATTAAACATAATTTCCACATCTTTTAAAAATCACCATGTATAGATTCCTGTCATACATCCATATGAGTTAAATATTCTGGAGCTATATATTTTACAAGCAGACATTATTTGTGTTTGAAGCATATAATTTTAATGCAATATTAATCTTGATATGAAAGAAAATTTTATCTTTCAAAAGGACATATTTAAACTTCTTAGTTTTTTGATGTAGTTGTTCGTAGGGTACTTTTTGTTCTGTCACATATCAGTTAACATACTTTCAGCTATTAGGTTTTCATCTGTATGATTCTTATTGCCTTCATACTATCACCTGAATTCTCATAGAGTTATTTATATTTTTTTAAACTGATTTACTTTCTGGGATTATGATAAAAGGGATAATAATGATGAGTGAAGAAACAAGTATGCAACAGGTAAGCAGATGCTAGGTAGAAGCATCTAGATTTGAGCAGTCAGTCTGGATTTCAGAAGACTTGTTAGCAGTCAAATTGTTAGCTGCCAAAAGCTATTGAGATAACAAGAAGCCATAAGACAATAACTTTCTGCCAGATTAGGAGTATTGTGCAGATTCCCTGGGTGGTTGAAGCTCACCTAGTGAGGAAGCTCTTTGGATTATGTTTTGCTGTGGTTTTTTTTCAGTAGCTGTTTCAGCAATTTTGAAACTATGAAGTCTGAAGGATAGGAGGCTAAGGTTTTCTGGGTATGGGTCTAAACAGACCTGGCTAGTTCTGAGGGTTAATAACAGAAGACAGGCAAAATGGTAGTAAGAATATAAGGTTCCTGACATTGTTTGTAATTGAATATAAAGTCAAAGTATGTTTTTATATAATTAAACATATGAACTGTAAGAGAGGTGCAAGTCACTTTTGAGTGATCTAAATGGTAATTATTTCTAGAAGATGTACTTTCTATTCAGAAAATTATTGGGATGCAACTAGTGAGTTGTAGCAACTACAAACATACAGTAGCATGTGTAGGCCTTACATACTAAAAAACATGTTGTATAGTTCATTAGATATACTGAGCAGGTGATGTATTAAGCATTTAAACTACTATATATCTTACTATCAGTATAGGAGGTGGGTTATATTCTGAGTAAATATATTGTATTGGCATTCTGTTTTAATACAAAAGCCATTGTATTTTGAAAAGAAAACACAAAATATGCTTGCTTCTGGAAAGACTAATCTGATCCAGAATAACTGTTTTCAGTATCACTGTGCTTTAAGAAAAACAATTGGAAAACTCAAAGTTAAAAGCTGAAAGGTTATAGAGAATATTGTGTTAGTTTAGAAAATAATTATTATCTGTTTCTGGGCATTATTTAAATGTAAGTGTTTCTCATGAAAATTAACATTTCACTTAATGGTAATATATAGGTTCAAAATAAGTATGTTTTCAACATCTGAATAATTTAGTTAATAAAATAAATTTCGTAAAGACCAGTACATTTTCCCCTCAGGATAATCCTACTGATACCAGTGGGAACAACTAATTAATATATTATTTTACAATCTTGACCTTAATTAGATATTTAAATTTTGCCTGGGCCAAAGATTAAATATCTCTAGCCCTGAAAGGTGTAAGATTTTGTTTATAGCAGTTTTGAGAAAGTGAATACAGACACAGAATTTAAGAAACAATCTGCATGAGAGACTAACTCGAAAGCCTCTAAAGAAATATTAGTATAGTGTCAACTGGGAAAAGCCTCAAATGGTGAAATAGCAATTGCAAAACCAACCAAGGAGAGAAGAAAAAGAAAAAGAGAACTTGTGTAAACACTGTGTAACTATGCTAAACCAAATAGAAATAGCAAGATAGTATATATTAATGGAATTTAAGTTTAGTAAAAGTAATACCCTGCAAGACTGCTATTTCTGGTATTATTATATTTATAAATCTTTCTAAATTAAAGACATTCATTGTGTTATAAAAAATATTTCTGTTTATTAATGCAGAATAGATTTCCAATATTTTATGCAATGTATATTCTGCCATATCTGTTGTACTTCTGATGTATTGAAAAAGAGTGTTGTAAGGAATACATCATTAAAATAAACATTTTACCATCAATATATAAAAAGGGAAAATATTAGGTCAACAAAGGAGATTTCTTGGACAAAAAAAAAAAGAAGTGTTAAAGATATTAACGACAGAGATCACAGAAGGCAATTATGATTGAGAGCTAGTGCTTAACAAGGCTTTTCATTTGGTTAAAACTTTTTGTATCAGTAATACTGTCAAGATCTGTCACAGATGTATAATTGGCAGTCCTTTGGACCACACCCATGAGAACCTGTTTAATCAGTGAGCAGACTAATTCTGCAGACCACTAGATCATCCATGTTGGCTCAAGTTCTCATTCCGATGACGTTATAAGAGATGGTGAGTCTTTACTTTTCCTCTTTGATTTTCTTTTATTTTCCTCAGTCTGCCTTTTCCCAGTGCTTCATAAACTTATGACAGTCTGATTTATAATTCGTATGGTCTGCTGTTGGTCCATATCCTGTTAGTGATTCAGTGTGTAAGAGGTATAATATTTTCATCTCTTCAGAGCTATTTTGAAACACACAGGCTCAACAACTTTTATACTTACAGAGCTGAATAACAACTTCAGTGTTAAAATAATTTCTTTGCATTATCCAACAGTAAAATGTGATGGAAGGAAAACATTCACAGTCTATTCTAATTAGTTATCTACTTACTGGACTTTCTATTGACAACTGACGGGAAAATTTTGAATGCTTTTAAAAATACTATAAAGTAATTCTAATTTCCTTCTGAATAATATTTTCTCCGTGTATAGAAATGATGAATTCTTTTACTTTTTATGTTCCTGTTCTTTGTCAGGATCACAGAACTAATACTTGCTTGAATACCTTAGGTTTTCTCTTTCATTTAACTTATTTAAATTGTACAGAGAGCTCATATGATTTTTTTACTACCTATGAATTTAATAGGCTAGTCTTGAATCACTGCATGCCTACACAAAAAAACCCTCAATGCTACACTGGTTTGGACCTTTATTGCACAGTTTGTACTATTGATGTAACAAAGATGTGACAAAAGATGCCAAAA
This sequence comes from Porphyrio hochstetteri, assembly GCA_020800305.1. Lineage (NCBI taxonomy): Eukaryota > Metazoa > Chordata > Aves > Gruiformes > Rallidae > Porphyrio > Porphyrio hochstetteri. The sequence continues at coordinate 49,430,206 of CM036938.1, read as the reverse complement.
GAAAATGTAACAAAGAGGCCTGGGAGAGGAAAATAGTACATATAGAGCACTGTATGGCCCTGCATGTCAAGAAGGTATTAACAAGATTTTATATCCATTGCTAATGCAATCTATTTTTAACTTAAGTTTAGAAACCTTAAATTGGTAATTTAGTTATAATGTTACAATTAAAGAGAAAAGCAATGATTCCTTCTTCATTCCTTGGAGAACATCTAAGATTCTCTGCTGACTGGCATATTTAATGTAGTTACAGATGTATATCTGCCAGGAGGAAGCAGTACTCAGCCCCATCTACTTCAAAGAAGTAATAAAAGCAAGGAGGAAAGAAAATAGTATTTCCAATGCTTTTTGAAGCTATGAATTTTACTGGAATTTCTGATATTTGTCTGAACTTGTTCTCCAAAATGAACTGCTCATTATAGGGAGAAGACTGGAATTTAAAAAGATTAAAAAAAAAAAGAAAAGAAAAAGTACAGTGCATCTTCTATATAATTATTTTACATAATTACATACACATGCACAGGTACACATATATGAGAGCAGAAGTAAAACTATAGAAAATAGTTACTGACTATAGTCAGCAAAATAACAATTAGGAGAAGGTCCTTGATAACCACATACTTTCATTAAGCTTGTGATTGTTTTGATCTCCATGTACAGTCCTCATCTATCGTCTATATTTCATCTAGCAGCAACTGTATCTTGAGATGAGTGAGGTTTTCATGACAAACCCAGTCCTCAAGCACCTGACTTGTCAATGAATTTTAAAAACCCAAACAAAAAAAATCCTGAGAAAATGAGCACCTATGGAAAATTTAAAAATGAAATAAAATCTTAGTAAGGCTGTTATTTTTAAGGATGGAATTTTACAATTCATGGAATAAAAAAAAAAGTCTTTATGGGAAATGTTCCACTAATAGTTTTTCTGCTCTGGAACTCGAGAGGGAGGAAAATGAGAATGGGGAGTTGCCTAGGGTCAGCTGGTCATTCCCATGCCTCAAGACTGCCCCTGCAAAAAACAAAACCAAAAGAAGGGCAATTGTCATAGGTGACTCCCTTCTCAAAGGGACGGAGGATCTAATATTTCGCCCAGACCCTACCCATAAGGAAGTTTGCTGCCTCCCTGGGGCTTGGATCAATGACATCACTAGGTGGCTCCCTAAACGGGTACGGCCCTCCAACTACCACCCACTTTTGGTATTCCAGATTGGCAGCAATGAAGAGGTGCGGAGAAGCCTGAGGACTGTCTAAAGGGACTTAGGGCATTGGGGCGATTAGTTAGAGGTGTGAGAGCACAGGAGGTGTTTTCCTTCATCCCTTTAGAAGCAGTGAAAAACAGTGAGAGGAGCAGGAAAATACACCTGACCAACTTGTGCCTAAGAGGCTGGTGCTGTCTGTGGAATTTTGGGCTTTTGTTCATGGGCCAGTTTTATTTGGAATCAGGTTTGCTGGCGGCAGATGGGGTCCACCTGTCCCAAAGGGGGACAAGGATCCCAGCCCAGGAGCTGGCGGGGCTTGAGGAGAGGGCTTTAAGCTAGATATGAAGGGGGAAAGGAGTAAAACCAGGCTAGCCAGAAGTAAGCTGGGTGGCCCGTTGCCAGAGTTGAGGGTGGTACCAAAACTCCATCTGAAGTGTGTCTGTATGGCTGGTGATAAAATATGGGATGGTTTGCTACCATCAGAGGTGCTGTGTGTCAGGGAGTTCCTTAAGTCTGCTCCAAGAGGTGCAGGGTACATTGAAGCAAATCTGAAGTGCTTCTATACCAATGCATGTAGCATGAGCAAACAAGCAAGAAGAGCTAGAAGTCCTGGCTCGGTCCCAGACTTATGACATTGATCTATTCTCTTTGGCAGCCAGTGATAGAACCTGAGGGACTGGTATGAAGCTGAGACAGGGTAGGTTTAAGCTGGATATTAGGAAGAAGTTCTTTACTGACAGGGTGGTTGGGTACTAGAACAGGCTCCCCAGGGAAGTGGTCACAGCACTGAGCTTGACTGAGTTCGAGAAACATCTGGACGATGCACTCAGTCCCATGCTCTGACTTGGCTGGTGCTGTGTGGAGCTAAGAGTTAGACTTGATGATCCTTATAGGTCCCTTTCAACTCAGGATACTCTATGATTCTTTGATTCTGTGATTCTATGGTGATGTGAAAAGAGAAAATGAAGACCTAGAGGGCTTCTATTCTCCCCTTCCCCCATCTTTTTATAAGTGTAAATATTAAAAGAAATAAGTGATAGTTTATCAGGCTATGCTACTCAAGAATACTTTATGTAGCTGGACACCCATGCAAATAATTGTGAACACTCACATTTTTACATAGTGTAGTGCCAATTAATGTTCATCGAAGAATCTGTGGTTTCAAATTTTGCTTGCTACTTATCTGCTAGTATAATTTTAAAATTTATTTTAGTTCAGATGCTATCATTAGTGATATGAAGAGGAAAAATATTAAATAAGCAGACATAATAATTTGTGTTTAATTGTTCAAGTAAGTAATATTCAATAATTTTGGACTACTCAGTGTATGGCATCAAATAAATGCAAATAAATTTACTAACCTTTTCCAAACTAGAACAAATAATTTAAATTATCACCATTAACATAATTCTATGGTTTACCACAATTAGTACTTAAAAAAATCCTACTAATCTGAAAACTTTATTCTGTTACACAAGTGTTTTTCTTACCCTAAATAGCAAATACGATCCAAAATGTGTAGAAGTACTTTTTACTGCGACCAGTGTACTTAGAGGTCTTTGACAATACTTTGGTGTCTTCAGATTAAAGGTTACAGTCAAGTATAAAGTATTTCTAATTTAGATTTATTTACAAAATGAAATATTAAATTTATTTAATATTTATTTTAAAATTTATTTATTAAAAAAGTGAGAGTAAAGAGATAAAATTACCCCTGTGAAGTGCTGCCAAGAATTTCTAATTTGTGCAAGTCTGGAAAGTGAATGCTGTTGAATAATACGATATACACCATTTATGAATTTTGTGTAAAATACCAAATTATTGTTTCCTTAGTTAATGCCTAAATCATTCCTGTAGATATAAGGAAGCCAAATCATGGAGTTCTAGTCCACATGACTAAAATTAACAGATTGTATTTTTGGATTATGCAGAACCAGGCAGATGCCCCTTGATTTTTTGATTAGGTAAGAAAGGAAAGAGTGTACATAAAATATTATGTAGATAGATTTAGCTATTCCCACTATTGTAATTCAAATAATGCTTTTTTATAAAGTGAAATAGAAACCTATATTGGACTAGTAGTGTAGAGAGTGAAAGGATGCCTACATTTCAGTTCTTGTTAAATATTTCTCTTCATTATTTTGATAGACATAGGCTTTAAGAAGAGAAAAGGAAAAATAAAAAGAAATATAGCAGAGAGCTCTATATAGAAAACAAACTAAACATTTCATGTTTTGACTTATTCAAATGTAATGCTTTTGTAGAGTGTTTATCAGCTCTCAGCTGGGTGTAATGTCACTTCTGCTTTTCATTCTTAATTTCATTGATTGTGCTGATAAACTGTGGGCTACAACTCTTTCAATTTCATCCTAAAACTTTTTTAGTCCTTTTTGGCTTATGTGAAACTATTCATGAAAGCATGTGTAATAATCAAGGTTAAATAATCATTTTGAAGTCAAACTTTGCTCCATAATTCTTATTCTGCTTGGCCTGCCCACTACTATTCAACCTACTATTTTATAGAGCATATTATATGTTCACCTCACTTATTTTTCTTGAATTCACCTCCTCCTGGTTTTCTTCCAAGACTATCTCTTTTCTAACATATGGGTATGGAGAAGGGTCCTTATCTTCCAGTTAGTTTTATGTAAGCATTTTTCTGTCCTCTGCCTTCTTGTATCTCCTGGTATTTATTTTAGCTACATAATCAGTAGCTATGAAGCTACTGTCTACCACTGCATAGGGTAACCTATTCACTGTGAATTTACTGTAAAAATTTCTTGTTTAAGAGAAAAGATATATCATGGTTTTTGGGACACTTTGCTGTTAAGCTGGTGAAAAACATGGATCAATACTGTTTTCAAAAAATCACAGCTTCTTTTGTACAGATTACTTAAGAACAAAGTTGTTTGTTTGTTTGGTTGGTTTGTTTTTTTCCCAAATCGTTCATCTGGGTTAAGAAAAATATTCCTTTTTTAGGTGTTGCCAAATACAGAGCAAGGTTAAAACAGTTGAGATATGGTATGGCTGGAAATGTCATATAAATGTGAGAAACAGCAACAAAAATACCCTCACTAAAATTATACCTTTGAAGTTATTAAAGCAGAATAACAATGCTTCTGATAAGGGAAAGACTTCCAGGAAGCCACTGAGACAGATTCCAATGAAGTGCCAGGTCCACAGATGTTCTGAAAGAAGAAGAAACATACACTCAAGAGGACAAATTAGTCATGAAATGTTCAGTGGCATAAAGTTTTATGCAAACACAATAGGAATGACAAGCATGTATAAGATGCAATTCACAGTATTGACTCTAAATTTTGCCAAATTAAAAAAAAAATTGCTGCTTAACGAAACATCTATATTTATTAAAATTTGTCACTTCAAAACTGGAAGCAATTAATTTCCTATCATTGCAAGACTTCTTTCATGTAAGAAAGACTAGAAATGAGAGATTTAACAAGGAAACAATATAAAGAGAAAGATAATTTTATAAAAGCCCTAAGTTTTGTTTATGATCAAATGGAGAAATTTATCATATCCTTATAAAATTAATAGAGGTTTATTTTACCAAAAGTAATCAAGTGCTTAAATCAAGGTTGAAAGCTGAACAACAGATGTTCGGGTAGTCCTGCGTGTATCAGCTTCACATGCAAGAGATGATATCAAAGCATGAAGTGCGATGAGACCACAACTCAATCTTGAAAACTGAATCAAGATTCAAAAGAAAATCACTTTAGTCAAAAGCTTTTTTTTACTCAGTATTAACAATCCAGAGAAAAAGACTTACATTTATCTGCCACATGGAGAAATTGATGCCTTTTGGAGAAAACTGAGCTTATGGAGATGCATGATGAAAAAATTGCCCTCAGAGGACATTTTGCTACCATTTCTTGTGAAGTCGTGAATGGATATTTTTAAATTTGTTTATATATTACATAAAGTGGAGTACTACTTATTTTATTGAAAAGCTGACTGCTACATGTTCTAGATTTGAGAAATTACCATTAGTCATAGAGGCATTGTATTGCCAGAAATCCTCATATGCATCCTACCTGAGACAAAATATTGGCACAACTATATTTGGAGAGTAATAGCATCAGGCAAATGAAATTTCTATTCAGCCTTCATTTTGTAGTTCAATGTCTGAGAAGCTAGTGGTTATCAGTGAGAGAATTAAACATAGAATAAACCATATTGCCATATAGCATGGACAGCATCAGAGAACATGATAAATCTTTTGCTTTAATGGATCTAGAAAGACAATGTGCTGTACTTGGGTCAACAGATATCTTGGATTATTATATTCAGAAATCTGACTCACACTTGTCCCAGCAAGCCCAGATGCCCTGGATACCTGCAGATAACAGTATGTTAACTCTCCCACAATGCAGAAGTACTGGCACTGTTAGCCATTTTGTAAATCAGACAGACACTAGAAGTTCTCAACAGATCTTTGGATTTTTAACCAGCAGTAGAAGAATGAATGCTGCAAAACGAGTTCAGATTTGTTAGTATTCATATCATGTGCAGTGCTTTTGCTGCTATTATTAAATATTTCCCTGATACAAGTAGCAATGTGGGTCTTCATTTGAATTCTCATTCAGATTAGAGATGTACTACTGAAGTGCACTTCCAACAGTCTCGACTAGCTCTTCTCTGCTTTGCACTTCAGAGGTGTCTTGGGGTGCATATACTGCATTCTTTTGGGGTGAAACTGGATTGAGGCATGTGCTACAGAAGACCATGTAAAATAACTACCAACAGATAAATGGGCCATCATACCAGACTGGAATATATTTGTTATAAAACCCTCCAAAAGATGTCTGTGATGTGAGTTCTTAGAATCAACTGTTTGGCTCTGCAAATCTCTTCTTTCTAGACCTCACTACTGATTTTGACAGCCTGAAAAGATGTTTTACAGAATCAGAGATCTTGGCACAGGATTCTACTCAGGAAACAGGAAGGATCTCATAACTGGAGTTGAACTGGTGGATTAATTTGTTAGATTAAACAGAATTTCTACTATGTCCAGATGATAAATTCATGGTATTTCCTTATCTAGGATTGGAACATCACTGTGACAGCAATGGATCAATATCATTTGGAACAACTCTTTCTAGCTACTAATTTTCATTAAATTAGATTAAATTTACATTCATTAAACTAGATTGAATCTCTAGATGAAGTGTATCAAAAATACCTGAGGTAGTATCTAATTTGAAATTCCTACATGATAGAAACTGTAAAGGCTTCAGTATGAATATTGAAAAGATGGATAAGCTTGGAAATTTCAGCTAATTTTTCAGAAATTGCAAAAATTCATGCATCACCTATATATTTGAAAGAAAAAGTCCAATGCCAAAAAGTATAAACTCAGTCATCTTTTCCTGCTGATATTATCATCTGCGTATGACTATGTCTATACGCTTGCAGTGTAAACTTACTGTCATGAATCAAATAATATGGATAGATAACATGTCATAGTAATAAGAAAATCATCAGTGCTTCAGTTAATCCTGGAAATTTTGAAATTCAGTTGTTTCATAATTGCCAAAAGAAGAAATGGATATATGGTAGTAAAATTGTACACAGAAGTGTTGGCTAGATTAATTTTCTATAACTCTGAAGACTTAAAATGCAGACATCAAATGTGATATAGTCACCTGAGAATTCCATTGCAATCAATGGAGTAAAGTATGCATTATTTGAATGCATTTGATCTCATCCTAAAGCAGATGTCTGAAATCATTTAGCCTAATTCTAGGTGTACTGATTTGGATAAGATTGATTGCACCCATTAAGTATCAATTGATTGAAAAGTGAGGCCCAATTGACTAGGCCAGAGATGAAGGTAGACTTTCTAAATAAGTTGAATTTCATCCATAGTGTTACATAAATGCCTTGTTGTACATTTAACTTATCTTCATATTGTGCTACACTGGCAGCTGCCTAAAGATTTCTGTAGTGTGGTGGTTCAGCCCTAAGCAGTGACTGACCACAACCCTTCAAGCCCCTAATTACCCTTCCCCAACCAGCCCCTTTTATGAGGGAGTGATAGCAGATGGTGTGGAAAACAGCCCAGGCTAACTCAGCTCACCTGTGTTGGCTGCTTGGGAAGGTTACGTCTGGTCTGTGCAGAACCAGGACATATAGCTAACCAAGGTCTGTGTTACATACAGCTCCAAAAAGCATTCTAACAATTTACTACCTGAGGTGGTACCAGCAGATTATTTTAAAATTTATTCATTCATTTTAACTTTTGTTTTTAATGAAAGAAGAGATTTTATTCTTCATGATCTTCATCCTACTCAGTATGCTGGTGATGTTCACCAGTATATTCTTATTTCCATAGTGCTGTATGTATGTCAGACACAGAGAAAGTCATTGATAAAGTACACCTGAAAAGGCTTATAGGCTTATTATACAAAAGTCAGATGAACAATGTGAAGTATTATTTCTTACTTTGAAAGAAATTTCTGAGAAGCTTGAGATCTTGAAAGATTTAATACAAATCATGTTCCATCAAGTACAACCTAAATATATATAGAAGCCAGAATGCAAACAATTACTGATTTGGCTTCCAAGAATAATACTGCAGTTTTAAACTGTTAGCTTATTTCTATATGGTTTGACTTAAGAAATTACCCTTTCCCTAGACTATCTTTGACCTCCAATATCATGTTTGCAAAAAATACTAGAGTTTGTACATGTCAAAACATATTTTTAACTTAGCTTTTAAAATGTTTTATGGTTATTTTCACTAACCTAAATATATTACCTACTAGTGTATTAATTGGCATTTTAGTAAATGTTACGTTATTAAAATAATTAATTGAAGTGAACTCACAGAGGTTCAAATGGTTTTATTTCAGAGAAAAGTAGAATCGATTGTAACTTCTGTTTTTCTATGCCCTTATTGAGTTTTAGTAATTAGTCAGCTACTGAGCATTTTAATTAGTATGTGAAAATTTTATAAGTCAGAATATTTTTCTCAGCAACTGTAATGCCTTCAATCAAAATATCTATCAATTCACTGAATAATTGAAATCTTGAAGGTAAGAGATGTACCCAAATATCTACCACATCGAACACAATTTCACAACGAAAATCTAACTCAATTTCTGGGACATATCAGCTGAAACTATAAAATTTGCATCACTAGTGGACTTACACTTGTAGTTCTGTTCAGATAGGTGTGCAAGGCTTTCACTTCAATGTTTAATTAGTTAAGCAGGGGGAGATTTTAACACAGGTACACTTGCTCATCAACATTTGCTCAATAAAAGTCTATAAAAATGCAACACTCTCTTAATGTCTCATTTATGTATCAGGTTTCTTATTACTTATGGACACCTTTACTATTATACTTGACTGGAAAAAAGACTATTGAATAAGATTAACTGAATTATCTTTACTTTGTTATACTCTTTTTTTTTTTTTTTGCCTTCCATGAATGAACTTTTTAAAATAGTTTCCACTTCTTGGTAAAGGAAAAGTTTGGTGTGAGGAGAAAAGAGTCTCTTGGAAATGAACCATTGTTCCACCTTCATTTCATATGTCTTTAAAATTAAATTTATGGTTAATAAATACTGAATACAGAACTAATGTTATTGTTGCTTCATAAACTTTTGGATGAAAATAGTATATGAATGCAATGTCCATGACAGCTTTGAAAGATATTTGCATTTCTTTTAAAATTGAATTTTAGAAATATGCTGAAGGAAAGGAGGAACAAACAGTCAGGCCAAATCCCAAGGGTCAATAATAATTGAAGATGAAGAGTCAGTATGTTCTGGGATCTTCACATGTCTCGTTATTACTTTAGCAGACATTAATAACTGTCAGTTTAAATTTTAGTATCTTCTGTAATAAGACTGACTCTGTATTAAGAAGTCCTCAGATCATTCAAGTCTGTGGGGCATGTTGAAGCCTTATCTTTCTTGGTTCAGAGTCTAGAAAATGTAATAAAGCTACCTTCTAATAAAGGCACAATTTATTCATGAACTCTATTATGCCAGTGCCAATACAATACCTGTCTTCATAATAGTATGTTTCTTTCATTCAGGAGGCTATTTAATGTATGAGGAACAGTAATAATTGCATTGCATATTTGTAGATCATGCTATCTATAGATTTCAGAACATGCTACAACTAAATTTTGTGTTAAGATACTCTCACCTGAGCAATAAAAATCTCTATTCCAAAATGCTTCAAAGGGATATGCATTTTTTAAAGCTGTAAAGCCTTAAAAAAATTATATATATATATATATATATAAATATAAAGATTACATTTAACATAAACTGCCCAGTTATCAAGTTATCCTCAAACTGATATACAGCAACTAACTCTGTCTCTAATGAAGGCCAGGACAAGAGGCAAAGGGGAAAAAATTGAATATAGAAAATTCCAGCTAAATATGAGGAAGAGCTTCTTTAATGTAAGGGTGGCAGAGCACTGTAACGGGTTGCCCAGGGAGGTTGTGGAGTCTCCATCTGGAGATGTTCAAACCCACCTGGATGCTATTCTGTGCAGCGTGCTCTAGGTGATCCTGTTCTATCAAGTGGGTTGACCTAGATGATCTGCAAAGGTCCCTTCCAACCTCTATTGTTCTGTGATTCTGTGAAGACACTGGCAACATAATCATTTTCCTTAGTTAAGGATCTGGACCTCATGAATTTAAACTATGTGTAGACTGATCTTATGGATCTGACTGCAAAATCCTACCAAAGCAAACCTTCAATTAGGTAGTTGTTCTCTTTTTTGAAATACCAGGTGAGGCATTATCAAATCTCAGATAAAATTACAAATTTATGTGCCTGCTGTAATTTCACTTGCCAGATCTCTTCTGTTAAATCTGTTGAAATACTGTAATTTGATGCTCTACAAAGTTAATGCATGACTTCTTGCAGGGATTTCTCACTTTTACTTAATAAATTAGACCCTTTTGCATAAGTTTATAGGGATAGAGTTTGCATTTCTCTAATATTGCACCTGCCATTTAGACTAATTGTAAGCAGTTTTGAAAAACATAAATCCTTCCTTTTTTGAGGTGAGTTTTTTATATTCTAGAAAGTATTTTTAAAAAGTCCATAAACTGACTTTGGGAGGGAGGAAGGCAATGACACCCAAAACATTTCTAGCAGTGTCAGTAATACCTTTTACCCCCACATAACAAAATAAAGTATGGTGAAAGACTTCTGATGTTCTCTGTGACCTTCTTTAGTTTATGCATCCGTTATCTTCTGCCCAACTACATTTGAGAGCCTTATATTTTTGCTGTGGTTAGCCACGAACCTTGTATTAAGTCATCCCCAAGACAGCATTAGGATGTAAGATGTAGACAATTCTTTGCACAAACAACTACTCTGACTTTGGTATGATTCAGAGCACCCTTAGGAACCTAACAGCTAATCAAAAGAGTAAGCAATTGTATGAAAAGTGGTATTTAGAGCACTTAACTCAAATGCCTAAAGTCAAATCGTGTAAATATATCAATTTGTGTTTTTTTTTATTGACTGGGGTTCAGTTCTAATAAGGTCTGTATAGTAAGCAGAGGGCAGCGGTAGTATGTCTGTGAGCTGGTGACAGAAATAGATTTCCTTTCTTTAGCTTGAGTTTGAAACAGAGTTTGGGCCACTATTTACTTTGGCTGTAGATTTCAATGTTTAGCTTCATTTCTATGCCATAAATAAAACCTAAAAGTTATCATTTATTTCTTTTTCAGATTCTGAAATGTCTTTGCAATTGTTAAACATTTTACCATAGAAATTATGGCTGGTTTATGTGTAGGTGGCCATCCTCCAATTCTTGAGTGAAATCAATGGAAGCTAACGACTTTCATAATAAGGTTAACAGTTGCTTAATGCTAGGAACTGACTGAAATACTTTCAGCCCTCTCTGTTTGTGATCTATGTCCTGTGTAGTGCCTGTTCTAAAACAGCATTAACAATCTTTAAATACTATTTTCCTTTTTCAAAAAAAGAAATCCTTTTTTTCTTAATCATTTTATTGATTTGGGTTTTTTTTAGTTTGTTTGGTTTTTCTTTCCTTGATACAAAGTACTTGGAGGCTTTTCTGTGAAGAGTGCTATAAATAATGAAGTTGTTGATATAGGCAGCGGAAATATAAAAGTTCTGTAACGGTCAGATGACTTTAACAGTCTCCTGTAATCTTCACATTGCAATCTTGAAGGTCCACTTAAATTTCTACATAAGACTATGGAGTCTGCAGATGTCAGAGAAAAGTGTTCTTTCTGGACCCTTTAAATAGCAGTACTTATTTTGACCATTTTATGTCATTTGCCGGTAAAGTCAAAGACAAATTCAGAAAATTCTCTATGCATATTAAATATACATAGAACATATTTTAGAAAGTTTAAAATAGGATTTATGTGTGGATTTTGACATTAATAAACAAGTTAAAAATTTTGCCTGAAACTCTAAGAGATAATAGAATCTTCTGGACTACATTGGAGAGGTGCAGAATACCTAAATGAAGTGACAGTGCTACAAGAGTGTATGATCATTGAACCCATTTCATTTATTCTATTCCTACCACACTTTTCACAGAATCATAGAAACATACAATCATTTCAGTTGTAAAGAACTTGTAAAATCATTGAGTCCAATCATAAACCTAACACAGCCAAGTCCCACAAACCTATACCCTAAGCACCACATCTTCCCCTCTATTCTGCTCTCATGAGACCCCACCTGCATTATTGTGTCCAGTTCTGCAGTCCACAGCACAAGAAAGACATTGAGCTGTTGGACTGAGTCCAGAAGAGGGTCATGAAGCTGATCAGGGGAATGAGGGACCTCCCTTACAAAGCCAGGTTGATGGAGTTGGGTTTGTTCAGCATGGAGAAGAGAAGCATCTGGGGAGACCTTACATTAGTCTTCTAATACTTAACAGGGGCCTATATAAGAACTGGAGAGAGACTACTTAAAAGGCCATGTATTTATCAGGACAAAGGTAGTGAGTTTAAACAGAAAGAGGGTAGATATAGATTAGATATTAGGAAGATGCTTTTTACTATGAGGGTGGTTAGTCAGTGACACATATTGCCCAGGGAAGTTGTAGTTGAGTCCCCTTCCCTGAAGTAGTTGTAGAGAGCAAGGGGGTCTCTCTTCAGCCTCCTTTTCTACAGGCTAAACAACTGCAGTCCCTCAGCTGCTCCTCATATGACTAGTGGTCTAGATACTTCATCAGGTTTTTTGTCCCTTCCTTAGACGTTGTTCAGCACATCGATATCTGTCCTGCAGTGAGGAGTATAAATTTGAATGTAGTACTGAAAGTGTAGCCTCACCAGTGCTGAGTATAGGGGAATGATCACTTCCTGGCCACACTGTTTCTGATACAAGGCAGGATGCTGTTGGCCTTAGCCCTCTGGGTACACAGATGACTCATATTCAGTTGGCTGTTGTCAAACGCCCCCAGATCCTGTTCTTCTGGGCAACTTTCTAGTCACTCTTTCCCAAGCCTGTAAAGTTGTGTGGAGTTGTGGTGTGACCCAAGTGCAAGACATGATACTGAGTCTTGTTGAACCTTGTACATTTGGCCTCAGCCCATTGATCCAGCCTGTCCAGATCCCTCTGTAGAACCTTTCTGCTGTCAAGTAGATCAGCACTCTTGTACAACTTGACGGCATCTGCAAACTGGAAAAAAATCCAACTGGATTTACCTCCATTTACTACAACTCTTTGGGCCCAGCCATCCAGCCAGTTTTTTATCCAGTGAAGAATATATCCAAGACAATAGCAGCCAGTTTCTCTAGGAGAATGCTGTGGGAAATGGTGTCAGAGGCTTTACTAAAGTACAGGTAAGAAATATCCTTTTCCTCTTCCACTAAGCAGGTCACTTTGTCATAGAAGGAGATCAGATTATTCTGAGCCTTTCATGAACCCACCCTGACTGTGCCTGATCATCTGCTTGTCCTGTACATGCTGCATGGTGGCACTCAAGCTGACCTATTCCATAATGTTACCTAGCACTGAGTTCAGACTGACAGGTCTGTAGTTCCCTGGATTCTCCTTCTGGGCCTTCTTATAAATGGGTCTTGCATTTGCTAACCTCCAGTCAACTGGGACCTCCCCAGGTCTCTTCAGAACTGCTGATAAGTGATGGAAAGTGACTTCTTGAGCACCTCTGCCAGTCCCTTCTATACTCTTGTGTGGATTCCATTCAGTATGTCTAAGTGGTGTAGTACGTCACTAACCATTTCCCCTTAGATTATGACAGCTTCATTCAACCCCCATCCCTGGGGGCATGGGGTGTGTTGGCACAGGAGGATGGATACCCAGAGAAAAAAGTGATTTTACTAACAAAGGCTGAGGCAAAGCAAACATTAAGAATCTCAGCCTTTTCCTCATCCTTTGTCACTACGTTTCCTCCACAATAAATATACTGGATTGACAAGGGGCTCTCAGTTTGAATTATCAAATGAGAAAAAGCCTACTTATATAAATTAAATGGAAGGCATTTGATATTGCAAAGATGATTATTCCCTATTTTTGGTAAATGTAGATATATATGTTAACACTAGATATGTGTTATTCCCTGCTGGATTGACTGGATTTCTATGGTTCCATCTGTGTGAGAGCCAGACAGAACTGAGGTGATAAAAATTGCGAAGTCTCTGACTCGTCTTCATAGTCATTAAATATTCTTTTTATTGAAACTGCAATAGTATAAATTATTTTACAGGTGGTGGGACAGTTTCTAGCATCTTGTACTTCAAAACAGATGAAAGACTGCCAGTAACAGAAATTTCTGTGCTGTAGCTGATTTATTTTCCCGATGTTTCCAGCTTGTGATGAGGCTCGGTACTCAGAAGTTTTATGCCTGCAATAATTATGAAGATTTCGTTATAAAAAGCAGCAGTGAAAAAACAATTTAATAAAGTCTATATTGTCTTTAAAGGGAAATACTTTCCTATGCTGAGATTTCGGCAATTCAAGTCTTTTTCAAGAAGGTTATTATTCATTAAATGCTGGGGTTTCTTAATTTTAAGAAGGTGATCATGAAAGAAAACTCAATTAATCACTCTTTAAATTTTCTCCCCAGTTAGTAATAACCTATGTTGTCTTCTTATCCTTTAAAAAGATCTTTGCAGTTTTAGATTAGGCAAGAAGTTATTTCTGAAGTAATACCTTACAATGATGACGATAACCTTGGTTGATGTTCCCTTCTAGTACTATTCACCTATGATATGAATGGCATTGAGGGGTAGAATTTTCTTAGTAATTACAAATATTTGATTTTTGTGGAAAATAAATGTAATGGGTGAGTTAAACTGTACTTCGGAATTACTAATTTTTTGTCTGAGGTAATAATTACTGGTAGATTGGCAGGATGTCACACCATTAATTTGGACTGTGGAGCTATTTTCCAAGTATGATTTTACCTGTAAGAAGATAGATTTTGTCAAACCTGGAGACTATTGTTGCTTGACTAGTCATAGTGATCAGGAGACTAGCGGAATAAAATGCTACACAGTTGAAACTGCAAATATAACTCAGAACAATTCCACACCCTCTGCTTGATATTTTGGCAAAATTTTTTAGAAGCTTTAAGAATATTTTTTGCTTCTTCTGACTGTATATGCTCTTCACTAATGATAAGGATTCTTGATATTCATTACAAATTTAAATACACTCCTGTCATTGTAAATCATCAGTCTTGTGGCCACATCGATACAAAATGGAATTTCTTTTTTGTGATAATGTGATTTAGAAAATTTATATATATTTATAAACCTGTAAAGAAGAGGGAAGTCCCATACTATAACATCATAGTGATCCATTTCACACTGCCTTCGCTCTGAAGTCTTGTTAATTTCCCACCCGTATTGAAACAGGAACCCATAAATTATTTTTTGTTTCATGAAAATTGCAGCAACAGTGTGGGAAGCTGTAAGTTTGAGATGATACCTTGACAAGTAGTACTTGATACTCCCATTTTTAAAAGTTTCTTGCCTTTTTAGAGATCATTATATATTACAGGTTATGCTGTTTCCTATTATGATGAGAGGTGCCTAGAGTCTGAGGGAATAAGTTTTATGATGACGAAAAGACATGGGAGCATCATTACTAAAATGCACAGCTGTATGACAGGGATTTTGTTCTTTTTTATAAACTTACAATTTAAAACTACAATAGACTTTTAAAATATGTTATAAAAATCTCCTCACTTGAGTAATACAAACATGCTTGCACTGCGGATAAACAAAGGAACCCTAAATGCATCTTGCAACTCTGTAGTTGTATGAAGAGATATGAAAAAATATCAAGTTATACTTCCTTTTATACTCTTCAGTCTTCTAAATCATCAGGCACAGATATCTTACTCAGAATGATCATTCACTTGATTGAAGATTCTAATATAGATAATTGTTGTTCAATGAAGTAAGGTCATTAAACAGCCCCACAGATGGACAGTAGTTTTTCTATCGGCCATCTTGGTCATACGCTGATGATAAATCTTACATGGTGTCATGAATATGGAGGAATAGGAGCAGATAATTAAAAAAACCCAACCCCTAAGAAAAAAGGTTATCAGTACAGCAGATACAGGATGTGTATATTACTGTGGTCATCAGCAATACAGAATATAACATTGCAAAACAGGAATTAGAAAAAAAGTTATGGGCTGGTCCTAATATACCTGTGAGGACTTTATTTTTTTAACTTTAATTTTTTATTGCCATCATAAATCATGTGTTAGTGACCACCAGAAAAAGGTGAGAATTTGACCCAAGGCATCAGGCTGACAGACAAGTTACAGTGGCATTCTCCAGGACTCAATTTCAGGGCCAATTCTCATCCTTTTTTTTTTTTTTTTAAGTGACCTGGATTTAGGAGTTTAGTACATGCTACATAAATTTACTGACTTCCATGAAATTTCTTGCAATGATACCAAGCAAGAAAGAATATTGTTTCCTCTTTATTTTTTATCTAGATTTAATAGTATTCATAACACACCTGAGGTCTCAGTGGGACATGAGAATATATCCTGGTGTTACACTGCCACCTAAACAAGAAAAGTGACCATCTCAATTATGGAGCAGAGGAGACCATTATGCCTGAAGAACTGGTTCCCCAGGTCCCCCTAAGCAATAGGTTTGAGGTGCTGGGAGTTGAAGAGGAGGCAAATGGGAAGGTGGGGGACAATCCCCCTAATAATAGGTCAAGAGTGAGGAAGTCAACTCTGTTCCTCAAGACTGCCTCTACCAGGAAAGGTAGAAAGGTGATTTTGGTTGGGGATTCCCTTCTCAAGGGAACAGAGGGCCCCATATACAGACCAGATCCTACCCGTAGGGAAGTGTGCTGCCTCCCTGGGGTGCAGATCAGGGACATAACTAGAAAACTCCCGAATCTGGTTCACCCCTCTGATTACTACCCATTACTCATTGTTCAGGCAGGCAGTGATGATATCTCTCAAAGAAGACTGAGGAGTATGAAAAGAGACTTCAGGGGTTTAGGGAGGGTGATTGAGGGAGGGGGAGTGCAAGTGGTATTTTCTTCCATCCCATTTGGGGCAGCAAAGAAAACAAAGTGGGCTAAGAAAGTAGAGGTGTTGAATAGGTGGCTGAGGGGCTGGTGCCATCTCAGGGTTTTCCAGTCATGGGATAGTTTACTCAGCAGCTGGCCTGATGGCTGTGGATGGGTGTCACCTGTCTCCAAGAAGGAAAAGAATCCCAGCTCAAGAGGTGGTGGGCCTCATTGACAGGGCTTTAAACTAGGTAGGAAGGGGGAAGGGATATAATGAGGCTTGCTAGGGTAGAGCAAGTAGTCTCTAACTTTATACTAGATTTGAAGGGGAAAGAGGGTAAAATTCAATGAGATAGAGAAGGGCTTGGGGATGCTGACATTCTACAAGAATGTAGAGAAATACCTCTAAAGTGTCCCATAGGAACTTCTGGGGACTCCTCAGAGGAGGTAATATTGCTGACCCCCCTTCCAGAACCTTCTAATGTCCCTCTAGGAAGCAGTGGGGGAAAACTTCAGATTCCTGCCAGAAGTTTGAGGGAGGGCTCCTCAAAAAAGGTATTGAGTCAGAAAGCCCAGCTGAAGTGTCTTTACACAAATGCACACAGCATGGGTAAAAAGCAGGAGGAGTTGGAAACCATGATGTCACTGGAAAATTATGATCTAGCTGCAATCATGGAAACATGGTGGGATGATTCCCATGGCTGGAATACCCCTGCAGAAGGGTATCCTCTTTTTAAAAGGGATAGAATAGGTAGGAAGGGTGGTGGAGTTGCCCTCTATGTTAAAAAGTGGATAGACTGTGAGGAGCTCCCTCTGAGAAGTGGTCAGGAGCAGGTTGAGAGCCTGTGGGTCAGAATTAGGGATAGGATTAATAAAGAACAGCTGGTGATAAGGGTCAACTACAGGCCACCCAATTACATCAGAGACTACTGATGTGGCCTTCCTCCTTCAGGTGCAGGAGGCATCATGATCACAGGAACTCATCCTGATGGGGGACTTTAACCACCCGGACATCTGCAGGGAAAACCACACTGTGAGCTGCAAGAGATTCAAGAGACTCCTGGAGTCCATAGATGACAACTTTCTGGTTCAGATATTGGACAGACCAACCAGAGGTGATGCATTGCTGGACCTGGTGCTCACCAATGTGGGGGAGATCATTAAAGGTGTTAAGGTTGGAGACAGACTGGGTTGCAGCAACCATGCCCCAGTTGAGTTTGTGATCTCAAGGAATGTGGGCCTCGTAAAGAGTGGGATCAAGACCCTGAACTTTAGGAGAGCAAACTTTAGGCTGTTTAAGGAATTGTTGGCTGAGATCTACTGGGAGGTGGTCCTTAGTGACAGAAATGTTGAGGAAAGTTGGCTACTCCTTAAGGATGCCTTTCTGAGAGCTCAAGAGCTCTCTGTCCCTCTGAATAAGAAAGTGGGCAGGAGGGGCAGAAGACAAGCATGGCTAGGCAAGGACCTGCTGGTCAAACTGAGGGAAAAGAAAGGCAAATACAAGCTCTGGAAACATGGGTGTGTTGCCTGGAAAGAATACAGGGATGCTGTTCAGACTTGCAGAGACGGGATCAGGAAAGCCAAGGCGCAGATGGAACTGAACTTGGCAAGGGATGCTAAAAACAACAAGAAGGGATTTTACAGGTACATTGACCAGAAGAGACAGGCCAAAGAGAGCGTACCCCCCTTGGTAAATGAGAAAGGAGAATTGGCTGTGACTGATGTGGAGAAGGCTGAGGTACTGAATGAATTCTTTGCCTTGGTCTTATCTAGCAGACAGGATTCTCAAATTCTCAAATCCCAGAATCTTGCATTCCTAGAACTCCAGGTGGGAACTGGGGAAGTAAATTTCCCCCCCCCTCCCAATACTGCCAGAGCAAGTCCGTGACCGCCTCATGAGACTGAATGTCTACAAGTCTATGGGGCCGGATGACATGCATCCCAGGGTCCTGAAGAAGCTGGCTGATGTGGTTGCTGAGCCACTCTCCATCATATCTGAAAAGTCGTGGCTGTCAGGAGAGGTCCCTGGGGACTGGAAAAAAGGTCACATTACTCCCATTTATAAGAAAGGGAGCAAGGAAGACCCAGGGAATTACAGGTCAGTGAGCCTCACCTCTGTGCCTGGGAAGATCGTGGAACAGATCCTCCTGGATGACATGTTGGAGCACATGAGGGAAGAGCGTGTGATCCGGGACAGCCACCAAGGGAAGGTCGTGCCTTACCAATCTGGTGACCTTCTATGATGGAGTGACAGCATCAGTAGATAAAGGGAAGGCAACCGATGTCATCTACCTGGACTTGTGCAAGGCCTTTGACACAGTCCCCCACCACATCCTTATCTCTAAATTGGAGAGATGTGGATTTGATGGGTGGACCATCCCGTGGATAAGAAACTGGTTGAAAGAACAAAGACAAAGAGTCAATGGCTCTATGTCCAGGTGGAGGCCAGTGACAAGTGGGGTCCCCCAGGGGTCTGTCTTGGGACCAGTTCTCTTTAACATCTTTATCAGTGACATGGATGATGGAATTGAGTGCACCCTCAGCAAGTTTGCAGATGACATCAAGCTGAGTGGTGTGGTTGACACAACAGAAGGAAAGGAAGCCATCCAGAGGGATCATGACAGGCTGGAAAAGTGGGCCCAGGTAAACCTAATGAGGTTCAATACTGCAAAGTGTCAGGTGTTGCACTTGGGCCGGAGGAATCCCAGACATAGATACAGACTGGGAGAAGAGCTTCTTGAGAGTAGCCCTGCTGAGAAGGACTTTGGGATTCTGGTGGATGAGAAGCTTAACATGAGCCAGCAGTGTGCTCTTGCAGCTCGCAAGGCCAATGGTATCCTGGGCTCCATCAGAAGAGGGGTGGCCAGCAGGGACAGGAAGGTGATTGTCCCTCTCTACTCTGCCCTTGTGAGGCCCCATCTGGAGTATTGTGTCCAGATCTGGGGGCTCCAATACAAGAAAGATGTGGAACTGTTGGAAAGGGTTCAGAGGAGGGCCACGAAGATGATTGGAGGGCTGGAGCACCTGCCCTACGAAGAGAGGCTGAGGGAGCTGGGCTTGTTCAGTCTGGAGAAGAGAAGGCTGCGGGGGGACCTCATTGCAGCCTTCCAGTACATGAAGGGAGCTTATAAGCAGGAGGGATTCAACTTTTTAAAAGGATAGACAATGACAGGACAAGGGGGAATGGATTAAAACTAAAGGAAGGAAAGTTTAGATTAGATATTAGGGGGAAGTTTTTTACAGAAAGAGTGGTGAGGTGCTGGAACAGGCTGCCCAGATAGGTGGTGGATGCCCCATCCCTGGAAGTGTTCAAGGCCAGGTTGGATGGGGCCCTGGGCAACCTAGTGTAGATCCAGGCCTTCGGTTGTTGGCCCTGCCTGTGGCAGGGGTGTTGAAGCTTTATGATCCTTGGGGTCCCTTCGAACCCATGCCATTCTATGATTCTATGAAAGCAACTGGTTATTCTCTCCTAAATAAGTTGTAGACAACATGAACTCATTGTTTATTATTAAAAAAGTCCATGACCCCTTGGTTGTAATGAGTGGCTAGAACTTTCTTGTTTGGTATTTTTTGGTATTGTATTTGGTTTATTAAGATTTTTGTGTAGTTTAACTCTTTTTAATCATCTCATTGTGGTATTTAAAATCCCTGTCTGCATTGAAGAAATTTTCCTCAGTGTGTTAGGGTTTGGAACTGATTAAAGACACATGATCTCATATTTTCTGTTTCAAATATGTCTTCTTTTTTTTTAAGTCCTAAGTTTTTAAGTGATGTGGTTGTCCTCCGAAAACATGTTCAAAAAGCTTGTGAACATCTGGAATCTATTTAGGAATTTAAGGGGAAAAAAATTGGGTGATGCTGAAGCTAACACGTTTTACTTCTCTCTTACAGTAGGATAAATACATGTTCATCGTACTCATAACTGGTCAGATTAAAACCTCCATACCTAGCTGTAACAATGTTCATCCAAGTCCTCAGTACCTAATTTATATTTAAATATAATTCCATTATAAGACAAGAGCAGATGCTGCTCCAAACTTAATAAAGAAGAGTGGAAAGAGCATGAGAACAACAACTGCACTGTATGATGGGAAATGGGAGCTCAAATTTACTGCTGTCCTGGCAAATTCATGGCTGGTTAGCAGTCTAGACTCTCTTACCAACCAGTTTGTCAAGCCTGTCTTTGGAGTAACTTTCAGTTAACTTTGCAATAGTGGAATGATAAAGATGTAAATCATATACCAATTTTCAGAGCCCACCCAGTAGGTGACAGCTTTTCTGCAGTCCTTGGCAGAACCTGGATACAGGCAAGGAATCACTGTTTCAGAAGCAAAGCAAACACTTCTAGAAATAATTATCCCTTGCTCCTTCTTTTACTGTTGTTCACACTATTTCACAGAATCACGGAATCACAGAATCATAGGGTTTTGAAGGGACTTCCAGAGATCATCAGGTCCAACCCCCCTACTAAAGCAGGTTCCCTAGGACATATTGGACAGGTAGGTGTCCAGACGGGTCTTGAATATCTCCAGAGACGGAGAATCCACAAGACCCCTGGGAAGCCTATTCCAGGGCTCTGTCACCCTTGATGTGAAAAAGTTTTCCTGCATATTGGTGCGGAACTTCCTGTGCTCCAACTTGAAACCATTGTCTTCTCCTGTATCCACAGACCATACAAAACAGACTGGCTATTTCCCCTTGTGTCCCACACTTGAGACATTTATAAACATTAATAAGATCCTCTCAGTCTTCTTTTCTCCAGGCTGAACAGCCACAGTTCTTTTTGCCTTTCCTTACAGGGGAGATGCTCCAGTACTTTAATCATCCCTGTAGCCCTCTGCTGGACTCTCTCCAGGAGATCCCTGTCTTTTTTACACCGGGAAGCACAGAACTGGATACAGTATCCAGGTGGGGCCTGACCAGGGCAGAGTAGAGGGGGAGAATCACCTCCTTTAACCTGCTGGCCACACTCCTCCTAATGCACCCTGGGATCCCATTGGCCCTCTTAGCCACCAGGGCCCACTGCTGGCTCATAGCCAATCTGTCATCCACCAGGACCCCCAGGTCCTTCTCGGCAGAGCTCCTTTCCAACGGGTCATCCCCCAGCTTGTACTGATACAAGTGGTTATTCCTTCCCAGGTACAAGACTCTACGCTTGCTTTTATTAAACCTCATCTGTTTTCTCCCTGCCCAGCTCTCCAGCCTTTCCAGGTCTTGCTGGATGGCAGCACAGTGTTCCTGCATGTCAGCCACCCCTCCCAGCTTTGTATCATCAGGTACTTGCTGAGGGTGGATGCTATTCCCTCATCAAGGTCGTCGATGAAGATTTTAAACAAGACCAGACCCAACACTGAGCCCTGGGGAACACTGCTAGTCACAGGCTTCCAGCCAGACTCTGTTCCACTTATCACCACTCTATGAGCTTGCACCGGCAGCCAGTTCTCAACCTGCCTCATTGTCCACTCATCTATCCTGTTTTTTCTCAGCTTTGCTATCAGGATGCCATGGTAGACAATACAAAAAGCCTTGCTGAAGTCAAGGTAGATGACATCCACTGCTTGCACTCCATCCACCCAGCCGGTGATGAGATCATAGAAGGCTATGAGATTGGTCAAGCAGGATCTTCCCTTGGTGAATCCATGCTGACTACTCATAACCTTCTTCTCTTCCAGTTGCTTGGAGATGGTGTCCAGAACCGTCTGTTCCATCACCTTTCCAGTGACAGAGGTGAGGCTGACTTGGCCTGTAGTTACTTGGATCCTCCTTCTATCCCTTTTTGAAGGCCGGAGTGTCCTCCAGTCTTCCTTCGCTTGAGAAGGAAATCACATCTCTCTGATGGAGAACATGCTTAAGAAATAGTGGGATTTTTCTGTGCACTAGTTTAAAATCAACCCCTTTATTTTTGTAGTTAGATCAGATGGGAGCATGTTGTCTAGTGAATAACACTAACAGGTGCTTTCATTCACTAATTAGACACAGAGAGAGAACCAAAATTTCATATTTCTTCAAGAAGATTGCCTTTGATATGGAAATGAGAAATTTTAACTTTAAGAGGAAAGACCTGGCAGCCAATACTATGTCAGATTCCGAGTATTTTAGACTTTCACCATAACAATAATAAAAGTGTGAATTCCAAATGAATTTTCTGTCCACTCTTGGTTCTTACAGAATTGCTTTTAGTTCCTAATTGACATTCACTGTCCTTGACATGTTTTACTCCTTTTTATCAGCAATGACTGGCTTCCTGAGACAGACTGATCTATTGAACTTTATTGTTCTCCTAATTATTTTCCTTCACTTTAAAATTCTATAAAGTACTTCAAATAACATTTTATGTTCTGCAAAGGAATGTAAGATTTGTAAAAGGTGCTGAACCTATAGAACATTTACAGCTTGAGCAGCAATAGTAGCACACCAGATCTCCACCACTGGCCTTTTCATTTGTTTAAATTCTGACCCTCGTGTAAAGTTCGCTATGAAAAGAATAATTCAGAACTGATCCTCTAGTTCAAGGGAGTTCCTTTTGAGCCATGGATAATATAGCATCAATTTGTGTGTCTGTTTATGTACATACTATATTCATGTATATGTCTGTGTGTGCGTATGTATGTATAAACTTTAAATGGATGCTTTTTAGTATGATCTGTTTGTGAGACTAAGTCACAGAAGATCATTTATCAAATGCAGTCTCCTGTTTTCAAACAAGTGAAAATGGTCTTGTGCTTTCAGTTGACATAAATCAATGAATTGCCACAGGTGTATGAACTTTCTTTGCATATAAGCTTGTTTTTTAAGAAGATTATCAATCTAGCTTTGCATATGGATTTAAACTATATGATACAGTATATTCATTTGACATGATGTGTGATTCAGTAAACAAATACAATTATTTTATTTAGATATTTAAAATTCTGCTGTGCACATTTTAATCTATGTATATTCAGTATACTTTTGTTTTAATTTTCAGATTCTCTTGTTCATCAATTTTGCAGCAGGCAGTGTAAAAGCCTTGTGCATTCTCCTAAGCTTAACTTTTTGAATACAGAAGTCTCAGTAGTATATGTATTACATTTCTAATGATAATACATAACTAGAAAAAGAGAATGGAGTATGTAAGGGATATCACTCAGATAAATTCATTTTTTATACTAAGTTCAAGAGCAATCTTTCAGCCTTGTCTAGTTTATGCATCCATAAAAGAATGCCACATTTTCCTTTTGTTTTTTCTTATGGGTGTGAAAACGCATGTGTTCCTTTGCAAGTAGTGTTAGTATTGAGTGTAGTATTGTTTTCTTGCTAAAAAAGAATACTCTCCTGTCTAATAGGGGTATATTTTAGAAGTAAATAGCTGTAAAATCATGTGATACAGCTATATTTGGATACCTTTTTCATTTTTGATAAAATAAGCACATTCATATACTTATATATATATATTTATTTAGGATTTTGAAAATACCAGTCCAAATGTGTAAAAATAAACAGAACATAAAAGTAAAGAAATAGAACATAATAGGGCACTAAACACTAAATGTGACCACTTTAAGTGCTATTGACTGCCAAAGAGTTCTGTATATTTTTAAGTGATTCCCAGTTCTTGGTCACTTCTATTTTTATCTACCTACCTGATGACAATATTTTTGCTTTAAATTGACTGTTAAGCTGTATTAAGAGTTTTATCTCTATTCTAGATGTATTGTGAATAAAGCCTTTCTCACCATTTTATTGAACACTGTCCAATAATGACTATTTTGCTCTGGATACTTGAGCTAGATCCTTGGAGAGAGACATTGGTTTCTCCACATGTAATAGAAGGGTAGAAGCTTTATCTCAGCACTGAAGGGATTAATGGTGCTGAGGGAGATTTATGGCTGCACATGATGATAGATGGGTAATGCTTTCAGCACACTTGTGCCAGAGGGGAAGTGAAAACCATCGCCTTGCTGGAATAGTCAAATAAAAAGAGGCATTGGGACTATCTTATCAAGTGCATGGTCTCAGGAAAGAAGTGCTGGTGTCCTCAAGAGAGAATCAGCATGATCAAGTCACTAACACCTCAAGTTCAAGTATGTTGGAGCTAAGTTCAATTTGTACAGATGTTGCTGGAAGAGTTTAGGTGAGCACTTGCTGTATGCTTAAATAAATAAATAAATAAATAAATGGAAGAGGCTGTTAAGGAGGATGAATGTTCTACCTTACTGATAGAACTACAGAAAAGATTTTCCAGTGTGTGAGTTGGGATAATAGCTGACAGACAGATATGGAGGTGCAGTGGTGCTGTGAATCTCTATCTGGGGTGTGCTCTGTGCTAAATAATAGTTGTTCTCCTATGTCAGTTCATGCTGCAGGACAAAAGGGATTTAATTTAAATCTTGAAAGTTTTGAGAGGTGTATCACTAAACTTCAGTGGAAGATAAGCTATGAAATCTACACACAAACTGCAGAGAGCTAGTGCTGTAGATGTGCCTCTAAATTCCACATATTACTTGGAGTCTTGAGACAGTAAAGTACCGAAAGAATGTGGTCTCTGTCTCTTATGGGAAAAGAGAACAAGATCCTCTCTTCTTGTTTTGTGCTTCTGCTCCTGTTATGGACATGTTACAGACATGGAATGGTTGCACCTTTTATAAAAGACTTGTCTGTGATAAAAGCTCTTACAGAAGCTCTGCACAAGGAAGGATACTGGCTTAGAGGTAAAACTCTATGAAAGGAATGCAAGTGGGTCATGCTGGGTCTACATCTTATAAAAGCTTCTTTTAATCAAAATAATTCAAGTGCAAGGTATGTATTAAAGTCCAATACATATCCCCTTTCCTTGTTTTAGTGAGATCTTTAGTCTTCTGAAAAGTACTGAGTAACTACTATGCTTATTTTCTGGTACAGGAGACTAGAATGCGACCTCTTTACAATTTTGGGCTGAAGATATCCTACTGCTGTTGTGATGTGACAGCTTAAAACAAAGTCTTAACCCCAATTTACAATTGGAGGGCTTCCTTAAGAAATACTTAGTTAATCTAAAATTTGTCTGGGTTGTTCTGATGAGTAAATACAGCGAGTCTTGTATTTTGAATAGTGAACTGTAATGATCAGTTATTCAGTAACTGATTACACAGAAACACAGTCAATATTGCAATGCAGGTGGAAATAAAAAGGTGGAAGATTTGTGATCTGTCATTTCCTTTTGTTTCTAGAGAACTACAAGCTCTGACTTCATGCAATTAAACAAAATATCTTGTGTCTAAAATGTCAGTATCACCATTCTATCTCAAAGTAGCAGCTGATAACATTGCAATATGAAAAATGAACTTGTTAGAAAGTATAGAATCACAGAATCAACAACTCGTTTAGGCTGCAAGGGACCCCAAAGATCATCTAGTTCCAGCCTCCCGGCCATGGGTCTCTCTGTAGCCCTCCCTTTCACAGGTTGAACAAGCCCAATTCTCTCAGCCTGTCTTCAGAGGAAAGGTGTTCCAGCCCCCTGATCTTCTTCATGGTCCTCCTCTGGATGTGCTTCAAAAGCCCAATGTCTTTCTTGTAGTGCAGACACCAGAGCTGATTCCAGTACTCCACATGGTATCACAAGACCAGAATAGAGGAATGGAATCACCTTCTTCAACTTGCTGTCCACGCTGTTTCTAATGCAGCCCAGGATACGGTTCACTTTCTGAGTTAAAAGAATCACAAGGTTAGAAAAGATCTTTAAGACCATTGATTCCAACCGTTCCTGTCCTATGCTAAACCGTATCTCATATATAAGCTTATAGTTCAAACAATGCATGTGATGCATCCAAAGTAAACTACAACAGTTTATATGCAGCTATTTTAGGAAGAGACTTATTTAGTTTATTTTCAATTAACTCTATAGTATTGGCATGCTTTATTACATAGTCTTTAAAAATTATTTTAAGTATCACACCATTCTTCAACTATTACTTGAACTAATATTTCTCTGCAACTTACTATCTTAAAGTTACTTCTTAAATTCAGTCACAGAATCGCAGAATCATAGAATAGCTAGGGCTGGAAGGGACTTTAAAGATCATGTAGTTCCAACCCCCCTGCCATGGCCAAAGACACCTCTCAGTAGACCAGGCTGCTCAAGGCCCTATCCAACCTGGCCTTGAACACCTCCAGGGAGAGGGCGTCCACCAAGTACTGATAACAAACAGACAAATAATACTTTCAGAAATGAGTGTTTTGCAGTCATGTGGTATTTTTCCCAAGTGAAGTTTTTTAAACTTGCTAGCACCCTGTCCCTTAAGTCTTGAGATGTCATCCTACAACCTGTCATGGGCAAGCCTGATATTATGCCCTTCTCCATTTAAGGCTCATTCAAAGCTGCCAATAAGACTCGCTTACTCATTGACAAGCATTGTTTTTCCTCTTTGAGGAACTACACTGACATGTTACATGATGATACATAATTAATATAATGTATTTGTAGACACATTCATTATGGTAGTACAAAGCTTTCTATGAACTTGTGCCACATATGTACCAACAACTTTTATTCATCTATGCAAGAATAGTGAATATCTCTCCTTGCATCCTTTGAAGACCTCTTCTAGCCCCAAAATTTTTTGCTGTGAGGATACAGAAGGGTTACGCTAGTGATAGTGTATAAACCTAATTGAGCAGAAAAAACAGAAGCCAGGGAATGTGCTTCACTGCCTTTTCAGTATTATTTTTTGTTTAGAGGTTAATTGTTTTACCCTAAAACTTAAAGTAAAAGCTAAACATCAAAATGAGGAAGGCAGAGAAGTGTTTTATTTCAGACCCTCCCTGCAGGCAGCTTTTTAATCACAAAGAACTGACATTTTAATTTAAACAAAATAATTACAACCAAAAGGTGAGTGAACTCTTTTGCATGCAGTACACAGTCACACTTTTCTTACTTCCAAAGAAGAAAAGTTTCAGCTATTTAGAATTAATTAATCAAGTCCATAAATACTGCTATATTTCTTTTTCTTCAGGGAAACTAAGGATGAAACCCTACTTTCATTAATAAAACAAGAGAATTAAAAAAACCCAGCCAGTGCTGGATTTTGCCTTCAGAATATGACCCAGCTTCATGGGCCTCAGCTGCCTGACCTCTGCCCAGTTTCATCAATGAAGCAAAAAATGTGGAATTCTAGTTTACGTATTGCAAATAATACAGACATTGTGACTTAGACGGTGCAAATTAAAACTATGCCAGGTAAGAAAGTCAAAACGAGATACAAATGAAATTGTTATCAGCAATATTTTCTCAAAAGAAAAATATGAGGGGTCAGGGAAACAAGAGCTAGACCTTTAGTGCCACATGGCAGACTATCCCACCCCAAGGAACAGAAAAAGCCAGCTTTTACGTGGCTCACTCCCACATTCAGAGCTACCAAGGACTCACTGGTGTGCATGGTTATAATGAGCCTAAGAGAATTTACTGAAGTCCTAAAATAGAAAGGGTCTCCTTGCACATCTGCACTCAGGAGAAAAAAACCAAAACAAAACAACACAAAACTAAAAAACAACCAACCAGAAAGCAGAAGTTAAGTAAAGGGTTACAGCTAGAAGTCTTTGTGAGGTTTGTAAATATGGTTTCAGAATATTTATTTTCCAATAAGTAGAGCGAAACATATTTCTCAATGTGGGCACAGCAGCATTCCAAAACAAGGAAAAAAGTAAAATTGTCATTTCCCCTGTTCGGGTTCACCAAGAATTCTAAACACCATAGATCCTGATTTACATGTTACCAGTGTGAGCCATTATAACACTGACTACGTTTTCCAGCTAGTATCTAAGTACACATGAGAAAGGAGAGAGGAGAAAGTGAAGAAAAAAATGGTAAAGGCAGTAAAATTAAGTTTTTCATTTAGAAGAGATTGTCTTACTGAAATTAACAAAAGACAAAATTATCCACATAGATAAGTATATTTCATGATTCGCACCTACTAGTCTGGGATCCCATGGTCCTATAGTACACCGACTTTCTATCTAGCTTACTGGGGAAGAAAACTCCCCCTAGGTGCAAGGAATTCATCTAACCTTAACCATAATGTATTTCAAAAGATGCTAAAATGATGATTCTATACAGATCTGTTTGAAGATCAATTTTCTTTTAAAACTTTTGAGACTGGGACACCTACACACTGATATATTAGTAGCCGTAGTTCATCCTACCACTGTAAGCACAGATTCTATGTCATGTATAACGGCTAAATTATCAACACATGTTTTTGTTCTAATATGTATACCCATCAAGCTTTTTTATACTAAATACGCTTGGTACTTTCAAATGTGCAAAATGGTCGCAGAGAATGGTGGGGTAGAACAATGTCATTTTATACATACCAAGATTCCACAATGGGATGTGATTAAGAGAAAAAAAGGCGTGGTGGAGTGACCGCTGTTTTACCATTGCTGAGTAATTAATCCCTATGTGTTTCTAGACAACTGTAGCAGAAAAAATGTTCAACCCTTTCTGGTAGTAGATCTACTGTCACTGAGGCAGAATTTTCCAACAACTTGTTCTTTCTTTGTCTCTGAACAACCATAAATATTTAAACTTCAGATTGTTCTTTTATTACAGATCATAGGAAACATAATAAAGCAGATGCCATAATAACTGAAAACTGTTACAAGAATCAGAAAGGAGCTACCCATATAGATGCAAACAAGAGAGACATCCACGGAATGCAACATGGCTATTGATAATTTTTTTCACCTTATCCTGAAGTGATCTTAGATAACAGTTTATAAAAGACAGATAAAAGGTAGTGTGTCCTCCTGTCAATAGACAGCCACTACCTGGCATTTGTGCAGTTCACACATACTAAAGCACTGTCAAATTATCATGTCATGCTATTCTTTCCAAATTTGCCCTTCAGTAGAAGTATCACTACTACCTGCTATGACTGCTCCCTGCTACTATCAAATACACCCCTGATTCATAGCCTGAAAATAGTGAAAGCTTCTTCCCTATTGCCAGGATATGATTAAGAAAGCATTGGAGTTTCTGCTCACTGCACATTTTTGCTCAGGTCCTTGGTCTATCATCCACTAGTGTACAGCACAGATTGAATTTTCAGCATTGTGAAATGGATCATAGTGGACTTTTAATTCTTCTGATCTAAATTTTTCATATTTCCTTTTTCTTATTCTTCAATTCTTGATTCTCTTCCTCAATCTAAAATCAAAATGTACGAAACTGGCACCAAACCACACAACTCAGACCATACCAACCCAGAGCAAACACAAAATATTCCTCTAGTATTATAATATACCTACACCAATCTTATGCTAGTATTTGCAACAACTATCCTGAATGATTCAAATTCAGCAAATATTTCAAAAAGTGAGGGATGTGGGATATTACACCTAAACATCTTTAAGTTTCTCAAACAGATTAATTTAAATTTACTTTCATAGCATAACATCAAATTTCATGCCATTATTGAAGAGGAATAGGACCCCTTATAAACAGTATCAGAACTAGAACTCAGTAGCATCATAACTATGTTTTGGTCAAAACCAATCATTCACAATTATGATAATAATAACAATTGTGATTACTGAATTTAGTAACTCAAAGTATAATTCTCTAGGAAATAGTTGTTATAAGCAAGCATGAAATACACATTCTTGCTAATGAGAAAAAGTGGATTATCTGAAGTTTTAAACAGGTTTCCCAAGATTACGTTAATAGTGTGCTTGAATAGCTCTTTAGTATCATGTTCTGAGTTTCTCTCCCTTAATTTTCTAACCCCAAAACAACATTTTATTCTATGATCCTTATTATATTCACACGTGTCCCTATGTGTCTACAATTTAATATGAATATGCTTGGTTTAAAATACATATTTGAGTCTTATGAGCTCTCCATGAGTACAGTTATTTCCCTTACCAGAACTGAAGTTGTGTATATGAAGATAATAATTGACCTTTGGTTTATATTCTCTACAGGATTTTGTCTTTTAAAAAATCAATTTATTTTTGAGTTGCCCCAAATCACCTTGTAAATCTGCAACTGTTTTGCTCGTCCTTGCCCTTCCCCCTTTTCAACCAACAGCTGAACATGTAGTTCTCAATAACTTCTGTAATCTTGGAATTAATTTCTAGTGCTCAAAAGTGAATCCACTTTATTTTTCGTCTTTAATGATTTTCAGTGATCAATTACATTCGAGCTGCTAGATACTTCAAATGACCTGGTTCTCTTGCTATTCCCACATAATAAAATAAACTGATTTTCCATTCCTCCATGTCACTTCTTCATAAGTGAAAAATCATCATATTCTGGGTGAATTAACGTAAACCTAGGTGCTTCCCATGTCACCCATAAAATATGTCATCAGTTTTCCATTTTTTTCAGTAATTCATTTAAAAATTACTTTGAGATATATATATATTAAATAAGTAACCTTTTGAGCTCTTTTTTTTAACTCCACTTTTACAAACCTGTCTATTGTGCCACTTCAGGAAAAAAAAAAAAAAACCACAACATTAAAGTGAATTTATTTATGTAGAATGATTATTTGTTGTTCTGTTCATGTTGAAGGAAACAAAAAATAATTATGGAGTACAACCAACGTTACACCTGGTGAAGCATATGCCCATCCAAGCCATGAACAACCAGCTTCTCTAGGAAAATGCTGTGGGAAGCAGTGTCAAAAGCCTTATTAAAGTCAAAGTAGATAATGTCCACAGCCTTCCCCTCATCCACTAGGCGAGTCATCTGATTGCAGGAGATCAGGTTATGAGGTGGCTTGGCCCTGGCAAAACTGCGACAGGTTAGCAGGACCTGTCCGTGCTGAAACCATGCTGACTGGGCCTGATCACCTGGTTGTCCTGCATGTGCTGCATGATGGCATTCAAGATGATCTGCTCCACAACCTTCGCTAGCACAGAGTTCACTCTGACAGGTCTGTATTTCTCCGGCTCCTCCTCCTGCCTATTCTTGTAGATGGACATCACATTTGTGAGCCTCCAGTCAACTGGGACCTCCCCAGTTAGTCAAGACTGCAGATAGATGATGGAAAGTGGCTTGGCAAGCACTTCTGACAGCTCAGTCCACCCATCCAAGGTGGATCCAATCTGTCCCTATAGACTTGTGTACATCTAGGTTATGTAGCAGATCACTAACCAACTCCTCATTGATTATAGGGGCTTCACTGTGCTTCCTATCCCTGTCTTCTTGCTCAGGGAGTTGTGTACCCAGAATACGACTGGTTTTCTTATTAAAGACAGGCAAAGAAGGCATTCAGTACCTCACCCTTTTTTGCATTCCTGGCCACTATTTTTCTCCTTCCATTCAATAATGGATGTAATTTCTGCTTGATCCGTCTTTTGCTGCTAAGGTGATTGTAGAAACACTTTTTATTATCTTTAACAGTACTAGAAAGATTAAGTACTAGACGGGCTTTGGTCCTTCTAGTTTTTTCCCTGCACAGCCTCACAACAAACTTGTAGACCTCCTGAGTTGCCTGCCCCTTCTTCCAAAGACTATAAACTCTTCTCTTTATTTTTTGAGCTCCAGCAAAACCTCTCTGTTCAGCTAGGCTGGTCTTCTTCCCCACTGATTAATTTTTCAGCACACAGGGATAGCCTGCTCTTGTGCCTCTGAGATTTTCTTTTTGAAGAGTTCCCAGCTTTCCTGGAAACATTTGCCCTTCAGGGCTGCTCTGCAAGGGACTCTGACAACCAAGTCCCTAAACAAGCTGAGGTCTGCACATCATAGAATCATAGAATCATAGAATCGTAGAATGGTATGAGTTGGAAGGGACCCCAAAGACCACAGAGCTCCAACCTCCCTGCCACAGGCAGGGCCACCAACCGAAGGCCTGGATCTACACTAGGTTGCCCAGGGCCCCATCCAACCTGGCCTTGAACACTTCCAGGGACGGAGCATCCACTACCTCTCTGGGCAGCCTGTTCCAGCACCTCACCACTCTCTCTGTAAAAAACTTCCCGCTAATATCTAATCTAAACCTTCCTTCCTTTAGTTTTAATCCGTTCCCCCTTGTCCTGTCATTGTCTATCCTTTTAAAAAGTTGAATCCCTCCTGCTTATAAGCTCCCTTCATGTACTGGAAGGCTGCAATGAGGTCCCCCCGCAGCCTTCTCTTCTCCAGACTGAACAAGCCCAGCTCCCTCAGCCTCTCTTCATAGGGCACGTGCTCCAGCCCTCTAATCATCTTC
Organism: Porphyrio hochstetteri; assembly: GCA_020800305.1. NCBI lineage: Eukaryota > Metazoa > Chordata > Aves > Gruiformes > Rallidae > Porphyrio > Porphyrio hochstetteri. The sequence continues at coordinate 49,397,341 of CM036938.1, read as the reverse complement.
ATGGCCCTCCTCTGAACCCTCTCCAACAGTTCCACATCCTTCTTGTATTGGAGCCCCCAGATCTGGACACAGGACTCCAGATGGGGCCTCACAAGGGCAGAGTAGAGAGGGACAATCCCCTCCCTGTCCCTGCTGGCCACCCCTCTTCTAATGGAGCCCAGGATACCATTGGCCTTGCGAGCTGCAAGAGCACACTGCTGGCTCATGTTAAGCTTCTCATCCACCATGACAGCCAGGTCCTTGTCAGCAGGGCTACTCTCAAGAAGCTCTTCTCCCAGTCTGTATCTATGTCTGGGATTCCTCCAGCCCAGGTGCAACACCTGACACTTGGCAGTGTTGAACCTCATTAGGTTCACCCAGGCCCATCTCTCCAGCCTGTCAAGATCCCTCTGGATGGCTTCCTTTCCTTCTGTTGTGTCGACCACACCACTCAGCTTGGTGTCATCCGCAAACTTGCTGAGGGTGCACTCAATTCCATCATCGATGTCATTGATAAATATGTTAAAGAGAACCAGTCCCAAGACAGACCTCTGGGGGACCCAGCTTGTCACCGGCCTCCACCTGGACATAGACCCATTGACCACCACCCTTTGGCTATGGTCTGTTAACCAGTTTCTTATCCACTGGATGGTCCACCCATCAAATCCACATCTCTCCAATTTAGAGATAAGGATGTTATGGGGGACTGTGTCAAAGGCCTTGCACAAGTCCAGGTAGATGACATCAGCTGCCTTACCTTTATCTACTGATGCTGTCACTCCATCATAGAAGGTCACTGGATAGGTAAGGCACGACCTTTCCTTGGTGAAGCCGTGCTGACTGTCCCGGATCACATGCTCTTCCCTCATGTGCTCCAACATGTCATCCAGGAGGATCTGTTCCATGATCTTCCCAGGCAGAAATCTAAGGTTCTACTAACTGCCCTCCTTACTTCTTCAAAAGTTGAAAACTATCATTTCATGATCACTGTGCCCAAGACAGCCTCCAACTGTCACATTCCCCACAAGACCTTCTCTGTTCACAAACTGCAGGACCAGCAAGAGCATCTTCCCTCGTGGGTTCTTTCACTAGCTGTTTCAGAAATCTGCCTTCCACACACTTCAGGAACCTCCAGGACTATTTCCAGTCTGCTGTGGTGTATTTCCAGCAAATATCTGGGAATTTGAAGTACCCAGTAAGGACAATGGAAAGCAAACATGAGACCTCACACAGCTGTTTATGGAATATTTTACCTATCTCTTCATCCTTGTTGGGTGGCCTATAACAAACTCCCACCATTATATCTGTCATGTTGGCCTTCCTCTTTATTCTCATCCATAAACACTTGGCCCTACTGTCACTAAGGTTAAGCTCTATACAGTCAATACATTCCCTAACATACAAATCCACGCCATCGCCTATCCTGAAGAGCTTATATCCATCTATTCCAGCACGCTGGTTATGTGAATCTTCCCACCACGTTTCCATGATGACCACTATATCACAGTTCCCCCCACCACTCCCAACCTGACACACATACACCAGCTTCCAGCTCCTCCTGTTTATTGCCCATGCTATGCGTATTAGTAGAGATGCACTTCAGTTGGGCCAATGGCCCTGACACTCTTTTGCAGGGAGAAGGCTTAAGTCCCACCAGGCCATTCTCAGAGGCTTGCATGGTTACTAACCCATTAGTAACTTTTGCTTCTTTGCTGCTTAATATCCAGATTAATTTCTCAAAAGTCTCAAACACACCCTAGATTCCTACATTAGTGTTGGTTTTGCAGTTAAAATGGATGGATTTTTTGTTCTTACCACATGTAAAAGTTTAGAATGATTATTTTCTCCTACTCCAACCAAGGTTTTGCGGGCTTTTGTCCATCCTCTTCGAGTACCTCTTTCAGAGCAAACACCGAACAAGTCTTCTTTGCTGAGGCTACATGAGATGGAATTTTCAGAAACATTTGCCTTTCTCCTGCTATCCTGTGGAGACTCCAGCCTCCATGTCAGTATCTATCTAGAACTGCAGAACCACGGAAGTCTTTAGTTGGTTGAGTTTATAAATGCCGTATGGGTAAGGTGAAATGAATTATCTAAAGATAAACAACAAACTTTATTGGCTAAGTCCTTTCTAGCCTGAGGGGATGTTGATATAGTAGATCTGAAGCCACCTAAACACAATTCCTCCTGATTTTGTATTTGTTATCACACACAGGCCCCATGTGAACATCCCTGTCTTCTTGCAGGGGGGAGGGGAAATATCTGAAGACTCTTTCCTGCTGGGAAGTTTTGTAGAAAACAGTGCTTCAAGAGAAACATGACCCCAACTATGTGGAAAGTTATACACAGAGGAAAACAGGGTAATATCTGCATTAGAATATCTGCCTGTCATATGCCAACTGCATCCAGTCTTAACAACTGTCACACTTGGTGATCACCATTTCAGACTTGAAAAAATTGCCCTTTTAAATAACACAAGTGCAATGAGAAGCCAAAATGGGACTAAGCAGAGAGTGATCCCTTCAGATTTTTAAATATTTTATATGATACCCATGAGACCATGGGCAGGGAAAAAAAAATAAAAATCTATACTGTCTAAAAGTCTCTTCCTTGTGTAGAATTGAAGAATTAATATGAATATTTTTGGAACAGATTTTTTTGTTTGTCTAATATCTCATAATTAGCACAATTCAGGTACAACAAATAAGCTCTAAGCAGATACATTTTAGATTTTCGGTTACGTATATGTACTATAATGAATGGGTTTCCACATTGCAGAAATTGACAGACATATTAGAAATAAGTTAAAATGGTAAAGCAGTTATTCTGAAAAACCTACTATGTAAAATTTTTTTCAGATAGGTTTTCAAGCTTTTTTTTTTTTTCCCCTGAACTATCTGGCTTGTAAATATCACTCTCAGCAAGCCTTTAGATATTAGAAAAAAATTAGAGGAGGGAGCAATCTTACTAAAGTGTCAATATTTAAAAGGACAAATAGGCTAAACAAGGTAATTACAGGATGACATAAATCTCAAAATAACAGGATGGCTTTTGAGAATTTAATTCAGACTTAGATGACTGTAATATAAATAATGCCAATCAGCACAGGTTTGGGAGGAATAAGACCTTGTCAAATCAAGTACATTTTTTTTTTTTCCTGATGGGAATATAAGCTTAGTTGGTAAGATAACAGTGCTAATGAGATAGGTTTCCATAAAGCATTTTGACTAGGTAATACATGACATGTAAATTTAGTTCTCTGAGTGATACACAGTTATCTGATTTGTATCTTAAATACTAAAACAAACTAGTTCATCAATCCTAAAAATGCAACTGTACATGGGGAAAAAAAGAAAAGTAATTTCACTGGTTTCTCCAGGGATTGTTACTTGGAACAGTACTATATAAAACTTTTCTTTTCTGAAAGCACTGTAACCATAGCAACTGAAGCAGGACAGGTGACAGATCTGAAACGCTCTCTATCCACATGCTACCAAGATCTTATTCAGCAGAACCAGAATTCAAACACAATCCATGCACAAAATAGTTGACTTAACTGGAAGGAATGAACTCGAGAAAAGGTTCAAACGTCATCAGGTGAACATTATGTAGTTCAGGTATATTATATGTCTTCTTGATATATATATAAAAATATATATGGTGAAAAAAATGCAGGATATGCTACCCATGCACTTTATACTGTAGCACTGCAATTACACTCCCAGCTTTAGTATTCACAGTGTAATTTTTTTCTTTTTTCTTTTTTATTTAAATGGAGAAAATTTAGATTATTTGCAAAGCATAACTGATATTACAGTGTTCTGTGTAGTACTGTGGAAAAATAAATATTGAAAAAAAAAGTTAATCAAGGAAAAACTTCATAAAATGGAAATGACACTGGGATAATCTTGACTTTCTTATTGATTTACTTACAGTGTTCCTAGAAAACCGCTTCAGTCAAGAAAGAGTCCACAGTCTCTACAGGCATATAACAGGCATTATTTTTGCTTAAATTTGTTATATTTTATATTTGTTATTTGTTATATTTTGCTAGGATCTCAAATTACCACAACTATGTTAATACCAGCTACAGAATACACTGTTACCTTCTTAGGATCAAGTATGAGGACAATTTCTGTCTTTGCTTATTTCAATTGAATAAGTCAAATTTCTTCATAAATCATGAATTTTAGAATAGTAACTGCCCCTTCTAACTATCTGGACTCTTTTCAATATATGTGGGTACTTTATCACGTGCAACACCCAAATAATGTTCACTGGAGGAGAAGCAAGAACTGCTTCATGAATTCTTCTGTAATATCATATCTATCTATCTATCTATGTATAATTATTATTATTTTATTATATTCTTGTATAAAATTCCCTTTTATAAGCACCTTGTATACTGTTGGATTCTAGCATTTTGTTGCAGCATTAGGTTCCTCAATTTCATTCCATGACTCAAGCAAAACTACAGACCTATTTGACAAAACTGAGCAGTCATTCTGAATCCTGTACTTGGATGTCTGATTATCTCTGGTTTGGTACTTCCTTTTCACTTTTTTCACTGTAGTGAGAGTACACTACTTCTCCCAACATTTTTGAGTTTGTTAACACCATTTTGAGTCCTACTGTGCTGACACTGCCTTCCCATAATATTATCCTTGAATTTAGTAAGCATCTATCACTTATGCCAAAGCCAGCCTCTGCCTACTTTGGATATTACATGAAAGCAGAATAGAGCACTATGCTAGTTTTGTTTTTGAAGTGTATCCATCCATTAGTCCCACATTAAAAGGGAAAATGCTATTTATGGTACTCCACGTTGTTCAGGTAAGGGGCATCTGAAGTATCTGTGTGAAGTGTTATATTGTCTAGATGCGACTAAGATCAAAGAGTAAGAAAACAAATCCTTAAAGGAAGGATCAAAAAATCCTTAGCTGCTCAAATACATCGACCACAACCTTAGTAACTATTTAATAAAACAATGAATGTTCTGGTAAAAAGTATTTTAAGTGAAAAAAATAAAAAAGAAGTCTTAAAGATAACTCTACATAAAGTCAAACTTTAGTCATAATGATATATGTCTTAGGAATCTATATGAAAAGCAATATAAATGCAAAGATATCTGAAGTGTTAATTCAAAAATTACTGGCAAAGGACCATGAAATCTATCATGTTACCAAAGCTAAGGAAAGTGTGCTAAAAACATGCTGGGAAAAATCAACAAATCTTCACAGATATTTTAATAATTTGCTATTCAGCCTAAATAGTAAAAGACTCAAATTTTGGCAAGATATATAAAGTGATTGTCAAAAAATTAATACAGAAATACTAAGGAAATTAATCATCATGATATATTTGCATTAATTTAGAAGCCATAAAAGCTATTTCTAGAAGTGTTTCATTTAAACTATGTACAATACTGAATGACTAGAATGAAAACCGACACTCATTTATGGGACATGAAGTCATGAAATTAAAGATGGCTTTAGAAGATGAAGCAAGAAATTCCCTTAGTCATAGGGTTCAAAGGATTATATCAGAGAATCACAGAATCACAAGTTTGGAAAAGACCTTTAAGATCATCAAGTCCAACCATTCACATCCTAAACTAAACCATGTCCCGAAGTACTTCATCTACCCTTTTTTTGAACACATCCAGGGAAGGTGACTCAACCACCTCCCTGGGCAGCCTGTTCCAGGCCATGACAACTCTTTCAGTAAAAAATTTTTTCCAACATCCAATCTAAACCTGTCCTGGCCCAGCTTCATGCCATTCCCCCTTGTCCTATCTCCTGTCATCTGGCTGAAGAGACCATCACCTATCTCTCTATAACCTCCCTTCAGGTAGTTGTAGGCAGTGATAAGGTCTCCCCTCAGACTCCTCTTCTCCAGGCTAAACAGCCCCAGCTCCCTCAGCCGCTCCTCATAGGATTTGCCCTCCAGCCCCTTCACCAGCCTGGCTGCCCTTCTCTGGACTCACTCCAGGACCTCCATGTCCTTCTTGTGGTGAGGACCCCAGAACTGGACACAGTACTAAAGGTGTGGCCTCACCAATGCTGAGTACAGGGACACAATCACTGCCCTGGACCTACTGGCCACACTGTTTTTGATACAAGCCAAGATGCCTTTTGCCTTCTTGGCAGCCTGAGCACACTGCACACTTCTATATGTAACTCATTTCTCACATTAACATTTTCATAATATTTGGGGTGTGGGGGGGAAACCTTGTAGATTTTAATTTAAAACATTATTAAAATTTCTTTAAAAAAAATAATAAAACCCTACACATCCAATAGCCAAATGTGTAGAGCTGTGTAAAGTATACAGGAACTGAAAATGTATGCTCATACTCCTTTCAAGTGGAGCTTTTTCTATAAGTTACTCTCATCCAAGTAACTTTATCTGACTAATATCCATGAGAAATAGGGTAACAAATATGTCATATGAAAACTAGGACGCATATACCTACATCCATGCAAACAGCTGATCAGTTCAAAAGGACATAGAAAACATAGAAGGATGTATTTATATTGAATATATTAAATACATATATTTTATTTCCCTGGGTGGAGATGAGGAAGGGAGAAGTAGTAAAATTAAGCAATTTCTTTCATCAAATTCCATTTCTTGCTTTGCAGTGCTTTCTCAGATTCTTTTAATTCCACTTGAAGGGTGAAGACAACTCCCACATGTCAAAGTGTATATTCAGTCCCTGACGTCATCTCTGTACTGAATAACTGCCAGAAGAAATTCAACCTTTTTTCTTTGTTAAAATCTTTGTTAACTTGTCTGTTGAATAATGGCAAAACATATATCAGGTGTGACTTAACCTTTCCAGAGAGAAGTGATCTCGGGCTCCTAAATATCATCTCTACCATTCTATGTCAATAACCCTGAATGAAACAGTAATAAGTGATCACTGCAGGCAGAGTTCAACAGTTCAGCAAGAAGGGTTTGCTGAATAAGGTCTATGGTATCAGTTATACAACCTTTGATTTACAATCTCTCCCTCAACCCCCCTTCTGAAAATTTCCATTTGTTAAAATGAAGCCGTTAAAAAGTTTTTATCCTGGTGTGTTGTGATAGTGATACCTTCTAAGTTACACACAGTCTAAGTCTATCACACTATAGTTAGAAATTATTTTAACAGCACAGACCTGGAACCTCAAATAACACACACACAACCTCCCCTCCCCACAGGAAAAATCAAACAAACCAACTATTATCCACACTGTTTACTGTAGAAAAAATAAGTATTTTGTTTAAGCTAGAACCTTCAAGAGAACTGCATAAACAATTCGAAACATATTCTTTAAAGGTAACAAGTACAGTAAGATTTAGTGGTATTTCTTCCCTCCTAATGATAGAGCAAAAGTGTTGTAAGAAGGAAACTGATCATTCATCCTAAGTTTCAATATGATATTCATGTTATTCCTACATATAGTTAACCAGTTTATGCCTCTGAGGTGCATAGTTGGATTAAAGTTTGTTGGTTCAGGAGACTAAAGTGTAAAGAAGTAAAAGCTTATGATTATTTTAAGAGAGTCACGTTTTCTTCTAACAAAAACTGTACTTTCTTGCTGCAAATTCTAGCAGAGGGAACATCCCAAGGTAGTTCAGAAGCTTTAAATGTGAGTTTAAGGCCTTCTGATGGTTCATTATTTGTTCACCTTCAATTTGATATCATTGATTGTACTAGCTTACTGGAACATCCTTTTAGCAGAAATGTAGCAATTTATTTCAGCTCAAAAGTCATAAAAGTTAAAGAAGACTCCAATGCTCTTCACTGTTAAAAAGAAAAGCTTTTTTTATTTTTTATTAAGAAGTGACTCTTCTGGATCTCAACAATACATGGACTACATGGAAGTATCTGGCTTCCCAAAATATATCTGTATTTCATACATTCATGATGCAGAACCTGTGTTTTCTTTTCTTAACTTTAAAGGTATTACAAAGTCTTTTTACATCCACAAATAAAATTTCATTCTGGAAGTCTGTTGTCATGATTTTATTAAACATACAGTCAAAAGTACAAATATTAAAAAAAAAAAATAATCTGAATTTAAGAGCTAAAAGCTATAGTAAAGTGGATTAAACAGAAGTCTTTTCCCAGATACTCAAAAGCAACTAGCCTTGTAGTAAGTTGTGGTTTCAAAATTAAATTGAAGCAGAAATGCTAGTTCTGAACTAATCAGCGTTGTTCATTTCCTCTCATCCTATTGCTAATAGCTTGGGAGAAGAAGCCAGCACTCACCTCACTACAATCTCCTTCCTATTTGTAGGGAGTAAGAAGGTCCCTCAGCCTCCTCTTCTCCAGACTAAAGAACTCTAGGTCCCTCATAAAACTTGTACTTTAGACCCTTCACCAGCTTCATTGCCCTTCTCTGGACCTACTCTAGCAGCTCAATGTCTTTCTTGTATTGTGGGACCCAAATTCAACATGGTACTCAAGGTATAGACTCACTAGTAAAGTGGAACAAGCACATCCTGCTAGGTACAGTTGCTGATACAACACAGGATGCTATTAACAGAATATTTTTTTCAATGTTACTTTATCTGTATTCTAAAAAAGTATTACCTTGAGCTTTCCTTAGATACGTCATCAGTATAGATGATCAGACAGACTGAAGTATGTTCTTCAGCTTTACCTTTGCCAAGTGGCAGTCAAATAAAACAGTCAAGATTGAAAACTACATAATACAGTCTCCATTGCTTTTAGTAGTTCTAATAGCAGAAGTAACACTAGATACAAGTAAGTGCTTCTCTGAAAACATTTTCTCAATAAAATACATTTCCAGAAGTTTGAGGGCTAGTTCCCAGTTCACATAAATAACAAAGGTAAAAAGGCTAAATTCCACGTCATACTAATTTGTGAATTCCTGCTGGTTTAACAAATAAACATTGGCACATCTAATATTAGATTTTTAATGTATGCTTCTTCCAGTACCCCTCAGAGTTGATGATGTCTGCTGATACAATCAAGATAGTGAACAACTGCCTTTGTGATCTCTTTTGATAGGATTATAGCCCCTGTGAATATTCTGGATCAGATCAAAGGCAACCTAGGCTGGCAATCCACACAACATCCTGTTATTTTCAGAAAATTAAGTAGAAGGGAAATCTAATATTTTCCAGGATTCTTATCTTGCAGTGATTTACAGCTTACACACTTAAATTAGAAGTGTGGGTTTAACAGTTCTTCAATTCTTTTCCTGGCAATCTGTGCAGTTAGTTTGGACCAGCCAAGCTTCTTGTGCTCAATGAATTTGATGACAAAGATGCACTTCCAAAGCTTTTTGGTGTTTTCTGTAAGAGTGGCTTTCTTGTACAGGAAGCGCAAAGTAAACTGGGAATGGATCTTCAGGCACTTATTGAAAGTACTAGATTGGATGTTAGGAAAAAATTTTTTACTGAAAGAGCTGTCAGGGCCTGGAACAGGCTGCCCAGGGAGGGGGTTGAGTCACCTTCCCTGGATGTGTTCAAAAAAAGGGTAGATGAAGTACTTTGGGATATGGTTTAGTTTAGGATGTGAATGGTTGGACTTGATGATCTTAAAGGTCTTTTCCAAACTTGTGATTCTGTGATTCTGTTACTAGCAAACTGGTTAAAAAAGGATCTTGACAGATTCAAGAGAAAGCTACTAGATGCGACAGACTGTGCCCCTACTTCAGGAGCTCCTACACCACAAGTCAGTGGAAACTAGGTAGGAGAGAACCACTGCATGCAATTTTCCATCCATTTATGGTCTTTCCTTCACATCCACTATCAGACCTTGTCAAGCATAGGAGAATGGCCTAGATGCTGGTAACCTCTGCTATTCCTATTAATTAGAATCATAGAATCATAGAATGTGTAAGGGTGGAAGGGACCTTTAAAGGTCATCTAGTCTAACCCCCCTGCAGTAAGCACAGATCTTCACTAGATCAGGTCACTCAGAGCCTCATCAAGACTGACCTTGAATATCACCAAGGATGAGGCCTGCACTATGTCTCTGGCAATCTGTCCCAGTAATCCACCACCCCCATATTGAAGACAATTTTTTCCTAATATCCAACCTAAATCTCTCTGTTTCGAGTTTAAAAACAATACCACTCCCCCTCCTACTGCTACATCCTCTCATGAACAGTTCTTCCCCAGATTTCTCATAGGCACATTTCAGGTACTGGAAGGATGATATAAGGTCCCCATGGATCCTTCTCTTCTCCAAGCTGAACAAGCCCAACTCACTCAACCTGTCTTCATAGGATAGATGCTACAGCCTTTGGATCATTTTTGCTGTCCTCCTCTGGACACACTCCAAGTCCATGTCCTTTGACAACCTTGATGAGGGAATAGCATCCACCCTCAGCAAGTACCCGATGATACAAAGCTGGGAGGGGTGGCTGACACGCAGGAACACTGCGCTGCCATCCAGCGAGACCTGAACAGGCTGGAGAGCTGGGCAGGGAGAAACCAGATGAGGTTTAATAAAAGCAAGTGTAGAGTCTTGCACCTGGGGAGGAATAACCGTCAGTATCAGTACAGGCTGGGGGATGGCCTTTTGGAGAGGAGCTCTGTGGAGAAGGACCTGGGAGTCCTGGTTGATGACAGATTGGCTATGAGCCAGCAGTGTGCCCTGGTGGCTAAGAGGGCCAATGGGATCCTGGGATGCATCAAGAGGAGTGTGGCCAGCAGGTCTAAGGAGGTGGTCCTCCCCCTCTACTCTGCCCTGGTCAGGCCCCACCTGGAGTATTGTGTCCAGTTCTGGGCTCCCTGGTATAAAAAATACAAGGACCTCCTGGAGAGAGTCCAGAGAAGGGCTACGAAGATGATTAAGGACCTGGAACATCTCCTGTATGAGGAAAGGCTGAGTGAGCTGGGGCTGTTCAGCCTGCAGAAAAGAAGGCTGAGGGGGGACCTAATTAATGTTTATAAATATCTTAAGTATGGGATGCAGGGGTATTGGCCAACCCCTTTTCAGTCGTCCGTGGGGACAGGACAAGGGGCAATGGCTGTAAACTGGAGCACAGGAAGTTCCGCACCAACAAGCAGAGGAACATTTACACAGTGAGGGTGACAGAGCCCTGGGACAGGCTGCCCAGGGAGGTGGTGGAGTCTCCTTCTCTGGAGATATTCAAGGTTCGTCTGGACACCTATCTGTGCAATATGAGCTAGGGAGCTGCTTTGGCAGGGGGGTTGGACCCAATGATCTCTCAAGGTCCCTTCCAACCCCTACGATTCTGTGATTCTGTGATTCTGTGATTCTTGTGTTGAGGACTCCAAAGCTGGACACAGTATGCCAGGCGAGGTCTCACCAGAGAGGAGTAGAGGGATAGAATCACTTCTCTCATTTTGCTGGCCACACTTCTGTTGATACAGCCCAGGACGTGGTTGTCCTTTTGGGCTGCAGATGCACATCCGTGGCTCATGTCCAGTTTCTCATCCACAAGTACTCCCAGGTCTTTTTCCTTGTGGCTGTTTTCAAGAACATCATCTTCTAACCTGTATGGATAACAGGGATTGTCCCTACCCAGGTGCAGGACCCTACACTTGGCTTTGTTGAACCTCATGTGGTTCACCTGGGCTTACTTCTCCAGCCTGTCCAGGTCTCCCTCTGGATTCCATCCCGTCCCTCTGTCACATTAACTTTACCACTCAGCTTAGTGTCATCAGCAAATTTCCTGAGCTGCACTCAATCCCACTGTCAATATGATAAATAAAGATATTAAACAGCACTGGTTCTGACACAGACTCTTGAGGAATTCTGCTTGTCACCCACCATCTTCTATCTGGACTTGGCTCCATTGACCACCATCCTCTGGATGCGACCATCCAGCCCATTCCTTCTCCTGAACAGTCCACCCATCAAATCCATATCTCTCCAACTTAGGGAGAAGGATGTTGTTGGTTACCATGTCAAAAGCCTTGTAGAAATACAGGTAGATGACATTCATAGCTCTTCCCTTGCATTGCACTGATGCAGTTACTCCATTGTAGAAAGCCGCTAGATTGGTCAGGCAGGATTTACCCCCAGTAAAGCCATGCTCCCCCTAGAAGGATCTGTTCCATGACCTTCCCAGACACAGAGGTGAGGCTGACAGGTTGGTAGTTCCCAGGGTCCTCCTTCTTACCCTTTTTAAAAATGGCTGTGATGTTTCCTCTCTTACAGTCACCAGGGACTATATCTGACCACCATGACTTTTCAAATATCATGGAGAGTGTCTTGGCAACTACACCAGTCAACTCTTTTAGGGCTCTGGGATGCATCTCTTCAGGTCTCATGGACTTGTGTCCCTGCAGGTTTCTCAGATGGTCACAAACCTTATCTTCACTTACAGTGGTACGGCCTGTGTCTCCTCGGTTCCCATCTTGCAGGCCCTCAACTTGACAGCAGTGAGGATAGAGATCACCAGTGAAGACTGAGGCAAAAATGTTACTGAGAACCTCACCCTTTTCCTGATCTGTTGTCACCAGTTCACCGTTGTTTCTCATCAGGGGGAGGTACAATTTTTTAAAATTCCTTTTCTGGTTCAGGTAGCTGTAGAAGTCCTTGGTTTTTTGGCATCCCTTGCCACGTTCAGCTCCATGCATGCCTTAGCCTTCCTGACATCACTACACAACCAGGAATATCCCTGTACTTTTCCCAGGATACCTGTCCCTGCTTCCATTGCCTGTGTAGTTCCACCTTGCCTTTTAAGTTTGACCAGGAAGTCTTGACTCAGCTATGCTGGTCTCTTGCCTTCCATGCCTGACTTCTTACACCTGGGAATCGAGAGCTTTTGCACTCTGTTGAATGCATCCTTAAAGATCTGCCAGTTCTGTTCTGCCCCTTTGTCCTTGAGGGCCATTTCCCAAGAGGTCCTATTGACAGACTCCTTTAAGACATGGAAGTCAACTTTCCGGAAATTCAGGGTCCTGACTACACTTCTGATTTGGTTCATAAACCTTACGACAGTGACCTGCACTAGTCCTGCCTCCAGTCTAGACATCCCTGATCAGCTGACCATTAGGTCCAATTGCAGTTGCACAATTGTGTTTCTAAATCTAATTGTAGCATGAACCAGTGGTTTTCATTTACAGTTGAAGATTACATTGCTCTTCACAGAAGGATATAATGGTACCTAAGTGTTTCTTAAACTGGCAAGACTACAGAGAGAGAGTAGTCAGGCAAGAAACATAACACTTAATCCTTCAAAATATTCACCCAAGGTCTAGGAAAATTCAGTCTGGAAAAAAATCTTTATCTGTAAAAAGAAGTGCAGTTGGTTTGAAACTTTCCATGGAATTTCTTCTGCGTTTTTGAGGTTTCATATTTCAGATCTACGCTGTAAATACCTGTAGAAAAACTTTAGCAAATGAGACAATACTTGTCAATCATGATATTTAAAGCTCTAATTCACACAATGCATACCAATTTGAAAATGAGTTTTTAGAGATGTACTTTACTTCAGTAATAAACCTAGAGATATAGTTCATAAAACTAATTGGATATTTTCATTCTATATTTTCCTTACATATTACTGAAGATACCTTCCATCACAAGAATAGCACGTTTTCCTCTGTATTTTCAACAAGTTGGCCAGTTATTAAGTTGTTGCTAAAGTGTAAAGCCATTGTACAAATTAGATAAACTGCTAATTTTAATAATAGCTATCTGACAGTATATCCATGCTGTAATCTTCTGCAGAAAGTATGTCACAGAATGAAACAAGGAAACAGAGAAAGTCATAGAAACCATGCCATTAATTTCAAGCAATGATGATTACAGAAGTATTAACAGCTTATGTAATGGCAAAATGACTGTTGCTATGAGAGCACACACAAAAGGGGGAGGGGGACAGGTGGGGGCAGGGAAGAGCAAAGATTTCAGAACAAGCAAGTCATCTGGAGACAAAAATGCAAACCTGACAGAGCTGTTTGCTTCACAGTCAGAGGAACATAACCAGCTGACAACTAGGACACTAGAAATCACTAGGAAGTAAACCAGCAGGGAGACTTGAATAGTAGCAAGACTGAAGTTATAGTTAGTTTCCCCTACTCCTGCAGTCTAAATGTAGCTGTTAGAAAAGGGTCTTTCTGCTTTCCAAGGTTTAACACCCATGTCATGGTTTCACACTCTGCTGTTTTGGCAAACTTTAACTGCAATAACTTAATAAAGCTCTCTTGTACCAGATACAGATTTTAAAGAACTGGGGTATTTTTACATATCTGATCTAATTACACTAATTAACAAGAAAAAGTCATAAACTAAATACTGTATGTAGGTGGAAACTGATTCAATTGCAATCCATTCTGTTTAGCAGCAGTTCCATCCTATCAGATAAGTTTTAGATTCATTAATGAGGGCAAGTGTTACAGCAAGTGGACAGACAGCTTTGCCTGAGGTTTAGGTAAGTGAACAGCATGTGAGGAACATCTGGACATGACTTGAGAAAGTATTGAATGTAAATGATGAGCATGGAAACCTGAAAAGTCTTACAGAGAGTGCTATAAGGAGTGTGTGGATTTCACATAGGTTTAATAGGAATGCAAAAAGAGTACTGGAGGCTTTTGAAGGGTGTAACTACACAAGAGGTGCTCTTGTCCCAGAATCCTTTGACCCATATTTGATACACATTTACATTTCACGGAAAAATGTTTGGGTTTGCATTGTAGCAGTCAGGTTGAATTCTGCATCACCTTTTACAACTTTAACAAGTGAATCCATTTTATCTCTCAAAATGCACAGACATGTTCAGGACTTTAAAAGAACTTGTTTTACTTAAGTTGTTTTTGACTGGCTAGGTGGAAATTGAAGATTTTGGCTAAAGAGGCTAAAGGTAGCCATTAGTTAATTTGTTGTATTCGATAGAAAAAAGCCACCACATCCCATGAATAATTACAAGGATGAGATGTAACAGGAATTGAGACCAAATTTGTGGAGAAAACTGTTAAATTTACAGTCTCTAAAACAAGTTCTTACACACACCCGAGCCACATTCTGAATTGCAGTAAGCCTACATCATTGGCCTTCATTGCCTGCGAACCACAATTCACACTCACATGTATAGCTCATCCTATAGTTCTCAGGCTGAGGCACAGAGGTGTTTCAAGGATCAGGCCTTGAAATAGCAATCTAAAGTTACTGACTCCAACTTGCTAAGGCAGTGAGAGATCACAAGGCCAAAAAGAAAGTGACAGATTCCTGAGAGAGAAATAGATAAATCTTCTATTATTATTTCAATTATTAATGTATCAAGACACATTTTTCCATTCCTAGTGCTTTGAGCACAGGATCCTTTTCAGTAATGTTATCAT
The DNA here is from genome assembly GCA_020800305.1 of Porphyrio hochstetteri. Taxonomy (NCBI): domain Eukaryota; kingdom Metazoa; phylum Chordata; class Aves; order Gruiformes; family Rallidae; genus Porphyrio; species Porphyrio hochstetteri. The sequence continues at coordinate 49,382,080 of CM036938.1, read as the reverse complement.
CTAACATTATGGGAGCAGTTCTGTGAAGAGAACCGTTATCCCAAAGTTCATCTTCTGAAAGGAGTGCCTTCCAAGCACTGTTCACACCAAATGTGAATTGCATTTGATATTCTTTTTAATGAAGCAAGCATATGACACTAAACATACGAAAAATATTCACAGATGAGACAGTCTTTTGGCAGTCAGCCTGAGCTACCATCTGTTCATACAACAGTAGTAGAATAAAGTTTATAGAATACTCGACTCTATAAAATTTCAGCAGGTAGATATTGCATTCTATTAGTGATGTTTATTGGAAAGTTCTGAAATCTGCAAATAGCTGAAGAACATTGAAGTATTTTTTCTACCTTTTGAGGGTTTGGATTTCTACATAGTATGACAAAGCAACTATTCGTTTGTGCAGGTAAGGAAAATCAATTTTAAAAACTTCACTTAGGAAAAATACCACATGACTGTAAAACACTCATTTTTGAAAGTATTATTTGTCTGTTTGTTATCAATACTTAGTTATATGTCTTTGTCAGTGACCATCTGGAGCACATAGAGTTCTGTCTGGGCATGGATAAGGAGATGACTGGGAACTTTTTTGTCGGGATTAAAGCAAGAGCAAGGGTAAGGAGCACTATAACATGGGTCTGCAACAGGCCATCTGACCAGGGAGACAAAGCAGATACAGAGAGAGAGGACCTGCTTCATATTCACAAGTCATCATCCTCACGGGGGACTTCAATCACCACAATATCTGTTGGAGGGACAGCACAGCTGGCCACAAGCAAAGCAGAAAATTCCTGGAATGCATTGATGATAACTTCCTCCTCCAAGGGAGAGAGGAGGCAACAAGGAAGGCATCATGCTGGACCTTGAGCTCACCAAAAAGGAGCGGTTGGTGTGGAATGCAAAGCTCAAGGGCAGCCACGGCTGCAGTGACCATGAAATGGTGGAATTCAGAATCCTCAGGGAAGCAAGGATAGCGCACAGCAAGCTCACTACCATAGACTTCAAAAGAGAAGATTTTGGCCAATTCAGGGACTTGCTTGGTAGACTACCATAAGACAAAGGTCTGTAGGGGAGACGAGCACAAAAGAGATGTCTAGTATTCAAGGATCACCCCCTCCAACTGCAGGAGTGAATCATTCCAACAAAAAGGCAGTCAGGACAAGATGTCCAGAGGCCTGCATGGACAAACAAGGATCTCCTAGGGAAACTCAAAAAAGAATCGTATAGAGGGTAGAAGCAAGGGCAGGCAGGATGGGAGCAATCAAAGAAACCATCTGAGCAGCCAGGGATCAGATTAGGAAATGTAAAGTGCTGACAGAATTCAGTCTGGCCAGGGACAAGAAGAAAAATTTCTATAGGTATGTCAGTGATAAAAGGAAGATGAGGGAAAATGTGGGTCCCCTCCAGAATGTAATGGGTGACCTTTTTACCTAGGATATGGACAAAATTGAGGTAATCAATATATTTTTCGCTCCAGTCTTCATCAGCAAGGGCTCTAGGTCTCACACCACCCAAGACACAAGAGGTGAAGGCACAGACTGGAAGAATGAAAAACAGCCCACTGTAGAGGAAGATCAGGTTCAACAATATATAAGGAACGTGAAGTTGCACAAGGCCATGGGACCTGATGAGATGCAGCCACAGGTCCTGAGGCAAGTGGTGAATGAGGTAGCTAAGGCACTCTCCATTCTTTTTGAGAAGTCATGTCAGTCTGGTAAAGTTCCCACTGAATAGAAAAGGGGAAAAATAACCCTGATTTTTAAAAAAGGGGAAAAATGAAGACCCAGGGAGCTACAGAATGATCAGCCTCACTTCTGTGCCTAGCAAGACCATGGAGCAGATCCTCCTCCAAAGTGTGCTTGGGCACATGGAAAACGAGGAGGTCATCGGTGACTGCCAACATAGGTTCACTAAGGCTAAATCATGCCTGACAAATTTGGTGGCATTCTACCTTGGAGTTACAGTACTGGTGGATAAGGGAAGAAGAGTGGCAGACGTCACCTACCTGGATTTGTGCAAGTCATTTGACAAAGTCCTGCCCATTATTGGTGTCTCTAAATTGGAGAGACATGCATTTGATGTACTGAGCACTCAGTAGATAAGGAATTGACTGGATTGTTGCAGAGTTGTGGTCAGTGGCTCAAGATCCAGGTGGAGATCAGTGATAAGCGTTGTTCCTAAGGGGTGGGTATTGGGACTGGCACTGTTCAACCTCTTTTCTGGAGACATGGGTAGTGGAATTTAGTGCACCCTCAGCACGTCTGCTCATGACGCCAAGTTTTGTGGTATGGTCAACACACTGGAGGAAAGGGATACTATCCAGATGGACCTTGACAGGCTTGAGAAATGGGCCCATGATAACTGCACAAAGTTCAACAATACCACATGCAAGTTCCCTCATGTGGTTCGATACAATCCCAAGCACAACTACAGGATAAGCAAAGAATGGCTTGAGAGCAGCCTTCAGGAGAAGTATTTGGATTTTGTTGGTGGATGAAAAGCACAACATGAACTGACAATGCGTGCTTCTAGGCAGTAGGTCTAGGGAGGTGATTATGCCCCTGTACTTGGCATTGGTGAGGCCACACCTCGAGAACTGTGTCCAGTTCTGTGCTCCTCACCTCAAGAAGGACATGGAGGTCCTTGAGTGAGTCCAGAGAAGAGCAACCAGGTTGGTGAAGGGGCTGGAGGGCAAATCCTATGAGGAGCAGCTGAGGGAGCTGGGAGTGTTTAGCCTAGAGAAGAGGAGGCTGAGGGGAGACCTTATCACTGCCTACAGTTACCGAAAAGGAGGTTGTAGAGAGGTGGCAGATGTTCCCTTCAGCCAGGTGTCAAGTGATATTACAAGGGGAAATGGCACTAAGCTGTACCAGGGCAGGCTCAGGTTAGATGTTAGGAAGAAAAACAAACACTGAAAGGGTTGTCATGGCCTGGAGCAGGCTGCCCAGGGAAGTGGTAGGTGTCCCTTCCCTGGAGGTGTTCAAGGCCAGGTTGGATAGGGCCTTGAGCAGCCTGGTCTACTGAGAGGTGTCTTTGGCCATGGCAGGGGGGTTGGAACTACATGATCTTTAAAGTCCCTTCCAGCCCTAGCTATTCTATGATTCTGCGATTCTGTGACTGAATTTAAGAAGTAACTTTAAGATAGTAAGTTGCAGAGAAATATTAGTTCAAGTAATAGTTGAAGAATGGTGTGATACTTAAAATAATTTTTAAAGACTATGTAATAAAGCATGCCAATACTATAGAGTTAATTGAAAATAAACTAAATAAGTCTCTTCCTAAAATAGCTGCATATAAACTGTTGTAGTTTACTTTGGATGCATCACATGCATTGTTTGAACTATAAGCTTATATATGAGATACGGTTTAGCATAGGACAGGAACGGTTGGAATCAATGGTCTTAAAGATCTTTTCTAACCTTGTGATTCTTTTAACTCAGAAAGTGAACCGTATCCTGGGCTGCATTAGAAACAGCGTGGACAGCAAGTTGAAGAAGGTGATTCCATTCCTCTATTCTGGTCTTGTGATACCATGTGGAGTACTGGAATCAGCTCTGGTGTCTGCACTACAAGAAAGACATTGGGCTTTTGAAGCACATCCAGAGGAGGACCATGAAGAAGATCAGGGGGCTGGAACACCTTTCCTCTGAAGACAGGCTGAGAGAATTGGGCTTGTTCAACCTGTGAAAGGGAAGGCTACAGGGAGACCTTATTTCAGTCTTCCAGTACCTAAAGGGTGCCTACAGGGAAAGCAGAGAATATCTTTTTGTCATGGATTGTAGTGATAGAATAATGGGTTTATACTACAATAACATAGATTTACATTAGACATTGCAGAAAGTTCTTCAGTATGAAGATAGTGAGGCAATGGAACAGGTTTCTCTGAGATGTGATTGATGCTGCTTGCCTGGAAATGCTGGATGGGGCTTTGGGCCACTTGGTCTAGTGGAGTGTGTCCCTGCTCATGGCAGGGTTTTGGAACTAGATCATCTTTGAGGTCCCTTCCAACCCAATTCTATGCTTCTATGATTCTACACTATACATTCTTTGGAAAGGAAAGGTAATCTAAGTGAGCAAGTATTAAATTGACTGGATGTTGGGATGCTTTCATTCAAAAGACACTTACAAAGTTCTTTGTTTTTTGACAGAAAAGATAGATTTGACTTTGCATTTGCTGTCTATCAGTTTGCCTCACAGATGTACAGAATAATTCTTATATTTTCTTCACGCAGAAACCTTATTTATACATATGTCTCTTAATATATTCTTGAAGCTTTCCAGACTGACATATCCTGGCTACTGAGAAGCGCTTTACCATGTTCAGATGGAAGCTAATGATATCTCAAATCCTGTAGCTTTTTTTTTTCCCCCAAAGACAGATCTGAAATATAACCTTTGGAAATTTAGTCCTTAACCTGTACGGTATCATCAAAGTTATCACAAATTTCTTGGAGTCATAAACCTTAAATGTAGGAAGAAGTCAGTAATGCTAAACTATGATACTTTTTGCCCAGTGTTGTTTCTACTCATTCTGAAAACAGGAAAGGATATTTGGAACACGATGGTTATAGGCAATTAGTTTACACAGAGTAATTCTAGGTAGAGGTCACAATCTGTCAGTTCAAAGGTATGTCTCAACTTTCAGCAAGAAAACTCTTCTGCAGTGCAGCCTAAGAGCAACTCTGATTTACACCATTGTATTTTTTGCTGGTTTGTAAGAGCTTTGAGTTCCATTGCTCACTAAATTTGGTTACCTAGATGATGATTTCTTTCAGTGGGGCAGCTTGAGGTGATTTAGGAAGCTGGGACTAGTAACATGTTGCTTCTGACTGGACTTTTTAGTTTTCCGTCCCTGCAGTCCTTCCAGCTCCATGTTTTTGGCTTCTGTCTCTCCATGGTGTGTGGAGGTCAAGGTAAATTTTTCCTCCTGTGTGAAGGTATTCAGATCATTAAAAATGGTGACATCCATCATTCCAAAGGCTGAGAGGTCTGCGCAAGCCCTCCAATCCTTTAGGAAAATGTCTCTCAAGTATAGGTCTCCATCTCTCTTAGTGCTTACCCTGTAGCTGATCAAAATGAGGGCAACATTTTCAAGCTGTGCTCTATAAAGTCTATTGTGAATTCTGTAACTGAGGAAGTCAGGCTCAGAAGACTTGAGCGGAGAGGAGCACATATGCATTGTGCTATGGGATAGCAGATTGCCCTCCTTCCCATTTATATTATTACAAAAGCACCTTCAATTATGTGTTAGCAAAATCCTCTTGTTCCTACCTTGAAGGAAATGACATCCCAAGTGCAGGCAATAGAAAATGCCATTCTTCAGTAAGAGTTAATTATTTCATAGAGCTTTAGATAAATGAATTGTGTAATAGAAGGCACAACATGACTTTTAAATTAGAGATACTTTATAGCATCAGTTCAGCATTCATTTTGTGATCTGAGTAAGCAGTCCTGAAAAAAAAGTATTGAGAGTTGTGCTGCCCATAGAAATAGGTAGTAAATTTACCAAGATCCTTATTTCTTATAAACATCTGCTACTTAGCTGTAGTCAAAACAAAGTTCTTGCAGCAACAAAGGAAACATCTGCCACATCAAACATAGTGTTGATGTTGCAACGAATTTTACTGATTCCCCTCCCTCATGCTGCATACAAGTCTTCAAAACCCTACACTGTACATTTTCCTTTTCAATAATTTACATATTAGAGTTGCTTGTCTATGTGAAACATATTGTAAATGCAAAGAAATCAATGTATTGACTGGCAGGAATTTAAAGTGCTTCTACATGCTTCTAGAATGTCTTTGATGGGAAAACCTTTGTAAGAAGAAGTAGAAAACTTGAGCTGATTTGGGGAAGTAGAGATGTTTCTTACATCAGTGACCAATCCAAAAACTTTTTTCATATATACACTTCTATTTTCTTTAAAATTACCTGAATGAAGAAAAAAAGGAAAATAAGCAAAACCATTTGAAATGTTTGCTGCAATAATCCCCGCCCATCCAGAAACCGAGTTGTGATATATATGTATATTAAAGTGCCAAAAAGACACAGATGGTGAAATAAGTTATGTTCTCTTCTAAATGAATGGTCAAATGAATGGTCATTTTTCAGTACACATAACATCTGCAACATATAACATATTTCCATGTTCCCTATGAAGAAAAAGCTGTGTGTGAAGTCAAACTCACAGAATCATTCAAGTCTGTGAGCACAGCTTTATGCTGAATTAAAAGACTATTGCTTACAGTTTTGTCCAGTCAGTTTTCTGACCATACATGCTCCGTTTTAATTTTAATTTTAATTTCAATTCTTATGTTCTTTTTTTTTTTCCATTGCATGGCTGAAGAAAATTATTATGGGATTATAATACCTGTCACAACATATTTATTTATTACTGTATCTTGAAGAAAATCATTACCTTGGTAGATATTATTTTTTAAAAAGGAAAGAAAATTACTATCTCAACTTCTTTGTTTGTGGGGTTTTGGGGTCTTTTTTTGCCTGTTCAGAGTGTAAATCATATACTAGTTTCATTAACAAGGATGTGATTCCTAACTGATTCCTTCAAACCAAACAAGAGCATGCAAACACAGCATGGGTAACAAAAAAGAGGAATTAGAAGTCCTTGTAACTATAGGAAATTATTATGCGATTGCCATCACAGAAACATGGTGGGATAATTCACATAACTGGAGTGCTGCTATGCCTGGTTACAAACTGTACAGGCGTGACAGGCTGGGTAGGAGAAGAGGTGGGGTAGCCCTGTATGTCAGAGAATGCATTGACAGCCTAGAGCTGGAGTATGATGAAGACACGGTCGAGTGTCTCTGGGTGAAAATCAGAGGAGAACAAAATCAGCAAGATAGTGATGGGAGTCTGCTATAGACCACCTGACCAGGAGGAGGAAGCTGATGAGTTGTTTTTTAAACAGCTGGGAGAAGTCTCGCCATCACCAGCCCTCGTCCTTATTGGGGACTTCAACTTACCGGATGTCTCCTGGAGGTACAATACAGCAGGGAGGAAACAGTCTAGCAGGTTCCTGGAGGGTTTGGAAGACAACTTCCTGACCCAGCTGGTGAATGAACCCACAAGGGAAGGTGCCCTGCTGGACTTGTTGTTTGTCAATAGAGAAAGCCTAGTGGGGGATGTGAAGGTTGGAGGATTCCTGGGGCATAGTGATTATGAGCTGAGTTCATGAGTACTGGGAGAAGTAAGGAAGTGAGACAGCAGAACAAGCACCTTAGACTTCCATAGGGCTGACTTTGGACTGTTCAGAAAGCTGCTCGGTAAGATTCCATGGGAGGCAGCCTTTGAGGGCAAAGGAGCCCAAGAGGGTTGGTTGCTCCTCAAGAAGGAAATCTTGGCAGCACAAGAACAGGCTGTACCAGTCAGTTGGAAGCAGAGTCGGCGAGCAAGGAAGCCAGCCTGGCTGAGTAGAGAGATCCAGGCAGATATTCGGGAAAAGAAGGAAAAATATGACCCTTGGAAGAAGGGACAGGTGTCTTGGGATGATTATAGGAATTTAGAGAGAGGAGAAAGTCAGAAGGGCTAAAGCTGAACTGGAACTCAGAGAGGCCAGTTCCATAAAAGATAATAAAAAGTCCTTCTATAGGTATATTAATAGTAAAAGGAGGGTCAAGGAGAATCTCCAGCCCTTATTGGATGCTGATGGCACATTAGTGACAAGGGATGAGGACAAGGCTGAGGTCTTTAATTCCTTCTTTGCCTCAGTCTTTAATAGTAAAGATGGATATTCCCTCAGTACTTATCCTCAGGAACTGGCTGACAGGGAGGGGAAGAATAACAAAGTTCCCATGGTTCAGGAGGAAATGATTAGCAACCTACTTGGCCAGTTAGATACCCACAAGTCAATGGGGCCAGATGGGATTCACCCGAGGGTGCTGAGAGAGCTGGGAGATGTGATAGCCAAACCCCTTTCCATCATCTATCAGCAATCCTGGCAGACTGGGGAAGTTCCAGTCGACTGGAGGCTGGCAGATGTTACACCCATATACAAGAAGGGTCGGAAGGAGGATCCAGGGAACTACAGGCCTGTCAGTCTGACCTCAGTCCCGCGGAAGATCATGGAGAGGGTCATCTTGGGAGCTATCATGCAGCACATGCACGATGGCCAGGGGATCAGGCCTAGTCAACATGGGTTTACAAAAGGTAGATCCTGTCAAACTAACCTGATCACCTTCTATGACAAGGTGACCCGCTTAATGGACGAGGGGAAGGCTGTGGATGTGATCTACCTGGACTTTGGTAAAGCCTTTGACACAGTTTCTCACAGCATTCTGATTGAGAAACTGGCTGCCTCTGGCCTGGACAGGTGGACCCTCAGCTGGGTTAAATACTGGCTGGATGGTGGGGCCCAAAGGTTACTAATGAATGGAACAAAATCCAGCTGGAGACCAGTCTTGAGTGGCATCCCCCAGGGCTGAGTCCTGGGTCCAATCTTGTTCAACATCTTTATCAATGACCTCGATGAATGGATTGAATATTCCCTCACTAAGTTTGCAGATGACACTAAGCTGGGAGGAAGTGTTGATCTGCCTGAGAGTAGAGAGGCTCTTCAGAGGTATCAGAACAGACTGGACTGATGGACTGAGACCAATGGGATGAAGTTTAACAAGGCCAAGTGTAGAGTGCTGCACATGGGACATAATAACCCCATGCAGCGCTACAGGCTTGGGGGTGACTGGCTAGGTAGCTGTCAGGCAGAGAAGGACCTGGGGGTGTTGGTTGACTGCAGACTGAATATGAGTCACCAGTGTGCTCAGGTGTCCAAGAAGGCCAATGGCATCTTGGCTTGTATCAAAAACAGTGTGACCAGTAGGTCTAGGGAAGTGACTGTGCCACTGCACTTGGCATTGGTGAGGCCACACCTCGAGTACTGTGTCCAGTTCTGGGCTCCTCACCACAAGAAGGACATGGAGGTCCTGGAGCGAGTCCAGAGAAGGGCAACCAGGCTGGTGAAGGGGCTGGAGGGCAAATCCCGTGAGGAGCGGCTAAGGGAGCTGGGAGTGTTTAGCCTGGAGAAGAGGAGTCTGAGGGGAGACCTTATCACTGCCTACAGCTACCTGAAGGGAGGTTATAGAGAGATAGGTGATGGTCTCTTCAGCCAGATGACAGGTGATAGGACAAGGGGGAATGGTATGAAGCTGTGCCAGGGCATGTTTAGATTGGACATTAGAAAATAATTTTTAGTGAAAGAGTTGTCATGGTCTGGAACAGGCTGCCCAGGGAGGTGTTTGAGTCACCTTCCCTGGATGTGTTCAAAAAAGGGGTAGATGAGGTACTTGGAGATATGGTTTAGTTTAGGATGAGAATGGTTGGACTCGATGATCTTCAAAGGTCTTTTCCAACCTTGTGATTCCGTGATTCTGTGATTCTGTGATATGAAGCAGTAAAGTTCTGTGACTCTCCAAGTCACAGAAGAAAAGGTTTTGTGCTCTGTTGTATGACAGTTTTTTCCTAGGCATTTCCTAAGAAGGTAAGGGACAAAAAATAATTTTAATGATCTTAGCAAACTGTGAAATTAAATGCTCAGGAAGTATGTACAAAATCTGCAAGGAGGAGAAATTTGAGCTGGTCACGAACTTTGAGTCTGAGGAGGATGTTTTCTGTCTGGAAGACAGAGATTTTCTTTTTCATAGTATTCAATCTCCCGAATATAGAATCATAGCAACAAGAGCTGAGGGCAAACTATTTAATCATTTTTCCTCTCTCTCCTGCAGAGGATAATTTTTCTGAATGCTTATCAACTGTGTTCTCCCTCCGCAAACCTCACCCCCTTGCTAGCCCCACCCCACCAAACCTCCTCATCTGAAATTTAATTTTAATTTTCTAAGGGCTAGAAGGTGGAAATCAAGCAAGTAATAAAACCTCTGTGTCATCTTAATACCATCCAATGAGTCCTAGTTAAAACAAGCCTTATGCTCACAAAAATTGCAGGCCTGTACAGAGGGTGCCAGAACTGCAGACCTAATTTTGCTTGTGTCTCTGAGTTCAGTTACTTGCTATTGCAGCACTTAGCTGTGAAATCCTGCTAGTCAAAAGAAGATGTGTTTTGTGTAAAAATTCCTACCTGGTTAAGGTCAACTTCACTTGATCCCACTTGGCTTCTGTGTGATCAAGCTGCTATTCATCCTTAAGAACTGCAAAGCTCCAGATATACATAAAGGCTCGACTTCACTTATCTGAGGAAGTTCAATTCAAGAAAATAAGATGGCTTTACAGTTTTGATCCTGTGCATCAAGTGTGCAGAGCTCTTTTGGATTTCAGGTGTGGATTTCAGCTTCTAATGGTATGCTGTATACTGTGCAAGGGGATGTATGCAGATTCTCCCTTGTCCAACTATGAGGTTACCTGTTGTGAAAATAAGGTAGAGGAGGCCAGAAAAGAATGCTGAAGATGACACTTGCATCCTACTGACATTTAGGGAGTACTTGGGGAATGTGTAATGTGGAGGTACTTAGTTCCTACATCAGCGAAAGATCTGATAATATGGTGTGCAATGTCTATCTTGTGAACAGCAAAAAGTTTAGATTTTTCTGATTATTGCAAAAGAAAATTCATAGCTGCTTGTCCCCAAATATCTCATAGGGTGAAACCACTTCAAAAGCCTCAGGTAGCAGAAGAAATTTGTGTCTATGTCCTGAACTTGTTGAAGGTCTAGGTAGTCATTGACTACATGAGTTTTCTCTGTCAGTCATGAGGAAATTTGGAAAGAGCTGGTGTTTTCAGGATACCATGTCTAAATTTTATCTGTAGAAAGAAGCCTAAGTAATTTTTATTTAGATTAGTTTACAAATATTTAGCTGCTATTAAAAATAAAATAACCTCAACCAAAGTCAATTATGAAGAATAAACTGAACAAACAAAATTATCCTCATCACATGTAGATTAAAGGAAGTATCTGGGATGATCCTGTAAGATAATCCACAGCAACTGCAAATCTTTTTAGTGAGTTTTCTGAAATGCAACACTCTACCATGGCATTCTAATGTATCATTTACTCTTTCCTCTCCAAACTATGTTTGATACTGACAGGAAATGCAGTTATCACCAATTAATCTTAACAAGGCCAATGCCAATTTAATTTTATATGCAGTCAATTTACAGTACAAACTAAATTTTTTAAAAAAAAAAAATGAGAAAAGAGATACTTTTTCAATGAGCATTTGAGGTGATATGGAATAGTCTTCAGACTTTACTGATGTTTAAATGTCTCTTCATTCTTAAATTAATAAAACCTCAGAAGAAAACTGTAAAAATATTTACTTCTTTAAGTCTAAAAATGCTTTTTGTTTGGGCATATCTTCTTCTGAGACTGTTCCAAGCTAACAGAGTAAGATCACTCTTACTCTCCATCTTACTATCTGCCTCTTAAAGCAGTAACAGAGCTTTAACAAATATTAGAAATTCTCTAATCATGGAGAAATGAGAGATCAGGGTTTAAGCCACTGGTTAGAAAGGACAGGATCTTCTTATTCTGTTTTAAAACCTCAAATATTCTTTCAGGCTGCTTAATTTTAAAAAGAAAATTTATAATAGCTTTGTCTTGTGCTTAACTCAGTGTTGTCCATCTTATTGTCATAGGTATGGTCAGAAAAGCCATGTATGCTTTAGACACGGTCCAGATTAACACTTTGGGGAGTTTGAGACAGATGATGGTCAATCCCAATGTCGCAGTTTTGCGTAGCTGGGTACTGGTAGAGAAGGGAGACTGTAGAGATGGCTCCTGTAAGAGGCAGCCATAAGCTCTCAGCAGGCTCCAGAGAGTAAGCATTGTCCAGTTCAAGGCCAGAGTCGTTGCTGACCAAGGCCGCGCCAATTGATGACGGTCACAGTGCCTCTGTGGATCATATTTAAAAGAAAAAAACCCTGCAGGCAGCAGCATTTTGCCACCAGAGAAGGGTGTGAGAAGATGTAAAGAACTGTGCAGACAAGAAGGCCGGTGAAGGGGGCGGGGAGAAGGCACCCCCGGTGCCAGAGAGAAAGATGCCCCTGCAGCCCGTGGAGAAACCCATGGTGGAGCAGGTGTCTACTTACAGCCCATGGAAAAGGCTGAGAACCAGCCTGCAGCCTGTGGAGAAGCCCCACTCTGGAGCAGGTGCAGACATACAGGAGATGCTGTGACCTGTGTTGCAGCAAGCCCCTGACAGCACTTGCAGATCATGGAGAGAAACAGAGGCACAGAGATGAGCAAGGGAGAGATTTGCACCGGAACAGGTTTGCTGGGGAGAGGCTGGTGGCCCCTTGGAGGACTGGGGTTGATAGACTGAGAGACATACTATGATTTATGACTGCCTGCCATAACAGTGACCCATGCTGGGGCAGCTGGTGAAGAGCTGAAACCCAGTGGGAAAGGACTTACATTGGAGAAATGCATGAAGGACTGTTTCCCATGGGTGGCACCCCATGGTGCAGCAGAGGAAGGATATGTGGAATGAATGCACCCCTGGCTAAGAAGAAAACTAACTTCGAGGAACTGACCGAAACCCTCATTTCCCCAGTCCCTGCCCCTCCCCATGGCACAATGCGGTGGGAAGAAGGGAGCAAAATCCCTTAGCATGACTAAAGTGAAGTTTGCTAAGATGTGAGGGGTTGGGGGGAAGGTGTTTTAAGATCTTCTCATTATCCTACTCTGGTGTCACCAGGTGTGAAGTGTAGAGTAATAAATTAGGTAGTTTTCTTTCCTTTTTTCTATGTTGAGTCTGTTTTGACCAGAACACTAATTGTGAAATGATTACTCCTTGTTCTTATCTTGCCTCCTAAACCCCTCAATATATATTTTCTCCCCTGTCCAACTGAAAAAGAGGGTGAGTGATAGACTGACTTTGGTGAGTGTCTGGCCTCCAGCCAGGACCAAACCACCACACCCCACAAGCATAGTCCCTGAGTCCTGCTCTAGAGTTTTAAAGAAACTGGGATGGGGCAGAAGGAAGTGATTTAATGTTTAACTTAGTTCACCAATAGAATGCTTTAATTTTCAAATAGGCCTCTGAATAGTGCAGAATGTAAGTCTACTATAGTCTGTTTCCTAATTGTTATCTGGAAAGTTATAAATTTATAGGCCTAAGTGTGCTGTATAATGTGTGTATATCCACAATGTATAATCCTGTATATCTCCCTTTGAGTAACATTGTTTTTATTCAAGTAGTTCTGTCCAATTTGTGAATGCTTCCATGGCTTTTCTGAGTTCTTTAGCTATACAGTTATGCTGCCAAACCCTTTGAATATACCAGAACAAATTAGCCTTGCATACATGACTGATGAATTTACATTCAAACTCACAATGTATGGAGATAATGTAGCCAAGATAATCTATTGCAATTTCTTATTATCAAATCGTAAATTTGTTCATTTGTTTTACATGGTCCTGAGGCATATCTCCCCAGTGTTAGTCTCTATCAACCATCTCTATCTTTTATTTAAATCAGTTCAGCAACCTACGTTTTCACACATTTTCTTGTGATACTTCTTTCCATAAACTATTGGCAGTGGATCAACGTGACCTTGGACCAATCTGTTGTTTTTAACTTTTGTCATCTCTCTGTTTGATCATGCTGCAGAACAATATCTCTTACAGAAAATCTACTGGTAATCTGGAGCCTTGTCCAGATTCTGTTCTTAGCAAAATGTTCCAGTCTTAACTGTGATGCTATGCTTTTGCTCATCAGGGTAAAAATTTCACTGAGAAATGTGGTCAGCTTTACCTCATTTCTTGGGTCTATATTTACACCTGAAATAAGGAAATAACACAGCAGAGTAATCTGGAAGGGCCAAATAATGTAATAGCATTGTGAACATAGCCAGCAAGTTAAAAAACTCTGGCAGAACATAGATTTCTAATTAAAACCAAAGCAAATGTCAAAATACTTGAACACTTTGTACATTTGTGCTTTATTTGTACAGGCTTTCATAACCCTTCAGATGATCTTGACCAAAATATATGATTCATAATAGTTCTAAATTAGTCCCTTTTATAGTACTTCTTGCAAGGACTTTGGGTACATGGCAAGGTGACCTACAAATATAACTAATTTAAAACCTCTCCAGATTTCCTATCCAAAGAATTCTATCTTGATTATGAACAGTACAAAGATCTGCCTGTGCCTCAGCAATATCAGTGATAGACCACAGTACCTGAACACAGGTAAGTAACACAAGTGGTTGGTTTAGTTTCACAAGTTTCCAGAAAAACCTAAAATGTTAAAGAAAAAGGCAACTGAGGGGTTAACAAGGCTACATATGCACTGAGTATGCTTTATTTTGTGGTATGAAGGATGTGAAGAAAGGGGTTTTTTACACTTATATCTATGGTATATGACTAAAAACTGCTCTGCATACCTAAACTCTGCACAAGCCATATCTTCTTACAGGGTGGATAGTTCAAATGACAAATTTGCTGAGTTCTTGATTTTATTGATAGTGAGGTTGTCAACAGAAATAACTGTACTTGGGATGACTAAGGATTAATTCAATACAATTATAAGTAACCCAGTTATAAACCCCTGAAATAGCAATGCTGACAATGTGAGGTGCAGTAGAGTTTATGAGTGCAGGATTAGTTTGTTAATTCACCACTTGCTCCTGCAGAATAGCTTCTATTTCTGTTTTCTTTTCATGTTTTCTCATTGCCTATTTGTCTGCAACTCCTTCAAATTCCAATGCTTAGTGAAAAAATTTTTCTGCAAAAAGGGAACAAAAAGTAAAGCTGCATTTAAATATTCATTTTTAAATGACATTTCTTCAGGGAAATCAATTATAATGAGTAATGTTTACTTAAAGGTCTTAATGTAAGTAGTTATGCATAATCAACAAGATGGACAAATTCCTAACTGCACTCAGCTTGCAGTACATTTTCTAGCCAATAGCTCTTTAACTGTAGCAGTTGTAATAAAAGGTCAGTGAAGTAACTACCACTTTCTTGTATCTGTCAGTAGATGCAGTGTACAGTATCTATTTTAAGGCAGAAAACATATTTCTTTTCATGGGTTAAAACTGTACATTCTCTTTGCACGGAGCATTTTTGGTAAAGCAGTACACATCACACCACAGCAGCATTCTCATTTGCATACATACAGTCAACATGTCACTCTTTCTCAGTGTCAAAATTTATTCATTGTTCAGTAATTTGATAATCAGCAAAAGTGGTATTCCTGTGTTAGTGGATGACTAGTGTTGTCTCCCAACCAGAATGTTTTGCTTGGAAATAATAATTTATACTTAGAGACAATATGAACGTAATCTTTATGTCACTGTTGTGATATGATAGGATGTTGGTAAGAAAGCATGTATATATAATATTATGCATAATTATTTATATATGTATTAGTATGTATGCCCATATGTGTCTGTACAGACAATAACTTATGATCAGATATTCAGACAACGTATACCCATGTGGTCTGTTGGCTAAATTGTTCTTTCAGCTAAGTGTGTATATAAAAGCTGATGAGGAGACAAATGATCTCTAGCCACACTTAATTAAATCACAAAATCCTTTTAATTATAACAGACAACTCACCAAGATAGAAGCATTGTTAACAGCTAAGAACAATTGCTTGAAATTTGGAACATTTATTTCTTTTTGTTATATTCATTCTTCAGGGTTCCCTTCCATTTCCCTTCACTATTTGAACACGCATAATACTATTGAGTAAAACTTTTTCTGAGGTCAATGGAAAGTCTCACCATGAGGATGACCACAGAACTGGCTTGCTATCTGTGACATTTTTATCTGCTGGAGAGTGTTTTGTATCTATTTATACGATGAGGCTACTTTTATCTCAGAAGACTCATATGGCTTTTTGAGTTGATGGTACTGAGCCTACTGAATGCCTGCTCTAAAAGGAAAAATCTAAATATTTATTTAGAACTGTACTGTAAATAAAAATTCATAACAGCAGAATTAGCAAGGACATCTTGCATTCTAATCATCCAATTTCTATAACATCCTCTACCCTTTTAAAACATGCACATATGTCTGTCTACCATACATGCTTGATGCATTATGTTAAAACTCTGTACATAAGTAAGTCAATATTCTCTTGGTAAATGGGCATTGAATTTTATCACATAGGAAAGGAACTGCCTGAGCCCTTTTAGCATGCCCAGAACTTCAACTTTACTCCTGTTAAGAGGCACAGCTGTAAAGGTTGGATACTGACATTCATACTCAACTAGGTGAGAAATGGGATAAATCATGTGGAGGAACCTCAAGTGGTAATAAACTCTATTTTGCACTCTTTTTTATTATTTGAAGATAGAATTTTTTTCATGTATGTCTTTGTTTTATGCAGGTGAAATACAGCATGGTGTTTCTTACTCTTAGGTTTTTAGCTCCCTTGCACTCTCTGAAGCAATGAGTTACCATGGATACTAGTGTATCCCCCATGTTCCTAATCTGTCTCATTTATGTTTGCATTTCCTATGTGACTGTTTGTAAAGCCCCCTTTTATATGCAGAACATATTCAACATAAATAAAGAAACATGCTTTCAATAGTACAAGCAAAATAAAACGATTTCCTCAAATGGCAGAGGAAAACGGGGATATTATTGTAAATGGGATCAATGAGACCTTCAATATAAATGAGATTTTGGATCTAGTCTTCAGCTGACGGACTGAGCTGGGAAACTCTTCCTCCGTAACATTCTCAGTGCTGTGTGCTGAAAATTGCTTGATTTTGTTCTGAGTTCCTATATGACTGAATACAAATTCAGATTAATTATTCATTCTGGATTACAACATCAGAAAGAAAAATATTTGTAGCAGTAAATCATGAGTAAGGAAAAAAACCCAACAATTTATTCCTCTTAGCAGCAACTTACGCCTCTTCTTGCTGTTGGGTTTGCATTTTTCTTTCGGATAGTGAAAATCCCAAGGAATGTTTGAAAGCACTTTGTTAAGAAAGCAAAAAAATCCCATTTTTTTATAGCTGATTAATTAATTTCTATACTTCATCTAGAATCAGAAATACTTGATATCATTAGATAATTTCACCTTCTTAATATGAAAGCTGCCATGTCAAGTTCTTTCTGACAAGAACAGACAAAATTATTGGCAGCAAGGTCATTACTGTTCCTTAGGGAAGTTGGTTTCTCATTCTCAAACACCTCCATGTGTATATGTCATGGTTTAACCACAGCTGGCAGCACACAGCACACCAAGTTGCACACAGCCACTTGCTCACTCTTCTCCACTGGAGGATCATGTCAGATGGAAGTAAGAGAAGTATGTGAGATTCAGGTGGAAAAAGTTTTATATACAGAAAAATTCTAATGAGGTGACTATATAGCAGCCTTCAGAAATAAAAGTCATCATGCTGTACATGAAAAAATGTTGTTCTATTTGCAGGTTGAAAAGAAAGAGTGTCATATTTACATATTCTAAATTTAAGAACAGAATATGAAGGCATATCATCTCTATTTGCATAGGTAATATTGCACGATGAGAGGACACTATCTACAGTGATACAGATATAAATTGTTTGGATTAACATATCCTCACATTTCAAAGTTTATTTTGTCAGTTTTTCCCCTTTTTATACACAATCTATAACTGTGGTTTGTTTATATATATAAACAATTTTTTATATATAAACAATTTTATATATATAAAAAATATATATAATTTGTTTGTTTGTTTGTTTGTTTGTGGGGTTTTTTTCCTCCCTGTTCATTGTCTGTAATTACTTTTTGGCAAGTTTGTCACTACAGGTAGAAATATACCAAGAATATGTATGGACAGAGTCCTTTCAAACACCATTCTTTTGTGTGACTCACAAATGTAAGCATTATAATATTGAAATAAACTGGATGCAAGCTCTCTCAAGGAATGAACTTTACAAACATACACATTTCTTTCTTTTATAAACAACTACATTTCTTTCATGTTATCTTTTCATCAGGCTGTGCAGAAAATCAGTGCTCTCAGCTTTAGTGTATTTTTTTTGCCAAGCTTTGATAGGAAAGTAAACACTGCTGAAATGTGAAGCCTGACATAATTTCCTATAGTAAGAAGATGGCATTGTTCAGAACTTTGCTGGTTTTCCATACAAGTGAAAGAGTGTATTGATCAGCACACATAGGGGGTGAAACACCAGCATGAGAACAGATTGTGATGGGAAAATTCAATTTATCAATTTTTAGGGTGAACAGGAAAGGATACATTTCTATAAAGAATTAATTAAAAAAAAATCAGCGTGAATCTACTTGACTGCAAGCTGAATATTAGTATTTAGAGATTGTGTGCATTAAAGGGGAGCTGGGAATCTACATGATTTTGCACTTTTTCAAAAAGTGGAAAGGTGCAGCTGAATGCTTATCTTGCTTAGTCATATTTGGAAAATCGGAACAGTTGAATGTAAGATTTAAAATATATGTTTATTCACTAAACACTAAAATTCTGTTTTATTGTACTTATTTGTGGGAATTCAGTGATTTGAAATAACCTGCCCATCCCTACTCAAGTGTGAGAAGCTGCTCAGCTGAGGTGATGGAAACATGATGCTTGGCTGACAGGGTCTGTAACAAGGGGTTCATTGCATGTCCCTATGCTTTCCATTTAGGAGGCAAGGAAAGGAGCTTCTCTCTCTGGTGAACTGTGTAAAGAGAATAAGGAAAGGATCTAGGCGGTTATCAAAACCCTTGTCAGCTTTATAATTCTTCAGGTAATCAGATGCTTTTGTATCCTCTTTCTCTACAGTGAGATTGTTCTGAGGAAATTATCATCAAAAAAGGATGAAACAAGTTTCTTTTTTTGTCACCAAAAATTTCAAAACCAAAACAAGCAAACCACAAAAAACACACCTCCTTTGGGCTTCTTAAGCAACTGGGGAGATATAGTTCCTGGCAATTCCTGCAAGGAAAATGTGGCCAAAGATATAAAAGGGAAAATGTATCAAAATGATAAAATAAAGGAGCTCTCACAATTCAGTCTCTCATGTCTGCATGAAACAGACCTTGTATGGAGGGGACCTGGTGAAAGGAAAACACTAGAGGGATTTTATCAAAGCTATTGGCTGCATAGTCAAAATTTGGTTAAGTCTATGATGATCTCAGCTGAACCTTTACTACGGCAGAAAATACTAGAAACAAGGGCTAACGAGGTAGATTCCAGCAGCTTTAATCTATTTTTCTGTCCTTCTTGTATATTAAAATCAGGAATGACTAATGTTAGAATTGCAAGTATTTTTTTCTTAATGCTGAGGGGTTTAAAAAACAGCAGGTGTCTCGAAGCAGACTCCCTGCAGTGTTCCCCACAGAACAGGCCAGTCATTTGTTTCCCACAGGGATCTCACAGGAGGCTTTTTTTCTCAGCTAATAGGTGCTGAGTCTAATAAGAAAACAGTTTTTGAGAAGATCTGTGGGTGTTTATATTAAGCAGTGGGAACACAAACTGGCAAATTTCATTAGTCCTTTTGGTTGATATTCTTACGGATCACTTGTGAAAGGGTAAAATAGAGAGTTGGATTTTGTTGCAGATATTGTGTCTGAATTACCTTCCCTTTGAAATCAGATAGTGGAAATTGTTGTGTTCAGGACGTATAGAGAGATAGAAGTGTCAGGTAAGAGATCAGTACTCCTGTTCTGTTTCAGGCTTCCTGATCTAATCGAATAAGGTTTTGTTGTATTTAAGGACTTAACTCACAGCAAGATCAAATTAAAGAAAACACCTTTGAAAAAATCTTTTTTTCTAATCTGGAGATTATTCCACCTTATTAACACTAAAGGATAAGCATTATGGAGTGCAGGATTAATGAGGAGAGAGAATATTTAGATTACTACTCAGATGGAAAGAGATCAGTTTCTCCTCATAGCTTGTGAAGGCAGGTGATACTTAGACAAAACTTTGGACACATGCTGTGTCATAAAGAAGAATGCAAATATTTCAATCACATAGAACATATATGAAATATGGTGGTAATATTACTCTCTGCATCTCAATATATTAGTCCTCCAGAAGTTACAAAGCCAAATTAAGAGTTTGCTAAGGAAAAGTTGTATCTTGCTAACTACTTATTATGTTAATTTAATGGGATAGATGCAAAACACCTTGTAAAAAGCCAGAACCATAGCCAAGTAAGAGGGCTATTCAACACTAATGTTCATGAGAGTTTTTCTGTGTAACTTTCTAAGAGGAAAACTGATAATATT
The DNA here is from genome assembly GCA_020800305.1 of Porphyrio hochstetteri. Classification (NCBI taxonomy): domain Eukaryota; kingdom Metazoa; phylum Chordata; class Aves; order Gruiformes; family Rallidae; genus Porphyrio; species Porphyrio hochstetteri. The sequence goes on along the minus strand of CM036938.1, from coordinate 49,361,913 downwards.
TTAGAAGATACTCAACCAGAGAGATAACGGTATTCCTTCTCCTGGCATGGAAGTTAGTAGCTGACTCCTAAAATGTAGCTCTGGTGTAGTGTATGTAACAAGATTTGTACCTGCAAGTATGGGATAATAAAGGGACTTGTGGCTGGGTTCCATACCTGTGTCTCCCACTGAACACCTTTGTGTATTTCATATTGAAGTGTCTCTTTTTTTTCTACCCCAAGCTAAACAATTTGCTTTCCTAGAACTTTTTAAGGTATGGTTCGTTCTCACTTTTTACTAGGTTAAATGTCGGGTATCTGTGCTTCTCCTGTGGAATAGGATAACAGATCTGCAAATAAAACACTTATCCACACAACACCTAAACTTCTAGATGACTGAACTAAGTGAAGTAGGGGAGACCCAACAGGCGAGATTGAGGGAGTGCAGTTTCAGAGTTACCTTTATCTTTTCATGTATTTAACTTATATAGAATGGCAAATTTCTCTTCACTTTTTTTTTTTTTTTTTCCCTTCTTTCTTTCTTTCAGAGTTGAACTCTGCACATTCTCTAGTCTAATGACTTCTAGGGAAGTACTTAGTTAGCTACTAGGTCACCAAATAAAGGACAGAATATTATCAGTTGACCGTCCATCACTTTTGTGCACCTGTCCCGCTCTTCCCATTGAAAGATGAAAAGTTTCTCTGAAGTATTTGTTTGTTAAATTAAAGCTGTTTTCTTGCTGTTTTCCTGATTATCCTAGGGGGAAAGTCCATATGTCTTTTGAAATTAATTAGCATGATGATTTTATCCAGCAATCACTTTAAGCTAAGATCATACCTTTCATTACACTGAATTCATAAATAATTCTGTTAATTCTACAGGCTAGTTCTCTTTGTCTTCCACTCATCTCCCTACTGGACACAATATATGTTGCTTCTTGTTGTTTAAGTCTTAATACAGGAGATGATGACATATGTGTGTGCATCCGTGTTTGTTTATATAGAAGTGTTCTAAAAAATACATGTATGATAGCGATAATTCTTTCTATCTTGCGTATGTTATTGTGAAGTTGGAAAAATCATCTGTCACAAAGTATTTTGCCAGGTGTCCAATTGAATTCAATTTCACAGTTATCAAAATTACCTCAGTGTTTAATGTTACCATCTGTTACTCTTATCAAAATATTAATAAATTACTTGATAGCTGGGAACAAACTGAATGGAACTGTCTTATGTTCTTTTTTTAAAAAAAAATGCTTGGTTAACATACTGATTAAAAAATAGGCCATGAAAATAAAACCTAGGCACCTTAAAACCAGTAAAAAATACTGGTTTAGTTGCTCTGCTGCAGCCTAGAAAAAGAACAGCTCCTGAAACTGCTCAGACTTGTGATGGGATGAATTAAAGAAGGAAGTGAAAGTAACTGAGAAATTAATACACACACATGTGTATTACAATGAACGAAACCATTCAGACAACATTATTTCCTTGAGCTGAGTCCTTAATCCTATCCCCCTCCAGGATTCTAGGGCATTGACTAATTTATTGTCAAAGCAACCCTAAGTATAGTTCATAGTTTTATAGGAATCCTGGCCAAATTACAGGCTGTTCATACTGCTGATTGAACTTGAGATTTGCCTTGGATCCTGACATGGCATTATACTGCAGCTCACTTGGCACATTGCTTGAGCTGGATTTATGCACTCATTTTCAGGAGGAAATATGATAGCTGACATCTATCTGTATTTTTGCTGTGGAAGGTTTTCTGGCAGGAAATGAGTTCTTGAGAAATATTTATTCTACTTTGTTATTTTGTTTGTTCGGTTTGGTTTTTTATTTTTTTTCCTTTTCACCACTAAACAATGGGGTAAAGTAAGTGTGAGAATTTCACTGACAAGTGTTTTTTTGCTGACAGCAGAACTGATTCATACCTGGCTTCATCTCCTAGATCATCTCTGAGTCACTGGAATTTCTTTACCAACTAAAAGAAATTAAACAAACCTTCTGTTTAATACATACTGTGCAGTAATATAGAAGATGCTGTGAGAACATTAAAGCTGTGTACAGAAAGTGTTATCAAGCAGTTCATTCTGATGTTAGAGTGTCCGCTTCAAAGATACTGCAGACTTACAAAACTGCTAATGCTGCCTGAAGCCAAATGGGTTTTTCAAGTGCTTGTCAAATCAATATATTGAGCTGCTCAATTAGATGACCTAGTCATCAGTAGAGTAAGGACAAAATTAATGTGTCAATGCAGGTGACTATCTCTCCTTCAGTGCTAGGAGCTGGACGTTGATGTTGAACATCTCTGCTACTATTATACCCCCCTTTATCCTGTATTACCCAGGACAGACATCACAACTGTGGTTACAAGTAACGTACATACTCAGACACTGATATGCAAGTTGCACTTTCGCTATTTTAAAACAACCTTTCACTTCAGCATGTCCATGAAATCTCTGCTCTCCTCACATCTGCCAGACAGATTTTGTTCAGAAGCTGCGCTTGGGGAACTTTCTCAGCATAATTTACACTTCGCTGAAAATCTACAAATTTTTTTCTTGTCTCCACTACACACACCTTCTGCAAACGTTTCTTTATATTACACCCTTTTCTTCTTGCTGATGTGAGACTCAGTTCTGATCAATGCCTGACCAAGGCTGTGGGAACAGTCAGATTTTTGACAGGAATTCTCTGAACGGTATATGTTCCTCAGAATATTTCAGATTGTTTAAACTTTAATAGTTCTAAATATGAGTTAGTATTGCAGCTGTATTACACTATGTGTTGAGGTCATGTTCCATGATCAGTTGCTACTTATTCCAGTTAACATAATCTAAAATAAATTATTAAACAGAAGATGGGGGAAGAACAGGATTTTACTAGTGTTTTGCAGATAGCACTGAAAAAGAAAAGAACGGAAAATCTTGAATTAGAGTTACAAAAGACAGAAGGGGGACCCCAAGGTAGTCTTCTTTTTAGTGAATAATTATACAAAAGTACAGTATGCTGAAATATTTTGATCTATACACAAATGCTTTGCTATATTCTGTTTCACTATACAGTGTGTATATTTTGAGAAATAGCAAAATAAACTATTTTATGTATAGTAAAATAAAAAATATTTCACATGCTTACATAATGTATATATTTTGATATGATATATTAAACTATTTTTCTGAGTTTCTAAAGTCAGAAGTTCCAGAAAGTAATTCTTACTTTTTGAATGAATCCTATAGAATTTTTTGAAAATAGGCTAGTAAATAATTATTAAATCAATTTTTCATGTGGAATGTGGAACCCTTATGATTGATTTTAAATACTCAGAAAATATAGTCTGCAAAAATAACAGTAATACAGTGTTTATATGAGCTACCAGTATTGAGGGTAGCAGAATCTGTCAGCATGTAGCTGTGTGGAAACAATACATTTAGACTTTATTCTGTACTTTATAGAAAGCTGTTGGAAGAGATATCTTTGCACTTATTTTGGTAATGTTTACAGGCAACAAATGGGTCTAAGCAATCTATTTAAGAATAGTGAGGATAAGCAGTAAGACAAATCCATTAAGTGAATCAAAACTGAAGGAGAACTGTACACTGACTTCTCAGAAGACATTTAAGAAGTTGATACATCAGTTTTAGCCTGGATTTCAGATCGGAGTCCCCGGGAACAGCTACAGGAGTGCAAATAGGAAAACAGAAGTGTCAATATGATACAGTTTTAAGCCTCCCAGAAGGAGGATCAACTTGGAGTTAAGCATTGGCTAGGGAGACAGAGATTTATTCCCAGATCTGCCTCAAACTACTTCTGTAATCTAAAATGTTCTGTTGGGGACAGGGCTCTGTCAGTAGTTTATTGCATATGAATACTCAACATTGGAGATACCCAGAACTAAGATTCATTTAAAACATTGGCCTTTGCCTGTCAGTTTCCTCATGTGTTAAAAGGAGTTGATGGATATCACAGAAATGCAAAGACTCTATTTATTCTGTTTGACTGAATCTCAGATTTAATCAAACTGTAGGTTTTTGAACTCTGAATATAGGCCTAGCCAAGGTTTATTTTTCTTTCAAGATTTATTTTTTGACCTTTTCATCAATCAGTGACTTACCATACCTCTGTTTCCTTCAGAAGTAATTTCTTTTAAAGCTGTGGATTTTGTTCAAGATTTCAGGTTTTCAGGACCAAGCAGTATCTCTGAGAAATCTAAAAAACGGGGTCCTGTTCACTCTGCATGCACAACCATCCTTAAAGAGCATACACAGAGGCCCTAAAAAGTTTGAAAAGCAAGAGATTTTATTGTTTCACTTTGTTGTGGTTTTGCATGGCAAGATTCTGGTGGAGGAGGGGGGCTGTAGGGGTAGCTTCTGCCAGAAGGAGCTAGAAGCTTTCTGTAAGCTAGACAGAGTAAACACCACCTGGGCTCAATGCCCAACCTGCTGCTGACTAAGGCTGACCCAATCAGCAGTGGTCATAGCGCCTCTGTGAACCATATTTAAGAGAAGAAAAAAATCACAAGCAGCCACTTTTTGCCACCAGAGAAGGGAGTGAGAAGATGCAAGTAACTCTGCAGGCATGAAGGCCAGTGAAAAAGGGGGTGAGGAGGAAGTGTTGCAGATGCTGGAGAGAAAGATTGCAGTGCAGCCTATGAAGAAGCCCATGGTGGAGGAGGTTGTCCCCCTGCAGTCCATGGAAGATGACAGGGATCATATAGAGACATAAGGAAGGTGCTGTGACCCATGCTGGAGCAAACCTCTGCCAGCACTTGCAGCCTGTGGAGAGAGAGACAAAGAGACAGAGATGAGCAAGAGAGAGAGAGAGAGAGAGACTCAAGCTGGAGCAGGTTTGCTGGTGGGGAGACTTGTGACTCTGTGGAGGACCAGGCTGGAGCAGTCTGGGCTTGAGAGACTGAGAGACATTCTATGATTTATGACTGCACCACATAGAAATGACCCATGCTAGGGCAGCTGGTGAAGAGCTGAAGCCCCATGGGAAAGGACTTACGTTTGAGAAGTTCATGAAGGACTGTCTACCATGGGTGGGACCCCATGCTGGCACGTGGGAAGAATGTGAGGAATCACTCCCCCACCCCTCCAAGATGGAATACAACTTGTGAGGAACTGAAACCCCTATTCCCCTTACTCATTCCCATGCCACCCTGAAGGGCAGAAGGGAGAGAAGTCTGAAATAAAGTGAACTCTGCAAAGAAGGGTAGGATGGAGGGAGGTGTGGGAAGGTGTTTTAAGATCTGGTCACACTTCTCATTATCTGACTCTGGTTTCCCTCTGTGTGTGTGTAGTGTAATAAAGTAGGATTTTTTTTATTCCATGTTGAGTCTGTTCTGCCCATGACACTAACTGTGGAATGGTCTCTCCCTGTACTTATCTCAACTCCTGAGCCTCTCAATATATATTTTCTCCCTTGTCCAGCTGAAAAGGGGAATGATAGCATAACTTGGGTGGGCGTCTGGCCTCCAGCCAGGATCAAACTATAACTCACTTGTACAGATAACCTTTCTTTGAGCAGTACTACTTCATACTTTTTGGGGATGGATCAGACTTAGCTCATGATAGCTTCTGCTTTCCATAAGGCACTGCTAAAAGATGTGTTAGCTGGTCTATAATACTTGTGGAAGCTATCATGAAAGATTTAGCAACTTACCCTGTAGTAATAAAAATATTTGAGATCATAATTTTTTCCCCTGTTGTACCTATCTGTTAGAGTACTTAATAAGCTTGTGACAGCCAATAAAATATAGGTGGAGAAAAAAAAAAAGGAAAAAGAAAAAGAAGGATGATCTTTTCCTTTTTCCTGCTCTAAAGTTTATTGTATATGCAGGGCACTGCCATGTCTTCTTGTCCATTGCAAAATCAAGTAATCAGTTTTCAGAAATTCAGAAAATCAGAAATTCACTGATGTGTCTGTAAATAGCAGGCATAATACCAGAAAAGTCTTTTTCAGAGCAGCATGCCCCTAAAAGAGCATGGTCAAAGCCTCTGTTGGGAAACTCAGGCTCTGAAGAGGAGCCCTTTGGAGGTGGGAGTTCCATCTTTACAGAGTCTTTTGGTGCTCTGAAGACAAAACTTTCATTAATCCTTGTTACTTCTTACCTGTGGAACTTCTTAATGACAAGTCCTGGATACTGTTTTGATGGAAGGCATATTTTCATACATTGAACCAGGCAGCAATAACATCTTTGAAATTGAAAGACAGTTGTCGCATGTATTGTGTGTGACCCTGCCTCAAGTACCCCAGACTTACTTGCTAAGCTAGTAGAGACACATAGTTCCAGTTTCCAGTGAGGAAGTCTCTAAGACAGATTCTGATATTTCTTAAATTATGGGAGAGCAGGTGAAAACTAACTTTTTGGTAAATCACAGATTAACCTTTTGAAGGTTTAAAAATAACACGGCATACATGGCATTTGTGAAAATATATGCTTATTTATAAGTATGCTTATTTAATATTTAAAAAAACCTGGAACAGAATGTTAAACAGGAATCTGTAGGTTGTTACTATTTTTGCAGTCTTTATTCAAATACTAACCATAATATCTTCCAAAGTACCAAAACAAAAAGTGAGTGAATTAAGTTGTTTTTGCAAGTGTCAAGGAATTCACTATTTTTTTTTTTTCCTTAACCACACATTGTAATTTCCCTGATTTAACATTCTATGTTTTCTGAAGGAGGTGAAATAAAGGTTTGCCCTGTCAAATTTTATATATGGTATATTAGTTGGAATTTTTCAGATTACATTGAAGATATACTTGTCTTCCATTGTGATGACTAAGACAAAAAAAGAAAAGAAACCCAGTAAAAAAGAAAATTGAACTTTATGTCACCATATATATCTTATTACTTTTGTAAGACTTTATCTCTCAAATAATTAATAATAGGCATGCATAACTTAGATTATTTTTTCCTAAATTTAATTTAAATAAGAAATTATTAGGTTGTCTGAAGTATTCATGACCCTTGTTTCCAGATAATTAATTGTCACACGTAGTTCAGATCCCTTTCATGTGAAATGTGTATGCTTAACCAGGAGTGCTTTAGGACATTTTCAAGATGAATACAAGATTATCACGCTTACATTTATCACTGATTAGTAAGTTACAGAGGCTCATGCTGTGCATGAGAAAATTAAGCATGTCTATATAGGATCAGATAGCATTGATATTTGTAACTAACTATAAAATAGCCTGGCAACAATTATTCATGCAGTAAAAATAATGCTAGATACCTTCAACAATACTTAGCTAGAAATTCTTGGCAGGAATTATACTTAAGGGAAAAAAAGACAAAACAACACAAAATCTTTCAAATAATTCCTTCTTAGTAATGTGTAGGTTTTGATTGGTGCTTGAGGGGAAAAGAGAAAATGAATAAGATATAAATTTCATTATCAGATTACTTTTTTCCTACTTTTCTTGTTCCTTTTTATTTTTTTAATAAAGAAATAAATGTGTGAGTTCAGTCCTCTTGCCTTAGGCCCTGAATCTCTCACTGGCACACATGAGAGCTAAGGTTGCTCAAAAATAATAGTCATTTTAATGTAGGTGAAGAAGAAATAAAAAAATAGCTCTGTAAAACATAGGAACTGAAACATTTTTCAGTTTGTTCTGTAGTTTCCAAAGGGTATAATTTACCACTTCAGTTCTAAGCTGGTATAATTGAAATGGATAGAATCATATTGGTAAAAATAGTAATGACTGCATTGTCAATTATAGGCAGTGTTCTTAAAACTTCTTCAACTGTGAAAGTGATCTTTCAGAAAACTGTTGTCATTTGAAAAGATGCTTGCCAAAAAATACCCAACCCAAACCCACACTGAAATTAGAAATTAGAAAGGGTTTTCTGCCTTCTGGGCCCATTTAAAAAATGAGGGAGTTTTTTCATTATTATAATTCTTATGCAAAAATATGCCAAGTTACATAGGAAGTACTTGTAATTTGGCAGCTGTGTGCTGTTTGATACCCAATGTACCTGAATGTTAGCACTGATATTTGAAATTAAAATTAGAATTTGAATGGAAGTTGATATATGTCAGGCATACTGATTTTATAAATTCTGAATGCATCTTTAAAAACTATTCAAGATTTAAAGCAGAGGAACAATTAGACTACTGCAATTTTTAGAAAGCAAAATAGATCACATGCATTTTCCTCCTGAAATAGAAGACAAAACATACAGTTAGTTGGTATTCAAGTATAAGATGCACACAATGGGTTGTCTTGTTTTGATTATATTTACATTTTTCTGCTGTTTCAAGTAATAGTATGTAACTTTTCATGCTCTGCATCAGAAATACGAAGCTAAACAGAGTACAGTTAAATGGACTATTTCAGTAAAAGTGTGTAAACAGGACACTTTAAAATTCCTTTGTAGCTGTGGTAGTGAAATCTTTACATCCACGTTACAATGAAAACTTAAAGGGGGGCAGTAGATTAGATAAAGGTGGTGGTCACTGTTGTAGTAAAATGATACTTAGATACATAGTCATCCCACATTATGAAGGAAGGATGAATGGCTTTCACTGCAGACTTTTTTGCACAATGTATAGTTGGCTTCACCTATATTGCCAATTTTAGCAGTGACCAAATTATGTGACTGCAGTACATGTGGCTGCTTTTTCAAGATGAGATTCCTGTTTTCTTTATCCTCCATTTAAACTAGGCTTTTCTAATAGACTTTTTCAGAGGTTCCTTTGTAAGTACCTTGTCATATTCTAACTTGCTCCTGTTCTAGAGTCACTAAATAACGAGCATTGAACATGATGCCTAATTTTAGAATTATGAAAATAGAGCCCTATCCAGCAGCAGTTCATTAGGAGCATATATGCAATGCTGATGCACATATGTGTTAGTAATATACTTTTAATTGTAGCAATGTTGCTGACATGTTTTAAGATCTGATTTTCTTTTATTATCTTCAGATTGTAGCGAAGTCTTCTATTTAGCCTTCGGTTTAAAACCAGCAAGCACAATAGCACAATAACAAAGGCTGTATTTCTTATGGTGCACACTACTGAAGAAGTTTGGAGGCCTCCATGTTCTTCTAATCATAGAAGCTTTACTTGGTTAAGAGATATTTTTAATTAGTCACAGTTCTGAAATAAGTATGAACTTCAATTGTAAGCTATATCTCATCTAAAAGAGTATGACTCATTATACATAAGTTTAAATTACCTTTATGATACTACAAGTAGATAAGAAAGAAAATATCAAGATGCAGCTGTGTAGATTGAGTGATAGCATATTTTTTTTCAGTGCTGATAATTTAGTTTCTGCTACTGGAATTGTAGAAGATGAAGGTTGGAGAAATAAAAGAATTATGTGTAAATCTAACAGGTATTAATGACTGTAGAGCACAATATAAACTGGCAGATTCTGTAAGCACTTTGAATTCCAGGCAGTAAATTATACACTGGTCTTCCAAACTATACTCCCTAGAAAAACAGAAAACATGTTTCATACATGTGTATGCATTTTGCCAGTAAAAACATAAAATTGATTTTCATGCTCTTTGTACTTTCCTTGTAAGATTGTCTGCAGAGTAACATAAAATTACAGATTCACAGAATGATTTGAGTTAGAAGGGACCTCAAAGATCATCTAGTTGTGAACCCTCTGTCATGGGCAGGGAAACCCTCCACTCGACCAGGTTGTTCAAGGCCATCTAACCTGGCCTTGAACGCTGCCAGGGAGGGGATATTCACAGCCTCTTTGAGCAACCTGTTCCAGTGCATCACCACCCTCAAGGGAAAAAAAAAAAATCTTCCTGAACTCAAATCTAAATCTCCCCTCTTTCAGTTTAAAGACATTACCCCTTGTCCTATCACTACACTCCTTGATAAAAAATCCTTCCTGTAGGCACTCTAGATACTGGACACTAAAATGTCTCACTGGAACCTTGTCTTCAGGTCAAACAACACAACTGCCTCAGTCTGTCTTTGTAGGACAGGTGCTCCAGCCCTTTAATCACATTTTTAGCCCACTTCTGGACTCCCTCTAACACACTATTGTCTTTCTTGTGCTGGAGGCCCAAGAACTGAACACAGTACACCAGATGGGTTTTCATAAAAGTGGAGCAGATGGGCAGAATTACCTCTCTCAACCTACTGGTCATGCTTCTTTTGATGTAGGTTAGTATTCTGGGTTGCAAGCACATATTGCTGGCTCATGTTGAACTTCTTGTACACCAGCACCCCTATGTATTTTCTTCTCAGTATGGCTCTCAAACAATTCTCTGCCCAGTCTGTATTTCGGCTCAAGATTGTGCTGATCCATATGCAGGATCTTGCACCTGGGCTTAATGAACTTCCTACAGTTCACACAGCCCCATCTCTCAAGCCTTTCAAGGAACCTTCAAATGGCACTCCTTCTCATGAGCATGTTGACTGCACCACACAGCTTGGTGTCATGCGCAAACTTGCTGAGGGTCCACTTGATCCCCCTGCCCATGTTGCTGAAAAAATGTTACACAGTGCCTGTCCCCATACTGACCTCTGGGTTACACCGCTTGTGACTGGTTTTCACTTAGACAATGAGCTGTTGACCACAACTGTTTGAGGATGTGGTTTGTACAATGTCAAATGCTTTGCACAATTCCAGGTAGGTGATGTCTGTCAGTCTCATCTACCAGCACTGTAACCCTGTTGTAGAAGGCCACTGAATTTGTCAGGCATGATTTGGCCTTAGCGAAGCCATGTTGGTTGTCATCAATCACCTCCTGATTTTTCATGTGCCAAAGCATTGTTTCCAGGAGGATGTTCTCCATGATCTTTCTCATCACAGAGTTGAGAATGCTGTCTGGGATAAGATGCAGGAGTGTCCTTCAAATGTATGTCTGTTTTTAAAATATGGCTGGCATTACACAGTAGAAAGGCAAGGAAAAATAATGTAAATTTCTTTTTCATGAGATTTCTTCTTCTTTCTGACCTAATTTGCCTCCACTAGAGAGAGAAGCTACAGTTGACATGTGTCCTGGTTTAAGCTTTAAGTTAATTTCTTTTCTAGTAGTGGATGGAATTCCATGTTTGGGAGTTAGGGTGAGAGCAGTGCTGATAACACAAGGATGTCTGTAGGACACAAATACAAGGAGTGTGAGATAAGGAGTTGTAGCCAGGCAGTCAAGGACTTTTCAGTTGTTCATATTTCCCTGCTAATAGAATCATAAGAATCACAGAATCATAGGGGTTGGAAGGGACCTCAAGAGATCATTGAGTCTAACCCCCTAAACGAGAAGAGAGGACACAGCTAGGACAGGTGACCCTAACTGGCCAAAGGGGGTATTCCATGCCAATTACATCATACTTAGCATAAAAGGGGGGCTGGTGGGGGAGGAGCAGGCAGCTCCAGGATGTGGAGTTTTGAGAACTGTCTGGTTTTCAGGACAGGTCTGAGCTGTAGAGCCTGAGTTGTGTGGTTTGGTGAGAAACTGCATTGTGTATCGCCACTTCCATATATTTTGCTATAAAGTCCAGTTATTATTGTTATATCTATCTTTCTGCTATCCCAGTAAACTCTCCTTATCCCAACCCGCAAGTTTTTGATTCCTTGGGGGTTTTTTTCCCCCCTTCTCCTTTCCTCTCTCCCACCACCACTCCCTTTTAAAGAACAAGCAGCTGCATGGTGCTCAGCTCTCAGCTGGGGCAAAACCATGACAACATGTAAACTGATGTGTCAAAACCACGACAACATGTAAACTGATGTGTCAAAACCACCACCCTCAAACCTAATGTCTCTTTATTCTGATGAAAAACTACAGAGCTACTTCAAGTTATTTATTTTCTCCAATAAAGCAAGGATATTGTAATCTCCCACTACTGCCGGCACAAATAAACACCATCTGTTTTGAAAAAACAAAAACAAAACCCAAAAACCAAATCACCACCAACAAACAAAAAACAACAAAAAAGCAGCAAATGCAAAATTCACATTCTAACAGTTTGGTAGTAAATATAAAATTGTGGAAAGAATTTTTTGAGAAAGTACCTACTGGGACCAAATACTTGATATATTTCTTGCTATATGTCCTGGAAGTTGTTACAGGAAGAGAACTTGTCTAGTGGTATGAATGTCAGCTATGCAGTTTTCTGGTATAGGTTCAACATTTTTGAACACAGATGTCTACTTTTCAGATGAGAATTAAGTTGCAAATTAAATCAATGGAAATATTCTTATAGTTACTGTATTGGTTTTAGGTGATCCTGTGCCTGGAGTTTAAAAGCACTGCTAGGTACATGGAATACTGGCCTGAATCAAGTGTACCTTATACTTCATTACCTTCCAGTGAAGACATAGGAGAGTTGGGACCTACCATGCTGGAGATGAATGAATATCCAGTATGGAAGGGTTGTGCTGCAGAGCATTTCTGTGATTTTTATGAGACCCCACTTGGAGTACTGTGTCCAGGTCTATAGTCCCCAACATAAGAAGGACATGGAACAGTTGGAATGGGTTCAGAGGCAGGTCATGAAGATGATTAGCGGGGTGGAGTACCTCTCTGATGAAGACAGGCTGAGAGATTTGGGGCAGTTCAGCCAGGAGAACAGGCTCTGGGGAGATTTCATAGAGATCTTCCGGTACCTGAAGAAGGACTACAGGAAAGCTGAGGAGGGACTTTTTAGGCGGCCATGAAGTGATAGGATGAAGGGCAATGGCTTTAAATTAGAAAGGGATAGATATAGGTTGGGTATTAGGAAGAAATTCTTCACTATGAGGGTGATCACACCTGGATCCAGTTACCCAGGGAAGTGGTAGATGTACCTTCCCTGGAGGTGTTCAAGGCCAGGTTGGATAGGGCCTTGAGCAGCCTGGTCTACTGAGAGGTGTCTTTGGCCATGGCAGGGGGGTTGTAAATGGATGATCTTTAAGGTCCCTTCCAGCCCTAGCTATTCTGTGATTCTGTGACTGAATTTAAGAAGTAACTTTAAGATAGTAAGTTGCAGGAAAATTTTAGTTCAAGTAAGAGGTGGAGAATGATGGGATACTTAAAATTATTTTTTAAAGAATATGTAATAAAGCATGCCAATACTATAGAGTTAATTGAAAATAAACTAAATAAGTCTCTTCATAAAATATCTGCATATAAGCTGTTGTATTTTCTCTTTAGTTTGAATGCATCATATGCATTGTTTAAACTATAAGCTTAGTCCTGATAAGGTTCTACTTTTTTTATCCATTGACAATGCATTTGCTACATTTGCTATGTGAGTAGTTAGCCATGCTCTTTTAGTCATATTGTGGGATATGTGAAATAAATCACTGGGGAGGGGGGGGAATTGTAGTGCTCTATACTCTAGAGAATAATCCAAGCAGCACCAAATTCACATCCCTGTCTTTTTGCATCCCTCTTTCTCTTTTTTGATTCTTATATTGAAGAGGAATTCTAAAACTGATAAGAAATTTAAGATCTGTTGACATGTCTACCATGGAACAAAATAGTTTTTAATTCAATAAAATATTTTCCACTCTAAAAACAACAGGGACAACATAGTCTTTGAGAGTCGAAATAATAGTTTATGACTTAATTGCACCATTAAGGTCAAGTTTGTGTCAGGTGCTCTATGGGAATGGTACATGGCTTTCCATGGACATATATGTACAGATATATTTAAAATTGTCTTGGAGAACATGGAAAAAGGAGAGACAATAAGACCATTAGAGCGTAAAATTCCTCTTGATGTTTTTTGCAATAGAACCTAGGAGAAGTAGAATGGATAAGCTGTTACCTTCATTTTAAGTAGTGGTGAAGATGTACTCCTTGTTTTATAACAAGAGCTTTAGTAAAAAAACTATTTCCTTTCTTGCATAGGCTTCTGCATGACAGAAATACTTTTGAAGTGAGGACCTCTTCTAGAACTACAGTAAAAATAGTATTAAAGTTGAAGTGAAGCTGTTCAGATGGACTGCCAAAGAACCATAGGAATTTATTTGTGGATTACACAGGTCAGTGAACAGTCACCTTTTTGAAAGTTTTATTCACTCTGTGGGATTAAATTTTAGCCTACATACTGAACTCTGCATACTGTGCTGTGGCTGCTTGCAAGTAAGACAGCCATAGCTTTGCTCAGAGATCCCTTGTAACCTGGGTATAACTTTCTCTTCAACAGTATAGGAACATTTATTTTTTTTTAACACCTCTGTATTCATTCATGATAATTGTTACGAAATAAAGCTAACTTTAATATATATATATATCTCCAATATAATAAGTAATAATGAACCATTTGATTGATCACTGCAGGCGGTGGTTTCTTTGTATTAATATATTCTAATTTGTGCAAAAAGTGGATTTGTGGTTATCATACATACTGCTACCTTGTGTGAACAAAATTTTACAGGCAATTATGTTATACTAAAGATCAGTATGATTCCACATGCAGATTCCACATTAATTTTTGTGGAAATAAGGTTTTTTTGTAGCCAGCTAAAATCCACTCACCACCTCTGGCTTCCATCAAAAATATATAATAGGAGTTAGTAGTGATTATGGCATTAATTCCTTTGATTAGGAGGCAATAGAGCATAGAATAAATGCACTATGAGCAAAAAAACACCAAACCTTAAAGCCTAAGGGTTTTTTGGTAGTAGTTGAAAATTCTGATGATTGACAAGACATAAAACTGTGACACAGTGACTAAATTACTACATTTTTATATTCTGATTATCTGAGATGCTTCTATCATTATAGAAGGGAAATTACGTTGACCTTGTCAGTTTTAAAGATAACTTTGATGGCAAATTTGTTTAGTTTCTGTGGTGTTGGGGTTTTTTTAAGCATATAGGACTTTCATTTTGTTCCCCAATTTCTCATACATTTAGAGATTTGCAGACTCAAAGGGGTCTGCTTGATTTAAGGTCTTGGCTGAAAATGGTAAAGTGGGAAAAGGATCCAAAGATTTTACATGAGACCTGTTATTTAGCTTAGATTATTAAAATTCTGCAGGAGAAAAATGAAAAAAAATTTTGAATGAAATTTTTAAAAGAAAAACATTTACTTTTCTGATGAGATGAAGAAATTAAACTGTTCTTTTGCTTGCCTTGTCACCAAAACATTTTTGGACCTTTTAGAGTCTGTTTAAATAAAATTTTATTCTAACTTGAAATAAAGAAAAACTTTCAAAGTGTACATGTGTGTCATTACTTAAGTGAATAATAAAAAATGTAAGAAATGGGGCTTTTTATAAATGTGGTGGTTTGACCCTGACTAGGGGCTAGATGTCCACCAAAGCCACCCTTTTCACCTGAGCAGGGGAGAAAATATATATTGAGAGGCAGAAGAGTTGAGATAAGGACAGGGAGAGATCATTCAGCAATCAGCATCATGGGCAAAACAGACAACACAGAATAAAGGAAAGAAAACTATCGAATTTATTACACTACACCACACACACAGTGAAACCAGAGTCGGATAATGAGTACAACCAGATCTTAAAGCACTTTCTCCCACCCCTCCCTTCTCAGCAGACTTCACTTTAGTCATGATTTTGTTCCATTCTTCCCCCAAATTGTGGCATGGGGAGGGGCAGGGAATGGGGGTTTCAGTCAATCCTTCACGAGTTGTTTTCCCTCCTAGCTAGGGAAGCATTCTTCACCCCCTTCACCTGCTACAGCGTGGGGTCCCATCCACAGGACACAGTCCTCCATAACCTTCTCCATGAGTCCTTTCTGTTGGGGCTTCAGATCCTCACCAACTGCCTCCTTGTGGATTCCTTCCATGGAGTGCCGACATTCAGCCTAGTACCCCATGGAGTCCCAAGTCCCCAGCAAGCCTGCTCCAGCATGGGTCAGTCTCTCCATGGGCTGCTAGTATAGCTGCCAGGAGCAGGCATCCCACAGGGTCACAGCATCCTTCTGGTGTCTCCACCCTCTCTGGTGTGGGGTCTTCCATGGGCTGTAGATGGGATCTCTGATCCCCCTTATTATCCATGGGCTGCAGGGGGACAGCCTGCTTCACCATGGTCTTCTCCATGGGCTGCAGGGGAACCTCTCTCTCTGGCATCTGGAGTGCCCCATCTTCCCTCACCCTCCCCACCCCTCCCATCCCGTTCCTGCTTCACTGACCTTGGTGTCTACACACAGAATCACAAGGTTGGAAAAGACCTTTAAGATCATCAAGTCCAACCATTCCCATCCCATGTAAAACCATACCTAGGTACCTGATCTACCTGTCTTTTAAACACATCCAGGGAAGGTGACAAACACCTCCCTGGGCAGCCTGTTCCAGGCCATGAAAATTCTTTCAGTAAAAAATTTTTTCTAATCTAAACCTGCCCTGTTGCAGCTTCACCTGGCTGAAGAGACCATTACCCAACTCCCTACAGCCTCCTTTCAGGTAACTGTAGGTGGTGATAAGGTCTTCCCTTAGCCTCCTCTTCTCCAGGCTAAACACTCCCAGCTCCCTCAGCTGCTCCTCATAGGATTTGCCCTCCAGCCCCTTCACCAGCCTGGTTGCCCTTCTCTGGACTCACTCCAGGACCTCAATGTCCTTCTTGTGGTGAGGAGCCCAGAACTGGACACAGTACTCGAGGTGTGGCCTCACCAATGCCCAGTACAGGGGCACAATCACCTCCCTAGACCTACTGGCCACACTGGTTTTGATACAAGCCAAGATGCCATTGGCCTTCTTGGCCGCCTGAGCACACTGCTGACTCATATTCAGCCTGCAGTCAACCAACATCCCCAGGTCCTTCTCTGCCTGACAGCTCCCCAGCCAGTCTCCCCCAAGCCTGTAGTGCTGCATGGGGTTGTTATGTCCCATGTGCAGCACTCTACACTTGGCCTTGTTAAACTTCATCCCATTGGTCTCTGCCTATTGGTCCAGCCAGTTTCTCAATCAGAATGCTGTGAGACACAGTGTCAAAGGCTTTACTGAAATCCAGGTAGACCACATACACAGTCTTCCCCTCGTCCATTAAGTGGGTCACCTTGTCCTAGAAGGTTAGTTTGACAGGATCTACCCTTTTTAAGCCCATGTTGACTAGGCCTGATCCCCTGGCCATCACACATGTGCTGCATGATAGCTCCCAAGATGACCCTCTCCATGATCTTCCGCGGGACTGAGGTCAGTCTGACAGGCCTGTAGTTCCCTGGATCCTCCTTCCGACCCTTCTTGTATATGGGTGTAACATCTGCCAGCCTCCAGTCGAGTGCAACTTCCCCAGTCTGCCAGGATTGCTGGCCCCATTGATTTGTAGGTGTCTAATTGGCCAAGTCACTAATCATTTCCACCTCAATCATGATCCAACATGCTTTGCTCTGCTCTCCCTCCCTATCAGCCAGCTCATGAGGATGAATACACAGGGAACATCCTACTTTACTGTTAAAGATTGAGGAAAAGAAGGAATTAAGTACCTCAGCCTTGTCCTCATCCCTTGTCACTAATGTTCCCCCTGCATCCAGTAAGGGCTGGAGATTCTCCTTGACCCTCCTTTTACTGTTACTATATCTATAGAAGGTCGTCTTATTATTTTTTATAGAACTGCCCAGTCTGAGTTCCAGTTTGGCTTTAACCCTTCTGACTTTCTCTCAACATGTTCTTTCTACATTTCTATAGTCATCCTAAGACACCTGCCCCTTCTTCCAAAGCTCATTATTTTTCTCTCTTTTTCCTAATATCCTCCCACATGTCTACACTCTGCCAAACCACTTCCTTGCTCACCAACTCCTCTTCTGACAGACTGGGACAGCCTGTTCTTGTGCTGCCAAGATTTCCTTCTTGAGGAGCAACCCACCCTCTTGGGTTCCTTTGCCCTCAAGGGCTTCTTCCCATGGAACCTTATCAAGCAGCTTTCTAAACAGTCCAAAGTCAGCCCAATGGAAGTCTAAGGTGGCTGCTTTGCTATCTCCCTCCTTATTTCTCCAAGTACGAAGAATTCTATCAGCTCATGATTACTGTGCCCCAGGAGTCCTCCAACCTTGACATCCCCCACAAAGAAGTAGTCCAGAAAAGCACCTTCCCTGGTTGGTTTACTCACCAGCTGGGTCAGGAAATTGTCTTCCCAACACTCCAGGAATCTGCTAGTCTACTTCATCTCTGCTGTATTGTACCTCCAGGAGACAGTGTAAGCTGAAGTCCCCAATAAAGACAAGGGCTAGTGATCATGATACTTCTCTCAGTTGTTTAAAATACAATACATCAATTTCCTCATCTTGGGCAGGTGGTCCATAGCAGACTCCTATCACTATATCTGCCTGATTTTGGGCTCCTTTGATATTTACCTAGTTCTGTGATTTTTATTCAGTTCTGTGATTCTCTGATTCTCTGATTCTCTGATTCTCTGATGCTGTGATTTCATGCTCCTCTGATTTTTCAGTTTCTTACATCTCATTCTTTTCTCTGGTGGCAAAAAGCCTCTGCTTGTGCTTTTTTTCTTAGATGTAATTCAGAATGGTGCTATGAGCAACACAGACTGGCTCGGCTTTGGTCAACAATGACTCCAGCCTTGAGCTGGCTGGTGTTTACTCTCTTGGGCTTGCAGAGAGCTTCTAGCTGCTTCTTGTAATGCCACCCCTGCAACCCCCCCTTCTCCACCAGAATCCAGACACGCAAAACTGTGATAATTTTAAAAAAAAATAAAAAAGGAAGGAAAGAAATGTTCCCTTTGTTATATGCATTATTGAAACAAAGAAAAATGACACGATCTTACTTATCCTGATTCAGGCTTCCATCTTAATGGTAGATGTCAGGAATTTCATGGTAGTCTGCTCCTAGAAAAATGTGTCAAATAACTGGAAAACAACCACTTTTCAGGTAGCAAGAGTTTTTCTTTAGCAGATGAACTTCTCATTTATGAGTCCCAAATGAAGCTTCATTATCCTGGCTGATAGGGTCTTTGCATGATTTATGTCTTTGCTTATTGTCCAGTTTTCGGGCAAGAAATCTAGCCACTCTATTTCACCTAGGATAATTGTTTCTACTCAATTGGGTGGCATAACCAGCTAATAGTCCATGTTACATCTTTTAAGTCTGGAAAAGCAATTTAAAAAATCTCTTCATGCTGAGAAGGATATAAATATTAGTATTTCAATTCAGGGAATATAGCTTGAGCACTTGACTGGTTATAAACTGATTAGCCAGTGCTGGCAAAATGGAATTAATTTGCTGCATTTCCATAGACATTAGCAACCTGAGATGAAATTATTTTTGGTGTTTAGTCAACAATAGTATAGCATGTTCTTGCTTAAGGTCTAGACCCTAATTGCAGGTTATCACCATAAGTAATATTAAGGTCACATATTGAAATGCTGTTCCTGAGTTTATTTTCCTCTTTCTCTCCCTTCTCAGGGAAAGAACCTAATCAGATATTAGGTTTAGTGTAAGTTATACTTTCTTATATTGTTTCAGTTGCATTGATTTTGTGAGGGGTCAGTAATTTTCACTTATTGCTTTTCCCTTGTTATTTCCAGGAGGAAATTGGCACACAGTCCTACTATAATCCAGAGAAGGGAAGCAGCTCTTCTGTTCATCTTTTGTTACCTTGTGGTTTATTCAGTCTGAAAAGTGGAGATGCTTTTTTTGAGCAAACATCAGAAGACAATTTACCAAAATAGTTAAACTAAACAATGGGATGTGCTGTATTTCTAGTGACTTCTATTAACAGTGTGACTGAATCTACCATTTGGCCATGAAGATCAGTTTTCTCTCCACTAATGGCTTTCTAAAGAAGCACCTTAAATCTATGCAGTTGTTAGTTAGTAGTTTTGGCAAACAAATAAATCATTGATTTGCTATCCTGAGATTATTTTTTCTCTGTTCCTGTCATGACAACAGCCTTTGCATGTTTATCTTCGCTTAAGTATCTTTGCATGACTGAATTATCTTGAATCACAGAATCACAGAATCACAGAATTTTCAAGGTTGGAAAAGACCTAGAAGATCATCCAGTCCAACCATTCACCTATTACTACTAGCTCCCACTAAACCATATCCCTCAATACAACATCCAGTCTCTCCTTGAACACCCCCAGGGTTGGTGACTCCACCACCTCCCTGGGCAGTGCATTCCAGTGCCTGACTACCCTTTCTGAGAAGTAGTGCTTCCTAATGTCGAGCCTGAATCTCCCCTGGCGCAGCTTGCTACCATTCCCTCTAGTTCTGTCACTGCCTACACGGGAGAAGAGGCCGACCCCCAGCTCACTACAACCTCCCTTCAGGAAGTTATAGAGAGCTATAAGGTCTCCCCTAAGCCTCCTCTTCTCCAGGCTGAACAATCCCAGCTTCCTCAGATGCTCCTCGTAAGGCCTGTGTTCCAGACCCCTCACCAGCTTAGTAGCCCTCCTCTGAACGCGTTCCAGAGCCTCAATGTCTTTCCTGTAGTGAGGGGCCCAAAACTGAACACAGTACTCGAGATGCGGCCTCACAAGTGCTGAGTACAGGGGGACAATTACCTCCCTGCTCCTACTAGTAACACTATTTTTGATGCAAGCCAGGATGCCGTTGGCCTTCTTGGCCACCCGCGCACACTGTCGGCTCATGTTCAGCCGTGCATCAATCAGTACCCCCAGGTCCATTTCCTCCACACAGTCCTCCAGCCACTCCGCCCCAAGCCTATAGCGCTGCCTGGGGTTGTTGTGGCCAAAGTGCAGGACTTGGCATTTGCTCTTGTTGAACCTCATGCCATTGGCGTATCTCAGAGTCTGAAGAGGTGGTATACTACAGGCTTCCTTTCTCCAAATTAAGTCAGGATTAAAAGAACCTTCTGCCTTTGAAACACTCTCAGACTCTTGGAAGTAAAGTATTTTTTCTCCTTATAGTGCAAATTCTGTATCATCATTAAGACTGTGAGTATGCTATGATTGTAATTCCCGGGACACAAGCTGAGGCTTGGTTTGTGACCATTTTGTGTAAAAAGCCATGGATATTTCTAAACTGTCTTCTACTACTGAACATGACTTCCATAAGTTTTTACACCTTTTGTCTCAGTTTTCATGCTGTTTTTTGTTTGGTTTGTGCTTTTAAATGGCAGTTACTTCGAATGTTAAACTGAAAACCAAATCTGGCCAATAATACAAGCAGCACTCTCTTTTCCTTTTTCCTTTTTCCCTTTCCCTTTTCCTTTTTTTCCCTTTCTCATTTCACATTTTGCCTTTCATTCTCTTTCATAACAACAAGGAATTCTTGTTTTGTGTATCTCAGCATTTTTACTAGGACTTTTTTCCCCCTTTAATCTAGTGTCCTGTTTCATATCACTGTACTGTCAGTATTTTTACTTGACTTTTATATATTTACTTATAAGTGTTTACAGATGAAGTGTGCTTTTTGATTTTGTAGAAATTAAACAAAATAGATTACATTTTTTAAGTGTTCACTTGGATTATCACAACTATTCTTAAATAATTAGAGCTTCTGCATTCCTTTTCTATTGTCCCTCATAACTGTTTTGTTTCTATCTCCTCTTAATCTCTGCCTTCTGTGTTTAGAATGATGTGAACTTTGTAGTTTTCCTCTCATATCATAAGAATTGTTCTTGATAAGGCCAAAAATTAAAGAAATATGGAAACCTTTTCATTGAGAAAAGTTCATTGATAGCACTGCATGATGAATTTTCATGGAGTGTATCTCCTACTCTCAAGAGAAGCTAAAATAATCGCAACATTCCCACATGGGGTATGAGTAAAAACAACCCAAGAAAAACACCCTCTGCAAAACTAAAACAAAAAAAAACCCACCATGCCCTTGTGAATGTACTGTACTGTGTTAAATAAAATAGTGATTAGTTCCTGTATAACTCTACCATGATGACCTAATAACAAGAGTTGTTGCATCTCACTAACTTCACCACTCAGTTTTGTTTCTATTTTACTACTTTACTACTTTAGTCCTTCGCTCTCCCATAGCTGAATCAGCATTTTGAACCAGGCAGCCACACAAGGATGAATTGAACTCTCTCAGGCTGTCATTCATAATCTCTGTAACATCATCTTGGACAAGAGGATCACAAATTTGACCCACTGAGAAAGGCCATCCCTTCTTATTAGTACAGTTTACAGTCACTAATTACCAGTGTGAAACTGTGTGAAATGGTAGAGATTTATGGACAGTCATTGTACTCCATCTGGTCTTGCCTGTAAATGTGACATTCTCTCATATCATTATTCTAGCCAAACCCAGTGGGGACCTGCTCAGTATTAGGCTGCAAAAGTGGAAGATATAAGGTCAGAGTATGTCTATGACACTGTTCTGGGTATTCAAACAAACTCTTGCAATCTGTCATACTGATACAATCCAGTAGGCTCAGCTGTGGGAGGAGAGTAAGGCATAATGTCAATGGAAAAGTTTGGAGAAACCTTCTTGCCCATTTTTCAGCCAAAGCAAAAAATTGGGATTTTTCTACTCTGAAACAGTTGTGTTTCAATTGCCAGAGTTGTTGCAGTAGTTGTATGATTGTAGTAGATTATTATTATTATTATTATTATTATTATTATTATCATTATCATCATCTGTATCATCATTATCAGTATTATTAATATAATCTTGGCTTACAGAAGAAAAAGTGGGTTTGGCCTCCTGTTGCTATAAAGCCAAGAAATTTGTCATAGTGTTAATACCACCATCTTGGCAAATACTGGGATATTGTCTTATAAACACATTTGTTGCACCCTACTGTTGCTTTTTGAAAGAAGAATAAAGAGGGGATGAAGCAGCTGTTTTCATCTTTGGTATCTTCAGTGCTAATCACTGCAGTCTCTAGCTGATTCATTGTCATATGCACCATATGTTTGCATAGTTCAGCCTTGGATCTACTTTATACAGTAGAGTTTTAATTGTTGCTGCTTAGACTGTGGGACTAGAAAGCTTACCTTGAAGTCCACGTTGTCCATTAAATTTTTGTTCATGAAATATTAAAAAATTTGAATACATAAAAACTGATTACTGATATTGACAAAGGGTCATTGAATTTCTGCTTCAGCTCTATATATAATCTTAAATTCTATTTCATTTTAATTATGTATGAAATTAAAACTAAATGAAACAGATGAAAGAAGTATATACGGGCATTAAAAGCATTCTTTTTGGTCTTTTTTTTTTATATTTGCAGTGGATTATTAGATCATAATGATTTGAAATATATTTTATACAGATGTCACTTTCTTCATCATAAAACTGCTGTGAGCTACTGTATAATAAAACAGATAATCTCTAGCTTCACTAAATTATTTTCTCTTTTTAGGTAGAGAGTTGAAATTCTTCAGTGAAACTCATGAACTTCAGTTGGGGATGAAGAATAAAACTGTTTGTGAAGCCAGTCACTTGATGCTTTAAGTACTTCTGGAAACAGCCTAAAATGTGATTTTAATAGGATTCATTTCTTAGTGGAATTATTCCATGCCATGTGTAGTTTCAGAAAAAAAAAAAAAATGTTCACATCTGTTCATATATGTGCATGCATCCTCAAATGACCACGTTAAATGCACTAGGGTGGGGTCACATGTAAAATTTTTTCCCAGCACTATTTCTTTGGAGCAACTGCTAGCAAGACTAGGAAAGAATGCAGATGACAAGTGATTTTTGGTTATTGTAGCTGTAAATCTATGCCATCAGATTTTGTGAGGCAAAATCTAAAATATTTTAACCTTCCTTTTCTCTTGACTTGACCTTGAAATGTGTATGGTAAAATATTTATGAAGGAAAAATAATTTAAGTTCCCTCATTCCAATATGAATTGTCTTCCAAAGAGAATACTTGCTTCAGCAAATTTGTGGTGTTTTGTTGTTGTTGTTGTGGTTATTTTGAAACCTCACTGCAGAGGGCTGTCTTTGAGTCCTGAACTCTTACACAAAAGACCTAGCATTAATGCCCATGTATTGGCCACTTGTAGCTTTTACACAGACTGAAATGCTAAGATAATTTCTCCCTAATTAAAAAATACTAATGAAGTTTTTTTTTTTTTTCAAAACAAAGTAAACACTATATATATAAGCACCAGTGATAAATCTGTATTTAATTAAAATAGCAATTCAATGACTACTTATATCCCTTCTAAGTCATGAGAAAGACATTGAGATATGGAACACTTAAATATAAATGTGATGATTTTTTCCATTAAACGGAAGCATGTTTAGACATGGCTTAAGCTGTCTGTTCAGATATTTCACTGTTGATGTTTTATTTTGGGAACAAAAATTATCTATCTGCTCACTGCATTAACAAGCTGTTAGACTTGAGTGGCAAATATGTGGTGAGATACCTGTTTGTGCTGATTTGCCCATTTACCACAATTGCTATAAAACTGAAGAGGCTCCTTCTGAGATGAAATAAAAGTCTATCCTTCCTTTTGCTTGGAAATAGAATTGCAATGTTGTCAGAGTGAGTATAAAGAAACATAGATTGTTTTTTTCATTGTTTTAATTATGAGTTTTCTAATTGGGCAGATAAAATGGATACACCAGTTATTCAGTAAGTGTACACCAAATTAACTTGTCAGTGCAAATGTATGACCAACACCTAAGCAAATCAGAATAATAACATTTTTACGTTTTGCTTTTTTGAAGCTAAGATGAAACTTATATAGTTCACTGTTCCATCTATTGTCCACAAGTTCCAAATAATTGAGCTTTAATATCCCTACTGAGCTATTGCCTGCTGTTGGAGGTTCCAACTTCTCTGCATACACCATTAGAATTTCTGTTTGCAACTTGTCTGCTGGATATGATCAGATGTTTCTTAGCCATAAAGCCCCTCTGTAGTGCTTTATCTGAGATGTGTTTCTGAATCACACTAACTTGACCACATATAGACTATATGTGAAATTATCACAGCATCTAAATAACATCTCCATTATTAAATTAGTCGGAAGAGAACCTTTTCTGAAAGACAGTGTTTCTTCACAAATAAACACTACTGCCCTTCTATGTAAGCTTGAAAAAACAATGTGGAAAACCTGGATCCTGGTGTAGCACGTCTATCTTGTACGTGAAAAACAGTATATTTATCTTAAAACAATATGCCTGTTTTGCCGTTCTTATTGTGACTAAAAAAGGCTTCTCTTGCTTTTCTCCTTGTATTCATATCCTTGTATTGTGGGGTTAGGCAGGAGACTACTCATACTCCTATTCATAAATTACAATAGCTCTGACCAGCAAACAGGAACAATCTGCTTTCCTTAATGATTTATGAATGAGGCAGTGGTCTGACTGCAGTGAAATCCAACTCTCAGCCTAGGACCTTGTCCTGTTTATGACAATATATTCATATTAAGGATGAAGTAACCTATGTCAAAACTGTTAGTTAAGGAAGTCACTCGATCTTATGCACGCAGAGATCTTTCTAACTTAATACAGCTTCTCACCATAGGTTTTTATTATTTTCATTCTTTTTCCAATGCTTTTTTGCTTACAGTGGGGGAGGTGGAGGTGGTTGACCTCAGAATAAAAGTAAAGCATCTTGCTAATCAAAGTAAAACAGGAGAAGGTCATGGAACCATACAGTAGCAGAACAGCACAGGTTGGAAAGGCTCTCAGAAGATCATCTTGTCCAACATTTCATGGGAAAGAGAGCCAAGATGAGATTATCTAGCTCCCCATAGTATTGCATCTTGAAAATCTCTAATGATGGTGACTCAGTCCTGGGGATGTTGTGCCAGTGATTGATGGTTCCCATCTTAAAAAACAAAACAAAACAAAACAAAGTAAAATAAATTTCTCATATGAAGATGAAATCTTTCCTGGTACCGCTTGCACCCTTTTCCCCATGTCGTTTCATTGTGGCTCCTTGTGAAGAGAAAGCTTCCATCCTCTTCGTATATGATGACCAAGTACTGTGATACTGTGATGTGGTCCACTCTGGGCCTGCTATTCTGCAGGGAGAAAAGATACTAGAATATCCTAGAATTAGAGAATGCTCCTAACATCCCTGTCATGGGCAGGGACATCCTCCTCTAAGGTAGGTTCCTCAAAACACCATCCAACCTGGCCTTAAGCACTTCAAGGGAAGGAAGGGGTATCCACAATTTCTCTGGGCAACCTGTTCAAGTGCCTCACCACCGTCATAGTAAACAATTTCTTCTGAATACCTAATCTAACTCCTAGATTATATGCAACCAGTATACTCAGGCTTTTTCCCCAATACCTGATCTAAACCTACCATTTTTTAGTATAAACCCCATTACACTTTGTCCTATCACTACACTCCCTGATAAAGAGTCCTTCTCCAGCTTTCCTGTAGGCACTTTTCAGGTATTGGAAGGTCATTATAAGGTCTCCCCAGAGACCTTCTCTTCTTCAGGTTGAACAACCACACTCTCTCAGTCTTTGTAGGAGAGCTGCTCCATCACTCTGATCATCTTCGTGGCCTCCTCTGGACTCATTCCAACAGCTCAATGTCTTGTGCTGGAAACCCTAGAATGGAATGTAGTACTCCAGGTGCACTCTCACGAAAGCAGAGTAGAGGGTCAATATTATCTCCCTCAACCTGGTGGTCATGTTTCTTTTGATGCAGATTGGCTTTCTGGGTTGCAAGCACATATTGCTGGCTCATGTTAAACTTCTTGTGCATCAGCACTCCCAAGTTTTTCTCCTCAGGGCTGCTCTCAAACCATTCCCTGCTGTGTCTGGTCTTGAGATTATACTAATCCACATGCAGGACATCATGCTGGTCCTTGTTAAACTTCATCAGGTTCACGCAGCCCCATCACGAAAACCTGTCAAGTTCCTTAGGTTGCTTAGACGGTCTTGAACCTGATCTTCTACAGTGGGAGGTGATTCATTCTCTCACTCTCTGCTTCTACCTTCTGCGTCTTTTGTGGTGTCTCTAGACCCTTCACTGCTAAAGACTGAAGTGAAAAATTCATTCAGTACTCCACCCTTACCCCAGGTAACCTTGTCACCTGGTTCCTTCCAGACAGGGAACATATTTTACATAGTCTTCGTTTTATCACTGATGTCCCTGGCCAGATTTAATTCTATCAGGGCCTTAAATTTCATAATCTGATTCCTGGCTACTCAGACAGTTTCTCTGTATTCTTCCTGGGCTGCCTGTATGTTGTAGGTCAGCCCTAGGCACAGTGACTGAGCACCACACATCATTTGCTCACCCCTCCCATGGGAGGTGAAACATACAAAGAGGGTTGGGATAAGGACAACTTAGTGACAAAACACAGTGAGGGGAACAACAATAGAGCCCTGGAGAGAATACACACAGTGATAACACTGAGCACTTTACTGACCCAACCAGGTACTGCACCAGTGTGGTGACCGACCTGATGCCTGATTGCATTTGAACTGTCCCAGATTCACACGGAACCACTCCTCCCCTCCCAGCCCTGTTATGGGGTCCTGATGTCGTGGTGTGGAAATAGTCTGGGTCAGCTCACCCCTGTTGGCTCCCTGCGAAAATTAGCTCTGGCCTGGCTGGAACAAGGACACTGTCCTTGCCTCCACCCTCTCTAGGAATCTTTTTGTGTTTGGATTTGCCCAGAAGCTCCATGTTATCCATGTAGCCTCTGGGCTTTTTTTGCCTGACCTCCTTCTTTTTGGAATGAATCCCTCCTGAGGTTGAAGGAGGTGATGCTTGAACACTACACTCTTGGTCCCCTCTTACCTTTAGGCCTTTGCCCCATGGTACTCAAGCAAGCAGGTCCCCAAATAGGTCAAAATCTTTTCTCATGATATCCATGGTAGTGAGCTTTCCCTTCTCCTTCCTGCTGCCCTGAGGATCTTCAACTCCCCTATTTCATGGTCGCTGCTTTGAACATACGTCTGTTATCAAACCTTCCTTTTTGGTGAGAACAAGGTCCAGTATAGCACCTATCATTACTGGGTCCCTCTTTCACTCAGAGGAAGAAGTTATCATCAATGCTGTGGTGGTTTGGCCGTGGCTGGAGGCCAGATGCCCACCAAAGTCAGTCTATCACTCCCCTTTTCAGTTGGATGGGGGAGAAAACATATACTGAGAGGTTTAGGAGTCAAAATAAGGGCAGGGAGAGATCATTTCACAATTAGCTTCATGCTCAAAACAGACTCAACACAGAATACAGGAAAGAAAACTATGTACTACACACACACCCTGTGACACCAGAGTTGGATAATGAGAAGCATGACCAGATCTTAAAGCACTTCCCCCTCACCCCTCCCATCTTAGCAGACTTCACTTTAGTCATGATTTCACTCCCTTCTTCCCTCTCATTGTGGCACAGGGAGGGGCAGGGACTGGGGAAATGGGGTGTTTGGTCAGTTCCTCACAAGTTGGTTTCCTTCTTGGCCAGGGGATAAATCACTCCACACACCCTCCCCCTGCTGCACCATGGGGTCCCACCCACGGAAGACAGTCCTTCACGAACTTCTCCTACGTGAGTCCTATCCGATGGGGCTTCAGCTCTTCACCAGCTGCCATGGCGTGGGTCACTGTTATGGCGGGCAGACAGAAATCATAGAATGTCTCTTAGTCTATCGAGTCCAGTCCTCCACACATCAGCCTCACCCTAGCAAATCTGTTCTAGTGCAAATATCTCTCTTGCTCAACTCTGTGTGTCTGTTTCTCTCTCCACATGCTGCAAGTGCTGTCAGGGGCTTGCTGCAACACGGGTCACAGCATCTCCTGTATGTCTGCACCTGCTCCAGAGTGGGGCTTCTCCACAGGCTGCAGATGGGGTCTCGGACTTTTCCATGAGCTGTAAGGAGACACCTGCTCCACCATGGGTTTCTCCAAGGGCTGCAGGGGCATCTTTCTCTCTGGCACTGGGGGCGCCTCTTCCCTGCCCTCTTCTCTGGCCTTGTCGTCTGCACAGCTCCTTACATCTTCTCACTCTCTTCTCAGGTGGCAAAATACCTGAGGTTTTTTTCTCCTAAATGTGACTCACAGAGGCTCTGTGACCATCACCGATTGGCTCAACCTTGGTCAGCAATGACTTTGGCCTTTAATGGGTGGATTTTCACCCTCTGGTGTCTGAAGAGAGCTTCTGGCTGCTTCTTTCAGGAGCTATCTCTGCAGCTCCCCCTTCTCTACCAGTATCCAGCTATGCAAAACTGTGACAAATGCATTCCAGGAACTTTCTGCATAGTTTGTGTGCTGATGTAAAGTTATGGTGTGTCTGAGTTTCCCCATGAAGACCAGGACTTGTGAATATGAGACTGTCCCTACCTGTCTAAGGAGGACCTCATTCTCTCTGACTCCCTGGTGTGGGGCCCTGTAGCAGACTCCTGCTATAATATCCCCTGCCCCTTCCCTCCCTTTTACTCTGACCTATAATTTGTCAGTCAGCTCCTCTTCCATCCCAAGGCTCAGCTGTATGCCTTACAGTTGGTCATTTACTGAGAGGGTAACTACATAAGTCATTCCTAATTGGGCAGTCCCTCCAGTCTATTGTTCACCTTTGTGAGCCTTCTTTGGACTATCTCCAGTCTGCTTCTTTACTGAATTGTTGAGACTAGAGGTAGACACTGTAGTCCAGATGCATCATTGAAAGCACTGAGTAGAGTGGGATGATCACTTCTCTATCTGTGCTAATAAAGACCCTACAGATGCAGCCTGGGACCTGATTTGCCTTCACAGCTGCAGTGCTGACTCATGTTCTGCTTGTTGTCTGCTATTAGGGCACTTTCATCAAGGCTGTTGCCCAGTCACTCAGTTCCTAGGATAAACTGGGCTCTTTATTTCATTGCAGTTGAAGGACTTTGCACTTTGTTAAACATGACACTGTTCTTGCTATTGTGCAGCAGACACCACCTTATAAGAAAACTGTGATCTGTCAAATACAAACCTTGCTACTTTGTTATGTAGATAGTACTTTAAATCATTACTTAGAACCCTATGTTATAATGGGTTGAACTCACCCCATAGACTTTAGATTCAATGGAGGTGAAGTTGTTCACTGCCTTGAAATGGTGAGTCTTAACTGAGTGAAAAATGTGAGCTAAGTGTAATTATTGTGGTGTTTCTATCATCTTAAGTATTAACAAACCAAATGAAGTATCAAATTGTTATGTAAACTGTATATAGTGATTTAAAGTCTTGGTTTGCAGACATTTATGTAGGATTTACTGATCAACAAATTAAATGTGAATCGTATTTAAATAAATGGAAATCACTAATTTCCATACTGAATATAAACTAGATAAACTTCACTTTTTCATGTAGGGTAATAACCCTCTAAAACCATTTATTGCCTCATATATTCCAATCCTTAAGCAATTAATATCAGCTGTAGATTATTTAAGGGATAACCTTTGCAGCATTGAAGTATTTGCCTTTTTCATAATTATATCTGAAGTGTTTGTCATGGTTTTAATTAACATCTAAGAAAATGCTAGTGGACTGTAAATTAGTTGCTCCTCCTTTCATCATCTGCTCTTCCCCCACTGACACATATTTTTTATTTGTGGCATTCATTTCAGAAAGATGTTTTGAAGATTTTTTACCTCTGCTTCCTGCTTCAAACAGTTAAAATGTAAATGGTTTCTTTGACAAGGCCACAATTTTTACTATAATGTGCTTGCTAGGTCATAATAATGATAATAAAAAGAGTACAGTGTGGTGTATATTATAAACTTTTAAGGCTTGAATTCAGGTGAACACTTGAGAAACAAGTAAAATACTATAGGCTTGATTTTAACATCAGTATTTCTTCTGCTTTGTGAGCTCTGTTTGTTTACACATTTAAGAACAATTTAAAATAATTCAAGACAACTAATTCTTGTCACGAGTTGGTCATACTTGTGTGCATTTTATTTCAAAGGCTGAGTTTCCAACAGGGACCTAAAACCAAATCAATAGTCTGAAGAGTTTCATGGAAGGATTCATGTAAGTAATGCAGGCACAAACAAATTGCACAGCATGTAAGTGTGCTCACAATTTTTATTCTTGACTTTTTTTTTTTTTTTTTTTCCATTTTTGTATATTGCTTTATTCATGACTATTCATCCTGTGGGATAACTTCAAGATGCACTGATTTTTATTAGATAAACTACTGCCTTTTGGCTGACATTCTGGTAACATTTTCCTTGGTCTCAAATGATCCTTTTCATCCATTTTTAGGAATCATCAGGGTTGAATGCTATCTTGGCCTGTGTTGTAGCTTAATTACCTTTTTGTTAAATGTATAGAGAACAATAGCTGCTCAAATAAGGTATTCAGGCTAAAAATGTGTTCCTGACACATGTGTAGACACATTGTCTAGGTAGTATGCTAGACAGTTCACTTGTGATGGTATGGATATGTCAGTTTCCTCCAACTATTGTGAACAGATGGATATGTTTTCTTTTGAAGTTGAAACACAGTGAAATTAATGGTTCTAACTCAGACTAAAAAAATTAAAATAAATAAACAAAAATAAAGCAAAACAGACCTGCCTCAGACTGACTATGAATGGTTATTGATTATTCAAGTGTTTTCTTGTTATTAAAACCTCAGTTAATTATTAACTTTAACCTGTCCTTTTCTGGCAGACTGGCTTCCTAACCAATGCAAACATTGCAAGGCCAGAATGCTGTGAGATACAGTGCCAAAGGCTTTACTGAAATCCAGGTAGATCACATACACAGTCTTCCCCTCGTCCATTAAGCGGGTCACCTTGTCCTAGAAGGTGATCAGGTTAGTTTGACAGGATCTACCTTTTGTAAACCCATGTTGACTAGGCCTGATCCCCTGGCCATCGTGCATGTGCTGCATGATAGCTCCCAAGATGACCCTCTCCATGATCTTCCACGGGACTGAGGTCAGTCTGACAGGCCTGTAGTTCCCCAGATCCTCCCTCCAACCCTTCATATATATGGGTGTAACATCTGCCAGCCTCCAGTAGAGTGCAACTTCCCCAGTCTGCCAGGATTGCTGGCCCCATTGATTTGTAGGTGTCTAATTGGCCAAGTAGGTCACTAATCATTTCCACCTCAATCATGATCCAACATGCTTTGCTCTGCTCTCCCTCCCTGTCAGCCAGCTCATGAGGATGAATACCCAGGGAACATCCTACTTTACTGTTAAAGACTGAGGAAAAGAAGGAATTAAGTACCTCAGCCTTGTCCTCATCCCTTGTCACTAATGTTCCCCCTCCACCCAATAAGGACTGGAGATTCTCCTTGACCCTCCTTTTACTGTTAATATATCTATAGAAGGTTGTCTTATTATCTTTTATAGAACTGGTCAGTCTGTGTTCCAGTTCAACTTGATCCCTTCTGACATTCTCCCTACATGATGTTACTACTGTAAATGATAGTGCTCTAGAGATCTTATGTGTACCTTTTGCATACCTGGAATGTAGTTTGAAAGACACTTGCTTTTACTAGTTTTCTCACCCTCACCTTTTTTTTTTTTTGTTGTTTATTTTTCTTTGACATTTTGTTGTTTTTTGAGGGTTTTTGTTTTGGGGTTTTTTGGTTTTGTTTTGTTTTGTTGGGTTTTTTTTTTTTATTTCAGTTCCGTAAGTTACCTGGGATAATCCAGTAACTCACTGCTGCAAAGAAAGGTGGTGATTCTGTTTAAATTCATTCCTATATTCTTCTTCTGTTGTATCATGCAGTTGAATCAACTTGCTGATTTTAAGCTGACATAAATTTACTCTTTCTTTTTGTCTTTTCCCTTACCCAACTAGCTTTCTGCCAGATACTGAATGCTAGTTTCTTCTAGTCAGACAAGCAGGTGTGGTTAGGGGAATTTGTGTGAGAGTACAGATAGGAGGAGAGAGGACAGTAGAAGGGCTTAAATTCTTCAGGAGCAGCAAACCACTAATATCTCTCAGTTTTTTTGCCAAGGGTAGTCATTACTTTGTTCACATCAGTGATCTGTTTTGCAATTCAGCCTCAAAGAGACAAATAGATGAAACTAAAGAAAAATGTGTTAGTTCTGGAGATGGATGGTTTGGTTTAGAGTGTTCATAAGATAACTTTGCTGATGAGAAAAAGTTCAAGAAAATTACATTTGCATGAGATATTACAACTGAAAAGAAGATGTCCAGACAGACTGAAAATACAATCACAATTAAATGGCCTTTCTTTTCAAGCTCTTTAGGAGTTTAGGAGTGTGGAAAATGCTGGGATATGTTGCTTTTCCAAACTGAAAACTGTTGTTTTAAGTGGAGGACTCAGGCTGCCTCATCATAAATCCTTTGTAGAGGAATTTAGGAAGATAAGGATGTATTGCTGTTAGTTGTGCTAAAAGAATTATGGCACAATCTATCTCTCAATTAGAATACATAGCTCTGTTAACAGATGCAGACAAAATTTATATCCATACATCAGACAATGAAATAAGTAGTTGAACTGTGACTCAAGTTATGGGGTGGAATGTAAGTGTTACCTGGCTCCACAAATAGGTTTCTGCAATGTTTAGGTTATCAGGCAATTTATGGAGGGGGGGTGGTTGCATCTGAAGCCTGGATGGGGCCCTGGATTCCTTCAATAAACTTTATGCCCCAATTAAGCCCCACTACTCAGCTGCCTAAACAGTGAGATAAAGTCAAGCATTTGACAGCCAGCATTTGCCCCAGACAAAAGGGATATGCAACAGTTAAGTGCTTTGTAGATAACTCAGGACCCTGACATGAAGGCACCTAGGTTGAGCTCCTAAATTTTGAAAAACTTGGTCCATAAGGTAAACAGGGGAGGGATTTTGGACAGGGATATGGTATAAAAATGCTACAAACTCTGACCAAAACTGTGCCTACTTTGTTGGGTCACCCGCTCTTGCAAGAATGTATAAAAAATTACTGCTTCACTAAAGTGTCTACTGCGAGTCCTTTCTTAGGACCTTTGGCATTTCTAGCAGGAGTTCTTCAGCTCTCTTCTGAAGTTAGCTTGGATCATTTGAAACTTCTGGTGTAAGCTATATTGATTTGTCTCTAAATCTCACAAAAACATAACAGTGTAGGAAAATTGATGGGAACTGAAGTGAGGTCTGTGTGTTCGCAGTTTTCTGACATAATTCAGTCCATTTTCTATGCATAAATGCTTGATTGTAATGGAAATTGTGTCCAAAAATTCTTTTACTGTTTCTGAGAAAAGAACATTAACAGTATAAGTCATTGGGAATTAACATGAATTTCCATATTAATCACAATTTGAAACACTAAAAAGACAATGGGAAAATCTAGTCTAAAAAAATAACACCACACAAGGAGCATCTAAATCTTTACTGGCTTTTGTATATATGAAATTTATGTACAAGGCTTTTAGCTAGCTGCAGGTGATGAAATTAAAATACCCTAAGGAGGACACAGTAGCAAAATACCATGGTTACTTTGTGGAAGAAAAAAAAAATTTGTCCTTCTCTCCATATTTTACTTCCTATAATTGAAAAATAAGAATGTATTTCATTAAATGTTCTGTAACACATATTCTTTTAATATATTGCCTGATGCCCTAAAAGTCTTTTCAAGACAGAAAATGACAATTGTCAGTTAGTTGTTTTTTGGGAACAGGAAGTATATTGATTCATTAACACTGAAATTTTTAGTGGCGATATGATGATATGGTAAATCAAAATATATTCTGAAACAGCTGGCAAAAGTCAATTGTTCATATTTCTTTTAATAATCTGAAATTTTCAGTCTTGTGTTTGAAGGTATTTCAAAGCAAAGGTAATATTGAAAAAAACATTCAAAATACTGCATTTTAAAAAATTGAACTTCTTAGAAATATATGTTGTAGATTTTTACTTTTTAGTTTCCCATAAAAATACATTTTTAATATAATGACATGTAAAATCTTAATCAGTCAGGAAAATAATTTACATCCTGTCCCTAGTTTATATTTATATTTCTATTATTTATATTTATAAACCACCTATCACTGTATTGATAAACATTCTTTGGAACTTCTCTGACAGTATGTAGTCTTCCTTCGGTTTTGCAACTGCAGCTGCAAAGGAGAAAAGATGGTCATCAGGGACAGGTTTTAGGGCAAATTTCATGTAACTTTTCATTCCTTTTTTATCATAGTTGTCACCTATAGATATTTTATATTTCTGAATTTTGTATTAAAGCAAAATGTAATGCATACAAAGGTTGCAACTTTTTTAGTTGCCAATCCTTCTTCACCAATTCTTCCTACTACAACTATAGCAATCTCAAGAATTAGTACAGAAAAGAATTTATCTGAGTGTTTTCCTTCTTAGCACAGAGATTTTAAAGAGAAAAGCATTTTTTTAAGCATACCGGCAATCTCTCAAATAAATAATTCACAGAAAACAGTGCATTTTGTCTCTTAAAAACCAACAACAGTGTTTAGTATGCTTTGATCACATGGCAGTAGTGATGAGAAATTCTTCTTACCTTTTCTCAATCTTCCTATTTTGAAAGAACAATCCCTTCTTTTTGCTGATTTCTCTTTTTTAAATTTCTGGTCTTGAGCACTCATTAATAAAGCCACATCTCTAATGACTCTATCAAAGTTATGTGAGAGTATCTGAAAGAAAAGGTAGGCCATTCTGTGTCACTAGCAAACCACAATCCTAGTCTGGAAGGAAGGAAGCAGAGTAAAACAGTGTTTCCAGGTTGTGTGAAGGAAAGCATATTCTACACAGTAAATACAGTCTTGGAGAAAGTGCAGAACTGGTCCGTGTTGCAGAACTGAGGTAAAAAATATTAATTTAATTGTCATTCAGTGTACAGCTTCCCCTGTCTTTAAAAGAAAATGTTGTGTCATAAAGAATTTTGCAATTAAAGCAAATTAAAAACTGATAAAATATCCACAGATCAAAGTGGACAGTCTATCCTCCCACTAAGAAATATAACTCCAGGATAAATGTGTCTTTGCAAGGATGCTACTAGCCCAAAGATCACATCCTATACTTAATATTTGTGCCTCTCTGATTTATCCTTTACAGTGCAGTAATTTGTAAGAAGGCATTGGTTATTTGTTCTTATGACTTAAGATCCATACAGAGATACAGAAGAACTATGTATTCCTTAGCAGAATAATGTATTCCTAAATGAGAAGGAATCATAGAATCATGGAATAGCTTGGGTTGGAAGGGACCTTTAATGGTAATCTACTCCAAACTCTTCTGCAACAAACAGGGACATCTTCAACTTCTTCAACCAGATCAGGTTTCTCAGAGCCCCATCCAACCTGATGTTGAATACTTCCAGGGAGGGGACATCTACTACATCTCTGGATAACCTGTTTTAGTGTTTCACCACCCTTGTAAAAAAAAAAAAAAAATCCTTTTTGATATGCAGTTTAAATCTGTCCTCTTTTAGTTTATAAGAATTACCTCTTTATTATTGCAACTGTCCCTATTTAAGTCTCTTCCCATCTTTCTTATAAGCTCCCTTTAAGTAATGAAAGGCTTCAACAATGTCTCCCTGGAACCTTCTCGTCTCCAGGATTAACAACCGCAAAGGTCTCAACCTTTTCTTATAGGAGCCATGTACCATCCCCCTGATCACGGGTGGGATCCTTCTCTGGACCTGTGCCTTTATTTCCATGTCTTTCCTGAGCTGAGGACTCAAGAACTGGATGCATTACTCAGGTGAGGTCTCACGAGAGTGGATTACAGGGCAAGAATCTGTTTTCTTGCTGGTCACACTTCTTTTGATGCAGCCTAGGATATGGTTGGTTATGCTCCAGGCTTCTAATCTCTGAGGCATGGCATTAATGTGTGAACAGATCTCAAATTAGGTTTTTCTGTTCATCATCCTAGCAGATTTTTAAAAGTAAAATAAATAACCAGACTGTGTTAGAGTAATGATTTATTTAGCTGAAAATCCCGTCCCTGTCACAGACCTGTAACAAATGTCGACGTACCGTTTTATACTAGTCAACTGAACATGGCCAGGGTTCAAGTCTGAGCACATAATCTAATGAATAACAGAATAGATGCTAATCAGCACAGTTTGATTTGTGTCAATATGTACTCTCCCAGAGCAGGTCTGGGAATGGTTGTGGGTTACACCATGAGCTATTGACTGTTTCCAGCAGGCATTCTTTGAGGAGGAAAAGAATTTTGTTGTCTGAATGCAAACCATTGCAACCTACTAGCTTCAAGGCTGAACATGTTTTTTACTAGATGTAACCTTTATGTTCACAGCCTGTGGTACATTTTTAGTCTATGAATTGGCTCAATTATGTTCAGACTGTATGAAAACTCCTAGTGTCAAAAACACACTGGGGGAATGAGTTGCTCTACTGCCTATGTCTTAGATTTGTGCACACAATTCAAGAGTTGGTTAGGCTGAAACCTTATAAAGTAGCACATAGAAATATAACTTCATGAATGTTCTGAACCTTATTATTTTGTTAATGAATTCTAACATTTTTTATCCTATTGGATATCAAGCTCACATGATCATAAACTGTGTAGACTAAGAGGTACTAATGTGTTACATTCATTACTGTGTATCTAAAGTGAAGATTGATCTCATGTGCCGTTTTGTGTACTTATCCACATTGAATTTCATACAATGTTTTCTTGACTATTTTGTAGACATGGCATATTATTTTTATTCTTTGCGTTTGGTTTTAGGCTTTACACTGACCAATAAATTAGAATTACCATATTACTCTACAACCCCTTTTTGAAATCATTTGGGAACAAGTTGAATACTGCAACTGCTAGGACTACTGTGATAGCTCTTCTGATGTACCTCCTCTGTGTAAGAAACTAACAACTCTTATTTTCTGCTTTGTATCTTTTGCGGTCTTATTAATATGTGAGAGAATATTTCCTCTCAACTCTTAAAGGTTTAGGTGTGTTTTTTTGTTTATTTGTTTTTTCTTCTTTTTTAAATGAAGAGTTGAATGATTTTTAAAAAATATTCTAATATCAATCTGAGTTTATTTCGGAAACATTTTCCTCTGTGGAACTAGGTTTGTGAAGCATGTATCCAATCTGCCAAGTTTGGCTGGCTCATGAAAAGGGTAGGGAGGAGACAGTAAGCTATACATGACTCTGTGCAGCCTCCATAGCTGTAAGATCTGGAAGCATCATATCACAGAATGAATAATATAGTGGGGGGGAAAAGAATAGAGCGCTGTAACTGGAGACTAATTACAACAGAAGATCTTCAGAGATCTGTCTGTGGCTCTGATCTTTATTGATATAATTGAATAAGGTGGAATAAATCTTTCTCAAGTTTGCCAATGACACCAAATTGAGATTGGCCTGTCACTGAAGACCCAAAACTGTTTGACAAGAATATAATGAAATTAAACAAAAACAAATGCAAAGTCTTGTATGTGGGACAGACTAATCCTATGCAATGGCACAGACTGGGGACTGGACAACTAGGAAACAGCTGCTAAAAAGAACCTGGTAGACCTGAGGGACATGAATATTTTTCTTTACTCAATATTCATTAGTCTTTATATATAGGACCATGCACAGCTCCTTCTCATCATACAAGAAAGATGTTGATAAATTGGAGCAAATCCAGTGGAGAGCAAAAAGGATAGTCTAAGGCTGTAATATGTTCCCTCTGAAGGAAAAGATAAGGGAACTGGACTTGTTAATTCCACAGAAGGGAAGAAAAGTTTATAGGCACCTAACAGCTGTCTTTCTGTACCTACAAAGAGGTTACTGAGAAGCTGGAGATTGCCTTTTGACTGAGATATAGATTGGGAGGAGGAGAGTATGTGGTCATAAATTTAAACAGGAGAGTTTCCAATAAGTTGTAAAGGGAAAAAATTATCTAGAAGGTTTTGGCTTGCTGAGTATTGATATGCATTCAACATTATTGATAGTAAAGTCCACTTCAAATTTAATTAAGATTAATTACTGAAGAAGGTGGCTTTTTACTGGCTTAAATAATTAAGTTAATTTCAGAATTGCAATTTTCCCCGTAGATCTATTCCTGACTTGACTGTGTAGCTATGACTTTCATGTTAAATGCAGGTACCTATTGAGTTGAGAATAATTGGCACAAGTGGAATGAAGCACTAGTTCCCCAAAATTGTGGTCTGGAATTATTACAACATGGATAACTTGTTCTTACAAATCTGCCCTGCCCTAGTGGTGCTTCCCTTTTGCAGTGTTCTGTATCAACCTTAGAAAACAGCTGCACTCTGGAGATCTAGCTTTCAGGTAAAAGAGATGTGAAAGACTAGTTCTAAAAGGCAGCAGAATTTTGACCTGAAGGGATTGTGATTGAAAGTGCCTCAAACCAAGTTCTGCTGATGGTTTCAAATGCTGAATATTTCATAAATGGTAGAAGTGAAATAATTTAGCTCCTTATTCTATTTTTACTTTGATTTGGAAGCTAGCAGTTCTTCCTTTTCTATCACTTGTCTGCTTTTTTTCTGAAGAAGTTACACAGCAGTTTTTTCTTCACCCCAAATGCAGTTTTAGCCCTAGATGTCCTCAACCACAGTGTGCGATTTCTATAATTTCTTATTTATGAAGAAATATAAAATGAATTGTTTTAATTATAAACACTGGGAGAAATGATAAAATAAAAATATTTTTAATATTTTATTTTATTAATAAATCAATAAATTTTATAAATAAATTGATAAATGATCAAATGATAGTTGATGGACTTGTTAATACAGGGATCAGTTAAAAATCTAATTTATATCAGTCAGGTCATTATTTCCTGAGATAAAGACAACTGGAATTATATCTGTGGATAATCTTTTTCAAGCTACATTTTATAGCAGCTGGAATTTCTTTGAGGCGTTTTGAAGTAACTCAAGAGAAGTGAGAAAGGAAATTAAGTTTAATTTCATTGTCCATAACACTTGCTATAGAACGTTCTCATCTGTGTAGGAAAATACTTCATATTGTGTCCTGATTTCGGCTGAGATACAGTTAATTTTCTTTCTAGTTGCTGGTACAGTGCTGTGTTTTGGTTTTAGTATGAGAATAATGTTGATAAAATACTGATGGTTTACTTGTTGCTGGGTAGTTGTAGCGCCTATACTAATTTAAGGTCTTTTCAGTTTCTCACACCCTGTCAGTTGTACAAGAAGCTGTGAGAGCACAGCCAAGGCAGCTGACCAATACTGACCAAAGGGTCAGTAATACAACTAAGTAACATCATAGTCTGGATATAACTGGTGAAACCAGCTGGGAGGTAGCATCAGTACTCGGAAACAGACTGGATATTGGTTTCTCTTGAGCTTATTTTGTTTTTGCGTGTGGTAAGCAATTGTCTTTGTGAGTCACATGTTTAATATACATTATTATTATTGTTATTATTATTATTATTATTACTGTTATCATCATAATGATCTTCCTTTGTTATATTAAACTCCCATTATGGCAACCTATGTGTTTTAATGACTTAATACCTAAAAAAAATTTCTGATGCACTGTATCCCATGGAATGGACCCACATGGGAGCGGTTCATGAACTGCCTGTGGAAATGACCCACATGAGAGAACTTCATGAAGGACTTCATGTATGGGGCTAACATGGGTTGGAGCAGTGGAAGAGTGTAAACAGAAAGGAGAAACAGAAAAAACATATTATGAACTGAATGCAACCTTCATCCCCTGCCTCCCTGCTGGGGGAAATGTGGTAAAAAAGTTGTCAGTGAAGTTGAGCCTGAGAAAACGGAGGGGTGGGGTTAGGTGTTTTAAGATTTGTTCTTATTTCTCAATAACTTGTTCTACCTTCCCCAAGCTGAGTCTGTCCTGATCAACATAATTGCTGAGCAATACCCTCTCTTCTTTATGTTGGCCCATAAGCCTTTCATTTCTCTCCCCTGTCCAGTTAAGGAGAGGTAATGGTAGACTAGCTTGGTGTGCACCTGATGGCCAGCCAAGGTCAACTCACCATTGCTCTCAACAGATATTAAATTCTAGATGTCTTTTACTGGAACTTACAGAGACAATGATATTCTATCATGTGCATTTCTTCCTCATTCTTGTTTATCTGTATCTTTAAAATGGCCTCACTTCTATTTAATTTCTAGCTGCTTAGTGTCTTGTGGGACAGTTCTGAAAAACACATACACAACTTTGTCATTATTTTTTCTATGGAAATCAGACATCAATGATTTTTGACATACTGTCTAATTTTTTTTACAGCCTCTGTGTTTTCTAGACCTGACAAGTTAGATAATCCAAATACAGTGGCTCATAATGTAAAAAATTTATGAGATTCTTTTCTCTTTTATTTAGAGCACTTTATTTTTTTCTACTTCTTTCCTAAAGAAAAGGACACAATGTTGGAGTGGACTGCAGAAATTGCTGTGCCATGTCCCATTCCAATTTATATTTGTTTTGAACTTTAGTAAACTAAAAGAATGGCATAAGCTTTACCCTTCTTTGTGAGAATGATGATTCTTCAAGCAATCATTTGGTTTTTGGAGAAGCGCAGACGGAGGTGCTGAGCTCTTTACCCTAAGATGCAGTGACAGGATGCATGGGAATGGTTCAAAGGTGTGAAAAGGGAGATTCAGATGGGACATTAGAAGGAATTTCTTTACTGAAATGCTGGTTGAACAGTGGGACAGGCTTCCTAGGGAGGTGGTCAATATCAGTGCCTTAAAAAGAGGCATTTGGACAATGGTTTTCATAACAGGCTTTAACTTTTGATAAATCCTGAATTGGTCATGCAGTTGGACTAGGTGATCATTATAGGACCCTCATAACTAGAACTATTCTATTCTACTCTAGTCTAATTTAGTCTAGTCTATTCAAAAGCCATGTGAAGAGAGCCATGGATCAGCCAAAAAAAATCTTCTGAGATGTTTGATACTGCATAGGAGACATCTGATAATGAAGAATATTCAACTTCATCTATAAAAACAAGGATAGGTGATAGGCATACTTTTTATGAATACATTGTTCCAATCCAGAATGAGTTCAGACATTCAGACAATCCCTTTAGTTTGTTTTACTATGGCAGAAGACAAATCAAGGTCCTTTATGTATTCTGAAACCAAAAGTTAGTTTGTTCCTCCCTGTCCTGGTTCCAACCAGGACAGAGTTAACTTCCCGAGGCAGCCAGCACAGGTAAGCTGAGTTGGCCTAGGCTGTTTTCCACATCATGTAACATCATGTCCGTGTAAAAGGGGCTGGTCCAGGAGGTGCAGGTAGACAGGACTCCAGGAGCGTCTGAGTCCTCACATCAATGCAGTACTCTGTGGGGCGAGTGTGTGTGTGTGTGTGTGTGTGTGTGTGTGTGAATTCTGCCCCAGGCTCTGTTATTTTTCCCATTTGGTGGAGGTGTCACAATCCGTGGGGACCTGTCTCTTTCTCCTCCGGTGGAGGGGTTAGCAAGCAGTGCATGGTGCTCAGATGCTGCTGGGCCTGAACCACCACAGTCCCTAATGGCTTTAAAAATATATATATATATACATTTTGCAATGTTCTCAGATACAGTGTTGATCAGCAAAGTATCCACTGTCCCAAATATGGTTCTTCATCATTACTTAAATCTGCAATGAAGTAACTTCTTGTCTAGTTGATTGTTCTCACGTGTTGTGAAGACTATTGGTTTATTTCGTCAGTAAATATGCATGCCTATGGAACAATGGACTTTTCAGCTCAATGTGATTATTTCATTTTTTTTTTTTTATCCTATTTCTAACTGCTTCACCTTTAGGTACTTTATGATACGTCTTACATTAACTTTTGCCACAAATAGGGTTTGTGAACTTCTCATTAAAGAGAAACTACGTGATTTTACTCCTCAAACTGAATATTAGGGCTCTAATCTCCTGTTTATTCTGTGAACCTGAGAGACATATTTTCCTATGGGAGTCTATGACGGAGACTGATTAAAGTGATTTCAAACATAACTTCTTCAAACAAAGTATTATTTATTCACCCCAAGGGTTCATAACAGATGAAACAAACAAGAAAAAAAAAAAAAAGCCTGTGTGCACATTTCCTCTTGCTTAATCTTTAGGGGCTTTGCAAGTATTGCCATATCCAGTTAAGCGTAGTTGTCTGAAGTTGAAGATATACTAAATAGTTAGAATACTTTCAATGTAATATTTTTCTTGGTCATCCTTTAAGGTTTCAGCATGTTTATTTACCTCTGCTTTTAATTGGAAAAAATAAATCTTGCTTCTTAATTGGTTTCTAAATATTGGGAAGGAGATAATTCTCTGAATTATAGCTTTGCCATCGATCCCTGATATTCTTGAAGTGTTTTGCTGATGTTCTTGCTTGTTAGTTGTTAATCACTTCCTCTAGCTTCCCACAAATGGAAGGACATTAGCAATCAGAACAACTGAACTGCAACAGATAATACATTGTAATACATTAGACTCCAGAATAAAGAAACAAACAAACAAACAAACAAGAAACCAACCAAATAGCATCTATGTAGATATAAAACTAGCTACTTCACATACCAAGCATTCACATACAGATGGAAAAAGCAAAACTGTTCAAATAAGCACAGAGTTCTTTCTTTTTCTATGGTGGTCTGTTGTTTTGGGGTATTTTTTGTTGGTTGTCTTTCTGTTTGTTTTTTGATTGGGTTTGTTGAGGGGTTTTTTTGGGGGGAGGGGTGATCCACAGAGAAGAAAAATTAGATTTTTATCAGCTAAAAGCTATTCAGGAACTTATAGAGAATTTATCACGTTTAAAAAAAAAAACACAATAAAATGCAATAACCCATCCCACCAAATATATCTGTGTTTAGGAGAAAAAGTAAAAATGTCAATTTTGCTTTGACTTTGTCAGCTCTAAAACATTTTGAAACGTATCTATGTTGTGCTTTTCATTCCCTTTTCCTTTTTCCTCCTTTTTTTTTTTCCTTACATTTTTAAGTTCATAACGGTAAGGTAAGAATAAAGCTTTTACAGTGACCAAAGTATTCTAAGATGGATATTATTTCCTGTTCTTGATTTTACTGGGAGAACTGTCCTTCCAATGCTTTAATTTCCTTAATATTTTGTTGTAGGAACCAAAGTCTGCCAAATTGTTCAAGTAGATCTTCAATGAGAAAAGTACAATAATTTACATTTCTTTTAGTAACTGCTGTCATATTTTCAGAAAGTTTCTTTCCATCTGCTTAGTCACAAATAAAAATTAGTAATCTAAATTTTTTAAAAAAGGCTTAGCTTTACACTTCAGGTTTTTTACCTTAAGTTCGGGTTTTATTAGTTAAATAACACACTGATAGTAATCCCAAATACAGCTAGTTCATTTCTGGAGACTAGTATAGGCGAAAGTGTGCTCTGTACTTTCCTTTTAACTATTTTGAATAACATGCCTAAAATTTCATAATTTTCCTGCAGTGTAGGGGTAATTATTTTTATACAGTCAATAAATAATGCAAAACAAATTATAATGAGAAATAACATGTCTTCTCCACTAATCCTTTAGCAGTTAAAGCCTGTTAAGAAGAGTGCTTTGGAATTAAACCTGAGCTATTCTCCTGTGAGCTCAACTTTTTGTTCTAAGGGTGAATATAATTTTAATGTATTGAAGAATCAGAATGGAGGCAGAATGGATGACTCTGTGGTCTTACCTGACCCTTTCCATATTTCAGACACACTTGTTATGCCTGTGACATTCATGTCTTTAACGTGTTTCCTGAACTTTATTAATTGATGCTTTGGCTATTCTCTATGCGAGTTTGTCACTGTTCATTTAAAAATTCTTATTTTTCAGTTTTTATTTTTAATATTGATTTATTAATAGAAATAATTGAAATGTGTCTTCTAATTTAGTTGCAATGAAATTATAGCATATATTATTCCCCTTTCCTTGATTTCAAATAGTTGTAGGTCTGTTAAAAGTGCAAAAAGAATTGTAATTTTTTTTAGTCACTGTATTATGAACAGTTTTTATTTGGCTGTTTCTTGAGATTCCTAAATATTTCAAGCATGATTTTGCTCAAACACTAAGAGGTCTTTTTTTTTTTTTTTTTTTTTTTTTTTGATTAGCAGTCTCTTGAGAACTGTGGTTTTATTATACGAGGAAAGTGTTGGCGCTTTCTGGATGCAAGCTAACTTTGTATTTCCTGAAGTTCAGTGTCTTGTCTCCAGCTTTTTAAAGATTAATCCAATCTAAATTACTTTTTACAATTTCTGAATGAATTATGTAAAGATGAACAGTGTTTTAGAACACAGTG
This sequence comes from Porphyrio hochstetteri, assembly GCA_020800305.1. Taxonomy (NCBI): domain Eukaryota; kingdom Metazoa; phylum Chordata; class Aves; order Gruiformes; family Rallidae; genus Porphyrio; species Porphyrio hochstetteri. The sequence continues at coordinate 49,317,016 of CM036938.1, read as the reverse complement.
AGACTTAACAAAATTGAATTAAAGAGCCCTTTAACATAGCTGTTGCCCAGGGTATCATTAACTGAGGCAAGCTTAAGGCTTGCAGAAGGAAAACTGCGGGGGGTGGAATGGGGGTGTGTGGTGTGTGTGTGTAATTGGGGGGGTGGGGTGTAAAAATCTTACATCAGCATGATCTCATATCAGAGTAGTTTTAATTTCAGAATTTACCAGGAAATAATGTGCCCAGAAACCATAAAAAGATTTCTAATTGTGTGGGTAGGCAGTGCTGTCCCACTTCATAAATCCTTAAATTCATCTTAGTATGTGCAAATTTTTATTTCATGAAGGAACTGTGAATCAAAACTGTGAATCAAAACAAAAGTGTGTCCAGCCCTGCTTCTTTCCCTCAATCCTTCCTCTCCTCCATTCCACCATGTTTTCTCTCATAATCTGTTGAAAATTTTCAGGGAAGCTCTCTTTGGAATATCCTAACTTTCATCCATATCAATATCCAGCTATAGTTAGATATAAAGTAAGTCAACAGGATATGTAGCCTTCTGCATTTCTGGGAAGAATGGTCCAGAAACTCTTGTCTGAATGGTGTTTGTCTTAGGGTTTGGAAGTGAATTAGGAGTGTGTCTACACACAACTTATGGCCTGATAGTCAGTTAGTGTCACTGGCTTTAGCAAGCTTCTGCAGATCAGTTGCTGTCCTAATTGACAAAGTCTTTATTGAGCTGACAAAACAACTTTCCAACATTGCCAGTCCCAAGTTGTCTCCAGGCTTTTCTGTAAGATTAACAAATGTTGAGATACGTCAATGCTGCCTCATTACCGCAGACAACTATTCACTGAGAAACAGAGTGAAATCCATCCTTTTCATACAGCTGCCGAACAGGTTGGGTGTTGTTATATGATCTTATCCAAGCTAAATTCATAGACTATTCATATAGTTCACACAAATACAAGTTTTAGTATTCATATAATTCACACCTATATTCATATAGTTCATGCAAATAAGAGTTTGAAACTACTAAAAAAAGTTGATTTGTCTTTTGTGTGAGGATGTGCACAGCCTGGCTCCCATTTGTGGTCAAGTTCTTTCTATACATATATGTGCTGTCTATATACAGCACAGTGAAGATGCCACATCGTGCAGCCCAAAGACATCTCTCTGTGGAAAACATTTGTGAGCCAGAGAGGAAAAGGACAATTTGTCAGCAACAATTAATAAAACACGGGTTTTATGTTGCTTAAAACCTAGTAACTTTAGAGGTTCAATTTCCTGTGAATAATTTATTCACTAAAAGCTTATGTAGAATTCTATTTTGTTGGTTACAAGCTTTCTATTTTGGCCCTTCAGATCAGTCTGCAGCTCATGTCAAGTTTTCAAATAAAGGGGATAGATACATAAGTCTTTCTAAAAATAGCTAGCATATATACAAAATAGGTATTCACTGAAATATGACCTTATGAGAATAAAAACAGAATGCATAAAATAATTATTTTGAAGGTGTATCTATTTCTATGGCTCATCATGGCTTGTTCATTGTCACAGTTTTGCATAGCTGGGTGCTGGTAGAGAAGGGGAGTCTACAAAGATGGTGTTTGCAGGAAGCCGCTAAAAGCTCTCTGCAGACCCCTGAAAGTAAACATCAGCCAATTCAAGGCCAGTGTTGGTGCTGACCAAGGCCAAGCCAATGGCTATGGTCACAACACCTCTGGGAACCACATTTAGGAGAAAAAAGCCCTGCAGGCAGCTGCATTTTGTCACCAGAGAAAGGAGTGAGAAGATGTAAGAAGCTGTGAGGACACCAAGGCCAGGGAAGAAGGAGGGCGGGGAGAGGAGAATGAGGTGCTTCAGGTGCCAGAGAGAGATTCCCCTGCAGCCTGTGGAGAAGACCATGGTGAAGCAGACTGTTCCCCCACAGTGGGATTGCTGGGGGACTTGTGACTCCTTGTGGGACCAGGCTGGAGCAGTCTGTGCCCAAAGGTCAGCATCCCATGGAAGGGAGCCATGCTGAGGCAGTTAGTGAGGAGATGACTCCCAGATAGAGAGGACTCATGCTGGAGAATGTCATGGAGGATTTTCTCCCGTGTGTGGGATCCCATGGTGTCGCAGCGGAAGGGGGTGTGGAGTGCCCCCACTCCCCCCCCCCATCTAAGAAGGATACCAACTTGTGAGGAACTGACTGAAAACCCCCACTCCCAATTCCCTGCCTCTCCCTGTGCTGTAATGGGGTGGGGAGAATGGTGGGGGGGCGGGTTGTGGGGCCGAAGAAATGAGCAAATTTATGACTAAAGTCTGTGAAGAAGGGAGGGTTGGGGGGAAGTAGAGGTAGTTTAAGATCTGGAGGAGGAAAATAGCTTGTGAGGAACTGACCAAAACCCCATTTCCCCATTCCCTGACCCTCCCCACACCATTTTGAGGTGGGAAGAAGGTAGTAAAATCGTGAATGAAGTTAAGTCTGCTATGAAGGGAGGGGTGGGGGGAAGTGCTTTAAGATCTGGTTGCACTACTCGTTACCTGACTCTGATTTCACTGGGTGTGTAGTTGTAGTAGTAATAAATTAGTTTTCTTTTCTTTATTCCATGTTGAGTCTGTTTTGCCCATGACTAATTGAAGAGTGATCCCTCTCTGTCCTTATCTTGACTCCTAAGCCTCCCAATATATATTTTGTCCTCTTTCTGGCTGGAAAGGGGAGTAATAGATCAGCTTTGGTGGGCATTTGGCCTCTAGCCAGGGCAAAAGCACTTCAGTCCTTTATTGGCGCCCAACATGGGGCTTGAGGAATTTGAGATAAGGACAATTATTGGATGAGGGAATGGGCAGAACAGACATAGCTGGGTAGTGGAATAATTGTAGAGAATTTCTTTTGGGATGAGGATTTTAAGGATGATCCTCATCTATGTGATTCACAGATGTGAGGGATAGAATGTTGTTAAGGTGTATCTGTTTCTATGATTCATCATTGTTTGTTCATCTCAGGGACAACTGAGTGTGAGAGCTCTTAAACATGTCCAGAAACTAAGTGCATTCTTTTTGATCAAATGGGAAAAATATATATAAGGAGAGAAAAAAAAGAAAAAAAGTGTAAAAGGAAGAAGTCTTGAGTCATACTTCTAATGCTTTCCCAAGTTGATTTTCCATTTCAGCAGTTTTGAAAAAGCTAATTTTTAAAAATTGGTATTTTAATGACAAACAAGAGTCAATGTCTTCTTACATCGCTACAAAGAAAGGAATCTTTACAAACTATATTAAAGCCTACATTTTATACCCATTCTACCTTTGCTTTTGAACACAGTTATAACTGTTAAAACAAATGTCTACTTCAAAGTGAATAAGTGTTATTCCCAAAACAAGAAATCTACTGACCTCCATGGACCAAATTCAACACAAACTCTAAGTTCTTGATCTTTCTATACAGAGTGTCTTCTAATTTGTCTGTGTCAAATATCTCATTTTCTATATTTAATATTGATTGGATGGTAATTTGCTAATTAGAGTTATTATGATAGACAGAACATACACTTTCTAGTTCTGTATTTCTATTAGTTTATTTCCCAGTAACATTTCTGTAACTGTATGTTAAAATATTTTTTTCCTATAAACGGAAGATATGGATCTAAAATTTAAGAAGCTTGAAGAAATTGAAGGGATTTATTCATCATTGATTCACTGAGTCAAAATAACGAAGCAGAATTCCAATGTGACTTCCAGGGAAAAAAGAAATAAAGCACTGTAACTATGATATTTATTTGTATATTAGATTCCTGTAGGAAAAACATATTTTGATATTACATATTCATTATTTAAACTGGTATTCTTTCACATCCGCCAAAACTATGAACAGCCACTAGAACATCCATGCACATTCCTACATGTATTTTTTGTTAACAAAGCTGTCTAGTTTACATACTGAGTTATGTGACTTGCTTTACCAAACTTTTTTTTTAACTCATTAGTATTACATTTGGTGTGTTTTTAAGTAATATGAAATACTGTTTTTCTGCATGACTATTCAGCTGGTACATTTTAGGAAAAGTTTTGTTCAGCGTGCAAAGGTTTACAGGAGTTAAGGAGCAAGAGTGAAAATTTGTATCAGTTTTCACAGGACATGCTCAAACTGTTCTCTTTAGTTAATAGCATTTAGGAATACACTTTTGCCATTTAGTACCTGAACCTCAAAGTGTGAGAAATCTGCTGGGAAGTCAAGGTACATACTATATATCATATAGTCATAGTTTAGCCGCAGCTGGTAGCTGAGCACCAAGGGGCGGCTAACTCCCCTCCTTGCCCCCCTTGGCAGGATAGGGAGGAGAATGAAGAGACAAAAGCAAGCCTCAGGGATTGGGATAGGGACAGTTTTCTGGGACAGCACAGGGAGAGGGAAATATCAACAGGACTCACTACAGAACATACAAAACAGATGATACACAATACAGTTTCTCACTGAACTGCACAGCTCAGACTGTACAGCTTTGACCCGCCCTGAAGCTGGACCATCCCCAAGCTCCATGTCCTGTCCTGGAACTGTGTTGCCCCTCCCCAGCTAGGCCCCTTTTAAGCTGAACATGATGTCATATGGTTTGGAATAACACTTTGGTTAGTTTGGGTCACCTGTCCTGTCTGTGTCTCCTTGTAACTTGTGGTAAAAAATAACCCTTTTGTAGCCAAACGCAGGACACAGACACACACACACATATATATTTATTTATATATAATATATATTTTTATATATCATATATTTTAAAAAATACCCATATTTATATTCATTTTTCTTAGTAAATAAATAAATGAAGGAATTAAAGAAATCAATTAAAGAATTAAAGCCTTGCCAGGAAAAGTCAAACAACAGCAAAGAGTTATCAGTGCATTTCTCTTACTTTATAGTGCTTCAGAGATTTTTGTGACATGGATGATTTTAACTGGTTAACGCAACCTCTCTGAAGATGTCATTTTTCTTGCTTTATATAGAACAAATAAAAATCTCCATCTGATTTGGGTTGAAAAGGTTTATATGCTTTTTCAGTTCCTGCAGACTGTCCCATCATATCTCCATGATCACAATGAGATTGTGGCCTTGAGATGGCACAAAGTTCCTTAACTCTTCCTCTTTATTTCCCATACTGTGGGAACAGGCACCCCATGGGTGGGGAATAGGCAATGGTACCTCCTCTGAGGAGTCCTCACAAGATCCTACCTGACAAACTGGAGATTTTTCCCAGCCATCACCTAGAACAGCAACATGCCCAAGCCCTTCTCTGTCCCATTGACTTCTACCCTCTTTTCCCATCAACTCTAGTTGAAACTTCTGAACTACTCACTCAGCGCCAGCAAGCATCATTTTGTCCCCATCCCCCTTCATACCTTTCAATGAGCCATGCCAACTCCTGGGCAAGATCCTCTTTACACTTGGAGACAGATTCAACTTCCAAAAGTTGAACATGTCATTTGAAAAATGTTATTAAATTTTATTTTTTTCTCTCTCCTTCCAGTTGTGGGCAGTGATGATGGGAGGATCAGATAGACGCAGTCCATTAACACCTGTCTTTGTGGCTGGTTATCATCCCCACAATTTTTGGCTTTTTTACAACGTTATGCTCCACACAGCACCAGGTTTAATGCATTCAGATGGGATTCATCTATCTCAAAATGAAAAAAGTGTCTTCACCCAGGACCAAGGGCTTATTGACAGAGCTTTAAACTACGCTTGAAGGGGGAAAGGCATAATATCAGGCTTGACTACGACAAGTTGTGGGGTGACATGTCAAGACTGGGGAAACAGGATGCCAACAACAGCCTTCTGTGTGTTGTTTAGAGACATGCTGGTCACACTGCATCACACCTGAAGTCTAGCAGTGATGGCACAGGGACTTTTGAGGGAACAGGAACCAAGAGGGAAACACTGGTAAATACATCAAAGGACTTGCAGGCAGTCCAGCCAGTCATTCAAATTCATCAGAGCTGAAATGAAATGCCCACAGCATGGAGGTGTGCACACAGAGATGTGCTGGAATGCCTCCCATGACTTGAGTGTTGGAATGGAAGACTCTTTGGGAAGGACAGGCAGGGGAGATGAAGAGGGGGTGTGGCTCTGTGGGAATTGCACATAAATGGTTAAAAACTCAGGTGTCCACCTATCTCTTATCCAGATTCTGTGAGTAGAGATCCACAATGGTGGTGTGAGAAGCAGCAGAAGGAAGGAGTCTTAGTGCAACAGGATGATCCTGTTTTAGCTAGAGGCTGCAGAATAAACAGCTAGACAGTTTCTACACAAAATTTTGAAGGCCACAGTGCCTGGAGTGAGAGGTTTGCTTCTTTAACTGCAGAATGAATACTAAAGTTGACACCCCTAATAGTGCTAATTAGCAAAAAAGCAGTACATGCTAAACATGAATGACTATAGTGCTCAACTCTCCACCCAAATCATGTTAAACATAACCTCTGTGAGGGAATGACTAAGGCTAGGGTACAGAGGGTGTTGAGGAAACTACCCCTGATAGGGGGGAGAGAAGAAATTGAAGACCCTGAAGAGGCAGTCAATGGGTTGTGCTCCTTCTCCACAACCCCAGACAGGGACACATTCATGGTAAGCAGTTGCAATTTCAGGCTTTTGGTGATAATATCCAGGACAGTGTTTTGCTGGCATTTTAATTATAATCATAGCATTTTAATAATCATAGTAATATATTAGCACTACTGCAGTAGGTACATTTATCAGCAGTAATCACAAACTTTTATATCTGTCATTGTAGTAAGCTATTACTTTCAACTTTGCTAAACAGTTTCAGTGAAAGACCTTTGGGGGCCCTGGCAGAGAAAGTTGACTCTGATATCTGGTATTATATACAATTTTAGACATAAACCATTGACAAAGTCTGGGACTAAGACTGGACCTAACCAGACCTAGCCTTCTGTCTGAGGGGTTTAGAAAGCCAGGAGGTCCTTTCTGAACCTTGTGACTCAAAGGGAGGTCTCACCCTCATTCACACATCAGACTCATACCCTTTACATGACAGACTCTCTGTGTCAAAGATGTTGGGCATTTGTGTGGCAAGGTTGGGGTGGGAGGGGGTGGGCTACAGGGGTGGCTTCTGCAAGAAGCTGCTAGAAGCTTCCCCTAGGATTGACAGAACCAATACCAGCCAGCTTAAGGATGGACCTCTCTGCTGATCAAATCCAAGCCAATCAAGAATGGTGGTAGCACCTCTGTGATAACATATTTAAGAAGAATCCACTCAAATGGCCTTCTCTTTGCGACCAGAGAAAGGAGTGAGAAGATGTAAGATACTTTGAAGACACTAAGGTCAGTGAAGAAGAAGGAGGAGGCACTCTAGTCACCAGAGGAGAGATTCCCCTGCAGCCCATGGAGAAGACCATGGTAAAGCAGGCTGTCCCCCTGCAGCCCATGAAGGATGAAGGGGAGTAGAGATTCCACATGCAGTCTGCGGAGACACCCAAAGGACATTGTGATCCCATTGGAAGCCCATGTTAGAGTAAGCTCCTGGCAGGACCTGCAGTCTGTGGAGAGAGGGGCTCATGCTGGAGCAGGTTTGCTGGGGGGGACTTGTGACCCCATAGGGGACCATGAAGTCTGTTCCTTGAAGGTTGATGTCCCCTTGGGAGCCATGCTGGGGCAGCTGGTGAAGAACTGAAGCCCCCATGAGAAAGAACTCATGCTGGAGAAGTTTGTGGAGGACTGTCTTACATGAGTGGGACCCCATGCTGGAGCAGCATGAACATGTAAGTCCTCCCCCTGAGTAGGAAGGACCAGCATAGACAACCTATTACGAACTAACCAAAACCCCATTCCCATCTCCACCTGTGCCACTCAGGGTGCAGAAGGAGGAAGAGAAATAATGAATAAAGTTGAGACCAGGAAGAAGGGTGGGGGGAGGTTTTATAAGATTTGGGTTTATTTCTCATTATCCTACTGTGGTTTTATTGGGTACTTTATTGGGGGTATGTGTATGTGTAATAAATTAGATGTATTTTATTCTGCGTTGAGTCTGTTTTGCCCATTATGTTAATTGCTGAATGATCTGTGTCTGTCCTTATCTTGGTTTGTAAGTGCCTCGATATATATTTTCCCTGTTGTCCAGCTGAGAAGGGGAGTGATAGAGTTTATTTGGTGGGCATCTGGCCTCCAGGCAGGGTTACATCACCATAATGACCATCTGGAGTGCATGGAGCTCCATCTGGGGATGGATGAGGAGCCAACTGTAACCTTATGGATCAAGATTAAAGAGAGGGAAGGGATACGGAACATCTTTAGGCCACCCAACTAAGGGGATAGGGGGCTGCTACAGGCCACCCAACTAAGGACACTGAGTAGACAAGGCTCTCTGTAGACAGATGGGCGCAGTCTCATTTTCATGGGGTACTTCAGATACCCCAGTATCTGTTGGAAGAACAACACAACAGGGCATAAATATTGCAGAAAGATCTTGGAATGTATTGACGATAACTCCCTCTTCCATGTGATAGAGGAGCCAACAAGGATAGTTACCATGCTGGACCTTGTTCTCATCAAAAAGAAGGGGTTGATAGCGATATGAAGCTCAAGGGCAGCCTTGGCAGCAGTGACCATTAAGTGCTGGCGCTCAAGATCCTCAGTACAGCAAGGTGCACAGCTAGCTCACTACTATGGCTTTCAGGAGAGAAGAGTCTGGTCTCTTCAGGGACCTGCTTAGTAGAGTATCATGGGCCAAAGCCCAAGAGGGAAGAGGGGCAAAAGAAAGCAGGGAGGATCACCTCATCCAATATCAGGAGCAAAGATGAATTCAGGCAAAAAAGCCCAGAGTCCTGCATGGATGAACATGGAGCTTCTGAGCAATCTCAATCACAAAAGCAAAGCCTACAGAGACTAGAAGCAAGAGCTGATAGCCTCCAAGGAATACAGAGAAACAGATCAATCAGCCAGGGATTAGATTAGGAGAGAGAAAACCATGACAGAATTAAATCTGGCCAGGGACATTAAGGACAAGAAGAAAAGCTTCTATAGATCAGTGATAAAAGAAGGACTAAGGAAAATATGGACCTTCTCTGAAAAGAACCAGGAGACCTGGTTATCTGGGATAAGGCTGAGATACTGAACAATTTTTTTTGCCTCAGTCTTCACCAGCAGGGGCTCTAGCCACACAAAATATGGAAGGCAGAGACAGGGACTGGGAAACTGAAGAACAACCCACTGTAGGAGAAGATCAGGATCGAGAACACTGTCTTGGAGGGCTACAAAGATGACCAGGCTGGAGCACCTCTCCTCTGAAGACAGACTGAGAGATGTGGGCTTGTTCATCCTGTGAAAGAGAAGGCTCCAGGGTGACCTTATGGGGACCTTCCATTACCTAAAGGGGGCCTACAGGAAACATGGAGAGGATCTCTTTATCAGAGAGTGTAGTGATAGGACAAAGGATAATGTTTTTAAAATAAAAGAGAGTCGATTTAGATTAGACATTAGGAAAACATTCATCACTCTGAAGGTGGTGAGACATTGGAACAAGTTGCCCAGAGAAGTTGTGATGGATTCCCCCTTCCCGGCAGTGTTGAAGGCCATCCAAGTCTGGATGATCCTTTTGAGAAACCTGGTCTAGCGGAGGATTTGGAAGTAGACAATATTTGAGATCCCTTCCAACCCAAACTCTTTTAATATCTCAGGAATCTGAAGGTGCACAAGTCTATGGGACCTGATGAAATGCATCTGCAGGATCTGGGGGAACTGGAAGATGAGGTGGCTAGGCCACTCTGCTTCATATTTGAGAAGTCTGTTAACAGAACTGCAACATATACAAAATTAATGTTTTCTATTAATTAATGCAAAGGCCAAATGTTGCTTTCTATCAGTTTCAAATAGGTATTTCGGTTGTGTGACCATCAAAGAACATTTGACCAAAAATTTAATGGATATCTCTACCATAACTCCATCAATTTTTCTTTGTGATCCTGAGAATATCCATTGATATGTGGATGAAGTTTAGGATTTATTCCAATTTCACCACTTGACATTTATCTGAATTGAATTTCTTCTGTCATTTTCTCTCCCAGTCACTAAGTATCATACAGTTCTCTGCATTTCTTCATAATTAACTTTCATCTTTATTACTCAGAATAGCTTAATACAATCAGCAATCTGCTCTGTCACTGTTTAGCATATTTTCCAGATCATTTATGGAAATGTTGAGCCTGGGCTTCAGAGCAGCTCTCCAGTAATTTTTTTCTATTTGAAAACTGGTCTGCCCTTTTATTTCCTGTTTTATTTAACCAGTTAGTTACCTGTTAGCATCTCGCAATGTAATTTCTATTTCAGATGAAAACATTATTTTGGTATTTCTTTTCTGCATGCTTTTAAGTGTCTTCCCTATATTCCAGGAGCATTCTTGAAGTATGTCTCTTTTTTCAAGACCTGTGTTAATTCTCCTGTTATATATATCATGTTTGCCTTTGTGGTCATTAACTCTGATTTGATAATTTCTTCTGCCTTTGACAAAGCAGATAAATGATTAATATATGCAGCAATTCAATTCTCCTCAAAAGTGTTTTAGAAACTAGTACAATAATCAATAACTTATTTTCTATTGATGCTGAGACAATTCTGAGAAGTTCACTCCAATCATTGTTTGTTCTGGGATTTTGGAAGAAACGCCTCAGTTCGTTGTTGACTATCTCTGCTCACCTTCAATCATGTTGCCCACTAAACTTCAGCCTGAAATTAAGCATCTCATGAGTTCTCCTTCAAGAATCATTGTACTTCCTAAACACCTCAAAAGTAAAGACAGACTAAAGAGAGCCTTCCTTTTGTATTTCTATTCCTTTTTATTTGATAAGTTTTTTTCAAAACTTGGTTATCCATTAGGCCTCTAGGCCAATATCAGTATTCCTGCTGATAATATATTCTAAACAGGATTATTAACTTTAATGACCTTTGCAATTCAGCAAGCCAAAAAAGAGCTTGCATTTTTTGCAATTAGCCTACCAAAGTTAATGATCTTAAGACTTTCCTCGTTTGACCACAGATTAAGTTTTTGTCAAGATCATTTTTAATAACCACTCTCTTCTTGATTCTAATTGTGCTAATTTTATTTTTTTTTACCTTCTTTTTTATGAGTCTGCTTAGAACCTCCAGGGTTTCTCTGCCACCTGCAAAAGTTTAATCTTTTTTGTTGACCTCTTTCCTTTTGTGTTTTAATGAACTTCTTCCCACTCCATTGTTATATGGCATTGTTTCCTGAGATCGCTTGTCATTTTTAAAGCATAGTAATAAGTAGGATCCAGAGAATAGTTAAAATATGTGGTCCAAGACAAATATCTGGCTATAATCTGTACTGAAAGTGAAGTGACAGGCTCATCTTGCCCTAAGAAAAGAAACCTTGGTGTGACCTCTATGTTTTAAGTGAAGTAAGTGTCATCTTTCTGCTTCTTTTGTGCATAGGAATACATTTTACCTTTAATATTATCACCTAGTGTCTAGACAAATGACACTGTCTTAAGCTACTTTGTATAGACTTAGAAACAAGAAACCAGGAGACATTTATCTGAAACTCAATTTTGCTTTGAAAAAGAAAAGTTCATTTAATGTTTTTCAATACAGAGGTAAAAGGTCAAACCAACCAATTTAGGAACTTTGGAAATGTCAGCACAATTTGAATTGACAAATGAATCAGAACACTTAGCGCTCTGTGTGGAATTGTGTTGTCGTGAGCTGTAGAGTGGAGTGACTGAAATAAGTTATTTTAGTATAATAGAAACCAATGGTTTCTTGGGATGCCTTATAACATAATAAAGAGTAAAAAGTAATTTAGTGGAAAAGAACGTGAATCAGCACACTAAACCATTATGACAGATGAACGAATGATGAACATAACCACCATCTAGAGATAGGCTTATACATATCTCTATATATCAATTTAATTTCGTATTTAAAATTTTGTGCAACTCCACTACTGGTTTTTGGATTGAAGTACGTTTTCTTTTTTCTGTGTGATAACTTAAAATTTTAAAAAGAAAATGAAGGTCAAGATTTATTGGTAATTGAAAAGAGTTAAAGAAACTAGAGTAAGAGGCATATACATAATATTATTTATAGAAAAAATAATTACATAAAAATAGAGAAATAATAGAACTTTTTATTTAAGGAGTAAAAGTACATGAATGGAGCCATCTCTTGGAGTTAAAGCATGTTTGGATATTTTGCCTTGACAAGGTGTAGCCACAAAACTTTAGGCCTTACATAAATTTGTTTCTTTACATGTTATTTAAAATAATCTCTGATTGAAAAAAGAATAAATAAAACCCTGTAATTTTGTTTTATTGTTGCAGGAATGAGTAACAAAATTCCTGTTAAAATATTTCAAGTAGTGATTAACCACAAACAGGATCCTCAAATTCATGGTTCCTCTACTGCTGTCCTTTCAGTAGATTAACAAACCTTGCGGAAAAGAAGCCATTCTTGACAAATCTGTTAAAGCAGATCAAGTGCTGAAATGCTTCCTCAAAACAATCTTTTATTTGTGTTTTTAAAGCATGTCTTCTCCTTCTGTATTATGTGGAAACAGCAAACTGATCACTACTTGCTGCTGTCTGATACTTACTGCTAAATACAGCCTTTGGCATAGGTTAAGGATTGCTTGCCTTTAGATGTATGTTATTATGGTCTATGGAAGTATAGAATTACACAAATGTCTTATATTTACTTTCTTATGTCAAGACTAAGGATCATACACTTCTTCAAGCTGGGTTCAGTAAGATAATACTGGAACTGATAATAAAAGTATGGGTACAGGTCTGAAGCATGTCTTCATTCATTTTTTTAATTTCAGCAATACAGTAAATAACACATATGTCTTTATTTCCAAGGAATGATCTAAGAGAATAACTTAAGTGATTATTTTTGCAGCATAAAGTAAGATAAACCACTTAATCCTATTTATAGTGAACTCTTTATAAGTGTAATTTTTATAAACACCATTGCAAACTTGAGCAGCCTAGGTATGTCAACAACTAAAACTTGTTCTTAATGCAATATGCTTTGTGCTTCAAACAGAACTGGATATATGTCGTATAAATTTGTTCCAAATGTGATCAGAAACTTCACAGAGACATGTCTAGATCCCTTCCCTCTTCCTCTTTTGCTAGTTATCTTTTTAAAATACTCTTTGCTCTACATTTTGTTCTACTAAAATTCCAATCCAGGTTTCTCATTAATCACCTGACAGTACCATTTTAAGCTCACAAAAAAGTGTCACATGGCTTTAAAGATATTTACTGGAATAATATTTTATTATATATTTTTATGTATTTCAAAACTAATTTTAATTTTTAATTATTCAAAAATAATTTGCTGGGTGTTTTCTTTAGTGATTCATAAGAATGACATAGGATATGAATGACTATTCATTTGTTTTTCTTGTTTTTCTATTGTTTGAAGCATGCAATTTTACTAAAAAATAACACAGTGTACTTAAAAAGAAATACATTGATCTTAAAAAGAGAAAAAAAGGGGTTTAGGGACTCTTAAAAGTAAGGCAAGCATGCTGTATAGTACACATTGAGGGTTATTTTTCTGCTTATTTTACCCTAGAGTAGGAATAAAGGATGTTACTTGCTACTCTAGGTTTATGGGCAGCTCATACCCGAACAGTGGCTGAGCACCACACACCACTCATTCATTCCTGGAGGAGAAACAGAGAGTGCCCTCCCACCTTCCCACCGGCGCCATCATAGGCTGGGATATGGACAGATTATTGAGAAAAGCAACATGAAAGGGGAACAGTAACAGCCCACAGCAAATTTCACTCACACCAGGTGATAACACTTTACCAACATTTTATAGAAGGGCACGTAGAGATAGAATGGGAGTGGGGTAGGGGTGTGTTTAAATTGGAAGGGGATAGATTTAAATTAGATATTAGGAAGAAATTCTTCACTGTGAGGGTGGTGAGACACTGGAACATGCCCAGAGAGGTGATTGTTGTCTCCTCTCTGGAAGTGTTCAGGGTCAGGTTGGATGGTATCTAAGGCACCTTCTTCACAACAGCACATAATATAAAACACATTGTATGTCTGGCAGGTTTGTGCTTCCCTTGGTGAAGAAAATAATATTCATCAGCTTACTGAGCAAAATTCCATATCTTTCTAGGTTACTATTGTTCATCTTGCATAACCCTTAACAGTTGCATACCTTTGTATTTTCTGGCCCCATTGAAACCAAATGGGGACTCTCTGGTTTGCTTTTATCTTACTGCTAGGCAGCTGAGCAGTGTTCCCCCTTATCTTATGCCCTATCTGTTCCATATCTTGATTGACAATTGTCCTTTATCTTCCTTTGACCTGTAAGATTTAGATTTAGGCCCCAGCCTCCCACAAGACCACCTAAGTCTGTGGCAAATGATTCCTGATGAGGCAGCCTGAGTCACCCACTTCCCAAGTCAGCATAGAAAAATCCCACACCCATTCCACAGTTTGCAAAAGGAATATCCCTCAGCATTTTCTACAATGGGGCCATGGCAGGGGGTTGGAAATTCATGATCTTTAAGGTGTCTTCCAGCCTAAATGAGTTTGTGATTTTATGAAATGTTCATTTAAGCCTGTTTGATAACTGTTTAATTTCCTTTCTGCAAAGGCCTTGGGGGCAGCAGTGGGGCCCTAGGTATCCCAGGAGCAGGAGACATTCCACTGAGGGCGGGGAGCACAGCCCTACCATGACCCATCAGTACATCTGGAGCCTGTCCTAGTAATGAGATAGCAATGGGCACAGGTTGCTCCACTTCCTGCTAGAGCCCAGACAAGATTCATTGTGGCTGCAGAGGGTCTGGGATGAAGAGCTGGGCTCTGCCTGCCCTGCCTCCACTTCTGGATGGGGTGGCTTGGCCACCTGGAATGCCTCTGAAATAAATCCACCAAGAATGCTGAGAAGGCCAGGTCTGCTTTCTTCCATGCTGCTTTGCTCCTCACTGCATAACTGGGGGGAGAGGGAAGGAACTACCCCTGAGAACTGGGGGAGAGAGAGAGGGCTAATTCTGTGGACCCTTGGGGAGAGGGTGGGTGACAGCTCGACACTGGCAGAGAAGGAGGAATGTACATGCTGAAAGTGCAGGAGAGGAAGGGCTATGGATGGCCATGGGAAGTAGGGGAGAGACAGTTGAGATGCTGTGGACCTGGAGAGTCCTCTCATCCTGCAGCACAACATGTTGCCAATGGGACAGCTGTGCTCTTCACAAAAGCAGCTGAGGTTGGCATCAGGGTTCCTGTCATGACAGAAAACTATGTGCTGAGGGAGATTGGAAAGGTTTTTTGCTCATGGGTTAGCAGGGCTCATTGAGAAGACTTTGTAACTGGGAAAGGGGATGATATGACTGGTGGGAAGATGAACAGCGTGGCTGAACAGGGAGCTGTTGCTGGAACTCAGGAACAAAAACAGGAGCAGGCAACTCAGGAAGACTACAGGCACCTCATTAGGGCATGCAGTGATAAAATTAGAAAGGCAAAAGCCCAGCTAGAGCTCAACCTAGCCACTATTGTAAGGGATAATAACACATGTTTTAGCAAGTACATTAACACCAAAAAGGGAGCCAAAGGCAAATCTCCATCCCTCACTGGACTCTGAGGGGAACATAGCTGCCAAGGAGGAGGGAAAAGCTGGTGTACTTAATGCCTTCTTGGCCTCGGTCTTTAATAGTCAGAACAGTTGTCAGCAGGGCATTCAGTTCCCAGAGCTGGAAGACCGGGATGGAGAACAGAATAAATCCCCATAATGCAAGAGGAAGATGGTAGCAACTTGCTATGCCACCTGGATACACACAAGTCTGTGGGGCCGGATGGGATAAACCCAAGAGCACTGAGTGAGCTGACAGAGGATATGGCCAAGCCACTCTCTACTATTTATCAGCAGTCCTGGTTAGCAGGGCAGGTTTGAGATGACTGGAGGCTTACCAGTGTGATATCCATTGACATAAAGGGCTGGAAGGAGGATTCAGGGAACTACAGGCCTGTCATCCTGGCCTTGGTACCAGGGAGAGATAATGGAGTGGCTCATCTTGAGTGTGCTTACATGGCATGTGCAGGACAACTAGGGGATCAGACCCAGCCAGCATGTGTTCATGAAAGGCAGGGGCTGCTTGACCAACTGCTTCTATAGCCAGTTGACTACCTAATGAAAGTGGGAAAGGCTGTGGCTGTTATGTGCATGGACTTTAGTAAAACCTCTGATACCATCTCCTGAAGCATTCTCCCGAAGAATCTGGCAGCTCATGGCCTGGATTGGTGCATTCTTCTCTGGCTGGATGGCTGGAGAACTGGCTGGATGGCCAAGCCCAGTGAGTTATGGAGAGCAGAGTTAAATCCAGTTGGCAGCCAGTCACAAGCGGTGTTCCTCAGGGCTCTGTCTTGAAGCCAGTCTTGTTTAACATCTTTATCGGTTATTTGGATGAAGGCATTGAGTGTGCCATCAGTAAGTTTGCAGATGTTACCAAATTGGGTGGGAGTATCAATCAGCTCAAGGGCAGGAAGGCTTGGGAGAGGGATCAGTGCAGGCTGTATCCTTAGGCCAAGGTCAGCTGTCTGAGGTTTAATAAGGCCAAGTGCCAGGCCCTGCACTTTGGTCCAAGCAAAACAAGAAGATTGGGCAGGGAAGGACCTGGGGGTGATGGTCGACAGCCAGCTGAAAATCAGCCAGCAGCATGCCCAGGTGGCCAAGGAGGCTAATGGCATTCTGGTTTGTGTCAGCAATGTTGTAGTGGCCAGTAGGACTAGAGCAGTGACTCTTCCCCTCTACTGGGCTCTGGTGAGGCTGCCCCATGAGTGCTGTGTTCAGGTTTGGGCCTCTCAGAACAGGGAGGACACTGAGGTGCTGGAACACATCCAGAGAAGGGCAGCAGCTGGTGAAGGGCCTGGAGCACAAGTCTGAAAAGGACTGTCTGAGGGAAATGGATTTATTTGGTCTTGGGAAAGAAGGCTCAGGGAGACCTGATGGCTGTCTACAGCAACATCAAAGGTGGGCGTAGTGTGGTAGGGGTGGTCTCTTCTCCCAAGGAACAAGCAATAGGACTATAGAAAATGGCATCACACTGCATCAGGGGATGGTTAGATTAGATGTTAAGAAACATTTCTTCACCAAAAGGGTTGTCAAGCACTGGAACAGGCTGCCCAGAGAGGGGGTGGAGTTAGCATCATTGGGTACATTAAAAAAAATGTCCAGGGATGGCACTTTTGGCAAACAATTTAGTAGATATGGTGGAGTTGGCTTGATGTTTGTACTTGCTGATTTCAGAGATATTTTCCAACCTTAAACAACTCTTCTATAAATTGGAAGGTAGATTTATAACTTGTTTTCTGTGGGCTAATTATACTACGAATATTTAAATGCGAGTTCTTTTATCCAAGTAGATATCTCTCTTTAATTATCTGTCTTTACTCTTTGTACAACACAAGGTAACACAGCAAATGAATGAGTATAGTTGGATATATATACGAATGTTAGCTTATGAATGATAGTATAGCTTGATAAACATTTTTTGTTCTGTGTATATTTAGCTAATGTTTATAACTTTTTAAAAAATAGATACATAAAATGATCATTAGGTTTTCTTGCTTAAAGTTATTTTCTAAAAAGGCAAACAGTAGATAGTCAGGGAAAAATGTTCTAGATAATTCTGAAAATTTTGTCCACTTATTAATTTTAAACTAGAATACAAGTAAAGTGCAACAGTATCTCTGAAATCACATTTAAAATAAGAATGCTTATTTTTAAAATATAAAATTAAGTATCTGATGAAAAATATTCTCAGATTATCCTTTGTAGCAGACAATACCATTTTATGCTTTATTTCTGAATCAAAATGGAAATATTTTCCACTTTTTGTTGTTGCTGGTGGTGGTGGTGGTGTGTGTGTGTGGGGGTGGGGGGGGTGGGGTGTTTATTTTCCCTTAAATACAATATCTGAATTTCAGCCAGGTCTTTGAAGCTGTTGTATTACAGACATATATGTAGTGGTAAGGACTGTATGATTACTTCTGTTTTATATTTCACTTTTAAAGTAAAATAAAGCAACCAGAGCAGAATTCAATAAAAACAATTAGGGCATTTAACCAGGACCTATTTTAACCATCTGTTTTATCATTCAGAGACTGGAACAAGCCAGAACAAAAGACAGTGGAGTACCAAGAATTCTTCAGCTTGTATTGTGCTGGATATTGATTCATTTGAGAAGCAATGGAATGCATAGGGTGATACTCAAATAATCTTTCCTATGCAGCAAAATTTGTGAAATCTGTCTGGAAGTAATGTTCCTGAAGGGAGCTTCCAACTGTAAGGCACAATGGCCAGGCAAAATATAGTTTGATTCTTTCTTTGTGAGATGTGCAGAAACAGTGAGGATAAAATTAATCTCCAAGCACTTAAACCTATGATATCAGCTCATTGTCTGAAGATTGTGGTTAATTATGTCTGAAGCCTATTCTTGATATCCTCAAAAATATTAGCCCTAGATTTGGTGCTGAATAAGGCAGTTTTACATACCCTTCTATCCCTCAGATTCATTGGTAGGAAGGCTTGACACTGACCTTTGCCTGAGTATGAAATTTGCTAAATTAAATTCAGCAGAATGCAGAAGGAATTTGCTATCTCAAAAAAGACTGGTTATTTAAATGCTAACATAATCTAGAAAAATGTTTATTCTGGCCTGTCTGTTCCAGTGCTGAGAAAGAAGGCTGGGGAAGAGTATACTAAAGATATTTTTTGCTTTTTTTTTTTTCCCCCATTCAAATTTTTTGCTATAAAACCGAAAATATCCTTTACTATGAATGACAGAACAGTCTGGGACAACACTAAAGGAATTTGTATGCAGTAGCTTTCAATGTTCAAATCTGGAAAAGTGTCCTTTAATCCCAAACCAATTAAAATAAAATCTCATGTTGACTAATGAAAAGTACAAGAAAAACAGGATTATCCAGTGTTAATGCATATGAATTGGAGGTAATATGACTCGATACAGAACATGGGTTCTGCATCTTAAAATACATTTTCATAATGGTGGCAGAAAACAGGCCGTGAATTAACTTAAATTTTCTTTTATGTGGTATTTGTCTTACTGTTCTCAAACCCAATGACCTAATCAAGTGATTCCTGCCTATTATGTCCCATATTCTCCCTGTTTGATCTTCAGTGTATGGGCAGACTTCTGTGAATATACTAGATTTTTTTAGAAGCTGCTGAACAGCCAAACTAGCTTTCTGGTTCTGACTCTGTTTCAGTTTTATTAAAATATTTCTAGTGAGAAGTCTCAATAACTTTCACTGCTGTTTAAAATGAGGCAAAGATTGGCAGAATAGAGGAATTAATCAGATTCTAGATTCAATATTGCTGTGTGGGTTTTTTCACTGTTGCAGTGATTTTCAACTGATGAGGGCATCAACATTGTAACTTTTTGAATTTTTTTGTTCAACTATAGAACCATGATGCTGACTTTCTTTTTTCAGGATTTCTGGACCGTTCATGCTTTGTAGTTGTAAATGTTTTGTGCAGGATATTTCAGTGAATGAAATCTATGCCCCATATATTTAAACAGTAAACAGTGATATCTCAGTGGTTTAATTCCATTCTCAGCTTCACAAAAGTTCTCATTCACGTAACAAACTTGAAGCTTTGCACTAAGATAACAGCTGTTCATACCCTGCAGTACAACTATTGGGTATGTGAAGTCTCTAATCTTCAAATAAGCAGGAAGAGGAAAGCATTTTGATTTTCTTTACTTTTTAAGCTGCCAAATAATATATTTTATTTGTGTATTTAAGCCAAGAATCAAAATTTTCCTTGGGTGTTTTTGTGTCAATTTCTGCATTTTTTATCAGTAGAGAGATGAAGTTGAATTTTAGATTTTCTCCCTCAAATAGGTGCTGCTTTCTTAACAGAACAGAATTTCAATCCATTTCCTCCTTGCCATTATGAAACTACTTTGTGTTGGTAACTAATTTAACTAACTGTTTTTGGATCAGATCACTGAGCAGTTTCTGATGCCAGTATGTATATGCACCAGCTGTAGCACATCTTTCCACTGATAGCTCCTTCAGTGAGACAAGAACCCCGGCACAGATTTCTGTCCATGCTGAATATGTTTTTTTCAGAAAGCATTTTTTTTTGTGTGTGTATGTAAAGGAAAATAAATTCTGATGGCTATGACAGAAGCCTGAGCTGTGTTTTTCTAACAGTTGACTCTGTCAGCAATTTGGCCCTTGCAGACAGAATGTTTACAGTTCTCTCTTCCCTGAGAGACCAGGCACAAGTAAAACCATGGAGGCTTGATGCAACATCGTGTCCACAAACATGGATTATTTCACTTCTTATGATGAGAGCAAATGATTTTTAAGGTGTATTATGCTTCAGTGCATGTATCTGCTCAATAAGCCTTTTTTTACAGACCTGTTCTGATTAAAAGCACTCATATCTAAGCAACAAATTTTACCATCTTGTAAAGCCTTCTCATTTAATTATTTCATGCACTGAAATTCAAATAATATCCTGTTATATGGTAATGCTCCTCTGTTTTGACTCCAGTTAACGAAGGAGATACCTTTTTTCTTATAGAGCAATCACTAATATTGTAATGAAATGCTGAATTTTGTTCTGTTTTTACAAATGCTTGTTGTGCTTTACACATATCAACTTGCTTGGGGTTGTGTAAAAATAAGATGGAAAATCTTTGATTTTCAGTGAAAACTTCACTGATGGGAGACTACTACTTTTTGACAGCTCAATAATCAGCCATTTCCAGCCTCAGAGGTGCTTGCTTCCTCCAACCTCGTTAAATTATTTTTTCTCCCATGTTCTGCAATTTTTTTTTTAATTCACTTTCTGCAATATTCATGTAATTTGGTGAAGCTGTTTTTGCTCTGGGGAAACAAGGAGGTCTGTTCTAAACCCAAGGATTCAAAGGCAGGATATGCTTTACTAACTCACCAGTAAAAGGGTTGTGAAATAATAATTAGATGTTGTTGGTTGTTAGTTTTATGGTTTTAATTTTGAGGTATTTTATTGATTGGTTACTTCCCTGAAAACAGGGTTGCATTCTGTCAAACGGCTGTGTAACAGCAGGCAGAAAAAGCCAAAACTAAGTGGCCTTGGTACTGTAAATGTGGACTGAGAGACAGTTTTGATCCATTTTTTACCTAAAATGATATTAATTTCTGCTTGAACAGGTCACAACATATATCTGCGTCCCACACACCCAGTTCTCACATAACTTTAAAGGTAATTTAAAAGGTGTTATGTGTCTCACCTGTCTAATTAAAGTCTATTGTCATCATATAATCAGTCCTGGTTTAGATGAAAGTGTCTGAGCAGCCAAAATCACTGCAGATTGTGCTCATAGGTAACGGTGAGAGACTAAAGGACTTTATTCAACAAGTTGCTTGCTTTGACCTCTTAGAGTAGGTGAAGTTAAAGAACCTCCATTTGAAATGCTGTCATCTCATGGTAATATGAGATCTCCTTCTCACATAGATGATAAGCTTGAAGCAGCTTGCTTTCTCTTAAATGATCATGTTTAGGATAAACATATCTGTACTTGATACTAAGAAAAACTCAGTATTTTAGGGATTAAAATTTTCAGACCAAAACAGATTTGATTAAAAGTTAGAAAGGAGAGCACACTCTGCAATGAAGAAGTTAATTTACAATGTGAAATACCTTTTGAAATTAAACTCAAAATGAAAACATAAGATTAATTCTTTTTATTTTTCAGAAACATGTTTTAATTCTTTCCTCTCTCTTTTTTTTTTTTTTAATACCTTGAATGGAGATCAAGTTTGGAGATAAAAATCTCTCCAGAAAAGGTGCTAACAAAACTCCATTTAGGATTTCTTTCCCAGTCCTTAATCATATATGAAAAAAATTAACATGCAGAGACTTTTATCAAAACTGTGCAAAATTCATATAATTTATATGTCTTTGTTAGGTAAAGTAGTTCTACGACAGAATTATTTTTGTTGGCACTCAATACATAAGGAGTGATATCTATCGCCTGTAGAGTAGTTTATGAAGCCTGACACCAAGTATAAATGAAAACAGAATTATAACCTTTATATTATATGTAAATAGAAAAAAAAAAAATAAACCTAAATAGGTTGTTGCCTTTCTATTGCCTTTCCTTCCTCTGAGATTAGACTTATTATTACAGTGTTATCTTACCTTCCTCAATTCCTGGGCTATTTAAGAGGCTTTTTAACAGATTTGATTGTTGGCAGATGCTTGGCATTCAATTACTCTGGCAGGAGCTAAAATCCTCTGGAGTCCTTAATATATAACTGTAAATATGCATATTGAATTAGACAGCAAATTATGCCCTTATAGTGGAATACTCAATTATTATTTTAATATTACTTATCAACTTTGTTATTTCTCATTATTGGAATAGCTAGGTTTATATTCTCCTAATAATAGATGACCTAATTTTCTTTTTCAAACAGTAATGAGAATGCTATGGAGTCAGCATTTGATTATCTGCAGCTAAATCTGCATTTAATGCAGATACCTAAGCCACCATAGTCTGTAACCCAGGCAGATACCTTGGGCAGCCATATATATGATCCAGGGGCTTGTAGTTGAAGTCCATACTCAGTTTGGGAGATTTACAATCACTCATCTGTGTTGCTTCCCTCCCATCCCTGGTTTATCTTCTCTAATTTCTGGTTAGATTAAATTGAATAGCTTTTTTGTAAAGTTGAGTAAATGAGTATTTTTATGTAAGAAACTTTTACAGTTCTGTATACAAAAGTCTCATTTTGCTAATATAGCCAACTCTTCAGAAAAAAAGAGAGCATTTTTATTTAAAGCCAGGGTAGTGAAAGGCAGTGATAACATTTTGAGTTTTGTTGCAGCTTCAGTAACAGAAAATGCATGAAACATAGAAAATGCATGAAATAGAAAATTAGGATCCCTAGTTTTTAGTTACCTTCTCATAGTTGTAGATGGAACGTTGAGACCTTTTTACATTAAAAATTATTTTCTTTTACTGGCCTCACATCTAGAGGGAACATCTTGTTCAAGTAAAAGTGACAAAGAAATGACACTAATAAAGCATTGGCTTACATTTCAGTCTCAAATTGGAAGGGTTTTCTCTGTAATTGTCCTCTATTTTTCTTCTAATTCCCCTAATGAACTGCTACTTTATGATAAATTTTGATTTATGTAGTAGAGCAATGAATGATGGTGTTAAATAAATACATTTTGGAGGAGAAAGGAAGAAAGCAATAAAGGATAGGCTGAAAAATATAAAAAAAATTATGAGTGGATATTCCAGTTTGCTGTTGAATGTTTAATAGAGAAGTCTTTTCATAAAAATCTCAATTCTCTAGAGGAACCCAATTTCTAGATAAATATTTCTCTAAAATAATAGAATGAAGTTTTGATACAGTAAGGTTCACTGTATCTACTGCACTGTTTTTGCAGCAGGGTGAAACTGTCAGTCAATGCAGCAAAATCAGAATGGGGGTTATGACAGTCCTGCAGCAAGTGAGCTTCAGCTTTGGATGGGGATTCCCACAGAATAAATTCATTTAAAAGAAATTTTAACTCTTCTTAATGAAAAAACTCAGGAGTTTTCTATCGGAGCTAACAGACAGTGGGATCCAATAAATGTAATTTTGTAGGGGCTAAATCACTCTCTTAGTAGTAAAGTAGGATAAAGGTAAGTAGGGTGTTGCAGTTTTGTGTGGCTAGGTTTGGGTGGAGAAGAGTGGGCTGCAGAGGTGGCTTCTGCAAGAAGCAGCTAGCAGCATTCTCCAGGCTCAAGACAGCAAACACCAGCCAGCTTGAGGTCAGAGTTGTTGTTGTTGATCAAGGCCAAGCCCATCAGCAATGGTCACAGCGCCTCTGGGAATCACATTCAGGAGAAAAAAAATACTACAGACAGGTGCATTTTGCCACCAGAGAAGGGAGTGAGAAGATGTAACGAGCTGTGCAGACACCAAGGCCAGTGAAAGGGGAGGAGGATGAGCACCAGGAGCCAGAGAGAAAGAGGCCCCTGCAGCTCTTGGAGAAGCAGACTGACTGGGTGTCCCCGTCACAGCCCATGGAAAAGGCCAAGACCCCACCTGCAGCCTGTGGAGCAGGTGCAGATATACAGGAGATGCATTGGAGCAAGCCTCTGCCAGCACTTGCACCTCGTGGAGAGAGAGAGAGAGAGAGAGAGACCCATGACAGAGCAGGTTTGCTGGGGGGAGGCTGGTGACTCTGTGGAGGACCAGACTGGAGCAGTCTGGGCCTGAGAGACTGACAGACACTCTGATTTATGACTGCCTGCCATAGCAGTGACCCACGCTGGGGTAGCTGGTGAATTGCTGAAGCCCAGCAGGAAAGGACTCACATTGGAAAAGCTCATGGAAGACTGTCTCCTGTGGGTGGGACCCCGTGATGCAGCAGGGGAAGGGTGTGAAAAGAAGGAAAACAACTCATGAGGAGCTGACCAAAATCCCCATTACCCCAGTTCCTGCTCCTCCGTATGCCACAATGTGGGGGAAAGAAGGGAGCGAAATCATAACTAAAGTGAAGTCTGCTAAGAAGGGAGGGGTGGTAGCACTTCTCATTATCTGACTCTGGTTTTACTGGGTACGCAGTGTAATGTAATAAATTAGATAGTTTTCTTTCCTTTATTCCATGTTGAGTCTGTTTTGCCCATGACACTAACTGTAGAATGATCTCTCCCTGTCCTTATTTTGACTCCTAAGCCTTTCAATATGTATTTTCTCTCCTGTACATTTGAAAAGGGGAGTGATAGACTGACTTTGGTGGGCATCTGGCCTCCAGCCAGGGTCAAACCACCACATAGGGGAAGAAGAGAAATAAATTTCTAGACAGTTCTCTACATTTTGCTGTGTTTTCCTCTGTGACAGCTGGAACTAAAATACAAGTCTCGGTGTTTCTGCCTCTTCCCCAACTGTGTCTCAAAGATCTGACAAGCACTGATTCTCTCAGAAATTCAGGTTTCCTCTATAGTTCATTTTTCTTTTCAGCAGTATGAAGCTGACTCTTCTTTCATCCTATTTGGTAAATCTCTTCTCATTATTTTTCTTTCACAAATAATTTTTCCAATGTATTTATACAGATGATTTAGCTAATTTCAATATAATAGTGTAAATATAATCCTATTTGAATTATTTATTTAATATATAATACTACAATAATTAGCTTAAAGCATAATAACAAATATAAGTGTATTTATTACATATTCTATTTTAAAAACAATATTTAAATTTACATTAAAAAAAGATGGTTTAAGTAGCTCAGCTATTGTTTATGTCAAACCTGGGATACTGTTGAGTGACTCTGTAGAAATCAAGGGAAAGGTTATCAAGTTTGTTAGGGTCTTGTCCACATTGATTCTGTTAATTATCCCTGTTCCATTCTCTCCCCTCAAAACCTCCAGCCTAGGAAAGAATCCATCAGGATACTCTAAAATAGGAATTGCAATTTTTGCATTTAGTTGATGTGGATCTTTTTGCAGTTAGACACTGTTTTATTCAGAAAATTCTGTATGTGGTCCAAACAACTGTAAAAGTAATTTCCGCTCACTGATGGACTTTTTCAACAAACTCTTGACCACCTCTTGCACCTCAGGATTTTAGTTCCTCTTATGCTGTCTGCAGTCTATGTTCCCAAAGAACCGGGTTTAGAGGCAGAAGATGCACAGACGTCTACAGACACAGAGTTAATTATTTCATTTTCTCATATATGGGCTTATCACGTGACTAGCATCGTGCAGTATACCCATTTCCAGCTCATACAGAACATCCTTGGGATTCTCTGCACAATGCTGCACTGGAAACATTGTAGATACTTAATGCCCAAAAGCAGTTACATGCTTGGGGATGTGTTTGCCTATAAGCATGTGTTATCCTTGGGACATGTGTACAGTGGCTGATAGAGGCTTACAAATCTGTGGCAGTGAGTAGCAGATGGCTGGGCTCTCTGGAACAAAAAAAAGACAGGGATCTCCTGCAAAGAGTCCAGTAGAGGGCTACAAAGATGATTAAGGGCCTGGAGCATCTCCCCTATGAACTGAGGTTGTTCAGTCTTGAGAAAAGAAGACTTAGAGGGGATCTGATGTACATAAATATCTGAAGTGTGGGAGACAGAGGGAAATAGCCAGCCTCTTTTCAGTGGTGTGTGGAGACAGGACAAAGGGCAATGGCCTGAAGTTGGAGCACAGGAAGTTCCACACAAATATGTGGAAGAACTTTTTCACTATGACGGTGACAGAGCCCTGGGACAGGCTGCCCAGGGGTGTTGTGGAGTCTCCTTCTCTGGAGATACTGATGACCTGTCTGGACACCTACCTGTGCGTCCTATTTTAGGGAACTTGCTTTGGCAGGGGGTTTGGACTTAATGATCTCTATGACTCTGTGATTCTATGACATGTATGTTAATGTACTGTATGTATAACCACTTATCCTTGTCATTTTGATTATTAGGACAATGAAAACATGTTGTAGGCATAATCTATTGGCATTGATAGACTGTAAGCAACCTTTCCAGATCATTGCATTTAATAATTTGGATATGAAATCACACTGTGTGAGACAGAATAGGTCATACAGGAAATACATGGCCAATATGAAAATTCCTGCCTTTTTTTAAAAAATAATTATCCTTTAGCATATCAGGGATTCTAATTCTGAAAATCAGTGCCCACAGACAAAAAACTCTTACTTGTGCATCTCACACCTGTTAAACGATGGACCATAGTAGAAGTGCCACTAGTTTCCAATTGAATATAATGTAACATTTTACAGAGTTGTGTTCAGAAGGATTTTGGTAGAAAACTGTCCTTGATATACTAAGATTTTTATTACTGTCTTTGAATAGCCTTGTGATATACTCATCATTGATAATCCTACATACGCACAAAAATCATAGACTTTTCTCTAGTCAGCCTTTGTCAACATGCTCAAAGTAATTGTTAGTTCTATATATTCTTGCTGCCTAAGGCATACATCTTCTATTGAACTTAATAGAATCACAGAGTGGATGAAGTTGGCAGGAACATCTAGAAATTGTTTAGACCAGACTCCCTCCTTAATGGAGTGTTAGCTACAGCAGG
The DNA here is from genome assembly GCA_020800305.1 of Porphyrio hochstetteri. Taxonomy (NCBI): domain Eukaryota; kingdom Metazoa; phylum Chordata; class Aves; order Gruiformes; family Rallidae; genus Porphyrio; species Porphyrio hochstetteri. The sequence continues at coordinate 49,289,947 of CM036938.1, read as the reverse complement.
GTGCTCAGAGCTGTGTTCAGTTTGTTTTTGAGTACATATCTCCAAGAATGGTGATTCCACAATCTTTCTGGGAAACCCAAGTCAGTGATAGAACTTGAGGGAACAGTATGAAGATGCAAAAGGGAAGGTTCAGGTTGGATATTATGAAATGGTTTTTTTTGCTGAGAGGGTGCTTGGGCACTGGAACAAAGTCGATGCACTCAGTCCCATGCTCGGAGTTTGCTGGCCCTGTGTGTAGCCAGGAGTTGGCCTTGATGATCCTTATAGGTCACTTCCAGCTCAGTATATCTTATTATTCTATATGTTTTATTACCTTACTGTAAAGTGGGCTTTTGTATGTTTAATTGTATTCATCTGTGGTTTTGGTTTTTTCCCAATGCTTCTCCTGTTCAGAGCACCACTGAGAAAGTGTCTGGCTCCACCCATAAGGTATCAGAATACATGGATAAGAACCCCCAGAGCATCTTCTCAAGCTAAACAGCCCCAACCATCTCAACTTTTCCTGGTATGAGTGATACACCAGTCCCTTTGTCATCTTTGTATACATCCATTGGTCTCTTTCCAGTATGTCCATCTCATACTGCAAAGTTGCTGGCTGTCCTGATTCTGGCCAGGCCAGAGTTGACCTTCCCAAGCAGCCAGCACAGGTGAGCTGAATTAGCCCATGCTGTTTTCCGCACCACTTGACATCACTCCCCCATAAGAGGTGCTGGTTGGGGTGGAGTGCTCCTGGGTGCTTCAAGGGCAGGCCGGGTGCAGCCAGAACATTGGGTGCGTCCTTGTATCAAGCTGGTAAGGTACTTTGTATTATCACTGGGTGTTAGTGAAATTTGCCATGGGCTGTTATTATTCCCTTTCCACAGTGATTTTGTCTGTAAACTGTCCTTACTCCAACCCATGGTTACTCTGTCTCTTTCTCCTTTGGGACTGAGTGAGCAGTGTGTGGTGCTCAGCCCCTGGTTGGGACTGAATCACCACATGTGTAATGGCTGAAACGTTGCTATATGATTTCTCTTAAAATATAGAATTATAGAAGGTTTTGGATTTAAGGGGACTTTAAAGAACATTCAGTTCCAAAATTATCAAGACTGCTGATCAAATTTTAAGTATTTTGGGTTCAACTAGGCCTTTTGGTTCTCTCATTTAGAAGGTTTTACAGAAGTAGTTAATGGTATTTCTGCATAATCTATAAAGTTGAAAATTCCTGTTATGAATAGCGATTAATTTCTCTTTCAAGTTCTTATAATTTGTAAAGACCTTTCTTCAGATTAAATTGACTCTTAGCAGTAAAGTGGTCAACAATCAAATATTCATATATCTACTTTTATATACTAAATACTGAAAACTAGATTAGTTTTTCTTCATGACTTGTGCTTTTCTCCCAATTAATAATTATCTTGTTTGACTAGACTTTAAACTGCAGATGGCCAGCTGCTAGTTAAAACTCCTGTGATTCACTGTAGTGTGGTATCTCTCCAAGATCCACCTTGAAAAGCCAAGCTTCCTGCAGTGGTATATGCACTACTTTAACATTTTGTTTCAGATTACTCAAGCTGCTTTCCAATACTCCAGCAACTGTGCATTGCACAGGCTTTGTAAAAGTTAAGGCTCTATATGAAATAGATTGCAATATTTACATCCTTTGAAACGCCAGTTGTTAGTGTGTATTTTATCACTTTAATCCCTACTAGCATATTATATGCTGTCAAAGACTAAAACTTGTTTATGCATATCTAGCTTTTGCCTTGTAAATAATTATAGAGTAATTAATATCTAATGTTATTTTCAGTTATTTCCATAACCTCTAGCAACATTTTAAATTCTGTAGATCTGCCTGATGTGAAAATATCAATGAATTGATTTTTTTTTTTAATATTGAGTGTTAGATTTTTCTAAATAATGCTCTTTTTAATCTGTTACTTTCTATGTATTGGCAATTCTTTCTTACTGCAAACTACACCAGTCTTTACAAATACTGGTGAAATACTTCCTATTGCAGCCACTTGACAATTATTTTAGCTTTCAAAAAAATTACTTAATTTTAGCTTTAAAAATAATTAAGTTGTATTAGAAGCAAAAAATCTAGCAAAATTTGGTTGTTCAGTAGACTTAGTGAAATATGAAGCCAGACTGTTGTGCTTTATCTCCAAGTTAACTGATACATTGCTAAATGTACCCATTAGTAACCCTGGAGCTCTATCCTAATTCTTAACTGTAATATCTTTCCAGATAATAATTTGACACTTTGAATAATTACATAGCAAAAGAAACTCCGATGTTCTATTTATTTTTATTTTTTTAACACTACAAGGCATAGCTCTGACACAATTTTAGCTGTGCCTGCCTAACCTAAACCCATGGATGTTAACATGAAAATCTTAAGAGCATGGGTGTTTAAATTTCCTAGCTTATCTTATATGGTATAATCAGTCATCCTAAATTGGCTTGTCTCATACTATAGAAAACATTATAAAAAAATAGAAGTTCAGTTCACTTTAGACAATATATAGAAGTGGCTTTGAGAGTCTGTAGACCTTGATCACTGTGTACAAATTAAAAATTGAAAAGCTGATGAATAGAAATAAAAGCAAACACCTGATCAGCCAACTGGACAGCAAATCATTTTATCTTTCAGATGACTGATGGCCTCTTTCCTGTCTATGGAAAGAGTCCCATTCTTAATAAACGGTAGATTTGAGTACAAAGAAAATATTTATAAGAAAAACTTATTTCAAGCCATGTAACTTACATGAATTCTTTTCCCATTTACTTATTAGACAATTGAAATTAGTTTGCCAGCATTCTAAATTAGACAACACCTAGCAAGTGGGTAATCATCAAAACTAGTCTACATTAAAACAATATTATATGTCTGTAACAGAACACTTTTTTGTGTGTGTAGAGCCTTAAGCTTAAGACAGAAGGAAATAATAGTAAGGAGTGTTATTGAACAGACAAATATCAAACATTTCAATTGTGTGTTCAGTAAATCTTACCTTTGTGCTCGTTATGGCAGAACTTTAAAGACCGTTATAAATAGATAGTTTAAGCTAAGAAACACATTTTTTGGGTAAAATGAAAGTAGAAGTATATTTTACTTGAGTTAGCATTTTAAAGAAAACTGTGACTGTTTTTTGTATAAAGTAAAATGAGTGAAAATAATGATGATGAATAAAGAAAGGCAACCACCTGAGTAATTTGTTATCAAGAGCACCTTTCAAAAAGGTAACTACCCCAACTTGTGATTATTTTTCATTGGTATATAAAAAACAGAGTTATTTTCCCAACATTTTAGAGGAAATTTCTGGTTATGTGTTTAAAGAAAACGAGGAAAAATTCTGATGGTTGATATAGCTGCAGACTAGCTGCATGTTTGCTCTGTTAGGATAAAGGACTTTTTTTCAATAATAGCTTTAATTCCATGGAAACATTTTTAGAGGATATTTTGTGCAGAAAAGAGCAAAAGCAGGTGGCTCAGAGCAAAATTTTTTATGATCTACAGCTGTACCTATATCTCACAGGTTACACTGCTGAGTCTCAAACTGGCTTTCTTGACAGTTTTCTCTTCTTTTTTTTTTTTTTTTAAATGCTTGATGTGCTATGGGTGTTAGTTGATTTTCTTTTTTTTTTTTCCTTTTTTAGAAAAGTCATGTGCATTGTGTCCTTTGAAAGCCTATCTCTTCTATTAATCTTCGTCTACAGTGCAGTAATATGAAATAGTTCTCCGGTTTTTATTGATGTAAAACAGACAGAAAAATTAGAGGAGAGATGCCAGGTTATTTCCCCCATATTTTATATGTTTTAAGCTGTTTAGCACCCTTAGAAACTATTTTAGTCTCAAACTGTGGTAGAAATAAAGAATCTGTGATCTGTGTTGGAGATAATTATTAGTGATTCCACCTCTGTGATGAGATGCTCATTTTAAACTAAAACCTTTGTACTCCAGAGGGTCCCATCTCCATTTATTTGCACTGCTGCAATATATAGATGATTTCCTCTGATCAAATAGTGAGAATATATGGTGTAGTGAACTTCAGACAAGTAAAATCACATCTGAGTGTTTTCAGGAAGAATCTTCCTTACCATTTTACTTCTTTGAACCAATGTCTTAAGAGTGTCAGCTAATCAATGGCTTCTAATGCCTGCACTGAAACTAAGAATGTGAAACAAACATTTGAAACTTTACACTTAAAGTGCTCTAAACCTCATATCAGACTGAACTTGTGGTGGTTGCCTGCTCTAGGATTGAGGAAAAGAAGGTTTTTCTTTATTATTTTATGCATTTTATAATAATATTATATTTATATTATAATGTTATATTTAGTGCATTTTATTATTGTAAAGGACTTTCACTTCTAATATAGACTCATTAGCCTTCAAGATTCATTGTTGGTTTCCTACATACAGTTATTGTGAATCAACTACTAAATCAGTAAACCAAACAGGGCCAGGGAAGAGGCATGATGAACTCTGGACCATGGGCTGCGTATGCTGGAAAGGTTTTACCATGGTCCCCATTGTTGCTCTAGCACAGGATGCTGGCACTTTCCCAGACTATGCCCAGGTGTATTTCAGAGGTTGGCATGGGTCAGGAGCCATACCAGATGGGTAATTTAAATGCTACCATCCTTATTTGATAGGTAAGGTATTTTAGGTTCATGGATGTGAACCATGCTGTTTTACTTGTCCTCAGAGCTGTAGAATGGCCTCTTTAATTTCGTTGTGTATGCATTGTAGAGATATCTCCTAGTGGTTATAGACAATAAATCTACATCCTATGGAAGGCGTTTATTGCAACTAGTTTGACAGACATATGTAAGCAAAAGGTATACAGATAAACAACAGTGAAATGAAATCAGAATATATATTTTAATTGTGGTTTTTTGGGTGGTGTGTTTTTTGTTGTTTGGGATTTTTTTGCCAGTAACCTTTTCCAGTTATCCTGCATCTTCAGTTTCTCCATCTGTTATGGTGTGAAAAGGGATTGTCAGTAGTTACTGTTATCTAGGGAACTGAGTGAAGACTTCATGTTCCTTATATCAAATGCACCCTTGAATATCCTAGAGTGAAACAAATGCTCTGTATTCTGCAATTTAGTTTATTCAGTGTGTTTCCATCACTGCACAAATGAAAACAACTCAGTGTGAGAAAGACAAAAACTTCAGTACATCACTCCAGAAGCATTTGGACTTCTGAGGTTATTATCTTGCACTGTAGTCCCTTCTCAGCACAATGTGTGCATGAAGAAGCAATAGTGCTCATGATTTGAAATCTCCTTTACTGGTGCAATGAAAATGGGTACCTCCTCTCCTATTCTGATCTATGTTCCTTTTATTATTTTTCTTGTTAATGAAGCAGGAAGATGAATTTTCTTCTCTGCAAGGACAACTTTTCTTAGCCTCTTGGTCACTCACTTCATTTAGTGTAGGGTTATTATAGTAGATCAACCTTGTATATCTAAATTTATTCTCTAGATAAACTAGTTTGAGATAGGTGCTTGCAAGAATTTCCTTTTCATGTGGGCTTAAATGATTAGCAAGTTAATAATGGAATCACAGTAGAAGAAACTAGGAAGGAAGAATTTCATAGTTCTTAGCCAAGAAATGCAAGATCTCAGCTGTGACATCAGAAAGTTATCTGATGACACAATAGATATTTTATGTCCATTGTCAAAGAGCCATCCAAAGGTGTCAACAAAGTAAGACAGACTAGTTCATGTTAATGATGAGATCCTAGTGACATAAGACATATTTTAGAATTTCAGGAAAATGACATTATTTCATCTTCGAAAGGACAACTTTTAAAAAAATCTACTGTTCTCAGAACTTTCCAGATTCCCTTCAATCAGCCATCAAAATACAAGCCAGTCAAACATGAAAAATATTTATAAGATTGAAACAGTGGGAGTCAAATACATGTTTTGTCTTTTCAGTATGTTTATTAGCCTTAATAGTAGGCAACTGTCATATATGTATGTAAAATTTTCTGGACCAATATTCAACAGGATTTTATGTGATAAAAGTTATGATATCCCATGGATATAAACTATGACTTCTTTGCAAGATATAGTACAATTTCAAATTACTTTAATAAGAATTTATAAATGGCCGCTGAACCCCGTGAGAGCTTTATTTTAATGTTAAAATTTTGCTATGCTAAGAGATATGCAGGTGTCTAATCAGTTCTTCATAAGCTCACTTGAAGCCATTTTAACAAAACTAAATACATTATAATGGCATATTGCATGAAAATGAACAGGAAATTAAAGAGGTTATGAAAGAACATTATTAAATATGAGTATAAAAGCAAATCTTCTGTGTATGAAACAAAAAACTCCCCTAGATTAAAAACTGAGTCATGCTTCACTAATTCTATCATCTGTCTTTCACATGGGAATGAAAAATAAGACAAAGCCCAGAAGCAGCAATACACATTGAATCCTGAGTTAATAAAGATCATTGATTACAAATGGAACTGTGCCAAACTGGAAAAAAATGATTAATTGATAATTTAATAGCCAGCATAGATCTGCTTGAGAGACTTCTGATTCAATTGGTGATAGCATGCCATTAATGTAGTTCTCAGAAGGGAAACCTGAAGTCAGCAGTGTGTTCAAGAATAAGGCATGGACCAAATAATGTCACTTGAAACTGAGAATATGTTCTTGGAAACATAATGTCTCTTCAAATGAAGGGGTTTTTTAAGAGTTATGATTATTATGATTCTGAAAGTATACAGAAAGTGCAGAATACCAGTCTTCTACCTACTTATCTAATTTGGAACTATATTTCAAAATATTTGCTTCTTACCATTCTCTTATTTATTCATTCTTAGAATAAAATCTTAGGAGACTAGACTTCATTGAAAACTAGCTCTTCAGTAAAGTGGTTTATGTCAGCATAAAAATGTAGTAAAACTTTTCAAAATTGTCTAATTAAGAAACAAAGATGCACTTAAAATATTGTAAGCATGTGAAAACACAAGTGTTACTGAATCTTGTTTCTGTAGTTAATTACTATCCATTGCAGTTGAAAGATTTATGTAAAAAAATAGTTTTCAGATTTTTTAAAAGTTGGTATAGATATTTTATTTTCTCTAAATAGATAATCTTTTTCTCTTTTTTCTCTTTCCAATTGGATTTTGATACTTTACTTTTGATGGAAGATTTAGCTTAAATTCACGGTGTTCTTCTCCAATTCTTCCATAGCATATTTAGGGGTGATTTTCTGTGGTGGGTCGCAGCAGTGTGTTAACCCTGGCTGGAGGCCAGACACTCACCAAAGCTGCTCTATCAATCCTCTTTTCAGCTGGACAGGGGAGAAAATATATATTGAGAGAATTAGGATTTGAGAAAAGAACGGAGAGAAATCATTCATCAATGACTGTCACAGGCAAAATAGGAATAAAATTCACCTAATTTATTACCCAATCAAAACAGAGTAGGATAATGAGAAATAAAACAAAATCTTAAAACACCTCCCTTTACCCCTCCCTTCTTCCTCAACTTTATTCATGGTCTCTCTACTTCCTCCCCCTGGGCAGCATGGGGGTGGGGGGGTTCTTGGTTCTGTCAGACCTAGGGGAATCTTCTAGCCGCTTCTTGCAGAAGCCACCCCTGCAACACACATCCCCACCCCCATCAATAAAAGCCTTCCATGAAAACCCAAACCAGTTTCATACTTTGGTTAAATTTCCAGTAATGACTTTAGTGTCACCATGCACAGGTGTAAAATATCTGCACTGTACATGTTAGGAGATACCAAGATTATATTGAAAATAAGAAGCATTTGACTAATTCATTTTTTTAACCAAAAGAGACGTAACTTTTCCTTGAGCATTAGTCAGAGTGAAGTATAAAATGTTTAAGTGATAAATAGGACAACTGTCATGAAGAGCTTGATTACATAGCAAAATCTTGTCCAGGAGGTGAATATGGCAAATTGCAGAAAGAAACGAGGTATCAGGCCTAGATAAGAATTAGAGCGTCTGTGACTAAGACATAGTGAATAGGACTGGGGACTGATTAAAATACTGGAAAAAGCAAGAACAAAATCACATGCCAGTACTAAAAGGTAGTCAGTTGTTATTTATACTTATATGGTTCTCTGAAAAACAAAATATTTTTGGACTGTGTGATAATTTAGGAACTCTTGGCACCAGTTCATAAGAACAGGACTGACTTTCCTTTTCCTTCTTGCATACACGCTTTTCACTCATCCTTGTTACACATGGCTGCCTTTACACCTGGTGCGTAATTACCATTTATTAAAGCCACCCAAGCAATGCTCTAGAGACCAAGTGTAGTTTCTAGAGTAAATTACTGGTTTTATTTTTCTTTGAAGCTATATATTACCTTATGGTAATGTGCCATGTGAAACTTATATGGGGAATTCACAAGTTTTGATTCAGAGCTACCCAACAATGTACTACCACCAGCAACGTGGCTTTCAGGTTAATTTGTCTGTTCTTGCTCTGAGATGCATCCCTTTGCATGGTAGGCTACTTGCTTTTATCCTCACAGAAACTACAGCATTTATTCTTGACTATTAGGCTGGTAGTTAGAAACCATCCTCTACAGTTACCAGTCACAACACATGTCTGTCTCTAGGCAGCTGACAAACTCTTGCTTCATCTGCACCTTTTACCATTGCCTTAAAGCAAAATTTTAAAATAGCGGCATATGTACATTGGTTTTGTTCTAATGTATTCCTTCCACTAGGTTTTCCTTTTAATTGACAAAAATTAAGAATTCATACTATATAAGCATCTATTCCCTTGTTACTTTGAAGCAATAGTGTGGTTTCCTTTATTGTTGCCTTAATGTGTGTGGCTTGCAATGTGATTTTGGTGCTTCTGAAATAAGTTCCTTTTTGAGGAGATTAAAAAACAGAACTGTCAAATCCAATGTGTACTAGGTAATCTCCACCCTAAAATGCAGAGGTAACTGTCTGAAACAGTGATTCGTGAGTAACTCTCGTACACAAGCATGGTAGGAACATGGGGAAACTAAATGTAGTTCAAAGTAAAGCTGCTGAACCCCACAGAGTGTAGTTGTAGAAGTCTCGCTACAAACTATGTTAGTCTATTGGTTCACTTCCACCAGTTTACTTGCTAATATTCAGGAAAGAAAGATCTCTCTGAGGTTCTGTTCTAGTCTTACTCTTCTAGTTCATTAATTCCCTGATGATAGATGCTTGTTTAAGAGAGCCTCATGTTGTTAAAGAATGCATTAGCACATTGCTGAGGGTTTTGGTTGGTTTTTTTTAGAGCTCCTCAGTAAAGTATCCTAGTGTCTCATGCTAACTTCCATAGAATCCAACAGTGTCTATCATACAGAATTTCTGTTCTGTGGTTTGGATTGTTCAACCAATTTACTCCTAATAGCTGTAATTATTAACCTGATGACTTTCTCTTTGATATAAAGACATAAGCTCTTCATTATTGAAATGATCCTTATATTTTAATCAACTATAACATATAGATAGAGATCTAATTATGAGATTTGAAATCTCTGCACATTTATACATGCTAGCACATTTTCAGTAGTTTTAGGATTTGTAAGTAACAGTATTATATTACTAATTGGTGCAAAATATTTAATTCTTCTTTGGTATTTTTCCCCTTTATCTATAGGTACTGCTTAAAAAAACCTTCCCATTTTCTGCAGGAAATATTTCTGAATATTAAAATACATATTTCTATATACCATCTGACTCAGGTTGTTTCATTTTTCATTATCCGAGAATCATAGAATTGTAGAATGCATTAGGTTGGAAAGGACCTTTAAAGGTCCAACCCCCTTGCAGTAAGCAGGGACACCTTTAATGAGATCATGTTTCCTTGTTTTTAAAGTGTATAGTAACTACATATACTGACACCTGCAAAGCCATTTTTGAGAGGACTTCTGATACAGCTGAACAAAGATGGAAAATAAGTGGCTTTTGGACAGAGTGCAACAAGTTCGCAAGTTAATACTAAGCATACACTGGATTTCATTTATTATGTTTTAATGATGCGGGCGTCCTTAATAGATATTTGTTGTTTTGGGTTTGTGTGGTAAAGTTTTTGGGGGGAAAGGGAGGGGACAGGCTACAGGGTGGCTCTGTGAGAAGGTGCTACAAGGTCCCCTTAGGTCTGACAGGCAGTACTAGCTGGCTCGAAGATTGACCCACTGCTGGCCAAAGCTGAGACCACCAGCAATGGTGGTAGTGCATCTGTGCTGACGCATTTAAGAAGGAAAAAAATCCAAAACTAGCAGCAGCTTTTTCAGCCAAAGCAAGGAGTGAAAAGGTCTAAGAGAAACAACTTTGCGGCTACCAAGGTGATGTGGTTCATCCCCAGCTGGCAGCTGAGCACCATGCATCTACTTGCTCACCCTTTCCTCGACAGAATGGGGAAAATAGGCAGACAAATCACAGAATCACAGAATCGCAGGGGTTGGAAGGGACCTCGAGAGATCATCGGGTCCAACCCCCCTGCCAAAGCAGCTCCCTAGCACATATTGCACAGAGAGGTGTCCAGACGAGTCTTGAGTATCTCCAGAGAAGGAGAATCCACCACCTCCCTGGGCAGCATGTGCCAGTGCTCTGTCACCCTCACTGTGTAAAAGTTCTTCTGCATGTTGGTGCTGAACTTCCTATGCTCTAATTGCAGCCATTGCCCCTTGTCCTGTCTCCACAGACCACTGAAAAGGGGCTGGCCATTTCTCTCAGCATCCCATACTTAAGATATTTATAAATATTAATTAGGTCCCCCCCTCAGTCTTCTTTTCTCCAGGCTGAACAGCCCCAGCTTACTCAGCCTTTCCTCATATGGGAGGTGGTCCAGGCCCTCAATCATCTTTGTAGCCCTCCTCTGGACTTTCTCCAGGAGATCCCTGGTACTTTTGTACCAGGGAGCCCAGAACTGGACACAATACTCCAGGTGGGGCCTGAACAGGGCAGAGTAGAGGGGGAGGGTCACCTCCTTAGACCTGCTGGCCATACTCTTCCTGATGCATCCCAGGATCCCATTGGCCCTTTTATCCACTGGGGCACACTGCTGGCTCATGGCCAACTTTTCACCCACCAGGACCCCCAGAGCGCCTCTCCAGCAGGTCATCCCCCAGCCTGTACTGATACTGACAGTTATTCCTCCCCAGGTGCAAGACTCTACACTTGCTTTTATTAAACCTCATCTGGTTTCTCCCTGCCCAGCTCTCCAGCCTGTCCAGGTCTCGCTGGATGGCAGCGCAGTGTTCATGCGTGTCAGCCACCCCTCCCAGCTTTGTATCATCAGGTACTTGCTGAGGGTGGACACTATTCCCTCATCAAGGTTGTCAATGAAGATATTAAACAGGACTGGACCCAACACGGAGCCCTGGGGAACACTGCTAGTCACAGGCCTCCAGTCAGACTCTGCTCCACTGATCACCAGCCTCTGAGCTCGGTCTGACAGCCAGTTCTCAACCCGCCTCATTGTCCACTCATCTATCCCATGCTCTCTCAGCTTTGCTATCAGGATGTCATGGGAGACAGTATCAAAAGCCTTGCTGAAGTCAAGGTAGATGACATCCACTGCTCTCCCTCCATCCACCCAGCCGGTGATGAGATCATAGAAGGCTATGAGATTGGTCGAGCACGATCTTCCCTTGGTGAATCCATGCTGACTGCTCCTCATGACCTTCTTCTCTTCCAGTTGCTTGGTAATGGCATCCAGAACAAGCTGTTCCATCACCTTTCCAGGGACAGAAGTGAGGCTGACTGGCCTGTAGTTGCTTGGGTCCTCCTTCTCGCCCTTTTTAAAGACCAGAGCAAATAGTTGGAAAGTAGAAGAAAATGTGGCATACAGCAGACAATATCCTTGTGACAAAACCCAAAGGAGGTGAGAAATAGATATTTCTTGTTTAATGAAAAATTTGAATTTGTAATATGTCAGAAGATACAATGCATTTCTATAATTTAAGGGGAAAAAAAGCTAAAATAAAATACAAAAGACAAATAAGAAAAGTTACATTGCATAATATACCAAGTTTCTCATTGAATCCCTTAGTTAGTTTCCCCATTTCATCCACAAGCCATGCCTGTCAAAGGCAATCAACGCAGTCCAGCCTGTTTGCTGAAGCAGTGCCAGTTCCTAACAGTTATATATAAGCCAACTAGAAGTAGCTGGTCTATTAATTTTCTTGAACAGGTATCTTGTGACAGAAGCATATAAATTTCCCAAATATTGCTATCAGGTTAAGTGGAAGGCTTATTCCATTTATTAAATAAATATGTTGATTCTTTTCTCTTCTGTAAGGCACAGTAATTGAACAGCATAATAACAAGTGCATAAGTCTCTATTTTAAGCCAAGACTCCTTTTAACTTAGCTGATACTCCACTGAGCAATTTGCCCGTTAGTAGACATGTTATTAGTTATAAGTTTAGAAAAGTTTTACATTTGTCTGTTTATCTAATAAAATGTCTGTTTTTTTAATAAAATCTCACTGCATAATCAGATTTGTTATAAGAAAGTAATTTAAGAACTATGATACATTATTGTCATTGTCTAATTATTGAATAGTTAAGGTCATGTCTTTACTCCCATGGGCTACTTAAGACAGTAATGTTTATGGAATAAACGAGACTTTTTATAACCTTATTCCTTGAACATGTGCTATCCCTGCCATCATCTATGCACTTTATTTTGAGAATGAATTTATAGGAAAAAATCTGAGAATATTCTCTGTAAAATATGATAGAAAGGGAAATATAATATTGGTGCTGCTTATATAGTGATTTCATAAAAAAAAACAGAAAAAAGTGAACTAACAATAAATATAATGTACTACAATAAAGGCTAGTAACAAAAGTTCTCCCATGTTTCCTGATTGGAGGAAATATAAAATTTATATTAAAAACAATTAAGAAAAATATCTAGACCAGGTTTTGTGTTCCTCATTATAAGCATATAAATCTATTCTGACCTTTACTTCTAATACAAATACTTAATTTTAAATCTGCTTCCAGTCAGTATCTGATTTTTATCTTTTGTTCTTATAAATCACTACTAATTTTTGATAAAGTAATATGCAATTGAAGCTATGAAATTATGGATCTGATGAACCCTTTTAAAAAGTATACCATGCAGTTTCAGTGGTTTAACTAAACATGCTAGAGGGGTAGAAGATGTAGGGTAGTAAATGGATGGCTTTAGAAATCAAAGCTGAAATGAAAAAACAAATGTCTGGATTGGACTGTTTCTGTGTTTAAATGAAAAGAAAGTTTCCAAAACAGCAGATGAATGAGATCCATCTTGTGAGTAGGCAAGAATGTTATTGAGTCAGAGAGATTGATCTTAATTTTATTTGAATATTGAGCTATCGTATGCGTGGATATTCCATGGGAAGGCTTTCAGATTTTGCTAAACCAAGTTTTGACAAGCAAGACGTAAGAGGAAAAATTAAGGGCTTGTTTTCTCCATGGCTCAAAAGGCTAGGATACCTGTGTTGAGTGAAGTTGCCACTGCTTTGCATGCTGTGGAGGTCAGAGGGTCATAGCTATTGTCAGTAGAGTTGCAGCCTGCATCACTTCCTTGTCCTTGGCTGAAGAAGCTGAACAGCTGAATTTGAAATAAAAACAAATCACCCAAACAAAAAAAATCAAGTATTAGGTAGTTTTATCTACCCAATCATTACCCAAAAATTTATCATTCTTTAATAAGATGAAATAGCTAAATAAATAATTTTTGGAATAACTTTGCACTTTGTATATTATTTTTCTTTTTTTTAAAAAATAAAATTCTAAAATGAAGGCATTGCAGATGAGAAATACTGAAGTTACTTGATGTATGTGACTGCTTTGCACAATCTGTCTGACATATATTTGAAAAGTTATTGTCGAAATAATGATTAGCAGGTTATTCCTAGTTTATTGTTTTATACCACAGTGGATTTGAGATATTTCAAACTGATTCATGCCTAGTGGTTGTAGAAACATTTCAAGACGTATATAATTTTGTATGATATTAAAGAACAGACATTGTTTGGATTTGAGTCCTGACACTGGCATTATTTCTGTTCAGTGATACTTTTAGTACAATAAGGTAGATATTTGTTGCTCAACACTGAAAACAATCATCAGGGGGTCACATAATGAGCTATTACCTCTTGGCTGTTGATTTTTCAGTTGTAATATAGATAATAAGTTCTTTAATACTTGTGTGTGGGGAAGCAAGGTTGCTACTAAGCTACTCTGATTTTGCTTGAAGACTCCTTTATTAGAAGTTCGTTGGTGTATAAAGCTATTCCAGGTGAGATTAAACATGAAATAAATAGCCAGTCCAGTTTTGAGAAGCAATGAATTAATGCCGTGATTATGACTATGTTTAAAAAATAGGAAAACATATTGCTTCATTTTCTTCCTGGTAAAGTTGTCCTTGGCCTGAATTTTTTTCTAGCAAGGAATTCTACTTCTATGAGTGAAATACCTGTACTTTACACTGAATCTTCGTCTATTAATAGCTTCACCTGCTCATTAACTTAAAATAAAATTATTGAAAGTCGTTATTAATAATTCTTCAAGAAGAATCTGGTTTTATTTGAAATAGTATTTCTTGTGGCAGTATGTTACCTGAATTTTATTAAACCACATATCTTGTACCATAATTAATTTAAATCAGAAAATGCAAAAGCCTGCCTTAACCTCTATGTAATAATGTCTGCTTTTTGTGTTTGTTAAAACAAAAGCACACTTAATGCAGTGCATGGTCTTTTAACTATGTGACCTCAGCTGGACTCTTCTATCACTCTACTTCAATATAAAATATTTTCACTGAAATCAATGAGTTTGTCCACTGCCGATCTCTGAGAAGATGGCTTAGCTTTTGAATAACCTATGCCTTACTTAACCATATCTGCTTTAAAAAAATTCCAAGGGACAGTCCACCACTATAAGCACATATTTTTCTTCTTCTTCCCATTGAAAAGGAACAAAAAAATTTAAACAGTTGTCTGTGTGTATACATGTGGGATGCAATTTTTGTTAAGTTGTTGTCCCAATTTTGGTAGGGATAGATTTAATATTCATTCTAGCAGCGGTGTAGTACTTTGTTTTGCATTTAGGATGAGAATTTTGTTGATAATACACTGATGTTTTAGTTGTTGCCAAGCAGTCAAGGGCTTTTCAGCTTCTTTACTGCCCTGATAATGAGACAGGCTGGGGGAAGCTAACAGGGGACGCAGCCAGAAGAGCCGACCCAAATTGTTCAAAGAGATACTCCATACCATACAACATCATGTTCCTCTTATAAATGGAGTTAGGCTGTGTTGTAGTTTGGCCCTGGCTAGAGGCCAAATGCCCACCAAGCCGCTCGCTCACTCCCCTTTTCAGCCCAAAAGGGGAGAAAGTACATATCGGGAGGCTTAGGACTCGAGATAAGGACAGAGGGATCACTTTCCAATTAGTACAATGGTCAAAACAGATTCAGCACAGAATAAAAGAAAGAAAAGTGATTTATTACTACTACAACTACACACACAGTGAACCAGAGTCGGGCAATGAGAAGAGCGGCCAGGTCTTAAAACACCTTCCCCCCACCCCTCCCTTCTTAACAGACTTAAACTTCATTCACAATTTTACTCCCTTCTTCCCCCCACAACATGGGGAGGGGGAGGGAATGGGGAGTGGGGTTCTGGCGGTTCCTCACAAGCTGCTTTCCTTCTCCAGGTCTTAACACTTCTACTTCCCCCCAGCCCCTTGCTTCTTTGCACAGTTGACTTTACTCATAAATTCACTCCCTTCTTCCTTCCCATTGCAGCACAGGGAGGGGCAGGGAATGCAAAATAGGGCTTATCAGTCCATTCCTCCAAGAGTTGTCTTCCATCTTAGCTGGGGGGGAGGCATTCCACACGCACAGACTTTCCCTGCGGCATGGTGAGGTCCCACCCACACAAGAGTCGTATCTACTAACTTCTGCAGCATGAGACCTCTCTACTGGGGGGTTATTTCCTCACCACAGGCTTCTCAGCTGGACTGCCTTCCGTGGTTGCTGATGTTCGGGCCCAGACTCCCCTGGCCTGGTCCCCTTCTTCACAGGTCGTAGATGTCTCTGCTCCCTGTTCTTATGCATGGGCTGCGAGGGGACACCCACTCCATGATGGACTTTACCACGAGCTGCAGGCGAATCTCTCTTTCCAGCAGCCAGAGAGCCTCGTTCTTCCCCAGCCTCTCTCCTTCAGGCCTAGCTTTGGTGTCCACGCAGCTTCTTACATCTTCTCACTCCCTTCTCTACTGGCAAAAAGCGTCTGCCTGCAGTCTTTTTTCTCCTGTATGTATTTCACAGAGGTGCTGTGACCATCTCAGATTGGCTCGGCCCTGGTCAGGAGCAACTTTGGCCTTGAATTGGCCAATGTTTACAGTCTGGGACTTGCAGAAAGTTCTAGCTGCTGCTTGCAGAAGCCATCTCAGCAGCACAGCTACACGAAACTGCAGCAGACTGAAGGGAGGCTGTGGGCCTTGTGCAGCAGCTCAGCATCAAGTTCAGGGTGATGACTCAACACCTGCCTGCTGATGGATGAATTCCTTATTTCCCTTTGCTTGTGAATGTGGTCTGAGGATGTGCAATTTGGGCTGTCTTGTGTGGTTGCTGCGGGGTCTTGTGCAACACTGACTACAGGTGGAGAGAAATTGTGCTGTTCATCACTTGTTTTGTGTACATATTATTAATATACATTATTAATATTATCTTCCTTTTTTGTGTGCCCTAGTGAGCTGTTTTTATCTCAGCTCATGAGTTCTATCTCTCTCGTCTGACTCTCTTCCCCTTTCTGCTGGAGAAGAATGAGTGAGAGGCTGCATGGTGCTTAACTGTTGGCCAGGGCTAAACCACAATGGTAGTTCATTTTTAACCATTTTAATGCTTAGTCTGTACCCTTTTTTGGGTTATGTAAAATCCAATCTACCCATCTTAGAAGATTAGCCTTCAGCTAGTTCAAATATAGCCTTGTTGGTATCTTTTAGGCTTGTTCTTAGGTGTAAACTTCTTTGATGTTTTGGAGGGAATATTATGTAAGAAAATGCATTCAATACAATGCTTCATTTGCAATAACTCTTTGAAAGGCAAAATAATTTACTACAGTACCTTTAATTCTATGGTTTCAATCTGGTTAATCATATGTGTAATCATGCCCTGGATATGTCACTTTAGTTAAGTTATAGAAATCATTTGACAAGAAGGTTTTATTTTCAACCTCTGTCATAGGATGTTTGATGATCTTTTAGGGAATGGAATCCTACCACCTAAAAGTTGATAGAAAAAAATCTCATTGGCCAATTAGGATCAAGCTTTTTATTTGAGAACTCTTATTTTTGTCATCATCTGATTTGTATCTTTATTAATCAAACCTAATCAGCAATTCATTAATATAAGTTGTCTATAACATCCTGATCAAATTTGTATGTCAGCTGCACTACTCATATGAAGCAATTAGAAAAACTGACAATTTAGTTAACAGAAAAAAAGGCTTAACATCATACTTCCTTTTACTCTTTTGGTATCATGTTTATAAGTGTGAAGGTATCAGTAAAAAGTTACAAAAATTAGAAGAGTAATCAGTAATATCACATCTGTGAACTCCAGCCAGAAATTAAAATAGTTTTATTTTGTGGAGTCATGTGTTGGGTTGACTTGGCTGAATACCGGGTGCACACAGAGCTGGTATATCACTCTCCTCCTCAGCAGGACAGGGAAAGGAGAAAAATAAGATTGGAAAATACTGGTGCATCGAAATAAAGGCAGTTTAATAAAGAAAAAGACTGTGTGTGGAAGCAAAAGAAAAAACACCAAAGACTTGTTCTCTAGTTCCCATCAGCAGGTGATGTTCAGCCACTTCCTGGGAAGTGGGTCTTAAGTACACATAGCAGTTGCTGCAGAAGGTGAACATCATAAATAACAAATGATGTTCCTCTTCCTTTTCCTTTCTCTCAGCTTTTAACACTGAGAAGACTTCACAAGGTATGGAATATCCCTTTGGTCAGCTTGGATCAGCTCTCCTGGTTGTTTTGCCTCCCAAGATCTTTCCCACTCCTAGCCTACTGGTGACTGAGGGCGAGAACATGGGAGAGAAGGACTTGGTGCTATGCCTGCACTGCTAAGCAGTAACCAAAACCACTGGTGTGTTATCAACACCTCTCAAGCTACCAACACCTCTCAAGTTACCAACACACAGCATAGCACTATGGAGGGTGTTGTGGGGAAAATGAACTCTGTCTCAGCCAGACTAAATACAAGTGAACAAATTTTATTTCATATTCCTGATTTTGCTAGTGTTGTATTTGCTGACATTGTCACAGTCAGTAAGGCTCAGGTAGATGCAAATTAATTGTATTTACTGTGAAAAGCTGACCGTAAAATGAGCGCAGAGTCAGTATCTGAAGGAAAAAGGGCATGGGCTACAATGATCCATCTAGGGGACTGTAGTCACTGTCCCAGATTATTGAGGACTATATTTCTCAATTTCATAATTTTCTTAAGGTGCAGCTTGGTAACATAATGTTTTTCCCTCCTCTGTATCTTGCTTTATAAGGTAGTTTCTGTGATGACATTGAAGATTAGCATAACTGAGGTTAAGGTTTTAAGAACCTTTTGTCATTTCTGTTGTCTTCTTTTTTCTCATCAGGGTGGTGCTAATTTCATTCATTTTATCCTAAATGCATGGCCCAGTGTGAATTCTGCTCTTAAACTGACAACAGACATCAAATTCCAGTACAATGCATCAATACATCATTTGGTTTCACTTCATTTTGATGGCACTAAAGTATTTGTAAACGATTAAATAGATACTGCCTTTTCAAATATAATGAGCTAATTAACACAAAATAATTCAATTTAATTTATTGGAATGAACAAAGCTTTATACTTTCCACACAGTAAATGATTCAGTTCTTTGTCGAGAATGTAGCTTTCTGAAATCAGCAGATTAGAATTAGCTTTTGAACTGAAGACTATTTCAAATGTTTTTGCCTTCATTAGTGTTTCAGCTGGCATCAGGAGTGCATTTTACAGTAAATCTCCCTATTGTTCCCACGTAAGACACTTTGCATCTTAGATCATACTCAAAGCTCATGGACTTATGGAAGGAAATATGTGGTGCCAGAAGTGCCTTTAACACACTGCAGTTGACAGTAAGGGTTTTTACCTACTAATGTAGACATAATGTGCATCAGAGTACCAGAATTCCAGTTCCACCTCACACAGCTTTAATTGGTTGGTTGTTTTTCGGGCACTTTCATGCTTTGTATGATTATCTAATAATTATGGCTGTATTTGATTTTGATAGCAGCATTAGTATGGTTTTGATATCAACAGTAGCAGTAAACCATGGCCTAAGAGAAAAATACACTGGTTCAGAACTTAAAAATACAACCAAATACAGCATTTCTATTACTTACCTTTGCCAAGTAAGCACTGTTATGTCAAATAGGAAGTATCAGTTTAAGTATCTAACTTTTGCCTTCTTTGACTTGGTTGCCTGTGGCAAAAATTCCTGTATCTGCACATAAAAACTGTCCTGTTTCAGAAGTTTTGGCAATAGTCTACCCAGTTATTTGCTAAGGAGGAAAGAGAGGAAGAATGAGAGAAGAAAGAGGGAAAATTATTTCTGTGACCTTTTCTACAAATCATAAATATTTGGATTAGGTGCCATACAGACAACAAATATTTCCCTGCTTGAAGTATTTTAGAGCAAGGGCAGCAGTAGCAGCAAAAAGAATTCTTGTGTTCAGACTAAGTAACTGAGGCAGGTACTTCTTAGTCAACACAGGAGCTAAATGAAGCCTGACAAGATGTTACTGCACCTACTGACCTACTGCATGTTTATCTTATTATTGTTACTTTCACTTACATGCTATGGAAAAAAAGATCCGTACTTTCCTCACAATGATCTATCCAGTGCAACAGAATATATATGTTTTATGTGAAATGGTTTTAGCAGGAGTGGCACAAAACATATCATAAAATGACAAAGACCAATCTCAGTCTTACCTGAAATAAGTTACATCTACTTCCATGTTCTACTATTCTTAGATCTTGAGCACTGGGGTCAAAGATGTTTCAGGCAAACACCTCCTGTTACTCACATTGATTTTTCTAAGCAAAGTGGTTTATTACAAGATACGATACATGATCATTCAATTTAAAAACCTAGGGATTTCACTCACATGTCTTGTGGTTTTTTGGGGTTTTATTCCACAATTTAAATACCCGAAGTTTTAAACACCTACCGTGAGGTATGTGGTTGTCAGCTGCCTAGAGTAGTTTCATAATTACACAACATTGGTGTCCACAGTAAAGACAGCCTTCGGTTTTAAACATTGAGATGTGGTGAATCAGTAGTTAGGAGGAAAAGATGTGTCCAACATGCCCTTAGGGAAAGGTCAACAGATTTCCTGTCAAGTTCATTATGTTACACCATACATCATAGTTTAAGCAGCCATGATATCATAATTGCACAGAGGGGAGAAAATGTGCAGAAATTATGTTATGATCCAACACTCCTGTGTTTTAAATCATAAATGGCTAATTACTGTATTGTGGTGGCTTAGGCCTGGCTGGAGTCCAGACACCACCAAAGTTGGCCTATCACTCCACTTTTCAGCCCAAAAAATGGAGAAAATATATATTTAGAGGCTTAGGCATCAAGATAAGGACAGGGAGAGATCATCCCATAATCAACGTCATGGGCAAAACAGACTCAACACAGAGTGAAGGAAAGAAAACTCTCTAATTTATTACTCTGCACACACACCCAGTGAAACCAGAGCCAGATAATGAGAAGCGCAACCAGATTTTAAAGCACCTTACCCCCCACCCCTCCCTTCTTAGCAGACTTCCCTTTAGTCATGATTTCACTTCCTTCTTCCCCCCTTATTGTGGCACAGGTTGGGGCAGGGACTCGGAAAATGGGGTTTCTGGTCATTTCTTCAAGACCTGTTTTCCTTTTCCAGATGTTAAAACACCTCTATCTCCCTGCCTCCCTCCCTTCTTAGCAGACTTCACTTTAGTCATGATTTCACTCCCTTCTTCCCCCCCCAAAATTGTGGCACAGGGAGGGACAGAGACTGGGAAAATGGGGGCTTTGGTCAGTTCTTTGCAAGTTGGTTTCCTTCTTGGTGGGGGTGGGGGGAGGTGGGGGGTGGCATTAATTCACACACCCTCCCCTGCTGCACTGTGGGGTCCCATCCACAGGAGACAGTCCTTCACAAACTTCTCCAACATGAGTCCTTTCCCACAGAACTTTAGCTCTTCACCAGCTGCTCCAGCGTGGGTCACTGCTATGGCAGGCAGTAATAAATCACAATGTCTCTCAGTGCCAGTCCTTCACAGGGTCACCAGCCTCCACTCAGCAAACTTGTTCTGGCGTGATTCTCTCTCATGCTCATCTCTGTGTCTTTGTCTCTCTCCACCGGCTGCAAGTGATGGCAGGGGCTTGCTCCAACATGGGTCACAGCATCTCCTGTATGTCTCCACCTGCTCTATCCAGCGTGGGGCCTCTCCACAGGCTGCAGGTGGGGTCTCGGCCTTTTCCATGGGCTGCGGGGGGACACCCGCTCCACCATGGGTTTCTCCATGGGCTGCAGGAGCATCTTCTTCTATGGCACCTGGGGTGCCTCCTCCCTGCCCCCTTCACCAGCCTTGGTGTCTGCACAGTTCCTTATATCTTCTCACTCCCTTCCCTGGTGGGAAAATGCAGCTGCTTGGGTTCTTTTTTCTCCTAAATGTGATTCACGGAGGCACTGTGACCGATTGGCTCGCTCTTGGTCAGCAGCAACTCGGGCCTTGAATCAGCCAATATTTACTCTGCTGGGCCTGCAGAGATCTCTAGCTGCTTCTTACAACAGTCATTTTCTGCAGCCCCCCCATTCTTTTCCAGTACCCAGTTACACAAAACTGCGACATGTATACTATCTAGTTTGTCATCTTTGCAGCCTCTGAGCTTTCTAGTAAGTTTGGCTTCTGGAACTGCTGTTCTTCCTTTCAGTTTTTATAGAATTTTTCACATTTCTTAAACTATGAGCCCTCAATCTTTATAATCCAATTAAAATTTACACCTGCCTCCAGCTATTTTTTTTTAATTCAGCAAAAAGAGAAAAACTGGGTAACTTAAGAAAATGTTCAGTCGTAATTTTACTTAAATGCTGAATTTACAGAACTTCTTGTTTGGGTAGAAGTTGGTAAACACAACTTCAACTTGTTGAGAAAAAGACATAAAACTTCTCATTTTGTTAAAGCTGATACATTTTGTTGACATGCATCAATTTTAAAGAAACCTTTATTGAGAATTATGACAAAGAGATGAAAATATTGCCTACTCAATTCAAAGATTCACAGAATTGTAGGGGTTGGAAGGGACTTCTAGAGATCATTGAATCCAACTCCCCTGAAAAATGAGGTTCCATAGGACAGGTTGCACAAGTTGGCATCCAGACAGGTCTTGAATATTTCCAGATAAGGAGACTCCACAACCCCTCTGGGAAGACTGTCCCAGGGCTCTGTCACCCTCACTGTGAAAATGTTCTTCCAAATGTTGGTGCAGAACATCCTTTGCTCCATCTTGAAGCTATTGCCTCTTGTACTGTCTCCACAGACAACTGAAAAGAGGCTGGCTATTTCCCCCTGTGTCCCACACTTCAGATATTTATAAACATTAAGCAGATTCCATCTCAGTCTTCTTTTCTCAAGGCTGAACAGCCCAAGTTCATTCAGCCTTTCCTCATAGGGGAGATGCTCCAGGCCCTTAATCATCTCTGTAGCTTGGCTAACTGTTAATCCCTTGATTAGCTAGTAGCCAAGTCCATGTCCTGCATTACCTGATCTAGTCTGAATATTGGATTAGAATCTGGGATTGTGCTAATAAATATTTTAAAAATTTAAAAAAAAACAACTGTTTGCCTCTCCTTAAGCCATCTGCAGTTCTTGAAATATCAGAACAAGAACGAAAAATCTCTGAGAAGTTAGTTTTTTTCCTGACATTTCATAGCATGGTGTCAATGCCCTTCTCAATGTTTTCATGTTAATCCAAACTACAAATAAAAAAAAAGCACTAATAAAATTTATCAAGATACCTCAAGACCTAAGAAGTTTCACCATAGTCCTTTGTTTTTTCATGGTTTCAGAAGACACAAAAGACATCCTGAGAGAGGGAAGGAACTATTTTATAGAGTATGACACAGAATACCAGTTTAATACTATTGATAATCTCAGCATTTCTGATGAAAACAGATATGAAGCAGAGAATGTTCTGTAGACTTATTTCTAGAGAACATTTAGTCAGTCTGAAAAATATCAAAATTCATGGGTACAAATGTTTATCAATCAATGGCCATTAAATACAAAATAACCAAAAACAAATCAACCCAACTTCTGCTACTTTAGGAAAAAAAATTCTAAAGAGTTAATTTTATTGTAGGGAAATACAAAGCAACTTAAAAATAAATTGCTGTGCAATGGTGAGTTCTTTTCGTATGGTTTAAAATCCATCTCTACTTTTCAAACTCTCTTTATCATAAAGGGCCTCATGTTAGCTTCAGGGAAAATAATTCTGGTTTTTTTTTTTCCTTCCTTTCTTATGTGAGTCTTAATTCTGAGAAAAAAAAAAAAGAAAGGAAAGAAATTGGAGTGGTTCTAAAAATCTTATGATATTCAGTTACAGTCATATAAAGTATATTCATTGTATCATTGATCTTAAGGAGTTTCACATAAGCCTGTTAAAATGTGTGGCATTGTGCATATGCTAGAGAAATATGTTGTCTCAGGTTTCCAGTCTGTTGAGTTTCCACTCTTTAGGTATTCCCTCCTTGTCAATCTGGACTGCCACTGTTGCTCAATGTATAATCAGGTACAATTATATTAGTGAGTCTGCAAATTCCAAGGTGACAGAATTCCCAATCAAAGGCAAAACACTCTCTGCTTGGAGTCAAAAGACATTTGCAAAAGCTGCATAATGGTTACAGACTGTGATTATTCATACTGGTATAGACTAATCTTAGATCCGAAATGATCATTCCCCTTATGCATCTGAATATTGTACTTTGATTTAAGAAAGCTGACAGTAGGAAAGGGTAGTGATAGCAGAAAGAAGAAAGGACTTATTTAGTAAACCACTCTACTCTCTGATGTAAGGACACTGATCTTCACCTGCTCAAAGTTACTTCAGTAACTTTCAAACTACATGTTTTATGAAAGCCATAAAAGTTATCAGACTCTACCATATCTTAGGAAATCTATCTAGGAACACGGATAGGGAGGCTCTTCAGAGAGACCTGAACAGACTGGATCGATGGGCTGAGACCAATGGGATGAGGTTTAATAATGCCAAGTGTAGAGTCCTGCACATGAGACACAACAACCCCATGCAGCGCTACAGGCTTGGGGGAGACTGGCTGGAGAGCTGTCAGGCAGAGAAGGACCTGGGGGTGTTGGTTGACTGCAGACTGAATATGAGTCAGCAGTGTGCTCAGGTGGCCAGAAAGGCCAATGGCATAGAATCATAGAATCATAGAATGGTATAAGTTGGAAGGGACCCCAAGGATCACAGAGCTCCAACCTCCCTGCCACAGGCAGGGCCACCAACCGAAGGCCTGGATCTACACTAGGTTGCCCAGGGCCCCATCCAACCTGGCCTTGAACACTTCCAGGGACGGGGCATCCACTACCTCTCTGGGCAGCCTGTTCCAGCACCTCACCATTCTTTCTGTAAAAAACTTCCCCCTAATATCTAATCTAAACCTTCCTTCCTTTAGTTTTAATCCATTCCCCCTTGTCCTGTCATTGTATATCCTTTTAAAAAGTTGAATCCCCTCCTGCTTATAAGCTCCCTTCAGGTACTAGAAGGCTGCAATGAGGTCCCCCTGCAGCCTTCTCTTCTCCAGACTGAACAAGCCCAGCTCCCTCAGCCTCTCTTCATAGGGCACATGCTCCAGCCCTCTAATCATCCTCGTGGCCCTCCTCTGAACCCTCTCCAACAGTTCCACATCCTTCTTGTATTGGGGGCCCCAGATCTGGACACAGGACTCCAGATGGGGCCTCACGAGGGCAGAGTAGAGAGGGACAATCACCTCCCTGTCCCTGCTGGCCACCCCTCTTCTAATGGAGCCCAAGATACCATTGGCCTTGCGAGCTGCAAGAGCACACTGCTGGCTCATGATAAGTTTCTCATCCACCAGAATCCCCAAGTCCTTCTCAGCAGGGCTACTCTCCAGGAGCTCTTCTCCCAGTCTGTATCCATGTCTGGGATTCTTCCGGCCCAAGTGCAACACCTGACACTTCGCAGTGTTGAACCTCATTAGGTTCACCCAGGCCCATCTCTCCAGCCTGTCATGATCCCTCTGGATGGCTTCCTTTCCTTCTAGGGTGTCGACCACACCACTCAGCTTGGTGTCATCCGCAAACTTGCTGAGGGTGCACTCAATTCCATCATCGATGTCATTGGAAAGATGTTAAAGAGAACCGGTCCCAAGACAGACCCCTGGGGGACCCCGCTTGTCACCAGCCTCCACCTGGACATAGACCCATTGACCACCACCCTTTGGCTATGGTCTGTTAACCAGTTTCTTATCCACTGGATGGTCCAACCATCAAATCCACATCTCTCCAGTTTAGAGATAAGGATGTGGTGGGGGACTGTGTCAAAGGCCTTGCACAAGTCCAGGTAGATGACATCGGTTGCCTTCTCTTTATCTACTGATGCTGTCACTCCATCATAGAAGGTCACTGGATAGGTAAGGCACAACCTTCCCTTGGTGAAGCCGTGCTGGTTGTCCCAGATCACACGCCAATCCCTCATGTGCTCCAACATGTCATCCAGGAGGATCTGTTCCATGATCTTCCCAGGCACAGAGGTGAGGCTCACCGGCCTGTAATTCCCTGGGTCTTCCTTGCTCCCTTTCTTATAACGTGACCTTTTTTCCAGTCCCCAGGGACCTCTCCTGACAGCCACAACTTTTCAAATATGATGGAGAGAGGCTCAACAAACACATCAGCCAGCTCCTTCAGGATGCTGGGATGCATGTCATCCGGCCCCATAGATTTGTAGACATTCAGTCCCATGAGGCGGTCTCGGACTTGCTCTGCCCTTACTGAGGGTGGGGCGGGGATTTACTCCCCCAGTTCCCACCTAGAGGTCTAGGGATGCAAGGTTCTGGGACCTGAGGTCTAGGGATGCAAGGTTCTGGAACTTAAAGGTCTTTTCCAACCTTGTAATTCTGTGATTCTTTAAACAAGACCTCTGTAGAAGTTTTAATGGGATGTTTGAAGTTCCTTTGTGTATGAAGAGATGTGCTTTGTGCATTGGTAAATACATTGTCAAAATGGCAGTCTTGTAGGAATAAAAACAAACAAACAGAAAACCAAAGAAGAACCCTAACCAAGCATCAAACCAAAACACTGACAAGGATACTTACTGCTTTTCATTCTTCCTTACCTAGTCCTGGAATGGTATCCAAATAGGAGCAGTCTTGATATTAAAAGTACTTGGTGCCTTAATTATGCTGAGATGCTGCCTGTAGAACAACAAAATATATGTCTCTACAGGTAGTTTTTTAACTTTTTTTTCCTCCATGTTGTGGTTATGTAACACACAAATTGTACATACCTGTCATTTAAATAAAATAATAACTGCAAAAAGAGAGGAAAGACCACTGCTATGATCTTTTAAAGATAGCTAATCCTCTATTAGAAATTTCCCACTGGAAATGATTTGTCTGTTATTATATAGATTTTCCTCTGTATAAACTTTTGAGAGCAGTCCCAAGGACTTGGGGTTGTTGGTGGATGAAAAGCTCAGAAGGACTTGGCAGCACATTAGCAGCCCAGAATACCAACCATATCCTGGGCTGCATCAAAATCAATGTGACCAGCATGTCAAGGGAGATGATTCTGCTTCTCTACACTGTTCTCATGAGACTCCACCTGGAGTACTGCACCCAGCTCTGGGGTCCCCACCATGATAAAGATATTGAACTGCTAGACTGCATCCAAAGGAGGGAAACAAAGATGATCAGAGGGCTGGACCACCTCGCCTCTGAAGACTGACTGAGAGACTTGGGCTTGTTCAGCCTGGAGAAGGCTCCATTGAGATCTTATTGAGGCCTACAAGAAATGTGGAGAGGGACTGTTTAAAGGCTAAGCACCGACTGGACAAGTTTTAATGCTGAAGGAGGGTAGATTAAGATCAAATATGAGGAAGAAATTCTTCATTGTGAGAGTGTTCTGTGCTTTGGAGAAATTCAAGTATATGAAGAATAGTACTTACTGCATTTATAACTCTCAACATAAAAAGAAAACCAAACAAACCCCAAATTAAATTCGTGTCTTAAAAATGATTTACAACTGTCAACCTAATTCTTTAGTGATAGATGGACTTTTTAAAAAACTGATACATTTTCCTTCTATGTCCTGTTCTCTGATACCTTTAATACATGATGTAGCAAAACATCAGTATACTGTACATTAGAAAACATAGTTGCATCAGCTCATATAAACTACATAAAAGTAATGACAATTTCTTTTATAGAGGGAATGGTAATCCTGTTTATGCCAAAACTATTTTGGAAATAGAAGAGCAGCGACACCAGTAGTATAAACAGAAGATGCTCTGTAGCTCCCATCCCCTCAGGAATGGCACATAAAACACTGCAAGTCTAATTAGATCTCAAGAGACTAGGAAACCCCATTTGACTGTCAATTTAAAGACAGCAGTACCAGGGCACTTTTATTGCCAAAGACTTAGAATTATGAGTTATCCTTGCATGAGGTCTGTGAATTCAGAATATGATATTTACTGAAAGTTAGTATCAATGTGTTTCACAGAGTAATAAAAAACATGCCCTGGCTTTTTATTATTCATGTTGGGAGACTGAACAAGAAAACAACATGCAAGTCTAGAAAGGAAATATATGGCTACCCACTATTAAAAGTAATACATTAGCAACCTTAATTGCACAAGCTTGTGTTTAAAGTCTAGCCCATATACATTCTCAACACTGTTAAAGAAACATCTTTATTCTGAGTGTATACATACATAGTTACATAATTTTAAGACTGAACTAGTTAAAAAACTTTGTTTTAAAATTGAGATTTCTTACTAGCACAGACTGACTCCTTTACATTATTATTAAATCAAATACACATTTAATTTATTTCTGTTTTATGACCAATTATTAAAATATAGAACATGAAGTCAGATACTGTTTACATAGACATGGATACTTCATGACACAAAGTTTGAAAATTTAAAAAATTTGGCTGCAGTGTGTACTTCTGGTATTATGATCCAGGATTGGAGGAAGATGAGAATTACCACCAGCCCATAGGATAATTTGGATAAGATTGACCAGATCCTGGGATGAGGTGATGGGGGGTGGATTGGTGTCATCTGCAAACTTTTTTACTTGCTCCATTACATTCTTCAGGACATCGATAAAGATGCTAAAAATATCTCTGGAGATGACCCATCTTCTGGGAGCAATGAATGTGGATAAAGCAAAGGATATAAACATAAACTTCGTAGAATCTGGAAAAGTTTCCCTTGTCAGTGCTGATGACTAATAGAAAAGCTATTCTTGCCATTGTGTTATTTTGTCTGATTGGGTTTTTTTCATCAAAGATCTAAGCAAATTGACCTTTATGCACTGATTTACCTTTCTATTAAAGCATCTCTAAGGTGAAAGGAACTTTGGAAGGAAAGAAGTTAAGCCTGCAAGTTTTCAGAGAGAGAGCTTAATCCATGGCGGCGTTCTGGGGTAAAGGCTGGGGCTGTAAGGTGGCTTCAGCAAGAAGCAGCTAGAAGCTGTACTTACTGCAACTGATGAGGTTTGCCTTTGTTTTCTTTTCTCTGCCTTTAGGGAGATTGGCTGCAAGTTACTCAGCTCCCATCTGGTGTGAAACCATGACACATATGAAGAAACCTACGGGTTTCCTTTTTTTTTTTTATCAGATTACCTAGTGCTGTTGTAAAATTGCAGCATCTAAATCTTGCTGCAAGGGGTTCCTTGGCTAAAACAACATATTTTGATGAGAACTTTCTGCACTGTTTTGTCCTAATCTGTCTCCTCCTTCCATATGGAACTCTTTATTACTTCTATTGGAAGAAATGGAGGAAAATGTATCCCTCAGTGTGCAGCTGATGACTTTAATAACATCTGTCCTGGCTCTGATAGCTACACATGATACTGGTATCATTGTAATCATTGCTGAGTATATTTCTTATCTTTGTATCTACAGGTGATTCATGTCAGAGGACATTTGATTTTGAGAGATTTTCTAAAACATTTATTTACTTAAAAATGAAGTTCTGTAGACAAGAAAAGTTAGCCTTGGAACCTCCCCAGCTTTTGAGCTGGTTTGTGTATGAATACTAGCAAAACTGTCTCCTTCCTCTTCTTGTACTATGTGAATTATATGTATATTCTAGTATAAATGTATATATTTCCTCTTACTCTATCTGAAGAAATAAGTGTTTTCATTTTAATCGAAAATAGTTGCTCTCTGAATCGGAGAATTTTCTGTTTTGAGCTGAACTGAAATTTCTCATCTGAACTGTGTAGACTGCAAGATCTGGGAAACAAGTGAGAAAAAGAACCCTGATGGAGAGAAAAAAAAATTCAAAACATAATTTGTAACATTAATTTAATTGTAAATAACTATAACAGAATTTTAAAAATCAAAGTCAATAAAATATAGTAAATTAATAAATGGGTGTAAGTAATTGCTACAATTTTTTTGATATAAATAATAAACTAAAAGAGTGCCTGGCACTGTTCATACCCAGTAACTTTTAATTGAAATTCTTAGGGAATCTGTAAGGTGGGAATTTTTACATGAGAGTAAATTCAGATCCAGAACTGGAGTTCCTGTTTTATTCCACTTTCACAAATAAAAAATTAAATGTTTCATTTTAAGAAAAGGGACAAATATTGGTTTTTATTTGTGGTCAGACTGATTTGATCACTGGCTCATTTCTTGCTTTCATGCTTCCATTATGTCCCATTATAAATGCCTGATATTTTATTTCCTGTTTGCATGACTTAGCCTAATCTGTGTTAGGGGGTGACTTATGTTATTTGTAGCCTTAAAAATTTTCAAGTGTTATGTATAGTACTGCAAAGTCAACAGGTTTAAAGGTTTATGTTTTGCAGTCTGAAAAACAGAGGGACATAAAAAACTTCTGGGCCTGAAGATGGTGGATGGACTTCTACAATTTTGAATTAAGTTTCTTAGCAACATATAGCAATTTCCTGATGTATCTTCATTCTTCAATACATTTCATTACAATAACACAAATTCATACATGCCTTTTGTGCCTGCTACAAACAGCAGCAGGAAAAAATTTTAAAAATTTATACATATGGTAACATTATTAGCTATAATAATAAGTATATAATTTCTAGTATAATATTCCATTTTCCCCTAACTTTTAGCAAACATGCTCAGAACTTGGTGTAATAATAACTAAAAGGGTATTTTTAATTCTTCTAGAATATGACTAGTGTCTACGTTACACCATATTTGTCTTTTTTCTCTCAGAACTTGCATGCATGTTTATGCACAAAGACCTTGTGATTAGATCCATCAGAAGTTCAATCTTATTCTTAGCTCTATCTGAAAGGGACAGCAGAAAGGCCATGCTGTGAGCAGAACAAAGGACACAGAGGAGGAGGAGGGGAAAAGAAGTAAAGATGAGACCTCAGTGTGGCATTGGATGATTTTTTGTTATTGATTTAATAAAGCACTAAAAATGTGTAACATTTGACAGAAAACTATTGTCAAAATTGACCAGTAAGTTGAGCAAAATCCCAACACAAACCCCAAACCTGGCTTATTAGTGTGCATATTTGCAGTTATGAATTAACTGTCACTCAGAAGTTCTTGTAAGTATATGTCTACTAAAAGTTAGTGTAATAAAAATGTGTAATAAAAACTAATTTCTTCAACAATTGGCTCTTCAACTCCGTTGATTAAAATAAGCAAAATAAAGTAGCTCACACAACAATGATGGATTCTTTTTTGTTCTGCAGATCCATCTTCTTCTGTTCAAAGAAAGCTAAGCCTAATCAAGTAAGACTGTCTTTGCAAAGTGAGAAGATTATATATATATATATATTTACTTTCAAGATATATATTTTATATATATATATTTACTTTCAAGAGACTAAAGCTAATCTGAAAGGTTACAAAACATTAATAACTTTCATTGGTGACAAAACACTTAAAGAGTTATTACGAAAGCAGGAAAAGCTGAATTCTAACTTGCTTGGTTCTTTTACCTCCAGCCTCCTGAGTGTCTGAGATTTTATTAAAACTATGTTAGGTTTCTACAAAAAAATCAAACTAAACACCCATGTTTATAGCAATTGTTTAGAGCAAGAGAACATAGATTATTGAAAACTTAAATTACTTGACTAGAATCTGATAAATAATAGAAGATGAACTATGGAATTAGTGTAATGCAAATGTACTTAATGAATTTATATGAGTTATCAGTAGCTGTAAAATAGTTAATGAACATTGCATTGTTAATTCTGTGCAGGCTCTCTTAATCTGGAATTAAAATAAATTAAAGGATAGCATTCTCTATTTTGTAATAATATTCCATTTGATTATACAATCGAAACTGAGATTAGATTTTCTCACTTTGTTGATCTGAGATGCACCAGTTTGAAATAAAATTATTTTCATCACTGAGTAAAGGTAATTTAACCTTGATTGAAAATGTTACTAAAATCTAAGTTGTGAATATGAAATAACGCCCACAATTTTTCCTGGGTTTGTTTTGGTTTGTTTGTTTTGAATCTTTTTTTTACAAGTGCTATAAGCATTTCCACTAATCCAGCTAATGTCCCTGTTAGCAAACTCTGTATTGAAAAGAATGGGTAAGAGTCTATTCTGAATTTCTGGTTTTCTGTCTCGGTATCTTCTTTTGCTTGAAGTGCACCTCCTTGTTTTTTTGACTAAACTGAAATCTATAAATCTTATCTGCCTCCTCTGTAGATCATCATTGTTTTTACATATAGTCACAAATGTAGTTTGGAACAATGCAGGAAGGGTAAAAGTACTTAAAAAATATATGCATGTATGTGTTTGCATTTGTACATGCTGGTGGATCATGTATTACAGATTCCTTCTCTCCTCTAGCGGAGGTTTACTACATCCCTTCAGCTGATTTACATCACTTCACCACATCAAATCCTTCTCCTTTCTCTAAGAAGAGTTACTTCTTTGGTTTTGCAGTAAATATATTAGAAAAAAAATGAAATATACTGGAATAGCACTTAGAACTTGACATGTTGCTCTTTATTATAGTTTCACGTGGACATAATTTTTCAAATGTCAGTGAGGTTACTGTAGCATGAAGAATCTGCAATGCAAAAGAGGTTTAAACTGATTCTAGGTAGTCATTCCTAATACTGTACTGTCAGTGAATGTTGCAAATAATTCCAAGATACAAAGTGCCAGCTGATTGTTGTGTTGCTAACGTTCATAACCTCCCTTGTTTTTCTGTTCATAAACTCAGTTTCTCTAAACTAGCATGTTTTATCATGGAGAATAACTAGAGAACAACTAGAGAACCTAAGACTTTTTTCATATATATTCAGTACATTAAATAGATTGTAAATTAAGAGTTTCCTCATAACTTTAAATAAAAACAAAGTCAACCAGCCTTCTGAGTAGTGTCTTTCTCATATTTTTGAATATATCTTTTTTCAGAGGCTCAAATTTTAATAAAATAATTTTTAAGTTTCCCCTGTGCACTTGAGTACAAACATTTGAGATTAATATTATTAACTACTTCGTAAATATCTTGATCATGTGTATGACTTTATGTGATCTGACAAAGCAGCTAAGGGAAAATTTATGTAATTCAAAACCTAACTCCATTGGAATATTAGCTTAACCAAAGAACACAAGAATATTGGCAACTTAGTGTACAAATCCTGGTGATTACATAAAGAGTACAATTCCTCTGGGTATGGTTATCATCTGAAGCACTGAGGAAAGGACTATACAAAATAATACAAAGAAGATCAAGGGATGAACAAGAAATGAATGCTTTTGAAATTCAGTCATTATTTATAGCAGGTTAAAATAAACTAAATCATCTTTTAAAGTGAGCATTCAAGTGGTATATTAAAGATGAGGAACAAAGATAATATAAGGAATCAACAAATAACACATAAGTTTACAGAAATCGTAGTTTTCTTCTCAAAAAATGAGAAGAAAAAATAAGCAGATGTTAATGCATTTTTTTCTTCCTTTCTTCAGTGACCCAAAAGAAGAAAGAAATAAATCATTTAACCATTTAAAGAAATGTCTCCTAAACTCAAAAAGAACAAATAGGTAAAACTTCATGTTTACTTTAAGCTTTCAAGCAGTCATTCTTCTAGTAAAAAAAAAAAAAATGCAGTCATAAAGATTAAAGCATCACCAGCTGATACAGGTGCTAGACAGGCTGAGAGAGTTGGTTGTCTATCCTGGAGAAAGCTCTGAGGACATCTTATAGCAGCTTTCCGGTACCTGAAGGAGGCCTACAAGAAAGCTGGGAAGAGACTTGTAGTGATGGGATGAGGAGGAATGGTTTTAAATTGGAAGGGGGTAGATTTAGATTGGATGTTACAATGAAATTCATCACTATGATGGTGGCGAGGCACTGGAACAGGTTGCCCATGGAAGTGGTGGGCACCCTTTCTCTTTCAGTGTTCAAGGTCAGGTTGGATGGGGCCTTAAGCAGACTGGAATGGTGAGAGGTGTCCCTGGACATGACAGGGGAGTTGGAACCAGATGATCTTTAAGGTCCGTTCCAACCCTAACCATTCTATGATACTTTCGTACAGAAACAGAAGGAAGTTCTGCTCATAGACACTTGGTACAGCGCTGTCAATAACTGCAGGTTGACTTGATAAGTAGTATTAGTAATAGTGGTTCTGACCATTAACATTCTGTGTGTTTGTTTAGGTAGATAACAACATTACAGACTGAAATAAAATGAGAAACAGCCTGATTATTTGAGCTCTTTAAAGAGATGTCTTATTGAGTGTGCTATAAAAATGTACACCAAAGGATTACAGAGTTCTCTCACTATGAGGATCCTCTTCACACAGTGAAGATTTTACTGTTGGTAAAAAAATGTTGTGATAGAGACTTTGAAGTAATGTGGTTTTATTAAAATAGCATTAACTGAGTAACAGATTTGTAAAATTATGCAGGAAATACTTCATAATCATTCTGCAAGTGTTTGTGTTAATTGATGAATAAAATAAATGGAGGCAAAAAGTTGGTTTGTATTCTTGCCAGATCACTATTACCTCACAGCCAATATATTCGTTCATGAGGTGTAATGCATTTGATTATGTGTAATAATATTTTGCATCACATTTACAAACTTTAAGATTGTACCAGAATTTGTATAAGCACTTGTCTATATTTCAATTAATTTTTTGCCCATTGTGTGTTCTTATCATAGAGATTTAGCACAATTCACACATCTTTGTCAATATTTTAAGACTCTAATTATTTTATTAATTACTCTTGTTATTATGAAAGTAAACATTCTAATTATCTCATAACACTTTTATAAGACTCAAAAAAGTAGCTAACAACCAAATGTAATTTTCTACTCTAGAGTGAAGGAAATTAAATGTCCTAATAAGACTTTCCCTTTAGAGGACTATAAAAATCTCAATCAAAAAAATTCTGAGTTTATACATTTTTTACAAATATAATGTTATTATTTTATTAATTATTCACATTATTAATATTTTGTGGAAAATATTTTAATCTACCAATATTATTGTTTTAATTGTATGCATAAATGTGCATTTATTAATATTCATATTCTATTGGAAATGAAGGAGATAAAAACTTTGTGTCTGCTATCTGCCCCTGGAGAGAATTTCTTCATCTCTAAAAATGTGGTGATACAACACAGACCATATCCTCTTAACTTCTTTAAGTGTTAAGTTATTTAAATGAGAGTGAATGTATATGGGAAGAGAAAAATAAAAGAGACAAAATAGTTTGAAGGCATTGTTATGCTTCTGCAATGACCAATTACAATTTGTCAGCTAAAGCCTTAGTAGAGGGTATTTTAGCCTTTTTTTTTTTGTGAAATATAATGCTTTCTGTATTAAGGTATCTTGATAATCTTTACCAACAAAGAATGCTGTGTTTATCTACGTCATGTATAAATAAAGTAAATAAATATATATAGATATATAAAACCTGTCAGGATTATTTTTCAGCTATGTTGTGGATAACAAAGTTAAACCTAGGTGCCCTTTTTCAAGAAAAAACAGCAGTAATTCCAATAGCAAATTAGTACAGACACTGATCCTTTTTCAAATACAGTTTATGCAGATATTATTTACAAATAATTTGTACTTTCCTTAGCAGAGCTGTGACTAAAGTATGTTTTTAGATTTGACTGATTAAATGTCACCCTGGCTTAGTGATATTAGCATACAGCTGATAGTAGCTTTCTGTACCTGGAGTAATTCAAAGCTCCAAAAATGGTGTCAACTTTGTGACAACTTTCTCACTGCTGACCTCCTGATGTCAGATCACAAGAAGAAATGTGATGTTTATGCAAATAAAGAAAGCAACTCCAGGTTCCATGCTTGAACACCTGATATAATCTTGATACAAGAGTTTTCCAAGTACAGGAATATCTCTTCATATAACCTTGAACACATTCTCTTTTGGTACTTTACATCATTCTTGCATATTTTCATGGAAAAAGAGATAAAAGCAACAACTAATCTGTTCCGTAAATCTTCCTGGAAAAACAATAATTCTTTGGAAATTAATAATTGAAATTATCTAACAAATATTAGCCCCCCAAAAAAAACCCCAATTAAGTTAAAACACAGGTATCATAGAATTCACTCACTGAGAATAGAGTATGTCAGAAAACACTAAGACCTTAAGTCTTTGAGGAAAAGTAAAAATAAAGTAGTCTCAATCACTGTCTGATCTCCTTGGACACCTAAAATGAATCTGTGTTTCCATTCAGTACTGTAGGAATAAATATTTAGTAAGGAGAGTGGTGTTATTGCAGTTTTGCATGGCTGAGTTCTGGTGGAGAAGTGGGGGGATTCAGGGGTGGCTTCTGCAAGAAGCACTAGAAGCATTCTGCAGGCCTGAAAGAGTAAACACCAGCCGGCTCAAGGTCAGAGTCGTTGTTGACCAAAGCCAAGCCCATCAGCGATGGTCACAGCACCTCTGGGAATCACATTTTCTCACCGGAGAAGGGAATGAGACAATGTAAGGAGCTGTGCTCACTTCACCAAAGCCAGTGAAGGGAGGGGAGGAGGCACCCCAGGTGCCCAAGAGGAAGATTCCCCTGCAGCCCATGAAGAAACCCACGGTGGAGCGGGTGTCCATCTGCAGCCCATAGAAAAGGCCCAGACCCCACCTGCAGCCCGCGGAGAGGCCCCACGCTGGAGCTGGTGGGGACATACAGGAGATGCTGTGACTGGCGTTGGAGAGAGAGAGAGAGACACCCACAGAGATGAGAGAGACCCACACCAGAGCAGATGACTCCATGAAGGACCAGCAGGCTGGAGCAGTCCAGGCCTGAGAGACTAAGAGACACTCTATGATTTATGACTGCCCTCCATAGCAGTGACCCACTCTGGGGCAGCTGGTGAAGAACTGAAGCTCAGCAGGAAAGGACTCAAATTGGAAAAGCACATGGAGGACTGTCTCCCATGGATGAGACCCCATGGTGCAGCAGGGGAAGGGCATGAGGAATGCCCGCCTGGCCAGGAAGGAAAACAATTCCTGATGAACTGACAGAAATCCCCATTCCCCCAATTCCTGCCCATCTGTGTGCCACAGTGCGGGGGGAAGAAGGGAGCAAAAACATGACTGAAGTCTGCTAAGAAGAGAAGGGTGGGGGGAGGTGCTTTAAGATCTGGTTGCAGTTCTCATTATCTGACTTTGGTTTCACTGGGTTGCAGTGTAGTGTAATAAATTAGAGTTTTCTTTCCTTTATTCTGTGTTGAGTCTGTTTTGCCCATGACACTAATCACGGATGATCTTTCCCTGCCCTTATCTTGATTCCTAAGCCTCACAATATATATTTCCTTTTCTTTCCAGCTGAAAAAGTGGAGTGATAGTGTGACTTTGGTGGGCATCTTGCCCCCAGTCAGTGTCAAACCACCCCACCATCCTTTAGTACACTGAATTGCTTCATAGAACTATAAGTTGGAGAAGCTTTTTCCACTGTTTTGCTGAGGTTTATGGGGTGTAAAAGCTACAAGAACAGAACGACGTTGCTCTATCATGTAAAATCACAGAATCACGAATCATAGGTGTTGGAAGGAACCTAAAGAGATCATTGAGTCCAACCCCCCTGCCAAAGAATGTTCCCTAGGACATATTGCACAGGTAGGCATCGAGGCAGGTCTTGAATATCTCCAGAGAATATCTCCACAACCCCCTTGGGCAGCCTATTCCAGAGCTCTGTCACCCTCATATTGGTGTGGAAGTTCCTGTGTTCCAACCTGAACCCATTGCCCCTTGTCCTGTATCCACAGACCATTGATAAGAGGCTGGCCATTTCCCCTTGTGTCCCACACTTCAGATATTTATAAACATTAATTAGATTCTCTCTCAGTCTTCTTTACTCAAGGCTGAACAGCCCAAACTCACTGAGCCTTTCCTCATAGGGGAGATGCTCCAGTCCTTTAATCATCTCTGTAGCCCTCTGCTGCACTTTCTCCAGGAGATCCCTGTCTTTTCTTCTGCCAGGGAGCCCAGAACTGGACACAATACTCCAGGTGGGGCCTGACCAGGGCAGAGTAGAGAGGGAGGATCACCTCCTTACACCTGCTGGCCATGTTCCTTTTGATGCACCCCAGGATCCCATTGGCCCTCTTAGCCACCAGGGCACACTGCTGGCTCATAGCCAAACTGTCATCCACCAGGACCCCCAGGTTCTTCTCCACAGAGCTCCTCTCCAACTGGCCATCCCCCAGCCTGTACTGATACTGACGGTTATTCCTTCCCAGGTGCAAGACTCTACACTTGCTTTTCTTAAACCTCATCTGGTTTCTCCCTGCCCAGCTCTCCAGTCTGTCCAGGTCTCGCTGGATGGCAGCGCAGTGTTCCTGTGTGTCAGCCACCCCTCCCAGCTTTGTATCATCTGGTACTTGCTGACAGTGGATGTTATTCCCTCATCGAGGTCATCAATGAAGATGTTAAATAAGACTGGACCCAACTCCGAGCCCGGGGGAACACCACTAGTCACAGGTCTCCAGCCAGACTCTGTTCCACT
The DNA here is from genome assembly GCA_020800305.1 of Porphyrio hochstetteri. NCBI lineage: Eukaryota > Metazoa > Chordata > Aves > Gruiformes > Rallidae > Porphyrio > Porphyrio hochstetteri. The sequence continues at coordinate 49,251,656 of CM036938.1, read as the reverse complement.
GATCACCACCCTCTGAGCTCGGTCTGACAGCCAGTTCTCAACCCACCTCACTGTCCACCCATCTATCCCATACTTTCTCAGCTTTTCTATCAGGATGTCATAGTAGACAATAAAAAAGGCCTTGCTGAAGTCAAGGTAGATGACATCCACTGCTCTCCCTCCATCTACTCAGCCAGTGATGACGTCATAGAAGGCTACGAGGTTGACTGAGCATGATCTCCCCTTGGTGAATCCATGCTCACTGCTCCTCAGAACCTTCTTCTTTTCCAACTGCTTGGAGATGGCATCCAGAACAGGCAGTTCCATCACCTTTCCAGGGACAGAGGTAAGTCTGACTGGCCTGTAGTTACTTGGATCCTCCTTCTTGCCCTTTTTAAAGACTGGAGTGATATTGGCTATCCTCCAGTCTTCAGGCACCTCTGCTGTTCACCAAGACCTGTCGAAGATGATAGAGAGTGGCTCAGCAATCACCTCTTGTCTCCAGAAATCTTCCCAATGACTGATGATTTCAACCTTGGGAATGTTAGCCATTGCACACCTTTAGTTAATCTCTTTCTCTACTGCAGCAGTCTCATGATCTCTTCAAACAGTATGCACATTTAAACCCATTACACTGGATATTTTATGTTTGGTGTTATGAAGACACTAACCTTAAGAGCAATATGGAATAGGGTGCACTGTTCACAGCTAAACCTCATTCTTGAACTGAGTAGTCATGTTTAAATGCTGTTTGCCAAAGCCTAAAGATACTATTAAATTTTTCATTGACTGAAGTTTAATTATACCTTGATGACATTTTAGAAGACACCTTGCTTATATTTGATGAATTTTCAGGAACCTTCAGACTTACTTGGTCTGGAGTTTGTGCACTCTTCTCCCTGTGCTGCTCCTGAACAGTTTTTGTACATATGGAAAGAACAAGCAAGACACTAGTTTATATGGGATGATGTGTAACAGAAATCTTTATGTGGGTAAGTCTGTTCTTACAAAACCTTGTCAGCCTTGGTTAATAAAAACAAAAACAAAACCAAAAAGTTATTGAAATGCAAAATCTAGAACATGGGTATAGATTTTACAGAATGTTATGCACAGATTTGAGCAAACTATTCTTTACAACAACAATTTTTAAACAAATTATTATTTAAAAATTATGTAAAACATTGGAAGAAAGAAAGTGACATAAATTGGTTTACACACAGAGTCACAAGTTTTCTGACAGTTCACAACTTAGAAGTAGAATTTAAAGAAAAAGTAATGGAAATTCTTCAACCTGATTTTTTCTCCAAAATCCTGTGCTATGATTCTGTTATCTTTATGAGGTAATTTTTCAGGGAAAGGAATTTGGCTACATAGTTAAGTAACATCTTTTTTAGAAGTGCAACACTAAAAGCAGAATATTGAAGTTTTTATATGTGTAGGAGGATGAAGCTTATCATGGCTGATGTAGTGGAGGGTTTGTGAGTCTATAGCAGAATAAATTGCAAGGGGGTCTACTGTATTTCACTTGTCAACAAGTTAGTGCCAAAGAAGCACACTGAATGACTCTAATTAAGTGAATACTTTAATACACACTTCTCTTGATTTTCACAATATTTTTTTGATCTTTCAGATTCTGAGCATATGCTTTATTCTAGATTTTTCTAGTTTAGTCTAGCAAAATCTTGGCCTTGAGAGAGAAAATCGCACTGTCACGAGGTGCAGGAGGATGGGAGAATTTAAATGTAACTCTGCCAATTCAGTCAGTAGGGATGTGAAACTTGCATATTAGTTTATTCTACATCTCAGATGGTAGAAATAAAGTATGGGAAGACTGTAAAAGCTAATGCAATTTGTAATCTTCTTGATTTTATAAAAAGAAATTATTTTTAAAATAAAATCCACATCCCAAATGACTTCCCATTCTTTTGTAATGACTTAGAACAGGGGAGAAAGGGATATGACTGCCAAATCATCAGTGACTTTAAACAAGATTGATAGAACAGCTGAGACCTTGGAGAATACAAGAGACATTGAGGTAGGGGCTGTCAAGAAGATTGTGAAGCTTTGGAGAGACTTTTTGAATATGTACATGACAAATAAATCAATGAAGTGGGAAACTTCAGCAAGTACATGACAGGAGTCACGATTATTTCCAGGGATCATACCCAAGTAATGTTGTTCTTCACTTGTGTGAAAAATTAAATTTCAGAAATTAAGGAACTTGATGCAGAAGTTAATTCATAACTAGCAAATGTTTGGTTTTCTAATGAAAAATACATGAGGGATTTTGTAGGTGCTAATTCTTACAAATCCCTTAACACCACGTTAAGATATTAAGCAAATTTATATGAAATTGTAAGAAAGCATTCTGTCTGATTTTCTTTCTGCATGCTACATTAAATGGCAGTTTTCCGCAAGTCGAGTATGCTGGCTAGGATCAGGATATATACTCTTCTGATGTGACCTTAAAATATTAGGTATATCTGTAATAAGCAGCAGAATTAAATCAAAGTTTTAGTAGGTTTAAAAAAAAAAAAAGTCTACTCCAAACAGTACAATTAAGACTGTGACTTCAAGGAAGTTCATGCTACATTAGGTTTAAATATGTATTAGGTTGTGAGATGACACTGGCCAAATCAGTGATGGAGGATGTGAGGAAGGAGTTATTTGCTACTGGTTCCTGTTTTGAAACTACTAGATGTGTTCATTCTCTGAATTCTTAAATTTTATTTTCTTAGAAAGACTAAACGAAAAACTTACATATGAAAAGTAAAATTATACTTAACAAGCAGATATCTGCAGAAAGGACACAAGACTTAATTTATTACTGTATCACAATGTGCCATGAGTAAGTCTCACAAAACCTTGCAAATTACGCCACGTTAAATAGCAAACTAAAAACAACATTTATTTTTACAAAATAGAAGCAAAATCAAAGTAAATTTTACTCTAACTGAAACTGCTTTGGGGTTCCAATGATATCAGAATCCACAGGTTCAGGAGGCCAGTTGGGATATTGGGATAGGAACGTCTCAAAGGGCTGTGAAATGAGAAGAGGCATGTTCTCCTTTTCTTAGCTATCTGGAATCACATGCCCAATACCACCGCTAGGGGGTCTCCCAACAGACTTGGTGGCCTTCAGGGGTTTCCAGACCCTTCTGGTTTCCAACCCTGGGTCTGGGCACTGTCACAGTTTTGCGTAGCTGGCTGCTGGTAGAGAACAGAGGGCTGCAGAAATGGCTGATGTGAGAAGCAGCTAGAAGCTCTCTGTGGGTCCCAGAGAGTATCATCAGCCGATTCAAGGCCAGAGTTGCTGCTGACCAAGGTCAAGCCAATTGACTATGGTCACAGTACCTCTGGAAATCACATATAGGAGAAAAAAACCCTGCAGGAAGGTGCATTTTGCCACCAGAGAAGGGAGTGAGAAGATGTAAGAAGCCATGCAGACAACAAGGCCAGGGAAGAAGGAGGGGTGGGGTGGGAAGAATGAGGCACTCTAGGTGCCAGAGAGAGAGATTCCCTTGCAGCCTGTGGAGAAGACCATGGTGGAGCAGGTGTCCCCTTGCAGCCCATGGATAATGACAGGGAGCAGAGACCATCTACAGCCTGTGAAAAGATTGATCCATGCCACAGCAGGTTTTCCAAGGGACTTGTGACTCTGTGGGGGACCAAGCCGGAGCAGTGTGGGCCTGAAGGTCAGCACCCCATGGAAGGGAGCCATGCTGAGGCAAGTGGTGAGGAGATGACTCCCCTATAGAAAGGAGTCACGCTGGAGAAGTTCATGGAGACTGTCTCCTGTGGGTGGGATCCCATGTTGTCGCAGGGGAAGGGTGTGTGTCTGGAATGCCTGTCCCCCCCAGCTAAGGAGGAAAACATATCATGAGGAACTGACTGAAAACCCCCACTCCCCATTCCCTGCCTCTTCCTGTGCCATAATGGAGGGGCGAAGAAGGGAGCAAATTTATGACTAAAGTAAAGTCTGAGAAGAAGAGAGGGGTGGGGGGGAAGTAGAAGTGTTAAGATCTGGGGAAGGAAAGTAGCTTCTAAGGAACTGACCGGAACCCCACTCCCCATTTCCTGCCCTGCACTGCACCATGTTGGGTGAGAAGAACAACTGACATTATCTACCTGGACTTGTGCAAAGCATTTTAAACTATCTGCTCAATGTCCTTGTCTTTAAATTGAAGAGGCATGGTTTTGATGGGTGGACCACTCATACTTGGTACATTTCTTCATTCTGTATCATAACACCCTGTTTTCTGTGACAAACCATTTAATCTCAAATCTGTAAGCAAATACTGTAGACAGAATCCTATGCACACAGTTATTTAAGAAGCTTCTGCTTGTTTTTCCTGAGGAACTGCTTGTCCACCTGAACGTAATACTGGCTCAATCATCTAAGAGGAACTAACTATGGGTTTTCCTCAGTCCTGTTGAATAAATGTAACAACGTTCAGTTTAAATTGATAATAAAATTATTTTATTTTGTGTATGGATGAATGAGAATCACTTGCCAGTGAATGTGGCTGAAACTAATGCAATTTAATTAATGTCTTACTTCATCAGAAAACTTCCCTGCATTTTGAGAGTCTCACTAAACAGGTAAGGTAAATAAAGATGTAAAATACTTACCTGAGTGACATCTGGCATAACAGCTGTCATTCACCCCACATGGTTTAAAAGGAAAGCATTTTTTTGTACCAGGGTGATTGTGAGATTGCAGCAATCCTATGTCTTTAAGACTCCCCTTGTATTTTGAAGGAAATGGATAACTTATTATTGTAATACTACTGTGATTCTGTGATTGGGCAATTAGACTCCTACAAACCAATGGCCCTGATGGGATCCACCTGGGCATACTTAGAGAGCTGGGAGATGTGATAGCCAAACCCCTTTCCATCATCTATCAGCAATCCTGGCAGACTGGGGAAGTTCCACTCAACTGGAGGCTGGCAGATGTTACATCCATATACACAAAGGGTCGGAAGGAGGATCCAGGGAACTACAGGCCTGTCAGTCTGACCTCAGTCCCAGGGAAGATCATGGAGAGGGTCATCTTGGGAGCTATCATGCAGCACATGTGTGATGGCCAGGGGATTAGGCCTAGGTGTAAAAAGGGTAGATCTTGTCAAACTAACCTGATTGCCTTCTATGACAAGGTGACCCACTTAATGGACGAGGGTAAGGCTGTGGATGTGATCTACCTGGACTTCAGTAAAGCCTTTGACAACATTTCTCAGAGCATTCTGATTGAGAAACTGGCTGCCACTGGCCTGGACCCTCAGCTGAGTTAAAAACTGGCTGGATGGCCGAGCCCAAAGAGTGGTGGTAAATGGAACAAAATCCAGCTAGAGTGGCGTCCCCCAGGGCTCAGTCGTGGGTCCAGTTTTGTTCAACATCTTTATCAATGACCTCGATGAAGGGATTGAATGCTCCCTCAATAAGTCTGCAGATGACACTAAGCTGGGAGCAATCTACTTGCGGGTAGGGAGGCTCTTCAGAGGGATCTGAACAGACTGGACCAATGGGATAAAGTTTAACAGTGCCAAGTGTAGAGTGCTGCACATGGGCCATAACAACCCCATGCAGTGCTAAAGCCTGGGAGGAGACTGGCTGGAGAGCTGTCAGGCAGAGAAGGACCTGGGCGTGTTGGTTGACTGCAGTCTGAATATGAGCCAGCAGTGTGCCCAGGTGGCCAGGAAGACCAATGGCATCCTGGCTTGTATAAAAAACAGTGTAGCCAGTAGGTCTAGGGAAGTGATTGTGCCCCTGTAGTCGGCATTGGTGAGGCCACACCTTGAGTACTGTGTCCAGTTCTGGGCTCCTCACCTCAAGAAGGACATGGAGGTCCTTGAGCGTGTCCACAGAAGGGCAGCCAGCCTGGTGAATGGGCTTGAGGGCAAATCCTATGAGGAGCGACTGGGGGAGCTGGGGCTGTTTAGCCTGGAGAAGAGAAGGCTGAGGGGAGACCTTATCACCGCCTACAACTACCTGAAATAAGGGTGTAGAGAGGTGACAGGTGATAGGACAAGGGGAAATGACACAAAACTGTGCCAGGGCAGGTTCAGATTAGATGTTAGGAAAAAAAATCTTTACTGAAAGAGTTGTCAGGGCCTGGAACAGGCTGCCCAGGGAGGGGGTTGAGTCACCATTCTTGGATGTGTTTAAGAAAAGGGTAGATGATGTACTTAGGGATATGGTTTAGCAGAGGATGGGAATGGTTGTACTTGGTGATCTTAAAGGTCTTTTCCAACCTTGTGATTCTGTGATTCTGTGTGATTCTGTAATTAGACAGCAGCTACATCTCTCCTAATAGTTCAGGATGTTCTTTTACCACTTTTGATGAAAATATATGTAGTAATGATACCTGTGCAAGAAAAATGCTGTACCTAAAACTTTGCTTTCATTATTTTCCTTCCCTTTAACAGTCCTAAGACTTTGATTCTGCATGGTAATACATGTCTTGTTCATTCTTGTAATGATTCTGAATAGAGATTGCACTTTTCTAATTTCAGTAGAAATACCAGAAAAACAATAAAATATGCATGTAGTGCTTTAGATGACAGATTCTCAGAGTTCTCAGTCAGTGTGCCTCACAATATGCAAGCAAATTCTTCCCTTGCTTTTAAAACATTTATGTGTTTTGCTGTTTTAACCAGGATTAGGGAAAGGTGGAATTCAAGGGCAGTATTACTTGAGTACACACATTTGGTATATTTATTCTTTAAAAAATTCTTCTCACCATCTCTCTCAATTGAAGATTGAAATGCATCTTAGGTCAAATTGTTTGACTTGGAAGACACATCAGGATTCTGAACCAACTTTTTCTTATTGCCCAGTTTCTTAAAGGTCAATGAGAGATTTTTCTGTCCACTACTTCATGACTTGTTCCTTAGAAATGGTGGGCTGGACATGATACATTGTTACATTGTATGTTTACAGGAAAAACCACTCCATTTATAAACTATGTCTCCATTTATGACCCATTATTATTCATAATGGAGAATAAATTAGTCATATATATTCCCACTAATGTGAACTAAGTTAGAACTTCACAAAGTAGGGTTTTTTTATGTTTAACATTTCTGTTCTGCTGGTAGAGTTTCTGTAGAGATGCAACACTTTAATTGTATCTCTACGTCACGTACTGATATATTTCAATAATTTTCAATGAGAACAAGTATAAAAAACCAGCACTAAAGAAGTCTTTGCTAGTTCCTGCACCTTAAATATGACTAGTAAGTAGGTATGATTCTTTATTACTAGTAGTTCAAGACACAAGTAATACATGGAAGGCTGCCCTCATTCTCAGTACAGGAGTGTATTGTCGGTTCAGTCTGCACGTTCAATGAAAGCCATGACAAAAGTTCACTGAAGGAAGACATTTTTAAGGCATTCCATGTTTCTGTGTATATTCAAGTATCATAATGTAATGTGTATATATTCTCAAAAGCCTAGCAGTGAAAGAATATTTGAAACGATTGGTGACTGCTAAGGTAGTTGCTCCAATCAATGTGGCAATCATATTTAAGGAATCAGGTGAGCTTAGTCACAGCCCAGGAGCTGAGCTAAACAGCAAAGAAAGAGGTGGGTAGGTTGCTAATGAAAAGGCTTTACGCCGAGGTGTTGATATTATAATTTCTTGAATGAAGAAAGAATGAAGGACTGAGACTACTGCAAGAGGTGAGTTTGAAAACCTTCAAATTTGAGGTAAAATATTAATATTCCCACACATTCACATTTCATAGAAAATTTTAAGAACAGTTACATAATATCTAACTGTGGCACATCAGTGCCTGAAGAGGGAGGAAAATGTTCATCTGAGTTACAGTTTTCTGTAGATAGTATGGGGCTACATTTTGGATTTGTGCTGTTTTGGTTACTAGTGAGCAACATTTTGTGGTGGTTCAGCCCCAACCAGTGTCTGAACACCACATGCCACTCACTGACTCCCAGAAGAGAAACAGATAGAGCCTCACGTGGGTTGGGATAAGGACAGTTTACTGACAAAATCACCGTGAAAGTAGAACAATAATAGCCAATTACACTCACACCCAGGTGCCACACAGCGCACCTTACTGACCCAACAATTACAGAGTGCTGCACAATGGGAGGACCAACCCAATACCCTAGCTGTACTTGTACTGCCCTGGAGGAACCCAGGAGCACCCCTCCCCAGCCAGCCCCTCTTATGGGGGAATGATGACAGATGGTGTGGAGAACAGCCCAGGCTAACTGAGCTCACCTGTGCTGGCTGCTTGGGGAAGTTAAAACCAGGCCAGGCCAGAACCAGGACATGCTTATACAGGGTTAAAGCCTTTTTGTTTGTCCCTCCACCCCACCGGTGAAGAGGCTAGTGTTGCACAAGAACTTGGTAGTGGTTAAAGCCAGGACAGCTGGCCCTGACTGACCAAACAGATATTGCATACCCTATGATGACATGCTCAGCATATGAACCTGGGGAAAGTCAGAGGAATAGAGGGATGTTCTGAGTGATGGTGTTTGCTTTCCTAAGTAACTGTTATTCTTGATGGAGCCCTGATTTCCTGAAGATGGATGAAAATGTATCTGCTGATGGGAAGTTTTACTTTGCTTTCATGCATGACCTTTGTTTTACCTAGTAAACTGTCCTCATCTCAACCCATGAGTTTTCTAGCTTTTATCCTTTGGATTTTCTCCCTCATCACACCAGGGCTTGTGAGCAAGCAGCTGCATTGTGCTTGGTTGCTGGTTAAACCATGACAATATGAGATGGACATCTGCTGAAAGGCAATTGGAGATTGTTCTAGCTGAAAGGTGGCAATGCTACTGCATTCATAGGTAGCTAGTAAAGGTTTGCAAATATGCTTCCTCTGCAGACTTGCAGATGATACTAAATTAAGGAGAATGATGTACCTTCTTAACAGTTAAGTTCCAATACAAAGAGACCTTGAGAAAATCATATATTTGGGATCACAGAACTCTCATGGCATTGAATACTAAGATGTGTTAATCTGAGTAGCAGTAACTGCCCATAGAACCAACCAAGTATAACCTGGGTTCTCACTGGCTAGCCCAGCTAATCTGAATACAGGCATTTCAGAACTGAGTATGTGCCAGCAGCGTGCATTCAATGTAAACAGAACAAGATAACAGGCTACATTAGGATGAACAATTAAAATCTTGCAGAAAGTTCTTTCTCTTTATTCAGTGCCTATAAAGCTGCAGCAAAAGTAATACTATGCTGCTTAGTTCCTCTAGTTTAAGAGTGATGTTAAAAAAAGTAGAAAAATTAAGATGGCTGCACTCCTTAAGTACTGTTCTCCAAACCTTTTTGATTCTGAAACCATATTGTTAATATTTTTTTGAGCATGCATCCCTGATATATTATATATACAATATATATATTACACGTATATGTTACTACACTGGTATGTTATGTACATTATAAAACATACACAAAAACGGAAATGAAAGAAGATGAGATAATTTTTTTTTTAAATATATTTTCCTTTATTTAACAATGGTACAAAAATATGCTTTGTTCCTATACTCCAACAGATTTTTCATGTCACATGAACCCTAATTTGGAGACCACTGACCTAGAGCACAGAAGAGCATGATGGAACATGGCTTGTTTTCTTCAATGGAGAGGAGGCCAAAGGAAACATTTTTATGATAGTCTTAGCTTATTTGAAGGAGGGTTACAGTGCTGAGGAAACAAACTCTTCTCCATAGGGGCAGACAATATAGTAAAGTGCAGTTCCACAACTTGTACCCTGGAAGAGCCAGCCTAGTTGTTAGAAAGCAATTCTTCACCATGGAGTCTGTGTAGGACTTGCCAGAGAGGTTCTTTAAACTCCACACCTCAGAGCTGTCAAAATTTTTCCAGGGAAAACCATAGCTGGCCAGGATAAATATTGCAGATAGCCCTTGTTCAGGTTGATCTAGATGATCCTTAGAGTCTTTTAAAACTAACATTTCTATGATTCAGTGCCTTTAAATTTAAAAAACAAACAAACAAACCCACCCCCTACACTATTATAATAAATAAATATATAAAACAGATAAAGTTTAATGAATATGTAGAACTACTTTGGTTGACCAGTGTAGGTGTCTTACACAAAAATGGTTTTGCTGTCTTGGACCAGAAGTCCGTATCTAGCTCTTTCCAGCAAAGAACAGTAGCAGGTATCTCAGCTATCTAAAGAAGAACTAGGAACAGTGTTAGTAGTGGTAGTTTTCTCAGTGAAGACTTCTTCAGTAATTTGTAACTTGGGGACTTTCTGAACTAAAAGTGTTATTTGTATGCTTTATAATCCCTGTCTAGTAGTACAAGCCCATCTTTAAATCTATGGAAATTTGCTATGATTGTTCAAAGTGTGAATTTTCAAGGCCTTTTTATAGTAATCCTTCCTAACATACAAAGGCGAATATATATTTTTATGCAAACAAAATCCCATTAGCTGTTAAGATTATTTTTTCTTCTTCACTTGTACAGAACAGGAGTTTGAATTGGGAATTAAGATACTGTTTTTTAATCCTATGCTAGTTTATTCTTTTTTTGAATTTGATATACACTGTTTTTTAAAGACAAAAATGTGTCTAGAGCTTACTGTAAATATCTGCTGGCAGCTATGCTGGGATATTGGTTGCCAAATATGCAAACTGTTCTTTTATAGCTTGGAACAATTTTCTTGGTGAGGGAATGGGAAGCTATAGTAACACAGTTTTTGCTTATATAGGTATAGCTTTACGAACATTTTCTTCAAATAGGAAAATAGAAATGTTGTACACTTTTATTGATAGGATATCAGCTAGTTATATAATGCTGAGCTTTGAAAAGTAATGATAAAAAGAGAGGATCAAAATGCAATTTCCATTTTGGTGAGTGATTCTACTTTGCTTTAAAACTACATGAAAAGCAATATATATTTAAATTTGTCATAAAATACATTTTTGCTAGCAAATTTTAGTTTATTTTATTCATTTAGAATACTGTCTATTAGGTTAATAATCTACACTTTATATTAGTCTTCTTTTTTGACAGTATGTACTAGAATATATACTTGATACAATTTCCTGTTCTTTAATCTGTCTGTAGCTAATTGTTTTTATTCCATTTGTTATGTTTCTATATACTGAAGTTCTCAGAAACCTTAAGTCCTCATTCCATAGACTTTAATAGATTGAAATACAACTACCAATAAGGATTATGAATAGAAATCCTATTTCCATCATCTGAAGAACTGTGAAATACTTATGTTTAAATACATGTGCAGTATATAACTGAACTTCAAAATGAAGTAAAAGGCAAAGATCAATGTAGTATGTCTAAGCTCTGGGTTTCAATTGCTCAGAGGAAGGATTATATTTTCCTCAAGACATTTTAGGTGCCTAAGAATAAAGCAAGCTTATTTCCCTTCATTATAAAGGAAAGTTTATCTTTAATAGCTTTACCATACTTATTTTACACAGCTTTTGATAACTTACATGCCTTCAGTGGATCTCCTGCTTTATAAATATGAGCCTAAAAAATAAGAAATATTGATAGCTATTGTGTGCTAATTTTTGAAATCCAGTTGTGCAAGTAGAAATGGTTAATTTTGAGAATGAAAAATTTACAAGGAAATTGGACACTGGAAAACATGCCACAGGTATCTTTAATAGAAAGTTAGCTTGGTTTAAACATTAATAAAAAGACAAATTCGTTTAGTCAGTTATACAAATTTGCCAGATTGTGACAGTGATCTCTGTACACCAGATCCATCACGTACCTCTGAGAGTTTATTACAAATACATGTCTATGCTTGTATCTACAACAACCACAGTACTCTCCTAACATGTAAAGAAACTAATGAAAATGTCAAATGAAACAAACCTAGGATATGCAGGGAGAGTACAAGACCTAAATGGTATGAATAGATTAAAATTTCCCGCTGAAGACATTATGATTGTTTGGGTTTTTTTTTTCCCTATTTGATGGCAGACGTCATTTGAATTAGTTCCCAAGCAGCCTGTGTTTAAGTGCATTTAAAGTTTATACAGACAGGTTCCACCTGCATTACAGTTTATCTTTTAAAAATGTACTAATCAGCTAAGATTTTAACATTTCTAAGCATATGTTTACTATGTGAATTCATCTGAATTCTTGCTTCCCCAGCAGCAGTTGCTGTTTTCAGTTGTGTAATGCCAGAGAGATTCTTTAAACTCCACACCTCATATGCATCTTAAGATGAATGGTTCAGATAGATTTTGTTTAGTCTATTTATTCATGGCAATCTACTAAACATTAGCGTAACTCTCTGGTGCCTTTAGCTACCAACAGGTAGTGAAACTGTCCTGTTAGCTATTAGGAGAGAAGGAAAAGAGACAGTAACCACCTGTCAAAGTAGTAAACCAGGTGTTTGCTCTTCTGTGCGTCATAACAATCCTCCAGGCAGGCAACAGAAAACTGGATGCAGTTGAATTTAAACTCATCCTACCTTTTCCCCAGAAAGGATCTAGCACATCCAGTGATATTTTTATGACTTTCAAAAGTTATTGTTAATTCAGTTCCGAACTATTTATCTGCTGTAGCAAGAGAAGAAAGAAATATGAACTGGGAGAGATCTGCTTGCTTTCAACATGTTGAACACAAAAGTGGAAGCAAAAAGCATCATAATAGACTGCTGTTTGTAGCTAATTTATTTCATAAAGGAATGCACATGTGGTCAGACTGTTAACAAAAAACCAACAAAAAAATTACATGTATGAATCAGGCAGAGAAAATGCTAAGAACTAGTGTTTGAAATGTGGGTGTATTTGTCCTCAACTTACCCTTTGGACTGAAAACTGACTATAGAAGGGAAATAGGAAAACATTGATTGAGGGAAAATAAATGGATAAAGGCATCTGTTGAAAACTAATTTTTCAAGGTTGTGTGGAAAATTCTGGTTTTTCCTGAAAATTTTCACAGCATTTTAAAGGCCAAAACAGTATTAGGCGACAGATTGCTAGTAATTTTTGAAGCTATAAGCAAGAGAAATCATAATAACTTAAATCTTGTAGGTTTTCCTGGTTTTCATCAGGTAAATTTTCACAAGAAGCTGGTAAAGGATGCATCCAGGGACAGCCAGTATGGTGGACCTAAACTACCCAAGGGGATATTCAGCAGCATGATGTCATACTCTGGATATTAAGGGAAGGGCTGTCTAAGAAGGAGGGCTTGCTGGTTGGGCACAGGCTTGTTGCATTGGGCTCCAGGCACTGAGCAAATCATGTTGTATAGCACCTGCTTTGTATATTCTTTCATCACTGTTATTTTTATTTCCCGCTTCCTTTGCTATGACTAAATTTTCCTTATCCCAACCGTGAGGTTTGCCTTTGCCTTTCCATTCTCCTCCCCATCCCACAAGAGGGAAGGGTGAATGAGCAGTTGCGTGATGCTCAGCTGCCAGCTGGGGTTGAATCATGACATAGGTTATGTTCAGTTTTCTCCTTATATGATTCATATATATTTAAAATGCAACTTTCTTAGCTCAGGGAATAGTAGCAGGCTTTTAAATTTTCTTTTTATTTTGGGGGTGGGGGTTGCATTATCCAGTCACTTTTTTTTTTTTAAAGTTGAAAAGTATAGTTAGGTTAGAGTTTGTCTTGAACTTTCTTTTTCACAATACATGGATAATTTCTATTGAGTAAATATAGTGCTCACATGCTGGGGAGAATCTGATGTTTGCTGTGCAACTTTTAAGACCTGCAGCAGTTGTTTTCGTGAAACTCTCACATTTCTCCAAATTTTTTGTTGTCTTTGTATTCTGAAAGCAGCTCCTACAGCATGAGGCTATTACTAGAAGTACTAATATATTATATTTATTGGTCATATTAACTAGTTAATGACATTATTTGTTCATCTGCAGTTTGCCACTACAGGAGAAATCTTGCCGTGTGAAGAGGAAGATTGTAGTTCCTCTGTTTGTACAGTAGAAAAGCAAACATGCTTTATATCTGTGAACTAAATGACCTGGCAGTGTGCTTGGGCCCTGAAGTCAAGTGATATATTAACATGTCTGATCTCAACTAGCAGGCAAATAGCCTTGCTTAAAACATAACCCACACAATTCTCTGCCTCTCACATGCATGTGCCCATATTTCTGTATCATGAAAGGTGTTGGTTGCCTACTACACATATAACTTACAACAGGGTCATTTCTTACATTTTCCTTTCTTCATGATAATGATGACCTTATGTTTTCAAGACTCTGGAGAACTAAAGGTTCCTTGTTAGAAGTTCCCTGCTAGAAGAAGCTTCCCTTCATCTACATTCCCCTGCTATTTCTGCTACACTCTGACCCTTTGATACTTAAGGACATGAGTCATACTATCTCACCCTGGTATGCTGAACAAAGTCCAGGAGCCTCCACCATGCCATGCAACACCTGTGATCCACTGTAGCAGCACTTACACACAGGACATGGCACCCTGCTCCATAACACAGCAGATTGCTATGAAAATGGAAGTTTTGACAGATGCTGCTCTATCCGCTGCACTTATTGTGGGAGAATGTCTTCCTGTTGCAGTGAAAAATTCACGTTATCTTCTATTCCTGGGTCTGTCCATGGTTAACAATATTCTGATTCCAACATGTGCATGTCACCCCCATTACCCAATTCTTATTTGCAGGAAAAATGAAGTTTTCACTCACTGGAGACTGACTTACTGAGGTTAGTCAGTCATTGGCCTGATCCCATTGCTGTGTTCAACTATCCCTCACTTGGGTTCTCCTGAACAGATATGCGACATGGCAGTCCCTCTCGTGGCCTGTGATGAACCTGAATGAGACCCTAGAATTGGTGACTTAGCAGCCTGAAGTGAACAGAGTCCATCAAGGATTTATGTCTTTCCTTCTCAACATAGCATCTTACTAACGAAGACAGCACTGCTGATCAGTACTAGAGTGGTGAGTCAGGTTGCATACCTCCATGTAGCTAATCCCAACACTGTGGTGAAATGTTAATATTCACCATGCCTCCCTCTAGGCTTCTTTATATTTCAGATAAACAGTGAAAGAGTCAATCTACACCAAACCCTGTTAACTTTTGTCAAGTTCTATACAAGAACCTGCAAGGACTCAGTCCCTGGCTATCTTCTCTTTGACACACTAGAAAAAACAAAACATTTATCTATGACATTTTAGGCATGTCAGCTCAGAAAATTAAACCCTGGGCATATGGCATTATCTGTACTGCCTATTGCAGATATTCCCTCACCTGGGTTAATCCTCAGACCTCTCTGAGGAGAGTGGGAGGTGTTATTAGGTGGGAACGACTAACATTATACTAAGACATAGAATGGTGGCAGTCAGTATGGGTAGTACTTGAACATCAGTACCCAGAACTACACTTCAGTGAAAAACATCCCAGTAAGCACAATCTGAAAACTCCTTCTTAAAAATCCTCAACTTGGAGCTTTTTGTCTGTAAAGAACCATTTGTCAGTCTCTGTAATCATAGTCTGTTTTGCTTTTGCTGAACCATCTCACTGACGAAGTGTGGTAACTTCTAGCTTTCAGATGCATTTGGTCTAAATTTTATATGTGTCCAGAGTATAGTTTGAGAAATATACTCAAACTGCTATTAATGATGGGCAAAGTGTAATAAAATACTATGGTCCTATCACTTCCCATATTAGCATTGATCCCAAAATGACACTGGAATACCTTCAGAGCAAATAAAGCATAAGCACAGCTCTTGAGTGCTTTCCCTCTGAAAGCTTCAAGAAGTTGGAAAAGTGCACTCTTATCTATATCTGATGAAATGTTCATTTGCTATCTTTTATTCATTTGCTTTTATTCATTTGATGAGAATTGCAGATGCATTTTTGTATAACTACTATCCTTTTCAATTTTTATCATGTTTCCTCAAGCAAACACAAGAAAGTGTCCACTGGGTAACATGTAGATTGTGATTACTATGGAGGTTCTTTGTCTCTATAAAAAATGTTTAAAAGACAGAACTGCTGTTTGGCTGACATGAATAAAATAATACAAATTTAATGACACAGCATACATTAAAATGTGTTCTGAATTAGCGTAGTCTGTCCTGCTTATTAATGGGTTGCGCTATTATGGTATTTTATATAGGGGAAAGTAAAGACGTGCTGGGCTGAATTTCTTTTTCTATACCCTTACACCCACTCTAGAACAAATTCAGAATACAGACTTCCAACAATTTGATGTAAGTGAGGCTCATCTGAGCCAAAGGAAAACAGCAGCTTGCAGAACAAACAGTAATAAGTGCCTCGTATATAAATGGCAATAAAAAACCTATCTGCATTAAATAAGTGAGAGCCTGTTAATATGAAATCTGAAGCGTGTCCTATAAAACATTCCAAGCCTGTTACAAGGTAGCAGTCCATTTTGTGAGTGTGTTTTTTACTTAAATATTGCTATGAAGTAAAGTATTTGTTGACAGTAGGCTTTTCTGATCCTGTTTCTAGGGAGTTTAATTATAATCCGTTACTGGAATTTGTCACAGCTGTCTTCCTTCTTCATCCACAAATCATCACAGTTCTGTGTTCTTAAGCTATAAAGAAAGTGTTTCAGTGTAAGCCCTTCTTGGTTTTTATTCCCTTTGTGATCTCTTAAAACTAGGAACAATAAATTCGACTGTCCACATCAAAATATTTTGTAGTGAACCAGAAGAATGAAGTTGGAAAAAATAGCATTTTGGAGGCTAATATCCTTTTGGAATAATTGCTTAGGATGACACTACTCCTTTCTACAAGACATTACTCTAAGCCAGGTGAATATGTTATTTGTGGGTTAGCTTTGTGCACAGATGGATCATGACTGTCCATTTTATTTAGTGTACAGAACAATTTCCACTCTTTTGGAAGTTATGCTACGGTAAATAAAAAGAGAAACAATCCCTATGTCCTCTTACACTGCTGTTAAAATGTATATAGCATAGCCAAGTGTGATTGTTGAAAGACTTTACTCATGAATGGTTGCATGGGAAAACCTCTAATGGTTCCCTGGGCTCCTTTCAGCAACATCAAAGTTTTCATCAGCTTTTATAATCTTAAACTAACAAAATTATACCAGGTATACTAAGTTAGAGAAAATTATTGAGGAAGTAAAAGCTGAATCTACAAAGAAGCTATGAATACATATGCATTATTAAGCTCAGGTAACATAATTAAATGTGCCTGTGTATCTCCAAATAAATTTTTTAAGCACAAAAGGAATTAAGCATCAGATGTCCATTCATTTTGGAATCATCACTGTGTGTTCAGTATCTTTCTTATGGATGTTTAACTCTGGTTCTTTTGTATTTCAAAAAGTTTGTACCATGTGGTATTTCAGAAGAGAGACTGCAGGATCAGCACATTAATGCTGAGGACAAGCTTGACAAGGTTGGGGAACGGATGAGTGGTCCAGGGAACATTGTACCAAAGTTCTACTCCATCAGGCACAAAACCAATTATTGCTCTCAGAAGCTGAAGATAGTCTCGGTGATTATTTTGTTCCCATTTCATAATACTCTAACTCTTTGCTTCATGGAAAGGGAAAAAAATACCCAAACCAACAGCCTAGACATTTCACAAGAGCTGGCTTTTACAGTTTTTCTTGTCCTCCTTTCTTAGAAGAAGGAGCATCTGACTAAGCTTTGGGGCAGCTCAGGACAGGGTCAGAAATTTCAGGCATGATCAATATTCATGTCAGTCAGAAAGTTTGTGTACATTTCAGGCAAGGTTTGAAGATTCAGTTTAAGTGCATTATTTTCAAGTAAAGATGATAACTAGTTAATATTTCTATTTGGTTTTGGGTTGCTTTTAGATGCTTTTACATTAACAGCCTACGTTTCCCCTTTACAGCAATATCTACATGAAAACCTAGGAATGTAAGTATTACTTATTACTACCTGTTGAAATTTTTTGGAGCAAAAGACCTCAGAATTATTTGAGTGGACTTTTGAATTTTAAGTGGAACTATAAATATCTATTTGTCTTTTACCTACTGGTAAGGCTAAGTGTAGGAAAATGTTCTATTTGAGAGATACAATAACCCACAAGGTTTTAAATTACTCATGAATAATTCTTATTTGCTGTCTCTTGATAATGAGTGAAAGAGAAGCAAAAAGTCAATTTCTGAACTACATGTAACAACATCTGTTTTGAAGTTTTGTTTGTTTGTTTGGTTGGTTTGTTGGTTGGTTGGGATTTTTTATGTTTGGTTGTTTATGTCTTTTTCTCCAGTTTACTGCATTAGTTAACAAGAAACTCTTTAGTTAGCCTGTTTGGATTCTTGCACCATATATTTTTCTAATCTACAAAAAGATATTTCATGTAAGATCTTGTGAAGGATAAATTGCAGCAAAGAATGCCAAGTAGTTATATGAAAGGGAAGAGAGGTAGTTTTACACCTCCCTGAAAGAAAAGGTTGCTTTTTAGGGCGTGAAATGTAGATTCATAATATAACAAATATATAAATAACTATGGCAGACAAACAAATTAAAAAGAGGAAAAAAAATCCTCAGCATAAGGCAATGGTGGGGATGGAGTGGCAGAGAAGTAAAAGGATTTTTGTAGTGAATGATGAGCAGCACAAACCTTCTGAAAGATCTGCAGTGGAAATTAGAAATCAGTTCCCACTTTCCCAAAGTAAAACTTCCACTTTTCACATAAAGGCAGAAACCATGACTGCCACCTTCTCAGGAAGACTTATCTCTCCTATAATTTCAGTTAGGCTGTAGGGATTTTTGCTTGTTTGTTTGTTTTTAATTTGCTTAAGGCTGTTATAAATATTTTGAAATATGCTGTATGGTTTGAATATTACTGAAAAATTCTTACTGTGTTCCATTTCTCCTAAACTGGGATTATGTAAAGTAACTGGATCACAGGAGGGTTTTGTCATTCAAGGATTCAATGATTTTAAAATGTAGGACCTGCAGCAAAAGAATGTATTTCCATTTGAATACAAGCCAGAAATATATCATCACAAAGGTCTGAAAAACTCAAGTAACCTCCAGGCAAGAATTAATAACCTTGAAGGCTTCTGTCTACAATAATAGGACTGGACAAACACTGGAACCTCCAGATCACTAGAAAAGAGTCCCAGAAGTGTATTTCCAAGTACCAGTTTTAGAGAATTAGTTCTAAAACTTTTCTGAAAAATACAGTAATACAAGCACTCCACCATTCCTGGGAGTTTCTAAGGTGAAAAGTTCAAAAGGCCTGATAGATTTATGGTCTTTTGAATTGATTTATTTATATTTATATTACCATGGACATCAATATCATATTTTAAAAAACAAAACAAAAAACCAAAAGAAAAACCCTGTTTGCAAGGATCTGTGGATAGTAGCTAAATAAACACAGAATATCTTGCTAAAGTAGTGTTCCATGCCTGATTTAAAGGAAATCCATGGATGTTTCTAACCTCTCCTTTCCCCTGTGAACTTTGGCAAGACGCAAACATAATTTTGAAGGCAATATTACCTACTGTCATTGCAGTCCTTCAATATTATCAGGAAAGCCAGCTAATGGGAGAAACATGTCAGAAACTGTTGTTTGGTACATAAGCTGGCAATGAATGAGAGCACTGTAACCTATAGTACAATGGCACAAAAGAGACCAGAGCAAGCCAAGTTTCTTGCAAAATTTTTGTGAGATCTTTCTATTCATTCTCTGCTTGCATCCCAGTTGTCCTTCCCAATTTTACTCACAGTGATGGTATCTAAGGTCCAGTTCTCAAAGCAACAATTTGGCTCCAAGCCCATAAATCTAGTGCAAATTAAAAAACATGTAACAAATCAAATCTAAGAAGGCAGATTGAACACAGATTTATCAGACTTTTAGAGGTTAATCAGCTATAACATTTATAACTCAGCTTGAGTAATGTGAAACAGGATCTCTCTTCTTTATAGTGCTAACTCATCTACCATTCTGTACTCATGAAAGTTCATAGCCTGTTTAAATGCTTCTGTAAGCAACTATCTGGAAAGAGCAATTTGCAGATGCAGTCTGCAAACATGGAAAAAGGCTGAATTATGTAGCTGTGACTCAATCACAATCCTGGTATTTTCCAGAATACTTTGGCTGCTGTGAGACAAGAGTAACCTACCACAAACCAGCCTTAAGTTGAAAGGAAATGGTTGCTTATAACACATAGAAAGTCATTGTCTCAAGTATATTATTTAGGTAGCTACTTTAGATGTTATTTATTTTTTAAATTCTTTTAAACATTTTTCTTTTTTCCAAAATACTGATATAATATCAAGAGTAATCAGACTTCATTTAAGCTACACTTTTACCCCTTCCTGGTCCTGTTTCCAAACTGCTTTTTATTCCTGGATGATAGGAACACAGATGTAGTATACTTATTAAGAAAGGGAAAAAGTTAACT
The DNA here is from genome assembly GCA_020800305.1 of Porphyrio hochstetteri. Classification (NCBI taxonomy): domain Eukaryota; kingdom Metazoa; phylum Chordata; class Aves; order Gruiformes; family Rallidae; genus Porphyrio; species Porphyrio hochstetteri. The sequence goes on along the minus strand of CM036938.1, from coordinate 49,231,313 downwards.
TTCTCTTTTATCACTTTCCGAATTATGGATTGGTTGGATATGAGTGTGCAAAACCAAAATAAAAGTAGCATCATATAAGCTTCATTATTTTTATTTTCTGTTTACAGAATCCATTAAATCTCATATTTCTTTTTTAGTAAAGATGCATATTTTTCTAGCCTTGAACAAGAAACCACTGAAACAAAAACATCAACTTTTAGGGAAGTAGATAGTGGTCTTAGAATACACTTGTGTTGCTTGCACAGTGCTAGTATTAATAAAAGCATAAACAGGAATAACAGGAAGCAGCGTTGGGAGTTACTGAAGTGGAGCCAAACTCTCAATTATTTCATGGATAACTTTAAAATTTTAAGGTTTGATCTGCAGTTCAAACTCAGTATTCAAAGAACTGTTATCCATTCGCAAGATGCTTCTTAAAATGTCTTGTGAGGAAAAACAGTATTCTGAAAGCTTAGTCATGTGAGTTCAATAACAGCTATGTCCCTAATCTTCTGTGGGGTACATATATCAACTGGGAATTTTATTCCTATTTCTGGTTTTTAAATATCTTGATGTATAAAAGAGCATGGAACACAATCTAAGGTGTTAAGAGCAGAGAATTCTAAAATTCTCTCCATTTGATCTGTGTCATGGTTTCAGATTGCCAAAATCATTATTAAAATAAAACAACAAACACACAAAACCAGCAGCCTGCATATTAGCAACCACATGCTTCCTTTCCATTTGATTTTTGCTTGTCTGTATTACAGTATGAAGGAATCCAAAAACAGTGATCTAGTATTACTTGCAAAACACAATTACTTTTGAGATCCTATTAACCCTTTCTCCTCCTAGCATTTAGATCAGTTCCATACTTCCTGGAAAAATGTGTTCATGAATAAAATCTACATGCGTGTAGAAAGCAAAGTGTAGCTGCTCTTGTCACAATAGTAATTCTCATTAAGGGTTTTAGTAGGCATTTAAAACATTTTAATTAGAGCTGTTAAAGATGCCTTTCTGAATATTCAGCAGTTAATAGGAAGAGACTTGCTAACCCAGAGTATAATAGCAAGTTATATGAGGATGCTGGTGACATAAGTTAATTGCTTTATCACCATGGCATAATATGCATTATTTATCACTGACTACATAATATCTCCATTAGAAACAACTGTATTTATTAACATGTTAATGCTGCTGCATTATCTCTTGGTAACTCCGTAGTCAAACAGTGAATTCATGTCCTTGTTGCAGTCAAATATATCAGTTGTTATATAGATGCTGTCCAACCCTTACAGTATTCTTTGTGAGGATATTTTTAGACAGCTTCTTAGGTCCTGTCTTTATTTTCAGCTGGGACAGAGTTAATATTCACAAGAAGCTGTGAAAGGCCAGACAGAATATCTGAACCAAACTAGCCAAAGGGGTATTATTCCATAAAATACATTGTTATGTTCAGTATGTAAGGAGGAGAGGGAGCTGTCTGGGGCTGGGCTGGGCATTGGCTTTGGGGAAGAGAACAAATTACATTGCTTATCATCTTCTTTGCATATTCTGTTAAAAGTGTTGTTGGTTTTGGTACATCTCTCTTTCTTTGCTCACTGTTATCAAAACCCATGAGTTTCTACTGATTCTCTTCCCCACCTCACTGTGGCAGGGGGGAGGAGTGGATGAGCAAGTGGCCACATGACGTTAAGTGCCATGTGGGGCTAAACTGTGACAGGTACAAACAAACCTTATATATAGTATATATAGATGTATATGTATGTATATTATATATATATATATATCAGGTATACCTGCATTTGAGAACTATATATTCAGTTCTATAGTTGTTCTGAATTCTTTTTTATTATTTTAAAATATTAATGCTGTACTGCATTAACTGTAAAGTGAAATGTCGGAAGATATACTGAGCTCTAGAGAGATGTGTAAACCAGGTTAACATGAATTGGGCTTTACTGGAACATTTTTTATACATTTAAATGGAGAAGTCTGCTATTCCCTGACATTGATGATAGCATCCCAAAAAAAAGCAATATAGTTTTTGATTCTGGAAGGTCATAACCATTAGAATGAATCAATTTATTGTCTTTCTACGTTAAGGAATGATTTGTTAACCATCAGATATCACTAAAGTTAATTCTGAGCATTTAAATGCACACACCTGTACTATCTCTACATTTAACAAAGTTTCTATTGCTATTTCCTTTTTCTAAAAGTTCTAGAATCTGCATGAAACTTATACTTCAGGTTGCTCCACTATAAATCATGTTTTTACATGGAGTCATAACCAAATATACTGTAAATCATGTTTCTACTATTCATTTTTATTTTCTATTATAAAATACAGCATGCAGCAATTGCCCAGAATTATGGATTAGTCAGCCATATAGCTGATATCATTAGGCATGTTACAGTATAATGTATAGAAAAGCAACCTCAGCTCTCAACACTAATTTCTCTACATAATTGCTCTAATAAATTGGTTCTACTTATGGCACATTTTGTATTAATGTAAAATAACACAAAAAACCCTCTGCAATGAAGAAAAATTCAGCTGGTGCTATGTACAATAGGGCTTTATTTAGCAAAATAAAGCATGTTACTGGGCAATCTCAAGGTAAAATGTTATTTACACAGAGTTAGTAGTTAGTCTTTATTTCACTACTGAGTAAAATGATAAAATAATCTGTTTTGTAGGTCAACTGATAATAAAAAAATAAGTACAACTGAGGTGGCTTGTAACTGGGCTTGTGTAATGTTTCTATGAAATGTAATATGTAAATTTTAGCTATTAGTTAGTGTCCAATAACAATGGAGTTTGAAAATACAATCATACTTCCCTTTATTGGAAAAACTGAATAATTTCTGACTTTTATGAAATTGTGAGGCATAGCAGTTATTGCAATTTTATCTATAGAGTACTAATTGAAACTCCATGTAGATGTAAATTATACTGCAGAGGTGAAACTGTCTGTTATATTAGATTAGAAAATATTTGGGCACTTCAGTTGCCACCTGATTCCTGTAATAGTGACCAAACAGTTTCATAGTCTTACTATCTTTTTTATTGTTTTGGGCAAGTCTTCCTTTACTAGTACAAAAAATATGTTCAGGATGTAATTTTAAGATATGTAAGTCAGCACATTTTCTTCTCCTTTTTATGCATCAGTGGAAATTAATGCATATCACAGTGACTCAAAAGGATATTTCCTGATGGAAGGAAATAAATGTCAAATTCAAAAGAGTTCAGCCTAAAACTCCTAATACAATTCAATCTGAGATATGCACTCTTAGGTTCCTTTGCACACAAAAGAATAAAACACTGTGTCCCTTCCAGTGCATGTAAAGGGGAAATACTTTATGTAAGAACCCTAAAATCCATTGGGACTTATCAATAACTGATTTAATGCTATTATTTCTGTCCCTTTCACTAGAATGATGACTGCACGCTTAATATCACAAGGCAGCAAGATTTTCCTGTCAGGTTCTGTAATATCAGCAAACTTTTCCAATTTATTTGCTGTTACGTCTTTCGTGTTATGTGTGCTTCTCTATTATGTGAGGAAAGATTCCAACTACATGTTTTTGGAAGATGTTTTAATTTATTTTAAAAGCTGGAACCACTTAGAATAAGTTACTATAATTAGAGGTCTTTGGCCAGAACTCATTCATTGAGTGGTTAAAGTTGGAAGTGACCTCTGTTGAAGAGGTCATCTTGTTAAATGTCCCTGCTAAAGCAGGCATGTTGCCCAGGACCATTTCCAGACAGCTTTTGAAGTTTTCCAGGGGTGCAGATCTTCATGGGCATCCACTTGAAAGATCCATCTAATTTGCGCCCTCTCTTTACACATTTATACGAATGGATGATAGGTATGATGAGCCTTCTTTCCTCTAGGATAAACAATTTGTCAAAATTTACTTACATGTGAGATCCTAAGGCAGGTATAGAAGAATATATCAGCATTATTTCACTCCTCCTGGAAAAAAGATCAAAACAATTGAGGATAGCAAGTCCACCTGCACTGAAGCTTTTTCTGTATTTTTTACTATATTTTTTCATGATAATTGGATTTGCAGGGCCAGAAGTCCTTGAGGGCTGGTGTATAGCCCAGCTTATGGCCTAGTCCTTATTTGGCCACCACCAAAGGTACTGTCCAAGGTCATTGACATGGTGCTGATGTCTTGTTGACTGGAGAGGAATTGGAGCTTCTGTTCCTTATCTTTAGTGACCCCATGGTCTCCCAGGTTAGCTGTGGTGGTTTTGCCCTCACTGGAGGCCAGATGCCCACCAAAGTCGGTCTATCACTCCCCTTTGTAGTTGTACTGGGGAGGAAATACATATTGAGAGGCTTAGGAGTCAATGTAAGGACAGGGAGAGATCATCCTGTCACCAATGACATGGGCAAAACAGACTCAACACAGAGTGAAGGAAAGAAAACTATCTAATTTATTACACTACATACACACCCACTGAAACCAGAGTCAGATAATAAGGAGCATGACCAGATCTTAAAACAACGTGACCAGATCTTAAAACACCTTCCCCCCAGCGCTCCCATCTTAGCAGACTTTAGTCAGGATTTTGCTCCCTTCTTCCCTCCCATTGTGGCACAGCGGGGCAGGGACGGGGGAAATGGGGTTCTTGGTAGCACCTTCCCCCCCCACCCCTCCATTCTTAGCAGACATCACTTTAGTCATGATTTCACTCCCTTCTTCCCCCACATTGTGGCACGGGGTGGGGGAGGGACTGGGAAAATGGGGTTCCTGGCCACTTCTTTATGAGCTGTTTTCCTTTTCCAGATCTTAAAACACCTCTACCTCCCTGCCCCTGCCTTCTTAGCAGACACAAGGTTTATAGGTAGTACCAGGAATGGATTTTCTTGCTGCTTACAGGAGATATCTGAATATCCTGGACAAAGGTACTCAATTTTTGCCAACAACCTTACATCATAAAAACTATGAGATTGGCACCTCCTATGACATCTGATGACTATTAAGGGATAACATTGTGTGGTAATATTATTACTGTGCTAGGTAGATCAGAGGCTTGAGCTCTGGTCAGTATATGTGTTTCTCTGGTGGCCACAAGCTATGGATATTAGTCTCCTAAGGCCTAAAAAGAGAAGAGCTTCAGCTAATGATCTTCCTGTGTATGGCCTTGTGTTGTAGTTTTGTGTGGCAGGGTTCTGGTGGAGAAAGGTGTGGCTTCTGCATGAAGCAACTAGAAGCTTTCTGTAAGCTTGACAGAGTAAACACCCACTGGGCTCAAGGCTGGAGTCAGTGTTGACCAAGGCTGAACCAGTCAGTGATGATCACAGCACCTCATGGGATCACATTTAGGGGAAGGAAAAGCGCTAGCAGACCCTTCTTGCCACCAGACAATGGAGTCAGAAGAGGTAAGAAACTGTGCAGGCACCAACGTCAGTGAAGAAGGAGAGGGCAGATGAGGCGCTCCAGGTGCCAGAGAGATTCCCCTGGAGCCCATGGAGAAGACCATGGTGAAGCAGGCTGTCCCTCTGCAGCCCATGGATGATGACAGAGAGCAGAGATTCCATCTAAAGACTTTGGAGGACCCCATGACAGAGCAGGTGGAGACACCTGTAGGATGCTGTTACCCTGTGGGAAGCCTTGCAGCCCATGGAGAGACCAACCCACGCTGGAGCAGGTTTTCTGGGGTACTTGTGACTCCATGAGGTACTAGGCTGGAGCAGCCTGGGCCTGAAAGTCAGCACCCCGTTGAAGGGATCTACACTGAGGCAATTGGTGAGGAGCTGAAGCCCTGGCAGAAAGGACTCATGGAGAAGTTCGTGGAGGACTGTCTCCTGTGGGTGGGACCCCACGCTGAAGCAGGGGAAGGATGTGAGGAATGCCCCCCCAGCTAAGAAGGAAAACACTCCTAAGGAACTGACTGAAACCCCTATTCTCCCACACCCTGCCCCTCCGTGTGCCACAGTCAGTTGCGGGGGGAAGAAGGGAGAGAAATCATGACTAAAGTGAAATCTAACAGTAGAGGGGTGGGGGGAGGTGCTTTAAGATCTGGTAGCAGTTCTCATTATCTGACTCTGGTTTCACTGTGTGTGTAGTGTAGTATAATGAATTCGAGAGTTTTCTTTCCTTTATTCTATGTTAGTCTGTTTTTCCCATGACACTAATTGCAGAATGATCTCTCCCTGCCCTTATCTTGACTCCTAAGCCTCTCAATATATATTTTCTCCCCCTTCTGGATGAAAAGAGGAGTGATAGAGCAACTTTGGTGGGTGTCTGGCCTCCAGCCAGAGTCAAACCACCACACCTTGCCATCAGCAGTGGCCAAGTTGCTCTGAAAGAGCAACAGTAGCAGTTTATGAGAGAGGACAAATGATGTTCCATCCCTCCTCAAGTGGTCAATAAAATATGATTCTGAATTTCTGCTTTTCAATAAAGGTATTAAAACTTGGCAGCATTCTCTAGTGAAAAGCAGCAAGTTTTTCTAATCTTTAAATTTAATGTTCTTTATTATATCATTATTACATTGTGGTAGACAGTGTTTTTCTTCTTTTGTATTACTTAAGCTCAATGTTTAAACTGTAAATGTTTTATACACTATGTTCTTACAAGAACAGAACTGCTGGGTTAAATTAGTCTTGTTAATTAATTTATAAATATAGTGCTAGAAAATAAACCAGTAACCTTTTTAAATTTACTGCTCAGATATTATGGGAATAATCTGATATAATCCATAAACTGTAAAGAATATTTTATTATTCATATCTGTGCATAGCTAAAAGAAATATAGAAACATTACCTTCAGTGAGAAATATAAGCTTTGATAAAAGACAACATCCACCTATAATGTAAAATTTTTCAAAGAGTGAATAAGAGTAAATCAGACCTCGTTTTGTTGTAAAATTTTTCTTCATTGAAAAACATTGATCCTGAAGTGAAAAAAACATCCCACCCAAACAAATCAATAAAATATTTTTTCCAAGTCGGAAAGAAGTGCAAATATAGAGCTTTATAAATATGTCATGTCTTTGCTGATACAGATTGATCTTGAATTTATATGACAGAAAATTTTTACCAGTTTTACTAAAGATTGGAACTGACTTCCAGATGATAATACAAGTCACTTCTAAACACACAAAGGAAATGTATTTATATTTGAATTAGTCTAAAAGCAACCAATAGTAGATTTTTATAGTGACAAATGTCATTTGACCATCTGCAAAAAAGGATACAACAATTTATTTTCCAAGAATAATATCTGAAACCACAATACTGATATGAGCTCTTTTCATGAACAATAAATGTTAGCTTAGTTTTAGTATATTTTGGAAAAGAGTGCTCTAGTGTTTAATTTTCTTTTCAACATCTTAAATTACTCCCATTTCTAACCATATATCATTACATCTCCTTTTGGCTTAACAGGAATGTTTAAGTAGTCAAAAAAAGCAAGCCGTTTCTGAAAAACATAGGTATTGTGCTCTAAATTGTGTATACTGTCAATGACTAAAGGTTTATTAATTTAATTACTAAATATTTAGAAATATGACCCTGAGTGCCTACAGATTTGATGCTGCTAAAGAAATGTTGCCGATTGTTTTCTATGGAAATATCATATATAGAATGCTTCAACATGACCACAAAACTATCTAATCCTGATTCAAGGATTTCTTCAATTATTAACATGGCTAATACTAGTTTCTTATCTACTTGTGCCTACAAGTACACCGTATTGAAAGTACACTTATAGAATACTTCCTCACTTAATCCTTGCAAAACATCTCTTTAAGAAAGGTGAGATGCACCACTTGAAAGATCAATCATGCACTTGATCATGCATCACACTCTCTTTCTAAATGGATAATAAGGATTTCTACAGTGTCTGGATAGAAAAATCCATAGCTGGATTATGTCTAGTATAAGTACAATGTAAGGAGGATGAAGTTAACCACTATGAGGCAGAAGTTTCTCAAATACAGTTTCCAAGAGAAAAGTGGTCAGGAATTTTTCCTCCTGACTGGCAAGAAAATTGGAGAAACCCTCACTCCCCTCAGTTCAAGTTGGAGTCTCTTATTGTATTTTCATTCCTTCAATTCCATGATGAAATATGCAAAGTATACTTTCAGTCTCATAGAGTATGAAAAAGAGGCCATAAAATATGGTACAGAGATGCTACTGGCAGAAAAAAATGTGTATTTAAATTTAGGTACCTGTATTGAGTTTGCATGCCAAGGTTTTGGTAGGGGGGTGGGGGAGGGCTACAGCAGCTTCTTTAAGATGCTGCTAGAGATGTCTCCCATGTCAGATAAAGCCAATGCCAGCCAGCTTCAAGGCAGAACTACTTCTGTCCAAAACTGACCCCATCGGCAACGGTGGTAGAGCCTCCGGGATAACATATTTAAGAAAGGCAAAAAAACAACTGCTGGCAAGCAGCAGTTGGATAAAATGAATGAGAAGATGTGAATGAAACAAAGCTGCAGACACCCAGGTCAGTGGAGAAGGAGGGAAAGATGCCAGAGCAGAGATTTCCCAGCAGCCTATGAAGAAGACCGTGATGAAAGATGCTTTCCTGAAGCAGCCCATGAAGGTCTATGGTGGAGCTGACAAGCACCTGCAGCCTGTGGAGGACCCACAAGAGAAAAGATGGATGCCTGAAAGAAGCTGTAACCCTGTGGGAAGTCCACATTGGAGCAGGGTTCTGGCTGAACTGTAGATCCATATAGAGAGGACACCACACTGGAGCAGGTTTTACTGTAGGACTTGTGACCCTGTGGGGGACCCATGCTGGAGCCATCTGTTCCTGAAGGACTGCACCCCATGGAAGGGATCCACACTGGAGCAGTTCGTGAAGAACTGCAGCCCATGGGAATAACTCACATAGGAGAAGTTGGTGAAGGACTGTCTCCCATGGGAGATAGCCCACGGTGTAGCAGGGCAAGAGTGTGAGAAGTCCAGCTCCTAAGGAGCAAGGAGTGGAAGACACAATCTGCTGACCACAATCCCTATTCCTCATTCCCCCATGCTGCTGAGGAGTGAGGAGGTGAGAAATTCAGAGTAAAGTTAAGCCTGGGAAGAAGAGAGGGGTGAGGGAAAGATGTTTTCTAAAATTTGACTTTATTCCTCATTATCCTGCTCAGATTTGATATGTAATAACATAATTTCCCCAAGTTGAGTCTGTTTTACCTGTGATGGTAATTGATAAGTGATCTCTCTCTGTTCTTATCTCGACCTAGGAGCTTTTTGTTCTATTTTCTCTCATTTGCCCCGGTGAGGAGGGCAGTGATAGAGTGGCTCTGATGGGCACCTGGCCTCCCGCCAGGGTCAACCCACTACAGTACCAAATATGTGAGTCACTTAGGGTTAACCTATCCATACTCTTTTTCCCTAGACCATAACAAAAAAACGAATATGGGACAGAGAACTGCAACATAAGTAAGTTGCAAGTCTTCAATTTTATTTCAAATAGATAGAATCTTCTGAAGGTCAGACTTTCATGGAATTATTTAGAAGGAGGAAGGGCAAAAGTTTTCATTAACATTGGACAATCTTCAAAATATGTCTTGCTGTACTGCAAGAAATTACACTGATCTTCTGTAAAGAAAAGATAGTGCAGAAGTAGTTATAAATTTTAAAAGTGAGCTAGAAGTCCGAAGTAAAAATCTGTGTATATTTTTATGCCTGCAATCAATTTATCTCAATTGGCACAGTTGAGCAGTGAGGTGCAGCTGAAAATATATGATGGAATGTGCTTGTACATTCATTTTTGTGGAGAACTTGAGAGTGTGTACTAATGAGTGCATTCTCTGCCAGGAAATGCAGCTGCATTTACTGAAAATTTTGTCTAGAACGAAATTCAACACTTTCTAGCCACACTGTCAGGAAATATGCAAAGTTAATAACGAAAGAAAACATTATATATCCTTCTAAACTTTATTCTAGATTAAAAATCCAGATGATAACCACAGTTAAAGTTTATTCAATCTGAGCCTAATTCCCTAATTTGTGCACTTTATACTTCTACGTTTTTAAAGGTCACTAGGCTTTTTTCTGCTTAATAGGAGATCACTGTGAACGCGTGGGGTTTTTTTGGAACTAGTTGCTCCAGAGTGCTGTAAATACTAATTTCCTTAACTATAAGAGTTTTGAGGGAAATTATATGACTTTGCTATGTGCCCTGGAGGTTATATTTTCTGGGATCATTTCCTTCCCAAAATGCAGAAAAACAATATTGCAAAGATTTCTTTTAGAGTTATTATAGGCAGCTGTGGTAAAAAGGAAATTCCTTCTCATTATCTCTTGAAAGCCTCTAGTTTTGTTTGCCTTCGGTATCATCTAACAAAATACGTTACCAAATCATCAAATATTCAAATCAGTCTGTTACGAAAGAGTGTTGTGTTTTTGGTTTGTTTTTTTTTTTTTTCTGTGTGTGTTCTTGATACAAGTAATCATGCTGTCAAGAACCCACAATTGGATCTTCATAAAATTGAAATACAGGTGTTGAATTCTGGTGAATAACATCAAGTTTGTTAGTGCTATTCTCACTCAGGTGAGATCTTTTTTTTACTGGGAATGATAGTAAGAAACAGGATGAAATGTGTGTAAACCATTTTTATCTGTCATCTAGTTGTAAATTAAGAGGTTACTGTTCTAGCATCTCATTTACAAGAAGTGCAATTTATGTGAAACAGAGATAACAGAATTTTTTCTCTTGGATGTATTCTGTGATGTGTTGCCATTGGCTGGCTCCCAGATCCCCACCCATCCATTCTCTCACTTCACTTTGTCAGTAGAACAGGGGTGGGAAATCAGATGAAAAAGTTCATGGGTCAAGATAAAGATAGGGAGGTCACTTTCCAGTTACAGTCACAGGGAAAACAAACTGAACTTGAGGAAAATAAATTTAATTTATCATAAAACATAATGGAGTCAGGTGGTGAGGAACAATATAAAAATAAAAATACCTCCCCATCGCCCCCAACTTCTTCCCAGGTTCAACTTCATTCCTTCATTCCCAGCTTCTCCAAGCAGTACAGGGGACAAATACTGGGGCTTGTGGTCAGTTTGTTGCACTTTGGTTTCTGTACTCTATCCTCCTCACTTTGTCCTTGCTCCAGTGGGGCTCTCCACAGGCAACAGTTCCTTAGGGACTGTCCACCTGCTCCAGAATGTGGTCCTTCACAGGCTGCGTGGTGGAAACCTGCTCCAGTGCTTGGAACTCCTCCTCACCCTCCTTCTCTGGCTTTGGTAAGTGTGAGGGTGCTTCTCACTTTTTTTTTTTCTTTTTCCCACTCCTTGCACTGCTGGGCAGTGGCTTTCCCTTTTCCAAAGATACTTTCATATAGACAGACCAGCTTGTCTGAGGGTCTTAGCTATCCCCTGCAGTGGGTCCATTGTAGCCAGCTGGAATCAGCTCTATCTGGCACAGAGCATCCCTCGCCTCTCCTCACAGAGGCCACCCCTGTAATCCTTCCATCCCATTGCCGATACCTTGACACTTAAACCCAATAAAACTTCTCTAGTTTTGTCCTGTCACCTTCAAGTAGGTCTTCAAACTTCATATTTTATGTTAGTTAAATCAAAGAGAGTATTTGTTGAATTATGGAAGAGATGCACTCTACACAGAGCAAAGTAAGCTTGTCTCCTCTCAAATCAAACAGAAGCCTGCATATAATTTTTACATAGTATCAAAATTAGCTAGGTTTGCATGTGGGGCTGCTCCAATTTGATTCTTGGTCAAACATCAATGATGTCTGATTTTTACATTTTTTAAGGACATACAATTGTTACATTATCCTTTTTTTTTTTTCTCCCCCATTCTCTTCTACATTTCAAACTGTCCTGATTTACAACATAAGTTAGAACCATGGAGGGGAAAATTCTGCTGAAGGTAGAATTGTGTTGAGAGAAGAAACACTGAAGACATGTCAGCTGAGGTCTACTGCTCAAAGCTTTCCTCTACATCAGAACCAATATTATTTAAGAATTCTCAAGAACAAAATTTTACGCCTAAGACTGGAGAACACCAAATGTAAGCACAATGTATTCCTCATCACTGTTTTAAACAAAATTCAACTAGAGTAATGCACTAGGACTTCTTGAAATACCAAATGATGATGAAGGAAAAACGCTCTCCTCCTTTTCACTTTGGTCATTCAATTAAAAAAATCTTAGAGTCAATCAGAGAAAATTTTGAATTGAACCTCAGAAGTCCTGCTGCTGTTAGAACAATGTATAAAACTGACAAAAATGACACCAAATAGAAGAGAATTTTACCTAATATAAATCTAACATGCATTTAAACATCAGTCCAGAGAAAATTATTAAATTAAAACCCTTAAGACTAGTCTTTCTAAGGTGCCAATTATAATTGTGATATTCTGATAAACCTAAATATTGCAGTGTTTAGAAGTTTTTAAACAGCATAAGATTATTTTTGTGTTTGCAATTTTAAATTATAAACTAAAAGGGCTCATTTTTAATTTTACAGTCTTCCCCGGATGTATTAAATTTTCTGTCCATAACACTTTCTGTAATACTATTTATTTTTTATTTATATTTATACCACTTTGATATCACAGAATCATAGAAACACAAGGTTGGAAAAGACCTTTGAAGATCATCAGGTCCAACCAATCCCATCCTAAGCTACACCGTATCCCTAATTACCTCATCTACCGTTTTATTAAACTCATCCAGGAAAGGTGACTGAACCACCTCCCTGGGCAGCCTGTTCCAGGCCATGACAACACTTTCACTAAAAATTATTTTCTAATGTCCAATCTAAACCTCCCCTGGCACAGCTCCATGCCATTCCCCCTTGTCCTATCACCTGTCACCTGGCTGAAGAGACCATCACACGCCTCTCCACAAACTCCCTTCAGGTAGTTGTAGGTGGTGATAAGGTCTCCCCTCAGCCTCCTCTTCTCCAAGCTAAACAGCCCCAGCTCCCTCACCATTCCTCACAGGATTTGTCCTCCAGCCCCTTCACCAGCCTGGTTGATCTTCTCTGGAGGAGCCCAGAACCAGACACAGCACTTGAGGTGTGGCCTCACCAATGCCAAGTACAGGGGCACAATCACCTCCCTAGACCTACTGGCCACACTGTTTTTGATACAAGCCAGGATGCCATTGGCTTTCCTGGCTGCCTGGGCACACTCCTGACTCATATTCAGCCTGCAGTCAACCAACACCCCCAGGTCCTTCTCTGCCTGACAGCTCTCCAGCCAGTCTCTCCCAAGCTTGTAGCACTGCTCGGGGTTGTTATGTCCCATGTGCAGCACTCTACACTTGGCCCTGTTAAACCTCATCCCATTGGTCTCAGCCCATCCGTCCAGTCAGCTCAGATCCCTATGAAGGGTCTCTCCACCCTATCTTAAAATGCCATTTTTAAACAAAAGGGCATTGTAGTGAGGAAAAAACGAAGGTACAAAACATTGAGAAATCAACAAATCGAGAATAACTATGCAACTGGGTTATGTATTAAATCTTAAATGCTAATTGTATTTAAAAAATATAATACATACACGACATGGCTAAAGTTTGCAGGAATCACCATCATGGATTTGAATATTTCTATATTGTAAATCTTGAGATTTAAGCTGTACAGTTTCATCATGTTTCTATCAATTTAAAAATAATTTTCTGTTTAATTTCTGTTTCTCAAGCAGTTACTTCATCTCTGACATTTCAAGAAGTGACAAGAAGGCAACATGCTACAATGGCTTCTGATGTTCTTGAAGGTCAGTGTTTTCTGTAAACAGTGAAAGTGGGATGGAAAGTGATCATTATCATCTTGGCTGCGTCTAAAGGATTCTCTGTTTTTGTTCATCATTTGCCATTTTCCAGCCATGCACATGACACTCCTCAGAAAAAGAAAAAAAAAAAAGCAGCTGGAAATCTGCAATCCCAGACAGTTTCTCTGCATTAGCAATCAGTAATGTTATAGCTAGCACAAATAAGATCATAAATTTAGTCTGTGTGGAGAAGGCATTAATTCCTTGCTACCTATGCTTTTAATCATTTGTGTGTTTAGTTTCACAAAACATGTTCTTTAATCAGACATAAATATATATTTATTGTGGCAGTATTTCTTCAAAATTCTATTTGAACTCTTCTGTTAGTTCTGCACAGTGGTCTGGTCACTCATTCATCAGCAGTTTCTCTGGTAGGTTCTCCTCTTTAGCTCTCGAATTTTGCTTAGTTGGAAGATTTGGAAGTCTTGTGATCATTCATTACATGCAAAATATAAGCTGGTTTTTTTCCCCTTCTTGCACTTGCTTAAAACTCAACTCATTCAATTGCCTTTAGAACTACTATGTTGAAGAACTTGGCTTTGATTATACTAAAAATCACTCAATCACTAGACTTTACAGAAACTGAATCTCAGTAATTAAATTTGATATTATTAAGTCATACAATACCAAATAATCATGGTTAAATTGTGGTGAGCATATTATGGTATAGTTCATGTATTAAAATCATTCAGGCAAATAGGTATCTGCATATTAAGGTGACAGTAAAATAATTCATATTAAGATGTCATATCATTTCCATAGGTGAGATAAACTGTGTTAAAAAAACAAATCAAAACAACTTCTATGGCTTCCTTATTGTATTTTTTTCTCCAAATCTGCAACCTATCGACACTATTATTAACTTTTTAAAAAATTATTTCCAAATATTTTTTCTATTTAATTTCTATTTTACAAGTTTGTGTTACTGATATGGGATCAATGACTACAGTAAACAGTATGTAGATTAAAGTCGGTCAGTGCTGTGTTAAAACACATTATTACTATGATAACAGCAAGAAGGAAATCTGAAGGAATTCGAGGTGCAGAGTATTAGTTGAGTTAGAAAAGAAATAGAACAATGTGAAACATTTTCATTTATATTGAAAACAAATGAATAGTTCTGACTGTGAAAACCAGTCATTGGATACAAATATGAGGACTCAAAATAGTGGATGTATATTCTTTTCCAGTGCACAAGGCTAGCAATCAATACTTGTCTATTTATAGTAATCCATATAGTTTTCTATTTTGACCCCAAAATATAATTCAATCTAAAACTGTATGGTGTAGTATCTTGAGATATGTTAGCTTATACAGATTTTGTTGCTATATATAGCTGTGAATTCTGAGAAAGAAAAAAAAATAGAAGTAAATAGAAGTTAATGTGTTACGATTCATCATATATTAATATTGTAATAGTATTAAATCTCTTAAAGACCAGTCCAGAAGACAGCAAAGGTGATGCTTTGGGTTTTGTTGTTTGGGGTGTCTTTGGGTTGTTTTTTTATTATTATTATTTGGTTTGGGTTTAAGTTTTGGGGGGGGGATTGGTTAGTTGGGGTTGTTTTTGTGGGGTTTTTATGTTTGAGTTTGGGTTTTTTTCACCACAGAAATATTACAGTTTATTTTTTTCCTTCTATTTCTACCACAGATCACAAAGAATAAGCATATACTATTTACATATTTACTTATTTTATGTATTTTTTCTGAGATTGAGTCCAGCTTCTTCTTTCATCAAGTTGTTCAAATTAAATATGAAACTACTAAATCTGAGAATAGCACAGAGATTATTGAAACATTGGATTATGAGGAAGATAAAACTGATTTATAGATTTTTTTTTGTTCTAGAATCAGTGGCTGAATACAGTGAGGTGTGGTAAGGTGGGTTGGTTTTTTTCCTTAATAGATCTGATGATGTACACTGCAGATAACATGTCAATAAACAAATAAAGTACTGGTCTAACCAGTGGAGTAATTCTGACATTGCCAGAAAGTAATTTGGTTGTTTAAATTGTGAATTGCATTGTCTAGAATGCTTACAAACTTTGTACATTTATTACATAAATTGAGTCAGTGTCAACTTTCATTAGGGAAAGGAAACTCAATAAAGAAACTAAAGATTGAATGTGTCCTCATTTAAGATGAGTAATTAGCTAACTCCATCCATGATAGAGGGAAGAAAAATTCACATTGAATCTAAAATCTAATGAGTCAAACCTTGTAAGAACCTACTACACTAATCTTGCAATTGGAATACCCATTAATGTACGGAAGACTATGCTGTCTTAAAATTTATTAGGGATGGTCATAGTGATCAGAGAAATAAGAGCAGGTAAAATAAAAGTTTTGACACTGCCACCTGTAAGGTTAATACCCAGTGAATGATGATGCTGTGGAAGACCACCTCAGATGTACTGAAAAATAAATTATCCTAGACAAACCAAAACGCTCCAGAATACCTACATTTAAAAGCATAAATTACACCAAACATAGAGATGCAATACAAATAATCTATGTCTGAGAACTGCTTAAATTTAACCATGATATTGGAACTCCATATAAATATATACATAAGTTTCAGACTAATTTTTTGGCTGAATTTAAAATAGTTGTTATACAGAAGGTTCTCCAAAATAGCCTTATGATTGCTCAGTATAAATAATATTTGAGATACTTGACAATGTTGCGAATAAAATCTACATAAATAACGAAACCTATTTTAATTTGTAGTAAAATTTAGCTAGCTAAAATGACAATGAAAGACTAGTGGTTATGAATATAAATTAGATATGTTTTGCATCTTCAATCTATTAAATTGCAATAGTTTAATTACTTGTACAATAAATTGCATAATTATTTAATGAGAACTGGGAGTAATTATGTTAATTGTTGCTTGCCATTGTATATCAAAAGGAGATAGTGTTTTCTTGACAAAACCACTTTGCAGAAGTGTTATTTTACATGGAGTTGCCAGAGAGGATCCATAATTAAAGTAGTGTCAAGATTTATATTTAAAAGGTTTTATTCAGCTGACACTGAATTAAATAAGTCTTTCTATAGTTTTATATGGTTGTTGGAGTTGATCCCAAATAAGATTAGAACTTGTTAAAACTCCTACGAATTAATTAGACAGTCCCTCCTCTCCTCCCTCTTGGGTTCTTCCTGTTTAAAAAAGCAGCTCCATCAAATCATCAACAGGTCTAGTAAATGGGTAGCTATTTTACAGTCTGGTAGCAGAAACAAGCTCAGATTAGGGGTGGGAAATACCAGTTAAAAGTTGTTTGTCATTGTATAATATATTAGCTTCCAAACATAAAATATCTTCTGTTTATGAAATCATATAATTGTGTTTTTCCACACATTGTATTTTTATTTCTGTAAATCAGGGTTTTGGGGGAACAGCTGTAAATTCCAAGTGCCATCTATCAACTACTGAGGCTTTTTAAAACTTGTACTTCGGTAACAATAATTGTTTTTATTTTAAGGAAACTGTGCGATTCTGGGGGTTTTTTGGGGTTTTTTGTTTTTTTTTTTTTTTCCATTCAGAGTTCTTTGTGGGCTTTCTACATTCTTTATGATTATAAAGACAATAGAAGTTACATCCTTTTTTTTTTTTTTTTTTGGGGGGGGGATGCAACTTCTATTTTAAACCCTTCTTTGTCAAACCTTGTGAAACATGTTTCAGGTAAAGAAATACCTAATCATGGAACTGAACAGAACCCAGATGTGAAATAGAATAATTCAATTTTGGATGTGGTAGCTAGATGAAGTTCATGCATTGAACATACCTGTGACATCAGGTGATAAGTCTGGGATGCCATTTGTGTGTAGAAATCCTGTGTCTGGTTAAAAGAAGTGAATGAGAAAAATTCCAGAATCTTTAAGAGAAGTCATGACTGATTTTCTTTTGACAAAAGAAGATAAGTAGCTTTACTGATGTGGTTGCAATTTCCTAGCTACTGCAGAAGTGATATTGTAAGATTTATAGCTGTTGATCAGAATCACTACTGCAAAACATAGTGCTAACTGTAAACTTCTTTTAGTCTCTAAGAGTTGGTGGTGCTTCAGTTAAAACTTAGGAAAGCCTAAGTATCTACTGAGTTTTAGAATCTCTAGTAGAATCTAGTTGCAGAGCTAAGGCAATACTAAACATCTCATTCAATGGAGGAGATGGCCAGCTGATAGCCTGATGCCCGTTGTAACATTGGAAGGAGAAAAGACAGTCTAACATCCAGCAATAGCAGGATATAAATGACAAAGTTTGCCACTTATGAGCTAAAAGAGAAAATGTTGGTTTCTGTTGTTAATTAGTATGGTAAATTAACTCAGTCTATCAGTACAAGGAGAACAGTCTTTTCCTTTGACATTCACCTTATGAATTAAACCAAGATTAAATCCTGGCTTTGGCCTACTGAGCACAATAACCTGGTACAGCTGTGTTTAGTGAGGCATGGATTTTTGCTGACTCCCAGAGACCCAGACTTATTTTGGAATGGTCAGGCAATTAGAAGTGAGTTAAAGGATCAAAACTATATCTGACTTTCCTTAACTTTTAATATCTAGGGCATTAAAAATGTTTAGATTCTTTTTTATATTAATTTTCAATCTTCCCCATCCAATTATTTTATGGCTAGATCTTTGATTTTGTTATAATAATTTTTACTGGCCTACTGTGATTTCACAAGTATCATGTGTCAGAATAGCTGTGATTTCACAAGTATCATGTGTCAGAATAGCTGTACAGGGTCAGACCAAAGAACCATTAATGGCCATGGTATCTATAAACAGTGGCTAAAAGCAAACATATATTACTCTGGTATTTTTCCAGTGCCCAGCTACTTTCACTTCAGAGAAACTTTTGCGGCAGTTGATGTTCGTATTTAGTAACCTTCCAGGGGTTTTTTTTTCAGTCTTTCCCTAAACTTGTCCATTAGGAGCCAGTACCGCATGTGTACTACCAAAGAAACATTCTGAGAAAGTACACCTTTTTCTCTGTTCTGAACCAGCTGATTCCTCTTAATTGTTGTGTCTAAGGAGATGGTGAACAAGTAATCCTCGTGGTTATGATTTCTTTACATATATATTCCAGAAAAACAGCAGAAATATGGTCTTTTCCAGATTGAAGAGTTTTAGCCTTAACTGCTTAGTTGTTGGTTGTATATAAGCCATTCCAAGCCTCTGAAAATCCTTGTTTCCTTTAAAGATTTTTACAGATATCTTCAAGCATGTACAGATACAGTTTTTACTGAATTGCTGAGAACATGGCTTAACTCCCTTCATACTAATCAAGTATGTTTTTTTCTCTTACTTACTGCTGTTTCTCCTAGTTTACTCCAAACAGGTGCTTATGAGCCTAATAATTAGATCTCTTTGCAGACTTTATTAAAAATGGAATGTACTGGATATGTATAATATCTTCTTGTTCTTGAGCACCAAGAAGTAGCTTGTATTTCATCATTGAATTCTTTCAAAACTCTGTCATTAATGTTGTCTCATCTGGGACACATGGTTCCCATTTTTTATGTTTGTTAGATAACTCCTTCTGCAGTTGCCTTATGTTCAAACAGATCCCCTGAGTTCCCATGACTGAGGCTGCCAGCAGTGAACAGATAATGCCTTTAGTGTTTCCATAGTACCCTTACTTTCTCTGAACATTTCCTTTACAGTTTGACCAAGAGTTGGCCCTACCGACAGCCTCGCATGCTTCTTGTTCCTGAAGCATTTGGAAGGAAGGTTCTTACTGATTTTGACTCTTTTTACTAGCTACATCACAAACCCTTAGAGAGTCTTACTGTACTTTCACATTTAATCTGCCACAGTTTGATTCTCCCTATTGTACTCATTTGGACTTATGTCCAGATTTTTGAAGCATGACCTCTACTTTCCAATAATCTTCCTTATCCTGCTGTTTAGCTATATTGAATTTTTGTTGTTTGAGGTGGGTTGAGTTTTTTGTTTGGGTTTTTTTTTTTTTTCTTCAAGTGGCATCCACGGACCTGTGCTTCTTGTTGGATGCTTTTAAGTGGTCTTTCTGACATTGCTGAAGTTTTTATTCTCCCAGTTATACTTTTCCCCTTTTTTTTTTAAGTAAGCTTCCTAACTTTATCCCTTGAAATTTAATTTCACCCATGTTACCGAAATTTTGGGATGATTTCTCTGTAGTAGTCCATTGCTAGCATCCTGTGATTGACTGACCTCACACTCAGAAAAATAGGCTGTACCTGAGTGCAGAGAGTTTTAGTTCTAGGTTTAGTATGAACTACTTTACTTAATAAATTGCCTACTTCTAATCCTCTGAAAAAAGACTGTACGTTAATTCTCCATAAATGTAAGTGTGTGAACTCATAGAAACTGGTTCCTAATTGAGCTTACGAACACATATCCCAAAGTCTATATTTAAAATCCTAATAAAGCACATATGTAAAGGGAATTCAAAGACTTTTAGGACTAGAGACAGAGATAAAGGAGTTACTCATAATTCATGGTTACAGGAGGCAAAACAGTTTCTATTAGATCTGAGGGAAGATCAGTGACTAACTTCAGCAGGCAGTTTTATAATGGTGTCTTGTCTTTTGTCTTCTAGTTTCCTAACAGGAAAAGCAAATATTGAGTATTATTGGGTACTACATATTCTTGATATACGTGTACACTACAACAAAATGCCTGTAATGTTCCTTAGTCTGGTTGGTTTTATTTAACAAAAATGCTTCATTACTGCAGCAAGAAGGAACTCTAGTCCTTAATGAAATCTTCCTCATTTAGACAAGATGGTATGGTGTTGGGCTTTTTCAAAGGATGGATATAAAAGGTTAGTCTAATTTTAATTGAGAAGGAGAATGTTACAGCTGATGACAGGAACTCTGTTAAAAGCTGTAAAAGTACAAATGATTTTAAAAATAATTGCAAAACCCACTGCAACCAGTAAGCTACCTTGGTTTTGACCTGTGCCTTTTAAGAGATACAACCAATAAGAATTTTAGGTTTAGGTCTGTACAGCTATTATAAAAACCATAGAAAAAAAATCTGAATATGAAATGGAAGGAAAAAAGTTGAGGGTTTTTGGGTTTTTTTCTGATAAGCCATTCCTTACTTTTTCCCTGTTGGTGAAATGAAAAAGGAGGTTCAGGTATATTTAAATACCTGTACAAATATTGTCCTGCATTTCCATACAAGATGGATTTTATGTTCCACAAGATACCAGACAACTGACCAATTATATTTATCACTGCTTCTGTGTTTAATTATTTGTTTGTTTGTTTATTATTAGGAATTTTAACATCCATTTACACATATATCTGTATCATATAACTTGTGATTTTCCTGGCGGCATGGTGACAATGTGTAGCAGGGCAAACCATTGCACACCCTAATTTTTCATTCTCAAAAAATGTTTTGAGAGACAGATTTTTTTATTATTATTATTTCTAAAGTAAAATTTTCATTATGGTCTAGGTCTTAAAATGTAAAATTTGACAGCCACATCATCATAGGAAAATTTGGGGATTTATAGAATTTACTGAATTATCAGCACAAACTGAGTGATGAATTGGTTGATATCAGACCCGCAGAGAAGGACTAGGGGATACTGGAGGATGAAAAATTGGAATTGAGCTGGCAATGTCCACTTGCAGTTCACAAAGCAAATATTATAAAATTGAAGTAAAAAGGATTGTGGTCAGCAAGTCAAGGAAAGTAATTGTGTCCTGCTACTTTGCGCTTATGACAGTCCACCTGATGTACCACATCCAGCTCTGAGGTCACCAACACAGTAAGGACATGGACTTGTTGGAATATATCCAGAGGAGGGTCACAAAAATTATCAAAGGGCTGGAGCACCTCTATGAAGACAGACTGAGAGAGTTGGGCTTGTTCAGCTTGGAGGAAAGAGTCTTCAAGAAGACTCAGATGAAGCCTTTGATATATAAAGTGGCTTAGAGGAAAGATGGAGAAAGACTTCTTACCAGGACCTGTAGTGTTTGGACAAGGGATTTTTATTTAGATGGGTAATAAGGAAGATGTTTTATATGATAAGGGTGGTAAGACACTAGAATGGGTTGCCCAAAGAAGTTGTGGATGATCCATCATTGCAAGTATACAAGGCCAGGTTGAATGGAGTTTTGAGCCACCTGATCCCTTATCTAGTGAAAGATATCTCTGGCCATGGAAGGGCCACTGCAGCAGATGATCAAGACCAAACCATTCTATGGTTCTATGTCTTCAGATCTTTTTAAAAATAAAGCTATGATACTAAGCCAAGAATTAAATACATTTTCTAAGAATAGTGTCACAAACAGAAATTTAAAAATAAATGACACATTTCAATTTTTTTTTTTTTTAATGAATTCACCAAAACATGACAGAAAGAACCATAGTATCAGGTCTACAGTGATGAAATGCACTGCTTGATCCTGACTTGTTAATTTGAAAAAGTGTCAGAAAATCAATTATTTTAAATCAAATATCTCACATCAAATACATTACAGAAAAAAAGACTACCTTTAAAATAAAATACCACAAAAGCAAAGATAATCTATTTTTAATACTGTTTTGGAATAACTGATGGCTTAATCTTACTCTTGAAAGCTACTAGGGAAACAATTTCTGTAAGCTTTTCCTCGAGTGCTACATGTTTTGAAGAGGTTCAGCTGTGAGGAATCTTTGTTATTGAGCATGCTGAGCATCACCATTACACCATTTGTCTTGCAGATACTTCTTTAGCAGCAGTACAGTAAAATCTTCTGAGAAAGGGAGAGAAGGGTAAAAAAAAGAAATAATCCTACTTGATAAAAATATGAAGTAATAAATTAATCAACATACCAAATTTTGTCTGAAGAGTTCTCTGCTGCATACAGCTTTTACAAGATTCATTTATGCAGTGCAGCAGGAACAGACAACAGTTTACAAAACCATGCCAGACTTTTCTACAAAACAATTTACAATCTAAATTAAGACATCTGCATAAACACTACAAAACACAAATGTCTCCATACTGGGTTGAGGAAGTTAGGGAATTATGCCTTTCTAGATATAAAGCAACCATGTATAATTTTGTCCCCATCTGGGGGACAGAGGTCAGTATGAAAGAGAAAGGATAAGAGAAGATTACAACGGCTAGAGGAGCAGGGGAAGGTATTTGTTCAGCTATGAATGAAGTGTGGCAGAAATGAGGATGGCGAGAACGATGTAATTAGATAAATCTTCACCTGGAAGATGAGAGGCAAATCTTACCTATTGCAGAACAACCTTGGGCATACAGGAATGGATAACATGCTGACAATCCAGAAAAGTTTTCATAAGGTATTTTTTTGCATTGTAAGTAATACCTGGAGGTTGCTGAATGCAAAACACAAGGTCCCTTCAAAGTGCTAGTTGTGCACTATTTCTGCCTTAAAAAATGTTATGTGCATCAAATCCCTGGTCCTTCTGTGCATCCCTCTTGTTGGAAGGTAAACACAGGAGAATGCATTACAAACAAGGCATTACACAAACAATGGTCCATATTTTTTTCTTTCATCTCGTAGTAAATGCTAGTGCTGTGAGTGATTTTGGCCAAAGAGCAACAGCCAGATTCACTCTTGAGGTCTTAGATAAATTGGAAATAAAAATTACATTTGTAAGTTCTATAAATCTGTAAGAAACGGGATGCAGTATATCTTCTAAAACACTTCCAAGTAATCCTGTAAACTGCAAGTGTGGTGGGAGGGAAAGATGGCTTGCCAGCTAGTACATTTTGCCTTTTCTTTCTGATCAAGTAGTTTTACAGTTGCTCTTTTTCAGCCATAATATCCTCTCCATTGCTAGTTTACAATTTATAGATCTTAAGTCCGCTTTTGTTCTTCCTTGAATGTGCTTCTTAGTGGTACTGCAGAATCTTGTAGAGGTTGACTACACATAACATCTCAAGTATTTGTTTTATTATTTTAGAATATATGGAGTCACACAAGACACTGGTTTATTAATATTTAGACAAAAATTCCTCTTTTCCTTTAAATTTGTTGTATTCAACATATATATTAAATGCGTGCTTTTAACAGTTGCTGATTCAATGTGGTACAATAACAAATGTTTATATCTTTACTACATTTTATCACTTTATGAGCATCTCATCAAACCTTCCTGTGAAGGACTGTGTCCCTCAACAAATGCCTGTGCCAGCGTACATCTGTCTCAACATTGCTGAAATATTGCACCTCCTGCTATTACTACTGTTTTTTGATAAAGGAGACTTGCTAATAAGAACCTTGTAAAGGGTTAAGGGGGCTTGCTAACAGGATCTTCCATAAACAATGTCCTGTTTCAACAGCTCTTAATTTAAAATGAACCCCGGAATGACAAGGGAGAAATATCAATTGAAACAAGTTTGAGTCTAACAGCATATTTTGAGTAAGTGAGGACTACGTGCTCTGTGAAAATAAAATAATTTCTTTGATGAGTTCCAGTCCCCCAAATGTCTAATGGACTCCTTATCTGTTCCATGAATTCCTTCCTTGCTTGTCTCATAATTGGTCATAAATTCAGGAAAAGCATTTGACTGTAGCTAGTTTGAGCTCCCCCATGTTTTTGAAGAATCAGGAAAAAGTATACAAAACCTGCTGAAACTGAACTTGTAGTTTGGGTAAAAGTCAAGGGATAACTGAGTTAGCAAAAAACAAAGGTTACTTGCAGTGATGAAGAGGGTCTGCCCATCTTCATCCCCATGACCCCTGATGACCACCACAGGGAGACAGTGCACAGGTGCAGTGGGGAGAAGATTATGGAAATCACCTCTTGGAACTAATTTTAATATGAAATCGGGACAGTTTATGAATATGTATAGGTGTATGATGTAACCTAATGAATGAATATCGTTGAACTAAATATAACCACAAAGAACTGCCACATTGGGGTGCATGTCTGTGGTGGAGCAATCCCCTGTGCACCCAGAGCTGCAATAAAGAATAACTGCTTAATAGTCACCAAGGATATTGAGTTTTGATTCTGGCTTTTTGAGGCTTCAGTTTGGCACCCCAGATGGGACCATCTCTGCTCAGCTGCAGGATTTGCTAAGGAACAGTACTCCCTAGGTGTGCTCCGGGAAATCCTTGCCCTGCTCGGCTCACTGCGGGAGCAGACAAGGACCATCTTCCAATTATTAAGGTATTCTTTTAAATTTATTTGAGCTCTTGGTTTTGGTGTATACCCAGTTGTATCTGGTATCTTTGGGTATTTGGCTTTTGGAGACCAGCCATTTGGGCATGCAAGTGTCATATACCAGGTTACTAGTGCCTGATTGTATACACTTGGTTAGTAGCATGTAAATGCTGCTAATGATTGGAATCTCGATAGCTACATTGAGTATTGTTACTGGTATTGACTTTGGATATTGCTACAAGAAATGGAGTTTTGTAACTATTGAACTTATTTTCTTTAACTATTAATCTTTTCTTCATGTCATCTGTCTTCATCGGTATCTTAATCTCATTCTGGGAATAACAACGAATCTCCCGAGATCAGACCTTTCTGGGTCAGGACACTTGCTGAATTATCCTTTGCCTTGATGGAGATGACTTGAGGAAGTCTAGGATTTTAGAGTTAGAGGGAAGTTTCTTTTAATGTTTTGATCAATCCTACTTTTGAGCAGTATTACATAAAGACTCTCATTCCAGTGTCATGTTCTGTGATGGCACTACTATGAAAATTCTGTGTTTGGAGACTGTCACAGATATTTCTCTAGCAAAGATAACACAAATCCAAAATACTCTGTACTTCAGGTGAGAATAAACCAGGATACATAAGTTTTGCGTTTTGGTCAGTTAAAAGATTTACAAGGAAAAATAAGACAATTCTTGTGTCAGATTTATTTAAAGGGAAATGCTCTAAATGCATTCTTATCTCTTTTACACAGAATGTATCCCCAAATCCTCCCAATAATCTTGTGTCTAATGTGCATTAAAAATCTTGGGGTTTGCCTCCAACTTTTCTCTGCCATTCTGAGGAGTTCTAGAAATCAGATTTTTTGCAAAATACTGGCTTTTGCCATGGTAAGAAACATAAAAATTCGCGATATTTGACACATTCCAGAAGACATTTTTTTTTTCAGACATTACTTGTGTACATTGATTAAACAGGAGATAACAATACTGTGTCCATTCAATGTTTTTCTACTTTTCAGCTTTTAAATTTACAGGTAGTTTTAGAATTATTCATATGCTTAAGATGTACATCAGTGAAATGACTGTTTTCAAAAGTAGTCTGAGCAACACAGGGTTCAGCTGAAAGTTCTTATATTTGTTCTTCTACTGTACTGTGAAGTTCTTTGCTGTTATGAATAGACTATTTTGACCTTCTCTACCAGTTTTCAATCTAGGTCATGTCTGTTAGAGATATACTATAGTAATAGGTGTTATTATCTTTCCTGTACTGATGAGCTGGTCTCTTCTGAAAATCTATCCTGTACCCATATACTCATCTTTCAAGAATACTTCTATGGTGTGAGCAAAGAATATGGCAGTGACAGATTTTTCAAAAAGAAAAGTTCTTCAAAATCTGAGATGTTACTATAGACTCACTCTTGTGCTCAGTAATAGTACCTGCTTATTAATAGAACCTGCTCAGTGTTTTACCAACAGCAGTGAAAATAAATGTGCAAGATTTCTGTATTATTCTCTGATAATTGTGAACTTTCAGGGAGGACTATAAGCCCTATACAAACTTCAAACTATATAACTATTTATAGAACAAATGATGCAATGTTTGATCATTTTTGGTTAAAATTTTCTAGAAAATGTCTGCCTTTATAGATGCATCTTTAGGCTAGTAATTTAATTCTACTTTGTAAAAAGTTTCTGGAAAAGATTATTTTTTTAAGGCATTAATGAAGATAAAGATTTATTCTCTAAATTATATTCATATTAATTATTGTAATGTATAAATTATTCATTAGTAATTAAATTTTCAAATATCAGTTGAGTTAGCTTATAACTAATTGGAAAAATAGATTAGTGAAATGTAGTCATTAAACAAGGAAAACTTCTTATGAAAATTACTATAAAATAGTTATTTGATACTGCATAATACTGTCGATAAACATTTGACTTTAAAAGAGGATTTAGAAGAAACATATTTTACACAAAAGCATTGAAAGCCATACAAAATATTTCACTTACTTTTTAAACTACCATAAAACAAATAAGTTTAAAAAGTATGTGAATCATATTACCATGGCGCTTTATGACTCACACGTTAGTGATATATAAGAAAAAACAGCCGGAATATGTGCTTGTTTGAATAGGACAATTGAGAAAAATTCTGCATGACATTGAAAAGAAAATGTCTCTGATTACCTCTGATACATTAAGGGGACAGTGATAAAGACTGGTGAGTGTGTTAATTTGGCTAGAGTAATAGTGGCTTTCTAGGTCTCACAGGAAACAGGATATATGGCTGTCTTTCTTCCAGACCTGGACATTTCAATAAACAAAAAGACTGCATATATCATGATGCAGTCTATAGATCCCATTTATTTTTCCTTTATTTTACTAAAAAGCAGAGGTGCAAGAAACTAAGAAAACAGACATGTCTCTGCTTGTTTTTCCATTTTAAGTACCGAAGACCTAGTGAAAAATAGTAGGTTAAATGAACCAAATTGTCTTTGTCCCATACTGACTTTTTTCAACATTAAAACTTTCTTATCTTCCCTGTGATGATGAAATCATTTTGAGAACAACCTACCCTGATTCATTCAAATTCAACTGAATATTCTGGGGCTGTTTTTGCCAGCTACTACTTAGTTCTAATTTTAGCCCTCCAGAGAAGGATTTAGTCTTGATTCTTGCCTGTTTTGAAACTCATTGACTTGGAAGTCATGGTCTCCATGCCTTGTTTTCTGTATATCAAACTATATTTATCAGCTATAGTATATCTCCCCTTTTCCTTTACCTTCCTGACAACCTTTACCTGGCTTTCTATACAGCAAAATGCCTTAGGTGAATGTGGTAGGGTAAGATTGAAATAAAATTTCTTTGTGTTCCAGTCAAAGAGTTAAAAAAAAAAAAAAAAAAGAATGGCTCAGGTAAATTTTATTTAAAGTACCTGAAAGTTATGTTTAGTCTTTAATTGGCAATTATGCACTCCTTTCTTACCACAGTCGATATACACCTGTACAAATGATTGGATACTTAAAAATCTATGACGGACCCACAGAATTTTATTTCCTTGTACTGCTCATTCATAACTCTATTAAGTGGATTGTGCATTGCTCTTTGAATCTCCAGATAGTAAAAATAAGACAGATTTAAACATTTCTAATCTTTAACTGAAAATGTTATATTGAAAGATTGTATAGGTGTTTGAATGAATGTAGTTTCTCATAACACCAAATATAAAACTAACTATGGCTTTCTGTTTGGGTTAGACAATCCAGAAACGTTCCTCTTTTATTGTTAAATCATGCAAGGATTTTTATGGTTTTGGGGTTGGTTATTTTTATTGATAGACATGCAACAATGCAACGTGAGTACTAATTGTGATCTATTGATTGTATCTCACTGTGAAGAAATAAGATGAAATAATTGAATTATTTTTAAATGGGGTGTATAATTTTGTAAACATGAATCACTAACAAAGTTCACAAATTAAAAAAAAAACTATAATCAAATGTCTTGCATGTCTCGATGAAATCAGCTTGAATTTTATTGTTAAGTACTGACATTAAAGTTTCTCTGTGATTATAGGACTAATTTGGTTTACATTTGACTGGTAAATTGCACTATTTTAATCCTCAAAAGGAAGACACTTTGTCTCTTTTTTCCTCTTTTTCTTTTGTTTTTCCCCTCCCTTTTTTGATGTATCTGCCTTAAGGATTCAACAGGGCTTGTCATAAAATAATTGGTGGATTTCTATCTGTTCTCTGCAGCATCAAAATAGTTGTTGACAGAAGTGTAAAAGTAAGCATTCAGCATTCTTTCTTGGATGTGACTACAGCTAGGTAATAGGTATCTTCTCCTATTTATTTATCTATTTATTTATGTCTTTATGCATACCTGTGTCTATATTACATGCATATATTTAGTCTTTGGAATGGTATAGCCTTTTCTTTCTTCAGTGTCTTTCTTTCTCTCTCTTTCACGCTTCCTTCAGTGAAAAGGACCATTCCATAGGCATGGCATTTTGTCTAGCAGACAACATTATTTAAAACCTTATTGTTTAAAGGAAAAATATTAATATATTTCAAAAGCAACTAATGGCACATGGTACATTGTGAACTCCAGCTGCAATAGGATCCAATAGGTAAAAATCTGCAAAGGTGGTAACACTTATGAAACACATAATTCATATCGAAGTTAGGCACTGGTCTTCACATATCTGTTAGCATCTTTAGCATTTTTGCATAGCCATCAGTGCTGTGCACTATTTGCATTCCTATTATCACTAGCACATAGCCATTCTTGTTTTCTTAATATTTTCTCAGATGATGAAAGAAAATTTTAAATCATAATGTGTCTGGGATCATTCATGGCTTTTATACTAGGATTTTTTTATAGTCTTTAAGCAGGGATATTTTAGACAGTCAAGTTGCTTAATACAGCATTTTGCATTTTGGTGTTTTTGATGAGAGGGTTTTTTCCAAGATTCTAAAATAATTTCCTCTGTAATCAGGCTCTTCCACCTGTTTAGCAAAAGCAGTTTTACATCTGTGTGTTCTTGGCTTCAGCAATATGTTGTGCTCATGCTGTTGTTTTGTTTTGTTTTGTTTGGGGCTTTTATATTCCTTCAAATTCTTAGTGTAACAAAAAGAAATAAATCACTCTGAGTTATTAGGTGAGAATTTTCCATTTGAAAATAAAAACATGTTTATAATAAATAGTGATATTATTACATGAATACTGTGTATATTTTACTTTCAGTTGCTGCTCTTTTTAACTTGGTATTTCGCATTTCACTGGTAACAGTGTAATTTTTTCCTAAATCATTATTAAGTGAGGTAAGAGATGAAGAATGTATTGTAAAATTAATTTTGTTCCTTAGATTTTTGTCCCTGTGCCTCACCAGTAAAAGAAAGTAAAATAAATTAAAATAATTTTTTTTTTAAAAAAAAAAGCTTTAAGTATCCTACATATATAGCTTACACCTGTGTATTCTTCTGTCAATTCCCCAAACTCTTAAATATGTACTAGTGCTACCCAGTTAGTCTTTATATCTTGTTATTCAGACATCTACTTCTGCCTTTTATAAGGTGTGCTCCAAAGTACAGGACCTTCTCCATTTTTTCTAATCTTAAATGCATAATCTAAAATTTGCTATTCAGGATTTGATCTCAGTGAAACTGAATGCTGATCTAAAAACTTCCCTTCTTGTCCATATATCTCTGGATCACCTTAACACTTCGTTAAAAGTTATCAGGAAGTCCAAGTGTAATCTATTCCATTTTTGGAAAAAAAAAATCATTTTGGATTCATAGTGACTCTTATGAGCCATTTTGTTTATCGGCAGCGAATTTATTCAGGATGTGGGATTGCTTTCTGCCTGTCCAGTCTGTTTCTGCAATATCTTTAAAAAATAGTAAAAATACTAATAATGGAAACAATTATTTCCTTATGCCCACCTTAGAAATTTACAGATTAATTTGAAATTCTCAGGCTTGCTTTGCATGACTGTGTGTAGTAATGATGACAGCAGGTTGGGCAACACATTTGAGCTGTGTGCCCACATGGTCAATTACCAAAGTGAGTTCTTGTAGCTCTTACGATCCAATAGTGAGACTCCAGCCCCATGCTATTTGTTTCCCCAGAACTTCTAGCGAACTCTTGACTTTAAGGCTTAATGTTTTTACCCCCATCTTCTGGTATTATTTCTACATTTAGGCTTTTGAGATGATGACTTCATGAATACATGGTCCTGCATAATTCTGCAACTGAACAGGGACTTTGTGTTTTGTAGCTTTTTTTTAGCCTTTCCTAGGTCAGGACTAGGTTTGGATTTGTCAAGAGCTAATCTGCCTAGGGTTTATTTGCATCCCCTCCCCTCCCCTCCCCTCCCCTCCCCTCCCCTCCCCTCCCCTCCCCTCTCCTCTCCTCTCCTCTCCTCTCCTCTCCTCTCCTCTCCTCTCCTCTCCTCTCCTCTCCTCTCCTCTCCTCTCCTCTCCTCTCCTCTCCTCTCCTCTCCTCTCCTCTCCTCTCCTCTCCTCTCCTCTCCTCTCCTCTCCTCTCTTCTCCTCTCCTCCCCTCCCCTCCCCTCCCCTCCCCTCCCCTCCCCTCCCCTCCCCTCTCCCCTCGCCTCTCCTCGCCTTTCCTCGCCTCTCCTTTTTTTTTTTTATGATTTGGACTAATCAGGGGCAGTGATCAGACCTTTTCTCTTCTAGTGTCTTAAAAGTGGTATAAGGATCTGCACAGAGACCAGGTCCAAGTGCTGTAGTCCCTTTAAAGCTACATCACAGTTGTGGATAATAATTTTGTATTGTGAGTTAATAGTTTGGTTTAATTTTATTTTTTTCATTTTTATGAAAACTTGTATTATTGAATATTAAAAATAGGTTAATATTCCAGGAAACTTAATTCATACTAGTTATTCAAATGAATTAACATATTTCCTATTCTCTTTATTACATGTCTGTTTAGTCAGAATACTTATACTATACTATTTACTGCTTTAACATTTGGAAAATGGTTTTCATTTATAAGTAGTTCTAAAATACCTTTTGTTTTGGCTTGGTATTTTATGTGTGCATATTGGAGATTTAGTCATGTTATTATACAAATCCTTCAAAGGATGCTGGCTACCATTCTGATATAAATCAATGAATAGAAAGAAACTGTAATTTTGGATGTCAGGAGATCCTACGGAGACCAAATACATTTTACAGTACTTATACATGATTTGAGTGACTCTGTTTCATTAAGTTGGATTGCATGAGCAATTCTGTTGCTGTCAGTAATGAAGCCAGAAACACAGGACCACACAGATAAGCCAGTGCTTGTGCATGTTTGCATTTCTTCTATTGTCTCACAGCAACAGGACCTGAGATTAGTGATGCAAGAAATTTGAAAGGATGATTCTTTCTCTTTATTTCATGTCCTCTGACATTAGAGTGTGAGAATCTCTGTGGTTTCTGAACACTTCCAGACTGCAATAGAATGCCTCACAGCATGGCATTCTCATGGATAGAGTGATAGGTGAAACCAAATGTTCTCTGTCCAGGTAATCTTATGCCTATTTAAGATTGTGATTTGACCTTTGAATCTTCTGCCCCACACTGAGACACATTACTTACAAAGATACAGAGATTTGGCAAAGTGAGATATTAAAAACACAGAAATCCTTTTCCATTCTTTCTTTAGTACTGTTCCTTTATAGATGCCATTGTGAAAGTCAGGCAACAGCTAGTATTGTTTATTTGGCTGAGTATGCTGAAATACTGAATAACAACTTAAAACTAAAAACAAGTGTGGGAATGCGGGACTAGAAATACTGGAATATAGTTAGTATGAAATTTAATTTACAAAATCTTGAAAGAGTATCTACATACAACAAAATAAAAACATTAACTACAAATCCATTGCAAAGGTTATAGTTGCAATGCCCCTAAAATAAGAAAAAAAAATATTTCACACAAATGCATAAAATATCCCCTTTTTTTTTTTACATGTTCAACTAAAATTTTGAGGATATCTATTAGTTTTTCCATTAAATAATTGATGATCATGCCAGTGTTTTCACAATTAAAAGAACAAGCAAGTTACCTGACTGCAGTTTTTTATTAAATGTATTGAATATAATTAAAATTTATTGAATATAAATTAAAAATAAAATATCTAGCATTCTTCTAATGGGTCTGAGTTGATAATAAAGTAATATATTTTTTCTGTGGTTATAGCCATGGGATTTTGAATATGAGGACAGTGGCTTTAAGACAAGTAGTAGAGAAAACTATTGTCATTGATAATTTTTCATATATATAGTGTTCAGTGACTGTCCTGTGGGATTTTTAGTCTAACTTTATATTTCTTTCCTTAATGATTTATATTAAGGATGATTCAGCCTGTTGAGTAGTCTTCTTTGCATTGGTGTTGAGCCAGTGAGCATACTTGGAGACATGGAAGATTTCTGAGATCTGAGAAAAGCCCATGGTCCTGACCTAAGCACAAACTGGAAAAACTTTGTCACTCATCGGAATCATGATGTTATGGATATAGATCTTTAATATTTCCACATTTTATTATTTCATAGGATGTTTCCTGGTTTGCTAAAAAAACCTCAAAAACAACCAAACCCAAACCAAACCCAAAACAAAAAAAACACCCAAAATTTAAGTTGTATTTGTAGGAATGAGCATTTAAGTAGTGTTAGCTATGAAAAATGGTAGTGGATGCATGTAAAGCACAATACTGGAAACAAAAAATATCAATCTTATTATATAGTGATAGCTATATGTGTGTTAATATTGTACGTGAGACTGTATTTCCATCAATCATTCAGCAATGCCTTCTCTTGCAGACAGTTTTAAAAACTGGGTGAATCTTTCATAACTTCTAGGATAGCAGTTGTCATGTACAATCTGTTCCTCACTTTAATCTTTGAAAATAAAATAAAATAAAATGGGAAACTGTTTTCATAAAGAACTCGTGTGCTGAAAATTTCCACGTCTTACTTTTTAATCTAAGAAGTTATGAAATATCTATTCCTGATAAATCTGTAGGTATGTATTCAATATTAACAACCAAACTGCACAGATGTGTTTGCAAGTTACAAACCTCAGCAGGGAAAAGACTTATAATTGAGATGATGGCAAGAGGGGTATCAACAATGAATATTAAAGAAGTAGGAGAAAACTAAAAATTCTAATGTGGGAAACGTATCTGATGTTCTATCATGGCTAGAATGCTTTCTTGAACACCTGACTTGCTTTCACTAGTAGAAACTGTTATGTTTATTTGTCTCTTCATTTTCTTGTTATGTTTATCTATTTGCTTATTGTCCATTTAGATTTTTCTCTTGTGTCTGTTGGGTAGGTCTAGTTAAAAATTAATATGCAAACTTTGCTGATACAGTGTAGAAAATTACTGCTGCTAAGGGCACCATTATCACTACCAAGGTAGCTCATTACAATTTGCCTGTTAGTATCAATAGTTGACAATTCTGATCATGGATATTATAGAAAATTTACTTATTGAAGCATAATACTTAGTGCTTTATTAAACTAAAAACTCTTTGATATCTTTATGAGATCATAATTTTATAGGAGTAAGCAATTTCATTTAATACCAGACACAGCTAAATAAAATATTCTGGCAAGGTCAATATTTTCAGTCATTGAACAAATCATAAATCAGGAAGCTTTACAGCCTCCTGCATTTTGAAATATCAGTTTTCTGATAGAATTGGTAATTTTCTATTCATTATATTACTAATTTAAAAACATGTATCACAGGGTGGCTGTTTATACATATAATCTATTTTTGAAATATTATTTCAATGTTTTGCTACACCTTCTATTGAAAAATATTTAATTTGTAGGTAAGTCTCAAAGTTGGGTTTTTTGTTTGTCTTTTTTTTTTTTAAATCTGGCAATTTTAGTGCTTCCTAATACACTGTATGCAGCAATAAACAGTTTAAAGAAGATGTAATGATGTCCTATATTAAACATTACCATTCAAATAGGCGGCATTATTTTCAACCTGGCAAGCTTTGTAGGCTTTTCTAGTCATGACACTGCTACATATTTGTGGTGGGTTGACACTGGCTGGAGGCCAGATGCCCACCAAGGCTGCTCTACCACTCCGTTCCTCAGCTGGACAGGGAAAAGAAAATTTATTTAAAGGATTATGGGTTGAGATAAAGAAAGGGAGAGATCATTCAGCAATTACTGCCATGGGCAAAACAGACTCAACAAGGAATAAAATTCATCCAAATTATTACCCACTCAAAACAGAGTAGGATAATTAGAAATAAACCCCCTACCTCTCTCTTTTTCCCTGCCTCAACTTTATTCCAAATTTTCTCTCTGTCCTTACCATGAGTGGTATGGGGTACAGGAAATGAGGGTTTCGATCAGTTCATCACATATTGTCTCTGCCACTCCTTCCTCCTCAGAGAGAGGACTCCTCACACTCTTCTCCTGCTACAGCATGGGGTCCCTCTCATGGGACACAATTTCTCATCCACTTCTCCCATGTGAGTCCTATTATTTGGTATAAATGTAAGTATATTCATATTGAATGAAGAAGCATAAACTCTGGCTTTGTTTATGCACGGCACAAGTGCAAAGGCAAGTTAAATTTTTATCATCCTGAATCTGGATAGATCTACATAGAAAGAGTACCTTTTAATCATGCTCTTGTGAAGAAGAATAATAATTCAAAGCTGAAAGATATTTTATAAATTTGAAAAAAGAAAAATTCTTAGGCCACCCAATCAAAAAACCCCACAGAAATGTAAAGATTACAGAGGCAGTTTATTGTTTACTCAGCAAACGATGTGGCTGTCTAGAGATGCTTTTTTTCTGATGTTAACAGTCTTTTCCTAGGTGAAGTCTGGCAGAAATTTATATTTGCTACACAGTAATAATCAATGAAATACTAACTCTTGTTTTGTAGCTCTGATACTTTAAAAAAAAATTCACATTGCTTCACCAGCTCTTCTGCAGTTCTGCCAATACTTAAGCCCCTAACCACCAAACCTATTCAGTCAAAGAATTTTTAATCCATATATGATTTAAAATGCACACCACAATGGATTCAAAAATGTTTCTAACTATCTTATCACATCATGTATTTAATTATTCTCTCTTTTATGGCTAAGGAGAAGCATTTGTGAAAATAGTTAGATTTTAGATTGTTTAGTCCATGTTATCCTATAGTATTGAAACAATGGAACTGCAGATCTAGTCTTTCTGTCTGACAATTTTTTTCATAGACCAACCTGCCTGATTAATAAATAGAAACCAGAAATGTGGCTGTAAATAAAGCATCTGTTTTGGGGAAGTGGCTACTTGTGGTTTCTGGGTCTTTACTATTTTATTTTCTAAGTCATGATAACCAACACAGAATATGAAATAATTCCTGAGACAGAGAAAGTGAGATGAAAAAGCAACCTTTGGGGTAAAGCAATAAACCTTCTGACAAAGATCATAGAGTCAACGGTATTAAACATATGTGCCAGGTCAGAAAGAATATTCCTGAACTTCATAAGATTTGTAAGCTATCTCCAAGTCTAGATATCTCCAAATCTAGATACCTGACAAGTGAACATCTGTATGAGGCTGTGAAGCTTATGTGTGATGCATTACAATATTTGGATAGTACCACTGCTAAAAGGACTGCATTGGAAATCTCCCCTCCATAGGGCTGTGTGTAAAGTGTTTGTAATAAACCTTTGTGGTTTCCTTTGTCCTAAGATATGGCAATAGACTAGAAAGGAGAGATTTTTTCTCACATGCATTTAAAAAGGCTCTCTTGCACTGGTGTGGATCACTGCCAGGTTCCTTTCACTGCAATATGACCATCCATGCACCTGCTCTGTCCCTCCCTCCCCCATTGTTTATAGGGGGTTTTCAGGAATAAAATTTAATTTGATTACTATTATAAATAAATTGTCAAAATAGGTTTTGATTGATATGCTAGTTTCTACCTGTGGCATAGAACTTCATGGCCGCACTTTATGATAGCTTCAATAGATATTTTGAGTATATTTGTATTGAACTTTGGCTGTTAAGCTGTTCTCGGAATTATGATCCTGTAGGATGAGTCCTCACTTAAGCACCAGGGACAGAAGATTCCAAAGGGATTTGATAGAGGATTCCTCTGATTGAAAGTGTATCTTGCAACTTATTTTTGACTTTTCTAATTTCTTTCAAGTGAGTTGCCTGACGGACAGGGTGGTACTTTTCTCATGGTCCCATCTTGTTAATCCATCCATGTCACAATCCTTATATATTTCCTGAGACAGAATTTTGGAGTCTGTTGCTGTGTACTGTTTGCTAAACATGCTTCTGCACATACTCCTGCCTCAGGAGCTGTCACAGACACTGCAGAGTTATGCAGGTATAATGGGAAGATCTGTAGATCATCCCTTAGAGCTTTCTTGCCTTTAATCCCTTTTTGCAGCAGAGATATAAAACTTATGAAATCTGAGTTATGGACCTTGAATGAAATCAATCTCTGTTGTATCCAAATGCTCTTGCATTTTATCATCACTTCAGTTACAACAGGCTTCTTGGAATTCCTGAAATTAATACACCCCTGGTCTAGAAATATGGAAGAGGCAGTAAAATAATCACAGAACATTTTCCCCTTCTACATGAATATTAAACCCAGGGGTTGGGGTTTTTTTGTTTGTTTTGGTTTGTTTTAGTTTGTTTGGTTTGGTTTGGTTTTTTAATTTACTAGTATTTTGTAGTGTTTTAGGTGGTGTAAAATTCCTGGGGCAGCAGCTATATTAGTATCCTACAGATAGGAGAACAAGGAGAATGGGTAGGACGTGTCCAGAGATCACTGACTTTTAGCTGATTTAAGAGAGAACTTTTACATCTTGATTGTCTTTTGTAACTGGAAATGGGTATGTGAGTTATCAGGTCAAATGCAACATTTTGTTTGTGACTCAGTTTTCAGTTACTGTCTGTAGGAGAGAAAAGCTTCTCTTCAGTGAAGCACTGAGTAACAATGAAAAAGATGACTTTCTGTGTAACAAATGCATATGTTGCACCAGTATACAAAATGATGAACAATTATAAAAATACATGGCTTATAACAGAGAGCAGACATGCTGGAAAATAATAACTCTTTAGAAAAAGTTCATCTGGGGTGTCTGATATTCAGTTTTACTTTGAAAAATGTTGTGATCAGTACCTCCCTCCTCTCTGTCTTGGAGTGATGATGGCACTAGACCATTCTCAGAGAAGTGAAATTTACTTTGCAGTGTTTTTGAGAATACATCACTGACATATTTGTGAGTCATTCATTCTCTGATAATTCTTCTGAAAGATTAACCCCTGTTACAACTGTAGAAGTTCTGAAGTGATCTTTAGCCTACATTCTGGGCCACATAGACTAGATACAGCTTTTGCAGAAAGAGAATCACAGAATCACAGAATCGTAGGGGTTGGAAGGGACCTCGAGAGATCATCGGGTCCAACCCCCCTGCCAAAGCAGCTCCCTAGCACATATTGCACAGATAGGTGTCCAGATGAACATTGAATATCTCCAGAGAAGGAGACTCCACCACCTCCCTGGGCAGCCAGTCCCAGGGCTCTGTCACCCTCACTGTGTAAAAGCTTTTCCCCCCATGTTAGTGCGGAACTTCCTATGCTCTAACTTGCAGCCATCGCCCCTTGTCCTGTCCCCACAGACGACTGAAAAGGGGTTGGCCAATTCCCTCTGCATCCCATACTTAAGATATTTATAAATATTAATTAGGTCCCCCCTTAGTCTTCTTTTCTCCAGGCTGAACAGCCCCAACTCACTCAGCCTTTCCTTACAGGGGAGATGCTCCAGGTCCTTAATCATATTCGTAGCCCTCCTCTGGGCACTCTCAAGGAGGTCCCTGTCTTTTTTATACCAGGGAGCCCAGAACTGGACACAGTACTCCAGGTGGGGCATGGCCAGGTCAGAGTAGAGGGGGAGGATCACCTCCTTAGACTTGCTGGCCACACTCCTTTTGATGCATCCCAGGATCCCATTGGCCCTCTTAGCCACCAGGGCACACTGCTGGCTCATAGCCAACCTGTCATCAACCAGGACCCCCAGGTCCTTCTCCACAGAGCTCTTCTCCAGCAGGTCCTTCCCCAGCCTGTACTGATACTGACGGTTATTCCTCCCCACGTGCAAGACTTTACACTTGCTTTTATTAAACCTCATCTGGTTTCTCCCTGCCCAGCTCTCCAGCCTGTCCAGGTCTCGCTGGATGGCAGCGCAGTGTTCCTGTGTGTCAGCCACCCCTCCCAGCTTTGTATCACCAGGTACTTGCTGAGGGTGGATGCTATTCCCTCATCAAGGTCGTTGATGAAGTTATTAAACAGGACTGGACCCAACACCGAGCCCTGGGGAACACCACTAGTCACAGGTCTCCAGTCAGACTCTGCTCCACTGATCACCACCCTCTGAGCTCGGTCCAACAGCCAGTTCTCAACCCACCTCACTGTCCACTCATCTATCCCATGATCTCTCAGCTTTGCTATCAGTATGTCACGGGAGACAGTAATGAATGTCTTGCTGAAGTCAAGGTAGATGACATCCACTGCTCTCCCTCCATCCACCCAGCCAGTGATGAGATCAAAGAAGGCTATGAGATTGGTCGAGCACATGTCCCCTTGGTGAATCCATGCTGACTACTCCTCATGACCTTCTTCTCTTCCAGTTGCTTGGTGGTGGCATCACAACAAGCTGTTCCATAACCTTTCCAGGGACAGAAGTGAGGCTGACTGGCCTGTAGTTGCTAGGATCCTTCTTCTTGCCCTTTTTAAAGACTGGAGTGATACTGGCTATCCTCCAATCCTCAGGTACTTCTCCTGTTCTCCAAGAGCTGTCGAAGATGTTAGCAAGCAGCTCTGCAATCACTTCCGCCAGCTCCCTCAGCACACATGGTTGTATCCCATCCGGGCCCATAGATTTGTGTGCATTAATCCCTTTGAGCCGCTCCTGGACCACCCCTACCTCAACTAGAGGGAAGCTCTTCATTCCCCAAACACTCTGCAGGTCCCAAAGAGCCTTTGGAGTGAAGACCGAGGCAAAGAAGGCATTCAGTATCTCCACCTTCTCATCATCACCCATTACCAGGACACCTGCCTCATTCAGCAAGGGACCTACATTATCCCGGGTCATCCTCTTACTTTTCACGTATATGGAAAAACTCTTTTTATTATCCTTGCTAGCTTCATTTCCAAGCGGTCTTTAGCCTTCCTAGTTGTGTCCCTACAGGCCCTGACAACATCCCTATATTCCTCCCAGGTGCACAGACCCTGTTTCCACAGTTCATAAACCTTCTGCTTCCCTTTGACTTTACTGATTAGCTCCCTGCTCATCCACACAGGTCTTCTGCCTCTCTTTCCCGATTTCTTACTCAAAGGGATGCACCTATCCTGTGCTTGGAAGAAGTGCTGTTTAAATGCTAGCCACCTCTCACAGGCTCCCTTGCCTTCTAACAGCGTAGCCCATGGGATAACTCCTAGCAGGTTGCGGAGGAGATCAAATTTAGCTCTTCCAAAATTCAGGGTAGCTATCCTGCTTTTTGGCTTGCTTCTTCCACTCAGGATCTTGAACTGGATCATTTTGTGGTCACTTTGTCCTAAGCTGCCCCCGACCTTCACCTCCCTAATGAACCTGTCCTTGTTAGTAAGAACAAGGTCCAGCACCCGCCCTCCCCTTGTAGGTTCCTGCACCATCTGTAGCAGGAAATTGTCCTCAACATACTGCAGAAATTGTCTGGACTGCATACGACTGGCCGTATTGCTTGCCCAGCAAATATCTGGCTAGTTGAAGTCCCCCATAAGGACCAGGGCCTGGGATCTCGAGGCTACTTCTAGCTGCTCATAGAAAGCACTATCAGCCCACTCCTCTTGATCAGGGGGCCTATAGCACACACCCACAACAGTGTCACTCATACTTGCGTGACCCTTGATTCTTACCCACAAGCACTCGACTGACGGTTCATCTTTCCCCAGGTGGAGCTCAATACATTCAAGCTGCTCTCTAACATAAAGAGCAACTCCTCCACCTCGCCTCCCTAGCCTGTCCTTCCTGAAAAGCACATAGCCATCCATGACAGCGTGCCAGTCATCCAGGCTGTCCCACCACGTCTCTGTGATCGCAATGAGATCGTGGCCCTGCGACCGCATAAAGATCTCTAATTCTTCCTGCTTGTTTCCCATGCTGCGTGCATTTGTATAAAGGCATTTTAGTGGGGCAGCAGGTGCAGGTATCCTCAGCAGATCACAGTGAGATTTCTGACAGGGGATGGGCAATAGTGGCTCCACTGAGGAGTCCTCAGGGCAATCCCCAGAATTTTCCTCACTATCACATGGAACAACATCCCCAAGTCCATCACTGTGCTGCTGGCATTTACCTTCTTCCACCGCCAACTCACGTTGTGTCTCCTGAAGCACTTGACTAACCCCAGGAGCCTTCATAATATCCCCTTCCCCCTTCCTAACTAGTTTAAAGCACACTCAATGAGCCCTGCCATCTCCTGGGAAAGGATTTGCTTTCCACACACACACATAGAATCACAAGGTTGGAAAAGACCTTTAAGATCATCAAGTCCAACCATTCGCATCCTAAACTAAACCATATCCCTATGTACTTCATCTACCCTTTTTTTGAACACATCCAGGGAACGTGACTCAACCCCCTCCCTGGGCAGCCTGTTCCAGGCCCTCACAACTCTTTCAGTAAGAAATTTTTTTCTAACATACAATCTAAACCTGCCCTGCAGCAGCTTCATGCCATTACCCCTTGTCCTATCACCTGTCACCTGGCTGAAGAGACCATCACCTATCTCTCTATAACCTCCCTTCAGATAGTTGTAGGTGGTGATAAGGTCTCCCCTCAGCCTCCTCTTCTCTAAGCTAAACAGCCCCAGCTCCCTCAGCCGCTCCTCACAGGATCTGCCCTCCAGCCCCTTCACCAGCCTGGTTGCCCTTCTCTGGACTCGCTCCAGGACCTCCATGTCCTTCTTATGGTGAGGAGCCCAGAACTGGACACAGTACTCGAGGTGTGGCCCCACCAATGCCGAGTACAGGGGCACAATCACTTCCCTAGACCTACTGGCCACACTGTTTTTGATACAAGCCAAGATGCCATTGGCCTTCCCTTTTGGGACAGGTGAGTCCCATCAGCAGTAATCATGCCAGGAGCAGAGTACACTTTCCCTTGGTCAAAAAACCTGAAGTTCCTATGCCAGCACCAGCCTTTTAGCCACTCGTTCAACAGATGGTTTCTCCTGACCTGCTCCAAACCTCTCCTCCCACTAGTACGGATAGACCAGAATATTATTTGAGCTTCCTCCGCCTCAACAAATCACCCTAGGTCACGTAATTCCCTTTTGATAGCACGCAGGCTACACTTCATGATTACATCCCTGCCTGCTTGAACAATCAATAGTGGATAGTAGTCAGAGGGTCTTACCAGCCCTGGGAGCCTTCTGGTAATATCACGGACCCAGGCTCCAGGGAGGCAGCACAGCTCCCTTCATGTAGGGTCTGGTCTAACAATGGGGCCCTCCGCCCCCCTGAGGAGGGAATTACCTACCATAACTATCCTTCTCTCTTGCGTAACAGAGGCAGTCTCAAGGCGTTCAGACTTTTGCCTCACTCTAGGCTTCTGCTTCCTCTGAAGCAGAGAGGCTGCATTCATCCCCTCACATACCTCCTCCTCAACTTCCATGTCCCCAAAGCTGTTGCTTAGGAAAACCTGGGGGAGCGGGGTAGGTAGGAAGGGGGAGGGCCTACGTCAGCAAGACAGGACTGTCTTCTAGCCCTCCTCAGGGTTTGGGTCACTCCCATTTACCTGACTAGGACGGGACAGAGGGGCTGTCTTCAGTTTCGAGGTGTCTTCCTGGCACTATTCCCTCTGGAGCTACTTCACCAATCTCCCGCTCACATTCCCTGATAGCTCTCAGTCTTTCGAGCTCTTCTTTTAGTTCGACTACCAAGCATAGCAGATCG
This sequence comes from Porphyrio hochstetteri, assembly GCA_020800305.1. NCBI lineage: Eukaryota > Metazoa > Chordata > Aves > Gruiformes > Rallidae > Porphyrio > Porphyrio hochstetteri. The sequence goes on along the minus strand of CM036938.1, from coordinate 49,188,923 downwards.
TCCACCTGCTCACATCTCACACTGGTGAAGTATTTGCCTCTTTTCCCTGGCAGCAGCAAACTCAGGCATTTCCTGCAGCCAGAGACCTGAACCGCGGCATCCCTAGGCAGGCCCTCCAACGGGGTTGCCCCTGTTGTGTAGGGGGAACCTCTCCGCCTGGTAGAGACCATGGTTCAACTGTCTGGGCACACAGCAGACCGGAATCCCTTGGCTCGCCCTGTGTAATCTGTGAGCACTAGCCAGTCAGCTCAATTTACCCTCTGAGCTAGGAGGGGGGATAGCTCTACCTGCTTGCTCTGCCTACTTCCTCTGCCTCCTTTCTCTGCCTGCGCGAACTGCCGTGCCACACCCTTCTGACGTGCCACGCTCTGTTTGCCGCGCTCCTGGTCACTAGCGCTCCCAGAGGCCCCTCTTGTATGGAGAGGGATTATTCCTGACGCCCTTAGCTCCGCCCCCGATGAGTCATGCCTGCGTGCAGCCGCGGCGAGAAGCAATGGCTGCCACCGGGTGTGTCACGCCGTCTCTCCTTTTTATTTTGTTATTTTATTTACCCTCGCGGATCAGTGCCTGGGGGCTGCCGCTCTCAGGAAGGGTCCCTCGATGGAGTCTCCTGGTCCAGAGCCTTTCTCCTCAGCAACTGAACACACAATCTAATTTTAGTTTACACTTTTAATTATCATTAAAGATGAAATTAACTAGTGGATTGAGTTTTACAACTGCCAACTTTCTGATATTATTATCATCATCACCAAAGTATTCCTGCTTTTTTCTGTATCTAATGATGTGTTGCTATTAGAGTGCTTATCTTGTAGATTTTGCAAGACTATTGATGTAGTGGCAGCAAGAAAGTTAGTAGTCTGGAACAATTACTAAGAAACAAAAAAGTTACTAGCACAAGTGCCCCAAATAATGAGTGCTTTGCTGTCACAATAAAAAGTGCAGGAATGTGCTGTACCTGGGAACATTTTTACAACAGCAATAACAATTTGCCTAGGCTCGTAGATGCACAGGGCATCACTGCTGTTCTGTGCTGCTGTATTGGATAGGCTGGAACTTCCCTGGGAATTCAAATAAAAGAGGCTGTGACATGTGGATGAACCCATGTGGAGGCAGAACATGCCAAAGAATCTGTGGCTGTGGTTATTCCTGTGCTGCAGCAGTTATACCTTTGAAAGGATTGTGGCCCAAGGATAAGCCCGTATTGGAGAAGGTACACAGCAAAACAGCTGTGACTGTGTATATGTCCATGCTGCAGCAAATACACCTTGAAGCATCAGTGGCTGTGTATGAGGTCTTGCTGGAGCATCTCAAAGTGTGTGGCCATAGATTAGTCCATGGTAGAGCAGGTACACCCCTTGAGGGACTGAAGACATGGATAGTACCATGTTAGAGTAGATTTACTTCTGAAGGGACTCTGGTTGTGGGTGAAGTCACACTGCAGCATTGTATGAAATGAAATTGTATGTATGAAAGCATTTTGGCCTATGAAAAGGCCATGCTGGAAAACGTGTACCTCAAAGCAACTGTGGCTGTTGGTAACTCTATGCTACAGCAGGTATACCCCTGGAGAGACTGCAGCCTACAGATAAGGCTCCATTTGGAACAGGTACACCCCTAAGGGACTGCAGTCTATGGACAAGTGCAAGCCAGAGCAGGGACAAGGGGAGGGGTTCATTGTAATGTTAAATCCTCTAACCTGGTGGTTTTATGTGGCCACAGGGAATAAAAGGGGAGGTTGCAATGGAAAAACCTTTAACTTAATGTAACCCGTGATTTGAGTTGCATATTCTGATAATTAGTATAGATAGCAGGAACAACCTGAACCAATGGAAGACAAACCTTACAAGAAGTAGTGCAAGTGGAGAAGTGACCTGACCTGATCTAACTTTAGTGACCAACTACTCCATGCAAAATACCACCTCTCCTGTCCTGAGTGACCACCAACACAGATTTAGCACAAAGTCAGGGACTAAATGAACTCAGAGGACATTTTGTGGACATTTGTGGACATTCAACTAGTAGTGACACAACTTCTTATCTCTATGTATATCTTTTGTTTACAGGCTAGTTAGAAGCTTGCCAAAATATCTGTTGTTACATTGTGCTAACAAAGGGTCTGGTTTTTTAATCTTTGTGTGACAAAAGCCTTCATACGAATCTGCTTTTGTGTAAAATTATACTTATATAAAGCTACATGGTATGAATTTGCAAGCGTTATTCAATTTGTGAGTCTATATAACCTACATACTTTGCTAATAACATAGTCTGATTCCTTTGTCAGTGTAGATTTGCTCTTTGCAGTAACTGAGGATCTGTAGCCTAGTGATTACAGAACATTTAAATTCAGTCACTAGATGAGAAAGAAACCCAAAAATACCCCAACAGTAACCCAATATACTTACCCATCTCTGTTATTGTTCAACAGTTATGAACTGAAACCTCACTCAGATTTGAAAGCTTAAATATAGATTATGGAGCCCTGTACCTGCCATAGTCACACTCACTGTCAAGCTTCATGGAATCATAGAATCATAGTGTTTTGAGTTGAAAGGGACCTTAGAGATCACCAACTTCCAACACCCCTGCCATGGTCAGGGACACACTCCACTAGACCAGGTTGCTCAAAGCCCCACTCAACCTGGTCTTGAACATTTCCATGGAGGCAGCATCAACCACAACTTCTATGGGCAAACTGTTCCAGTGTCTCACCACCCTCGCAATGAAGAATTTCTTCCTCATGTCTAATCAAAATCTACCCTCCTTCAGCTTAAAACCATCAATCCTTGTCCTATCACTACTTGGCCTTGCCAATAGCTCCTCTCCAGGTTTACTGTAGGTCCCCTTTCAGTACCAAAAGGCAGCTGCAAGGTCTCTTAGGAGCCTTCCCTTCTTCAGGCTGAACAACCCCAACTCTCTCAGCCTGTCTTCAGAGGAGAGGTGCTCCAGCCCACTCATCATCTTTGTGTTCCTCCTCCAGATTCACTCCAACGGCTCAATGTCTTTCTTGTATTGGGCACCCCAGAACTGGACACGGTAATCCACTCTCAGAGCAGAGAAGAGTTGAAGAACCACCTCCCTTTACCTGATGGTCATGTTTTATTATGATACAGACAAGGATACAGCTGGCTTTCTGTGCGCAAGTGCATGTTGACAGTTCCTGTTAAGCTTTTTATCCAACAACACCCCAAGTCCTTCTCCTCAGCGCTGCCATCAACCCATTCTCCACCCAGCATGTAATTGTGCTAGAGAATGTGATGATCCATGATCGGGACCATGCAGTTCACCTTGTTGAATTTCATGCAGTTCACATGGGCTCATCTCTCAAGCCTGTTAACATCCCTTCAGATGGCCTCCCCTCCAGTATGTCAACAGTACCACACAGCTTTGTGTCATCAACAGACTTAATGGGGATGCAGGCTATCCATGTTCCCAACAAAGACGTTGAACAGTAGTTGTCCCAACACTAAGAAGCAATCCTTGAATACTAACCAGTTTTCTCTTCTTTCACAGCTTTGTCCCATACAAATCCTTGAAACATTCTAAGTCAGCTCTCTCAAAGTCCAGGGCAGTCAGCTTGCTGTGCAGCCTTTTTGCTGCCCTAAGGTTCTTTCACTCCAGCATTTCATGGAAACTGCAGCCAAGGCTGCCTTTGAGCTTCACATACCCTAACAATGCCTCTTTGTTGGTAAGAACAGGGTCCAGCATGGCATCTCTCCGTATTGGCTCTTCTATCACTTGGAGAAGGAAGTTAGCATCAATGTATTCAAGGAACCTTCTGGTTTTCTTATGCCCTGCTGTGTTTTCCCTCCAACAGGTACGTGTGTTATTGAAATCCTCAATAGGACTAGGAGTTGTGAACAGGAGGCTGCTCCTACCTGTCTACAGAGGGCATAATTTGATTGATCTTCTTGGATCATTTTGCCTGTAGCAGAGCCCCACTATAATGTCATGTGATTTTTTTCCTCCCCTTAATCCTTGTCTTGGTTGCCTCTTTATTCATTACCAGCTGAGGCTCCATGCCCTCTACCTGGTCTTGAGGCATACACTTATGGTGCTCTCCCCTGCCTGTCCTACCTAAAGATCCTCTATCCTTCCATTCCAGCACTCCAGTCATAAAGGCCATCTGCCACATCTCTTTGATGCCAGTAAGATCACAGCCCTGCAGGCATGTGCACATTACCCAGACCATGCTATGTGTATTTGCATAGAAGCATTCAAGTTGTACCCTCCATAAAGCTTACTTGCTGCCTGGAGTGGATAGTAATCCTCCCCTGAATCATGAGTCATGTGCTTTCCTGCTGACTTGTGATCCTTCTTTTGGCTCTGAGAAAGACTGGAAATACTACTAAATAATATTATATATTCATTTTGATAGTATTTGAGGGCCTTTAGTAAGCAGATATGGAAATAACCACTTCTTGTTATTACCATTCAACCTAAAAGATGATTTGGTAGAAGAACAAATAGAGGATACTAAACAAATATTTAAAGATAAATTATTTCAGTTGAAAAGAAGTTCATCTGTTATTAAAGGAATTAATAAAATGGGAAATTAAATAAAAAAAGCTACAGAATAAGCTGCTCAGATGAGAAGGAAGCTTTGAAAAATTGCAAACTTTTTCCTGAGTTGCAATAAATCCTGATAAATTTTCCCCAAAGTATCTAGTTTTACACTTTGAAACATTTATAAATCATATTTCTCTAAGACTTTAGACATTAGATTTAATTATAACAGTACAATCTCACTTCCACTACTGACCATGAACTAAAAAATATGTGTATATTACTTAATGTCACTCAAACTATTCTGGAAGTATGAATTAAACTCAGATTTTAATCCCTTTATTATTTAAATAAATGAAATGGGTAGGAAGTGGGCCATATTTACTTATTAAATAACATAGTATTGAAATCCTTGATAATTAAAGGGACAAAAAATCTACAAAGCACATAATCTACACAAAAACCACTAATGGTTAACAGTAATGGATTTTTTTCTATTTTTTAAGCAAAAGTTTATTTTTTTATTTTTTAATGCTGAAATAAATTTTATAGGAAATTCACATGATAAAGATGGACTCTTTAGTCAAAGACAAGGAATCAAACTGGTATTGAAAAATACTCAAATTATAGGCAATGTTCTAGAGAGAGACAAGTTGTGAATACTCCAAACCCCAGGAAATACTTGTAAGAACGTAACTTTTTGTTATTATCAGTCTTCTCTCTAGAGGAGACTAGTTCAAGGAAAATAAATCTCTCAGTCATCACATTGCAGAACAGCAATGTTCAAAGTTTTGAAATTTCCATAAAAAAGCAGAACCCTTGTTTTCCAGCCAGCCTTATTAAGAAGAAAACTGATGAAAGAGAAAGGAATAGATCTGAAACATTCTGACAACTCTGTATGTAATATTTTAGCATTGGACTGCACTGTGATAAAACCGTCAATAAAGAATTCTTCTGTTATTCTTTATCTATAACTTGAGTTTTAGCACTTATCTATGTTCTGTAAAACTTTATATCAGCAGATATTTCAAAGTGTTATATTTATGTTTTATGCTTTGAAAAGCGACTTTTTTAGAAAGCAGCCTACAGTTATGAATGCTTAAAAATTACTTCAGAAAATGGTAGTTCAAAAACAACTTGATATATAAAAGTTTGAGATCAAGTGAGCGCCTTATGATCTTGCAGAGCAATTAAGCAAGATTTCCAAGGTATGGGGTATAAACCATGCCTGAGCATATGAAAAAATCAGCCTGGATTCCAGCAGGTTCAGTTTCTATCCAATAGAACTATGAGTCAGGAAGGAAGATTGCTTTTGGAAAGCTCAGTTGCTCTCTGTTTGCTTTGCAGACTGACTGCCTTCAAGGAGTTCTGGAGAGGTCTCAAAGCTGCACAAATAAAATACGTTGTTAAGCTTTCAAAATAGCAGAATTTAACCGAAGGAAGGGTTTGAAACTCAAGATATGAACTAATGCAGCAAGAAAGGGCCTATTCATGACTGACCTAAGAGGCAGAACAAAAGCTTATGTAAATTCAATTTTGTTATTTTTGGAACCAGCACACCACCAGTGTACATAAGCCTTACGGGCAATGTTGAGAGAAAGCCCCCTAGTGCTCAGAGACATCCTTTTCATAGTCTTTACAAGTAGGACAACAAAGCAAGGCACAGAAGGAGACTAACTCATTCATGTTTTTCAAAGAGCTGGTTTTTTTCAAAGAAACAATTTGTGTTTCTCATATTTCCCACTGAAATAAACAATAAGAGCAGCACGCAATCTCAATAAATAATATTTAATCACTGTAGGTACATTGGAAACTTCAAAAGAGCATGAGAAAATATGTGGATTAATCACAGCTGGAAGGGATTTTAGGAGGTTCAGAAGACACAATGTGCTACCTATCACAAGCCAACAAACACCCAGCTACATTTTCAGAAGCCAGAAAATGTTTGCACCTACGTAAATACAAGCAATATCCTAGAATATCCATAAGACTTCTATTTGTAGATTAATGGAAAATTTTTTCTGTGTGATTTTTTGACATCATGAATTAGAAGAAAAAGTTAATAAATGCTAGAATTCCGCTTTTGAGCTTTTATAGAGATCTAAAATTTAACTTAGTTGTACACAGGTAATTCCTTCTCTGAAGACATGTACAGGATCCTGATCTATGTTCTCAGTTTAAAGGAAAATCACATTACTATAAAATATGATAAAACTACAAATGAAATGATTCAATTTTCAAAATAAAACAAAAGTGTACATCCAGTTAATAAATCAATCAAGTAACAAGTACACTGAAGTAAACTCACTAAGTAGATCAGTTGACAAGAGGACAAAGTCAAGGTTAATTAATCAATGCTAGTTCTTCAACACCATCATTCTAAAATCTGAAGACACTGTATCACACTTAGTTCTAAACTCATATTAAGGGATTTTCTTTAAAGGAAGTCAACTAAATTGTGTGAAAAATAGAATATGTAAAGGGAATTAGCTTACCATCAGATATCAAAGTGAAGTTCTTCTGAGTCTACCGCAAGTAAAACAGTAGCTTACACCCTCCTTTCTGATCCAGTTCTAAGAAAAGAAATCACAAGGGGAGTCTGCAGCTTACATTTTCTCTATTAACTCTTATTTTCTGACAAAATCAGACATGCCTGGTTGAAGGTGTGCACCTTAATATTTATGCCTTAAATTATGCATGCCAAACTGGCAACTCATTTTTAGATTTTGTGGACTCAAAATATATCCTATTTTTTAAGATCTGAACGATCTTTGAACGAGCTTTGGACCTGCATGTTGGAGTACTGCAATGAAAAGGATTAAATGGCATCATGGCTGTCAAATTCCAGAATGGTAATCAGTTTGACTGGCCTCGAGTTGCAATGTCCGTTCCAGATCACAGGAATTCAAAGGATGAAGGTGTAATGTCTTTTTAAGAAAATCTTCCAGTTACTCTTAAATTCATTAGAATGTTTCATCCTTTATGAAGAATCCAAATTTCCTTAGTGGTCATACTCTTTTCTCCCTGTGTCTATTTTTTTTAGTAAATTTTCATATTTCTTTCCCTGATCCTCCCCAAAGCTTTCTTTCTCAGCTTTTATTTCTGTTTGGATTTCTTTTGTATGAGAAGGAAGTCAAATTTTCCCTTAATTTGTTTTAAATTTTACAGTCACATGCCATATATCTGAGCACTGCTTTCTGTTTCTAGTACACTATATAAATTTCACTGCAATTAAGAAAACATACACAAATGCTTTACATGACTTCTATCTGCCAAACTGTACATGGAATCACAACAGATTTTCCAAAATAACTAATATATAATCAAAAATTCTGAGAAAAATTTTGCTTATTTTCCACAGAATCCAGCAAGTTATTTATATATATGAATATCTGATAAAGGATACACAATAATAAACATGCACACATGCATAGACAATAGTGCAGAGAGGCATTATGTGGGCTTCAGGGGGCATTGTCCTCTACCTCTTCTCTGTAACAACCTCCCAGTCCTTAGCACTCCTCCCCTGTAGTTCTCATGGAAATTCTATCGAATGTTCTATCTTGAAGGAAACTTTCTATTCGACACAGGTTGCTGCATCAGTCAATACCACATTTTGGAAACTTGAAAAAAGAAAATGAATGGACTAAATATGTTTGAGTAACAGTGACATGACCAGTTATGATGTGTGTGGCTTAGCTTTCTAGGCTAATAGCTGAGTCTGTTCTTTCAATAACAGTCCAAAGGCAAGCAGAACTTATACTGTTCCTTCTCTCTGATATGTATGTATATGTTAAAACCTTTTATTATTAAAAAAAAAAAGCAAACAACAAAGCCCGCTATGTTTTTGCATTAAATACATGCTATAATAATTATTAGGTGCAATACAATAAGAGACATTGCAACCTGATAAATGCTTATCTGTCACATAATGTGAATATGTAGTATCATTCTACTGTTATAATAAAACATCACTAGGAAATATTTATGTGTCTGATTCTGTTGTACTCATATGTGTCAATCACGGATTCTCATATAAAAGGAATATGCTGCCTCAGTTGCTCCTGAGAGATCACTAGCATTTGGAACAGAAAATTCTTGATGACATCATTGATCTTTCTTCCGAGGTTTTCCACAGGACATATCATAAAAGCTTGACTCTAATTCCATTGAAGTTAATGGAAGAGAGTTCTGAAATGAAAGGCAGCAGGCTGAATCCTAAAACAGATTTCCTTTATGGCTCTAAGACATGTTTCTTTCTATAACTAGAAAAAAAATGTGAATATCCACAGTGCTTTTTTAAACAACCTACTGTAGCAGTCACAAACGTCTAACCTGGGTGCAAACCATCATTCCGTCATTGGCTAATAGGCAGTCATCATCTTGTGGATAACACCTCTGCCTTCTTTAACACTAGCCTTAAACCATTTCTGTGTTTAAGTTGTGCATTCTAAATGAATGAAAAGTCCTCACCATCTACATATGCACTGCATATGTTAATCCTACATAAGACAGGGATCTCCTTGAGAGAGTCCAGAGAAGCGCTACGAAGATTATTAAGGGCCTGGAACAGCTCCCTTATGAGGAAAGGCTGAGTGAGCTGGGACTGTTCAGCCTGGAGAAAAGAAGACTGAGGGGGGACCTAATTAATGTTTATAAATATCTTAAGTATGGGATGCAGGGGGAATTGGCCAACCCCTTTTCAGTCATCTGTGGAGATAGGACAAGGGGCAATGGCTGTAAATTGGAGCATAGGAAGTTCCGCACCAACATGGGGAGGAACTTTTACACAGTGAGGGTGACAGAGCCCTGGGACAGGCTGCCCAGGGAGGTGGTGGAGTCTCCTTCTCTGGAGATATTCAAGACTCGTCTGGACGCCTATCTGTGCAATATGTGCTAGGGAGCTGCTTTGGCAGGGGGGTTGGACCTGATGATCTCTCGAGGTCCCTTCCAACCCCTATGATTCTGTGATTCTGTGATATGTGCCAAATCTCATATGCTGAAGATACCATCCCCTTATGGCTCATTTCCTCTCCTCTGTTCTTGATATGTGAAATTTAACAAAACTAAGGTTCATTCACATTACCCCAGCTGAATGGAAAACCTGTCAAATACCTGCAGGTTTCCTTGTTCTTTAATCTGTCTTTTACTATGTCAACTAATATATGTTTACATATACATATATACGTACACATGCACATAGTCATCAGCATGTACATAAAATAAGCAAATAATAAGAAAATCCTTTGACTGCTGCTATACTAGATTGCTGTATTCCCAACCACATACTGTCCTGGACTTGGGAAGAAGAACGTAATTACAATTGCATTATAATAAATTGTGTCTGATAAAAAATAGCTAGAATGCAAAGCATAGATTTTATAAAAATAGAACCTCGAAATGGAAGTTGAAAAACCAATATCCCCAAAAGGGTGATCTACGAATAAAGAAATTAATTAAGTGTGAAAAAGACAAAAGGAAGACCTGGTCTAGTATGGGCCTAACAGTCTCATCTCTGTGCCTGGCAAGGTCATGGAGCAGATCCAGATCCTCCTGGAAACTATGCTTAGGTACACGGAAAATAAAGAGGTGACTCCTGACAGCAAATATAGCTTTCTCCAAGGACAAATTATGCCTGACAAGTTTGTTGCTCTTCTATGATGGGGTTGAAGCATTGGTGGGTAAGGGAAGAGCAACTGACATTAGATACCTGGAAGTGTAGAAAGCATTTGACACTGCCTCTATGCAACAAGATCAGAATGCATTAGAAACAATTTTAAAGCATATTGGCAGACCAGGGTTTTAAAAAGCCTTGTAATTTAAGAAATGCTGAGACTTGTCCTTTAAAAAAATGAAATATACTAGCCAGTTCCTAAGTTCTTTAAACTACTTGTCTAGTATTTCTGGAAGCAGTTTCTGTTTCTTTTCTTCTAACCTTGTCAGTTTGTCACCTTCCTAACATCTTCCTCAAAGACTGCTTGAGGCTCAATGATCTTGAAGGCTAAGTCATGAGCAGGGCATCTAGCTCTTGTAGCCATGGTTTTCATTTTTGTAGGAATCAATCCTCTTTTGAGATCACTTTTTTATTTTCTATTTTTCCTTTGGCACACTGTAGCATTTTATGAAGCATCTGTGTCATCTACCTTGGAAACATACTGTATGAAATGTTCTTTATATAGGAATACTCATCATTGTGTGAAATATGCTGTCTCTGAAGTATACTTGATAATGATATGGTATTTTGAAAGTGAGATAATACGGTATTTTCCTTAGCAACATTCCTGTTGCTAATAAGCATTTAAAATGCTATCTTCTTGTAAGAGAGGTAATTGTACTCAAATTCTTCCTGTTACTTTTAATTTCAAACTTCAGAAAATTCCTTCTGTGAAAATTTGCTCAGGGATGCCAGAATAAGATGTTTTTCATCTTGCTCCTCTATCAATTTCTAGAATGCTTTCAGGGTTTTATGTCCTCTATTTGTTACATACATAAAATACAACCCACATGTTTCTGGAAAGAGTCAGGATGCAGAGACTGGAGAATTTTTCTGCAGTAACTATAATTGTGAATATGAATGTGGTTACACTTTTTCTGAGCATGGATGTAGTTACATATTTTTTAATCATTTTTCAAACAGCATTAACACTTCACTGATCTTGTTTCTTTTGTTGCTATTAACATTTGAATGGCTTTATTTGATTAAGTGTTGGTATGAGGAAATGAAGAGGCCTTAGTATCCAAAGCATAATTAGACACAACTTAGGATATTATTCTCTAATGTTTTCAAGTAACAAAGTTTAGGTTATAACTCCCGTTGATTTTAAAAGTCTTTGTTAATGTTTAACTGTAAATCTTCCCTAATGGGAAAAGTAACCAGTATGAAAAATATTCTAAATAAGTATTTTTAATTCATATTTGCATAGGCATATATTTGCAAAAAGAATATTAGATTCTTATTTTTGAGAGGAAAATCTAAGTCAGTTCTTGTTTTTGGAAACTGTCAATTTTATGCATAATTCATTCATCTGCACACAACAACATTTCTGAAATTTACAAGAGTAAAATATGAATCAGTGTAGTAGAAGCTATAAATTTGCAGTTTTTTAGGGTAGACCATTGTCCAGTCACATTGATAAATTTATGGACTCCCTATTCATTCTGGAAACTTATATCCTAATTGTCTTTTACATGAGATAATTACACTTGTTAGTACCATAAACCTTCTTCTCTTCTTTTATGTGGATCTATGCCCTTTTTTGTCCTTTTTGTGCGTCTTGCTTAAACCAAGTTTTCCTTTTCCAACTAAGGGAAAAGGTTCAGCCATTCAGGTTTTCAGAGTTACCTGTATTTTGTCACTGACCTTCATTTCTGATCATTCTGGGTTGCTGGCAGATATTTTTGGTGCAGTTGTTGATCCCACTTTCTTCAGTGCACATAAAACTATCTGGGCTTATGGTTAGATAAAAAGAAAATGTAGGTAAGGTGCTTTGTACAGACAAGAGCTAGGGAGCATAAGCTTTTGTGTAGTGCTCCTGTTTTAAGGCTGACACACTGCATTTTTGTGGGTTTTTTGGGGGGGTTGACTTTTTTTGGGGTTTTTTGTTTGTTTGGGGGGGGGGGGTTGGGGTTTTGGGTTTTTTTTCCTCTTTGCTTGTTTCTTCCAGTTTCCTTGTTGTTCAGGTACATTGATACAATTGAAAAGGATGCTTCATTCTCTAGAGAAAGATTTTTTCCAAAAATATCTTATTAAGAACACATTAGTTCCAAAGGAGAAGAGGTAATTCCTGCTGTACTATTAATCAAACTTTATTATTTATTGTAGTGCCATAGGTGTTCAGTCATAACAAATGATGTGCCAGGTAAGATGCTAGTAAGAATTCTGCATATGTGAATAATTCAATGATTCTGTTTAGTCTGAGAGAAAAGATCAGGAAGCCTCCCAGGCCTCCAGTGAGCCTAACGAATATAAACAATGGATTAATCTTAGGTCAGGGATATAACTTTGAAGTACCAAAGTAATTAGAGTTTAATTAAAAAAGATGTGCATGAAAGGTAGTTCATATAAATTTTTTTTGGACAAAAAAAAGGAGCTTTCAATACTTAGACTGAAATTCTTGATATGAACTCTCAGGTAACTGTAATTCTCATTGTAACTGTTTGTGAAATTAGCCATCTGAGGCTTCCTTGAAGAGTAGAAGTGACATACAGTCTTTTGTCCAGCTGAAAAAAGGGAATTAAGTGTTTTAGTTGGAGCTGCTTCTGGTATACAAAGGACTTTTTATATTTTTTTTTTAAATTTTGACAGTATATTTATACCAATAGCAAATTGTTAATGATTATATAGTCTGTTATTGTAAAGTAAGAGTCATTCTTGATTTCTGTTGTTTAATTAATTTCCATAAATTAAACTGGAATTAGAGAGCACATGTAGGTCATGTGGCTATATATTCAGTGTCTTTAATTCACATTCTGTTTTATAGCACTATAACTTGAGTAGACATGCATGCAAGCAATCTATTGCAACCCTAAGCAGCTATAAACCATCCTATTGTCCAAAGAAACTCTTTGATAGGAATTTCAGAGCCTTTTAAAGCTATTTTGACTGTTTGCTTATAGGTCTGTCCCAGCCATGTCTTGCTTGGCTGGACATGACAGCGTGTATCTACCATTTCTCTTTTGTCAGGAAGTCATCTTCAAACTACTTTAAATTTAGACTTGGATACTGCTGTCTTCTGAGATCTGACTAACAATTTCTCATTTGTGCTATTACTAGATGGCAAATTACTGAGCTACACCAAGAGATACCTTAAATGCAATACCAGAGTAAACAGTGACTATTTTTTCCTTATCATGTTACATCTAGTTAAATTGTGAATGCTTGTTTTGACCAGATCATAACACTTTACTAGGTGACAGCTAATCTTCAGTAATTATAAACAGTATGCTGTGGTAAAGTGTTCCAGTCTGCTTGGCATATTTGCTGCATATCTGGGAAAAAAAAAAAGAAAAGGAGTTTTTAACAGAGCTCACAACCAAGAATTTTGAAAGCTTTCAGAACAGACTTTATGAAACACTTGACTGCTCTCTGCAGCCTAATTGCTTAACAAATTTCTTTTAGAAGTTATATGTTTAAAAGTGAGCATTTGGCTAATTGTGTTTAAATGTGAGTGTACGTGTGGAGTACAGAGAAGATACCAGTAGATAATTAGACTGATAGCCACTTTTGAACAGCAGTTTGGGTCTGTTCTTATATTCATTTATCAGTGTTTTCTTTAGCTGCATTAGTGCTCTCTTGAAACTCTTTTTGCATCATTTTTTCAGTATCATTCCTCCTGACAGATGTTCCCTTACACTGAAAAAAAAATGTAAAGGTTACTTCTAAGGCATCAAATAGTTTTAGCAGCTGGATAATTGCTGGTCTTCATTCTGCATTTTTCACTTTTTTTGGTCTCTACCCTGTTTTCACTCCATCTTTTATTTTTCCATTCCAATTTTCTATTTACATTATTAAATCCAGTATGCATTCTACTTTATAATTTGTTGCTATGTTGTATGTATTATACTGGTTTTGCTTCCAGTTTTTAACCTAACCATTAACAATCTACTGATAAATTTGGACAAAACCAAGGAGATTATGAGCAACATATGTAGAAGGACACTTCTATCCATGAAAATATATTGTCTATTTAAGAGTCAAATTTTACTGCCTTTTTTTTTCTTAAATTTAAACGTATGTGGTTACTAGTGAAAGTTAATAATCTTCATAATATACAAAAACTTACATTTGATAGTAAATATACCCCTTAATTTTTTTTTAATATATTTGTGCATACCTTTTTTTAATTTTTTCCTACCAGTTTCTCTATTTAGTGGGTATTTGTGCATTAACTGATGTGCATTAATTAGTTTGTACATGTGTTTTTTATTGCATTTGTCCTGGAATAAGACATTTGTACACTTGTTATTTCGGTATAGAACCACTGAAAAGCCTAGCTTGGAAGGAAATTTTGGAGGTCATCTTGCATCACTCTTGTGACTATATGTTTGAATAGTTAGCAGAATAGCGAATACCAAAACTAGCATTGTATGCCTTCAACCTTTTGTTAAAAGCAGGGCTTGGATTAAGTCATCTAAGAAAAGATTTTTTTGGGGAAACTGCATCAAAGTCCAAAATCAGTCATGAAATACAGATAAGATCCAAAGAAACCCTAATGTGAAGTTTTTAGGAGGTGGGGGAATCATAGCCCCTCTCTCTTTTAGTTTACCTCCATTTTCAGAACATAGAATAACAACCTCTGAGGCACACATACAATAACAATGATAGCAAGAAACAGATGGAAGGCCTAAGGCATTTTTCTGGAAGCTTTTTACAATTAGGAATAAGGGAGCAGTCCTGTTAGGCCCGTAAATTAGGCCTGATGAGATGCACCTGCAGGTCCTGAGGGAAGTGGCAGATGAAGAGGCTAAACCACTCTACATTACTTATAAGAAGTGGTGTCAGAACAACAAAGTTCCCACTGACTGTAAAAAGGGAAAAACAGCCCTCAATTTTGAAAAGGGAAAAATGGAAGAACTGGGGTATTACAGGCTGGTCAATCTCACCTCTGTGTCAATCTCACCTAGCAACATGATGGAGCAAATCCTCATGGAAAATACTCAGGCATGTGGAAAGTAAAGATATTATTTGTGACAGGCAACAAGGCTTCACTAAGGACAAACCATGCCTGACAAATTTTTTGGCTTTCAATGATGGAGTTACAATGCTAGTGGATAAGGGAAGAGCAAACAACATCATCTACCTTGACTTGTGCAAATTATTGGATATTGTACCACACAACATACTCTAAAGTGGGGGACATGGATCTGAGGGATGGAACAATCATTGGAAAAGAAACCAGCTGGATGGTCAGCAGCTCAATGTCCAAATCGAGACCAGTGACAAGTGCAGTTCCTCAGGGTAGGTACTAGGAAAAGAAATATTTACTGGTTTTGTTGAGAACATGGACAGTAGAAGACTCTTAGCAAGTTTTCTGACAATACCAAACTGTGTGGTGGCTGCTGACAATCTAGAGGGAAGGGATGCCACCCAGAGGGACCTTGACAGACATGACAGTTGGCCTCATGTAAGCAGAATAAGTTTCAACAAGGCCAAGTAAAAGGTCCTTCTCATGGGTCAGAGCAATCCCACTATCAACTATAAATGTGGAGAATGGATTGAAACAAGCCCTGAGGAGAAGGACTTGGGGGTGTTGATTGATACAAAGCTTAACAGAAACTGACAATATGTGCTTGCACCCCAGAGAGATACATGTATCCTTGGGCTGCATCAAAATTGGCATGACCAGCATGTAAAGGGAGGTGGTTCTGCAACTCCTCTGCTCTGATATGACCCCACGTGGAGTACCGTGTCCAGTTCTAGGGTGCCCAATACAAGAAAGACATTGAGCCGTTGGAGTGAATCTGGAGGAGGAACACAAAGATGATGAGTGGGCTGGAGCACCTCTCCTCTGAAGACAGGCTGAGAGAGTTGGGGTTGTTCAGCCTGGAGAAGGGAAGGCTCCTAAGAGACCTTGCAGCTGCCTTTTGGTACCGAAAGGGGACCTACAGTAAACCTGAAGAGGAGCTATTGGCAAGGCCAAGTAGTAATAGGACAAGGGTTGATGGTTTTAAGCTGAAGGAGGGTAGATTTTGATTAGACATGAGGAAGAAATTCTTCATTGTGACGGTGGTGAGACACTGGAACAGTTTGCCCATAGAAGTTGTGGTTGATGCTGCCTCCATGGAAATGTTCAAGACCAGGTTGAGTGGGGCTTTGAGCAACCTGGTCTAGTGGAGTGTGTCCCTGACCATGGCAGGGGTGTTGGAAGTTGGTGATCTCTAAGGTCCCTTTCAACTCAAAACACTATATTTCTATGATTAACAAATATAAATAAAAGGCTTTTTGGTTGCTACTGTTCATCAGTGTTCATGGTTCCGTGGTATTTCATTAGTATTAAGTAGTTAACTGCTAGAAGTTAAAAAGAACTATATATGGAAGATAGTCCTGGCTCAGCATCATGGGAAAACCTCCTCCCTGCCTACCTTGGTTGCCCAGGCACCCCTAAGCAATAGGTTTGAGGGGCTGGGAGTTGATGAGGAGGCAAATGGGAAGGTGGGGAACAATCCTCCTAAGAGGATGCCAAGGGTAAGGAAGTCAAGTCCATGCCTCAAGACTGCCTCCATCAGGAGAGATAGAAAGTTGATTTTGGTTGGGGATTCCCTTCTCAAGGGAACCGAGGGCCCCATATATAGACCAGACCCTACCCATAGGGAAGTGTGCTGCCTCCCTGGGGTGCAGGTCAAGGACATAACTAGAAAACTCCCAGATCTTGAGATGTCAAGGATTGTATGTTGGAGCACATGAGTGCATGATCTGGGACAGCCAGCATGGCTCCACCAAGGGAAGGTCGTGCCTTACCAATCTGGTGACCTTCTATGATGGAGTGACAGCATTGGTGGATAAAGGGAAGGCAACCAATGTCATCTGCCTGGACTTGTGCAAGGCCTTTGACACAGTCCCCCATAACATCCTTATCTCTAAATTGGAGATGTGGATTTGATGGGTGGACCATCCAGTGCATAAGAAACTGGTTGACAGACCGTAGCCAAAGGGTGGTGGTCAATGGGTCTATGTCCAGGTGACGGCCAGTGATGCCCAGGGGTCTGTCTTGGGACCGGTGCACTTGGGCCGGAGGAATCCCAGACATAGATACAGACTGGGAGAAGAGCTTCTTGAGAGTAGCCCTGCTGAGAAGGACCTGGTGTCATGGTAGATGAGAAACTTCACATAAACCAGCAGTGTGCTGTTGCAGCTTGCAAGGCTCCATCCTGGGCTCCATCAGAAGAAGGGTGGCCAGCAGGAACAGGGAGGTGATTGTCCCCCTCTGCCCTTGTGAGGCCCCATCTGAAGTCCTGTGTCCAGATCTGGGGCCCCCAATACAAGAAGGATGTAGAACTGTTGGAGAGGGTTCAGGGGAGGGCCAAGAGGATGATTAGAGGGCTGGAGCACCTCACGTATGAAGAGAGGCTGAGGGAGCTGGGCTTGTTCAGCCTGGAGAAGAGAAGGCTGCGGGGGGACCTCATTGCAGCCTTCCAGTCCCTGAAGGGAGCTTATAAACAGGAGGGGAATCAACTTTTTAAAAGGGTATGTAATGGCAGAACAAGAGGGAATGGACTAAAGCTAAAAGAAGGGTTTAGGTTAGATATTAGGGGGAAGTTTTTTACTGAGTGGTAAGGTGCTGGAACAGGCTGCCCAGAGATGTGGTGGATGCCCCTGCCCTGGAAGTGTTCAGGGCCAGGTTGGATGGGGCCCTGGGCATCCCTGTGTAGATCCAGCCCTGGAAGTTGGTGGCCCTGCCTGTGGCAGCGGGGCTGGAACTCTATGATCCTTGGGGTCCCTTCCAACCCAGACCATTCAATGATTGTATGATTTAAAGTAAGAAGTGGTTGCAGTAAATGTCTGAATAGTGGATTATTGAATGAACGGAGCAATTTTAGAAAAATAGCCATGATGGTGATTCTGCATCAGCAGAATTTCTTCAGACACTGTGTATCTGTGTTTCAGATATATAAAATCTTCATTTTACCTTTCAGCATCAGTTCCTTTCAAGTAGAAATTTTGGATTAATTATTTTTTAAAGAACTAATATGTCTCTAACAGATTATTAATTTTGGACAAATATTAAATATATTACTTTGGGATTTCTTTTTGTTGCATCCTGTGTACACACACGGTGTAAGCCTACAGGTGAATGAATACGTGTGTATCACAAGGATTTGGCAACCCAAGTTAAAATACATTCCCTTTCAGGAAATCAGTACTCATGTTTTATTTTCAGCTACTTTTTATTTTAATATATAGCCCCTTTATAGTTTCTCCTTTTTTGTATTTTTTTATAACAGATGTAAACTGTGTTCTTAATGCAAAATAAATCTAAAATGTTCCTTTTTCATAATATAGTAAATATCCATACTACCCATTGGTACATGCAGAAGTGTTTACACATGCATGTTGAGAAACAGGGTTTTTTTTCCATATAGAAAAGACTAGAAGGTTGCATAGCATAGTATGTTGGTTGTATAAATTTCCTTATTATAAATTATTTGTATTAGCTGGTATATTCAGTATTCAGCACTGTGATTGTATTGGAATCTCTGACTCAATGTTCTGAAATTATAAGAACTAAGGGAATTTAGATGCTTTAAATAAAATTGTGAGTGGATTAGTGAATAATTCAAATCTTGTCCTTGAAAGCACATCTGTGTTTGGCTTGAAATATCGATTTTTCAATAGAAAAGTAGGGACATGTTAGAAAACTATATTTTCCAATTATTTTTGAGAATTTTTGAAATGTAATAAGGATCACTTTTTACTCTTTCCTTAATATAATGAATATTTTACAAACAAGTAATTTTCTTTCTCAGATTTCTTATCTTTCTGATAACATGATTCTGTAGAATAAATCATGTGCTGTATATTTAGTTTATTGGATTGTGCTATCGTATATTCATACAGTGTAATATAAGTTTGGAGATAGTTTGTTTTGAATGACCTCACTTGCAAGTAATTAGTAAAAACACATGACATTGCCTGCCCAAAGTATTGGATAAGTCATGAAATTATGAATAAAAGTCAATTAGTAGGTTACTAGCTGAAGATAAAAGTCAATTAGTGGGTCACGAGGTGGACAAAAAAAGTGCTAACTAAAATACTCAAAGAAAATAACTGGATAATGATTTGGAATATATGTGTAAATATTCTTTACTAATAGTTGGTATGACAGTCAAACTGAAAGTCCAAGATATTTGGAAAACAAGTAAAGCAACTGAAAGTTCTTGTCCACATTGGACAGCTCTTGAAACACAGTATAAGTTTTCTAAAGTTAATAATATTCCAGTATGATTTACCAACTATACATGTGCACATAATTCTTAATGGTGTTAATCAGTATTTAACAGATTTTTATTCTAAAGCTTTCCTTAAGTATTTTGTTGTTTTATTTCATATCCTGCCCAACTTCAAAATTTAGTATTTTAAATCCAACATTTATGTTTGTACTACAGCTTATTCAATTTGTGCATTTTTATCATCTACCAGATTCTTAATATGCTCTAATGCTTCTCTATATTTATGCATTGATAATACTTGGAAGAAATGTCAAAAGTATGAAATGTAGGTATTTATATTTTTTATGCTTTAAATTAATTTCACTATAATCTACTAGGGTTTAGAGTAGTTTATTTTTTAATTTGTATGTAAGTATTCAGTAAATATATCAAGAGTTAAAAGATTAGGAGCAATAGAACAGCACTATGGCAAAACCTAACCACTAGGGATGGTGAAAAATCATGCCTGGACTTGCTCCGGAAGCTTCAGTCTCCTGCTAGAGTTGTCTAGCTCATTTGAGTATTTTTCACATTATTTTCTCCATAGTGATACATTTCAAGAAGGGAAAGTTGGATATTGTTTTCAACCAGAGCAGCCAGCAGCCGGGTGCTTGCACCATTCTCTGGGAAAAGAGAAGAGAACCTTCTTTCTCAGCTTTTGGGAACACTGTCTGTGTGAAAAAAACAAAAAAAACCACAAAAAAACCCACTAAAAAACCCGCAAAACAAAACAAAAAAAAGACCAACCAGAAAACCACAGCCCCTTGAAAAAGGAATTATACTTCTATCTGTGGTAAAGTGCCATAGACCCTAGGTGATTTTCTACTATGTGTATCATCTCAGAAAAGGCATCTCCATGCTTTTTATTAGAAGGCCATCAGAGAAGCTAACATTCACCTTTGTACTGAATTCATTAAATATATATAGAACATACGCACTATATAATAGGCCTTCAGTTTACATCCCACTTTAAATTTGAGCTCCCCATCTCACAGCTTAAATTATTCAAATCAAAAATCATCACTGGTATCTATCAATACCATACACTGAATTTTTTTATTGGCCATTTTCTTGCAGATATATATTACTGGTGCAGATAAAAAACCAATAATGATATAAATGAATATGCCTTTTTTTTAGTTGTGGTATTAATCATTGCAATGGATGACTTCTAGTCACATGTAATTCCATTTAAATGACAGGGGGTGGGGAGGAAGATGATTGCTATTTTAAAGTACTTATTTTATGCTAGTGGATGAAATAAGAGGAGAAATAAAGCTTATTAAAATCTTAACTGTGAACTGAAAATACCTAAAAATATTTAAGCAAAAAGTTTGGAAATTTGTTTAACAATTTAATATATTGAAACCACTTTCAGAAAACTTTATGGCCACCACATGTTAAAATCCATCATACCGTGAAACTGATTGTGCAATCAATATGGATTCACATAAGTGTTGCTGGGTCCACTATCATTGTTAACTCTTCATGTAATATAAACAAAATACACTGCATAATATATATGGAATGAAATTATAATTTTTGCATTTCAGAAATAATATTATTTTCTAACATGAATTTTTTGTAAACACTGGTACTATTGGCTAGTCAGTCAGTAATGAAATGTAATGATCCACTCTTTAAAAAGGCCTGCAATTATGTCCTGACATTTGCATGTGCAGTTACCATGGCTGCAAACAGGGTAGCTACAATCTCTACAATGAGGGGAAAAATGCCCATGTGACAAATAATAGACCAGTAGCAGAACTCAGATTATAGATCCCCATGAACACTGAGGTATCCCATAATATTGTTCTACTTCTTTCTAAAGTATTGTATTCCTGTATCTCATGGTAACACTGAAGGTAGAACATGATACAAGACATGGTTTTCCAAAGGTTAACAATTAACCAGGATGTTGCAATAATTTCTAGTGAACAGGCTAAATCTAATTTCTAAACATATGCAATAGAATTGACAAACTAGGTTTGCTCGTTACAAATCAAGATTCTTCATTATTAAACTTCTTTAACAGGGATGAATTTGTATATTGTAACATCTTTTTTTTGTTTCTTTCTTTCTCTTTAGAGGCATTTCAAGTTGCCCATGTGGTCCACAATGTTTTTCCCTTCTTCTTTTTTCCTTTTTTAATTTTTTTCTTTTTTTGGGGGTTACATCTGTGGGCATGGGATGTGTGTTCTCTCTGTGCACACTGTCATATTAAATCATGTAAGGTTGCTCTTTTAATATTCTGAAGTAAGAGTTAGTTACATGTTCCAGTTTTTCATGGAACTTTTAATATTAAGAAGGAAATAGTGATTGCTGGGGCAGTTTTGATAAGGAATAATTAAAAAGAAGGGTACGAAAGAAAGTGCAGTCATTAGGCTGGTGTTGACCATTGTTCACATTGTAAAGGAAGAAGGAAACTTGAAAATGTTGAAAGTTCTTTGACTTCCTTCCAAGAAGGAAACAGTCCAACTATAAAATGAGTGAATTCACCACCAGGGAAAATCCCAAAGCCTTCCAGATATGTTGTGAACAGTGATTGAATGGATTTGGGAAAGGAGCCAGTCAGCGAAACAACTAAAGGGCCACATGCCCATGGCAAAATGTTGACTGACAATTCAGAAACAGGCAACAAAATTGTCTTCAATATGTATGATAAAAGTTTAGGATCACTCAATAGAGATGACTGTAGACTGAAGAGGAGGGGGAGCGAGTATAAATAAAATGCCATGATGTCTTTGCCAAAACAGAGTAAATCCTGGGAAGAGACCAATTAATTAATGTCACTCTGAGTAATGATTTTTGGTGGTGTCTGTAATAGAAGATCCCTCAGACACTGCAAGCTGTTGCCTTAGAAATTGAGCCTCCCTAATTAGCTAGATGACATACAGGGTGGATCCTTCAAAATGGTACACCGTCTGGTTTGACTAACATGCAAAACAAGCATTAACAGTGATAAGTCTGGGAAAGATAATTGGAAATGCGAGCCCCAAGAACAACAATGCAGGGAATGGGTGTAGCAGGTCAGTGCAGAAAACCTCCTGGAGATAAATTACAGTCAGATTACCTATTAAAAACATATGGAAAATGGCAACTGAAACTGAAATATTTTGCAAGGGTGATTAGTATGTACTTTTGAATGCTAAAGGGATGCCTGAATAACACTTTATCAATGGAAGATTGTTATCTTAGATAGAGGGAAGAAGATCATAACTTTTAACGTACATAAATTTTGAAAACAAGGACTGGTACTTCACTTTCAGTAAACAATGCTGCTTGGATAAAATAATTACTGAGATGTGGTGTATTTGAGCTTTTCCTATAATGTACCAAAAATTAGAGGTGCAGGTGATATACAGGTGAACAGAAATTAGACACTAATAAACTCTGTTATGAAAAATAAAGGAGTGACGAGTGAACTCAGTCGTACAGATCATTTGCTTTGTGAAAACATCAGGAAAAGAAGGATGAGGTACCAAGGATACTATATACAACTTCATTAAAAAAAAAAAAAAAACAAACAAACCAAAACCAATCTTCTCATAAATTTATTGTAAATATGAATTTCACCTTATGCAGAAATGTTTATATAAATAACGTTACAGAGGACAGTAACAGATAGTCTTATGAACAGCTGGGGAAGCTTGGATATCATAATATTTGGTTACACTTGTGTATTAGTCCAGTGCCTTCCTGGGTAGTACAAAATGTTGACAGACTCCTTTCCATTCCTAGCAGACAGGGAAAATATGGAGATTTGTCCTAGAAACAAAACAAAACACAGTGCCTAAAATAGTGTTTGGTGTATGTGTTTTTGGTCTCAAAAACAAAGCTCAATATAATTCACTTAATTACTAAGGAAAACTATTCAGACATTGTGGTGAACTACATATTGGGATATTATAATGTCACCTTCTTCTCCCATCAGAACCAGCTGGTAGAGTCCCTTCTTCACTAGAGGAAGAGGCTACATCTGTGTATAATTATGCCTCTGTGTTTTGTGTTTAGCTGAGTATTTCATGTATTGTTTTGTAGTCCAAAAATCTTTGAGTGCATTGTTGTTGAAGTAAGAATCACCATTCACTGAGACAGTTCTTCCCTCATTTGTCTTTACCAACTCATACTGAGCACATGTACTCACAACAGTTGTTCAGCTTCCTAGTTCAAAGCCTTTCTTGAAATCTAGTTCTTTGAAAATTTTTCCTCACTGTCTCCCATTAGTCATTATCCTTCTGCTCCTGCTTAGAAGTTTCATCTGTGTTTTCTTTTGTTTCTTTTTCCTTTAGCACTTACCCTTCAGCTCAGAAGTGAACAAATCCTTGCCATGTTCCAGCTAAGAGTTCACTGCAGTGCCAAGGTGGTGAAAAGTGGCCTCAAAGCTGGAGTGACACAAAAAGACAGTGACTAGATAGATGAAAAGATCAGCTTTCTTGTAGTTCCATATAGCGTCCTAAGTGTCCTTCCATGCAGGCTACATTCTTTGTTCATTATTAGTATTACATTCTAAACTGCTTTGCCCTAAATTCTCTTTTAAGATCTGAACTATTCAAACAAGATGGCATTTGTGCCATTTGTAATTACTTGTAATTAATGGTGCACAGAGATGTACCTTGTTTGTCTTTCAGCATCTGTGATGCCGTTGGTGATATCTGCAAACATCTGGGAATTGTGATTGTTAATCAGCTTGGTGACTGCCGACTGCGGTTGGAGGGAAATAGTTCTGTCAATATGTCATATATTAATTTTCCTATTTATTTTTTTCACAGGAATAGAAAATTTTCAGAAGTAACCTAAAAAATTCTGGAATGAAAGCACCTATCTGCATCCAACCAAAACAGTTATTAAATCACATGCCCAAATTGGCAGGTGAAATGAAGTTTAAATGATTTTTTTTCCCCTTAGAGAAAGTATCAAATTTTACTTTCAAATTTTCATTTGTGAAATATATGACACATTCTTTAACAAATCTTGGGCTTTTGAATTCTGTTTTACTGAAATGTAAGCAGTCTTAGAAAACCAGTTCATTTATCCATCTAGCAACTGAAACATTAGTTTTGATGTAAAAGTAAAGCTAATTTTTCTTTTTGATTGACCTTTGGAATAATAAAAAATATATCAATAGTTCTGTTTAAAAAAAAACAAAACACTTAAAAATTTGAAATGCTTTTGTAAAATAGGATTATTGCTGAACTAACAGTACTTGTGAATTATTGCTGAAACATGACCATACACATTAGGATTAGTGCATATAAATCGTGCATTAGAAAGAAATTGTGGGTATGCTATACATGTTCTCTGCAAAATTATCGTGAAAGGATTGTCCATTATTTTTGTACAACTGGGAACACTGATCTATAACATTTCTGCTGTTTCTTGAATTTCTTGCATATGAACTAGGTGAATTTTTGGTTCCTGTGTATTTGTAAAGTTGTATGACATCTTCAAACTTGGACAAAATATGTATCACCTTGATTTTTTCAGTGGCAATACAATTCTCATACTTCTATGAGACTATTGCTCTTCTTTTGTCTGGTTTTACTAGACATTCAAATCCTCTTTGCTAGCAACTCTTTCCTGTTTTTTTGAGAATATTCAATTTGCTCTTGGTAGTTGATGCTTTAGCAATTTCTAGTGATATTACTAGAAATAGCACTAGAATTAGATATCTCACTTGCTTTAATATAATTGTGGGGTTTGGTTTTGTTGTAAAATTTGCAATCTTAGACTTCTATTTTGGGTTTGGGTTCTTTTTTAAGTAAAAAAATATTGAATATTTTCCCACAGTCATCAAATTTTCTTTTAATCCCCCGTAATTAAAATATAAAAACATAACTCCATTCTATTTTTATCAACTGAAAATATTAATAATTTTTTTATAGTTTTCTTGCTTCTTGTCTATCAGCTGTCCTCTCAATGTTGGGACTTTTACCTCTCCTGTGTTCTACTCAGCTCCTTACATGAGTTGTTAATGAACTTGTCCCCCACTCCAGGCAAGTTTTAATCCATGTTAATATTTCTGTAGGCTCTTCACAGTAGAATTTTTCAGGAAATGATCAGAAATTCTTATTTGTTTGTTTGTTTGTTTTTAATTGTATGCACTCCATATCTCTTATCTAATTAGGTTTGAACTTAATATTGGTAACTTAAACAAGTAACTCCTTTCTATTCTATTCTATTTCTATCTTTCTATTATGTAATTTTTGCAACTATTGCATGTTAGCTGAGCTGTGTTCCCTGATATCACATGTTTCCAACTTCAAATTAAATCTGAAATTTGGAAAAGTCAATGAGTGAACTGTGTTCTAATGCAGTCTAAGAGTTTCTCTGGGAATGAGGAATGACACTGCTTTTGCAGTAAAATATTATGTTGTGGTATACTAACAGCTATCTGGAAAATTTACTATGTCTGTAACTGGGGCACTAAGAAAATTAGGTTATTTTTTCAGTGCAGTTGAAGGCTGTGAGAACAGCTCACATGCAATGTACCTGGGGTGGGTTAGAGCTATCTTGTTTGGACACTGGCTAGCTACCTGGTGGCTTCAGCAGCAGAGGATAAACATTTGACTTCTTCCTTCTGTGGTTATGCGGTGGGCAAGGCTGGTTCAAAAGCCCCAAAGCTGATGTCTGAAAGCAGTGTATATATATGTAAAGTTGCTTCCAATTATCTCACATAGAAGTAGGCTCAGGATAAAAGTATTTGGAGAAGGTACATTCTGTTTGTATAGGATATCAATTCTGGTTATATTAACTGATTCTGTTGTAAACTGAGCTTTATTCCCTTAGGAGCAGTTGAGCATTTTGAGTCTATCAATTCCTCCTAAATCTGATTATTTTTTTTTTTTCTCTGTCATTTACAAAGGATCCTTGTTAGATATAGCCTAAAACCACAATTTAAGTTTTCAAAGAAAGACCAGATTTTGGATGAGAGCATACATAACTTTTTAGTAAATTTTTATCTTTTTGGAAAAAAAACCCCAAAGTATAAAAAAGCAAAGGTTCTCTGTCAGAGTAGCATTCTAGTTCAGTGTCAATGTACCTTCAAGCCTGAAAGCAGCATTTGTTTCTTCTCTCTTATCACTGTTATAAAAATGCAGACAGGGTTATTACAGCAATAAAAAATGTAGCAATTTTTTAACCTGAAATAAGGAGAATTTGCTCTGATGATTTAGATAAAATAATTTCAGCTATTATAAATTATTTTTTACTAATTATTAACCATAAATAATCTTTCTTTTATTATATAAATTTCAAGGAAGGGATGTATGAAACATGTCCTTCCACATTTATTTGTATTTTGAGAATAAGCATATTTTTACATGAACTCTAAGACATATATGGATTTCCATATATCATAAAGATAAATTTAATTTCAATTAAAAACATTTTGTTAACTATTTTTTTAAAATCTGGATTTAGATTTGAGGGAGGGGGAATGAACACATTCTATTAAGAAATGGTTGGGAAAAGTCTACAGAATAGCCGTTGGAAGTGCTGTACGGATTTCTTATGCTTTTAAAGTGATTCTTTTTTAATCATTACAAACAGGAAATGCAATCTCCAGCTGAACATAAATAACAACAAAGACTCCATGTCTCAGCATAAAGCTGTAAACCTAAAAGGGTCATAAAATACAAAACTCCCTATTAAAAAAAAAAAAAAATCTTCTATATGAAAGTAAAAACAAAACATTTGCATTCTGGCTCCAGTCAGTGCATACTGTTTAACAGTCCAAAGAAGCATAAAAATATATCCTATTCTATGCAAGCTCTTAAAAAATGTCAAATAATAATAAGCATTGTTGTTTTTTTCTGAATAGATAGATTGTGTCATTTGATGTGCCTTTATTTTTACCTAGTTTGAAAAGTGTTTAGATGAGTTTCATATTTTGATACAGAACAGTGTTTATTTGTATAAGTAAGCTTGTAGTGTTGTATTCCTGTCAGCAGTGTAGAAAAGAAATGGGTATCATTGCTTCCTGTTTGCAGGCAGTTTTGACAACTACATGAAATGGGGAGAAACAAATTCTGTCTGTGAGCCTTAAAATAAAATCTCCACCAAATTAATACTGGGTTTACCTTGAAACTCAGTGTGCAGTATTGCTAATTCAAGATTACTCATAATGTTTATATAAAATATAGAGAAACACATATAATAATGCATAAAGTTTTATTATCTACATAATAGACATCTGATTTTTAAATATATGTATAGTGCATCTGTAAAAAGGGGTGTGTGTATATATATATGTGTAGATACAAACACAGTTGAATTGGATATAGTCAAAATAGATTGGTTTTACGACATGATTTAATTAATGATTCAATTTCCTTCTATAAAACTTACCACAGTAGAAAAAACAGACTATGCATAGGCAGAGTAGTATATTCAATCCTGTGTAGCAAATTCCCCTACTGAAAATTAACTGTATTGATGTGAAAACTGAAGAGACCAGTTTGAGTCTGTCAAACAAATGAACCAACAAGCAAAAAAAAGAACTAATTTAACGGTTTCAGACAAAATTCCAACAAATAATACTTTCTTTGAAAATTAAAGAAAAATGGCACGAGTACTAATATTGTTGATCTCACATCACCATCTACCTTTCAAGTTTAAAGCAGCACTAGGATTTATGTCTGTGTTAAATACATGAGATTTCCCCACTGATGGGTTAAAGGAAGCTAGGCTTAGGGTCAGCATGGTGCAGTCTTTTTCACTCCCTGCAATGCCAAAGTAAATAGTTTCTCTACTGTGTATTCAGAAAGAAATGTAGATTAACAGAGGCTCAAGAAGAGAGAAATATATTCTTTTAGATGTACTGCTCAGATGAGAGTAAACACATACTTCCCAGTTGCTTATCTACTTTACAGCGACTAATGTTGTCATGGAAATCCATTAAGATGGACAGGACTTTTTCACATAAAACTAAAATTGTTTTATTTATGATGTATCAATTCTTAAGTCACATATGGAATTTGGAGTACAGAAGCTAGTTAGAATAAAAAATGGAGAAATTTCCTTGATTTCAGTCTAATGACTCATATTGTTCCTCTGTTATATCTGTCATGTTAATGATACCTTTAGAAACAAATTTCCTATCATATTTAAGTTTAGGATTACCATTTTATTCTTTTAAGCATCACTGTTATGTTCAGGTAAAAGTGCTAATTCTTTTACTGAACAAAAGTCAGGTATTTGGGCAGTTGTCAGAAAATATGAGGTCAAGTGTGAATCACGGATGGCAAACAGATCAGTTTGGTTTGACACCAGCATTTAATAAGTCTCCAATACAAATAAAACACAACAGTCATCCCTGCTCATAATTATATTTGCCTGGACTTTTAATTCATAAAGGTGAAGCATAATAAAATAGGTGGTGTCTGTCCTCATTCAATCTACCTGACATTTCTTGCCATTTCATATTAAAATATCATTAAAGCATATTTGTAAAGTAACTTCTCCCTCCTGAAGTACAATCAAATGGTGCTCTTAATAAAAAAAAAAAAGCATGCTCAGAGAATTATAAATATGCTGCCAAGCAAAGGAGCACTCAATAATTCATATTAATCTAGAAGAAGATTTTATCAGCATGAGCAATGACATTAGTAACACAATACTGAGGTTCTGACCTGGGGAGAACACAGTATTTCACAACAGACATAGTGTTCAGGGCTTTCCACCTTATGGTTTGTGAGCAAATGACACATGCAGACAACACACCCACAGGCATGCATAGTTTGGGAATGGTACAGATGCTCAGACCCTTCCAGTGGCTGACACCAAGCACATAGGCTATGACCTGTGGTCCTGCTACCGCTGCTGCGGTTGAGACACCCACTCACCTTTCCAAAGCAGCTGTCCTTGCAGCATTCTCAGATACAGCATAGAGTTATGCAGAGACATAGCTAAAAAGGGATTTAATACGAAAATAAGGTGGAAATAAGAAAATAGGGTGGACTGCAGTGATCAGGTGCATGTTGACTGTCCCATTTTACACTTGTCCAGCCTCTTTTATATTCGTTTCTGCCTACCACTGCTTTGTTGCTTCCAAGTCTCCTTCTCCTCCACAATCCTTCAGTTTCACAGTCCCACCGACCTGTCATCATCTGTCAGCTGCAAAGTCATACTTTGCTTGTAGCTCTTTGGTAGCCCAAAAATTAGTATGACTGACCAGGTTTGCTTCTTGTCTTTGGCTCCATTATGTGTGCCTGTCAGCTTTGCTCATTTGTGTATTTTGTTCACAGCTTCTCCCTTTTGCAATCCTCCTGAAATAAATATTTCCATGTTCCAGTACCCTTGTCAATGAATAAGACTGACCAAGTTCATTATTGCCTCTTTTATGTTTTTTGGTCAGGTTCATGCCTCTGCATGTTCTTGCTTAGAGTTTCTTCCTTTAATTATTATCCGGTTTTGCTTCAAAAGGTCCTGCAACAGAGAACATTAAGGGACCTGACCCTTCTTCCACATACCCTTTTTGCTTTGAGCAACCTGGTCTAGTGAATGGTGTCCCTGCCCATGTGAGGGGTTTGAAACTAGATGGTCTTTAAGGTCCCTTCCAACCCATATAGGTGTACGTTTCTATGATACTTACTGTATTTTTAGTGGCCATATTAAGAAGATTAGGAGTGTCTATTAGGTGTTTAATTTTCCCTCTGAGCTACTGATTTGGTTTTCATTACTGGAGACTTGCTAAAGCAACCTGTCTCAGCTGCAACTTCTTCCTATCTTTCCTCCAAAGACACTGTGGTTTGCAGTTATCCACAAATGAACAACACCTTACTATCTGTTTTGCAACCAGGACATTCTGGTCTGTTACAATCTCAATAAGAATGGCTCTGTAAAGTATCAATCCAAATACTAGTAATTAAAGATAACACTACACAGAAAGAAAGGATAATATAGGAAATGCTACATCTCTCAGATACTGAGAATCTCAAGTTGTGCAACATCAAATGTGCCTGATAGGACACAGCCACAGTGCAGCTCCTGCCTGTGGTTGAGTACCCCATTTTGATCATTCATTGAAAAGAAAAAAGCATTTTTCATCATTCCCATTGCCAAACACCAAGGATTTTCACACAGAGTTTCTGGGTTCACTTTTAAAGAAAAGGCCATACAAGTGGCAAAATTGCTAGTACCAGGTGGCAACTGTCTGCAATATCATTTGTTGTCACCAGCTGGCTGAGCTTTCCTTGCAGACATGAGATTTGTGAAGCACAGAACATCCTGAAGACCATATAGGACATGCAGGCCAGCACAGAACAAGTCAGTACCTCTGCAGGTTAGCTGTTGTGTGGGTCAGCAGCTCCTCCAGGTACAGTTGATTAAAATCTTGTATCTCATAATAAAAGGCAGGCTTAATTTGGTCATTAAGAATCAAAGATGCATATTATTTCTTAGCAAATTACAATTAATTGAAAAATAATGTAATTTTTTTAGGTCCACAATGGAATTGTGCAACAAAATAGCAGTGGAAAAAGAGGTATCAGTAATCTTAATAGAAATGGATGACCATAAATGAAATGGGAAGAGTTAAAATTCTGGTCAGATTGTTAGAAAAATTTACAAAAATGTTGCATTATCCACTTATCTTTTACATTCACACAGATAGTTCCGCTGCATAATACAAGTCACAAAAAAAAAAAAAAGAGAAACATAACATAGCGTATACTCTGGTATTTTTTGCTAGAATGAGCCAAAATTACTAATTTAAAGAGACTATAGAAGTGAAAACCTTTTATGAATTTTTCATATCTCTACTATTACGATGTAGTCTATACTCACAGTTGAGATGAACTCCTGTGTTAATTGTGTTTTTCAAGTAGCCTAACAAAACTGTACTCTATACTAATCTTACTGTATCACACATAACTATCTAATCCATTAGTCAATATCATCAAGAACAAGACAAGGAAATTTTTCTCTAAGTTATCAGCTGAAGCAGACGAATCCAATGAGACTGCACAGTCTTCAAAATTAGGTGATATCAAATGTAATTGCTTTGAAGTATTAACATCTTCCTCTTCTCTTTCTATTAGACAATTCTAATTTACAATGCAAAGACTGTTATGTCATCTCTTCAAACAGAGACACATTGCACAATTTGTAGTTTAATGTTCTGGCTATCTGGAAGAAGAGATAGGAGGCTGTTGTCAGGGAAAAGACTGTTGCATTAGCGTATGAGATTACACAAGTTATTGATGAGTTTCTTTTCATAAAAAGTCACCAAATTTCACAATTTATTACAATCAACACAAGAAACTATGGAAACACAGGTAAACTATGTAGTTTAACAGTAAGTATATTTAATACTGAAACAAAACCTTTCCCCTCATGTTTAATGAATGGGAATATTAGAGAGAGAAGTTAGCATGAGTTGTCTGGAAATGCAAAATTGTATCAATGCATTTTGAAAGGAATGGGTTTCGTGGCCCATCCAGATTTAGTGCTGACCCCTATATAATCAGGCCTGGGGAAGCTAGCAGAGATATGTTGGTATGCAGTAACAGGAGAGAAGATTTCTGTGAGAACAGGAGCTTGTAAGAAATGATTCATAAGATAAGAAACTGGAAGACTGTTAACAACTGCCTTAAAAAGGAACAATGTGAATGTGTAGCCTCAACCAATTATTGGCAACAGTGAGATGCACGTAAGGTGGGTGAACAGAGCATGTGACCAATAGCAATGTAATGTAACTCCTGCACTGATATAGAAACCTATATAAGCTCTGTGTGTGTTTCAATAAACGAGCTCAGCCCTTGATCACATTGATCCGAGTTGAGTCCACAAAACTTCATCTTCAGGCACAAAATAAGTAAAAGAGAGATGAGGTTAGAGTTCAGGAGTTTCAGGTTCTTTAAACTATTTTCCTGCATGCAGACAGGATTGTTAGAAACAAAAATCCTGATTTCTAGAAATGTGATACCCTACTTCTTTAGAGTTCTAACTGTACCTTTACACTGTGAGTTATTCTAGGTAATCTCAGGTACGGTGAAAAGGAAATTTTTTCATTTATTTCTAGCTGCTACTGAGCTTACCTTTGCAATTATAAAAATGGAATAAGACCACTAGATATTTGAGAGATGAAAAATTATCTTGGGATGACTTCATAGCAGGGTTTACTTCTGAAGAATTAATGAATCTCAGAATAGATTATTTTAAAAAAATGAAAGAGGAGAATTCATTGATTTACAGGTTGAGTTAATCTCCATTGTGACTGATGAAAAACTAACAGAGAGTGACTAAGTCTGTTCTTTTACTAAGATGATTCATAACTCCTTTTATCATTTGCATAGAAATAAGTGGTGATTATGATCTTGTTCGAGATCCATGTTAGGAAATTAACAGTTTTGCCAATTATCCTGTTACGAATTTCTTAGTTTTCTATAAGCACTCTCATGAGATGGCAACAGATTGCTTTCAATACAAGAATCTTTACCAATTTTCTGTCAATCTGGAGCTGTTAGTAAAGTTTCCTCCTATTTAATGGTCTATCAATGTTTTCTTCTTAAAGAATCATATTAAAGCAATCAAGGAAGAGTCATTTTACTTAGCTGGTGAGGAAATTTTCTTAAATGTTACCCTCTTAAAATCACCCTCTAAATATTCCCTTCAGGTCAATGTACATAAAGAAATAGTTCAATTCTCTGTCCATACAAAGGTCCTTCCATTGAAAAATGTCTAGCTAGGTTGTGTGTAACTGTAATTTGATTCTGGCTTTTTGAGGCTTCAGTTCAACTCAAAGTAAATTGTCTAATAAGTACAGATTACTAAATAAGATTATGAGATCTACTGTATGCCACACAGAAGACACCTTAGTTTGTCAAAACCATCAAAATCAGTTGAATTCTCTCTGTCAGGCAGAGAAGGACCTGGGGGTGTTGGTTGACTGCAGGCTGAATATGAGTCAGCAGTGTGCTCAGGCAGCCAAGAAGGCCAGTGGCATCTTGGCTTGTATCAAAAACGGTGTGGCCAGTAGGTCTGGGAAGTGATTGTGCCCCTGTACTCGGCATTGGTGAGGCCACACCTCGAGTACTGTGTCCAGTTCTGGGCTCCTCACCACAAGAAGGACATGGAGGTCCTGGAGCGAGTCCAGAGAAAGGCAACCAGGCTGGTGAAGGGGCTGGAGGGCAAATCCTATGAGGAGCGGCTGAGGGAGCTGGGGCTGTTTAGCTTAGAGAAGAGGAGGCTGAGGGGAGACCTTATCACCACCTACAACTATCTGAAGGGAGGTTATAGAGAGATAGGTGATGGTCTCTTCAGCCAGGTGACAGGCGATAGAACAAGGGGAAATGGCATGAAGCTGCACCAGGGCCGGTTTAGATTGTATGTTAGAAAAAAAAAATTTACTGAAAGAGTTGTGAGGGCCTGGAACAGGCTGCCCAGGGAGGGGGTTGAGTCACGTTCCCTGGATGTGTTCAAAAAAAGGGTAGATGAAGTCCTTAGGGATATGGTTTAGTTTAGCATGCGAATGGTTGGACTTGATGATCTTAAAGGTGTTTTCCAACCTTGTTATTCTGTGATTCTGTGATTCTGTGATTCTGTGAATTTAATGCACTGAATTGTTAGCAACAGCAGGCTCTATTAGCTGTTCCTGACAGACTTCATCACACTGAGTTTGAGGAATATTTCATGTATTCAATATAAAAAGAATCTTTTAAAGTCCCAGGACTGTTGTCTCGTAATGAGAGAAAATGTGTAGCATATATCATAAAAGACAACAGAATATAACAGATAATTGTACTGTTCCTGAAAGGAACAAGCTTTGTGAATTATTGTACAGTCATTAAGCAAGTATCTGTAGTGGCTTGACCTTATCTGTCACAGTCCCCCATTCAGCTGCTTTCTCTGTCCCTTTCCTCAACAGCACAGTCAGACAAAATGAGATGGAAAAGCTCACAGGTCAAAATAAAGAGAAAGAGACCACTTGTCAGTTACTATCACAGGCAAACCAGACTCAACTTGGGCAAAACAAATTTGATTTATATCCAATTTAAAAATAGATGGTGAGAAAAAAAAAAAAAAAAAAGACAACTGTTCTAGCATGGCTCCTTTCTGCAGGTTACAGTCTTTCAGCAACAGACTGCTCCTTCCCCAGAGGCCACAATTTCTGTCAGAAAACCTCTTGCTATGGTTTCTCTTCACAAGCCACAACTCCTGGCAGGACCCTACTCCTGTATGGGCTTTCCATGGACTGCACCTTCTCTCAAGACATGTCCACCTGCTGCAACATGTGGTTGTCTATGGGCTGAAGGGTGGATACCTGCTTTGTATGATCCTCTTCACAGGCTGCAGAGGGACACTTGCTTCACCTTGCTTTTCCCCACAGACTGCAGGGCAGTCTCTGTTCTGGTGTCTGTAGCACCTTCTACGCCTTCTTCTTTGACGTTTATGTCTGCAGGGTTGTTTATCTCACACTTTCTCACTCCTCTCTCTCACAACTGCTTTCATAATATTTACCCTTTCTTAAATACATTTTTCCAGAGACACTATCAGCTTTGCAGTTGTTCTTTTCTGGTAGGTCTTCTCCTGAACCAGTTGGAATGGGCTCTGTTCAGCATGACAAATTCTCCTTTCACAGAGGCCAGCCCTGCAGCTGTCCCTACCCCCTGCTGCCAAAACTTTGCCATGTGTACCCAATATAATTTTATTAATAGAAAAACTATGTTAAAATTTTACTTCATTTTTTAGGTTATCATTACTTGCTTATAAACTTACCCAAAAGGTCTGTGACTTAAATGACACATTAATCAACCTTAGTAGTAAACCCTTAATTATTTTGTTTTGTGGGATGAAAATATTTCATTCATTTTCAGGCTTTACTTCAAGACTGAAGTTCTCATTAAATACTATGCTAAGCTTTATCCTACATCTCTTAACATTCCATGCTGGCGTGCCAATCACTCAAGAGAGCGAAACCACAAATCGGATTCCTGATAGCTACAATTGAAAAAACATCAGTTTATTAATATCATTGCTCTTTGTATTTTTATTAAAATTTCTATAAATATAATTTCATTTTAATGAAGAACCTCAATTTTGTTGCATAACATTTTCTTACTGGTGTTCATATGTAAGAAAACAGTGGTAACCAGTGTTGGAAGATAAGTATGACAAAAAGAGAATAAATCAGATATATCCTCCCATTGCAATAGAACATATACTTTTTTTCAAGCCAGAATTGAAGAATGCTTGAGCTTGAAAGGAATTTTTAGGGGTCATCTGGTCCAATATGCCTGCTCAGGAAGGGTAACCTACAGCACATTGCCCAGAACCATATTGAAATATCTTTTGAAGATGTTGAATAGTGGAGACTCTGAAAGTTCTCTAGGAAACTTCTTTCATGTTCAGTTGCTCTGACAGTAAAACATATTTTCCTGATATTCAGGAGGAATGT
Source organism: Porphyrio hochstetteri (assembly GCA_020800305.1). Lineage (NCBI taxonomy): Eukaryota > Metazoa > Chordata > Aves > Gruiformes > Rallidae > Porphyrio > Porphyrio hochstetteri. The sequence goes on along the minus strand of CM036938.1, from coordinate 49,153,096 downwards.
CACATGTTTCAGTTTGTGCAGACCACCTCAAGACCTGTCACTAGGTACCACTGGAGGCAGTCTGGCTCTGTCTTCTTTATAGCTTCCCTTTAGGCATTTGTACACATGGGTGACATCCTTCCTCAGACTTCTCATCCATGTTGAACTGTCCTACTTTTCAGGCTTTCCTTCCATGGAAGATGCACTAGCTCCTTAATAATGCTACTGCCTCTTGGCTGGATTCCCTTTAGTAGTTCCTCTCTCTTTTATACTAGTGAACTCCAGGATCTTTTCCTTGACCTACTGGAAACATGCCTCTTATTGTCCACAGGGACACCAACTTGCCAAAATACCAAATTACCGCGACCTCCAGGTATTTTTCTGCAAATTTGCTTTCCAGCTAAGCAGATCCCATATATACTGGTGCATGAGGTGATTCTTCCACTGGTGCAAAACTCTCATTCCCTGTGTTGAGCTCCGTGAGGTTCCTGTCACCTCATTTTTCCAACTTTTTTTAGGTCCCTCTGGATGGTAACTTTGCATGTATCAGCCACTCCTGGGTTTTTTCATCATCAGAAAACTTGATGAGATTAACTCTGCCCTACCATCCAGATCATTAATGAAGATGTTAAATATGATTGGAACATCAGTGGATCACCACCTTCTGGGCACAACCATTCAACCAGTTTCCAGTTCGCTTCACTGTCTACTTATCCAGCCCATACCTCAAGAAATTTTCTATTCATGGAGATTGGAGTCTGTTTGCTTTTATTATTTTTTTTGGGGGGGAGGTTGTTTGTTTTTCAAAATATGGTTAGTATACCATTTTGGTTTTAGCCCATCAGTGGCTTTAGATATTAAGGCAGGTAGAGAAAATTAACTGGCCCTGACTCGTCCTTGTGCTCTTGTTCATTAAATGTATGCTATGTATAGCAATCCCTATGCTATAAATGGTTCAGCAGTTTGTAGCTTCTGTAATGTAATCCTTGTTATTTTTTAAACTGGTATAGTACACCAGGCAGTCAGAAGCCAGAAAGTGAATCATGATATACAGCAATGCCAACTCTGAGTAGTCTATTGCTATACATGCTTTTCAATAAACTAGATGTGTTTGTTCATACTTATAACTTCTAGGAGCAAAAACAGATAGTAGAATTAATATTACTTCTTTAAACAAAGACAAGAAAATAGACTAGTATTGTTCACTCCATTTTTATAATAAATGGGAAGAATAAATCCTGTTGTTAGTTCTGTTATTGAATAAAATCCTTAAATGAAACTCTAATGCTTCATTAAAAAAACAACACAGGAATGAAAGGAAAAGTTTTTCTTTCTTCTCTGGCTTGTTCCCCTACCTTTCCCCTTTTAAAGTGAATCAGCTTGACTAATGAACTAAAATCATTCAATAATCTCACCTTTTTCTTCACCAAAAGTGTTCTTCTCTGGGTCTATAAACAGATTTTGAAAAATATACCAATTATCTTAAGACCCGCTTCTGCTCCTCTCAACTCCTCAGGGACTGCATTTGCTGTCTTGCACATAATGAAAGAGAAAAGAACTGCTGTCATGAAAGACGTTTGTTGGGGAGCAGACCTGCATCTCCTATTTCTATAGGCTAGAAGATGTTACTGTCTCTGCAAGTGACAAATGACAAATTTAATTGCAGAAGGTAAGCGTACCAGCACTTGAAATAAGACCAAAAAAAAAAAATAAAAGGTAGAAATAACCAGAGAAAATGTATTGTTAAAAGAAACAGTGTACAGTAGGAAAGCTAAGCTCTCTTTCTGCCTTTTACGGGTTCCTTAGCTCCTTTAGGATCCCTTTGCACTTTGCTTGGATTATTTACTTAGGGTGTTACTTTTTGGCAGTGGTATATTTCCCATCTGTTAGCCTCAGACATGCAGTGCCAGGTATAATATCCACAAATTTTAAGAGATTTGTCAAAGTAATAAATGTTTTTATACTTTTCTGGACCCTTGCTTTAGCTCAGCTGCACATTTCCCTTTCTTCCCTCTATCACTTTTTTGCTCCTACTCACATTTGCATAGAAGCTTTGCAATTACTTTAACAACATTCTATTTTTGGAGGAAAAGGACAGAGAAAAGGAGGGTTAATGTTCCCCATAAATTTTAGGTTTGGTATGCTGTGAAAGAAAAGAAAAGGGGATTTGTTCTTGTCCCCACCTCCTCACTAAAGTGATTAAAGTTCTTAAAACTGAAGTGATCATCAGATTAAAACTTAAACTCCCTATCTGCCTGTGTATACCAAAGAATCCCATAAAATAATATTCAACAATATTTTAAGCAAGATATTTTTCTTAAAGAATCTTGCTTTAATTAATCTGTAATCAAGTAGAGTTTAAAAATATACTCTACAGATTAGTAGAATTATAGAATCATAGAATGATTGGGGTTGGAAGGGACCTTAAAGATCATCAACTTCTAACACCCCTGCCATGGTCAGGGAAACACACTACACTGGACCAGGTTGCCCAAAGTCCCATCCAACCTGGCCTTCAACATTGCAAGTGAAATAGCATCCACAGCTTCTCTGGGCAACGTGCTCCAGTGCCTCACCATCCTCACAGTGATGAATTTCTTCCTGAAATCTAATGTAAATCTACCATCTTTTAGTTTAAACCCACTACCCCCTTTTCCTATCACTACTTAGCCTTGTCAACGATCCCGCTCCAGCGTATTAGACCCCTCCAGGTACCTGAAGGTCTCTGTGGAGTCTTCCCTTCTCCAGGCTGAACAACCCAGCTCTCTCCGTCTCTCTTTAGAGGAGAGGTCCTCCAGTCTTCTGATAATCTTCTGGATTTACTCCAACCAGTCCATGTATTTCTTGTACTGGGAACCTCAGAATCGAATGCAATACTCCAAGTGGAGTCATGCCTGAGCAGAGTAGATGGGCATAACCACTTCACTTGACCTGATCATTCTTATTTTGATATAGCCCACCATACAGTTGGCTTTCTGGGCTGCAAGCGCACATTGTTGGCTCATGTTGAAATTTTCATCAATCAACACCATCAAGTCCTTCCCCTCAGGGCTGCTCTCAGTCCATTTTCTACACAGTCTGTAGATGTGCCTGGGATTTCCCTGGCCCATATGCAGGACCTTGTCCTTGGTTGTGTTGAACTTCATGATTTCTGCATGGGTCTACCTGTTAAGCCTGTCAAGGTCCCTCTGGATAGCATCCCTTCCCTCTAGCATGCCTGCTTATTAACAAACTTCATGGTGCTTCCAGTGGCTATCACTCCCTAGGGCTACTTTGTGAAGGTCTGGGTGTGGCTGCCATTTCTCTGGCAGCACAGATGCCATGTCAGCACTTCCCATGAGAGGCGCCACCTTCTGGTGAGTTTCTCCATTCCTCTGGCACTTCCTGTGTCAGGAAAACTCCTGTGCACCATGGTCTGCCAATCCACTAGGGGCCAGGATGACTCTAGAGAAGATTCCCTCAATGACTAACTTGAAAGCCTATACAGCACCTCATGCACCCTCAGTAAGTTTTACAGGTGACATCAAGCTGAGTGGTGTGGTCGACAAGCCAGAGGGTTGAGTTATCAGCCAGAGGGAACTGGACAAGTTAGAGAGGTGGGCAAACCTAATGAAGTTCAACAAAGACAAGGGCAAGATCCTGCATTTGGTTTGGGACAATCCTTGTTACCAATACAGGCTGGGAGATGATGTGTTAGAGAACAGCCCTGCAGAAGAGTGTTTGGGGGTACTGATGGACAACATAATAAGCCAACAATATGCACTTGCAGCCCAGGAGGCCAACCACATCCTGGGTTCCATCAAATGTGGCTGGCACATTGAGAGAGGAGATTCTTCTCCTCTACTCTGCTCTGGTGACATACCACATGGTATACTGTGTCCAACTCTGGAGCCCTCAACAGAAAAAGGACATAGATCCAGAAGAGGGTCACCAGGATGATCAGAGGACTGAAGCATGTCTCCTCTGAAGACAGAATGAGAGAATTGCTATTGTTCAGCCTGGAGAAGAGAAGGCTCAGCAGCCTTATGGTAACTGAATGGTGCCTTCTAGAAAGATTTGTAGTCATTTTTTGTAAGGGCATGCAGCAATAGGATGGGGGTGGGGTAGGTTTAGATTAGACATTACAAAGAAGTTCTTTACTATGAGGGTAATAAGACACTGGAACAGATTGCCCAGAGAGTTCGAGGCCCCATCACTGGAGGTATTCAAGGTGAGATTTGATGAAGCTCTGAGCAAGGTCTCCCTGCTTATGGCGGGAGGGTGGATTAGATGACTTTTTAAGATTCCAAAATAATGCATTCTATGATTTCCAGGAGGTGACCCACCCAAATACTAACCAGGTCCAACCCTGCTTTGCTTCTGACATCAGATGAGTTTGGGCATTCTCAGGGTGGTATTGCCGTAGGCCATATGAATAGCAAATGAAAACAAGAATAAAAATGTAAATGCTCTGGATGTCCATATAAGCAGAAAGTCAGGCTAAAGTTTCTGTGCTGCATAGAGATGACTGCAATCTCTAATGCAGTGCGATGCCTGCTGCATCCCCTGAATCAGAACAACTCCTTTGAAGGGGATGATTGGTAACAGGGTACTAGCAGGGAAAGAAACCTGTGATACAATTAGTACAGTTGAGAACTTTTGAGCCCGTTGGAATTAAATTCAAATACTGGCAAGTATAGGTGAAGAATATTATAGTATTGCCACCCTAATCTGAAAGCAAGAAATCTGCAGTAGTTCTATCACTATGTATTTGAGTAACACAAGCATACACTTTATTCTCCAAGGTAAGAAAAGAAGGCTTAAAATTAGTATTGATAATTTATTTATTTATTATTTTCAACTAAGTAGTTCCTTTTCTGTCTACTGGAGAGATATCAACTTACAGACACATATGGTTTGGGGATGCCAAGAAAATTGCTCCCATTGTACTTTTTTACTTCAGCATATTTCTCCTTCCATGAAGTAAAATGAAACAAACAAAAGGTACAAAATTTCTATTAGAGTTGTTTCTCACGGAGTTGTGGGAAGAGATCTTTTAAAATGTTTATGTTCTGCACTCATCAGAGTTTAACTGTCCTGTCCGCAGCACTTTCTGTAGATCTTCAAAACTTCTAATGCTAGTATGAATCTGGTCACAGTTAGTTAATAAAGTGACACATTATTACAGAGGAACATCTCTCAGACCAGATATTAATTAATATGCATTGTCCAAAACATTTGAATCTGAAATAATAACTGAATCTTGACTCTGAAGAGTTTTCACATTGCTTTTGTTGCTAAGGGAACGACTTTTCTGTTACCTATGATGTTCATGTGAATCCTAATTTTTAATGGCTTTTGAGAGAAAGAGAAGAAGCAGAAAAAATATCTTAATCAGCAATGGAACATGGGGAAAATATCTATGTTCTATCTTTCAAAAATAGTGTTCCATCTAGGGAAGGAGATATGAGCATTTTCATTTTCTCACGCAAATAGCCATAAGTCCATTTTATATATTTAAGCTTGAGTATTTCAAAACTGATTGAGGTTAATAGGTTTTTCTGTTACTGTCTTGGAGACTTTTTCTTATACTCTTGAGTACTAAAATATGGAGACATGCAAATCCAGCTGGTTTTTTGTTTGTTTCATATTCAAAAGTACTGTGATTTTTGGATTTATATTTGTATACCTTTAGGTGAGTTGGTATGGAGTAAGAAAAGGCTACAGGAAACAAATGAAAGTAAACAGTTGCAGCATTTATAAGCAATCAGTTTGCTATAGATTAAATGTGTTTCTAGATTACAAATTATCTATTTTTTTTCAAAGAAACTAAACAAGACTGTGGGTTTTTTTCCATTCAAGAAACAGCTAATGAATACACATATATGTATAGTGAAAATATACAGAATATTTTCAGGAATTAGGTCCTAAATCTGGATATATAAATGAAGACTGATCTATTAAAACTTTCTTGAAAAGACACCAAATTTTCAACAATAGTGTTCAACAGAAATGATTTTATAATATCTGATTGCTTTTATCATTGCTGTTTTCATTTTTTTCTCTAGATTTTTTTTTTAATCTAAGTTACGGTATTTAAAATAACTCTTAATTTATAATTTCTCATCTGCTCAATGATAAATTGGTAGCTTTTCTTTCGGATGTGGTTACCTACAACTCTGTGGTCTCTGTCCAAGGTCACTCTTCACACATTAAGTATAGTTACATTTTTAAATTAAGAAACAGAGAAGCTGCCTGCTTCTTAAATGGTGTTTAACTCAATAGCACATGAAAATGTTTGTCCAGATACTCATTTCCAGTGACTTACTGGAAGGAGACTATGGCTTACATTTTGCTTTTTAGCTACTACTACTTTCTGAAACATTGACTAGTTTTCTAATTACCTAAACTGAGCTCAGTAAACAAATTAACTGAAATTGGTAATTGATAATCTTGATTTCAGAGATATAAGTAATGATGAGGGTGTTCTTTTTAAATGTCTCATTTATAGAAACTCAGGCTAACAGAAACTGAGTCAGAGTTTTATTTCTGGTTCATCCAGTTAGACTTTTTCCAGTGATAGGAGTGGGTTTAACAGTGCCTGACAATATAAAGGTCAAGCAGGCATGGGAATGCTGACTGAGGATATATCATGGTATAGACACTAGCAATGGAAAAAAATCTATATAAATTCTGCATAAGATGGTCAGTTTTGGCACAATGACAGATAGGCAGAGCTGCCATAAATAAACTGAATAATAACAAAAAAGTTCTACAAAGGACTCCAAAGAAATATGAAAAAATGTGGAAACACTTCTCCTTTCCCCCTTTTCTGCTACTCAATAATGATATCAAAACCAAAAATAGGAGGCATATTTCACTCCAGAGTGATTTCACTCGTTGTACCACAAGTAATGAATTCTAGCTGCCTATTCTGTCATGCCTATTTCATATACATATAAGAATGTGATAAAATGTAGAAATATAATATTTTGTTGAAATGGTTCTTGAATGAGATTTATTAATGAAACACAAAAGTGTTGCTTGGAAACCCAACATGGTATGATGGACAATGAATTTCTAATGTGTTGCAGTGCACAGCATGTGTATTAGAAATTCATTATTACTGTAAATCGTGGCCTATGTTATAAAACAAATCTTGGATGACACCAGATGAAGTAAAGTGCCTGACTAATACTTGTACTTTTTCACCCTGTTTTTAAAGAAGAATTGTTTTGCCTTGTAGGAACAAATGACAGACAGTTTAGTACGAATGATAGGTAGACAGAAAAGAAGGAATACTTGAGCTTCTAGATAATGAAGTAGTTTAATGGTACAGGCAGCAGCATAAGCTGTCATTTTCATCATGTTTACAAAATATGATGAATACTGAATAAGGAACTTAACATTTTCCCTAATCAGGAAAAAGAATATTTGTGTATTGCTATTTAAGTAGTAGTTTATACTTTGAAAAAAAAATTAGTATCTATGGCAATCATAAGTTGAAAATTCTGTGTACTGTAAATTGAGGTGAATAAGCATCCAACTCTAGAGTTTGGCAGGCTTTGTGTGCCACAGGTTTAGGCTAAATTCAATGGATTTCACAGATTGTGAAACTGAGAATGAGGCACCACATGCAGCCTGACAGTGGCCCGACAGGACAAGAGTGACACTGAAATGTGAAAACTCTTTAATATAAAACAGATTAAAAGAACTGTGAATACCATTTCTGAACCAGGACTAGACTGAATTAAATTTATTTACATGTAAGATCAACTTCCTCTAAAAGGCAGAAGCCCTAAAACAAGCTGAAATTTATACTTCTCTGTAAGTCCAGGTTCTACCAAATGTTCTGGGCTGCGAAATTTGAAACCATTCTTAAATTATGCAGCATACATAAAAATACACGCTCTTAATTCGTGGCTGGTTAAATAGTGCATTAACAGTAGAATGGTTTAACTCAGGTTCATGAACAGGCTTTTAGCTGTTATTTTGCTTTGATTATTTGATTGTTTTCCTTTTTTAAATTAACCACTTTTTATTTTTTAACAATTCTGCTTGATAACCTCATAGTTGTATTTATGATACTTCTTACTGAACACTAACCTTTGTGTAGACTGTGTAAAGTAACAGGAGGCAAAGAAAGAACATTAGTTAACATCTTTGAGAACGTGGTATTTTTATAAATGTCATTTTGATGCCGGTGGATCAGCATTTTTCTAGCACTGAAGTGCCATTTCTGAAACTACCACATATGTATGGATTATTTCAAACAGTGGGGATTCAGACGAGTGAAAGATAACATAATGTTCCCCTAAGCATGCAATGAAGAGAATGGATTTCTGCGAGCACTTTGAAGAAAATAGTTATTACAAAAAGGTTGAAAATCATGTTTTTTAGGTGTCACAGGTGAAATTCCTTAAAAGAAACTTATTTTAAATAAGTCCATAGACCTGAATGTAGTGGGAGATGAATACATAAGGTGGGAACCTGTCTATGAGTTTGATACAGTAAACCCTCTGAGGATTAAAACGATGTAGCCTTTCTCTACGGAGCCATTCCATGTTGAATCTTGCAAAATAGATAATTTTTGTAACATTGAAAATAGACAATTGATTGGTTTTACCCAGGATGAAATAAAGGTATTTGTCCTGGCAAAAGGATGTAAATCTAGTGTCATGTGTGCCCAACAAAATCTACTTAGTAACAATGCCTAGTAAGAAACTAAAGAATTAAACATTTTATTACCTTTTCTTACACTGCCAAGTCCTCCTCCTTTCACATCCTAAAAGCAAGCATAAATCTTCTTTGTTCTAAGAAAAAGGGGTTTTTTTAAGTTAGAAAATGTCATCCCTTACACAAGTAGGTCTTTAGGATAAGGCAATGTTGACTGTCAGACAAGTGTAAAGCAGTAGCTTGGAAAAAAACCCATTTTTCCATGTAGTCTTCTGTTTTCACCTAGAAGAAGCCAGTTTAAAATAAAGTTAATATGTAGTAGAGATAAAGCCAAAAAAGAGTTACTGTGAGCTTAAATTTTGCTTTTCCTTAACCGTTACAAAACCATAACGGGTGGAAGTGGCACCAGCTAGACTACACTACATCACTTATATGCAACCTTTAGTAATTTATAGTCTTTTTTTTCAATTAAAAATGCTATACATTTAGAAGTTATGTAAGAAACAAGCAAACAATAACAAAACAAAACCCAATAAGGAGTAATATTTTTTCCCAGGAAGTTCAATGCAAAATAAGCTAAATACTCATCCTGCTTCAGTGAGCTGAAATGGTACTCTTACACTCTTCAAGTTCAAAAGCTGCTCCTTATCTCAGTCCACAGACATTCCTACATTTCTTGCACAACACAATTTGAGGTGGAGGACACAGTGAAAAGCAACTTTCTTGTCAAAGATAACACGTCTCTAAAATGGGACAAATGGTTCACAGGTCTGTACAGTGGAAGTCAGGGGACCTGGAAAGAAGAACATTGTACAAAATCATGGTGACATACACTGCATGCTTATGATATATACTGGCAAGGCTCTAGGTCTTTAATGTCTCTTGTAACAGCTACATTCCTTGAGTTTCTCCCAAAGTCTTTGTGACTTTTGCCTGTATATTCAACAACTGACTTCCATAGTGTACAGAAGTGTCCCTAAGCATTAGTCTCAAGTATTTGTTTTCTTGAGTACAGTTACTTTGTCAGAAGGTCTCGTAAAAAACTTGCAGGTCATTGGATGTGCTTCTTAATATAAATATCCAGGAGTTTATCATCAAACAGCTCTTTAAACTTGAATTTAAAACATTGACTGCTTCCTTCACTGAATTTGATGCAATTTCAAGAAACAGCAAAGCCATCCAGCAGTTAAGACAAATATTTTTTCTAGTTTAACTATTTTATGCACTTTTATTGGTTCTACATATTCTTAAAGATATTGACTCAATTTTACAGTCTGATTACATGAAGATTTTTCTCTTGTCCAAAACAAAGCCTAGTTGAGTGTTCATGCACATATCACCTTATTTATAATACATAAAATATGTTCAATTAACATATACATTCTATTAAAAATGAAGCCAGATCTTTCTATTTTGTATCTACGTCATTCTGCTAATGAAGTTTATTAGTAAATTTAATGTAAAATACAGAAATCAAGTCCCTACAATATATTTTTAAACTGTTTTCAGCTACTGTAAATAATAGATAGTTGACATAACTACTGAAAATGTTCCTGACTTTGTTACAAATTACCATCATAGCAGAGTGTTCAACCCTCTGCATTTAAATTTGTCAGTATTTTCAGTATAACTTGATTTTCAGGATTGTAACTATTTTTCGATAGTAAACTATCAGAATTGCTCTGAGTCAGGCAAATGCATAAACTAAAATATCAATATACTGTGTACCAAAAAAATGTACAGTGGTATGGACTTCATGTAATTATAAAAACATTCCATTTTTATATGATTGCATGCTTTTGTACAGACAACTGTTAAGGTATCTGACAGAAGTGTTGTATCTCTATTAATCAATCTGCAGTTAATCACTATAACATATCTGTAATGTGTGACTGTTAATATTACAGAAATTCCCTAATGTCAAACCTGAATCTCAATGTTAAAATTTAAGCCTGTTACTTCGACTAATTCCCAAGATGAAAAATGGGAATTAAATTGCCTCCTAATTTGTAAGTGCCTTATTGATAATTGTCCTGGTTTCAGCTATGATGGAGTTAAACTTTTTTTTTAGCAGTGAATGGAATGCCATGTTTGGGTGTTAGCATGAGAATAGTGCTGATAGCACCCTGATGTCTCCGATTTGTTGCCGGGCAATCAAGTACCTTTCTCAGCTCTGCATACTTCCTTACTAGTGAGAAAGGAGGGGACGAAGCCAGGACAGGTGACTCGAATTGGCCAAAGAGCATATTCCATACCAGTTACGTCATGCTCAGTTTAAGGGGGGACTGGGGGGAAGAGGGGGAGACAACGCCAGGACGTGCGGTTTCTGGGGCGGTCGGGTTGTCCGGGACGGGCTCTAAGCTGTGCGGCCTGAGTTGTGTGGTTTGGTGAGAAATTGCATTGTGTATCACCAGTTTCATATATTTTGTGCTTTAAACTTCTGTTATTGTTATATCTAGTTTGCTGTTATTGTTTAGTAAACTATCCTTATCCCAACCTGAGTGGTTCTGGTTTCTAGGTTGTGGTTTCTTTTCCTCCTTTCTTCCTTCCCTTTTCCCCCTCCCCCAACTCTCCTTCCCCCTTCCTTTTAAAAGTACAAGCGACTGTGTGGGGAGCAGCCCTCGGCCGGGGCAAAACCACGACAGTTATTTTGGCGCCCAACGTGGGGCACGAACGGTTGGGATAACGGTAGATCTGACCCTAACTATCGCAATTAAGATAAGCACTGTTGTTTAAGCAATCTCTGGTCACGATGTTGTGGTATTTATTTACAAGGCTGTGGCAGCAAAACCACCGCATGCTGTATACAATCCTGGCAGGATTCTTTACTCTCTCAGGTCTGCGGCTCCTGTATTTGTTCCCATACTTCATTATAGTGTATTTTATGATATCGGTCTATGATACAATAATATCGATGATCATGAGCTTAAGCTGGTACTTGTATGAGGTTTTGCTGTCCTGTCCATTCTTTGGACAGGGAGGGGTTAATAACAGCAGCCGGTATGGTGGGGGCACTGCTTTCTTTTCTTTTGGGCTAAATACAACAGCTCTTAGGACAGTTTTTGAAAATCTTCAATATCTCTGGGATATTCAAACTAGCATTTTGCTATTGGTAGGTTTGGTGCAGATGGTTCAGTTTTTGTTATATATCAAGCATAGGTTTATGAATACCACTGAAGAGCTTTCTCCGAGACAGAATAATCACGAGTGGCAGGGCATGTGGCAAAGTATGGGCGAGTACCTAGGTACTTTCTCACGCCCGATGGTTTGGAATTTCACTCCTGAACAGCTACAAGACCCCGATCAAGTGACTGCATACCTAAGGAAAAATTGCTGTAGGTTTCCCAGAGATGGACACCTTACTGCACTGTGCTGGGCTCTGGCCACTATTTATCAAACACTGCTTGATAGCAGGCAGCACTGTCAGCACTGTCAGCACTGTCAGCACTGTCAGGGAGAAGGGAAAGGAAACAGACTGGCAGATACTATAGCTGCTGCAACCACTGGGGCTGACACTGCAGCTACTGCAACCCCTGTGACCGACACTGCAGCTACTGTAATCTCTACAGCAGACACTGCAGATGATCAGAAAAACCAACCCACACCAGTGTCTGTTGCTCCCGTACAAAAGAGGAAAGGCACAAAGAAATCAGTTCGCATAGTGACGGATAAGGATGATGATCAACCAGGATCATCTCGAGGATATCAGGATGAGGCAGAACCAGAGATTGTTACCCGATCCCTGACTCTGAGTGAGCTGCGTGAGGTTCGAAAAGATTTCACTCGCCACCCAAGTGAGCACATTATCACTTGGTTGCTCCGATGTTGGGATCACGGGGCCAGTAGTTTGGAATTAGAAGGCAGAGAGGCCAAGCAGTTGGGATCCCTAGCTAGAGAAGGAGGAATTGACAAAGCAATTGGGAGGAGGCCGGAAATCCTCAGCCTCTGGAGGCGACTACTGTCAAGTGTGCAGGAAAGATATCCCATAAAGGAATATATTACATGCCAGACACCCAAGTGTAACAGCATAGAGACAGCTGTCCAGCACCTGAGAGAATTAGCTGTACGGGAGATAATTTATTATGATCTGGACAATTCACGGCTTCCCTCTGATCCCGATGAAGTCCTATGCACTCCAGATATGTGGCGTAAGGTTGTACGAAGTGCACCAGCAGGGTATACCAATTCACTGGCAGCAATTGACTGGGATGATACGAATCCGCCAACCGTAAATGAGGTGGCCTGCCGACTCCGGAAATACCAAGACAATGTTTCCCTCTCCGTCATTGCAGCAGTAGAGAAACTGGTTCAACGACTTGACAACAATGTGTCCAACTCCCAACCCGTATGGAGCAATGTTGCAGCTACTGGGAGAAAGCGTCCATCGTTCCAAGAGGGAGAATACACACCACGACGTACATTGTGGTTTTACCTGCTTGATCATGGAGAGGACATGAGGAAATGGGATATGCAGCCCACCTCAGCCCTTCGAGCACGAGTAAATGAGCTGCGGGGTAAAACATTCGCACAACGAGATTCTGCCAGGAAGAAGGCTGCACCAGTTTCTACTGGGCAGTTCCCTAGACCAACTGGAAGGCCTACCTATATGTCTGATGTGCCTGATCCTTTTGAAGGGACCTCTAAGTCCTTTATGCAACCAGTGGAAAACAAATATGATCAGCAGCAATAGAGGGGCCCTGCCTCCAGCCAGGTGGAGGAGAGGGACAATCGGGTTTATTGGACTGTGTGGATCCGATGGCCTGGCACGTCAGACCCACAAGAGTACAAAGCTCTGGTGGATACTGGTGCCCAGTGTACTCTAATGCCATCGAATCATGAAGGGGTAGAACCTGTTTGTATTTCTGGAGTGACAGGGGGATCCCAACAACTAACTGTGCTAGAGGCTGAGGTGAGCCTAACTGGGAAGGACTGGGAAAAACACCCCATTGTGACTGGTCCAGAAGCTCCGTGCATTTTAGGTATAGATTATCTACGTAGAGGGTATTTTAAAGACCCAAAAGGGTACCGATGGGCTTTTGGAATAGCTGCTTTGGAAACAGAAGAAATTGAACAATTGTGTGCCTTGCCTGGACTCTCGGAGGATTCTGCTGTTGTGGGGTTGTTGAAGGGTGAAGAACAGCAAGTGCCAGTTGTTACGACGACGGTGCACAGACGACAATACCGTACTAACCGAGATTCCCTGATTCCCATCCATAAGCTGATTCGTCAACTGGAGGATCAGGGAGTGATCAGCCGAACCCACTCACCCTTTAATAGTCCCATATGGCCAGTGAGGAAGTCCAATGGAGAGTGGAGGCTGACAGTAGATTATCGTGGCCTAAATGAAGTCACTCCAGGTATGAGTGCTGCTGTGCCAGACATGTTAGAGCTCCAGTATGAATTGGAATCGAAGGCAGCCAAGTGGTACGCCACAATCGACATTGCGAATGCTTTCTTCTCGATCCCACTGGCGCCTGAGTGCAGGCCACAGTTTGCTTTCACTTGGAGAGGCATCCAATACACGTGGAATCGTCTGCCCCAGGGGTGGAAACATAGCCCCACCATCTGCCATGGACTAATCCAGAATACACTGGAAAAGGGTGAAGCACCAGAGCACCTGCAGTATATTGATGACATCATTGTATGGGGCAACACAGCAGAGGAAGTTTTTGAAAAAGGAAACAGGGTAATTAAAATCCTTTTAGAAGCCGGTTTTGCTATAAAACGAAGTAAAGTCAAGGGGCCTACGCGAGAAATCCAGTTTTTAGGAATAAAATGGCAGGATGGGCGTCGTCACATCCCAATGGACATTATTAATAAAATAGCAGCTATGTCTCCACCAAGCAACAAAAAGGAAACACAAGCTTTCTTAGGTGTTATAGGTTTTTGGCGAATGCATGTCCCAAACTACAGTCTCATTGTGAGCCCACTCTACCATGTAACTCGAAAGAAGAATGATTTCCAATGGGGCCCTGAGCAACAGCAAGCCTTTGAGCAGATCAAACGCGAGATAGTCCATGCAGTGGCCCTTGGGCCTGTCCGGACAGGGACAGATATTAAAAATGTGCTCTACACTGCAGCTGGGGAGAACGGCCCGACCTGGAGTCTCTGGCAGAAAGCACAAGGGGAGACTCGAGGTCGACCGCTGGGGTTTTGGAGTCGGGCCTACAAAGGATGTGAGGCCAATTATACTCCAACAGAAAAGGAAATACTGGCCGCCTATGAAGGGGTTCGAGCTGCCTCAGAAGTGATTGGAACTGAAGCCCAGCTCCTCCTGGCACCCCGACTGCCGGTGCTGGGCTGGATGTTCAAAGGGAAGGTTCCTTCTACACACCATGCCACTGATGCTACGTGGAGCAAGTGGGTTGCACTAATTACACAGCGGGCTCGAATAGGAAACCCCAATCGCCCAGGAATTGTGGAGGTGATCACAGACTGGCCAGAAGGCAAAGATTTTGGGATGTCACCAGAGGATGAGGAGGTAACACGCGCTGAAGAAGCCCCACCCTACAACGAACTGCCAGAGAATGAGAAGCGATATGCCCTGTTCACTGATGGGTCTTGTCGCATTGTGGGTAAGCATCGGAGATGGAAAGCCGCTGTATGGAATCCTATAAGAAGAGTAGCAGAAGCCACTGAAGGAAAATGTGAATCAAGCCAGTTCGCTGAGGTGAAGGCCATCCAGTTAGCCCTGGACATTGCTGAGAGAGAAAAGTGGCCAAGGCTCTACCTTTATACTGATTCATGGATGGTGGCGAATGCCCTGTGGGGGTGGTTGCAGCAGTGGAAAAAGAACAACTGGCAGCGTAGAGGCAAACCTATATGGGCTGATGACTTATGGCAAGATATCTCTGCTCGGTTAGAGAAACTTGTTGTAAAGGTACGTCATGTCGACGCCCATGTACCTAAGAGTCGGGCCATGGAGGAACATGAAAACAACCATCAGGTAGATAAGGCTGCTAGGATTAAAGTGGCTCAGGTAGATCTAGACTGGCAACATAAGGGTGAATTATTCATGGCTCGATGGGCTCATGATACCTCGGGTCATCAAGGGAGAGATGCAACATATAGATGGGCTCGGGATCGAGGGGTGGACTTGACCATGGACGCCATCGCACAAGTTGTCCACGAATGTGAGACATGTGCTGCAATCAAGCAAGCTAAGCGGTTAAAGCCCCTTTGGTATGGAGGACGGTGGATGAAATATAAATATGGGGAGGCTTGGCAGATTGATTACATCACCCTCCCACAAACCCGCCATGGCAAACGTTATGTGCTTACAATGGTGGAGGCAACTACCGGCTGGCTAGAAACATATCCCGTACCCCATGCCACTGCTCGAAATACAATTCTGGGCCTTGAAAGGCAAGTCCTCTGGCGACATGGTACTCCAGAAAGAATCGAGTCAGACAATGGGACTCATTTCCGAAACACTCTTATAGACACCTGGGCCAAAGAGCATGGCATTGAGTGGGTGTACCACATTCCTTACCATGCACCGGCCTCTGGGAAAATTGAACGATATAATGGACTTTTAAAAACTACACTGAAAGCAATGTGTGGTGGGACATTCAAGCATTGGGATACACATTTGGCCCAAGCCACGTGGTTAGTTAACTCTAGGGGATCTACCAATCGGGCTGGCCCTGCCCAGTCAAAATTTCCACGTACTGTAGAGGGAGACAGAGTGCCAGTAGTGCATATGAAGAGTGTATTGGGAAAGAGAGTTTGGGTCATTCCTGCTTCAGGCAAAGGTAAACCCATGTCTGGAATTGTTTTTGCTCAAGGACCTGGCTGTACTTGGTGGGTAATGCAGAGGGATGGAGAAGTTCGATGTGTACCTCAAGGGGATTTAATTTTGGGTGAGAATAGCCAATATAATTAATAAAGTAGAAATTATAATAATTGCCAAATAACCCATTATTGTATATTCATTATTGTTATGATTGCTGTATGTTGTACCATAGCATTATAGCCGGAGTCATACAAGTTAATGAAGAATGAGTGCCATGATGATGGAACTAAAGCCTGGCCTCTCAAGAACTTTTTGCTCCCGTTGAAAATAAACTCTGACCCACAGACTATGAGCATGGACCATGCCAGGTGTATCAGTCAAGAGCCTGAGATGCAGCATGCAACGAGCCAATGGAACATACAACTATCCTGAGAAACTGTTACGACAAATGGAGCCTGAAAATCATGAACTAAATGAACTCAACAACTTCAGAGGGATGATTCACAGACTGAGGGAATAAGATCTGTATGCACGTATGTGTGCATACATGTGTACATACATATATGGGTGTGTGAAACACGAAACTGGTTGTACCCAAAGAAAATTGTTGGATCTGGTCATGACGTAAATGGTATGGAATAAGGGGTGGATAATGTCCTGGTTTCAGCTATGATGGAGTTAAACTTTTTTTTTAGCAGTGAATGGAATGCCATGTTTGGGTGTTAGCATGAGAATAGTGCTGATAGCACCCTGATGTCTCCGATTTGTTGCCGGGCAATCAAGTACCTTTCTCAGCTCTGCATACTTCCTTACTAGTGAGAAAGGAGGGGACGAAGCCAGGACAGGTGACTCGAATTGGCCAAAGAGCATATTCCATACCAGTTACGTCATGCTCAGTTTAAGGGGGGACTGGGGGGAAGAGGGGGAGACAACGCCAGGACGTGCGGTTTCTGGGGCGGTCGGGTTGTCCGGGACGGGCTCTAAGCTGTGCGGCCTGAGTTGTGTGGTTTGGTGAGAAATTGCATTGTGTATCACCAGTTTCATATATTTTGTGCTTTAAACTTCTGTTATTGTTATATCTAGTTTGCTGTTATTGTTTAGTAAACTATCCTTATCCCAACCTGAGTGGTTCTGGTTTCTAGGTTGTGGTTTCTTTTCCTCCTTTCTTCCTTCCCTTTTCCCCCTCCCCCAACTCTCCTTCCCCCTTCCTTTTAAAAGTACAAGCGACTGTGTGGGGAGCAGCCCTCGGCCGGGGCAAAACCACGACAATAATATAGATTTTTCTCAATTCAGCACCCTTAAATTCTTCATTCTTTCCTCATAGGTTGCAGATTATTATTTGTGTTCTCCTCTGCTGACTCCAGCGATCATGTATTTCTTTGAAGTATCAAGATGCAAAATGTGAAAAAGGATCTTGAGAAAATGCTAAGCAACATGTACTCATGCATTGTCTAATCTATGTTCCTGATTATATTGTCGTGTCCATTTGCTATTTGTATTTGCAAGAGACTGTTAACTCACGCTCTCCTTGTGATTGATGCTAGCTTGTTCAGCTTTCTGGACCCTTTTCTGCATACATACCCCCCATGCAATCATTCTGACTCTATTTCTTCAGCTGATATTTTTTCTGCCTAAAACTCACACTTGAACCTATTGAATGGTGTGGTGGGAGTGTGTGTGTGTGTGTTGCAGGATAATGGAATTGTGTTCAATGTTCCTTTGTTATATTTCTTGTGAACTCTAGCCATGATTTCCATTGAACTCACAGATTCCTTCAGCATAGTGCGTACAAAAAACTCAAACAAATATTTTATTTTGCATCTGAACAGACCCAGAGAAACCATGTGGAAACCTTCTCCCCAGAGGTTTTTCACTTCTAAAATAAAGCATTCATAAGTATTCTCTGATTATCATTTCCACACAGCTTGCAACCTACCTTGTAGGCATTTCATATAGATTTCCTTAATCTGCTTAGGAAGGTGTTACAAGAGACAGTATCAAAAACCTCAGCAATTTTAGAATTGATGTTTTCCCCCCTGTTCAAGAATCCTGGTTTTCTGTCAACACATATTCTCTCATAAAACTGACTTTAATATAAAATACAATGGGAAACCCGCAAAGTCACTCTCTTGGAGACAGTTGTTACCACTGTGTGTTTGGACTCAGACAAGAATATGAAAAATATCCTAGCTATGTGATTATTTGAGCTGCAAGTTATGTGTTTATACATGGGTTGAGGTTTGTATAACGGAACTGAAAATTTAGTCGACGGCAAGAAACATTATGTATGCTTCTGAGGGAGGTAATGGGTTTAGTTAAACTGATATGGAAATTTCTCATCTACCTTTAGACAACTACAAAGCAGCATGCACATCTGAGCTACTGATCTGAATTTTCTTTATAGTTACCATTAAGAAGTAAGAGCTTCTGCGGAGTGATTCATGTAACCTATTTCAGATGTCTATTTTAGGATGAGACAAATTGCAGCCTTTCAGCAGCTCTTTCTCTTTATTGACCATAAAAGAAGTTTAGAGAATTAGCCCAGATGTAAATTGGAATACGCGACTCCCACCCTGCCTTTGTATCAAATATAGGACTAGTATTCAGGGTCTCTATGTGTCTTCACAGAATCACAGAATTGTAGGGGTTAAAAGGGACCAAGAGATCATCAAGTCCAAACTCTCTGCCACAGCAGGTTCCCTAGGACAGGTCGCACAGGTAGGCATCTAGATGGGTCTTGAATATTTGCACAGAAGGAGACTCCACAACCCCCCTGGGCAGCCTGTCCCAGGGCTCTGCCACCCTTACTGTGAAAAAGTTCTTCTGCATATTGGTGCAGAACTTCCTGTGCTCCAACTTGAGGCCATTGCTCCTCGTCCTGTCTCCACAGACCACTGAAAAGAGGTTGGCCACTTCCCCCTGTGTTCCACACTTGAGATATATATAAACATTAATAAGATCACCTCTTAGTCTAATTTTCTCAAGGCTGAGCAGAGAACCTTTAAACTAAGATTTGATGAGAGAAAGGCCAAAACTTGAGTTTAATGAAGTGTTCTGGAGGAAAGCAGAAAATTGAATGCAAACAAGTTCCACAATATCAAGGTTAAACTATGTCTGCTGATAAGAAGGGTGCATGTAAATGAAGTAGAAGCATTCTTTTTTCTATTTTTATTTTCTTACATGCCAACACATAATGCTTGACGTAGTCTATGTGAATACATTTTGTTTATAAATGATTTAATCTCTCAAATTTTAGCCTAAACTAACCTACGGTTATAGTGGTTTCAGAGAACTGGCTGACTTTCACTGTTTCCCTAAAACCACAGTCCTCGGAAATGTAGCCTGAGGACACCTGTAATGTGACCTGTTCTACCTCCACTTCACATTTCACAGCATATTCACAGCACAATAAACTCTCTTTCCACTTAACTTGATGGATTAGTTTGAGAGCTGATAATGCTGTGGTCTATAAGGAAGAAATGTCTTTTAGTAACCAGCACTAGCCAGGAAAACTGGGACAAGAGATGTATCAGCTGTCACAGTTGCCAAGTGTAGAGAAATAAATTGTATTAAATTAGATTTATACTTAGGAAAATTAATGTGGTTTGCAGTTATATAAGACATCGTTGTGTAACTCTAGTTTATGCTTGGTTTGAATAATTGTTGATAATATCTGGCTCTTTTGATCCAAATTATTGGCCTGTGTTTGTTATGTAAATAGTGTATTTCAGTATCTTTTTTTAAAGTAACTTATTATTCCTCCTATAAATGTGGAAAATGTAGTTTAAAGGAAAGAAATAAAATGTAGTAACATGATTGCAAAATGAAATGATTGTTATTGTTTTAAAAGTTAAAGTCCCATTGAAAAATGAACTTATTTAAGATTAACATTATCCTTTCTGCACAAAATTTGCAGTTTTTCTCATTAAATTGCATATACCAATTAACCTCTTTGTTAACATTCTTCCATCTTACTCTGTGATCACAGAATATCTCAAATTTTAGTTGAAGATGTCACTAACGCTGTCATTATTTTTGTCTTACAGCCCATGTGAGTTTATTTAAATATAGGGATTTAAATCACCACATTTAAAGATTGTTTAAATCAGCAACACAGAAGCATGTTTTTAAATAATTTTAGTGTCAGTTTACTTACATACGTTTTAGTTTCTAAAGAAAAAAATTATTAGTAAGCGTTTAGTGTAGGATGACTGGTATCTAAAATAGTATTTATACTGCATGTGCGTTTCTTGTGTAGCAGGATAATATATTAAATAAATCTTAAGAAATATTTAAGTCAAAGCAATGATCCTAGCCATTTTTGAAGGTGTAACATAAAATGGAAATTAAAATTTTTAAAAAAGCATAAAATCATCCTGTTACTTCTTTGGATCTATCTAACCTTTTGTGGTTTGTATTAAGAAATGAATGGGACGTGTCACGATCCACAACCAGACAGACTAATTTGGCAGAGGTTAAACCCCTTTACATTCCAACAGACCTCAGATTGCTCTGGGTGGCTGGGGGCAGCTACCTAACTCCTGAGGGGTACAAGAGAGCTGGTTGCTCTTCAAGAAGGAAGTCTTAAGGGCGCAGGAGCAGGCGGTCCCCCTGAGCCGCAAAATGAGCCGGCGGGGAAGAAGACCAGCGTGGATGAATAGGGAGTTACTCTTGAGGCTCCGTGAGAAAAAGAGAATCTACCGCCTGTGGAAGGAGGGACAGGTAACTGAGAATGAATTCAAGGAAGTTGTCAGGATGTGTAGAGGTGAAATCAGAAAGGCAAAAGCCCAGCTTGAATTTAACCTGGTCGCTGGGGTGAAAAAGAATAATAAACTATTTTATAAGTACATTAACAGTAAGAGGAGGACAAAGGAGAATATCCACTCTTTACTGGATGAGGCTGGGAATGTGATCACTGAGGATAAGGAAAAGGCGGAGGTTCTGAATGCCTTCTTTACGTCTATCTTTAAAGGTCAAACAGATCCTCAGGGTACCCCTCTCTCTGACCTGGTAGTCTCAGCTGGGGAGCATGCTAACTCCCCTGTGATTCTGGAAGAAACAGTCAGAGACTTCCTACTCCAACTGGACTGCCACAAGTCCATGGGGCCGGATGAGATCCACCCGAGAGTGCTGAGGGAACTGGCAGAGGTGGTAGCCGAGCCGCTTTCCGTTATCTATCAGTCCTCCTTGCTGACTGGTGAGGTCCCAGAAGACTGGAGGCTTGCCAATGTGACTCCCATTTACAAGAAAGGTTGTAAGGAGGATCCGGGGAACTACAGGCCTGTTAGCCTGACCTCGGTTCCAGGGAAGGTTATGGAACAGATAGTCTTGAGGGAGATCATGCGGTATGTGCGGGATGGCCGGGGGATCAGGCCTAGCCAGCATGGGTTCATGAAGGGCAGGTCCTGTTTGACCAACCTGATCTCCTTCTATGATCTAGTGACCCATCTGCTGGATGAGGGAAAGGCTGTTGATGTGGTCTACCTAGACTTCAGCAAAGCCTTTGACACTGTCTCCCACAGTATTCTCCTGCAGAAGCTGGCAGCCCGTGGCTTGGATGGGTACACCCTCGGCTGGGTAAGGAGCTGGCTGGAGGGCCGGGCTCAGAGAGTGGTAGTAAATGGAGTTAAATCCATCTGGCGACCGGTCACGAGTGGTGTTCCCCAGGGGTCGGTGCTGGGGCCTGTCCTCTTCAATATCTTTATTAATGACCTAGATGAGGGCATTGAGTGCACCCTCAGTAAGTTTGCAGATGACACTAAGTTGGCTGGGAGTGTGGATCTGCCTGGGGGTAGCGAGGCCCTACAGAGGGATCTGGACAGGCTGGAGAGCTGGGCTGAAGCCAATGGCATGAGGTTCAACAAGAGCAAATGCCGAGTCCTGCACTTTGGCCACAACAACCCCAGGCAGCGCTATAGGCTTGGGGCGGAGTGGCTGGAGGACTGTGTGGAGGAAATGGACCTGGGGGTACTGATTGATGCACGGCTGAACATGAGCCGACAGTGTGCGCGGGTGGCCAAGAAGGCCAACGGCATCCTGGCTTGCATCAAAAATAGTGTTACTAGTAGGAGCAGGGAGGTAATTGTCCCCCTGTACTCAGCACTTGTGAGGCCGCATCTCGAGTATTGTGTTCAGTTTTGGGCCCCTCACTACAGGAAAGACATTGAGGCTCTGGAACGTGTTCAGAGGAGGGCTACTAAGCTGGTGAGGGGTCTGGAACACAGGCCTTACAAGGAGCGTCTGAGGAAGCTGGGATTGTTCAGCCTGGAGAAGAGGAGGCTAAGGGGAGACCTTATAGCTCTCTATAACTTCCTGAAGGGAGGTTGTGGTGAGCTGGGGGTCGGCCTCTTCTCCCGTGTAGGCAGTGACAGAACTAGAGGGAATGGTAGCAAGCTGCGCCAGGGGAGATTCAGGCTCAACATTAGGAAGCACTACTTCTCAGAAAGGGTAGTCAGGCACTGGAATGCACTGCCTAGGGAGGTGGTGGAGTCACCAACCCTGGGGGTGTTCAAGGAAAGACTGGATGTTGTATTGAGGGATATGGTTTAGTGGGAGCTAGTAGTAATAGGTGAATGGTTGGACTCGATGATCTTCTAGGTCTTTTCCAACCTTGATAATTCTGTGATTCTGTGTGATTCTGTGATTCTATGTCCGATTTGGTGTTTTATCGCGACGATATATTTGCAATTCTCGGAGAACAGAATTAAAATGAAACGGAGTCAAGGTTCAAATCACTTTATTTGGCCCACAACTAGCGTGCAAGAGAAGAGGGGAAGAAAAAGAGTGGAAAAGAGAAAGAGAGACGGAAAAGAGAAAGAGAGACAGAAAAGAGAGAGTTTGCAATATCTACCACCACTACGGCATCTCGATGACCTCAGGTCCGATGACAGAGCATTCTTCAATGTCTTCGGGTCTGATGGGGGAGCGTTCCCTTTAAGTCTCCATATCTTCCTGTGTCCCCTGATGTCTTCCCCTTTTCCATGACAGAATGCTTTCTTTTTGTAATCATCCTATGGCTAAGCCACACCTTTTTGAAATCATCCTATGGTTTAGCCACACCTTCCACCTGGCTGTGGGAATGCTTCAGGGTGAATGGCGGGAGGAATGCTCTCTTTTGTCTTTAGGGTGGATGGCTCCCGATGTGTGGATGGCTCCTGATGTCTTTAGGGTGGATGGTTCCTGATGTCTCTCCTGATGGTGGAATCCTCTCTTTTGTAATGCTCTCCTGATGTCTTCCGGGTGGCTCCTTGCATAGTCATTAAGTCCTTGGCACATGCCACTTTAAACCTGACAGGTGGAATTCACTTTGTTGCGTGGTGTTGTAGGAATGAGGTTTTATGGTGGCTGAGAGAGAGGAAAGAGGGGTGTAGAGAAGAAAGAGGCAGGTACGGTTCTGTCGCCTATTGTTAAGCCGTATTTCTAGTACCTTACAGGACGTCATCACTTAAGAGTTTGATGGTTAATTGCAATTAAATAAAAATTTATCTAATGAAGTAGACTTCAGGAAAAAAGGAAAAAAAAAAATCAGATCCTATATGGGTACTTTGTCTACTAAACAATAGATGTGCTATCTGCAGATACTGAATTTTGGACCTGGTCTTCAAGATTTTAGAAAAAGTAATTTTTTAAACATTTTTCACTTATTTTTCCGTGCAGTGAGAATATAATTTTAAAACAATTCATGTTGAGACGGACTTCAGGAACTCTGGTACAACTTCCTCTTCACAGAAGCATCAGGAAGGATCAGAAGGATCTCACACCAGGTTGCTCCAATTGTGCTTGTAAACCTCAAAGTACAGACCCTGCATGGCCTCTGTAGACAACCTATTTTTCTGCTTGACTGTCCTCAATGAGGAAAAAATTCTCCTTATAGCCAGTCTTAACCTCTTCTTTTATTACAGGTTCTATAAAAATACAATAACTTTAAAAGCTTGGTTTTACACTTGTACATGCACAATGTAACTCATGACAGAATATGTAATTTGAATTTCTTAGAAACATCAAACTTTGAGTGCATGAATTTTTTTTATACCTTAATTTTAACTGTTGTAATTCTAGTAAGGATGGTTCTATACATCATCTGTCCAAAATCAAATTTAATACACTAATATTACAGAAAATGTATTTATTTCTTAATAGGTTTGCGTTTATTTCAACTGGCATATCCTTTCTGAATTGCATAAATGTGATTGCGTTTACCCAGTGCTGTCATGATGTATATTGTTGTCTCCAGTAAGACTTGTATAAAGAGCTGTTAGCTTTTAAAATGAAATTAAGAAAGGACTAACTGATAATAAGGATGAAATATAGAAACCCCACATAGAAATACATTAATTAGACTGGGTTTTTTTATTCCAACTGATGAGTAACTCAGGATGGGAATGGGATTTCTGTGGAAAATGCTGGGAAATGTTGCTTTTGCAAACTGAGATGGCTTGTCGTATTTTTTTTATGCTGATTGGGAAGTGAAGGACTCAGACTGCCTATGCAATAGATAGCACATAAAATAAAGGGGAACACTGTTATTGAAGTTTTGCTGTTGGTTGTGTTAAAAGAACTATGGTAAAATCTATCTCTCAAATAAGGGTTCAATCAGAAACTGAGGAATACATAGCTCTGCTAAACTTATACACATACATCGGACAAAGAGTTGTTGAATTGTAACTCAGGGCATGGGGTGGAATGTGAGGATTACCTGGCTCAGAATTCCAAAAACAGGTTTCAGCAATCAACAAACAATCAAGCCCCACTATTCAGCTGCTGCAAGCATTTGGCTTCAACGGGCCCAGACAAAACCAGATTGACAACAGATACGGGCTATGTAAGATAACTTAGTAAACTCATAAATATTAATTTTCTTCACCAATGTGAAGCAGGAACCTGTCAGACATGTAGTGTGTATTATATTATGTACTATTGTAAATAAGGCGCCTTAGTTGAGCTTGTAAACCTCTGAAATAGCTAATCCATAGATAAACAGGGAGGGATTTCAGACCGGGATATGGTATAAAAATACCACAAACTCTGACCAAAAGTGTGCCTACTTTTTGGGTCACCCGCTCTTGCAAGAATGTATAATAAATTACTGCTTCACTAACGTGTCTACCTCGAGTCCTTTCTTAGGACACTTTGTCAGTTCTAACAATTACTAAATAAGCAAGACTTATTGTGAAGATAACTTAAAAAACTAAATTTTATAGGCATTAAGAGATACAAAAAACTAAAAATTACCACTTAGTCTAATGTACTTGCTGTACAATTAAGGTCACATTAGAAACCAAGGCCATTCAAGGCCACTTCAAACAATATTATAAAAGAGTCTGATGTCTTTTTCACAGAATACACAGAATAATGAAATATTTTGAGTTACGAGAAGATGTGGGTTCTGTAAGTTTGGAGTATAAAAAATTTCAATACCTCCCTATGATAAGTGAACAAAAGATAACAATCAATACACATTAAAAAACTCCACACCTGTAATTATGTGAAAAAACAAATCTGAATAGCAATGCTCAATTTATTTCCTAATTGTGTCCAAAAAATTGAATTGCTTGATTTTTCTCAAGGCCACAAGCAATTTAAGAAAATATTTTTTAAGGTCTGCTTTCACTTATGTTAAATGACAATTTGAGTGTCAAAACTGTCAAAAATCTAAGGGAAAGTTAAGAGATCCCACAGGGTGGAGGTTCCTTTGGGAAACAAAGGATGCTTATTTACTTCTCCATCTAAAACTCATTTTTGATAGATATCCAAATGCTGATAATTCTGTAGCTGACATAGCCTTCTTTGGTGTGGAATTGGATTTATAATTCTTAAATAAATGGGATTAATGTGCATATTTGAGCACGCAGTTTCTGTTCACAACAGTTTCATTCCATTTGAGACACCTGAAAGCTTTAGTGTTAACAAGCCAGTGTGTGGGTGTTCTGAAATTTGCACCTTCTGGGTCTTTTAATTTAGTGTTTAATTTGTAAAAAAACTAATTCTCCTGGATCAGTAATGCTTGTAAACTATTTCAACTCACAAACATTCATACTTATAAATATCCCTGGACAATCTGATATATCAAAGAGTGGCATTTTAAACTACATGTTACTTATCTTCAAGAATAACAGTATTTCTCTGAATCTTCAGATCATGAGACAGACCTCTGTACATTCACAACAAACCTGCATGAAACTCCCTCCTGTTCCTTTATAACCAATGGCCTTTTCTTTTTATAACCTTTTCTATCCATAAGCATGAAAATAAATGACTGGGAAAAAAATACTGATTGATGGTCTGAGAGATTATTTCATAGCAGTGGTTGAAAAACCATAATGATCTGAAAAATTATATTTCATCATAATGGTTGAGAAAATTTACTACATGGATAAACATGTCTGCTACTCTTGGCATTGAAAATTCTCAAATTTTAATCTGGTGAAGATACTTATTTGGTGAGCAGGTAAGATTGGTGTCATAGGTTTTACTTTGACATTCACCTTTCTCAAAAGATTATGCCTAAAAAACAAGTATTAAAAAAAATAAATATTTATTTCAGTGTCTAAACTCATTGCACAAAGGAGCTTTTGCAACATCTGAATCCCATGAAGTTAATGTTTTTATGCGTATAAATTGTATATGTATCTCTTGTTGTCAGGTAAGTAATGCAGCTACTCACTAGTCTGTGTAAGCCTGTTTACCACTCCTTAGGACAGAAGAATATACAGAAGGAGATATATTTGGCCTCTCTTGCCAGAATCGTTGCTGGTTACAGACCCAAGATCAATTCTGTCAAGTATCTAAAAAGGAAGCAAAAGCCTTTTTATGTATGCCTTAAGTGCTTCAAATTGAGGCTAATTTAAAAGTATCTTAGAGGAAATAAGTGAATTATATTTTGACTAAGAAAGTATTCTGAGAAAATGTATAAATGTTTGTGAAAACGTGTTTATATAAGTAACTCTAACACTGACATTTTAATTTTCACAATATCTATTATTAAAGCATGTTGAAAAAGAGAAAGAATGTATTTATTATTTTAAATCCATAATTGTGATAGAAAAATATTTTTATTAATCACAATTTATATTTCATTAGCAAGATCTCCTTTTAGAAGTGTCATGAATAGTCTACACTAAGTATTCATTTGACCCATAATGTGCTATCAGAATTAGCAATTTCCTAATAATACAAATTTATGATTCTAAATCTATGAAGGTTGTTATAATTAAGATAACCATGCTGAAAGAAAAATGCATCTATCAAACATGTTCAAGGTGATCAGTGACAACATTTTGATATTTAAAGCCAGGACTTGAAAAATGTGCAATATTGGTTAATTAATCAGAAAGCAGAGGAGGCCTCCTGTTGTTCAGGAATGAATGATACTGGTATTCTATTTCTGCTATGGGATAATCTTGAAATGAAGAAATGAGAACATGTCAAATGACTGAAAACTGCTTTTAATCTATTGGATTATGTTTTTAGAAACATAAGGCCATACTAGGTTGTTACATCTATAAGACATACCTTAGTTTCAAAGACTCCAAAAAGCAAGAGAATGGAGACAGCTTATTTTACTTATTTGCCTGGATTTCTTTCTAGTGTGTGAAGAATGGTGTGCTATATCAGCAAATCTCATCTGTCCAGTGATTTCCATGAGGTAGAAGACCATATTCTAGTTAATGGAAACTTTAAGCATTGAAAATGGGTTAATTTTATACTAGATGGAAATTAATCATTTTACAATTTCCAAGCCTCATTACAATTTTTAGTACATAACTTGATTAATTTCTCCCCTTTTGTTCTTCCAATTTAATTGTCAGGAGAATGAGTTATCATGGAATACTAATAGTACTTATATAGTTTATGATTTAAGGTGTTAGAACTTTGATCTTTCCAGTGTTCTGTGCCCTGGTTGGCCATTCCACCATGAGATATATTACTGACTGTCACTTAGAATACATAAACCTCAATAAAGAGGTTCCATTTACAGAGAACCATTCAATCTTCATGGGAAAGTATGTCTTAAAAATAAGTAGAAAAGTGACAGTAGCAGCACTGAGTCACAAATTGACTAGTTTGTGTTTTGTCTATAGGAAGTAAATTATGTTTGTTAGACATAGGCTATCCTAAGGAAGAGCTTGAAGACTAAAAGTGGCTCTCAGTGAATAACAGATTTTTCAGGACAGAAAAAGATCTTTTTCAAGACCATCGAGACCAACCATCTATTCAGCCCTACTAGGTCCACACTAGATCATGTGACCAACTGCAACATCTACTCTTCTTTTAAACATCTCCAGGGACAGTGACTCAACCACCTCCTTAGGCAACCTGTTCCAATATCTGACAAATTCGTCCTACTGGGCAAATAAACCATCATAATTTTCTGGATTTATTATTTTTTAAGTACTTCCTATTTATTTTCTTTACAACAATTGAACAAAAGTTAACTGAGATACAAGGTAGCCTGACAGCTAGATTTGACTTTTGGCAAAAAGGAAGTGAGAAGAACAGAAGGGGGAAAAAAAAGAAGAAGGAAAAAAAATAACCCAAAGCAAGTTGCTTACTTATTTTGAGAAGTGCATTAGCCACAGGCTTATGGCATAAATCAGTCCAGGAACTAAAATGTTGTTTATGTTTCTGACAGAAACTGCTTATAAAAATGTTATCAAATTTATCTTTAATTCATATATGGTTTGGAAACAACTAAAAGTCTGTTTTTCCAGTTTCAAATAAAGAAAAATAATTACTTAAATTTAAATTAAATGTTTTTTCACTTAAATTTAAATTAAATGCTTTTTCAGAAGTAAACTATTTATAGGTAAAAGTACTTAATTGTACATCTGCACTAAATTATTATACTTTTCTGGAACATAATTAAATAATACAGTTGAATAACTGCTTAATGCTCTGTGCTGGCTCTCTCTCCACTATAGTCTCACTATTGTTTCTCCAGTAATAAAAGCTCTATCATAAAAGCAGTTATAAGGAAAAAATCTTCATTTAATTTTGTTAATCTCAGTTTTCTGATGAAACAGCACATGACATAAATTGTGATATTTGTCTGAAAATCACAATGTTTCAAATCAAACTGTTTGTGTTTCTTCCCACCCCCAATTGTATTGGAACAGTAAAAGATACAGACTTAAGTTTCTGACTAAACTGAATATACATTTGGGTTGTAAAATGCTTACAACATCTGGGATTCTAATGGTAACCTTTACAGTGTCACACAATTTGAAATAAAAACCTGAGATTTGACAGAGCACACAGTGTATGTCAGAGAGTATGCAAGGAGGCAAACATTTACATGAGGCTTTGTGGTCTCTAGGCTGCTTTGTGTTCTTGAGCTGTAAGTATAATTGTAGTTTAGGACTAGATCAATTCTCTGTTTTCCTCTGCTGTTACAATAGTGCTAAAATGTGTTCACATTGACATGCGAATCTTCCTGTAATTTGGAACAGTTTAGGCTTTAGGTATAGTAAACATGTCATAGAAGAGAATCCAGGCATCTCTCATTAGATGTCAAATCTTCATAATTGTCATTAACAAGCTGGAATCTGTACTCCTTTTACATCATGCATTTATATCTATACACTGACTTATGGTCAAGACCTAAATCATTATGCGATACGTTTCAAAGAAGAATATATAGAATTTAATTTTGAGAACAAGTGAAAATAATTACTGATATAAAGAATTCAGAGCTTGAGTTTAACAACAATACAGCTTTTCACAGCTGTAGCAACAGTGTAATTTCCATCTCCTTAATTCATCAGAGGAAGATAGAGAGTTAATCAATTAAACCATGACAAAATTAGAATAAAAATTTGAATACGAGGACTTCACAATTCCATCATTATTATTAAGATTATCAAGATTAAAATTACTGGTAACTTCTCTATTCATCTGAAATGTAAATATTCTTATATTTAACTCATGATAGAATCAACTCATAATAAAATCATTAAAAGGCACAGTACAAATCTGTTCACACTTTACCCTGCACTAGCTGCAGCAAAACTGTTTTTCCAGCATTGCTTCCTGTAGAGCTTCTAAAACAAGATTGTCTGACATCAATTTCCCATATACACTACTGCATTTAGGTGACTGCTATGACAAAAAATTAAATGTATTGTTTTCAGTTTTTGACATAAATTTTCAAATATCGTTATGATAGTTGTTCCTTTCATCTAGCCTTTTTACATCTTTTGGAAAAATATATGGCTTTATTAGTATTTAATACAAGTTTATTAGCATTTCTGAATTACTGAGGGATAAGGAAA
This sequence comes from Porphyrio hochstetteri, assembly GCA_020800305.1. Taxonomy (NCBI): domain Eukaryota; kingdom Metazoa; phylum Chordata; class Aves; order Gruiformes; family Rallidae; genus Porphyrio; species Porphyrio hochstetteri. The sequence goes on along the minus strand of CM036938.1, from coordinate 49,122,457 downwards.
TTTTGCTTTCCAGATGCAAGAAACTTCCATCTTGGCTCTGGATTTTACACAAAAACTTTAATGGTACTTCTGTCTGCTCCAAGGGCCCAAAGTTCAATGTTACAAGACCTTTGTGATAACCCTCTAAGGAACTGGAAACAGGCATGCTTTTCTTTTACATGAGAGATCTCAAGAAGAGCCATTGCTTTCCATCAAATGGGTGTTACTACCTTCCTGTACTCTGCACCATGTGTAAGATCTACCAGAAAATTTTCAGCCGAAACATGTGTGGCAACTATTTATATTGGAGTAAGGATTTTATCTTGCTTCTCCTACATTCCTGATGTTCTGTGTTTATTCATGCTTTCCTTTTTTATACCGAAAATTCAAGCTGTCATAGGATAGAAGAATGATGTCCTGCCCCATTGTCATCTGGCCTATTTTTTTAAATTTTTGACAAATTGCTATTAAGTCGTGGCATCTCTTCCTTTTCTTTTGGTAGGCTAAGAATGAAGACTTGGTGTGTTAGCACAATTTGTCTGTGCCTGCTTTCTCAATTGTCTTGGACTATTCCGAAGACCCAATGTATAATGTCATGTAAATAGAAAATTTTCTTTTGGCAACAGATGGCAATGAAGTAGTACACGACTTGCCACCTTTCCTTTGCCTTCTACTCCCTCTTTGGTCAGCAACACTGACCTAAAGATTGATGTAGCCTTTCGATTTCTTGCACAAATAAACCTACTAGATTTATGCTGTGGATCATCTTTGCCTGGCAACTCTATTTTCCTTTGTCCTAAAACTTGATTAACAGTGATAAGCCATATCTATTTCTGACAAGGGTTGGATGGGTTTGAAATAGTAATGACTGAGGATGTTGGTTGCTACACTTTTCATAGAAGTTTGATTTTTTAAATATTTATCTAGAAAAAAAATCCATCATTTCTGACACATGGAGGTTTTGGGTTTTTTTTTCATATATTTTGCCTCCATGTGTATGATACTGAGCAACTAATGTAGTTTAATTTGAACTGACAGTTTTGGTTCTGGACTTCTTGTAAGGCTGGGATAGAACAGGATCATTTAATAACTGGAACAGGTATTATGGCATAGGGCAGAAGGGATGCTATATTCAGTGTTGAACAGTTTTGGGGACAGGGAAATTCAGAATCTAAAATTACACTTTAAATTATGGTTTACTGACACCTGTCCTGCTGCTATTAGAAAGTGGGAGAAAGGTATGGGTTTGTACTCCTTTTGCCTTTGCTCCTGGTTACTCTGAGACTGTGCCTGCAGCCTGTGTGTTGGCAGCCACTGGAGCAGTGTGAGAAGTTGACCAAAGCAGCCTCTTCCAATTTGTCTTTCAAAACTGGGGGTCCCTGCGGTAGGATCACTGCATGACATTGCCTGTAGCAGGTGCACCTGATGGGCCTATGTCCAAGCTGAAAGACGGGAGGTTTAGATACTTCTCTAGAATGTAAGGAAACCCAGAAGAGTTGCTGTTTGGTTAAGTCTCACCCTCCTTTCCCATAGCTGTTCTACTTCTGCACCTGTTTTCTTCAGTACGTTGAAATAGGGTAAGTTGTGCTGTATTCATGGCTGATGGAGAGCATTCTCTAAACTTGTACCCTGATTTTTCTATGCAGTAATTTTTTAACATAATTTTACCTTAAATGATCTCAGATTCTCCCCTCCCCCCAGTCTTTGAAATAAAATCTATGAAAAATCCATTATAAATTCTAATGTAAGAGCAAAAATGATTCTGTATTTTAAATATAAATATCCTGGTCCAATTAAAGGCTTTAGATAGGTTGGATGAAGATTTGACCTTTAGACAACGTCAAGCCCAGTTAAATACCATTTTGATATTTTAGATGTGGAGAAATCTGTTCTTTCCATGTGGAAAAGCATTTGCATCTTCAGACACTGTGCAGCATATTTCAGCATAGTGGTAAATGGCTAAACACTGCTGTATACATAATTTACCTGAAAGCAAAAATACGTTGTGCATGTAACTCTACATTCAGAAAAAATACTGTATGGTAGCTTAGCTCTTCTTTTAAAACACCATTTGTCTAATTGTTCCTTTTTAATTAAATACTACTTATTCCAGCAGACTGCGAGGAGAATCTAAATTAATCAAAAGTCTTGTAGTGAAATTAAATCTGCTTATTAAACAATTGTCGAATATTTAATTATTTTTTTAAAAAAGCAACCCTTATTAATTCCAATACAGTGCTCCTCAGAAATTAATGAATTTTCTTTTTTTTAATATTTTAACTGTAGTGAAATAAAGGATTTGTCTGGGCTAATTATAGTTTAAGGGATTTTCTTAGTTATATAGTTTTGGAGTATTTTTTTAAGAAAAGAATCAAGAAATGTCAAAGAACTGCAAAAAATTCTAATACCTTTCTTGAAAGAAAATTTGTGAAGTTCTATATCATCTTGTGCAACCCAAGAGTAAGCATTTTATTATAGCTGGAGACACACACTGCCAAATACTGGAAAAAAATCTGCATTAGAAGTGTATTAAATGTGGTAAAGGGATTTTATTCTGTCCCCAGTGTGAGAGTGTGCACATAATATACTGTTCACTCATGCATTCACACATCACCTACATAGCTGATAACTATGGAAATCAGGACTATAGCTGGAAGAGAGAGTGAGTTTGGAGAAAAAAAAACCACCACATTTTTATTTGAAGCATTTAACTGTGTAAGTAGGCAAGTGTGTAAGAAAGGAAAAGGTCAGGTTCTGTACCTTGTCTATGGACAGTTCAGATTCACAGTTAACTGCAATGTTTCACAGAAAACAAAATGCTTTATCCTGGTAAATTTTGAAACTGTTTCTGAAGCCTCAAGGCTGTCTTGACTTCCTTTTGACAATTGTCAAAAGGATCCATACTTTTGAAGATCCACTCTCCCTTTCAATTTCCAAGTGGGATTTCAGGGATTGTATATTGATACCTGGCTATATGACAGAATTTATAGCTCAGCAGTTGCAGGTGACAATATTATTTGACTTTTAATATAACATCTGGCAAGATGTTATCGGTGAACACCAATCCACTTCGGAACTACCAGCAGCACATTTGCCATTTACAAAACATGTCTTTTGTTCTGAGTGTTGTGAGGAAGAAAAAGACAGAGTTAAGAGGGCCTGTGTCTTGCATCTCACAGACTAACAAATGCCATATTTTTTATGAAGTTATCGTCTAGGGTTTCTGCTGTGTTGAAGCTGTGGGATTTGAGTATTCACATTTGCTATGTTTGTATTGCAAATGTGGTTTGAACAGGGACAGCACTATATTTATAAAGTCAAACAAAAATGCATAATGTACTAACACACAATTATGTAGGTAGTTATTGAAGTTCTGCAGTTAGAAATGTTGGTGCTTAATAAATACCATTTTCTGCACCTATGCAAAAATAAAACACCATAAATTTTTTTGAAATCAATGAATATACTTTAAAAGTCTAAAAATACTCTATTATGGTTGACTGAATAATCAACAGGGTGGTAATAAATTCTGTAATTTTTCAACTCCCAGGTTGCTGGGATAAATTATGACAACAGTGATTAAAAATCCTTTTTATGCTTCAGTCTATAGGAATGAAGTTGTTGGATTGATGTTTGTATGAAGTGGTGTGTGGTCAGGCACTACTTTTGCCAAAAGGAATTACTTTACATTAATTTTTTTCACATGTGGTATTCTGCAGAAAGGCTATAGTGGGGGTGAGTATCTAGAGAAAGGTCTGTGGACAATATTATGTTCAGATGCTAGCGATAGGTGACAGACAAATGATGGGATAGTCATAGGAAAAAAAAAGAAAAAAACAAAAATTTTTCAAAGAACTAAAAAAACCCATTGAGAACTCCATTTTAACTCTATTCAGTTTGAGGTAATAGCTCTATATCTATGTGGACATGGCAAATTGACAGACAGATTTCATTTTGGAAAAGAACATCTATGAGAGGATATGTCTCTTTACTTCTTAGCTTTTCTTTTTGAAGAGCCTTCTAAAGTAGCCAATTTTTTAAACAAAAGTTGAGGTTGAAGAAAAAGATACAAATTAATCAGAAGATGAGGCACTAAATACTTTAGATTGACATAAAGATTTTATTGGCCAAAGTTCACCAAAGTTCAGGATTGTCATACAAGCCATGGTTGAAATGTGAAGACTGGCAGGGTAGACTAAATAAGTTCTGATTAAACCATTTTAACATAATCAGTACATGAAACCCCTTTTTTACTACCAATTTCACTTCAATGATGTTTTTTCGCATTTTCCATCATTAAAAATTTAGATAATTCTTTTGATGTATGAATTAAATATTTAAGTAGTATTTTTATTGCATTAGCAATAATGATCGAAATCCAAATATTTTATATTTAGCACTCCATCAGAAGTTAAAATAATTTTAAACCAGATTTTTACCTCATGCAAACACATTAACCATATTTTCATACCTCTATAAAATGATCATTTACAGTAAACTCAATTATTTAATGTCCGTGTTTCATATTTGAATTACTCCTTTATCTACTTCTGTATTCCTTTCAAAACTTACGTGTATTTAGCATTAATATAAAGACAGTAAAGCACAGTGTGGTTTCTCCTAGGCATTAAATATGGACAATTCCCTAAAAACATCAATAGTGCTATAACTTAACTATGCTCAAAGGCAGAGAGAGGGGTAGACTTGCTGCAGCATGCATATACGTTCTGCGGAATCATGGAGGTCAGATGTAAGGGAACTTTTCACTGAACTAGTTTACAGGTTCCAAATGCAAACCCAGCCTAAGGTGTGCTGGCAAAATATGCAGATGGGTTATGCCACAGTCAAAGAGATGATCGGTGAGGTGGTTTGGCCCTGGCTACTGGCCAAATGCCAACCAACGCCACTTTATCACTCCCCTTTTCAGCCAAGAAGGGGACAAAATACATATTGGGAGGCTTAGGATTCAAGATAAGGACAGAGAGGGATCACTCTGCAATTAGTGTCATGGGCAAAACAGACTCAACGCAGAATAAAGAAAACAAATCTAATTTACACTACAACTACACACCCAGTGAAACCAGAGTTGGATAATGAGAAGTGCGGCCAGGTCTTAAAGCACCGTCTCCCCACCCCTCCCTTCTTAGCAGATTTAGCTTCATTCATGACTTTACTCCCTTCTTCCCTCCTAACATGGTGTGGGAAGGGGCAGGGACAATCACTTTTATGGATGACAGAGATGTGGGCAGTTCTGCAGGTTTGGGAGTGGGCTTCGAGTACCTGTAGCCTGTCTGAAGGTTCCATAACAAGCAGTTTTCAGAATGTGCTGGGTTCCTGAGTCTAGGTAACTTGCTAAGGTGCAAAGTACTCTTGGTACTTTCAGGATAAAAAAGCCAAAAGGTATAACATATCTTCCATAATTACAGTTAATTCTCAAAGTTGGCAGATTCAGGGCTGTAAATCCTGGCACAACTTCATATTTTAAATTTCCTTTCTCGGGAACTTGGTAATTGCATATAAGGGGCAGAGGTCTGAAATAAGCATGAAGATGATGGAGGATACATTTACATTTTACAAAATAACCACAGTAGGAATTTACATTCACAAAACAGTAACAAAAATATGAGTTGTTTTGCACAGCTCTGGCAATTTACCTTGCTCTGATCTTTTGCGAACAAATTTTAACTAACTCAATAAATGACAAGCAGAAGTCTTATTCTTCCACCCTGATGCATCTTTAGATGAAATTACCAGTGGATAGTTTAGCACATCTGTAGCTTGAAGCTCCATTTGCCTAATTGTTCCCATTTAAATGAACACTACTTATTTCAGCAGACTGTGAATTGATTTTAAATTAAAGTATGGTCTGGTAAAACAGGGAACAGTATAAAAGGATTACATTTTTCCTGTTTTCTTGTAGCATCTAGCATTATTTCATTTCTCTCAAAGCAAGGTAAATATATTATTTTTGTATTTTACCTTCAACTGACTAGGGAAATTCATGGAAACTTTGCAATTGACTCCAGAGCGGTGTTCTTCTTGACAATTCCATTAGGCAATTAAAGTTAATAGGAGCTACACACAGTCATTAAGGTGAAATACACATCAGCTATCTTCACCTTGACAGGGAGTTAGGAGAGTAAACACCCACACTGATTTTTTGTATGTGACAACAGCTTCTCCTCAAAAAATCTCCAGGATTTAATGCAATGTTCAAATATTTAAGGATGTGACTTTCTTTCCAGACATCTAGTCTCAGAATCCCTCATACATGTAGTGACTTTGCTGTTTCCTAAAGCGTTTGCAATTTTTGTGGTATGAATCTTTGTAACACAGATAAACCAAGATTTATTATGGTGACAAACAAACTGAAGCTTGAAAACCAGATTTTTAAAAGACAGTATTTAAAGCTTTCAGAAAATGAGCATGGCTCCAAAATCATGGGCTACATAAGACATAAATAGAAGACGTAATGAAGCACTTTTAGACAACTGAGTGGTCTTACTGTTCTACAGTTTTTCTTTGATGCTAATTCGTATTACAATCACCAGTACCTTTACTCAGTCAAGATCAAACCTGGAAAATCCTTCTTGCATAAATGATAAAAAACTCTTACCTAAAATCCTTGTAACATGCATATATGACATCGTCTTTTTACTTGGCTAGGTTAGTTTCAATTCTGCGTTGTGCTTTTTCACCGTGGTGTTGAAAAGCAATGTAGCAACTGTGCCTATGCTGCTGTTCATCTCATGCCCAGCTACAACTTACATTGCACATGTGTCAGCAGTTTCTACATACTTACTTATGCATCACTATCCCTACCAGGAGACATTTTTGCTTATATTCTTCAACACCTTATAGAAATGCTGTGAATCTGTCAGGTATTGATTTGTGTATGTGACTGTAAAGCTTTTTTCAGCATGCATATCTTCAAAATAAATATAGGATTTGGTGTTTCAGAATTGTTTTGCACTTTACCTTAGGATGGGTCTGGAGCATATTGAGCACAGTGGAAGAAATCCCTAGCTGTAGCTGAGGAGAGAGGAATATAAAGACATCTTTGTAGTTCTGTTATTGTGAGGCTGCACTGCATCTAGGCTTCTGGCACGAGTGTGCTGTGCATAGCCTGTTACACTCCAGGCTACTGATGTAGCCAAGATTGCCTAGGTCTCTGAACCCTCCAGGGGTTATTTCTGCATTGGTCTTTATTACAGTATTTAGAGAAGCTCTGCCTCTGTTGTGAGGATAGTTCAAAGAAACTTTTATACATAAGTGTCTTAGCTATTGAGCACAGTGTACACTCAGTTGTTATAAAGTGAAGAAAATATTTAATTGGCTTTATTTATTCATTTATATACCGTATAAAATGCTTTCAGATTCACTATAAATCTGTGTCCAATCTCTTATCTCTATATCTGATATTTATTTCTTAATCTCAAAAACAAGATCTGTCTTGCCACTTGAATTTTTTTCACTGCTATTTACCTTGTTCCATGAAATGAACAATTCAAATGAAACAAAGAGTCAAATCCACTTTCCTTCAAAAATTGATAAAACACATGTGCATGTTATTATGACTTAAAAAATTAGTCTTAGAACATTTTAAGAGAAAGAATAAAACAATATGTGGATTTTTAAAGTAATATAATGAGGAATACATATTTTAGAATTACATTTTTTTTTTACTAATTGACAAGCTGCTTAACATTAAAATTTTCTGTTCATTCATGCTAGAGGTAAACACTGTTGAGCAAATCTAGACAAAAATGAGGTCCTTGTAGATATTTTGTTTATTGAAAAACAAAATGTACCACTGTAGGCTGTTTACATAGAACATCAGTATTTGCTCCACCACCAATCATCAAAACCTAATAATTACTGATATCAGTAGCTCCTTGAAGTCATACAGTAGAGTCATTGTGTAGAACTCCTAGGTTCAAAAATATGAATGAGGATATCACCATGTGATCAGAAATGAGATTTAGCTGGCTGAATTTATCTTTTCCCTTTTGCAAAGTTGAGAATATACTCAATAAAGAATTTGACCAGGTATTTGGAGTATGAAATTAAACTGTGAAATTAAAATCTGTAAGACATTTCTATTTCTCTTTTAGGTTTTGACCAGGAAAACAAGATAAATAGATTCACAGATACTGCACAGATAATACTTTGCATAACAAATTACAAGTGACTATGCAAGAATATAGTTTTGTACTGACTATGGCTGGCTAGTTTTACACAGGTGTGCAGATGATACATAAGCAGCCATAATAAGACACTTTTCTTGTGTATTTTGAAAAGGAAAGCTATACTTACCAGATTTGTGCATCTATTCTGAGCAGCAGGATTGGAGAATCCTAGTACTCTGGGACCTTTATCAGGCACACACAACAGGACAGAATAAGGATCAAAGTCATCCTTATTCACTCTACCCAATATGTAGAACCATTTTAAACAGGACTATGAAGATCATGTAACATTTTTCTGAAATTAATACGCATAATACTTGATTTTGCAACCTAGTTAAACAGACTGTATCTTTAAGGTAATTGTTTTAGGTGGTATTTCCTTCATGGTCAAAATTTGTCAATAAACTTTAAATAATTTTGATTCATATTATGTGAAAATGTGATGTTTTATTACATTGTGGCTTTAATGCACCATCATCTTCCTGGCGTTTTCTTTTCTATCCATTTACTATACCTTGTTATGATTCCACTAAGTCCTCTAGATGCTTCTCAGATTCTTAGCAGGGCTTTAAGTATTCAAAAGGGTCTGTAATTATCCTTTAAAGGACCTTCATTAGTTTCACGGTGATGAATATTTAGGTCTGAAACATCTCTTTAAGATTTACCTCAGCAGGAATTTCCTTTTCTTAAAATCACCTTAGAAGTCTGGTTTAGTCTGATTTTAACACTGTATGTACCTTACCAGCCCCATGGTTGCTTAGTCCCATATTTCATTGTTGATTAGTTTTATATTATGTTTTCTATGTTGCATGTAATTCTTAAACAGAGCAGAGTCTTTCCTCTTAGAAGGGTAAATTCATGACCAAAATCAGCAGGGATAACGAGGATTATTTGGAGGTGGAAGAGGCAAAGAACAGTTTGTGAAGTAAGAAGTTAAATGAGAAGAAAGACAAAAGAGAGAATTTGAATAAGGGACAAAGGAACAGAAATATTCTAGACTGCAATAGCTGTTTCTTGATCTGTGAACCTGATAAATCACCTTATTCGTTGCCATCAGATGAAGGCTAACATTGCTGCCTTGTATGTCTTGTGGGTTGGTTTTGGGGGCATTTTTTGTTGGGGTTTTTCGTTGTTGTTGTTGTTGTTTTTGTGGGGAGGGGTGTGTTTGTGTGTGTGTGTGGTTTTTGGTTGGTTTTTTTTTGGTTGGCTAGTTTTTTTCCCCTTGTGCAATGTGTTGCTGAACTTGTTTGCCAGGCTTAGAGCCACAGGCTAGTAGCCTATAATAGACTGCAAAAATAGAAAAGAAAACTGAGATTGCTATGGCTTGCCACCTGCAGGTTTTGATTGCTTTAGAACATCAATCAAAATGCCTGGTTAATGTATTTTATACTCCCTCCTCTTCTGCTGCTCTTCCGATTATCACTAAGGAACAGTTTATCAAAAGAACACCTCCTGTAAAGAAATCAAGTGTCAGTTTTGACTGCCAATCTGAGAAAACTGAGAATACAAGTAAAGGGGCTTTAAGCAGTGCCTCTTCCTACTTCAGTTATAAAATAATACTTGTGGGAGACACAGGGTCTGTGGGGATATTACCTGTAGCTCTGAATTTCTTCCCATTAGGCACCCATTCAGCTGATTATCATCCTGTAGCATAAAGATGTATGGGAAACGAAGACTAAGGCTGTGACTCAAGGGTAGGATCTAGATAATGTAAAGTATCTCAAGCTGCTTGCAGATACAACCAAAGAAAATCAATGTATGTGGTAGATACTGTTATAACAGGAAATTAAGTTATTTATGGTCAGGGAACCATTTTCTTCTTTGCTTCCTCTAATTAAAAAGACTCATTTCTCTAATGGTCAAATGGATATATTTATGCTTCATTTGGCTGTCCTGTATGGTATCACTTCCACTAATACATGTTTGCAATTACAAACAGAATAGGTTGCTTTCATAGTCTGCTTTTACATTTTTTTTTTAATTATAAATACTGTATCAGTACAGCCTTTTTTCATTCCGTTTTATGCTGCAGTGAGACCTACTTCAATAGCTACAAAAATAGGTAAGTCAAGCAGATTTTTTCATAATCTGAATTTTGATGACAAACAGCATGAGATCACTTCCATTGTGATTAAACGTGTGTACCAGCCACAGTGTCAATGGTACAAGAAATGCAGAACACATTATAAGCCTAGCTAGCAGTATTTTTTGTTGCTGTTGTTGAATCATGCTGTATAGTTCAATTTAATATCTACCAAAATACAATATGAACTTTTCATGTAAGTGGAATGATATCGTCAGTGCTGAGTTGTTTTTTTTTCTGAAAATTCCAATTTCAGTACCAAGCCTCAGAATAATTTTCACAGTACTTTGAAACCAGATCAATTAATGAAATAGGTGTCAACAAAGTAGTGAGTTCTGTGTGTAGTTTTAAGCATTTTTTTCCCAAGGGCCACCCAGAACATCAAGTCTGATTTTTAACCTCTTGGTTAAACAGGTACCAGACATGGAACAAGCTAAAACGTGCAGCCTGTTATATAAGAAATGCTAAACATGAAGGTGGTTTTTTTTGCTGGTTTGCTTATTTTTTTTAATGTGAAAACCTGTGTTTATGTGCTGTTGGGATATGAGTTGAGATATCCAAGGAAGACAAATTGTGTATTGAACCTAGTTAGATACCAACATGTCTTTTTACTTTTTTTTTTTTCCTCTAGAGAAGGAATTAGGATTTTAAATTTTTTTTAAACAACTAAACAAATCCCACTTCTGTTATTTCTTCTACTATGGTACATTACACAGCCATCATTCTTTCACATGACTGTTTCTTTAGGGGATGGAAACCTGTGGTTCTCTGTCACTCTTCACCTGACAGGGCTTCAGTTTTTATCTTCTAACTGCATAGGGTTATATCTTAACTCTAATGCTATCTCAAAGAAAAAGAACAGGCACCATGCATTCTTTTGCTGTAAGTTGGATGAGTGCAGCAAAAGTAAAAGATTCACAGCCTAAAAAAGAGAATAATCTGGAATAAACCAAATTACCACTCAGGACTTTTACAAGCAAGGGCTATGATGCCTATTTTAGAGCCTGAATTTCACATTAAATACGGGTTTTGTAAAGTCAGAAGCAACACTCTCTTTGAAGATGGATAATATGTGGGAAGCATTTTCACAGACTAGGCAAAGAACTAAACATGGAACTCTGGATAAACATTTCCCTCATTATTGAGAAATCATATAAAATCAGATACATTACATTTACATCATCTGTTTTCTGAATCCCTATAGGTCATACTCAGAAGCCAGAGGAGTCCATGCCTTAGCTGAAGTATAGAGTATGAACATTCTATCGAGTGGACTGGACATTGTCAAGGGTCGACGGCTCTTCTATAAGCATCTTCATCTTGCAGCATTTGATGTGAGTGACAACAATAGCCTTATAAATTTATATTCATTATTTCTCTATAATGTTAGGAAAATGCTTACATTTGTTAAGCATGTTACTTCCTTGGAATAATTTGCTGAGCTCTACTTTCAGCCTATGAATGTATTTCTACAAAAGTAAGTTCACTTTTGAATTAGTGATGAGAGTATGATTCAGAAAACATCAAAAGCCATGCAAACTTTTGTATATTTTTGGAACCAATATTTAATAAAAATCTAAATGCTTGGTTACACCTTTTCCTAATAAATTTGCATCGCCCCCAAAGCTCTGTTTTACTTACTTTTTCTGCCCCTCAATTAGTACTGAAGGATAAAGTCACTGGAATAAGATTACTGTAGGTTAAAGCAACTCAGACAGGAAATAATAAAAGTTGTATTTGAGAAAGAAATGTATTTTTTAAGAATTAGGAAGTGAAGATAGAGTTCTGAAGTGGCTGCTCATTTGCTTAATTTACTAGAAGCTTAATCATTCTGAAAGTGCCAAAATTGGAAACCAGTGCATTTTGTCATTTGAAGATAACTGATGTCATAACATAACTATTCTGTAGAAAGGGTAATCATACTTTCTGCATTGTGCTGCTCTTGTAAATGCTTTTTTGCTTGAATAGCAAAAAATAAAACTGCTTGAGGATTACCAATCAAACCAAAGATTTTTTTGTGAAATGCTTCTTTGTTTAATTTGGACATTCTCACACCTTCACAGAGTTACATTCACACAGGCATCTTAGTAACGACCCTGAGGATAATATCGTTAATGATGAAATATAATTACTGAATGAACTGGTGTAGTCTCAGAGCTTGGGCTGTCTTTACATCCACTGTAGACTGCACTGCACAAATGAGAGAAATATCTATTGACACTTCTATTGAAGATTGATATCTTCTGTGGAGAGTACTGCTGAAACAAAAAAAAAAAAGTGGCTATGAGCTTCACAGACTTCTCACAGAGGAGCACTGACACATGTGAAACTTGTTCCCAAGCTTAAGGGTTTCCTACCAAGTACAAAGTTTTTTGTTTCCTTTGGATACATTCTACACAATGCACTTCAGCTTCTGTTTGTTCCAGATCACTTTCCCTTTTATGTCTTTGTATCCTGGTCTTTAATCTCCCACAATTTATCATAGTCCTCTCTCTCTTCCCCATGTCTCACTATATCCAGATAGTGTTATGGAAAAGGCTTTTCATTTATTCATCTCAGACCTTGCTAGTTCTCTGAATGCACTGCGAAACACTTCTCGACCCTGTGATTTTGATGACTGATCTGGTACATAAGCTCTCTTACAGCTTCTAGAGAATTCAAATTTCTAACAGCTTCTAGACATTAAGCTAAAAAAAATGAAGCATTTTTGGTCATGTTTGTCTCTGGATGGTAGAAACTGAAGATGATAAGAATGATTGTTAAAAATGGAAAATGCAAAACCTGGGTATCCAAATTGTACAATTCTCAAATGAGAATAGAATTACAGAGTCACAGAATCATAGAAAGCTTAGAATCAAAGGAAGAGATATATCAAAGATGATATATAGAACCACACTGCTGTGGTCAGGGATACCCTCCCGTAGACCAGGTTGCCCAAAGCAACACTCAACCTTGCCTTGAACACTTCTAGGGATGGGGAATCCACAATTTCTCTGGGATACCTGTTCCAGTGCTTCAACACCCTCATAGCAAAAAAATTCTTCCTAATACCTAATCTTGATCTACCCTCCCGCAGTGTAAACCCATTACCCCATGTCATATCACTACACGCTCTTGTCAACAGAACCTGTTCATCTTTTGGAAGGCTGCAACAAGGTTCTGTGAAACCTTCTCTTCTCCAGGTTAAAAAACATCAACCTCTTCAGCCTGTCTTCATAGGAGGGGCTCCAGCCTTCTGATCATCTTCTTAGCCCCCCTCTGGATTCACTCCAATGGCTTAATGTCTTTTTCATACTGGGGACCCCATAGCTGTATACAATACTCCAGGTGGAGTATCAACAGAGTGGAGCAGAGGGGCAGAATGACTTCGCCTGACTTGCTGGTCACGTCCTGATTTTGATGCAGCCCAGGATAAGTTTAGCATTTTGGGCTGCAAGCATGCATCGTCAGGTCACATTGAGCTTTATATCAACCAACACATCAAAGTTCTCCTGTGGACTGCTCTCAATTCATTCTCCACCAAGCTTGTAATTGTGCTTGGGATTGTGCTCACCCAGATGCAGGACGTTGAACTTAGCCTTGTGTTGTAGTTTTCTGTGGCTTTGTTCTGGTGGAAGGTGTGGGTGTTTCAGGGGTGGCTTCTGCAAGAAGCAGCTGGAAACTTTCTGTAGGCCCAGCAGAGTAAACACCAGCCAGCTCAAGGCCAGAGTCACTGTTGACCAAGGCCAAGCCTATCAGCAATGGTCACAGCGCCTCTGGGAATCACATTTAGAAGGAAAAAAACCACCAGTGGACACTTTTTTCCACGGGAGAAGGGAGTGAGAAGATGGAAGAAAGTGTGCAGACACCAAGGTCCATGAAGGTGGGGGGGAGGAGGCATCACAGGTGCCAGAGAGAAAGATGCCCATGCAGCCCATGAAGAAACCCATGGTGAAGTGGGTGTCCCCCCACAGCCCATGGAAAAGGCCCAGATCCCGCCTGCAGCCCGTGGAGAGGCCCCACGCTGGAGCAGGTGGAGACATATAGGAGATGCTGTGACCCACATTGGAGCAAGCCCCTGACAACACTTGCAGTTCATGGAGAGAGATAGACACAGAGATTAGTGAGAGAGAGACCTATGCTGGAGCAGGTTTGCTGGGGGAGAAGGTTTATGACCCCATGGAGGACCAGGCTGGAGCAGTCTGAGCTTGAGAGACTAAGAGACATTCTATTATTTTATGACTGCACCCCATAGAAGTGACACATGCTGGGGTAGCTGGTGAAGAGCTGAAGCCCCATGGGAAAGGACTTATGCTGCAGAAGTTCATGGGGGTCTGTCTCCTATGGGTGGGATCCCACACTGGAGCAGAGGAAGAGTGTGAGGAATGCCCCCTCCCCCCCCCCACCCCCCACCTCATGCCCCTTCCCAGCTAAGAAGGAAAACAACTTGTGAGGAACTGAACAAAACCCCCATTCCCCTGTTCCCTGCCCCTCTGGATGGGCCTCCTCTGGATGGAGCCTTCCCTCTAGGGTGTCAACAGCCGTCACAGCTTGGTTGCCAAACTTGCTGAGGGTGCACTCAATCCCACCAATCATGACTCCAGGAAGATGTTAAACAGGTACCACTCCCTGTACCAACCCCTGAGGAATTCCACTTGTTGCTGGTCTTGATCTGGTTATTGAGCTGTTGACCACAGCTCCTTCAGTGTAACCATTAAGCCAATTCCTTATCCACCAAGTGGTCCAAGTCTCAAATCCATATCTTTCCAGGTTAGATAAAAGTTTGTCACGTGGGACAATGTCAAACTCATTGAACGAATCCATGTAGATAACATCAAATATTCTTTTTTTTTTTCCAACAGCCCTGAAAACCCATAGTAAATGACACCCAGCTTGTTAGGCATGATTTGCCCTTGGGAAGCTGTGTTGGTTGTCACCAATCACATCTTTACTTTCCATGTCCCTGAGCACAGTTTCCGGAAGGATCTTCTCCATGATCTTGTTGGGCATAAAGGTCAGACTAAACAGTCTATAGTTGCCTTGGATCTTCCTTTTTTTCCTTTTTAAAAATGGGTGTTATGTTTCCCCATTTCAAGTCAGTGAGAACTTCACCAGACAGCCATAAATTCTCAAATATGATGGAGAGTAGCTTCATCCACCAGTTCCCTCGGGATCTGTGGATGCAACTTGTCAGGTCCCATGGACCTGTGCACCTTCACATTCCTTAGATGGTCTTGAACCTGATTTTCTCCTTGTGTTCTTCATTCTCCTAGTACCTGCCTTTGCCTTCTGCATCTTGGGTGGTGTGACTATAGTCCTTGCTTGTGAAGATTGAGGTAAAAAATTTGTTCAGTAACCAAGCCTTCATTATATCCTGGGTAACCAGTTTTCTCATTACACTCTAGAGGGGGCTTACATACTGCCTCATCTTCCTTTTATCACTTACATAGACACTTTTCAGTTGTCCTTGACATCCCTTACCAGATTTCATTCTGTCAGGGCTTTAGGCTTCTTAATCTGACCCATGGCTGCTCAAACAGTTCTTCTGTGTTCCTCCCAGGTTTCCACCCTCTGTAGAATTCTTTTCTGTTTTTCAGTTTTCCAAGATCTCCTTTTTCACAGAATCACAGAATCACAGAATTATCAAGGTTGGAAAAGACCTAGAAGATCATCCAGTCCAACCATTCACCTATTACTACTAGCTCCCACTAAACCATATCCCTCAATACAACATCCAGTCTTTCCTTGAACACCCCCAGGGCCGGTGACTCCACCACCTCCCTGGGCAGTGCATTCCAGTGCCTGACTACCCTTTCTGAGAAGTAGTGCTTCCTAATGTCGAGCCTGAATCTCCCCTGGCGCAGCTTGCTACCATTCCCTCTAGTTCTGTCACTGCCTACACGGGAGAAGAGGCCGACCCCCAGCTCACTACAACCTCCCTTCAGGAAGTTATAGAGAGCTATAAGGTCTCCCCTAAGCCTCCTCTTCTCCAGGCTGAACAATCCCAGCTTCCTCAGACGCTCCTCGTAAGGCCTGTGTTCCAGACCCCTCACCAGCTTAGTAGCCCTCCTCTGAACACGTTCCAGAGCCTCAATGTCTTTCCTGTAGTGAGGGGCCCAAAACTGAACACAGTACTCGAGATGCGGCCTCACAAGTGCTGAGTACAGGGGGACAATTACCTCCCTGCTCCTACTAGTAACACTATTTTTGATGCAAGCCAGGATGCCGTTGGCCTTCTTGGCCACCCGCGCACACTGTCGGCTCATGTTCAGCCGTGCATCAATCAGTACCCCCAGGTCCATTTCCTCCACACAGTCCTCCAGCCACTCCGCCCCAAGCCTATAGCGCTGCCTGGGGTTGTTGTGGCCAAAGTGCAGGACTCGGCATTTGCTCTTGTTGAACCTCATGCCATTGGCTTCAGCCCAGCTCTCCAGCCTGTCCAGATCCCTCTGTAGGGCCTCGCTACCCCCAGGCAGATCCACACTCCCAGCCAACTTAGTGTCATCTGCAAACTTACTGAGGGTGCACTCAATGCCCTCATCTAGGTCATCAATAAAGATATTGAAGAGGACAGGCCCCAGCACCGACCCCTGGGGAACACCACTCGTGACCGGTCGCCAGATGGATTTAACTCCATTTACTACCACTCTCTGAGCCCGGCCCTCCAGCCAGCTCCTTACCCAGCCGAGGGTGTACCCATCCAAGCCACGGGCTGCCAGCTTCTGCAGGAGAATACTGTGGGAGACAGTGTCAAAGGCTTTGCTGAAGTCTAGGTAGACCACATCAACAGCCTTTCCCTCATCCAGCAGATGGGTCACTAGATCATAGAAGGAGATCAGGTTGGTCAAACAGGACCTGCCCTTCATGAACCCATGCTGGCTAGGCCTGATCCCCCGGCCATCCCGCACATACCGCATGATCTCCCTCAAGACTATCTATTCCATAACCTTCCCTGGAACCGAGGTCAGGCTAACAGGCCTGTAGTTCCCCGGATCCTCCTTACAACCTCTCTTGTAAATGGGAGTCACATTGGCAAGCCTCCAGTCTTCTGGGACCTCACCAGTCAGCAAGGAGGACTGATAGATAATGTAGACCTCTGGGCATTTTGTCTGTCTTTTTATTTGTTGGGATGCATCACTCCTGAGCTTGGAGAAGGTGATCCTTGAATACTAGCCAGCTGTCTTGGGCCCCTTTTCTCTCTAGGACTTTGTCCCATGGTACTTTACCAAGCAGGTCCCTGAAGAGGCAAAAGTCTGCTCTCCTGAAGTCCTGAGTAGTGAGCTTGCTGTGCATGCTTTTCACTACCCTGAGATCCTGAGCTCCATTGAACAGTCACTGCAGCCATGCCTGCCCTTGAGCTTCAAATTCCCTACCAACTCTTCCCTTTTTGGAACAGTCTGGTCCTGACGGTCTGTAACCCATGGAAAGGACCGAAACCAGGGCAGTTCATGAAGAAGTGAAGACCCTGTGTAAAAGACTCATGTTAGAGAAGTTCATGGAGAGCTGTCTCCCATGAAAGGGACCCATGCTGGAGCAGAAGAGTGTGAGGATTCCTCGCCCTGAAAAGGAAGGACTGGAACAGACAATGTGTAATGAACTGGCTGCAATCTCCATTCCCCATACTCCTTTGCCACCTGGGGGGAGGAGGTAAAGAATTCAGTTGTAAAGGTGATCCTGGGAAAAAAAGGAGTGGTGACAGGAAGGTGTTTTCTAAAATTTCATTGTATTGCTCATTATCCTACTCTGTTTAGATTGGGTAATAAATTAGATTAATTATATTCTGTGTTCAATCTGTTTTGCATGTGACTTAAATTGCTGAATGATCTCTCCCTGTCCTTATCTTCATCTGAAAGCCTTACACCATATCTTTGCTTCCCTGTCCAGCTGAGGAGGGGGACTGATAGAGACGTTTTGGAGGGCTTCTGGCCACCAGCCTACTGCCATATGAGGAAAGGCTGAGAGAACTGGCTTCAGCCTTGAGAAAAGAAGGCTTAGGGGAAACCTTTTCACCATGTTCTAGTATTTAAAGCGTAGCTACAAAGAAAATAGAGTCTCCCTTTTTACAAGAAATGACATGAGAGAGATGAGGGGTATGGGTGCAAGTTACACTTTGGGAGATGATGATTGGATGTAAAAAGAAGGTTTTTCCCAATGAGAACAATCAACTGTCGAAATAATCTCCCTGGGGAAGTGACGGATTCCCCAGCATTGGACACTGTCAAGATTCAGCTGGACAGGGTGATGGCCTATTTTGTCTAGACTGTGCTTATGCCAAGAAAGGTCCAACCAGATGATCCTTGAGGTCTCTCCAGCATGTTATTCTATGATTCAATTGAATCCTATGCAGACTGTCAATCTCACTTGCTCATCAACCTTCCTTACCCTAGACAGATGTACTCTGTTTCTACAGTTGAAGATAAAAGTGACATTTTAAAATGATGTGTTCAATCTGTATTGTCAGCCAACCTGCATTTAAGGAATGGGAGGCACCTGTAAATCTGAACTACCAGCCCTGAAAACTCACACTGTGTTTCAGAGCTGTTGTGTTTAAATTACTTGAAAATATTCTAGAATGGGACTCAGATTGAGAAACAAAAAAAAATCATGCTTTGATTAGCTTCCTTGCTTTACTTTTCAAAACTAATTTTCTGGTAATTATTTTACTTAAAATCTTACACAAACTTTTTATGCTTCAATTTTTATTTGAATGGTGCTATAATAGATTCAATTTTTTTATTCTTAAAATATTCTTAAAATATGAGCAGAATTTATCAGCTCTAACTGCACACTTGTTAAATGCCCCAATGAGGTCTAGGCAAAAAAAAAACCCCTTGAAACTGTTGTAAGACTTTCACAGAATCACAGAATTACAAGGTTGGAAAAGACCATTAAGATCATCAAGTCCAACCATTCCCATCCTACGCTAAACCGTACCCCTAAGTACCTGACCTACCCAGGTAGCGTAGGGATGAGTGACTTCAACTACCTCCCTGGGCACCCTGTTCCAGTCCCTGACAACTCTTTCAGTGAATTTTTTTTCCTAACATCTACTCTGAAACTGCCCTCGTGCAGTTTAAAGCCATTTCCCCTTGTCCTACATCCTGTCAAGTGGCTGAAGAGACCATGATTCTGACGATATCATCAAAAGTCTGGATCAGGACTACTTCTGAAAGTGGATTTATTGTAAGTTCATTTACACGTTAAACCACACAGGGTTTTCTATGATATCCTCAAAACTTGTGGTTTTATAAATATTTCAGACTAAAAAGCTGTATTGGAAAAATGAAACCAAAATTAGATAAGGCATATAATAAATGCATTTTTTTTTAAATAAATGAGAAAAATGTTCTATTTTGCTGACTTACATAAAGTCTCCTTTGCAGAGTCTTGCTGTGTTTTTTGTTTCCTGTGTTGCTTTTCCCCATGATATTGTATCGTATATATTACTACAGTATTTCCTGAGTTAATTTCTTGCAGATAGTCCTGGCACATAGGAGAAAACCATAAATGTAATAAAGAATATGTAGCAACCTCTCTTACTAGATATTGTAACAAACCAATATAAAGATCCTGTAAATGAAGGAAAAGTGAACAGCTTTTTTTTTTTTTTAAAATAAAGACCAAAACCACAAGACATAAAATACAGGTTGGGGCTTTTTAAAGTGTAAGCTTTCAAAGAGGTTGCTTCAAGAGAAATGAATTTTTATCACAGGTACTTTGTCCTATAAATATGAAGTAACTTCTTATCTACGTATATATTTCTGATTAGTCAGTCTTATTAACAGCTTCTCTAAGGTTTTATAATATAGTTGTGCTTAACATGTATAAACAAATAAAATGCATTTTATCACAAAGACATAAGAAGTATTTTGACTAAAAACTGTATTACTAAACTTATTACTCTGGCATTAAAATGGTTTCATTATTGCACTGCCCATGCACTTCACAATTAACAACAACTTTTACCTTTTTATACAGGTTTAACAGATGAGAAAATACCAGTTATTTGTATTTTACAAAGGGGAGGGAACTAAGGTCCAATTCCATGGTTGTCACTGTACCTAAAACATAGGTGACATAATGCTAGAATCCAACGTAACAAATTTGGAGCCCTGCCCTGAGAATTGATTCTGCACTTTGAATAGTGCAGTGACTATGCAGGAGACCCATTCCAAGGACCTGTAAAGGGAGTTCAAAAGCATTAGCCTGTCTCTTAGGCTGCAACATAGAATCACAGAATGTGTTAGGTTGGAAGGCACCATCAAAGGCTATCCAGTGCAACTCCCCTGCAGAAAGCAGGGACATCTTCACTAGATCAGGTTGCTCAGAGCCCCATCAAGCCTGACCTTGAGTATCTCCAGGGATGGGGCCTCCACCACCTCTCTGGGCAACCTGTTCTAGTGATCTACCACCCTCATATTGAAGAATTTTTTCCTTATATCTAACTTAAATCTACACTTTTCTTGTTTAAAACCATTACCCTTCATCCTGTTGCTATGTGACTGGCCCTGTCCCAGGCAGCCCTGCATAAGGGGTGCCCATGGGAAACTGTGCCAGCTCGGGCCCCCCACCCCAGCTCTCTAAGGGTCAGCGTGGTTCTCGAGCCATGGAACCAGGGCAGTTGTAACCACCCACAGGGCATGAGCATGGTGGGAGGGACCCCAACACCAGTGTTGCAAATGGAACACATAACCATAAACCTGACATTTTCCTTTCAAAATACAAATTCATGTTGAGCAGTGTGAAGCAACACGGTGGACATAGCAGTTCCTGCCCTTTACTTGGGTACCATGCCTGTATCCTCTCTGCTAAGCCACCAGAACCACAGCCCCTTATCAAAGGAACAAGCTGAGGCCAGTTTGGTGACTAGTTTTACCTCAGGAGACAGAAAAAAACCTCAGAAAGGTGTACACACCACCTCATTCACTGCATCACTAACTCAAAGGCCCACTCAGGAGGCCATAAGCCTCCCCACAGCCCTCGGGGAGGAGAAGAGCAGAGCTCTCCCTGCAAATACCACTCAGGAAGAGAATCTGGTTGTAGGCATCACCACAGCAGAGACACCCAGGCCGAGCCCTTCAGGAACACCAACCCTCCCCCATGCACCCCACACCAAGCCCAAAGAAGCCCTGAGCTCTGTTTCCCTATGTAGGCATAGGTCAGAGATTCTCCACCCAAGCTGTGGCTCCTCACCCACCACCTGGCAGCCATTACCCTATGTGCACCTCATGTTTCTTTTCCACTTACTCTCATTTCTTTCTGACCAGGGAATCTTAAACTACTTTTTTGATAACCAAATAGCTTCAGAAAATGCGAGAGACTGCCCTCTACCATTCAACATTGACCTTTAAGAAGTAGAGATCCATGGCTACAATTTCTGTTGAGGCTGCTTGGTGTTTTACACTCGTGGGGTAAATGCTTCAACCTTCAGGCTATTGTATAAAAGGAAAGATAGAATGCCACAGCAGCTGCAAATTGCAAAGGATGTTTTTGTCACTCATATATTTAGTGGATCATTAAGTCCCTTACATTTGCATTAGACATTGGCTATTATTGCCCTGTGAAAGATGCAGCAGGTTGAACACTTCGGTTCTGGAGCTCAGCCAAGAGTGAGAATGCCACTTCACTGCTCAACACTGGAAGACAGGGACAGTTTTGGGAGTAAAGGTGATTTCAGGACTAGAGGGTGTCTGAATTTTCTAGCTCTGCAATTTGAGATGCAACACCTGACCCATAAGTCTTTGATAGCTTCCTTTTCATCTTGCCCTAAATGTCTCAGACTTAGTCAGGAAAGCTGTGCCAGCAAAGTATCCTCAACAACCTGTATTAGACTGCTGCCAAAATTATTGGCTTATGCTTCTTCTCAGATGACTGAATTTTCAAGTTAGCTGTTTTCTACACCAAATTCCAAGTGAAGTTAGTTATTTTAAATAAATCAAAATACCAAACATCTATCAATTTCTTGATATCAATAATTCATTATTATTTAAATGTCATGTGCAGTAAAAGAAATTTAATCATAGACACCTGTTCTGAAGATGTTATTCTAGATTTTTAAGGTTATATTTCTTAGTATTACTATTCTTTCAAAGGCTCAGTTTTCTGGTTTAATAAAACTCCCACTGATAACTGTGACTGAGACTAAAACAGTGGAAGTATACTTCTGTTCATAGATACAAGACAAACAATTCTGTAATGGTATTTTTATGTGCAAATATTCTACAGTTCTAGGAGTTAAATCATATGAGGTAAAAATTAATACATACTTGAAATGTGACTTAATGGAGAATTTTGAAACCAAATCTATATAAAGATTTCATTAATTGTCAACTAGTTCTTTTCTATATGCATATTAAAAACAAAGAATAAGCATTATTCATATAGATTTACAAATCAGTGAGAGGTTATTACTCTGTCTCTATATGAAGTCACAGGTTTTAATTATCCCTATTTCCCATATAGGTTATATAAGAAATAAAAGCATATTATCATTTGCATTCAGAAAGTGCACAATGAAGTTGCATTCAAAACACAGCATGACCAGTTGAATACTTAATTTGTTTCTTCCCAGTTACTAAAGCACGCAAAAGCAAAAGAAGGGAACAACTATAAAACATACTGAACATGATATATGTAAGATTAATGTCTGATCATGTACAACATGCAAATGAATAAGCAGATTCATCAGTATACAATGCTGACTATGTTTTTATCCAGTCTTCTGCACATTTTTTTTTAACTAAGGACTTTATAAAAGTAAAACCACCTCACAGTCTTTCTGTTATCTCTGTTTATCAGGTACTTGACAAATAGTGACACTGGTTGTGTGTTTAAAGTTTGTAAGGGGGTTAACAGGAGAAAGTAAAGGTTTTTCCAGGTAAAGAAAGTGCTTATCAGCTGTATATATGCCTGTCACTGTCTTGTAATTTCTGTGTGGGCTCTCACAGCAAAACCAGGACTGGGGTTTAAAGAGAATATAGGACCTCTTTCAGTTCACTTTAATTAAAGTTGGAGAGTTTCTGCAGAAGGCAACCACAGACATACTCTGAGGGACCTCTCTAGCGATGTAAAGATAGGAATAAACCTAAGACTGCTTTTTTCTTTTTCTATAGTTTTTGTGGTTTTGTGTTTGTTTTGGGTGTTTTTTTGGGCTGTTGTTGGGTTTGTTTGGCTTTTTTTAATGTCAGGAATTTATGTCTTGTCTTCTCCATTGTGTGCTTGTGAAATGATAAATAAGACCCAAACTTTGCTGATTGTTTTGGCTGATTGTAGTATTCCCTTATAGTCCTTTCCAGCATCAAAATCCATGTCTACACTTGTCTGTCATCTGCTTATGTTCTTCCACATTTCCATAAATCTGCATGTTTCCTCACACTGCTTATTTTTTAACTGCGCTAGCAGTATTGCTGATATCAGCAGGAGCATGCACAGCTCAATCAAGGTTATATTACAGACAAATCATTCTCTTCTGTGGGAAAAGCACGGAGAAAGATCAATATTAAACCTTGATTTGTGGAAAACCCAGAGCATTATCTACTGTTTCAGGAGGGATAAATGACAGAATGGAAGGCCTAAAGAATATAATCTTCCCTGTAATTGCATCAAGTGTTGAGGATCTGAAGGGAATCTTGATTCCTAGTGCAAAGATACAGATGCCTAGCTTCTGCAGCACTCCTTTGAGACATTCCTCCCCTTAGCAGTGTGGAAAGCTTAGAGGATGCTCTGCTGCTGTCTTCCTGGTTGCATATTAGTTCTTGCTTCAAAGAACGCTGATGTTTGGACTCAAAAGTTAACGCTGCTTTAAGCAAACTGCAGTGGCAATACAGCATGAGCTATTTGTATATAAAGACAAGTACTTCCTTCAGGATGAGAAAGATGAGCATGCAGAGGCTAAGCATTAAGCACTACAGCAAACAAGGCAATACTACCTGATACTGTGTATTAAACCAACTGGTTACTGCCTTTTTTTGTTATTTTGCTAATCTTGTGGGAAAAGTCTTGTTGGCAGTAAGTGTAAAAAGGATAGAATAATAGCTGGGAAAAGCTGCTAGACACCTCTGATTCATTAGCATCTTGTTTGTCATCCCAGGACTTTGAGATGCTGTATTTCATGAGATTTCCCTAGAGATCAAACATAGAAATACATAATTCCCAGGGATCTCTCATTCTCAGACAAGAGCTGGTCTGGCTTCTTGATGCAGTATTCAGCAAAGGGGGCAGCCTAAATAAGTGAGTGAATTTGTCCAGTCATGTCTGTAATAATAAAAAAAATCATAAGAAGAATATATTCTTTTTGGTTTTATATAAAAGAGAATCATACAAAGCGATTGCTCATTTCACATTCAGAATGAAACAGCTTTTGCAAGTGCTTGATTGTTTCCTGATATGGATGGGGAGAAGTACTCATGTGGGTGCTAATTTTTCCCTCACTGCTTGTATCCCAAATGTCCCTCCCTCTCAGTGTCTCTGTTTGACAATGAAATAAAAGCTACCTACCTGCAACACACCTACAAAGAAATTCTATTCCTTGAAGAAATCATGACTGTATTTACCAGCTAGTCACTGGTATATTAAGAGCTGCTCATAGTGTCATGTAATGTTTGTACTACTAAACCACAGATAAACACATTCAGGCTGGATGTATTGCATACAATCTCCATACGTAGATAGTAAAGGAAAGAGGGAACTAATAACAAAAAAAAGTAAAGTGATTTTCATTTTTCTGACACCTGCAAAATAATACCTAAAGAAAAAAATTTAAAATAGAACATAACAAAATAATTTCCCTTCAGAGAATTGTGTGTGTGTGTCTTAACGTATTGAACAATGTCAGCAACAGTTAACCTCCTGTATGTAAAGTCTGACCCTGGTCTGTAAAACGTGGTCCAGATCAATGAAACACTGGTTATTTGCAGCTTACACTAAGTGCTGACAATGCAGGTGAGACCTGCCCATTCCGTTTTAAAAATATTCACATTTTTGAAAAAGCTGAGTCCCATTTTTTTGACCTTGTTTAACTTGCACTCGTCTGTTTACTGCCTTTCTTCTTTCGTATTATCTCTCTGTTACACATTGCTTCAACAAAGCACCAGATTTGTATCCTAATGCAGACACAAATTCTTTTGGCAAATGAACAATTTCACACAAATTAAGATAGAGAAGCCATATTACATGGTTTTTTCTCCTAACATTGAGGAAATTAGTCTTGTGTAAGTTATATCTCCTGTTGTATAGCAACTGAACACTTGTCTGCTTTCTATTGAATTGACAGATTTTGAACATGAAACAATTACATATAAATAAAATCTAATAGTGCTACAGTTTTGGGGTTTTTTTATACAGTATAACAAAATCTTACATAAACAACATATTAATGTTTGCCTTCTTAATATTTCTACTTCAAGGAGGGTTATCTTTTGCATAGAGGAATAAAATCCAGGCTCATTAGGGAATCATAGTTTCTTGACTCTGACTTCTTGGCAATGAAATCTAGGTTTCATATATAAAGAAAACCAGGTAATATCTTCTTAAACAGGTACAGACAGACATGAGATACATTTCTCATACACTGAGTAGACAGACACAAGATAGCTCCAGGCTGGATGCTTTGTAGTTTTATTTGCATCAGTCTGTGTAGTCATATCCTTGGGTATGATGAAAGCAAGCACCAGCACATCTGACTTGCAGGTGCCTGAAATATCCACATTTCAGCCAGTGAGCTAAACTCTCTATCTGATGCCCAGAGAAAGCTGGTTGTGAATGAGAATTGCACCAACCCAAAAACTCAGTGGGCATTGACCTAAGTTAGTCTGTGTGGAGCATTAAAGTCAGGGAATAATCTTAGTATCGTATTCCAATTGAAACCTTCACAGATTGATTCTGAGCTAGATGGCCATACCTGTATCAAATGGGAGTCATCTCCTTTGGAAAACAGAGCAGGAGTTATCCTGTTATTTGAAAGATTTTTCCAGAGTGTCTGATATTTGGAGTCACAATCTGGGCATGGATTTTGGGTTCTTGGCTCTTTACTATCCCTGCAGATTTTCAAATCCACATTTCTAAACACTAGCACAATAACACAAATACAGGGAGTGTGATTTTCTGGATCCTTTGTTCACTTCTGATCAGGCCTTTTGGCGCTCACTCCATTCCCAACTCAACCTTCCTTCCCAATGTTAATATACTACTGTACTTCATTCCCACTACAAATACCTCCCTGGTGCCTATTACAATTGCTGATCTTTTTGTGGATCAAAAACTGGGAGCTTATATTCAGCTCACAGTTGGATGATTCAGCTAGGACCTCTCTATTGTCATGTGCATCCAACTAAAGAACTAAATTACGGCTGATGTCATAATTATCAGCCTTAGATAATGCACATGCTGCACATTTTACATATTGTTTAACTTTTATTCTTCAGCAAGGTTATTCTGTTCTTGTGTGTGATACTGTAGACCTTTCCTACACACTGTATTTTCCAAAGCATTTCTCCAACCACCAGTCCCACAAACTTTTTCCTTCTAATTGCATTGTGGGTACAAGTGGATATATTAAAAATAGTTTAATCTGTAACCATACCTTGCTACCTTTTTGCTTCTTAAAGTATCATTTTTCTCTCTTATTCACTGGAGAAACTCTTTGTTATACTCCATCTTTCTTACATTATCAAAGAAACATCATAGTTTGCACCATACTCTTATGCATTTGATGCCAAGAATTTGTATTTCTTTCCTTCAGGAAGGAATCGCGTGTCAAAGAGAGCTATCAACTTAATGTACTATGATCTGCCTTTGGTAGAATCATATAATCACCGAATCACAAATTATATTGAGTTGGAAGGGACCCCTAAGGATCATCAAGTCCGACTCCTGGCTCTGCACAGGGCCAGACAAATTAGTAAATCCATATTATGCTTTATGACTTTACTGTCCCCTTTCAATCTCCGTATCTTCAATTATTCTGTTCTTCAAGACATGTTCCATATAGGAACTAAGCCACCAAAGTATTGAGTACTTCAAGACTGTTTTCTTGCTTCTTTTTTACTATCACTCCATTTCTTTTATTTCTAAAAATTATGTTTTATGTTATCCTGTAGAGAGGTATCTTCTTCATATGTGAGAGTTGTTAAAAATGTTTATTAAAAGATGCCTAAGTTCATTCTAAGGTGCCTTGAATCAAAACTGTGACTTCCTGTGTTGGGACCCACGATACAGAGAGTATTTACTGTGGAAGAAATAAAAACCTTGGCTGTGAAATGAGAGGATTCACCGGGGCTAAAAGGAAGCATTTTCACAAAACCCTAAAAAAGATACCTCTGGGATTTTCCCTGCATCATTTCAGGTGAGAAATCTGAATGATCAGAGAGCAGCAGCAGATAAAATATCTGTGCAGTCACACATCTTGTTACATCCTTCAAACCCACATTTGCAACAGTGTTAAGGGAGTGAATTCTTCTTTTGGAGGTGCATGGAACCATGTCTGCTCTGTTCTGGGTTCTGTGTCTCATGTGAGAAAGAAATGCGTTTTAAATCCCTAGTGAAGTCACATTTAGCTGCAATAATTTGTAAAATATGCCATACACAGGCAGCTTCCCCATCCCCTGGCCTTCCTTTTTAGGAAATACAGACTGAACAGAAATTTGGAGCTTTGCAATCTGTGGATTACTGACTGTACTATTCTGCCCCTACTGGAATTTATTTTTTTTAAATGTTAAGATTAGTAGTTATGCTGCCTTTATTTCTGACAGGCACTTTTTCCGCTATGCCACCCCTATTAATAGGATCTATGATTAAAAAATGCACATTAAAATTATGTGGATATGAAATTTATTTTTTCTTTCAAATAGCTAAAAAATATTACAGATCTCATTTATTACTGTACCCGGCACAATGTGGCTATGTTCATTTATTTTTGGTTTATATTTGTCCTTTGCATTTCTGCTCTCTGCAGTCTCTGCAGACAATTGCAGCAGTTTCTTTTCTGCAGCATTGATAATAATGTTGGGAAGCAGATTTTACATGATCTTGAAAGAGTTCAGTTTGCATTAAAAATATACATTCTCCAGCTGCATAATATGACTAGATGCAGTAAAGAGAAATCTGTAATACCAATAAAACTGCAGCAGGTGGCACTAGAAGGAGGGTTAACCGGGGCCACGAGGCAGATGATGGGCTCAAGAAAACAGAAATAAGTAGGATAAAGAAGAAGAGAAACGTTTATATTTTTTATCTGCTTCTCTCTAGTCTCCCCCAAAAAAAAAAAAAAGAAAAAAAAGAAAAAAAGGTATAACTGGTTGGATACAGACAATGTTAGTTTGATGGAGATGGATTAATGAAATGTGAGATGCAAAAGTTAGTTAAGTGGACAGCTAATTTCCAGTCTGGTTGATGGTTTCTGAGGACTTCATGGGGAATGAAGATTTCACCCAGGACAAGTAAGGCAAATATTTTCAGACAGCCAGTCTGGCGGTTGACTTTTCTTACTTCTATTCTTGTGTTTTGCAAGCAAATTTTCATTTATTAAATTTGTGATTAAATAATGAGTAGTGAATAGCTGTGATACACTGAAGATGAAAATAATTGTTTTCCCATAAAGTTGACTTTCTGCCAGAGGCAGAGGAAAGTGCATTCCCTGGTTTACAGCTTACAACTCTCCTTTGCCTTTATCATCTTTTTAAATGGTTTTACAATTAGTAAGCAGATTGCAACAGTACCAGGAGTATGGTGAACATGATTTTAAAAGTGCTTCCTCTTTATAGACAAAAAGTCACAGTGAGAGTAATCTTAGAGAGGAATTATTGAGTCTGATAAGAAAAAGGACTTCATTACAAAGTCCTTCATTTGTAAATGAAGGCTGCATTCAAGTTTTGCACAGCCAAGTTTTATGGATGTTTCAACTGTGAGGATGAATCTATAACAAGACATAGCCATTAGGGACCCTGTAGCCTTTCTAAATAACACATGTATGCAGATCCACTGCTGAAGATCCTCTATCAAATCAAATGTACACAATTCCAAAGAGGAATAAAATTAGTAAGATTTGTGGCACGTAGGAAAATTTCAAAAACAAGATACATGCAAAATCAAGTGAGGGGAATACAAGAGCACAATAGGAAAAAAAGGCTTGTAAAAATACTATGCAGACATACAGGAATGGGAAAAACTTGTCCGAGTTCCACAAAGAGGAGCTCCGAAGTTAATGAAAAACCTGGACTTCGTATGGAAGAGAAATGGGAAATGAGATGCTGAAATAGAGAGATAAGATTATGTGAGCAGAAACATTTCATGGATGCAGGAGGGAGATATGTTATGATGCAAAAGCAGAAAGGAGGTTGCAATATTCTGTGTGAGTCAAGCAATGCTACTTTATGCACTTTACAGATACCATAGATTCATCCCTTGATAAAGAAAATTATTAGCTTGACAATCCACATACATATTGTTGCACAGATGTCTGTAATACTGCCTGTCCACACACAAACTTATGTGCACCTTCCAGCATATTATTTTTTTTTCTAAGAATAAGACTAGTCTTTCCATAATTATAAAAGTACATTATATCCATCTGTATATTTACTTGTAATTCAGCCAAGGAAGAAAAAAAAAAAAAAATTCCTATGACCTTTCTCTGTCAGATGTTCCTTTTTGGTGACTGTAAGCTATTTTATAAAGCAAATATTTACCCATAATGGCAGTGGCCTTTTTACTGACTTTGCATTACATTACCAGAATAATAATTCTTCCTAATTCAAAGCCCTGGGGTTTTTAGAGATAATCCTAAAGAACATCACTCCATAGAAAGTCCTTGCCAAGATTTTATGTGATATTTGTCCTATTTTTAAACATGAAAATTTGTCTCGCTGCAGAGTCCAGGACCATCTCATGGGATATGCTTTAGAGATGGGATGCATCACAAGGAACATTTTTATGCTCACATTAATTTAGTCAGAAGGTCAATATTAACTCAAGGAAATATATGACGAAAAAAAAATCCAGTTTATGGACAAGTTGCTGTATAGTTGTACTAAACTCTGGAAATAGATTTTAGTATTTAAGGGAAGATTTAGAAGAGCTAGAAGGCAGGTTATGATCCATACGATCTTTAATATAGTTTCCCCAATTTTTTTTATACAAATGAAAGTTGATGTGGAGGAAGGGAAGACCAGATGTGCAATACATTATTTTAACTTTCCCTGAATCTTTCTGCCCAGTATGATAATTTAGAATTTTTAATGTTAACCACGCTAACTTGCTATTTTAAAAGCAACGTAGCTAAAAGCTGCGTTAAGCAGATCTAAAAAAATATTATTTTATTTTTTTTAATTATAATTATTTCTGATGTTTTGGCCACACCTTGAATACATTTTTGCAAAACCTAAATTAGTCTGGCTGAGGTAGCATGAAACCAAAATAGAGCTTACTCTTCTCTGGTTCAATCAGAGCATCCTCCAAGGGCTGAGGAAGTTGACTGAAATAAGCAACTACAGTTCAGAGGCTTCTGGGGCTTAATTCACATTTCATCTCTGTCCCACAGTTGTTCCTGACACCAAACAGTTGTACATGGCAATTTGCATTAAATTATCTGCAGTGTGCAAGAATGAAACTCAGCAGTATGCCGCCTAGTGTCCAACCAATAGACACAAGAATCTTTTTTGATGGATAAACCTGTTGGTGTATGTGGTCTCCTAAGCAATCCACATGAGGTAGGAAGACAAAGTTCAAGCCACTGGTCTGAATTTGCACTCACACAGTAATTTCTCCCTAATATAAAGACAGTCTGTACCGTGGAAGCTATCCAGAAGTAGTGGTGATGGAATCATTGATACGGTCCTTTAATGCAGCCTTTGTCCTTGTTAGTGTCAGGGGTTTGCTACTAAGCAGGTGATTCCTCATACTTGAGGACTGTAACATTTTCGAGTTAACGTGCACAGCAACTCAGCCTGTTTTGCAAAAACACTTCTAGGATGTAGTTTAAATATAATGACCTAAAATTCCTCTGAAGCTGTTCCCAGTGGAACGTAAGCGCAAACACTTGGACAGTTTTGAGACAGCCACCTGCTTGCAGAAGTATAGAAAGCAAAATGTGCTCTATGTGGGCATTTGGGGGCTGAAGTTTTATGGGAAAGCTTGGCACGATCGCATGTGTTTACTCTTAGGAGCTGAGAACGTAATTATGTATTAACAGCAATAAACCTGAGCAGGGACAGTGAGTTTTTATGAGGGGCAGCCGAGCGTTCGGTCCTTCCCTCAGTCCGTAAGTAAAGGCAGACCGCTCTTTCCACTTGGGAGCTCAGGTCGTCTACTACAGGCGAGATGCGTTCATTCAAAAATGCAGAACTTGTAACGCTTTCGCAGCCGGAAGCGTAAAGCAACACCACGCTGAGGGGAAGAAAACTCCCAACCACCCACCCTGGAACCATGAGGCACGGCAGCGTGCACAGATAGTACTCCCCCCACTGTTAAAAAGAAAGAATGGGGAGAAAAATGTAATGAGAAAGGACTGCCCAGAGCGAGCACCCGGCCGGCGGCCGCGTCTCGGTGCTCACTGCTCATGTGCGGGCTGCTCCGCGCCAGCGCCCGGCTCCCGCCCGGCCCCACATTTCCCACCTGTCACCACAAGGGGTGTCCGGGACGCGGTGCCGCCGCGCGAGGCTCCAGCCGCCGGGCGGTGCGGAGCGGCGCGGAGCGGCGCGGTGCGGTGCGGCGCGGCGCGGTGCGGGCAGCCTGGCGGCTCAGCCCCGAGTGATTCCGTGACATTGAAGGAGGGATTCTCGCTGCTGCTCTTCAGGGATTGCTGTTGTCAGAGGGGAGAAGCAGATTTGGAGGAGGGGAGGGGGGGAGGCGGTGGGGGTGTGTGCATGTGTGAGGAGATGCGGAGCGCATTTGACTGAGGTGTCTGCCCACTGGGAAGCACTGCGAGAAGAGGCAGAGGCAGGCAGTGAGAGAGAAGAGGCAGGAGCAGGACTGAAGTGCAGAGCAGCTGTTTCCTAATACTCTGGTTCTTTTGGGTGCCTCAGTGAATGTGAACATGGATTCTGTCACTGAAATCTTCTTGAAGCTGCTGTTTCTCCTATCTGTTCATAACTGGCACTCGGCAGTGGCAGAGAATAAATGTAAGTATTGCATATGATTTAAAACTCCATCCAGAGTGTTCAAAAAACTTCCAGGATGTTTTATTTGCGTTTTGAATAAATAATATTTTTGAGTCAAATGCTTACTGCTTTGATACCATGACAGCAAGTTGCTAGGCTGAAAATTTTCTAAAACCCTTCCACAGATTTTTGTGATGAGCCTATGCACAGAATAGTGTTTTAAAGCTTGCAGTCTAAGAGTATCTGAAAGCAACGTTTTACTAAGGGATACGTGTTCAGCCCCATTTTCATTTTTATTTTCTGTTTGCAAGTGCAGCATTTTCCAAGGAATTGTGCCTTCCTTAGAAATTACTGGCCGATTTCTATTGTGTACTGTCTCAGCTTGGTTTTTAGCAATTTATAATTTTGAAAGCTGGTATCTGCGTCTCCTGAATTAAGCTGGCACTCAAATAACTAATGGATGTTACTGTGCAGTTCAGGAGCAATACAAATTTAACAAGGAAAAATGTGGATAGGAAGACTTTATGGTTTCTGCATTAACTGCTTGGGAAGTGTTGTTCATGCATGACTAAAGAAGAGAATGCTATCAGTTCCAGCAGAAAGTTTTTTTTTGTTTGATTTTTTTTTTTTTTTTTTAAATGAGTAATTCATAGTTAGCCAGTAGGGTGGTATTGCAAAATACAGTGATTATAGTTTTAAAGACAATCTGCCCTCTAGGAGGCAAATGTGATGCATATCTGAAAATCTCTGTTTGCAGTGTTGGATTAGATTAATTATCTGTAGATTAAAAATAAGATCATAATAATAAAAACTTACTAAGAAACTAATTTTCAGGTGTTTTGTCACAGTCCTGAGCTATTCTTGTTCCATTTGATTCATCTTCAGCAAGCTGAAGGATTTCATTTTGCATACATGTGGTAGACCAGTAGCCTAAATGCCAGATGCTTATTACGTGAACTGAGCATATTTTCTCCCCTTCTTGTGAAGGCACTGATTGTGCATCACAGGAATGGGGAGGGCAGGAGCAATGCCTTTATGGGAAGAAAGTGCCTGCCAAAGCAAGGAGGAATGTTCAGGAATAACCTTATAGCCCTGTGGCAGGGTACAGCTCCCTGGAAACATTTGAGCAATGTCAGAGAAGTTTGAAGTGCTGTATGGGTCTATAGCCCAGGGTTTTTGCATATGGATGGTTTGTAAACTAAACATGCTCCCATGAGCCAGACATTCACATTGCAGCACCAAAATGATCTTGTGCTGTCATTCAGTAATGATATCTCATTTGATACTCAAGTGCATAGTGTAGCCCTAAACATGAATACTAAGTTCCTCTTGTTAAACACCCTGCTGCAATACAGCCACAGCTTTAATTCTCTTCATCATTCTGCATTGTACAGTTTATGAATACATCCATTTTCACAAGACCATGATAATTGAATTGCACATTAATAGCATTTGGCACTATGCACAAAACTAAATCAGTTGCTTACAGGGAGGCATATTAAAACCAGTGCAAAAAAAGACTTGCATCACACAGCAAAGCAATAAAGCACTAGAGGTCACTCTTACAATTTAGCAAGCAAGGCTTGAGGAAAAGGCTCGAGCTTTTGCCTAACACAGGATTATGAAGGATAAAACAAATCATGTATGAAATACATTCACTACTGGCTTCCTCAAACACTTCTCAAAAATACCAAGTCATACTCAACTGCAGTATGAATTGAGTGACATGAGTAAACTTATTTTTTACATATATGTTATTATTTATAAATGTATAGTATTTATGAATAAGATCTAACTCCTATGTCAAAACACTCATCCGAACTTAAAAAGTAAGAACTCTCTCCATGTTACAGTCAAGGAAACTGATGGTGGGAAGAGTAAAGAGTAAGTGTTAACATGTGAAAAGAACTTGGCCAATCTAATGTATGGTATTGCTTTTCAAGATCTAATCGGGGGGAGGGGGGGGGGGGGAAAGAAGTTAAATCTCTGTATTATTTTGGAAGTGAACATTTCTGTGGGAAAGCTAGTTTAAAAGGTGACATCTTCCATCTCAGGGATCAAGGTATGAATTTGGTTAGTGTGTTAGGTTTCATAAAATGACCTCAGGAGAAAAGGATTTTCATAATTGCTGATTACAGTAGATATGCGCAGCAGCCATTATCTACTCAGTTGAAGTTACTTTACTCCTTTCTTCATGAGAAGTTGACTAAGAATCAAAATCTTTTTCAGTAGATGGTTCTACTATTCAATACATTTACAAAAGCAGGTGAATTTCAGTTTTCTTGCACAAATTTTGATGGCTAAATTGTCTAGTAGGCTGCCAGTCATCAAAGAAAACAAGATGTTTTAAAATTCTTCCTCTGAATGAATCAATTTTTATTATTTTAATTTTATGCTTCTTTCTTTATTATGAGATCCTGAATACCTAAGTTTTGCTTTGCCCTTCCTCAGACCAGCTGCCATTAGAAAAGACTTTTACACTTAACTTTGAAGTATCAATCGTAATGTTACTAAGTTAGTTATATAAACAAAATTTTGTGGATCAAAAATTGGTGTGTTCAGAATTATTTCTGCCCCAAAGGAATCACATTATTACTCTATAAGTAAAATTATTTTGAAGTTCTTAGGCTATCTGAAGGTGGCAGACCCAATCATCTAGAATATGAATGTTCATCTAGTGTTGTGGAGTTGATTGTTTTGTTTTGTTTGGCACTTTGGATTTTTTTTCCCTGAAAAATAACACTGACACTTCCAACAAATAGAGCCAGCAATTGCTGCTGGAAATTAAAATCTGTTAAAAGTTCTGTAGTACTGCTGTTTCATGCTTTCCTTTGCTTTCTTCCTTCCAAAGAACTGCACTTCCAAAGCAGTTGAAAGAAGTTTGAATAGCCCTAAGTAAGTAACTGTGTAGTTTTAAATCAAGTATTAAAGCAAGCACTCCTGTAAGTTGGTTGGTTTTTTTGGTTTTGGGTTTGTTTTTTTTTTTTTCCACTGGAGATAGGAAACATTTTTATTTTTTTGGGAACTGTCTCTACAGCTGTAAATCAGTAGGTTACTAAATCAGCCCTTGAGAACTTGCCAGAAATTGGTACTCTAATAGGTACAGTACTTTTAAAAAAAAAACCTCTCCAAAACTGAAGTGTAGCACAAAACATAATTAAACCCTCTACACATATCAACTCAACTGTGACTGAAAATTATTAAGGTTAGTTTTGACAGTGAATGGAAATAAAGAGAACAAATCTGGGACTTTCAATGGAAAAGCTCACCTCTCTATACCTACTTCTCTTTGCTAAAACTCTCTGGTTTTAAGAAGCTTTTATCAATTCAATTTAAATATTTGTACAGAAATGATAATAATTTCTATAAATGCAGTATAATTATCATTATTGCTATTACTATTATTATAGTTGATATTTTTAAATATCAGGGATTTCTTGCTAATGCCACAATAGAAGACCTACTCTAAAGCTGGTGGAAATTGACTGTTAATGATGCCGAAGTTTTCTAATACAAGGCTGAGTGATCACATACTTTGATTATATTATCAGATGCAAGTCATTGTACAAGTAATATCCCCAGGGAAGAGATTACTTGTTAGAAGGAAACTATTTTATCTTAAATTAAAAAATAATTTTATTCTGATGTTAATCCTCAGTACCAAACAGTTCTATAGACTTTATGGAATCACTTAAAAATATACTAATATTATGTTTATCACAAACAATTTAAATCAAAATGTAATTTTCTAGCATTTATTTGTGGTTGATGTGAACAGTAGGGCAGGAGAAAGTAGAAACTTCCATAATTTTCTTTCAGCATCATTAATATGTATCTTCTGTTTATTGCCATCTAGCTCTGTTTTGAGATAGCAGTGGAGACCCCATCAGAGATCAGGCCATCTCTGGGCAATTATTTACATGAATAAAACATTACAGACAGCTCTAGTATTGCATGGTTTTAGAATAGCAACATCAAAAGCTTGTATCAACATCAAATCCAAACCAATATCAATGGAAAAATCTATCAAAATATATTTCAGACTTTCAAGGTTGATAATTCGCAGACAGGCCTTGGCTTGATTATGCTGAGTATAATCAACAGTTTGCATCCCATTGCTCTGGGCTTTCAAATTCCCATGAACATATTTGTCCCCAGGCTCAGTCAGCAGGATGGATGAAGCAAATTTAGTCGTGATTGATGGATAGTGACAGACAAGTAATGACATTCTCAAAGAGGGATAGAATCAACCATAAAAATAAAATGCAGTAGGTTATATGTAAATTGTGTTGTCAGTACTAGTAATAACATCTGCATTATGTGTTAGGATCTACTGTGTTTTAGCTAAGTACCAGTGAGGAGTTCTGAAGCAATAACTAACTTTGTCACACCTGAATAATTTTGCAATCAGGACTATTCTCCTTTCTTTTTTACATGATAAGTAGGTGTAAACATGCAACTATACTCATCCAAAAGAAAGAGAACCTTTGGCTGAGGTGTTGTACCCAGTTATCTCACAAAATCATGTACACTTCTGTCATTGTATGTGAGGTACAGTGCTCAAACGTAGCATTTTTTCTGAATGTTTATATGCTGCAGTCGAAAACAGGAAATAGTTTGTCATATATAAATATATCTCATATATATGCCAGTATTCTGCCTACTGATTCATCTTCAGCAAGAACTTCACCAATCACAATTTCATAGTTTCTAACAAGTTTAGGTGGGAAAAAAAGATTAAATATCTCCCTCACTCCTTCTCACCCCCTCTGCCTCCCCACCCCAAGCAATCAAAATTATTAATAGTTAAATCGTTGAGAAGCGTTACAATTGTCCTATACTTACTTTCTTTTCACCCCAAGCTTTGGTGCTGCTTGTAAATTTGAGAGTTTAGCATGCAGTATTGCACAGGATTAGAGCTCTGTTTTATGGGAAAGTTAGAATTGCTTCCCAGTATGTTTGTATTTTTATTCCTTGTTAGATCCTCTCAGCAATGTGTTAACAAGGGTGGGAGCAGTGAGATACTAATTCACTAATTCACAGCAGTCTCCTTCTTAGAACACACATGGTAATTTTTTAAGAATGATAAAGAAATAACAAATAGTAAAATCAGTCATGTCTGTCAGTGACTCCAGAAGTTCACATTAACTTTATTTAACAGGTTTCTGAAGTGAAAAATTGGGATTTGTTCACATTCTATGAAGAAGGAATAAAAGCCAAAGCAGTAGTAATAACATTGATTTTAAAAAAAAAAATCTGTACAGTTGCTTGTTTGGGGTCTTTTTTGGTTTGGTTGGGGTTTTTTTACTGTTAAATATGAGTAAGGCTAAATGTTTCGGTAGATCAATCCAGTAGTTTGCAAATATAAAACACTTTTTTCTAATTTACACCTTGTAACTTTTGCAGTTAGGGCCTCTGCATTATTTCTAGATTAAAACTGAAAAAGAAGTATGTGTGTCTCATTACACTATCATGTATTATGTAAATATCATGACAAAAGTTGTCGTTCTAAAGTTGAAAACATTAAATCTATAGGAAATACAGTATATTGTCACAAAGAAAGTGGTTTTGCTCTATTTGTTTGTATGAAATGTTGTAGCTGTAATGATAGGGTTTAACCCATTGCAGTTAACTGAAATTTTAACTCTGTGACGTTTCGTGCTTACATTTTTTTTTTCATTTTTACTTGACTGCTGTGTGTGTTATATGTTTCAAGTGTGGCATTACAGACTAACGTTTGTCATGGGAATATGTTATAGGTCTCCTTCCATCAGTTGAAGTGTATGCCAGTAACCTTGAGTTAAATCTGTGAAAGAAGAGGGTTGGTGTCAAATTATTTTCCTTTCCAGAAGACATTTTTCAGTGTTTATTAGAAAATTGCTATGCTATTTTTTTAGTGAGCAAAATGTAGTGTGGACTGGGAGGTAGAAATGATACTGTTATATTCTACTTAATGAGTATTTTCAGTGCAACAATTTGAAAAGTGATTGAAATCCTGGAAACTTCTGACATTTTAAGTAGATTAAAATTAGTAACTACAGAATTATTATTTAAATACTATACTCACTTAATAGACTAGTGAAGAAAACTACCTCTAGGGTTTTAATTCTCAAAGGATAGAGGAAAAATATGGTTAGGAAATCTATCCAGCTGGGTAGCGGGTCTAATTACTTTTTTATTAAGTAGATCTCGTTACTTGGTTGTGCTCAAGAATAAGCTATTGCTTGTTTCTTGCTGTTAGAGTGCATGTTTGTTTCTATAACAATCTTTTTGCAATTAACATATTTACATATGTGGTCTTGAGGGAAAAAAAGATTAAAACCAGCATGTTGGAATATATGAATTTATCATTATTACTTAATATCATTCTTTATTCAGGCAGTTGCTGAAGAAGATTTTGCTCTTTTTCAGGTGTTTATCTGTCCACTTTTGAAGCTAAATAGAAAGTGTTTTTCAAAACCTAAAAACCGTGCTTTATAAAGATTTTTTATTTCTCTATTACCTCTGAAGTTTACCAGCAAAAACTTACCTGGTTTACCTGTTCAGAGTTATTGTGAAAACATAACTTTAAAAATACTGTAATTGACAAAGAAAATGAAGTCTCCCTCTCCCAATGACAGGCTGAGTTACATCCATAGAGACTGAATCACTTTGGTTAATTCACCTACAACATTGTGCTGTATCTTCCAGAAAATTAGACTGGGTATGTTCAACATGGATATTCTTTGGCTATCTGAAATTTTTGAGGGGAGACAGGAAAGCTTTTTTTCTTGAGGATTACATATTATGGTAGAGGTCATGTAATGTTTACTGCTGTGCAGTATTAATAAGAAAACACTCATTTTAAACTGGAAGACAGTTTGAATTAGAAATAACTAAACAAGAGCTGCAGAAAGGAGATGTTTCCCTGCATTTTCACTGCTTTATTTATTAGCAAATAAACTTTACTTTTGAGATATATGATGAACTGTGATGGTTTTGGCAGAGAGAGGAAAATTTGTATTTATCTTTCTAAAATTAAAAACCTGAAACTTGGATGTTTGCTTCTGAGCTAGTCCCTTTTTAGTCATGTGAGAAGAAGTAATTCTTATAGGAAGAAGTCATGCAGAAGATGGAAGGAGAAATCACATGCAAAGTTAATTATCTAGTGTAAGGCGATTTGCAGTGTAGAAGTACCATTTGTCTCATCACTCATTATGACTCAGTCTAGATAACTAGGTCAGCCATAGGCTTTGTAGGCATCATAACTTAACTGAGATGAGTTTGACTTCCATCAAAACATTCAACTCTAATTGAATGTTAGAAAAAAGTAGAGCAAGCCCTACTGACTGCCTTGTACAGTAATCACTGGCTACACCAATGCACTTGTGTTTGGTGTTCCCAGAGTCTCCCTTGTCTGTGTTTCAGATTTCACAAGGGATAAGGCTGCTGCTATTGGTAGTCCTAGATAAAATATAGGGACTAAATGAGGAACTGGAAATGTCCTACCAGTAAGACCATCTTTCACTCCTAAAAGGTTGAAATATATAGGTATTCTGACCAGACACAATAATCTGATAAAGTGAAAATGTCATTATTAAGATGGAGTTGCCTGTTCTACCTGAGACAGTTTCTACCCCTTTGATGAACCATGATTAAAGCTCCAGTTTATCCGACTCTTCTCAAAACATATTTTTCCTAGTAAAGAAAGCATCGAGTGAAAAGATTATGTATTATGAGCAAAATCAGCAGAATACTACAGCATTTCTATTTATAAAACAGTAATAAACCAGATAAAAGTATCTTGGTACTTTTATGGTTACTTTAAAGCCTTTTTACTATCCAGCATCTACTGATGGTTATAGACTTACTGTTACACAGACTAGAAAGCCCTTTAATGCTCCAAGCCAGCCAACTGTGGCGCTCACTGTAACTTCTTTTCCCTATGACAGAATGCCTGTCTTCTGTGCAGCAGTCTAGTTTGCAATAGTTTTGTAATCATGGTGAGAGTTACATGGTATTCTTTTTTTTTTTTTTAAAGAAAAGAAACCCCACAATCTTTAGTAAATCAGATTTTTTTTTTCCTTAAATCAATGAAAAAAGACTCTGCGTCTTGATGTCCTTATTCAACTAAAGCTCCAAGGGAAATCAATGGGAGGTTTGCCTAAATAAATATTGAATAAGAGCTTTAGAAAGAATGAGTTGAATATTCATTCAACAGTGATATGCTGCATAGTTTGAATATAACTGGTCTCTTTATTTCATTTCTATGTACCAGTCTTTTCATTTTGTCTTGTTTGGTGGACTCAGATACAGCACTGTGTAGCAAACAAGAATTACTCACTTGTCCCACTTGACAAAAAATAAATATGAGGAGAAAAAGACATTTAGAATTTTAACTAGTTCCTGTGGTTAGGGAATTTATATGCCTGCAGTGAAAAACTACTGCTCTGTTTTTCTAAGCCAATGATAACATATTTTTTTAAACCATCAAGATGATTGATTGTGATTTTAAGGGTGAAATAGCCCCTCAAAACTTACTACTTTCTGGAGTATCTGAATACAGTGGAGCACACTGAGCTGAGCTCTGCCCTCTAATTGAGAAGGTGCATTGCAGGAACTCTTATCAGCCTAAATGTGGAATTTAGAAGACTGTTCTTCAGTTGCACCATACCAGTGTTCTCTGGAGTGCCACTGTACCAATGTGATCATATTTCTGTCCTCAATCAAGGTCTATCTCAGAATCTGCTTTTCTACTTGTCCTTCAGTAATTAAGACTAAGAATATATCTTGGAGAGAGAAGGGATCACCATAAAACTTGTGAATTTAGCTTATTTACACCTATAAAAAACATATCTGTAAATGTATGTCATTTAATATGTTTCTTTCACTGTAAAAAATGGGGAAAATGGAGCAATAATGCGTTTTGGTCTCATTTCCTAATATACTTTTGAGAGGTCTGAACAAAACGACTAGAGGAGGACTATGACAGGATTTTGCTTATGGCACAGTTCTGGTAGAAATGTTATTCTGACTTAAAAAGCAATTAATTAAAACAAAAAAGTATTCAGTGATAGATGAGTCAGCCGTCAAACCTTTGTTTGGATTTCATAGCTGCACTGTAAGAGACAATCAGTGTAATATTTTTCAGCTGGATGAAACTTATAGCACATACTGCAATAAAGAAGTGTAAAAATCTCAGATGTCCTAAGGACAGCTGAAAGGTTAAAGGTAACTATCACACTCTCCTGAAGAAGCCTTTAAGTTATGTTAGGAAAGGTATAGGTTTCTGTTACAGGAGATCAGTTTTTCCATCTACTCCTCATCTGTTGTTAATGTGCTTTGGGATATGATGACTTTCTCTTTTTTCCCTTTCCTCCCTGAGGAATCAAAAAACCTCATCTGTACTCAACTGTAAACTTGTTTTGACTTTTGTGAACTATGATTATCTAATAGATCATTCTTATGCTGTGTAGCTGTGCTTTTCTTTGTCCTGATTCATTCTCCTTGGACAAGAAAACAAAGAAATTAAGAGATAGCAACTGGGGAAAAAGATGATTGATGTGCAAGTAGCATCATGCACACTTTTGTGCTATCTGCAATGAAGGGTTGTTATTTTTGAATCCTTCACAAAAAAATCTACATTTATTTGCTATCCTGTGGTAGCCCTGACATGGTTGAAAATCAGTTAGATTGCCCCAAATTTTGAGCAATGGGTAAGAGATGGATTCACAGTTACACTGAATTTGATCTCTTTTATCCTCATGGTCCTGTGGTAGAAAGTAAACTTTTTTTTTTTTTTAACACTTTGTGTCATGTCTTCAGGATGAAAATTCTACGTTGGGAAAGATTTCCTTCCTCCTTCTATCTCTGCTGGAACTACAAAATATGACATTTTGGTTTTTTGGGAAGGGTTGTAATGTATTCTCTGTAAACATTCTAGGTAAGGACAAACTGAGAAATCCTGACAGAGAATTCTCTGATCTAACTCTCAACTCTAGTATAAAGTCTGCAGGTGTGATGGAGGTTCTGAGGGGGTAGTTTCTGTTTTGATGTTTCTAATGTAATTTTGTAATGTCTCAGTGGATGTATTTCCAAGATACTGCCACAGGTGCTGAAAATGTATGTTGAATGGAATGAAATTATGTCATGTAGAAGTGCATGGTTGTGCATACTTGAACATTGTAGATTGAAAGGCATGATTCAAAAATGTACGAGTGAACTAATATCAGTAAACTGATACTATGATGGATCATAATGGCTTACTTTGCAAATATAGAATATGATGTTCATATTAACATTTTTTTGTAGTTAGTTATAGTTATTTGTATCCATATGTTGTTGAATGCTTTAACCACCTACCAGCAGATTTTTTTAAAATGAGAAATTCTTCTTTCACTATTTTTTTTTTGTTTGATACTAGCAACAGTGTTATGAGTTAATGATTCCATATATATTTAATTCTTTGTATTATTTTTATGTCTTTAATTAATGTAGAATTATATTTCATTTGTAAAACAACATGTTAAGTTGGATATGTCTCTTTTTCTCATTCAAGTTGGACAACTATAGCACAAAATTTAAACACGTAAGACCCAGACTCACGAGGATTTTGAAATGTTCCTCTTTTGTTTTTTATTTCCCTACCTTGTCAAATGCCTGTAGAGAGGTATATTTAGGAGAAAGCAGTGGTGAAGAAGGCGTTCCTCTGACTTTGGAACTGCACTACTAAAGCCATGTTAAAATCACGCTTAAAATAATAGGCAGTTTCTGTTATGAAGTAGGGTACTGTGTAGTGCAAAATGCCTTTTTAGATTAGAACACTGTAAATTACTGAATGTTTCTTACACTGTAATCTCTCATAAAACATGACCACATAAATGAGTGGTAAATGGCAGTGGGTGGCAAGCACTCAGTGTGTTACCAATTTGGAATATGAAGGGTGGTCTATTTTATAGTGTTCTTTAATGTCTGCCTAATATCACGATTCACTTAAATTTCTTCTAATCCAATAATTCAGTGTCATTTTTCCTCCAGTTAATCTTTGTCATCACTCAGAGAACAAATTCTATACCAGTTCATAGAGTTCTATACCAGTTCATAGAGTACTATCTGTAGTAGAAGGTGGACTTTGTCATGAAAGAGCAACTGTGTTACCCCTTCAGACTGAACAAATGTTTTCTTTTCAAAGCCTAACTGCAAGACTCAGAAGAAAATCAAACATCCTTTAAAACAGTAAGTTGTGTTATACTAGTTAAACTATTCTTGAGGAGTTTTTATTTTACTCCTCAAGGTGAGTAAAACACATTTGTGCTTGTATATAAAGAGAACCCCCCCGCCCCTAAAAACCACAAAACAAGACAATGAACAATACATTGGACATAATTCTCCTGTATTAAGTGGTTCCAAAAGGAATCTGTAAAGATGCTT
This sequence comes from Porphyrio hochstetteri, assembly GCA_020800305.1. Taxonomy (NCBI): domain Eukaryota; kingdom Metazoa; phylum Chordata; class Aves; order Gruiformes; family Rallidae; genus Porphyrio; species Porphyrio hochstetteri. The sequence continues at coordinate 49,078,727 of CM036938.1, read as the reverse complement.
CATGAGCAGACACCTTACATACACTTGCCCCAGCACCAATACTGTAGATGGTTGCATGGTGTACCTCAGCCCCCACTTGGCTCCATGCCTTGCCCCCACTTGGCTCCATGCCTTAGCCCCACTCTGCTGCCCAAAGGTGGTCCCTGAGAGCTTACTGGTATTCCAAGATGGCTACAAGACCACAAGGAGTCATTCAGCTCTGTCATTCTTTCTACTGTTCAATCTGTTCTGCAGTTGGGCCTTTTGCCATCCATGTCAGATCGTTCTTCTCAGTCACAAATTTACCACTGATGGGCAGTTACGATTTGAATTTCCCCTTCACCATTCTTGTGCCACCTATTAGGATTATTTTTTTTTTTAATTGTGAAGTCTAATTTTGTGGCTTATATTTTAAAATAGAATTTCCAGCAGACTGACATATAATACTGCTATTTAAGGTCTTAAGTGTGGGTATGAGTGAAACATGGATGTCCATGGCTAAGTCTGCTATGATTTCTAACGAAAAACTTAAGTAAAGATTCCTGGCCCAAATTTTTGAAGGACTTGAAAATTCATTAAATTACTTAGAAATCACTTAATGTGCAGAAAAATTTTAAAAAACAGTATTTTTGTCATTGTGGGATTTTTTCTTTTTTATTTGTTTGTTTGGTGTGGTTTGGTTTTTAATTGACTTAGTTTTAGATTTTTTCCAAGGGTGAAGTTTTCTGTAGTAGGAAATAATGTTACATGATTATTTAATGTTTTGATCATCAAAAAAAGGTTTGTAGATTTAGTGGTCCATCAGTGCCACAGTATTTTGTAAACTCCCTCCATTCCCTTTTCCAGACATTCAGATGCTGGATTGTTTCTTTTTACTGTGGCCTCCTTTCTTTCCTGTCAAGTTCTCCAAGAGATGGAATCTTCTCTATTTCTGACATGTGGTTTAGCTGCCAAGACTGGCATTGGTTACTTTGCAGTTTACCATTTCTTACTGCTACTGCAAAATTCAGAGATTTCATAATGATATGAGTAGTTCCTTACATCTTGGAATTCTTGCAAGTATATTTGAGGCAAAACTCATATAGACGGGAAGACTCTAATAGTCGCTTAAATCGTGTACTGCTGATTGCCCATCTGTAGCACATCATCTTCTGTGCTAGCAAATGGGTTTACTCACAAAGGTTGTTTGTGCAACTCAACAGTCTTTGCAGGTACAATGTTGCTAGCTTGCATAGTTTTTATGCTACCTTTTGGTATCATGCACCTTCTGTGAAACTCCAGTATGCAAACAATTAAACAAAATGAAAGCTTTCCAGGGATTTTTTTAAAAGATCTTACCTTTGTAATTATGGAACAGATAATAAAAACTTTTATGAGTTCTCTTAGTTAAGGCATGAACAATCTGCATGCAGCTCTCAAGGATTTCAAGTGTGGGTCCTGTTCTGGGCTTCCAGTCCTGGATATCTAAGGAAGGACTTGAGTAGGGACCAAGCTGGTGTCAGCAACTGTAAAATAGAAAGACCTTTTAAAAACATTGCTTCATTTTTCCCTTGCTTGGAGTCTCAGAGTGCTTGTCTATCATAGCTAGTTTTGATTTTTGATCTGAGCATTGACTGTTAGTCTCAGGTAACTTCTGTCCTTATTGATCAAACTCTAGGAACAAAACCACAAAGAAAATCCCACAGAGCAGAACGAACGGTATAATTTCATTTTCACGAGTTAAACTTCATAATACATTTATGTATGATATCAATTAATTCTTGAAGCTGGCAAGAATGTGTACTGTAAACAATGACTTTGCATACAGGTGTGGGGGTTTGTGACTTTTTTAGAATAAGTCATAATTTTACAATTTATTTTAATGGAAATGTTTAGCATATGTTTGCATCTTTTGAATGTTCTTCACACTGCAGTGCTCTCTTTGACCTCTATTTCGTGCTCAGTTTTTACATAGTTTTCCTGTTATGTTCATGGTTAATTGCATATGTGAATTTAATATAGGACACAAGTAGTTTAATTGCAAGCATCAATGCAGAAGCTGCCTAAGGATAGTAAGAAAAATACCTATTGTCTCTCTTCTGAGGAAGTTTTTCAGAGTTAATTTTAATACACATTCATAGGAAAAAATATAAATGCACAATGACAGAATCACAGAATCACAGAATGACTAGGTTGGGAAAGACCTTTAAGATCAAGTCCAACTGTACTGTCCTCTACTGGCATGAACATCTTTGGATGGGGGAGTTTGGATGCCTCATTCACAGCTACTGTGTATTGAGCTCACATTCAGTAGGAAGTAATGCATTTCCACATGACAGAAAGCTTATATTTCTCATTGGTAGCAGTTTTGACCCTTTCTTAGTTCTTCCATGTCACACCATTGAACAGAGGCTTCTATTTTTTTATTTTGGTGAAAACAGTGATTTGTGTCAAAAGATGAGATAAACAACCATGACAGTTGGTAAAGGCTGATTTTAAGACTTCTAGTGACAATTGGTGTTCTCTTTATTAGATTGCTGGATTCCATTTACAAGGTGAGCAGGAGTCTATATGGAGACTGTTCCTGATTGGTCTCTATGTGATTTTCTGAGCCAGACAGGTTCTAGAGCATGCTGTCACTGAATACCTTCTGTAGGAGAAACTAGCAAAGCTTTGCCAACAGCCAAAGACTGAAGGTGCTTTTGTTTGGGGATTTTTTGTGTATTGGTGGGTATGTGCCTCACAACACCTATGATGTTTCTGCTTTTAGGAAGAATATAAACTTTCTGCCTATTCCTTCTGGTTTAATTATGTTTTGGCATAATAGTAAGAGATACTAAAGAGTTATGAACTTTGGCTTCTTCAGCCAAGTGACAGACAAGGGGAAATTACATTATCACAGAATCATAGGGGTTGGAAGGGACCTCAGGAGATCATTGGGTCCAAACCCCTGCCAAAGCAGGCTCCCTAGCTCATATTGCAAGATAGGCGTCCATATGGGTCTTGAATATCTCCAGAGAAGGAGACTCCACCACCCCCCTGGGCAGCCTGTCCCAGGGCTCTGTCACCCTCACTGTGTAAAGGTTCTTCCCCATGTTGGTGTGGAACTTCCTGTGCTCCAATTTGCAGCCATTGCCCCCTGTCCTGTCTCCACAGAATACTGAAAAGAGGCTGGCCATTTCCCCCTGCATCCCATACTTAAGATATTTATAAACATTTATTAGGTCCCCCCTCAGTCTTCTTTTCTCCAGGCTAAACAGTCCCAGCTCACTCAGCCTTTCCTTATAGGGGAGATGCTCCAGGCCCTTAATAATCTTCGTAGCCCTCCTCTGGACTCTCTCCAGGAGGTCCTTGTATTTTTTGTACCAGGGAGCCCAGAACTGGACACAATACTCCAGGTGGGGCCTGACCAGGGCAGAGTAGAGGGGGATATCACCTCCTTCGACCTACTGGCCACGGTCCTTTTGATGCACCTCATGATCCCATTGGCCCTCTTGGCCACCAGGGCACAGTGCTGGTTCGTGGCCAACCTGTCACCTACCAGGACCCCCAGGTCCTTCTCCATAGAGCTCTTCTCAAGCAGGTCATTCACCAGTCTGTACTGATTTAAAGTTATTTCTTCCCCAGTGCAAGACTTGCTTTTATTCAGCCTCATTTGGTTTCTCCCTGCCCAGCTTTCCAGCCTGTCCAGGTCTCACTGGATGGCAGCGCAGTGTTCCTGCGTGTCAGCCACTTCTCCCAGCTTTGTATCATCAGGTACTTGCTGAGGGTGGATGCTATTCCCTCATCAAGGTCGCTGATGAAGATATTAAACAGGACTGGACGTAACACCAACCCCTGGGGATCACTGCTAGTAACAGGTCTCCAGCCAGACTCTGCTCCACTGATCACGACCCTCTGAGCTTGGTCAAACAGCCAGTTCTCAACCTACCTCCCTGTCCACTCTCTCTGCTTTGCTATCAGGATGTCATGGGAGACAGTATCAAAAGCCTTGCTGAAGTCAAGGTAGATGACATCCACTGCTCTCCCTCCATCCACCCAGCCGGTGATGAGATCAAAGAAGGCTATGAGATTGGTCGAGCACAATGTCCCCTTGGTGAATCCATGCTGACTACTCCTCATGAGCTTCTTCTCTTCCAATTGCTTGGAGATGGCATCCAGAACAAGCTGTTCCATAACCTTTCCAGGGACAGAGGTGAGACTGACTGGCCTGTAGTTGCTGGGATCCTCCTTCTTGCCCTTTTTAAAGACCAGAGTGACAATGGCCATCCTCCAGTCTTCAGGCACCTCTCCTGTTCTCCAAGAAATGGCAAGAAATGGCACTAAGCTGTACCAGGGCAGGTTCAGATTAGATGTTAGGAAAAAAATAATCTAAAAAAGCATCTAAAAAATAAAAAGGGTAGATGAGGTATTTATACGTATGGTTTAGCATAGGATAGGAGTAGTTGGACTTGATGGTCTTAAGGGTCTTTTCCAACGTAGTCATTCTGTGATTCTGTGTCTTGTCTTAATTTTTTTCAAATTGACTATGAACTTTCAAAAAACCTTGGTAACTCTAATCTTGTCTCAGGTCTGCCTTTATGTTTTAGGGAAACTGATTGGACATTGCTGATTATGCAGGTGCATGTGGTACAGGTGCATAACTGGATCCCTTCCTCTGTCCTTTTGCAATGTCTTCGCTTCAGGAGAAAGTTCCTTGTGAAGTTCAGTTAGGTAGATTGTACTTCTGTGTACCACAACAGCAAGTGAAACTGTACAATTGGATTCTGACCATGTGGTATAACTTCAAGGATCCATTGATTTCAAAACCTCATCTTGATTTATGTCTTTCATAGTGCAGTATTCAGCCCCAAAGCATAGCTTCTTCCCTCACTACCTCATCTGTCCCCTACCATCAGTTTAGGGTCTTGATCTAACGACAAGAAACACATGATCTGATATTAGCTAGGCACTTTCTTGATGAGAAAATGGATAGATTAATTATTAACATTATTAATTAGGGCAGGATTCATTAAGGAATAATGAAACATGTTGTTTTTTAGGCACCATGATACATTAGATCGGGGGGACTGAACAACATGATCTTTCGAGGTTCCTTCCAACCTTTAACATTCTGTGATTTGTGGTATCATTTGTTTTCTTTAAAGGTGAATCACATTTCTTTAAGAAGGCCAAAAAGACAAAGCCTATGGCAAAGCACAAACCTTTTGCATTTGCAGTGTTATATATACAACTACCTATGGCAACGTGAGGAGGCTGTGCTAAATAGAAGTTCCCCGTAAGGGGTTTCTTCTCCATCAGAATATGAAGACTGCTATCACTGAAAAAGGTTGAAGACAGACTTGAGAAGCTAGTGCCAAGACAGAACTGAAGAAATTCTTTCAGACAATGAATATGTTTCAGAAAAAGGAGCCCATACTTGTGCTGTGTATTATATATTTATGGTTTCAATGTTTGCCAAGAGAGCAAGATTTTATCATCTTCATCCCAAAATGATCCTTTTATATATAGCTTGATTAAAAAAAAAAAAAAGCTCATACAAAATTTTCGTTCTACTAAACAAAAAGACGTATTGATAAGAGGTTGATAATTTAGCTAACAAAGTCGTCAGAGCTTTGTGCGTTGGTCTCCTAACTATGAAGGCAAATTTCTCTCCAACTCCTATCTTTTTTGTTAAAAAAGAGTTATTGGACTGCAAGATTAATTCTGCAAGTAAATTGAAAATTAAATTATGCCTCAGAGGCCTTATTAATTCTTTTACAACAATTTTAAATGTGGTATTTATGATCATTCTTTTGGAATATTACTTTTATACAGTATTTCAGCTCAATTACAACATGAGGGAAGTGCAAAAAAAATTTTTCTTTCTTATTTTTCTGTCTCTTTTTGACAGATTTCATAATAATTTTGCAATACAGAAATAAATGTAAAAGGAGGATCCTTGTGCACTACCTGTGGTTTTCATTGTTTCAGATAGGCATCTGATTAGTTTTATTTATGTAATACTTACATAAATATGACACTGTTAACAACCTAAAGACAGCTAAGTTGCCTAGAGCAGGTGTGTATGTCCCCTCCATGGAGTGTTAAAGGCTAAGTTGGATGGGACATCAGCCAACCTGATTCAGTAGAGGGTGTCCCTGTCCACAGCAGGGGGGTTTGGTACTAGATGGTCCTTGAGGTCACTTCCAACCCAAACCATTCTGTGATGCTATGATTCTTCAGGCTGATTATACAGTCTATTTCACTGCTTTGTTGTGGGTTATTAGTTCAATAGAATTCTTTCATTCATCTGAGAACAAGCCATCAGTAATGCTGAATTTTATTTTCTATCCCACCACTTTATTCTTCTTTGTGAATGTGTAATGTAGATTGTGAAAATGACCCATAAAAAGGAAGATTTTTCCTTTCCATGAGTCTCCTAATTTAGAGTTCACAAAGTCATGATTTATTTTCTGCTCTCTTTTTCTTTCTTGTCTGTCCAAATGATTGAGGGTTGTGGATGAGATGCTACCCACTACCACTGGTCTATAGTAAATCGTTTATATCCATTTCTTTGAGATTGAGGTGTGGGTTTGTAATCCTTCATGTTTTGACATCAATTGAATGTGATAAATTTTAAGCATCCACTTGCTTTTTCACAGTGGTTCGTACTGGTAGGTAATTTTATGTCATCTTGTGACTGACTAATACACTTCACTCATGTCTATCTAATGAGCTTCTTACTTGAGCTGAAATTCTTATTTCCTGTCAAGTACATGACCTCACACTTTCTGGTGCCTGATTTTATTTTTCTGTTATTCTGACATCATCTAGTTCATTCTTATGAGATCTTGATTCTGCTCTGTATTTTACCTCTGAATTTTACAGGGAGATGAATTCATAAACACATCTCTATTTTGTGTTCCATGGTCTTAATGAAATTAAGGAATGCCTTGATTCCCAGACTATTAATTCCCATGCAGTTTGATTCTCCCCACTCAGTATGTCCCATTACCATTTTCCTTTCCTTATGCAGTATGTAGCTTTTCTCATCTACTCATGAATGACTAGCAATTTCCTATGTAACAATAGATAAAATTAGATACTCTTTTTCAATGTAAAAATTGCCTGTCATGGAAAACCACAGATTACTTGGACATGATGTACATTAGATAACCTTTGTTCCATTAGATTTAGTTTTCCATTTACCCCCATTTCCTTAAATTTTCATTCTTTTCGAAACTGTCCTAAAATTTCACCTATTGAACTCAGATTTACTGCTTTCTTCACGTCTTCCATTCTGTATTTATACTAGGGTATTGTCCAGTTGTTCACTAGCAATTTTCCCTGATACATAGGTTTATGGTGCTTGTTTCTGGATCTGTGGTATCTTATATCAGATTTACAGAGTTCAGGAATACAGACTTTATTCTGTATAGAGCTGGGGTTTTAAAATCTACTGCTGTTGATTTTTTTCCTTTTGTTCAGATTAACCATCCTGCTTCTGTCCATTTGGCCATCAATCACATTTCTCAATATTTTGATATTTTTGATATCATACTTGAGGAGAAACAAATAAACTTCCCATTTGTTATTAAACATTTTCATGTTTAGGAAATATGAATTTTGGTAAATTCTGTGAGTATTGCTTCTAAAAATACTTTGCATATACTTAATTTTACATTTGTTTTTTATTATTTTATGAAGGGACAATTCAGTTTAATTTTGTACTACTGTTTTTTCTTGTACTGGTTTTCTTGTACCAGTTTTCTTAATTTGTTTAAATCGAATAATATACCTGAGCTGTGGAAAATTAGTAGTTTGAATTTAATAAAATTACCTAGTAAGAATGAAGACCACTCACCACACAGAAACAAATATAACACCACAGTGAGTTCTGTGTGATCTCCTAAATGTGTTGTGCCAGATGGAAATGTTTTAGTTTTGCAGTGTATTATTTAAACAGGGGTGTTTTTTTGTTTTTGTTGTTGTTGTTTGGGGGTTTTTTAATAATTAAACACATCTCTCCTTTCAAAGATCTTCTGTAGAGGTTTTTTTTTCCATGTTCTTGGTTTTGTTTTAGAAGTTAGTGATCTGTGCCACTTAGTGTTTTTCAAGTGTTACATAGAATGTCACCAAGTGTGAAATTTGATTTTTTATAAGTATCTGTATTTGTATAGCTAGACATAACACTTAGATTACTAACTGTAAATAATTAAAGTGGTAGTATATAGATATCTGTCTGTATGACACAGAGGAAAATACTATGTTTTTCTTGAGAGGAAAGGTTTTGAACCTCTCTTGATATATATAAACCCAAAAGATATGATTAAATTGCGCTGCATTGCAACAGTAATGGCCCGTCATTTTGAATAAATACAAGCAGTTAAATGTAATGATTCTTTTATGGAAATGACTTTGGCTTATTCCCAATTTTTAGGGTACTTTTATAATGTAAATTTAAATAACTTTTAGCTAAAAATTACATTAAACAACAAGCAGCATAATTGTACCTCATCGAATTAAACTGAAAAAGAATTGCCACTGGATTATATTAAAATATGTGTTCTGTATGACATACACTCCCATAAGGTAACTATCCTTAGATACTGCTTCTTTCTTATTTACTTTATATTCCTTTGATAACAGAGGCAGGGTAGCTGTTTCTCTACTTGACTTAGGGTTTTGTTTGGTTGGTTATTCGTTTGCATAAAGAAAAAGATTAACGTTTCATAGCAACACAGTGCCTTCCCAACCCTGAAAAAAATACAGGAAGGAAGAAAGTAAACTTCATGATACTCTGGAACTGACTTGGGCTTTCAACAACTTTCAGTTTGTAAATTTTTGAGACTTTTGAAAGGAGAAAACATAGGATTTTACTTCTGCCTTAACATGCTAAAATAATTTTGACTAGCTGTAGAATGAGTCAGGCTGCAGTAATATTTCCTGATATTAAAAAATCTTTGAAATAAAGGTCTAGTTATCCACCTGCCATGTACATCTCTGCTTTTCATGGTTTGCAGTTTCAGGCGTTGCTTTTGATTTTTGCTTTATTTCCTGGCAGGCCCACCATGGACTCTCCTGCTAAAGGCCAAGGTTCTTAGTAATCTGTAAAAGGAAGACTGTAAAAGCTACTTATTAGCAGTCCAAACTTGAGCTGTTTTGTAAGCTCTCAATCTTGATACAGCCTTCTCCAACCTTGTTTTTTCTCATTAATATTTAAGACACCATTACTGCGTTCCTTCAGTCTCCACACACACACCGATGTTATGTGTGTGCACGTGCATGCACATATGCTAGTCTCTACTATAGCAGAGAAAAATTCCATTTCTTTCTACTGTTATTAAGCTTTATTTCTCTCACATTAAAAAACAAAACTGATGAGGACAATGAATAACAAAAAGAAAACCCAACAGTAAGATCACTCCTATGAATAAGGTTTTCTGTAAGGGGAAAAGCTTGGGAGGGACTGAAGCCTTTAACCCTTAAAAGACAGAATGTATTCATGCAGGTGTAAGTCATACTGGGACCTGTAAAAAAATGTGTGTTTGAAACTAATAAATAGGGCTGGAAGAAGAACTAGTTGGTGGAATTGAACTTCCAGTCCACTGCATGTGAAATAAGCTCTGTGAATGAATTAATTTTGTTTCTGTCTGAGGAGAAAAAAGAAAAGGCCAGCACTAAAAAAGATAACATCGTATGAATCTGTATCTTAGAGTGTAAGACTGAATATATATAGAGTGATGCAGACATTTTCAGCTATATTATAAAGGTTTACTGAGTGAGGTTTGTGATAATGTTCCTAATTTGGTTGAAACTAGGAAACAAAATGATAATTTAGACAGTAGAATCAAAACGGGAGACAAAAATAGTCATAAACTATTATGTATATGTCACATAATTGTTATGTCTTATTTCATAAGAGAAAGAAGTTAAACTGTATGTTTCTTTCCTCATGTATATATTCTAACTTCTTGGGTGAATTAGGAGAAAGTAACTCTCCAGTTGTATAATGCTTGGAAGACAGCCTCTAAGCCTTCTCTTGTTTCTTTTATACCATCTGGTACGTCTCAGAAATTTTCAGAAGGTAAATATCTTGAAGGTTTGACACACTCACATGTCATACTAAAGGGTATTGTGAACTAAGTAGGATGGATATAAATTCCTTTCAGTTTTGGTATATGTGTTGTACTACAACATGGAAAGAATGAGCTTCTGGTACAAGTCTGAGTGCAGAAAAGAAGGATCTTGCCTCTGGCATTTTGAAATACGTCTAGCTGGAGCAAATGTCATGAAAAGTAAACTGAACAAGAAGAGAGGCAGGAATCTTTCTGGCTAGTTCTGCTTCAAAGTAGGTAAGTAAATAAATATATCTGCCATTTTTCTCTTATTTGCTGTTATTTGTTTTTCTGGTAAATATTATGGGATTGCTCTGAAGGAGAATCTTCACAAATACTATAAAATGAGGAAAGACAGTTTCCGGTCTCCTGAATGCTACCATTCACTCTCTCAATCTAAAAGCATCAGCTTTAGTACCAAAACTGTACTAAATACTAGATTTTTAATTCCCTCTCCCCCCAAACCCCCAGCAGGTACTACTCTCCCCTCCTGCTTCTCCCCCCACTCCTCCCCCCTCAAAAAAAAAAAAAAAAATCCTATAAAAAAAGCTCTGCCAAATAACCATGGAAAAGAATAGATTTTTAGCAGGCTGACCTCAGAGGCTAATGGGTTGGAATCAGAAAACAGCCCTCCCAACCAGGATGACAGGTATGGATGACATTTACAGTTGTGTCCAAAAAACTCAGATGCACTTTACCATCTCTACTTCAATTCTGTTTCCCACAATAATAGATATGGAATCTGACAAAAAAATAAAATACAAAAAAATTAGAAGGATCACCTGCCATGACAGTTCAGGTAGTTACCTTCATTGATATAATATTTACATTACAGGCAGAAAAGCAAATCAACTTTTAAACTGATTTATAGTGTTGCTTTTTTCTTCCATTTTTTTCTTCCCCATTTCTTATCTCCAGCATGACAGTTTATTAAGAATCTTTATAGATAAATACAAAGACAGTGAACTAAATGTCTCAAATATCTCATCCTTTTATAAAAACAATTCTTGTTGTTGATTGGAAATTTTATTTTTTTACCATTCTAAACCCAATTTTATTTCATTGAAAAAAAATCCATTGGCATTTTAAATTAAATATTATTTTTATAGCAATTCAACTTGAATAAAATTCCTATTTAGTGCTGGACAGAAATATTTTAATCACCTATTATAAAGATAATTTCTATGATTCCAGGCTCTTGTCTTTGGGTTCTCTTAGCTCCATTAGTACCTGTTTTCTTAGTATATAATTTCTTAAATTGTATGTCCTGTAATGCACTGTAATCTTCATTTCATCTGAGCACCACAGAAAAGTAGGCTAATAAGAAAATGTGACAGAAAACAATGTGGATAAGTAAAGTACAGCTCCCATAAATATTTTGTTTTGTTACTTTGAACTGGCTAGAAATAGAATAGTCTAGATTCTTGTTTCACAAAGGTTGGGAATTATGGATCTTTTACTTTCATTTATATCTTTGACCCACAATGAGGGTGAAAAAAAAAGAGTCAAATGTCCGGATAAATCACCATTTCTTTCTTAATTCACTTTTCAATCTAATAAATCCTTCTTGACATGTGTGGATCAATACAGTTCAGTCAAACAGGATTTTGATGCCTACTCATCACATAATTCTCAGATGTAATGATCGTGTTCATCCATTTTAATTTAATACAGTAATTATTAAACATCATATGAAATACTAACCTGCCCAGAAGATCTCATTATTTCTATTCAAACTATTTATTTCCTGAAAATTGTAATTTCTTTATAGAAGCATTAATTTTTCTTTATGTAATACATTTGTTTGCTTTCTGTAATGATACTTCATATGAATGGCAATAACTACTTGTACAACCACTTTTTTTCCAAGGTACTCTTAATTCCCTGGATTTGCAGTGATTCCTGCATGAAGAAGATAGGTCCTCATGAGCATGAGACAGAGTTCATATGTACCTTATCTCCATATTTCCATCAAAATGCTTGCAGTCAGCTGGTTTATTGACAAAGTCATTAAGAAACATACGTTAAATTAAGTATGTATATTTGAAATATATAAAAAGTATTTTAATTATATAATTAATAAATATACATCTATTTACATACACATTCTAAATTTATTAAACAAATAAGTATGAAACAAGTATTATGCCAAGACTACATTTTACTCTTAAGATAACCGTCCGAAAGCCAGAAACATGAGCGTACAAACCTTGCAGAGGACAAAATTATAAAGTAACATAGAAATACTTACTAATTGGAGTTTGAGAAGTCCAAGTACTTGAACTGAAAGTTACATGCTCTGGCTCTACCTGTGCACCAACTGGAGAGTATTTCAGCAGTGGAACTTGATTATCTACTTCGTTATAAATTGCAAGGACGGTCATAAGTCTTGTTCTCCCTTCATTGCTGATTCCCAGGTATACTGCATGAGTCAGCGTGTGCCAGAAGTTTTAACATGGCCACACTGCCTGGGATGCTGGGAGAGTTCATCAAGATGAATAGAAGATTTTTGCTGCTGAATGGCCTCTATACCAGTCATATCACAAGTACATTTCATTCTAAGTGTAGTATTTATAAAGTGGTGTAACTTCCATTTGATAGTTTAAATAATTTCTTCATAAGGTCTAGAGTATCTGGACTTCTGGAGTATCGTTTCTCTGAAGGCAAACTGTGTCCAAAACAGAATGCTTCCAAGAATATCATGAAGTTCAGGAGTGGCAGTGTGCCATAATTTAACTTCAAGTCAAACAGTCAAGTAAAAAAAACAAAACAAACAACTTCTATAAGTCTTCTGAAACTTCTATAACTCTTTTCCTCAGAGTTCTTAACTAGTGCAATAATGCTACATGAGTTCTCTAGGAAAAGAAACAACAATTTTATGCTCTGTGCATTTTCTTAATGCCCTGACCATGTCATGCCTTAGACAGACAAAATTAAATTTACCAAGAAAAAATATAAATTATAAATGTTTGATAAAAACTATTTTCAGTCTTTGTAAAACTAGAAATAGTTAATGATATTATTGCCTTTGGGAATACTTGCGAATTTGTCAAAAACTCCTGCAAAGTATGTTTACAGAAGTTTTTATTTCCAAATGGAACTTTAAATGGACTTTCTGCAGAATTAAACATTTGAAGAGTATCTCATAATATCAGTTAAAAACAAATCTCCAGTGAATAACTAATGCCATTAAACTGTGTATGGTTAAATACAGTAATCTTTCAGTAAATCTTAGGAGAAAATTAGTAATAATAAAATTTCCTATTAAATTTTTAACAATTTATGAAGCTTAACAATCTACCTCTTTATGAAGTTTAAAAATCCTATTTCATTATAATAAAAATATTAGAATTGTTTTCTATGAAAAATATAGAAAAGCCTTTATAGTACAGAATTTACATTCTCTGTGGAATGCAAACACATTTTGCTTCCAAAACCAACTTCAATATTTTGTTCTTTACCATCTATTAATTTAATATATTCAAATTTATAATCTGTGGAATCAAGAGTAGATTTAACCTGCACAGAGTTAAAGGAGATAAAACATACTGTAAATTACAAAAACTATTAAAACCTTACCGATGCATTTGAATGTCTCTGACAATACTAAAGCTCTAGAGAAAAATATAGCTTAAACTGTCAAAGGGATTCTTCCTTCTTTTCTATTTTGGATGTTGTCTTGTAATTTCCACAGTCATTAATGCATCCCTTGGTAGATTTTATCATTTTGATCTGATAGCTTAGTAATCATAGAATCATAGAATCATAAAATCATAGAATGGTTTGAGTTGGAAGGGACCTTAAAGATCACCTAGTTAAACCCCCCCTGCCACAGGCAGGGAAACCGTCCACCCGAACAGGTTGCCAAAAGCACCGGCCAACCTGGCCTTGAACATTTCCAAGCAGGCAGCATCAAACACAATTCTGGGAAACCTGTTAAGTGCCTCACCGTCCTCACAGTAAACAATTTCTTTCTCATATCTGATCTAAGTCTACCCTCTTTCAGTTTAAAGCTATCAATTCTTTGTCCTATCAGTGCATGCTCTTGTAAACTCTTGTAAACAGCCTCTTTCCAGCTCTATTTTATGCCCTCTTCAGGTACTGGAAGGCTGCTACAAGTTCTGCAGGCTGAACAAGTCAAACTCTCTCAGCCTGTCTTCAGAGGAAGGGTCCCCCAGCGCTCCAATCATCTGCATGGACCCTCCTCTGGGCTCCAGCAGCCCCATGTCCTTTTCATGTTGGAGGCCCCAGAGCTGCTTTCAGTACACCAGATAGGGTATCATGACAGCAGAGTGAAGTGGGAGAATGTTTCTTCTGATGCAGGCCAAGAAATGGCTGGCTTTCTGGCCTGCAAGCGTACATTGTCAGGTCACGTTTGGCTTATTGGCCACCAACACTCCCAAGTCCGTTGTCTCAGACCTGATCTCAATCCACTCTCCTCCCACTCAGTTTTTGTGCTCAGGATTGCCTTGACCCACATGAAGGACCTTGCACTTGGCCATGTTGAACTTCATAGACAAAATTCCAAGTGTTTCTGAAAACTCCTCAGTTCATTTCTGTCCAGTAAGGGGTTTGTAGAATGGTTGTCCTGTTTGTGATACTTGAAAACAGCTATTCTCTTTCATTTATACCTTTCCTTTCAAAATGAAATAAAAATAGGGAAATTCAAGGTGTAACCTTTTTCTAATGCCAGTATATTGTTGGGTTTTTTATGCCTTGTTTCTGACTGGTTGTCCTAGTTCTGTCCAGGACAGAGTTACCTTCTGCAAGCAGCCAGCACAGGTGAACAGAGTAGGCCTAGGCTGTTTTCCATGCCACGTAACACCACTCTGCCATAACATGGGCTGGTAGGGAGGGGCGGTTCAGCGCAGCTCCAGGACAGTCCAAGTGTTGTCAGGTGTTAGGTCAACCATTGAATCAGCCCTTGTGCAATGTTACCACTGGGTCAGGTTGGTAAATTGCTCAGTGTTATCACCAGGGGTGTAAGTTCATTCTGCCCCAAACTTTGTTATTGTTCCTTTTTTGCAGTGTTGTCAATAAACTGTTCTTATCCAAACTTACAGGGGCTCTGTCTGTTTTCTCCACTGGTGAAGGGGTGAGCAGGCAACTCATGGTCCTCGACCGCTGCCTGGGGCTGAACCACCATATTGGTGTAGAAATAAAATAACGTTAATATATTCTGAGCTACACAGAGTATTTCTAGAGTTAAGTAGCACCTATGCATGGTCATACTTACCTGAAAGAAAAAAAAAAAAAACAAAACTGATTCCCCATGTTGAACACATATGCATTCTGGATTTATTGCAAAATAGAAGTCATTGCAAAGGATAAAAAATAAACCCTGTCTCGTCCCAGACAATCATTATTCCAGGCTAGTACACAGGTTAAAGCTAACTGTAGAAAAGATGCTGTTGAAAAACTAGAGGTATGAGTAAAGGTCTGAGGCAAGGACTGAGAAGGAGCTAGCCCATCAAATAATTTTTTGGGCGTAAGTTAACTGTATTCTTTGCATTTCCTCAAGGCATCAGGTTGGTGACAGGTGACAGGTGACTACTTTGGTAACAATTATCACTTTATTTAAAGAGCACATACTCTCATAGGATTGCTCCACCATCTACTAGACTTAGTTTTTACCTTGTGATTTCATTTTCTCTCTGCTTTACCCACATTTCAATTAAAAAAAGAAAAGGAAATTAAATGAAATTAAGGCTTTCCTACAGGATGCGTTAGCAGATATTTTGTTGGTATTAATTATGGAATTATCTCTCTTCCACAGTACATTACTGTGGAACTAATTAATTGATATATGAATTAATATCTTACAGTGAATTTTAAAAGAATAAAAGTTTTCTTTAATTTTCCTTTTAGCACTTTGACTCTTAGATTTTTTATATTTTTAAGCAAATTTTAGTATTTATTCTTACTAGAGTCCTTTAGCTTTAGGTAGAATTCAACTTTAGGTAGAATGTCAAGGTTTATAATGCTTCTTTATTGAAATGATTGATATCTTACAGTCATTGTAACATTTGAGAACTGCTAGGACCTTCTTTTCTTTTGAAATACAACCTTTTTCCATACTAGGAAAATAGAAAGAGACCTCAAATATATATTAAAGTACATTCCAACATAGGAAATCTAGGTAAGGCATGTGGGAGCATCAACTTGGTTTTGTGTCTGAAAGCTGTGAAGTTCCTCAAAATGAAGCATGGCTTTCTTCCCTTTGAGTAATCATAGAATATGTTTATAACAAAGGAGTTTATATTTTGAACTTTCCGAGAAGGAAAAAGTATTTACAGTGTTTACACAGAAATCTAAATACTAACAACAACACAAACCCCATCCTAAGAAATTTCAGGAGAATTCAAACCAAAATCAATAGCTAGATGTGAATATGGGGTTTGTAAATAGCTGAATATCTTCATTACCATACCTCTTTCTACTAGATATTTCATCTAGTTAATATGGGACTTCTTTTATGCACATACTCTGAGGTAAACTCATCATGTATTAAACATAAGCAACTGTGATATGTCCCATGTTTACTTAAGCGCACTTTGAGAATCCAAAATTACTCTTCAGCTAAGAAACAGCTATAATTAGAGAAATACTGTTGCTTCTTTCAGAGGGATTTTATCACCATGTATTATATTTTGATACTTAAATGAAAGTGCTGATAGTTTTTGAAGTACTTTATTGATCGCACAGTCGGTTTGAAGTGTAATCTTAAGGAAGAAAAATTACTAACCAATGAATAAAGACAAGCTTCCCCCAAATAGTTGTACTTAATACTTGCAAAGTTCTTTAGTCTTGTATGTTAATGTAATTTCCTCTGAATGCTTGTTTAACTGTGAGCACTACAAGATCTCACCTTCATTTTCTGAAATAAAAATACTTTTCTAGTGATTTATTTCAGTGGTGATTTTGAGTGCTTTAATTTATACATAATATCAGTATATTAAGTGACTGCAGGACTGTCATATGGAAAATACATTCAGAAATGTTGCTGTAGAAGATCAAGTAACAATTGAAACAAAGATGTGATTTACTCATAACAGAAGTCAATGCAGTCATAATGACTTATACTTTTCTCCTGCTTATCATCTCTTCTGAGGGAAAAGAGGAAACACTGTAATGTTTTAGAAACAAGAACTCCTCTTGCTTTCATAATTTAAAGCAATAAGATAGCTGATGACTTGATGACCTGAAGATTCATTCTTCTGAGAGGGATCTGCAGGACTAGAAGCTGCTATACTGTGTCCTATATCATACCAGTTCTTGCCTTCCATTCCTGGTATGAATGTTAAAGGGAAGCCTACATGATTTTTGACAGCAAAAGTCTTTGCAGGCCTAGTAAAATATCAGAACATAGGAATCCCATTGGAATATTCCTTTTACCTATATTCAACATGGGTATAACTATGTAACTTCACTCCCTGAGGCAGCTGATTCTGGTTATTTCATTGTTGTAATGACATTGGGTGAGAATTAACTTACTTGAAAATTATAGGGAAGATAAATCTGACAATGCCATATTGTGACCAAGAAAAAGCAGTAAATAACATAGTTATGGGAAATTAGTAGTTGAGATACAGCTTTTCAGTTTAAATCAGGTAAAATCCTCACAATATGATCACATTGAATTCTATCAGTTTCATTTCAATATTTCTATATTTAGTGGTGACTACACTGATCTGGACTAGCATGATGCTACTGTGCTTTTTAGGTTACAATTTGAATGTGGTGCCATGAACACAGGGAGCTTCCACTGAATTTATGTAATAATAATAATAATAATAATAATAATAATAATAATAGTAATAATAATGATGATGATGATGTAGAAGTCCTTATTTTCATGTGATTCTTACCCAAATCACTGTTGAAGTCATAATGCAAAACACCATAATTTAAAATGGTCCTCTGTCTTTCTTCTCTGTGTGGCATTCTGTGGCTTCTGTTCAAATTCAAGCAGTAGAGCTTTATTTAATCAGAATCCTACGCTTATCCTTTCCTGAGACAAAGAATTTTGGTACTTAGGGTATGCTTTCTTCAAGTCAAGTCAAAAAATGATGAAAATTTTTTTTCAAAATAGAATGCTGAAATCTGAGTCTATTCAACATCACTGTGCTATCTAGTCTTAAAAATGTAACTAAAAGGGAAAAAAGTAAAACAAACCAGCATATTCTGTGCATTATAGATTTGTTCTTTCAAAGAAAACATTGCATCAGTTCAAAAGCTTTAAGTCATTTTAATAAGGCCAGTTGGGAATGAGCTTTCAAAAAAACTCTGAAAGGTTTGCTTTATATTTTAATATTAAAAGTGGTTATTGTGCAAAAAAGAGAAGAAATAGGAAACAATATCCCTACTTTCTACCAGTAACTTACTTAGAAAAATGTAAAATTAACAGTGTGTAACACTGATCTTACTCTTTCACTATTTTTTCACTGTGTACCCTGTTGTACTCTACCGTTATAAACTAACTACTAAATTCAATGTATGCCTACAAATCATAGAGAAAATTTGCATGATGTTATTTTGAGCTGCTTCGCCATTTAAATCTATGTGTGCAGGTGCAAGGCATTAATCAGTGTTTTGGACATTTATTGGGGAGCTTCCTTATTCAGTGCCACTTACTGTGTCAGAACAACAGAAAGATGTGATATAAAGTAGTGGTTAAAGTCCTTTCTCTGCCCTAGACTGGTCAGGCAAAGCATGGTGCCATTGTTCTGCTTAGGCTACAGTTTGAATGTGGAGCCAGGTACACACTGCACTTGTGCAAAACCCCCAAAAACCTTACTGTAAAGAAAACATTATCCAACCCACTGCTGAAGTCATAACGCTGAGTTATCATAACTTAAAATGGGCTGTGGCCCATTATTTTATTTCCTGGTGTGGCATAGTTCCTTCTGCTGTGTTTTATTCTGACAATTAATACCATCAGTTTTGTGAGATTTCGGTGCTATGGTTTCTATAGGAGGATTTATCCAAATGTCATACAAATACTTTTTTTTTTTTTTTTTCCCAGGTTTCATTCAGATTATTATTGTTGTTTTCGTAGCAGCATCAGGAGCCATAGCAGCAGTATCTGGTTGTTCAGGTAGAGCTGTGCCAAATTTCAGTTTAACAGAGAAAATTATCTGGGGAGATTTTCAGAGAAACATACTGAAATATAGCATGCAGTGAGACTTTCATTGCTTACCACTGAGATGGTGGGAGTGAATCTATAAACCAAGTGGATTATTGAAAGGAACATACTTTGATTTGGCCTTCTTGCTGGGACACTGTTGTCTTGCCAGCTGGTAATTTTCCTATGCTGCCTTCTCTTTACTGGTTTTGGACTGTGTCAATGCCTATTGAGCTTCTCACCAAACATTGATTTGTTTTATTTTAGGGAGTAACTAATTGCTGAAAAATTCATTCCTATGTAGAGTGTATACAACACTTACACTTTCCTACTGCTTGTAGGAAAGTAAATGATACATAGATAAACCTGCATATAAAAGCAGAATTATCCTTACTGGATCTCTGTGCATGGCTGAAATTGGTAGGTATTTTCTCTACAAAGTGTGCATTGTGAGGCTTTTTATTTGTGGAATTGACCATGGTATTTTATTTTTAGTCATATTGCTGTCGAATATTTACCTTGGAAGACATGGGAGAGACATTGCAAATGAGGTGCACGTGTTTTGAAAGCAGGCAGGTCAAGGAGAGAATAGAAGGCAATGTGGAAGGAAAAAAATAAGTCTTTCTGGGTCTTTAGCAGAGTTTGAAGATGAGTTAGCCTTTAAGAGCTAATGAAGCACTTGAAGAAGGGCATCACAGTTCACTCCCTAGTTGAGATGTCTCCAAGTGGTGTTTTCTGTGACAGTCCCAAAGAGGCAAAACCTGAAATGATGTAGGAAGTTCGAAACAGTGTAAGTGCTTCATAAGGATTTATAAGCAATATAGTTGAGTAAAAAAGTGAGACACATAGAAATCTTTCTGATTAGGGTTAATTGTCTGACTCTGTGGGCTCTCACTTTTTTATGGAAAGAAGTTTAACAAACTTACTTCCCTTGTCCCTTCTGAATTGACTGAAAGTTAATTTAATGTGATTTAAAGTATAAGATATTCTTTATCTACATACGCAGTTTGGAACATTCAGGCAGATGTGTTAGCTTCCAAAATTCTTCTTCCACACCATGCAAAAGATAATAGTGTGTGACTCCAGTCCAGCTGAAGGGACCGGTGGAAAATGGCACCAGAAAGGAAGAAGTATCTTTCAGAAAAACAGTAATTGAGAAGCACTGTAGCATGTAGTGAAATGCAATGAGGTGGGAAAGCTGAAGCTCATAGTTTGTAAGGACTCTGTAACATTTCTGCTGTAACACTTGTGATGTAAGTTCCTGTACATTTTTCTAACTTTAATTGTATCTGTGTATAAGGTATTATAGATAAATACAGAAGTTACATGAAGATATTTTCTCTGTTTAAAATTTCCCATGTTTAGAACACTTCATTTTCAGAAAATTCATTAAGAATGCACAGGCATTCTTTTGAAATATAAGGATCCATATATTTCAATATTTAAGAAGCTTTTCTAGTTAATCTTCCTTTTTATTTTTTAATGTTTTCATTACATCTTTTTAATGAGGGCAGATTCCACCATGCATGCCAGTGAAATCAATAGTCTATTATGTTGTTTCCTATACTTGATATCACATCTCAGTAGATTTCCATTATTAAAAAAAAAAGAAGTATCAACTGCTTGCAGTCCATGAATGTCCATTGTCCTGGTTCTAGCCAGTACAGGGTCAACCTCTCCAAGCAGCCAGCACAGGTGAGCTGAGCTATCCCAGGCTGTTTTCCACACCAGCAGATATCACTCCCCTGTAAAAGGGGCTGGTTGGGGAAGGGTGCTCCTGGGTGCCTCTAGGGCAGTCTGGGTGAGGCCATGGTGTTGGGTAATACTCTCTAATCCTCTGGTCAGTAAAGTACTCTGTATTGTCACGGGGTGTGAGTGTAATTGATTGCTATTTTTTTTATTTTCATTGTGATTTTGTCAGTAAACTGTCCTTATCCCAGCCATGGAGGCTTTGTCTGTTTCTTCTCCAGGAGTGAGCAAGTTGCATGTGATGCTCAGCCACTGCCTTGGGCAGAACCACCACATCCATGTGTTCTAAAAAGTCCATGATGTATATATTATATTTTATTTAACATATTATAAACTGATTAAAAAACCTTTTAAGTGAAAAGGAGTAGTATTTGGACTTCAATGGAGTGATAGATTTTAGTGACAGAAACAAACCTTCATAAAGACTTAGACATGATGTATGAAGACAAAGCAGAGTAATAGTAAATGGGTTTGAGTTTAGTACAGGACTTCAGGGCAGGTTTAATATTCAGATCACTTGAACTTAAAACTTTCAGTAATTATCTGAAGGAGTAAATGACATATTAATTAGAAATCTGTGATAAAAGCACTTCTAATTTTATGTACATGCATAAAGTTTAATCATGTGACGTATTGCTGTATAAGTCTTTGATTAAAAGATTTGCATTCTATGTCATTAATGTAGGGCATCTTAAATTGCATTAAAAAGTGCATTAATGCCAATCTCAAAATGTGTGGCTGTAAATAAGGTGATATCAATAGACTGACCTTTGCGTAGAAGGATGCCGCAGAGACAAGTACTTCATCCTGTCCTATTCTGTCAATGACATACACTAGGATTAAAAAAAAAGAAAACAAAACCAAAAAAACAAAACCACAGACATAATAATTACAGATAATGTAAATAATTTTTAAAAATAATTAAAAAAGAAAAGACAGGTAGCTAGTCATCAGAGGAGGATCTGAATTGTCTAGTTACATATTCACAATACAAAAAATGTGCTTTACTGAGATAAATGTAGATTGGGTAGTATGGTGTACATTTGGGATCTACCTATTCAGGCTACATCCATTAAATGGGAAAGCATACCAAGAAGTACCGACCTAAGAAATGCTTAAGACAGCATTATGGAAAACTTCATGATGGGACCTGTGCAATGTCCTTGGCAAAGGTTTGACAAATACACTATCTGGAAGTAATTGAAAAAAAGAAATGAGTAGAAGTTAGGAATCAGTTTGCTTTCAGCACACAGCACTGTCCTCTGCTACTTATGTATGTGCTGGTAGCTTTCCTTCAAAAAAGATATGCAAATGCTGATAGTTAAAATTAAGCTGATAAAGTGATGCAGAGGGTGGAAAATAAGACTTGCAGAACAAGACTAAAGAAATTTTCTTACTTATTGGAGAGGTGTTTTGCTCACCTTCTGCATAAACTTGCACTTGAAATAATATAACTGATAGCAAAGATAGGAGATTTTTCATTTGTATGGAGAGAAGATAACAAGATTGAAAGGCTTACAACTGACCATAGACCTAAGATTTTATCTTAGAAATCTAATCTCTGAAAAAGCTATTATTTCCTATCAGAAAATGTATTTAAATGTATAAAATTATGAAGAAAAAGGTGAATTTACAACACTGCAAAATACAATTAGACTGCATATGTATGAACTATTGGCTTTCTGTTTTGTTTCTGGAACAATTTTATAGTCTGTAAGTAGAGTCAATTGGCTATTGATCTTTTTAATCCTGAAATTAATAAGTGTGTCCACTTTCTTGTTTCCACTTTTCCTATAGTGCCATGACAAGGATTTTATCTGTACTGCCTCCAGCACTCTCAGACCTGTTTACTTAATTACTTGTGCCGGATCCTTTCAAGCAGAGCAGAGCTAGCACTGTGCCTTTAGAAGTGCTGGTCATGGGCCAGAGTACTAACTAGTTTGACTCCTGTCTTTGACCAAATCATCAACAGAAGTCATCAGCTCCATGCCTATCATTGCTTCCCCTTGCAGATTCCTTCTTAGCATTTATCTTTTATCCAAATTAATTGTGTCTAAATTATATCTCTGTGATACTTGCTAGAAGTATTTTGATGCCATTGTTCCTTCATCTGAAGCCTCAGCTTTGAGAATGGAAGGCAAGTGCTTTGTATTTGAAAAGAAAACTAGAGCTATTAAAGGCTCATTGAACAACTACAAGTGGTATCGACAGGCTGAGAGTTGTGGTTATTCAGCATGGAGAAGGGAAGGCTACAGGTAAACTTTATTGCAGCCTTCCAGTCCTTGAATGGGGACTACGTGAGAGCTGGAGAGGGGCTGTAAACAGCTACTTGGGCATGTAGTGATAGGACAAGGGGTAATGGCTTTAAATTGAAAGAGGCTAGATTTATATCACATATTAGGTTATATATCTTTACTGTGAAGGTGATGAGGCATGAGAGCAGGTTGCCAAGAGAGGTTGTGGTTGAGGTCGTTTCAACTGGCAGTGTTCAAGGCCAGGCTGGATGGTGCTTTGAACAACCTGGTCTTGTGGAGGTTGTCTGTGCGCATGGAAGGGGTTTGGAACTAAATGGTCTTTAAGGTCCCTTTCAACCCAAACCATCTCTGATTCTATGATTGATGCTATAATTCTATTATACCGTCAGAGATATTTTAAAAAATATCTTACCTTACCAGAGATGCAATCCCTGACAATGATAGTCACAAATCCACGTTTATGCCAAATGACCCAGCTGCAGTGGTCTCCTAATCAATAAATGTGTTTCTGTGGCAGGTGTACAGGAAGTTACTAGTGAACTCTTGCACTTCTCTTGCAAGGGAGTATTTTGCTATGCTAGTAGTGATAGCAATGCAAAACAAAATATTGATAGAAGTGCTAAAACCATGAGACTTAGAAAACCTTACCTATAATCATTTCTCCCTGAAGAATATTCACACTCCTTCCCTCCACCCTGCTTAAAAGCAAGTAGATATTTTTCCTGCATACATGTTACCTCTTAATATACAGCCAGATCTACAGATAAGAAAGAGCATTAATGTTTCCACTGAGTGTATTGGCAATTAAGTTTTAATAAATATATAATATTGTCATTATGTGTAGTTATAGATATTTGTTGCAGTAAAAAGTTGGCTGGGAATCAGTGCTAGAGCATAATAGCTGCAGGACTGGAGCAGAAAGCGGAGCCAAGGGGATTCAATGTTTCAGCAGTTTGTCTGTGGGAAGCATCGTGCAGACTCAGAGTATTGCTACCGATTTGTAAAGCTGTCCTTAGAGAGGCTGCCTAAAGTGGTTAACATCCAGGAATCACACAGTTCCTAAAGTTTTGTTTCTAGGATGAATGTTAAAAATGTAATTTCTTTTGATATGAAAAAGAAAATACTAAAAAATTGTGAGTTTCTCTTTTTCTGTTGTTGTTTCTATCTTCTAATGTAATTTTTAGACTGGGTAGTATCTTTCCAAATATGAAGAACTTTCTATTTGTGGACTATTTAAGACTGTTTTGTTTAATGTGATTATAAAAATGGTACTCTCAGAGAGAAAGTAAATATTCATTTGCTTGAATATGGCTTTCCTTCTGTCAATTTCATTGCCAGAATCCTGGATTGCTTTTTTTGTTTTGTTTTGGCACTGAAGTATATTGCTTATTTCTCTATGTAGCACTTTGATACAAATTTTGCCTCCTTTCTAACATTAAATACAAAAAGTTTTTTTCTTGGGTGAAATAAAATCCAATGAATAATCTCTACATTTAAGCTAATTCTGATTTAATAAAATAAACGTTAAAGCTATAATTGAAAAAAAAAACACAAACAAACAATCCCTTCCCTCTTCTCTGTGAATTCTTTCTGCATGTGCTAGATTAGGAGTAAGAAAAATGGTTTTGGTATTCTTCTGGTAATAAGGCATTTGAAATACCCTGATTTTGGTAGAGATGATTTTTATTGATCTTCTGAAAAAAATTACTAAAATCTGTTTATGTGATTCCATATGAATAAACATCATATTGAAATATTACAAATTTTAAAATATAATCAGGTAATACCATGAGGAGGCCTGCATGCATGCACAAGGAACTACTGGACAAATTCAGGTCAAAAAAGGTGTTTTGTTTTCTATCTACAGAGAGTGGAAGCAAGGAACTGGTAACCTGGGAGGACTACAGAGTTGTCCAAGCAGACAGAGATGAGGTTAGAAAAACTAAAGCCTTGACAGAATTGAATCTGGCCAGAGATGTCAAGGGCAACAAGAAAAGCTTCTATAAGTAGATTTAGTGATAAATGGAAGACTAGGGGAAATGTGGCACCCCTTCCAGAATGATATGGGAGACCTCATTACCCAAGATAGGGGTAAGGACTATTTTGCCTCTGTCTTCATCAACAGGGTGTCAAGTTGCAGGAGGCGGAGGCAGGGACTGGAAGATCATGTTCAAGGTCATCTAAGGAACCTGAAGTTATATATGTCCATGGGACCTGATGAGATGCAGCAGTGGGTCCTGAGAGAACAGATGGATGAAGGGGCTAAGACACTCTCCACCATATCGGAGAAGTCATGGAAGTCGGGTAAACTTCCCAGTGACTGGAAATAGATAAAAATAACCTCCATTTTTAAAAAGGAATAAAAGGAAGGCCCAGGGAACTACAGACCAGTCAGTCTCACCTCTATGCCCAGCAAGATCATGGAGTACATCATCCTGAAAAGTATGCTAAAGCACATGGAGAATAAGGAGGTGATTGGTGACATGTAACATGACATCACTAAGGGCAAATCATGCCTAACAAATTTGGTGGCCTTCTATAACAGTATTACACTGTTGGTGGAAAAGGGTAAAAAACTGATGTCATATACCTGAACCTGTGCAAAGCATTTGTCATTGTCCTGCACAGTATCTTGTCTCTAAATTGATGAGACACGGATTCAATGGATGGACCACTCAGTGGGTAAGAAATTGGCAGTATGGTAACACTCAGTAGTTTGATGTCCACTTGGAGGTCACCAAGGAGTGGCATTCCTCTGGGATCAGTATTGGGACCAGCTGGGGTCAGTATTGGAAACCTTTGCCTCCCACATGTACAGTGGGGTTGAATGTACCCTCAGCAAGTACGCTGATGATACCCAGCCATGTGGTATGATTGACATGATAGAGGAAAGCCAGAGGGACCTTAACAGGCTTGAGAGGTGGCCCCCATGCAAATTTTATGAAGTTCAACAAAGCCAAGTGTAAGGTCCTGCATGTGGGTCAGGAAGATCCCAAACACAACTACAGTCCGGGCAGAGAATGGATTGAGATCAGGCCAGAAACAAAGGACTTGGGGGTTTGTAACACAACCTAAAGCCCACCATGTCCTGGGCAGAATCAAAAGGAACTGGGCCAGCATCTTAAGGGAAGTGATTCTCCCACTCCACTCTGGTCTCATGATACCCTATCTGAAGGACTGAATGCTGCTCTGGAGCCTCCAACATGAAAAGGACATGGTGCTATTGGAGCCCAGAGAAGGGCCATGCAGATGATTGGAGCACTGGAGGAGCCTTCCTCTGAAGACAGGCTGAGAGAGTTTGGCTTGCAGCTAAACAAGTTTGGCTTGACAGCCTGCAGAAGAAATGGTGCCACAGAGACCTCTAAAGCAACCTTCCAGTACCTGAAGAGGGCATAAAGTAGAGCTGAAGAGGGTATGTTTACAAGAGCATGTAGTAATAGGACAAAGAGTTGAAAGCTTTAAGAGGGTAGATTTAAATCATATATGAGGAAGAAATTCTTTACTGTGAGGCTGGTAAGACAGTTGAACAGGTTGCCCAGAGAAGTTGTGTTTGTTGCTGCCTGCTTGGAAATGTTCAAGGCCAGGCTGGATGGTGCTTTCACCAACCTGGTCTAGTGGATGTTGTCCCTGCCCGTGACAGGGGGGCTGTATCTTTAAGGTCCCTTCCAACACAAACCATTCTTTGAATCTATGATAATTGAAATATTAAGTAACCAATATTAGTGTGAGTTTATGCACCTAAGTAAGGGCCCATTTATGAAATGGGGGTGGCTCTTTGAAAGGAATGAAGTGTGGCATCGCATGTTTTTATTATTGTAAAGGTCACATGCCTAATGTGAACATATGTTAGGAACCATTGTCTGCTAAGTGTCAGAATTCTGATCTGAATTTTTGTGAACCATGGTCTGTAATGGCTAGCATTTCTATCAGAAAAGTGGAAAATGTTTCAAATTAAAGAAAAGAACCTTGATGGAATTCTGATTATCTCCTTGATAAATCATTCCCAGACAACCTGTTGCAGAAGCTTAAAAAACATTTTTATCTTGAACTATCATTTCCCCTCCTTCTCCTTTCACCCTTCTAGAAGAAATAGATCTACCAATACAGTGAATTTTAAACTTATGTTTAAACAAATACAAGAAACAAAGTTAGCCTGGGGCAATCACCCATGACAAATTCACAATTTTCCAAGTAACAAGCAGCTCAAAATGGCTAGAGAAACTCAGCCACACTAGTGGCGAAGAACTGCTTTGAGGACTTTGCAGGGGCACGCATGAAACTGTGCAGCTTTTCTACTTAGTTGTTTTAAAACTCTTAGCTACAATGGGCAGCAGGAGACATGCTTAAGCTCTCTGACCAAAATAGCTTATCCCTGGTCAGGAAACAAATGCAAGGGGAAGCACATAACGGGCCATTTTCATATTAAGGGACATTGCATAATGTATACCTACAAGGCCTGAAACTAAGCTGATTTAATTGTCTGTAAATCTATCAACTTGACTTCTCCTCATTATTTTTATCTCATTGATGAAGAATTCACCATAATCAGCATAATGGTCAATACCTCTCAGCAAAAGGAGAGGGGCACATCTCTTTTTATCTGTGTCACATGAATCTCATTAAATTCAATGAATCTTTTAAAACTAATTACATGCCTGCACATGGACTGAAGACTAAATTACCACAATTAACATATTTAACGGTTCTATTAAGTAAAGTGAGATATGCACTCACTCCTAGGGAAAATTAAATATCTTCTGCTGAAAACAGTAGATGAGCTTGAGGATATTTGGTCTCACAGTAATAGGAAAAGAAATGCTTTAAAGTCCACATGACTGAATCATAGATTCAATGGACACATACTGGAGGGTAGTTTTTATGGCAAATTTTTAAAAAGTTTTAGCAGGTACTGGTCTTGCTATATCTCTTATTTTTAAGAACCTCGTGGCTTTTCATGAAGGTTTTGATGGCAGATTTTAACATATTCAAATCTGAATTTATTAATGGCACAAAGTTGCTACTTCATAAGGATTGCAGCTTTACCTGCATGGTAAAAATAAATACTAAAATTTTCCTAGATGCGAGTTAATGTTTCTTCTGTTCGACTAAATCTGCATTTCCAGTCTTCCCTAGCTGGTCTACTTGTCTGATAACTAGGTGTTTAGTTTTCCCTAATTGAGGAAAGGTTGCTAAACTTTTGTTTGGTTTTTTTTTTCTCTCTTTTGTTTTCATGTGTGTTACTGAAACAGATTTTTTTTTTTTTTTTTTTGCTTGTATTGCAACCTTTATCTATCTGCTCATTAAGCACTCACTATTTTGAGTCCTTGGTAAAGCTGAAGAACTAGATAGCTTTTTAGGGAAGCCAGTCATTATAACATTTTCTTTGCTACATATGTCATAATTTACCAGAAGTTAAATAGTTTATTAAGAAATTAGTAGTTCTTGTTTGTTGATAAAGTTTTATGTAAACTATTTTTTTAGGAAAAAAGTATGTATAACAGTATAAAAGCTGGAGTTAATTTCATTAAAAATTAAGTAAGTGGCATTGTAATTTGTTGATTTGTGTATGTTCTTCTGCTGGGATGTTTTAATTTGCATTAAGATGTGTCTCGAATAAAGTCAATGCCTAATTAGGTAACTATGAACACCATCCTTATTGCATGTCAACTTGCAGGAGCTAAGAACTGAACTCTAACATTTACTTATTTGGAGTAAATTTGCACTGAAATCAAAATGCATGACAATCAGTGAATCCGTATGATGGACCAAGCTGAAAATTTAGATGACAAACAGCAGTCTCACTGTTCCTCTCAAACTAAATTCAGTGCTATATGTTCTTGATGTTGCAAAATGGAAGGGAAAAAAAAAATTGCCTGTAAATGACATTGTAGTATTTTTATTACACTTAAATTAAAATATCCACTTATGCAAACTGAACAAATAAATCTCAGGTTGACTCAGTATTCTAATATTGTACTAATATTTTTATTTTAATTTTATTAAGCCCCTGCTTTTGTCAAAGACAAAACATTTATTTGATCAACTATAGCGCTATAAACATACCTGTGCTAACTGCTTTAGTACCTGATATTGTATTTGAACTCCACCTGTTGTAGCTCACCTGGTGTGATCTATGAAATTGTGGTGCATGGATAGCTTCTCAGTTTACTGTAAATATGCATAATGAGATAGTATTTGAATCTGGAAAAGAAAGGATAGACATAATTTGTACATGCAAATCTTAGGGTTTCATTCCTATAAAATGACTCAGTTTATAAATTTGATTGATCTGAACTGGAAGTACAGTACATGGAAAGGGGTGTCATATAATTTGAATAACTTTCTTAATTTGGTGATTAAATAGGTAATATATTTTTGTTTATATATATCCTTCCTTACATCTGTACATTCTTGCCTTTTTTTTTTTTGACAGTTGCTTTTCACCTCATATTCCCAGACTGATGTCGTAGAGCAATGGCTTTTTGTCATATTGAGCATAAAACATTTCAGACATTGTGGGTTTCTTGCTTTTTCGGGGATTTAGTTGTTGTTTGTTTGTTTGTTTGTTTGTTTGTTTTTTAATAGCAAATGTTACAGTAATGTCAGTACACTGCATTAGCCAGCCCTAGCATTTCACAATTATTTTTCATTCTTCTCAGTGTAGTGTTGCTGTGTATTATAGATCAGAGCTCAGTTCTATCCCCAAAAGGTGATGCCAGAATCACATAAGTAAATGCACATTCTTTCCTTCACAAAATTTTATTTGATACCATATTTTTTGCGCATCTTACTTTGAAACTTGTGGGGTTTTTTACAGTTTTGATATCCTTAGCTATTGTTAAAAACAGGGGAAAAAAAAAATCAATCATAAAAATCTAATAAAAGCTATGTGCTGCACAGCTTTTTTTTTTAAAAAAATATTCTTTGTTTTAAAGCTCATATTTGAACAGATGACTTAAGTATTCATTTAGCCTAGAGGAGCTATGTGAAATATACCTAAGATCACCTTCAGCAGTAAGATCCATTCTGTCGTAAAAAGAAAAGGCGTCCAGGAGAAATTAAGAGCCGAGCAGTGGAATGTGAATTCAAAGAGTTTCACTGTGTAGCGTATCTTCCATGTAGGTGAAAGCATATAGAATTGTCATGCTGTACAGATTAAGATTTATTTATTTTTATTAAATATGAGAAACAAATCAATACTGACCATCTGTTTCCACCCAATATCTACGTAGTGGTTTGGATTTAATTCTGGAATTCTTGCTAAATTTAGAATTATACTGTAAACTGCAACC
This sequence comes from Porphyrio hochstetteri, assembly GCA_020800305.1. Taxonomy (NCBI): domain Eukaryota; kingdom Metazoa; phylum Chordata; class Aves; order Gruiformes; family Rallidae; genus Porphyrio; species Porphyrio hochstetteri. The sequence continues at coordinate 49,048,249 of CM036938.1, read as the reverse complement.
AGAACATGTTTTAAGCAACGTTTGCAAGTAGTAGAAAAAACAAAACAAAAACTTGGTATGAAGTTATTTTCCTGATATATAGCATAGCAGCTGTTGTAAAATACATGTGTAATTATTCAGAGTAGATCTGTTTGTGATACATCGCTCATTTATCTTTAATCATTATTGTGTATAGGCAAAAAAAAATGCCTTTCCTTGTTGGATTTTGGATAATGTCTATATTCAACTCTTTATGTACCTTTCTATTATAAATTGGGATTGACATAAATTATTATATGATAAATACAGTGTAACTTTTCAACGAACTCTTCTGGGAGTATCTCAAAGCAATTTATGTGTGTCACAGAAATATGTGTATTAGACCATCTAGACAGAATAATACAGTACCATTGATTCCTTTCGAGTTGTACATTAGGAGGAAAAAAGGTAAAAAGTATAGTCAGCAGAACGAAATAATATACGGTGGAAATGTTGGATTTTTTTTTTTTTTCCTTCTGAATTAAAGAGTCATGAAGACTTAGACAGACCTTTGTACATGCCTTTACTTACCGGCTTGTTCTTGTAAGTGTTAATCACATGGGCTTAATCGTGGTGATTTATTTCGTAACACATGGCACCTTTCACCAGAAGAGCAAAGTTGAAAATATGAGACTTATGAAAGTGATAAGACATTCTACTGACTTCAGCTCTGGAGTCCTCCAGAGGAAAGACATGGAGCTATTTGAGCAGGTGCAGAGGAGGGCAATAAAAATGATCAGTGGACTGGAGCAGTTCTCCTATGGAGACAAGCTGAGAGAGCTGTGGCTACTCAGCAAGAAGAGGAGGCTTCAAGTAGACCTTATTACAGCCTTTTATTACATAAAGGAGAGCTGGTGAAACACTGGAACAGGATGCCTTTAGAGGTGGTAGCTGCTCCATCTCCGGAAACATTTGAGAGCAGATCGGACTCTGCTCTGAGCAATGTGATTTAATTGAAGATGTTCCTGCTCATTGCAGGGGATTGGACTAGGCAAACTTTCAAGGTCCTGCCCAACTCAAACCATTCTGTGATTCTATGATTCTAGATCATGTACATAGATTCAGAAGAAAATGTCTTTATTTTCTCACCTCTTAATTTTCATCTTGATATCTAGGCTTACAATGTAGGTTTTGGCAATAAAAAAAGGATCAGTAGCAATTGAAGTGCTTCTTTGCATCAGTATAAGTAGCTGTCTGTGTGAAACACAGCAGCATCATACTCTCGGCTTCTGTGCTAGTTTATCCCTAACAAATGCTTTTTATTTTCTGTGCTGTAAAGAAGGCTTTCATTAATGATATTCTTTCCTGGGATACAGTATAATGCATTTGTTCATAAAATGAAAACATTTTTCTTTTTCTGTGTTTTTTTTTTTTTTAAATTCTGCATAAATAGTTAGACAATTTGTCCCAAGCAGCACAGCGTCTTTCACCATTACAAATCTGATCTGTGGATAATGAAGTGAAAAATGAGCTTGTGGTTGGACAACAAAGACTACTTACAAAATTTTGCAGTTTCTATTATATAAAGATAGAGCAAGAAATAAACTTAGAAAAGTTTTTTTTCTTTCATATGAGAAATATACTCTGAATTTGGTAGAAGTATTATATATGTGAGCTTATCAAGAACAATTAGTATAGCCTCTTTTTTGTAGTGACTGGGTATTATTTATAGGATTTGAGAGAACTTCTAAGTGTATCGGTTATGGTCAGTGTCTAGCCTTCTCTTTCTGAAAGGTTTTGCTTAAAGAACCAAATGACCTACCTTAAGAACAATGAATGTGATAAAAAATTCCCCTTCAGACATTAATAGAAAAGCCACCTGTGGCTTGTCACTTATCAGTTTCATTCAGAGGAATGCATTATTTGTCCTAAAAAGAACAATTTCATACAGCCTAATAGTTTACAAAATTTCCGCTGGTGTTATAAACAACATATTTCAGCAGAGTATAGCAAGGGAAGGTCTTGCTTACACTTCTTCAAGTGTTTTAAAGTCAGTATTCCTTCAGCTAAAACCAGAACAGACATTGATTCTCAATTTATATTTTTCAGATTCAAATGGAGAATCAGCACATGCCCCGTATAGTAATTGAGCTGGAGAGGCATTTAACATCCAAAATATTGATTAGCATTTGCCTGCTTATGCACCATTGATTGTGAACTGCAGTTAAGTCTTCTTTTTCTGAAACACTCAGGTTTCATTCTGTATGATGTTAGGACTTGCATGCTAATAACTGCAATAATGATTTTGTACTGTGCCTTTATCAAATGTGCCTCTATCTGACAAAGCAAAAGATTCTCCATTTTGTCATTCTTACAATTCTTAGAAGGAATAATTCTAATTTTTAATTTTCTTTTGCTTGGGGTTTTTTTGTTTCTTTTTTTTTTGTTTTTTTTTTTTTTTTTTAAATAGCTGTGCTGGCATCAGTTCCTGTGCTGAGGTTGTAGCTTTGTGCTACAACCAAGGCTAGAAAGGAAGTGTCAGTTGCTACCCATGTAAATGTTAGTGACGGATCTGTGAACTATTTATCAGTATGATCTCAGATGGTCTCAGAAGGTAAGAAGGTAGGTTAGAAGTGGGCAAGTACACTCATTTGAAGAACATAATAAACAATCCCCAGTAGTCTCATGAAACATTGGGTTAAAAGAAAGAAAAAAAAAAGAAGGAAAGAAATAGAAATAAAAGAAAGTGGTCCTTCAGTATTGGCAATTTTACATATAACACAGCAACAGGAAATAATTAGAGATGTGCTGTTCTCAGACACACGGTTAATTCAGATATTTTTCAAGTGTTCTCTTTAGTTAGAGTTCCAATAAGCGGTGGTCATGTATTAACCTGAATGTGATATTTTTCACTGGCAGATAATTGTGATGATCCGTTGGTGTCTGCTTTGCCTCAGTCAGCATTCAGCAGTTCATCAGAGCTGTCTAGCAGTCACAGCCCTGGATTTGCAAGGCTTAATCGAAGAGAGGGTGAGTACATGTTATTCTTTGATTGATGCTATTTTTAAAAAGGTTTTTAAGCATTTTTGACCTGTCCACAATGTTGAAATGGTATATATTTAGCATACTCTTTATTACTGAGGCTCAGGAGAGTTGTGCTTGTAGTTTCAAAGAAAATGGGAATGTAAAACTATCTGAAATAAATTATTTTCCCATGTGCACTAAGTTTTCCATGGTAAAATTATACATTCAGGCACTTATGAATGTTTTATTAGTTTTAGTGTAAAGGATTCATCCTTGCTGAACCCAAAATCTTCCTTCATGTGATATTCCTGTATAAAATACAGACAGCTAAATATAGACAGACTCCTAAAAATTGAAATTGATTTTATTGTCTTAACAAGACAATAATCACATAAATCATCTCTGTTTTCTTTAAGGACAAACAGAAGTGCAAACATATGAATGGCATTGTGCATCACTTGCAAAGGAAATAGGGTAAATGCAGATACTCTTTGGAAAGAAAGGACCAGATATCAGGACATATTTTTTGAGAAACTATTTTCTCTTTTCCCTGGCAACTTAAAATTTTTGTTATTGTAATTTTCTTTCTTCACCAAGCCTAGTATTTTATTATACTTTTTCACTGACAGTGTGGCAAACTTTGTGACTGACTTATAGTCCAAATTTTTACTAAAGTGAAAGAAACTTGCATGTTATGCTATACCTCTGTATAAATCTAGAGCTTTATGACATTGCTAATTTTCTTTGGCATAGTAATTAAATGTACATTTTCAGGGTTTTTTTGTCATTTATGGACACTTTCTTCTGTTAAATCTAATTAAATTTTGCTAGCATTGTTTTGTTGTTTTTTGGGGTTTTTTTTCCCTGACATGTAACTAGAAGTTTTAAACACTTTTTTATAAGTCAGAAGATCCACAGATCAATTTTAGCTGAAGTTTAGTGGTAACTCAAATCTTCTATTTTCTATCAAGGGTACAGTAATGTGTCATGGTTTAGCCCCCCCGGCAACTGAGCAACATAAGGCCATGCGTTCACTCCCTTTCCTGGTGGGATGGGGAGAGAATCAAAGGAAAAAGGTAAAACTTGTGGACTGGGATAAGGACAGCTTACTGGGACTGAAAAGGAAGTGGGAAACAACAGCAGCACTTAGAATAGAATATAGAAAGTGTGTGATTGACAGTGCAATTTGATCACCTGATACCCAACTGGATAGTAAACCCACACTTGGCCTGTACACGGAGCCACCACCCCTTTCTGATTAGCCACCTTTTATGCTGACCATGAGCCATATTGTTTGTAATATTTGGGTGGAATGAAGCAATTCATTATACATACTATGGTGGTTTGGCCCTGGCTAGAGGCCAAATGACTACCAAGCTGCTCTCTAACTCCATCTTTCCAGCTGAAAAGGGGAGAAGCACAGCTACACAAAACTGCAACACATACATAGTTATCATCAAATGGGTTTACTCATAGAAGAATTGATAGTTAAACTATATAGTCTGCAAAAAAGATTTGTTATTAGGAGAACATGAGTTGGTTTTCTGTGTTGTCAGTGATCTCATGGAAGCAATGAACTTATTGATACAGTTTTACAATAAATTGATAATTTTAATTGGGTTTGACTTCAATATAGATAATTCTCTACTTTGAATAAAGGCAAAATAATTCATTCTGTCAAAGTTAGTATTTGGGAGTGATTGTGACCTCTTAGCATTCAGTATGGATAAGCAGGTTGTGGTCCCACTCCAACAATATGCTTAGTTGTTAAAAACCCAAAATTAGGTATAATGGAATGCACTTTAGACAGGAAAAAGTACAGTGTTTTTACATGGAATACTTATGGGTCAAATTGTTGCAATTCATCACTGAAGCAATAAAACAAATATGTACATAAGTCTACATTGTTTCAAGTTGCAAAGAAATGGTATGGATTAGCAGGAAATTTATCAGGAATGTTGGAGGTTTCATAGAAGGTGGGAATAGTTTCTTAACCCTATACTTTTGTATTTGGTAAATGTAGAAGATTATTAGGAAAAACTAAAGGAATTAAGGATAGAAAGCTATAGGTTGGGTTTTTTTGGTTTTTTTTAAAGTATATTATGTACTTTAAATGAAAACAGTGAAAATGATCACAGCAGAAACAAATTTGTAAAGAAGCTAACTGCAATTATGTTTCATTTTTTTTGTAAAGGAAAAGGATAATGTGACTGAACTGCATGATGACAAAAAGGGTTTTTCAGTCCATTAGCAGCTAAGGAAAGTGATAACATCTAAGAATAAGTTGTTAAATGTTCTTCAAACTTTTTATTGTCATTGGTACACTGGTTTCCTGAAGCTTTGCAAATATTCGATACTCAAATATAGCCAGTGAATAATCCTGCTAACTGCTAAAGTAGTTACTTTGACATCAGTTTTGCTTGAAATAATACAAAAATGGATAGAAGAGTCAAGTAACAAGAATTAAGTAAGAAATCCAAACATGAATAGTAGTCAAATATTTTTAAATGGAAAAACAGACCCTATAAACCTCTGATTTAATTATTAAATGTTGGTAGACATAAATGCAGGGGTTCATTGTACATGGAATTTAACTTTTGGACTAATGTTGCATGATTATAATTTTAAATAATAGCACAATATCAATACAGTCCAAATTAAATGGATTAAGATCTAACTGATTTCAAGAAGTGTTTTTCATTACTTGTGTTTCTACACAAATTCACAGGAAATTCTAAGGCAAACTGTCCAATATTTTGTTGATTACAAGTAAATGCAAATAATTCAGGATGAAATAGAGAAATGACACAAAGAGTGGTGAAATATTAAATAATCATGGCAAGGCAGTTATGAAGAATTATGGTAGTATTTTTTCGTATTGAAATAAGCATTATGAAGTGTGAGTCACATTATTATTAGAAGAAGGCTTCATATATATCAAATGCAATCTGTATCCTACAAAGTTGTGACTCTGAAATTAATCTGGGAGTTGAGCAGAAAGAACAAATCTTTTGTGTATATGATGGAAGATAGGAGTCCTTATTGTCCATATAGCTTTATACAGCACTGCTGAACTGTCTCCTAAAATTCTGGATCCTGAAAGGCTTGTTGAAAATCTAGGTTATTTTTCCATGTCAGTTCCACCACTGTGAATAGGTGATGCAAGAGAATTGTCTCTTTCTTTTATGTGTCTTTGCACATGAGGCTCTAAAATAAACAAAACATAAAAAGCAATACCATATTCTGTGACCCCCATACTCCTCATTCCACAGCCCCCTGCCCACCCCCCCCCCCAAAAAAAAAGAAAAAAAAAAAAGACAAGAATAGAAAAGAAACAACAAATAAGCTGGTCAAGCTCTCAGATCATCAAAGATGTGCTGTTGTCCACCACATGCCAATAATTTTCATGATGAGTAGTCAGACGAAGTTTGGCAGTAAAGGCAGTTTGCTTCAACTGCAAATATAGGAGGTTTCTTGACATATTATATCCCAAACATGGTCTCTGAAAGAAGCATCTGTCAGACAGGAAGAAGGTTATGTCATTGTTGAGGTCTGGGTCTTCTGTTTTTTTCTGCAGTGGCATCAGGATTTCAAGCTTGCTGTCCACTTGCAAAGTCCTCTCATTTACCATTCCGTTCTTACTATAAATGATTTCTTAACGGGACTCTGAACCATTCTACCCAAGAATGCAGGCTTTTTCTGAATTAATGGTCTGTTGGAACTTAAAAGGTAAACATTCAGAACTCAGTTACTCTAGAAGAATACACATACCCAAGATATTTGGGCAGCTAAATGAGCTGGACAACAATTGGGCTGTTATTGCCTTGCCCCATATTCACACACAATTACTTGATTAGAATATGACAGAAGAAAATTAAATATAGAAGTAGTTAAGTAGCCAAAAAAATCTAGCCCACAGCTATGTCTTTCGCAGAAGTAGGAAGAAACCCATGTATTTTAATTATGCTGTCAGCTTGCATTGCCAGATTTTCAGAAGCGCCCTAGAAATGTGAATGCTTTCACAGCTACAAGATCTTTTTCTCCAATGTATATAGGAAGCTTCTTTGTTTTTGTTTTTGTTTTTTTTTTTATTAATGTTCACCCTACTGTTTCATTGCATATCAAACACACCTTACTGCACTTTTTTTAGTACAAAAAAACATTTAAAGGATAGTTTCTTCACTATGGTACTGTAAACACTTTTGTTTTTTTTTTTTCTTTAAATAAAACACTATGGTTTCACTTTTTGAAAACTCATGGTACGCATGTCAAAATGGATAAATGAGTTCTACATATCAATAGTTAAAGAAAACTTGAAGAAAAAAGTGACAGAAAGAGCATTTCTCACTCAAAGATGAAAGGTCTACTTTCAGCATTTTTTTAAGAGATAAACCTGCAGGATCTCATGCTAAATATTAAAATAAAAAGGAAGAGAAATTAAAAATCTTATAGCAGCTAGGTTTGTTAGTCACCAAAAAGGTAATTAGGAAGAGTTTACTCCCTGCATTTCATTAGTATGCAAATAAAATTAATTAAGGCTGATATTTTGCTTTAGTGCAAGCAATAAAAAAATGAAACTAGGATGAAAAAGATCCAATCTAAAGGTAATCATTGCAAATCTAAGATAGTCCAGCTAACATCATGATAATATTGCCATCAATCTCTCAACATATTAATTACAAAATTGTTTGTAATACCATTATACAGTTTCACTGATTTATATAAAATTTTTTAACACCTTTTTTAAACACATTGGAAAATATGAAGTTGTGTATGGTAGTGTAGGTGCTCTACAAGTTGCTTGAATTATGAGGTTTAGAATTATTAATTATGAGGTCATTGAAGTCTACAGTTGAATTTATGCTGATTTTGTGTAGTCTTACTTTGAGCTTGTGTTTGTGACGTGATTCTGATATTGCAAAAGAGTGAGGGTGAGAGAAGGTAGGAATGCGAAAGGCAAAGGGGAAGGTGCAGGGAAAATTACTCCTAAATAGATTAAGTAGATAGAATAAAATATTTACAAAGAAATATTTACAGAGCATCCTGCTTTCATGAGCATTTATGAGGAGTTAGGAATATTCATACAGTTAATTCCAGAAAGAATTCCAGCTTTGTTGTCAAAATTCATTCAAGCATAACAAAAGGTTTCAGCCAGAGCTATTTCATGTGTGTGAACATCTGTGGAATAACAAATTCAAATTATAGTGAAATCCTCCAAAGAAGCAAAAAAATGGTAATAAGGGTATTTTATATTCAAAATTGTTTGGGACTGTTTTTTGCCTAAGATAAAGCTTTGAGAAAATAAAAATGTGAGAAGAAATTTTACAAAGAATTTTATAGAACTATATTATTCAAAAATACTTTTAGAAGAAAACTTGAAGGGTCTGAATGTAAAATTAAGTAAAAAATTACATCAGAAATAAAATTGGCTGCAGTCTTTCATGCTATCAACTTGCTTAAATGCAATATAATGAAAAATACACACCTCTATGTTGATATTTTTGGTTTTGAGAGTTTTAAAAATATGGTTTTGAAACCTTTGCTAGAGGCTGAATTTCACCCAAAATTTAAATCAATGTGATAACTTTTAGAGTCATAACAGAATTTGATTCTCAAGTCTGCTTTGATTAATAAATAATTTAAGCTCATATCTCCTTTATCATTTTGCGGGATGGAAAAAGAAATCATAAGTGCTGATGCATACGATTTTCCTCAAATTTCTCCTGTCATATGCAGGTAGGAAGGGTTTGTTTTGAGTTTTTTTTTATTTCTAGACTAATAAAATACATTAAAAAACATTCACCTATTGCTAAATTTGCCAATATTATAGATCTTTTTTTTTTTATGGGAAGTAATCTTGGACTGTACTTCCAATTGTAGTGCAAAACAAGTTTGAATGGCTTTCTATATCTTTTACTGAATTCCATTTTTTTAGGAATTCAATTTTCTTTTAATTCTAAAGGAAAGTCAAATAAAAATATAAAACATTCTTTTTTCCACAGCCTCTACAAAAAGTTCAGAGATTTAAATTTGACAAAGGATATGTCTCTTGTCATTTAGTTTTAAATAGTTTTCCTTACCCCATTAGTGTGCAAATTGCTGTCATATAAGATGTGTGTGCTATTCTACATAAGGATTCTACTCATACTTCTGTTCAGCTGGGACAGTGCTGCCATACCAGTTCCTCTGGTTGGACAGCTCAGAATTCCTAGGATAAAAAAAAAATTCAAAGGCATTCAAAACTGTGGCATTCCTATGAATATCTTAGTCACTGTTTCCCTCAGTGTCAGATAGGCAGGTAATGCAATTAAATGCTATTATAAACTTTATAATATTACATTACATTTACTAGAATACATTCTAATCGATAACTTAAACATCTCAAAGATGCAGAAAATTCTGTACTAAGGTACTTCAGAAAATAATATACGGGACCTGAAAGTAAATTAGACACTTGTGAAGAGTATATCTCATTCATTGATAGTGAAATCCTATTATTTAGTAACTTTGAATAAATTTAATTGGTCTTCAGACAAGCTGGAAAACAGCAGTTACTGTCTAATGGTCATACAACCTTTTGTTCTTCTTCCAAAAGAAGTATTTTTTATTACAGATGAGTAAGTTTAGTTTACAAGATGGTTTACGTAAAGAACTGGACAGAGAAAATAGTGGTATTACATGAAAATTAGTGTAAAATAAATCCGTTACAGTATATTTGTTACTATATTTCCTTCTGAGTTCTAGTGAATAATGAAATCTGTCCATGGTACCTCCTTAAGTTTTGTTGTTGTATGGGCAGTTAACTGATAATCACACAGGTTGTAATAAATTATTTGGATGTAGTTAATGGAAAAATTGTATAACAAAGGTTTCAGTTGTACAGAGCAATGTATAACCGCACATTAGTGTCCCTGTCCATGAAGCAGTTAATTAAATTCATTGCTCATGGCATAAATACCACATAAAGCTGCTATGTTGCAGCTTCAACCAGCAAAGCTAGCTAGATAACTGTGTAGACTTAACAGTATGATTTTCTTCACCTGCAGTGGAGTTGTTCCCCTAACTCCTCCCAGTGACTGAAATCAGCAGAAAAAGGTCAAGTAGGTCTGTCAGCAGGATTACTGATGTTCAAATAGAAGCGATAAGGTACTTTAAGGGTTTTTTTAAGGCAGTTAAATTGTCATGATGGTAGATAGCAAGGTAGAATTGAGTAGAATTGATTTGGATGGAATCAGTAAAGCTTTTAATGAAGACCTTTATTTTGCTCCATTATAGAAGTAGCCTTTTATGGAGGTTCGTCAGCCTGCTACTTCATTTTTCTCTGTCATTGTTTACCAAAAAACAAGAATTCTGTTACAAGTTTAGTAATGCAGAGTTTGGTATTACTCATCTACATAAATGTAATTGAGGAATCATTGGATGGTATTTAATCTTAAAATTAATATTCACATACTTTGCTGGATCAAAATATTTATTTTAGTTATTTTCTATACTGTAATAATTTATGAGTTTACAGATACTTTATGTAAAATATATTCTATTTATTTTTTTCTCACCTTTTAGATAAAGGAAAAAAAAAATTCAACTTTTCATGAATATCACAGCATGTCAGTTGCTTTAAGTAACTGTTTAGTTTTAACTGTCCTATGTCTATTTTAAATTTTAGGGACTTAAACTGTAGTGTTATAAATATTCTAGAATTTAAATTATTTATTTAATATGCTTTCTGTTGTTCTGGTGTCATCCTAGTGTCAAGTTGGTACTTGGTACCAGTTAGTACAAAATATAAACTTGGCCTTTGATTCCTATTTTGTAAATTAAAGCTCATGAACTATGTGGAATGAAAGTAAAAGGTCATCAGTAAATTAAACTGCTCAGTCTTCAGTAGCTCAGGATAAAAAAAAAAATCTCTTTATATATTATGTGAATTTATCTAGGCTAACAGCACTACTATTTCTTTTTTTAAATTGTGTTGCTTGGTCATAGAAAGACCTTCCTTTCCTACAAAAAAAATAAATAAATAAATGTTAGTTTTATATAGTAATTTATTTCATATATGATATTTTTCATTTGGCTTTTGACAACTGAAATGCAGTTGTGAATTAAGTTCATGATGACTGTCTAAAAAGCAGGTTCAGTATCTACATTTATGCACTGGTCTCAGTTCAGACTTTTTGGAAAGGGGTGATTTATTTTGGGTTTGTAGGTTTTTTTGGGGGCTTGGGGTTTTGGGGTTTTTATTTAGTTTTTAATGTGAGCAGTGCAGAATGAAGTGATAGCTGCTGCAAAAGTTAACCCTGCACATACTCTGAGGTGAGAAACAGTGTTTATAGGAAATTTTTTAGACCTTGTGGCTGATCTATTTCCTAATCCTTAAGCAGAGAATTAACTTGAACAGAAGTGGTGCTGATATCAGAGATACCTGTGCATCACTGTACACTAAACTTGCTATCTTCCTGAAGCATGGGTGGATTGCAGTATTTCTCATTCATAGATTACCCCCCTACCACTTATATGACAACATAAAGAAATAATTGCTAAATAGTCTGACCTGCAAAGGGGTTTTGTAGTAATTCTACATTGTTATGAATAAATTTTACAAAAAATTGCCAAACCAAGTAATTTTACATTAATTGGTTTGGGACAGAAGATAAGAACAGTCAAATGTAACCCTAAATAATCCTGTTTGAGGAAGAAAATTAAAAAACAAAAAAAGTTACCTACATTAACAAATCCATCCACTGCTTTCAAACCTAATTAGTCATTGTCAGAATAGCATAATGATCCTGAAGACTCAGTAGAAATACTCAAAACCTTTTAAAGTTTGAAATCTAAAAAAGAATTTTAAGCTCATTACCAGGAATTCTGTGAAATATAATTTCACAAAAAAAAGGTTATGAGAAACTTATAGTAACTAAATCTCCTGGAGGGGTAAAAAAAAAAAAAAAAAAAGACTTAGTTAAGATGATTTGTATCCTTGCCAGACAAGTTATTTTACTGCAAGGTTTCATCTTTGAAAAAGGATGCTGAAGCCTGAAGAAATGTATTTTACTCAATAATGTCCAAGAATGCTAGGTATTGGAATAAAGAGGTATCTTTACACACTTTATCTACTTTTTTTTTTTTTTTAAATGAAATGGTCTCTTTTTTTTTTTTTACATTCTCAAATGTAACAACATATATGCAGTATTGAAAACACTGAAAGTGTGAGCCATATACTACAAGCATAGCTAATATATTTTTGAAATGCAGATGGAATTTCAAGTAGATAATTAGTGTCATTGATCAGGCATTGGTTTAAAAATATCCACAACTGAGATCTCCAGTGTTGCCAGCTGCAAGAAGAGAGGCACAAGGGTGGGAATATTAACACAGGCATAATCCGGAACCCTTTGATGTGAATAGAGGTTTAAGCATAATTTCTGACAATAGTTGTTTAATTTCAGTAATACTGTGAAATTCCATTGAAAATTCTGAATTTTTTAACAGGAATGTTAAATTATAATTGTGTAGATTTAATGAAAATATATAAGCAACTATATAAAATAGACTTCTTCCAAATCTTTTGGGTGTTCTAGTTTATTTGTGTTGTTTTGTGGATGATGAGTAAAAATTGTTTTCATTATTTTTAGAAATACAGCAGCCAAAGTCTGCCTTTGATATTAAATCCTTGAGCTATAGAAAGAGGGATGTCTTTCTGATGGGAAATCAAAAAGGTCTATTGATTCTGAAGTGTAAATTGTCAAAAACAGACTGGCAGGAGCTCACTGATAAATCAGTTTTCAGGCAGATCTTGATACTTCCACTTCTAACATTTTAAATGGGATTAAGCTGCTTCATGTCAAAGTTTACCTGATTTCTAAATATAGAATGAAGGGATGAAGTGGGATCTCTACTTTTGCTGTTATTGAGAGGGATAAGTAGACTTACATCTGGCAAGCACAACTCTTCATTTGAGCTTATTGTGTCTGAACTTTGAAAATATGCTGTTTGCAGTTTAGGAAAATTTGTAAAATAATTGAGTTTTTAGTTAAGCATAAAACCAAGAAAGAACAAAATATTGAACTGTAAGCAAGTATGGATTCATCCTAAACTCAGGTGTTTAAAAACTGTAAAAGTATCTTAAATCAAAGCAAACTCAGCACTTATTAGAGATGAGAAAGACCTGGAAATTATATCACTATTTATTGGAAATAATAGTATTTTTCTCTCAATTTCTTCCCACAATTTTTCCACAAAAGAATTTTTGTAAGATATTCAGTGGATCATTCTCACATCTTTTAATTTATCTTTACGATATCTTATATCCAAAAACCTCAGGGCATCTTATAAACATGTTTTGATTAATGAGCGATGAAAGTTTAAATATGTATTTTAGCGTCATAAGTCATAATAATTCTGGGCAACATATGCAGTGTTTTTTTCTTTAGCCCTTGTTTCATGTCTCAAGGTCTTCCATGTGTTCTCACAAATAACCACCTTGTTAAATGCAGAATATCCATTTGATTTTTTGCTAATAGATGTTGGACACATTACATTGCTAAAAAGAGCATTGTGTTCTGAAGTGACCACTAGTTGGCAAAGAGAAACCTCTTCCTCTTCAGAAACTAATTGCTCCTGAATAAAACAGATGCTGGAAAAAAAAGGCTTTCTTTCCTTAAAAACTGAAGGCTTTACAGTTTTTCAAAGTGCAGCTATTATAGGAAAACTATTTTTAAATACGAAAATGTAAGCAATCTGACTTAGGTTTACGAAGTTTAATACACCTATAACCATATACATTTCCATTTTGCTAAGATGAAAATATTCAATAGAAAGATGACTAAACACATTTTGAGCATTAAATATGTCTTCCTCGTAGATCATTAAAAATACAATAAACAAGAACACATTTTTGTTTGGCTATTGATTTCTAATGACAAATCAAGCCTCTTGCATTTTAGAGTAATAATACAGTAACTGTGTTCTGCTAATACTCTGCTTTCTGCACTTTGCCTCTAGCACTATATCCATATTTATGTAGGAAGGCTTTTACACAAATTGAATTTTTTTGTTTGTTTTATTTTTATCTAACCTGGACTACTTTTCTAAGTTACCTTTTTTAACCTCTCTGTCATATCAATAATAGCTTTAAATGTGTTTTGTAGGGAAATCACAATCTCTAATAAGCAGTATCTGTATACACTCACAGGACGAACTACTAGAGACAGGCTAGCTGTCTACATTTAGGGAAAAGTTGACCTTGAAATTGCTAAGCTTAGAAGAGTAGTCATGAAAAAGCAGCTCAGGCAAAAATGAAACAACCCATTAAATCATAGATTTCACAACTCATTACATTGTTGATTCTGTTTCCACAAAGGTTTGTTTTGCCTCTTGGAGAAATAAAAGGCTTGATTATTTTTCTAGCCTGTAGAAAAATGGAAAAGCTTTTATAATTTCATTTTTTATGAGATGGAAGTGCTAGAGATCTTAGTATAAAAATAAACTACTATCAGCTTATTATTTCCTGTTAAAAAACCAAGACAAATCCAACACCACCCACACACACCCCTCAGCTTTTATTTGGAATTGCAATCATGAATCTCTTCTTTTTTCTGCTATATTAATATTTGTCACATAAATTTAATTATGTAATCATAATTGGTGTATATGTGGGAACAGAGTAATGTAATCAGACAATTATTAGTAGAGATGCTTACACAACCATATGCAGCCATAGGATTCTTAATGTTCGTATGAGAGAACACAAAAACTATCATGGCTCTGTTCTCATTTCTTAGAGCATGCAAGAATTTTTTCTCTCACAAATCCAGAAAAATTGTCTTTTCCATCTTTCCCAGGAATCCCGGAAACTTACTTCAAGATTCATCTATTTGACTGGTCTATGTGTTTCATTTCAGGCTCAGAGAGTATTTTCAGCTAGAGTGAGACCTTATGAGCCACTTTTAAGCAGTTTGCCCTTAGGTATTCATTATTTTCTGGAACTGGGTATTGAAAAGAAACCAGGAAGTATTTGGCAATGTTAGGGTTGAACTGGAATTTATGACACATAAAATTATACCAGGAATGGCAGTATAAATACTGATAGTCTGATTGACCTAGTGCCAGGATATGAAGCAGCTGGAGCCTTCTCCTGGGAGGAAATACGTAGTGACAGAAAAGAAGAATTTCCTAAATGCCAAAATTTGGCTTTGCAGAAAACAAGATTCCCAGTACATTTTCTGGCTGTATTCCATCCACAGTAGCTATCAAGTCCTTTCATGTGTCTTTTGCACTAATTTATCTAACCTATACACAATTTCTAAGATCAGAAGAGACAAAAGCACAGTTTTTTTTCTAGCTCACTACTTGCTGAGGCAGTTTTGGCTTACATGGTTACAAATGTCCTTCTGGCCTTTAATCCACGTTCCAGACTGCCTGAACTCCATTTCAGAATTGAACTAACAGTTACTCAAAACAGACCTGAAGTCACTGCAGCTGCTTGGCTGTCACATGTAAGAAGCGCCCCTAAAGGTATAGAATATCTTCCCATGAAAACAGTTATCAGAAAAAAGTACTCACCCCAAAATCCCTAAAGAAATTTGAAGAAACCTGTAACTGATTCAGGTTTTGGTACTGATGAGGCTTTGACATCTCACTGAATCAAAAGCAGGTAGTGTCTTAGTATCTTCATCCATATCATAAAAAGTTGGCTACTGGCAAAATTTGTTTTTCCTCTGTGCAATATGCTTGATGGGTTTTTTTGCCTCACAGAATCAATATTTATGAAAAAAAATTATGATCAAACCATTAGAGAACATGCTTTTTCTAAGATCATAATTTACTCTGAGTCATTCATTACCATCCCCTATATTTAGCTCACTTAAATTCTTTCTTCATATATTCTTCACACATTATGCATTTATGTAGTTTTTATGATAAATCTGTATTAAACCTAAAGTCTAGTTCAAGTCATAGAGGAGTTCTTTGTCCCAGTCTATCCTTCTCATCTTTGATCAAACTCTTGTCTTTCTGTACTGGATCTTCTGCCTTCCTATCACCTAAATAAAGCAGAGGGGAATGAGCTGGAAAATAAATTTCCTCATTTCAATTCTGGTACCTGGTGTTAGCACATAAATCTCATCAGCATCAATACTTCAGTAGAGCAGTGCAGGCAGACTTTTCAGAATTACTTTATAGCAAATCATTTGTTTGCAAAGGTTTATACGTCAGCCAAATGTGGTTGAGAAGGGGAAAAAAAGACCAAAACCCACAACACATATTCTTGACACATATTCATCATCTAATAACTAGCAAAATCCTGATCTAAATCTTAAAATTGCTAAGTGCATCTGTCAGATAAAAATGGAAATAGAGAAAAAATTAAGTAGCAACTAAAATTTTCAGTCTAGTTGTAAGCTGGACAGGATTTGAAATACTTGGAAACAGGGAATTGTAATTGGAAGTAATGGATAACCTTAATAATAGACCACACTACCAAGATTTCATATAATGTAATTTTCCTGCATTTTTTTATAGATCAGTGGATTTGAAATCCAGATCTATATCTTTTCATGTGCCTTAATAAGGGAAGAAGAACTTGGCAGGTTATGGTTGGGCAATCAACATTTAGAGCTGACATCTGACTATAAAAGGCTCCATTAATATGATCAGCTAGGACAGGTTTGTGATTGATTGCTGGCC
This sequence comes from Porphyrio hochstetteri, assembly GCA_020800305.1. Classification (NCBI taxonomy): domain Eukaryota; kingdom Metazoa; phylum Chordata; class Aves; order Gruiformes; family Rallidae; genus Porphyrio; species Porphyrio hochstetteri. The sequence goes on along the minus strand of CM036938.1, from coordinate 49,031,584 downwards.
CACTCCAAACCCGTTTGTATATCATCCTATTTGGTAAAACTAAACGTATTTATTAGTGCTAAATTGCTTCAGGAATAGTAGTTGAAAAATGGAATTTTATCTACCAGATGTCTAAGTTCTGTGGTGGTTCATAGCACAGACTGTCAGATACTGGAAAGGAAAAAAGAGAAAAGAAACAAGTACAGTATTTGTATTTTTTCTAGAGACTACATTTGTACCTCTGAAGATATCGATGCTTTGCCCCATGAGTGAAGATACTAATCTTTTAGTAGCAGAATCATATATCTATGCATTTGGTCAGTCCATTAGAGAAGCAGAAAAGTTTGAGGGAGCTGCTGGGAGAAGTCTTGGTGGTTCCCACCAGAAGGAGTTTTCGACTACCGAAGATAAAAATTCCACGTCACATCCCTGCAGGAGTCTGGGTCTGCTACCTAGGAAAGCTGGAACAAGATGATCTCTAAGGTCCCTTCCAACTCCAACTATTCAGTGATGCAGTGATTTTAGATGACTGAGTTTCATTTTATATTAGTTTAGTCTACGAAAGCACTTAGTTTAACCTCCTCCCTTTTAACCCCCAATAAGGTTATGATATGCATTGAGCATATGATGAGCATTCTTTTACTAGTGTTGGAAAATAGAACACTCTTGGTTATTGTTTTTTGTGAAACAGTTACATGTTACAAGCTTTCCAAAAGTCTTAATCACCCTTCAGAAGGGAATGCTCTCCATGACTCTTAAATATGGACAATGCATTAAAATTATAGCTGGAAGAACTCAGGCAACCTGTGTTTTGTGTTATTTTCTGACTTCCTGCATTAGGTGGGAGATGAGAGGTGTGGGACAGAATGTCTCTGGTGACAAACCTGGAAGAGCTTAATACACTGCTTTCCAATACACACCTTTGAGGAGAATTCGACTTCCTAACACTCTTTTTTAACAGACCATCTGTTGCTTTGCTATGGTATTCTGGTCTGGCTAGGAGAGCAGGTTTATTTCTTTGGAGATGATTTTTTTGTTGACTCCTCTGGTTAAATTTGATTATCAGCATGTTGACCTTCCAATCCAGATTTTATGTGCTATATCTACATTCCTTTTTCTTGTTGGCATATTGTTGAAGCCCATCATATCTTCTGGTGAAGCTTTGGTTTCTGTTTTGGTCTTTCCTTAGGATATGAAAATATGGGTTAAACTTGGTCCATTATTGGACAATTCCCACAGTCAGGCAGGATAATTATTATTACACAGCTATAAAACTAATGTTCTGGCAAAAGTTTAAACCACAGCAATTGGAAAAGATCTTCAAGTTGTTTAGCTTATGATTTAGTTATAGCCCTGTAAAAAAAAGCAAATGGTCACACTATTGTAAAATTGGCAATGAAAAAGAAATACTCTTATTAATGACTAATTAATAAACTATTTTCCTTTAATTATTAATTAGCAGTTTCACAATCCTCTACTTATTTAATAGCAAAGATCTTCTCTAATATGTTAGTTTTCACTTAGAAGAAATCTTTACCATATCTTTATTCTCCTGCATAAGTAGACAAAATTTCCCTACAAGGGCATAAATCTGCAAAACTAAAAAGTATAATTCTATCGTGTAGGCAAATATGTTATCTACATCATCACTTAGAAGTTTCGAGATGTAAACCCACGTTTCTCAGAGACTGAGATTTTATTCTTTGAACAGTTTTTAACCAATTTGGCTTCAATCCATTACTAAAATTCTTCAGACTAGCTAGATAGAAATGACTTCTTGAGTTCATATATGTACTTGCAATAGAGTTAGTAATGTATATTTCTTAGCCACCTGACATTCATAAGCCAAATAAATAATCTGCTTTTAAAATTTAAAGGACTTTATGGGGTATGTGTGTATATATATGTATATGCATATGTGTATGTATATGTGTGTGTTTGTATGTATATATACTTTTCTGATGAATACTGTCAGCTTCTATGATGTGTATATATTCATATGTTTATTATCATAATAATCTACTTCAAGAAACCTTGTGGTCAAAATTTTAACTGAATGTTGCCTACTCTTCCGTAACACATTTGAAATAATAAGGCAGCCATGAAACTTCTTAGCAATCTAAGAGCAGATAGAGCAATCCTGGATACCCTGTCATCTAGGATGTATCAGGATATAGAGTTAGCTAAGCTACCATATAAATGTTTGCACAAAGACAGCAGAACAACAACAACAGTGCTGTCAGAAATTAGTCTGCAGTTGAAAATTAATGATCACATAAATATAGATATAAACAAAGCACAAATATTGGTTGATCACTTTCTATTTGTGGTTATATCTATTTTTTGCTTTTTATTTTGTCCTGGAAAAGGGTTTATATTTTAGTAATCACCATTTTTTTACCGATCTGTTACAAAAGATTGAAAATAATCTACAAATGAGGTGGGTTTATTCTTAAATATACAAAAAATTAATGGATAATTTCTGATATCAGAATAACATAAATTCATCAGATTCATGCTTAAGAATTGTCAGTTTAGATAGTTAATTCATACAAATAAGACTGTATGAGCATTATTAAGTTGTACTGTATTGATGTAATTTTGACCACATTTCTTTACAAAAAAAAAAAACCTCTTTAATATTTTAAATGATAAAGCATGTCTAAAGAAAAAAAAAGTTCAAAACATAGAAGCCTGCAGGCTGGACTGTTCGAATTATCAAGGCTTTTAACAAGATATAAAGGCTGAATGAACTGGGGCTGTTCAGCCTTCAGAAAATAAGACTAAGACGGGATCTTAGTAATGTTTATAAATATCTTAAGTGTGGCACACAGTGGAAAATGGCCAGCCTCTTTTCAGTTGCCTGCGGGGACAGGACAAAGGGCAATGGCTGCAAATTGGAGCACAGGAAGTTCCCCACCAACATGTGGAAGAACTTTTACACAGTGAGGGTGACAGAGCCCTGGGACAGGCTGCCCAGGGAGGTGGTGGAGTCTCCTTCTCTGGAGATATTCAAGACCCGTTTGGACACCTTTCTGTGCAATATGAGATAGGGAGCTGCTTTGTCAGGGGGGTTGGACCCTACAATCTCTCGAGGCCCCTTCCCCTATGATTCTATGATTCTGTGATTCTGTGAATATTACTTTTGTGGAATCTATAGAAACTTTTCTATGCAGGAACTGCTATGATTTATTTATTTTACATATATTATGTAGCCTGATTCCAGCAGTTCTGCTCTCCATAATGGCTGTCATTAAAAGTAAGAAGCTGTGATGGTCTGAAAAGATGGGATCTGAATATGCATAAATGCACCATTTTCATTGTGAGAAAAGCTTTTAAGTTAAACGTAGCTTTATAAATAATACAGCTTAGCTGTGCATTTGTTATACACCAGTTGTCGTAAAACTGATGCAAATACCAAGTCCCTGAATTTCTCATTTGTCTGTTGAGGTTGGCTGATTTAGTTTCATAAACATTATAATGATATTTTTGAAAATCACAAATGAGTAGTAATTTCATTATAATACTCTGGAAAAAAATAAATGCAGATTGCTGAAAAAAGCAGCTTTGTTCCGAGGACAAAATGTAAGTGAATTGAACTGCACTTTCTTTTCTTTGTTAGATACATCAATTAATAAATTTTGTCCTCTAAAGTTGTGTGAAATAATAATAACATTCCTAACCTGGTGATATTTATAGCTGTGGTACCTGTAATTTAAGCATTTAACCAACAAAGATGTTATCTTCTATTTCTGATAATCAAGCCAGATGTGATTATATTTCCTGGTCATGGAATTCCATTAGTCTAGCTCAATTGCATCTTCCCTGTGCTATTTTTCTAGCCAGAATAGTTATACTCCCTGTCTTTATGCCATTAAAACTGAGTCAGGAGTGAATCATATTTATCTTTCCCTAATTTAAAGTGTTCAAACCCTGTTTTATGTATGAGAGCTTATTTCCATATTCTATGGTATTGACATCGGAATCCATGAATTTTGACAAAAAAATATATTACATGAATACACAAATCCAGAAATTCCCTTGGTTTTGAAGAGAGATAGTGTGTCATAATTTTATTCCTTTTTATAAGAATAGGACTATAAATGAAAGAAAGGCAAATGAGCTAATGGATTGATTTAATTGTGACTTTCTGAAAGCTCCATCCTAAATTGTTATCTAGACAATTTAGCATTCAGGTCATTGTGAAAAAGATGATTGAAAACTAAATACAGTGACTTAAAGAGAGTTAGCTTATATTCCAGCTGAGGATCTGGCATGCTGTGTCTATAGAGACAAGTGAATATATGCTATATAACCTTGGAATTACTGAAATATGTCAATAGACTGACAAAAACTTTAATGATTAATGTGCAAATTTTCTAAATAATTGTTTTATGACATGCAACTGCATAAGTGAACAGAATGCTGGATTTTCATAATTGGAATGCCAAATTAGAGAAATGCTGTTTATATATGGGACATTGCACTTAAAAGTTTGATCTCCTTTTACATGATTATCAGGTCATGTAACTCACAAATGTACACAAATGAACTGCGCATGCATATTGCGACGCCTGAAAGAGAATAGCTTGCAGAGTCAAAATGGAGTCAGACTAGACATTTGAATTATAGACTGTCAGTCCAATACAGAATATTAACCTTTCTGTGCACATAAGCACAATTTTTAAGCACCAGAAGGGTGACCCTGCACTTAGAAAATCAAGTTCTCTTTGTCCACGTCCGATCTGCATGCAGGCCAATAGTCAGATAGAACTGGCCCATGTTGCCCTTCTGCTAGCTCTAGTAAATTATACCCTCAGTAATGGAATTAGAGCTTATCTGGGTTTTATGTGTATATGTGTCTGTGTGTGTGTCTAATACTTATAATATTTTTGCTTGGAAACTGAAGGTGACAATACTTTATCTGTTTGCTACATTGTATTAAATGTACCATGTTGCATGTGCTAAAACAGGAGCCAAAGTTAATGAATCAGCATTTCCAGGGTTAAAATAGAATTTCCAGAAGTACCACCATAAGTAAGTGAATCATCAAGGACTGAGATTAAAGTAGTGATAAAAACAGCAGACAGTAACATGTTAATTGGCTCAGAGATACTGCCTTCTTCATGTTAGCAGAGTATACAAATGTATCTTGCTAAGTACAACTGGAGATGATCTATCTAGCTTTATATTAAAACTGGGTGATAAATATCAGGGGGATTTAAGATCTAGTTTGATACTACTTTTAAATTTGTTGCCATACTTTTTACAGTTCACTGAAACTGCTGTTTAGCAATCTCCAAAGTAGTGTGCAATTCCTGAAGGAAGATATAGGAGTATTTGAAATATTCTTTAGTGGTTTTTTTTTTTTTTTTTCCCCAGTGCAGTTTAAAAAAAAGTTGATACCTGTGCTAGTCTGCTCTTAATAAATGTTAGTATTTCCTTTTAAAATGTCAGGGGTGGATTTATGTTTGCAGGGACAGGAACACAAACCATGCATGTCCATCTGGATCAGAGAAATACAACCTGGGTATATATATATGTATTTTTTAGTGTAATTCACATCATTGAAGACTGTGGCTTGAATTAGGAAATCCAATTAAAATGGGAAACATCAACAGAGCACTGCCACAGTGGCAAGTATTTAAAATATTCACAGTCTTCTTGTGCTGGGTATACTAATGACAGCTTGTCAATATAAAGCATTTTTTTTTTCCTTTTTTTCATTCTGTGACCATAGTTAGTAAAATATGGGGTTGGCACATTAGCTGGAAGTGAACAGGGATCAGTGAAAAAGAATCAGGTTTAGTGTGCTGTTTGTTTGTTTAGGGTTTTTTTCTGGTTATTCCACATATGAAGAAATTAAAGGAAAACAATCAGAAAGAAAGAAGATTACATTTTTACAAGTGAATTAATTGAGAGAAGTTAAATTTTACATACCTGTTTGTCAATGTAAAAACAATTTTGGCAATGAAAGCTATGGCTAATTATCAGTGGCAAGACAGCAAATTAACGTGTTGGCTAAGACCACTGAACAAGGAAAACAAATATAGCTGCTTCCCTGAAAGCGGCTGCTCTGCAAAAATCTTGTAAAAATTATTATCCTGAAAGAAGTTGTATAACTTTATCAAACTGTGCTGAACAGCATATTGGAGTTAGTCATGCTATTATTTAGGTTTGTTGTAAAAAATATTGATGCAATAAATACATATTTTCAATTTCCACTCCATTTGGTTTATATTTGCTACCAGAATCCTGATTATACTATTAGAAATTACGTCAGTACAGAATTCTAAATGAGAATTCAGCTTAAACTTGGTGGCAGTGAGTTCATTTATTTTAATTTTCCCCATGAAGTTTTCTACGCATCGTCTACCTATGAACAAAATTACCTCATCAGACAAAATTTACAATGATGAGATATAAGCAATCCTCAGTTTGCTGATAAAAAAAAAAAAAAGAGAGAAAAGATTAAGGATGAACAGTAATGTTCCAAGCTTCACAGACAGCAGGATTTGTCAATACAGCATCCTAAATCTGGCTATACCTAATGACTAGAGAAAGAAAAGAGAAAGCACTACTCCAAGACTACAATTGCCTAAGAATTGCCAAATCTCACAAATTAAACCCTTGCTTAGTTTCAGCCTTGGATTATTTTCAGAGTATGTGCCAAAAAGGGGCACAGCTGCCAGCTTTGTTAAATTCTTAACCCCTAGTAAGGGTGACAGTTTGCTGGTGATCATAAAAAAAAAAAAAATAGTGTACTGTAATAGCCAAGAATGATGCAAATCTTGCACCATTCCAAAGGACTTTCTTCCTAAGAGCCTTTGTCTGTGAAGAACAAGAACTATTTTCCCAGCAGAAATCTGTTGGAAGGACATTTTTCTATTACCTGCTTTCTGCTGTAGTTAAAAAACAAAACAAAACAAAAAAACCCAACCAAAACCAAAACCACAACACCTTTTTAACACATAACAGGAGAGTTTCAGTCTCAGACTATATCCTGCAGAATTGCAGCTTCATTGTACTATTTCTAAAAAAAAATATATTCTACATTTAAAAGCAAAAGTGTTCTGATTTCACAGAGTAAATATGGTACTATGTGTATAAAAGAGTTTGACTTAAACTTAGGCTTTCCAACTCATAAATAAAAATATGTTGTCCAGTGTAGACAGCTGTTTCATAGCACTTTGTGGTCTGATGGTGTTGAAAAATCTGTAGAAAAAGTACTGGCTTTGGTAAGAATTTGAATCATTGCCAGTAGGCTCTCCTTTTGATAAACTAGGGTAGTCACCTTTATAAAATATCTCCCTGGATACATTTACAGAATGATTGATTGGGGAGAAATATCTTCAAAGCCTTCTGAAGATGGAATGTAAAATAGGATTCACTCACCTAAATGGTTAATGCACAAGGGGTGAAGTAAACTTAGATACATTCTTATAACTGGCTTCATGAAACTAGAGCAAATTTTTTTCATTATTAATACCATGTTTCAGTTGTGCACTCTCAGATCCAAAATATCTCTGAACCTGCTCTTGACACAGAAGCTGCTACTTGTCACAAATTATTATTAAAACCTAGCATTCATTTTGTAATGCCTGCCACAATTCTGAAATTTAAGATACTTAGATCTTAAATATTCTGATAGCTGAAAAAATAAATACAATTGCTCCTTCTCATTATCATGATCATACCTGTTTTCTTCATTTATACTCAGGTTCAGAATGCCTTAAAATACGGTAGATCTTCCTGCAGAACTAAGCTCTTTCTGCCCTTGAGGCCACTGAAGTAGCTGATCCACCCACCTCCCTTAGAAGAGAGTCTATGACTGAAGTATTCATATATAGCTCTTTTGATGTTCTAACTAGTGCAAAAGTCCCTGGAATTTTTCAGTAGTTCTGATTTCCATTGAGAAAGCTCTGCATGCCACCTATGAAATACTACTGGGAATATATAGCTTCCGTACATGGATGAGATAACAAATAGCTGTTATTTCTATACTTATTCCTGGAAATTACTCAGACAAAATCCTTTCATTCTTCAACTTTTAAGAAGCAAGATTTCACTCATTTTTTGACAGCAAAGGTAACGTATTACAGCTTTCAGAATCAGATGCCATTCATATGGGATTTTTCAGTCTTTATTCAAACAGTGTATCTCACGAAATTTTCCCATGACTGAAAAGTTCTATCTTTTTTTTTCACGTGGGGTGGGTGGGTGTGTGTGTTTGTGACTGTTTTCCAAACACCTGGACTTTATACAAGTATCTATTAATTTTTCTCTGAAACCTGGTCAAAAGCTTCGCTAATAATTCAGATAATGTTGGCTCCTTTGTTAGGAAAGAATGGGTGGTACTCAAGACCTTCAGAGTTTATATAGTCCAGTGAAATCTGGTTTTGTTGTAGTACAGAAAGTTTTGTTTTCCTAAAGGAAGGCGCCATTCAGAAGACTTGTTTGAAGGGGAAGTCTTGTTTTGTTTACTTGAAATCTGAGATTTCATTCTGTGTTTCTATTATTGAGTCCTTAGTACTTATATTCACCTTAACCTCTCCCTGTCAGTTTGTGACATACTTTTACAAGTTCTTTTTAATAGTTAGGATGGAGTCAACTAGTACTGCCGTGGTCAGGCCCCACCTGGAGTATTGTGTCTAGTTCTGGGCTCCCTGGTATAAAAAGGACAGGGATCTCCTGGAAAGAGTCTAGTGGAGGGTTACAAAGATGGTTAAAGGTCTGGAGCATCTCCCCTGTGAGGAAAGGCTGAATGAACTGGGGCTGTTCAGCCTTCAGAAAATAAGACTAAGAGGGGATCTGATTAATGTTTATAAATATCTGAAACGTGGGAGACAGAGGGAAATAGCCAGCCTATTTTCAGTTGTCTGTGGAGACAGAACAAGGGGCAGTGGTTTCAAGTTGGAACATGTGAAGTTCCACACCAATATGTTGAAAAACCTTTTCATGGTGAGAGTGACAGAGCACTGGGACAACCCCAGGGGGGTTGTGAAGTCTCCTTCTCTGGCGATATTCAAGACCCGTCTGGATGCCTCTCTGTGCAATATGTCCTAGGGAACCTGCTTTGGCAGGGGGGTTGGACTCGATGATCTCTTGAGATCCCTGCCAACCCCTAAAATTCTGTGATTCTGTGATACTTGGTTTCCTAGGTTCGTCTTGTGTTATTTAAACACAACTAAAATTGATAGTAAAAGATGAAGACATTGAGTGGTTTCTTATGGAGTAATTATGTAAGGGTACTGACCCATGACACTTTACCCAAGACAGCCATCAAGTCTTTTTTTATACACTGTAAAGTGTATAAAAAAAAATAAAGTTCACTGTAAAGTTCACTGTAAATTTCAAAATTTAATTTAGACTCCTCCAAATGAGTAATATGTTTCCTTCATCTAGAAAGTAATTGCTTACCTGAAATCTTAGATTCCCGAACTATTCAGTCTACTCTTTTAGTAATAACTAAATAAAGCAATCTCTAAATAAGGAGTTATTTCTTTCTTCTTACAGTCTATCTGGGCACAATATATCTGCTAAACTCACCAGCTTAAAAATGTGTCATGGTTTAACCCCAGACAGCAACTAAGCCCTGCAGAGCTGCTCACTCCCTCCCAAGTGGGAGTGGGACAGAATAGGAAGCGTGAAAGTGAGAAAACTCATGGTTTGAGATAAAGACAGTTTTATAGGTAAAGCAAAAGCTATATGAAAAAAAAAAAAAAGAAGGAATTCACAGAATCACAAGGTGGGAAAAGATCTTTAAGATCATCAAGTCCAACCATTCCTGTCCTATGCTAAACCATACCTCTACATACCTCATCTACCCTTTTTTAAAAATCATCCAGGAATAGTGAGTCAACGACCTCCCATCTTCCAACCCCTTATATGCTGAGCATGATGTCATAAGGTATGGAGTATCCCTTTGGTCAGTTGGGGTCAGCTGTTCTGGCTGTGTCCCTTCCCAGATTCTTGTGCACCCCCAGTCTACTTTCTGGCAGTGAACACACCAAGGGTGTTACTTCTAGGACTAGTTAGTTATGGGCCTTTTTCTCAGGCAGTGATAACTTTTTTTGAAGAGCTAAGCTTTATTGCATTGAACGTCCCTTTGGTTTTTTAGGTGCTAGGATTGACTGTTTTGTATGATGGCATTGCATATAGGTATTGCATTAGTTTGATAAAGATTTTTTAGTCCTGAAAATTGCTCTCACAGGAAGCAACATAATTTTGATTAAATCAAAGGCAAAAGATGGTGCAACTATTAACCATGTGGTTGAAAAATACTATGAAATATTTCATGCATGAAGCATTGACTACAGATATGCCTTGTGATGTAGTAGTACCTCTGCCTTCTCTCTGTGCTCACAGTGCAGTATTTCTTATTCAAAGCTCAGGGTCCCTCATCCTCTTCTGTTTTACTTACAACAGTTTATCTATGGTTTCAAATGTTTGATGCTTATATTCATGTCTCTTATCACTTAGCTGTGACTCAGAAAAACATTTGTGTGATATCATTTGCATAGTCTGAAAAACTGACCAAGTTGTAATTTACACTGTATGGTATCTTTGGCTATTTAAGTTGTTCCTCATAATTACTTTTCTTGGAATTTAATAGTGAACAAATGGGAGTTACTAATTGCATGAGCTCTGTTTCTTGGATTGCCTTAATTAAGCACAGGAGAACTGAAATTTAGAAGACAAAGGTTGGATCTCAGCATTCATTTATCCTCTTCCCTGGTTCTGCTATTCAAAAGACTTTGCTGAGAGGCCAAAAGGGTTCTGACCTGGCAGCAATCCATAGACACCGTTTATCAGATATCCCTCCTTATCTCTGATCCCTGTCAGCAGTCAATAAACTTTTAGAGAACAAAACACTTGCATTGCTTACTTAAATATAAGCCTACAGTTTTCTAATTCTTCACTTGTAAAGGAAGATGCCTTGGGTTTTGTGAGCTTAAAAAAGCAGAAATAATATCATATATTTGTATTTTAGGGGTTTTGATGCTGTAAGATACTTAATTTGACTTTTCTAAGCCTAGGAAGCCTCAGTTGTCAATTACTTGCATGTAGAAAATCTGTTTTGTGGTATGTGCAGCCAAATTTATCCCTGGTGAAACTTTATTGACTTCAAATTAAAATCAGCTTCTGTAAAATGATCCATATGAGAAATACACAGCTTGGTTAATCAAAGGAAAGCATCCTTTACGATGTGTGCTAGTTTAAATTTGGATTTTTACCTATATGCATTGCTTGCAGTTGTTGCAATTAAATATGCAAAAAATAGACTGAATTAGGAAGTGGTATAAATGGTGATACTGGCTAAATGGTATACCGAATTGCATGTTAAGAAAGTGGTCAGTTATAGTTTACCTAACACTGGCAACAGTAGTCATAGAGCAAAACAAAGAAGTAGTGGTGTTTTCTGTTCATACAAAAGGGGAATCAGTTTCTATTCTGTGTTATTCAGTGTTCTTGGTATGAAAAAAATAAACAAACAAAAAACCAACCAAGCAAGAACCAAAGAACAACAAAAAAGAACTTCATAACCTGATAGCTACAGAGTATTTGTAAAGCTTAAGTATTTCCTAATAAATTGTCTGCCAGAAATTTTACATTTTAAACCTGATGCAACCCACTGGAAAAATACTCAGGTATTTTTTGTCATGGATTTGAGGTTTTGGATCTTTTCCTCAGTCATTTCTAATTCTGTTCTCTTAGATTTTGCTATTTTTGCTAATTTTAAAAATTTTATTTTCAGTGTCTTAATGATAATGGTATTGTCACCCTTTTGAGGCTAAGTAATTATGCAAGTGCATTCCATTAAAACACATAACCTAACAGACAGGAGCCAGGGTGACGAAACAATAACCATTCAGCATTATGATTTATTTATATTGGTGGACGTAGGGGAAGGCAGAGTATACTTAACCTCCAGAAGCAAGGAAAACAATCTCATAGAAATTAATGTGTGAAGTTCATAAGAATGAAAATCTTCTAGAAACATAGGTAATCTGAGCGAAAGCAAGTATGTAAATTTAGTGTCTAAAACCTGAACAGATTACAAGACTATAGTTTAGTTATGGTTTAATAACTGAAGTAACTAAGAAATTTTTGACTAAACTGTAAGCTGATTTTTTAAATGAGTAACGCCTTGTAAAACTTCTGGAAAAAAACATTGTACATTGCTTGGGGTGAAGGTGTGACGAAACTCCAAAATATTGTCACTTAACTGATTTGAAAATGAATGTTACAGTGTTGCAGAAAGAGAAATCAAGAATAATGTTCACAAGGAAATTTGGTTCAATGATCTATGAAAGATGCATGATTGTTTAGATTTTAAATCTTGCACAAATAAATCTTAATGCATCAAAAATATCAACAGCTTGGGAAATTTTCCCATCATTTAATACTCAGTTTATTTATGAATATTAAATGAAGGAGTTTACTTATCAATTATTATGTACAAGTGACTGAAACTTTAAATTGTTGCTAGGCTGGATGCAACCAACCTCCCAGTACCCATAGACTATTAACCTGTCATCTATCAAGGCAATCTGGCAAGTTGCTGTTAAAATGGGGTTGCAAACCAGAAATCTGAAAGTTAAGAATAAGTGTTAGTACTTTGGAAAAAGTATGTGGTTGCTAGATGTGTCTAGTAAATCAAGGGGCTTTAAAGGGACTCACACCCTACATGTACAAACATTCAAACATTTATTTAAAAAAAAACCAAATAAATAAACAAAATCAAAGAATAGGAAGAACTAATGTTAAATAGAATAAAAAGATTTTATGACATATCTTTGCATGCAATTTGATGTCAGCATGTTCTTCATTAAAAAAAAGAACTGTGTAAACTTTAGAATCAAGTATAAAACTCACATGCTTTTGCGGCCTGACTGTAGATTTTTGGTATAGTCCGTGCAATTAATCTCGGTATTTATGATTTTTCTGACTTAGTGTTAGCTCACAAGGAAGTAGTTTTCATCAGTGGCTGTAGAAAATAGGGAGAGCTAATTGAAGAAAATGCATGCTTTATAGAAATGACAGTGGTCCAAAAATTTTGAGAATAAGGTGAAGAGATTATCATAGAATCATAGAATGGTATGAGTTGGAAGGGACCCCAAGGATCACAGAGCTACAACCCCCCTGCCACAGGCAGGGCCACCAACCTCAGGCCTGGATCTACACAAGGTTGCCCAGGGCCCCATCCAACCTGGCCTTGAACACTTCCAGGGATGGGGCATCCACTACCTCTCTGGGCAGCCTGTTCCAGCACCTCACCACTCTCTCTGTAAAAAACTTCCCCCTAATATCCAATCTAAACCTTCCTTCCTTTAGTTTTAATCCATTCCTCCTTGTCCTGTCATTGTCTATCCTTTTAAAAAGTTGAATCCCCTCCTGCTTATAAGCTCCCTTCAGGGACTGGAAGGCTGCAATGAGGTCCCCCTGCAGCCTTCTCCTCTCTAGGCTGAACAAGCCCAGCTCCCCCAGCTTCTCTTCATAGGGGAGGTGCTCCAGCCCTCTAATCATCTTCGTGGCCCTCCTCTGAACCCTCTCCAACAGTTCTACATCCTTCTTGTATTGGGGGCCCCAGATCTGGACACAGTACTCCATATGGGGCCTCACGAGGGCAGAATAGAGAGGGACAATCCCCTCCCTGTCCCTGCTGGCCACCCCTCTTCGATGGAGCCCAGGATACCATTGGCCTTGCGAGCTGCAAGAGCACACTGCTGGCTCATGTTAAGTTTCTCATCCACCAGAATCCCCAAGTCCTTCTCAGCAGGGCTACTCTCCAGGAGCTCTTCTCCCAGTCTGTATCTATGTCTGGGATTCTTCCGGCCCAAGTGCAACACCTGACACTTGGCAGTGTTGAACCTCATTAGGTTCACCCGGGCCCATCTCTCCAGCCTGTCAAGATCCCTCTGGATGGCTTCCTTTCCTTCTAGGGTGTCAACCACACCACTCAGCTTGGTGTCATCCGCAAACTTGCTGAGGGTGCACTCAATTCCATCATCGATGTCATTGATAAAGATGTTAAAGAGAACCGGTCCCAAGACAGACCCCTGGGGGACCCCGCTTGTCACCGGCCTCCACCTGGACATAGACCCATTGACCACCACCCTTTGGCTACGGTCTGTTAACCAGTTTCTTATCCACTGGATGGTCCACCCATCAAATCCACATCTTTCCAATTTAGAGATAGGGATGTGATGGGGGACTGTGCCAAAGGCCTTGCACAATTCCAGGTAGATGACATCGGTTGCCTTCCCTTTATCTACTGATGCTGTCACTGCATCATAGAAGGTCACCAGATTGGTAAGGCACGACCTTCCCTTGGTGAAGCCATGCTGACTGTCCCAGATCACATGCTCTTCCCTCATGTGCTCCAACATGTCATCCAGGAGGATCTGTTCCATGATCTTCCCAGGCACAGAGGTGAGGCTCACCGGCCTGTAATTCCCTGGGTCTTCCTTGCTCCCTTTCTTATAAATGGGAGTGACGTGACCTTTTTTCCAGTCCCCAGGGACCTCTCCTGACAGCCACGACTTTTCAAATATGATGGAGAGCAGCTCAGCAACCACATCAGCCAGCTCCTTCAGGACCCTGGGATGCATGTCACCTGGCCCCATAGACTTGTAGACATTCAGTCTCATGAGGCGGTCACAGACTTGCTCTGCTCTTACAGTGGGGGGGGATTTGCTCCCCTAGTTCTCACCTGGAGTTCTAGGGATGCAAGGTTCTGGGATTTGAGAACTATGAGAATCCTGGCTGCCAGAGAAGACTGAGGCAAAGAACTCATTCAGTACCTCAGCCTTCTCCTCATCAGTTGCATTATAAAGTTATGGTCTTCCTGTAAATCTGAGTTTGGCTATATTCCTACATTTTGTCAGTCTTGATTAATGTACACAGTATTTGCATCCCCATAGAGACTCTTGAGGACCTCCTCAGATCTCCTCAGAATCATCCACACCACACAGCATGAAGATCTGTTAAGTCTTTCTGTTTTCAAAAAGATCCTTTGTCATCTACTGTCTGGCCTTATATGGTATGTGACACAGCGACAGTATATGCCGTGGATGTGGACTGCTCAGCTTGTGGGTGCATAGTCGTGTAATCATAGAATCACAGAATTATCCTGAGTTGGAAGGGACCCATAAGGATCATCAAGTCCTACTCCTGTCTCCACACAGGGCCAGCTGAAACAGAGCATGTCGCTGAGTGCATCTTATCCTCCTGGGCTGGGAAATCACAAAGTTTTCTTACTTGTCTGATACTGACCCCCACTGCAGACAGTAAAAGATGAAATAGTATGGACATAAAAATAAGGCTGCAACAGAACAGTTGAGGTACAGCCACTGAAACCACAGAGGAGATAGTATCACTTACTCTTCCCAAAAGACTAACTTTAAGGAAAATCTAGTTTGACTTCTGCTTTAAGGTAGAACATGTGAAATATAAGTGGAGACTGCATAGAAAATAATTCTGAGCATGTGAGATTTATCAGTGATTTAATTTTAATTTTGTTTTTATCAGGATGGTGTAAAAAAGGTTAATCTCCTGTAAATATTCAGGATTCTGCTTGAACTGAGGGAGCAGCAGATTGTTTTTTTCCATTAAGTGACTTATTTGATCAGTATTTGTAGATTTTGTGGCAGACCTGAAAAGTAAATAAAACAGCACAAAGAGGTATTTGCTTTATTTGATGGAAAATTAAAGGGGTTTTTAAGAAAAAATATAATGTATTTGCTTTAATGGAAAACAGTTTTTTCATGGAAGCATTGCAATCAACACTAGATTTCAGTTATCAGTATTATGAAGTTGTATGCCTTCTTTAGGAAACAATGAGCCAAATGTGGCATTTAAGAATGGTTATGAGACAAATGGAGTAGATTTTTTTTCTGTATTGACAATAATTTTCCATTTTGTATATTTTTCATAATGCCACTAATTATCTGTCTGGTTTACTGGCTCTGAAAGAATATGCCTTTTGTCACTTCAGCCCAACCTTACTACTGCCTAATGTCAGCCCTCAGAGGCTACGTGGCTTCACACTTTAGTGCAGGATCCACAGGATTCACAGAGAGTTGCAGTAATGGTTAATTGTTTTTTTCATTTATTGATTTCCACAAACCAAGATGGCATGGCCATGGCTGTCAAGGCTGGTAGGTTGGAAAGAGTATCGTGATGCTGTATCCAACCAAGGGACTCAGCAACCTTTCCCTAAATAATTGCCTTGTTAGCTTCTTTGCAGAGAGAAACCCTTCCTGTTGGATGGTACGCTACATTCTCCTTTACATCTCTTAGCACTAAGTGCTACCAGAGTAGTTGGGAGCAGATGTGACATGGCAGGGGTGGCTATGTGAAGGTGATTGTATTGCACATGGAGGCTGCTACATGGGAACTTTGAGGGGGAAATTCCTCTGTAGGAAAGAGAGGACTTTCATTAAGGATTGAATTTACCTGAAAGAAGGATGAGGGATTTTTCCAAATTATTTACAAGTTGTCTTAAGTTCAGTGTCATCTTTAACTTGCATTAATAACTTTTAGAACTTACATTTTCATTGGAAATGTGCTTCTTGTGTGTGTGCCTGCTTTCAGGGGAGAGTCTAAATGGGCCAGCTTTCACTGAGAGTGCTGCTTGCAAAAGCTTGGGAGACCTCAGTGGCACCATCCCAGAGAACAAATTTGTGGTAGGCTTTGTTTTGCGGTCAGAAAATAAGCGGATCCAATTAGCCTGGACAGGCTGGCTGGGCACAGATGAGTTTCTGAGCCCATGGGCAGGGCATAGAGGCAAGGCTATTAAATCCTCTTTGTAACCCCAGGTTTCTGATACTGTTTTAGAAAGATCACTGACAACAAGATAATGGAAAAGACAGAGAAACCATGAGGTCCTGGGCAGAAGACCAATTATCAGTCTGGAAAGGAGACTCACATGGTCTCAATAAGGACCACAGAAATTTTTTAGAATTTAATCCAGAGCTGTTTGTATGGCTGGTTATCTTTCTGCTTTTGAGAACAAAAAAAAAAAAAAAAATAGTTTGCCCTCAGTACAAAATAAACTACATTTGAAACCTTGATTTTTTTTTTCTTTTTTCTTTTTTTTTTTTTACTTGGCAAACTTTTATAACTACCTTTAAGTGCCTTTATGAGTTTAGGCTGTTTCTGAATAGGAAGAATTTCTTGCCAGCACCTTGAAGTACCAGTAGATTCTTCTTAAATAAGAATGGACTTTTACAGCATAGAAACTTTTTCCACTAATGATATCCTTTTCATTAAGAAAACATAACTGAATATGAATGACCTTGTCCTTGACTATATTAGGAAGTGGGTGCTTTTTCACTGGTATGCTGAGATATTTTCTATTCTTAATGTAATAAATAATCACTCAGTTAATTCAGGCAAATATAGTTAAGAACAGACTTTTCTGATTTTTTTTTTTTTTTTTAGTATCATTTAACTTAACCTGTGGATTGAGGAAGTAAGATATACCAAGTAGGAAATTCAATTTAAATTACTAACCACCACCCCCACACACCCATTTTCAATGAAAACAGACTGATGTGACAAATTCTATGTAATTACATTTGCCTCCTTTAACTGCAGAATACCATTTTTACATTATCCTTAATTTTGCTGAATACCTGTCTAAAGGAAAAGCTCTTTTCTGTGCTTCTTGTTCTCCATCTTCATTTTTAAAGACTTGTCTGTATTTCTTTTGATAGATGTAGTCAGTTAAGTGTTCACTTAAGGAAGAATGTAGTCTGTGTCAGAAGTCACATTTATTAGAGACAGTTCAAATTTTGAAGGAATTTTCAGAAACTACTAATTCCCTCCTATTTCATCAAATTGCAAGATGGATTATTTTTGCTTTGTGGTGTGAAAATTCCTTCAGAGTTTTTTCTTATCATCTTTTTGAAAAAAAAAATAAAATTTATTAGGAAAAGGATGTTATGCTTGCTGTTAAGTCACTGCTGAGGGTGTGATGGGTTTAGAACATTAGGTAAATAATTATATCACTAATTATGATTAAGTGAAAATTCAAATCCCCACTAATCTACAGTTTACATGATGTCATGGCTTAGCCCAACAGGTAGCTAAAACAGCCACACACCCATTCACTCCCTTCCCAGTGGGATAGGCAGAGAATTAAAAGAAAAAGGTAAAACTTGTCGGTAAAGATTCAGACAGTTTAATAGGACAGAAAAGGAAGATAATAACAGTAATAATATTAACAACAACAAACAAAATATGTAATAAATTATACACAGCACAAGAGCTCACCACCTGGAACTGATGCTCAGTTTGTCCCTGGGCCATGCATCTCCCAGCCAATTTCCCGAGGTATATTCCAAGCATGATGACAAAAGTTCTGGAATCTCTCTTTGGGAAGTTTGGATTAATTGTGTACCATCTCAGCTTCTTAGGTAACCCCAGTCTTCTCATTGGCACTCCAGTGTGAGAAGCTGAAAAAAATCATTCACTGTTTAGCACGTGCCAAAATATTTAGTGTGTTACCAACATTCTCATCCTAAATCTAAAATGTAGCTTTATATGAGCTGCTAGAAAGAAACTTTTATTCTGTTCCAGCTGAATCCATGACACAGGCCAAATAGGTCGGTAAAGAAACCACAGGAAATTCACATATAGGAAGTGCTATGGACAGATCCTGGATGTTTCCTCTTAAGAAGAGAGGAGAAACTCAATGGGAAAACAAGGCAAAATATGTCAAAATACTTGCATGATGTTTTCCATCCTGATTTGGGTAAAGAGCAAAAGAATAAAAAATTTTTTAAATCTACAGAGTCCTTTTATATGGACAAAGGGATTACCATATACATGAAGTTTTATGTATTTCTTTCAGCTCTTCCCACTTGCAGAATGGACATCACAGAATGGACTTCTGGATTATGAACATCTATACAGTTTCCCACCATTTTATTTTTGATTGGGATATTTAAACCTCTAACTAACAATATATTTTCTTCTCTTTTTATCTGAAGGAGGTAATTTTAAGAACTTGACTCATGACTCTGAACAGAATTAAACCATATGTTATATCATATTTATGCAATGTTATACATCTTGAAGCCTATAAAAGCATAAGATTGGATTGCAGTTGTCTATTTCCACATAATACAAGGTTTATTGATTGTCATGGGAACTAGATATATCTTTTCTTCTTGTTTTGTGTCTGTATGCTTTAAGAAATTTTCAAGGTGCCTCTTGTGTTGTGTGAGTTTGTCTGAAGTAGATCCAGATCTGTTCTTACAAAATGGAATTTTTATAATTTACTGTCACTCCATTCACTAATAAAATCCATCAGATGCTATCCATGTCTGAATACTCCCAAATTTTTCAAAATATTTTCATAAAACTATAGTTTTTCCTTATGAGATTGTTTGCAGCCTACACTTGGGCTTTTCCATCCATCTTTACAGACAATGAAAATAAATGTCTGATCTGAATAAATACAGGCAAACTAAGGATGACAAGGGAGAACTGAATTGATATGATATCTTTCTTCATTTCAACCTGTCTTTCTGATTAGTTAAAATACTGTGTGAGTTTTACAAATAGCTTTGTGTTTTGGGTTAAAAACTATTGTTGTGCACTGGGCTGTCTCCTGACTGAAACCTCACATTTATACCTCATATTATCTTACTGGTTTTCCTGTAAATTGTTTGGTTGCTTTAAGATGCATGTGTAAATTTATCATCTACCTGTACATTATTGCTTCATAAATAAATCTGTATATCCAAGACATGCAGTACAGAATCATGCAGAATCATTCAGGTTAGACCAGACCTCAGGAGATCTTACAACATGAAATTAAGATGTATAAAAAACCCAACAAAACAAAACAAAACAAAACAAAACAAAACAAAACAAAACAACCAAAAAAAAACCCTTTTTTTTTTTTTTTTTTTACTTAAAGAGTTTTATCTAAGTGGATGTTACATTGAAAAATTATTTACACAAGTTAGAGAAAAAAATAGGGTAAATAAATTCAAAAATACTTTCAGTAGCTACAATTTGGTACATATGTCAAGTAGTCTCTGTAAATTTGTATAATAGTTGGTAAATAGTATCAAGACAGTTTTGGTACAACTATATGTTGAATTAAAATCATAGAGTGGTTTGGGGTGGAAAGGACCCTTAAAGATCATCTAGTTTCAAATCCCTGCCTTGGACAAGGACATCTTTCAATAGATTAGGTTGCTCAAATGTTTTAACTCATTTTTGCATATACAAGTTTTGTGTTAACTTGCTGCTTCTAGCATTACATTTCAATTTTTTTTCATTCATTTTAAGGTGCTGGTGGCTGGTCTCCACTTGTGTCCAATAAATATCAATGGCTTCAGATTGATCTTGGTGAAAGAACTGAAATTAATGCTGTTGCTACTCAAGGTGGCTACGGAAGCTCCGATTGGGTAACAAGCTATCTTCTGATGTTTAGCGATAGTGGACGAAACTGGAAGCAGTATCATCAAGAGGAAAGCATTTGGGTATGTTTTTTCAATAATGAGAATTAAGTTTTTGCAAAAGACTTAAAATACATGTGCTATACATTGTTGTAAATATAAGCAAAGCAATTTGATGTAAAGAACTATACTGAAAGGATTTTGGATAATTAAATATAGAAAGTAATTCAGCTTTTGACCAGACAAAAGCCATAGTATTACGTCATTAGTATCAAGAAGGTATCCTGAGGACTAAGAATGTACTGCAAAATCTCTTTTGTGTTGCTATGTATCACAGAATCACAGAACCATCAAATTTGGAAAAGATCTCCAAGATCATCCAGTCCAGCTGTCCCCCTATAACCTATATTACTAACTAAACCATGTCCCTAAGTACCTCATCCAATCTTTCCTTGAACACCCTGAGGGACAGTGACTCCGCCATCTCCCTGGGCAGCCCATTCCAATGCCTAACCACTATTCCTGAGATGAAATTTCTCTTAATTTCTAACCTGAACCTCCCCTGGCACAACTTGCAGCCATTCCGTCTTGTCTTATCCCTACTTATCTGCAAGAAGAGGATGACCCCTACCTCACCACAACCTTCTTTCAGGTAGCTGTAGAGAGGTCTCCCCTGAGCCTCCTCTTCTCCACAGGCTAAACAGTCCCAGTTCCCTCAGCCGCTCCTCTTAAGACTTGTGTTCCAGACCCTTCACAAGCTTCCCTGGACTTCTCTGAATGCACTCCAGGGCCTTGATGTCTTTCTTGTAGTGAGTGGCCCAAAACTGAACACAGTATTTGAGGTGTGGCCTCACCAGAGCTCAGTACAGGGGGATGGCCACCTCCCTGGTCCTGCTGGCAATGCTATTCCTGATACAGGCCAGGATGCCATTGGCCTTATTGTCCACCTGGCCACACTGCTGCCTCATGTTCAGGCAAGAGTCACGCAACACACCTGAGTCCTTTTCCTCTGTACAGCTTTCCAGCCACCCTGCCCAAAACCTGTAGCATTGCCTAGGGTTGTTATGACGCTATGTTATGTTTTATGTTTTCTCAAAGTATTAATCCCAATGTTTTAAACAATATTTGCTTTACTTTTTTGAATATTTAATCTGACTGCAAAAAATAAAACAAAGCAGCACAAATAAATCAAAATCATATCCAAACTACTCCAAATTTATTAAGCAATATTTAACTTTTGGTCATCTAATTCAGAGTCTAGTTTCTGATGTTCCAACCCATTTATCTCCTGTTAGCTTTGTAGCTAATATTAGTAAGTAAGCCTTGCTATGCTTATCACATGTTTGTATGAATTTAATTGAGAGGGAAGGATACGCAATACTAGACAGATAAAGTCCAACATCCACACAGAAAATTGAATGATAGAGTTCTACAATAGAGCTGCATCTTTTCTTGATCCCCAATGAAGAGTAACTTGGACTAACAGAAGAATATTGGTACTTGTGGTCAAAGATTTTATCCTGCCAAATTACTACTCTACCCTCGTGTCCATAAAAAGACCTGTTTCATTTTTAACTTTTACTAAGCTTTAGGCTTCAGCTGTTTCTTGCTGCAGTTAAACATTATATTAAAATGTATTTCATTTTATGCATTTAAATTTTGTTGATTTTTAATTCAAGATGTTCCTGTCACTCTTATTGTCAAAGCCCATCTATGGTATAATGAGATTATGCAGTGGCTTACTTGTTGCATAATTATCCTTCTTTTTGAATTTGCTACACACTTCTGCTTCAGACTGTGTTTTCATAACAAAGAGAAATAAATGAGTTTCTAATCCATATGGCTGTGGGGAGACAGAAAAGAAAAACAATCTTCCAAATGTTAAATGAGCATAAGCTGCTAGAGTATTGTCTTTGCCCATCTTCAGACAGAGTGATAAAACAAATCTGAGAGGTAGAGCTGCTTGATCTCTTCAGTAAGGGCTCTTTTGAAATCCCATGTTGGTATTGCAAACAGTGATGTAGATAGCTATTTCTTGAATATTGCCAGCAGTAAAATATGAAACAAAAGTTTAAAAAAAAAAATTCTAAATGCTGATGCAGCCATTGAGGTAAGGAGCTTGTTAGATCTGTAGGACAACACAAGTAAGTCTTTAATTCTGTTATCTTAAACTTAATAATAATAATAAAAGATTATTTTAACGATTGCAATGCAGATTGGAGGTATTGCTTGCAGGCAGTGATGCATAATTCAAGGATGTAAACCATCAAATTCACGGATAGTCTATTGATTTTTTTTTTCATGTATCTTTATTTAGGAGTTCTGCTTCTAGGGGATTATATTTTCTCTTTTCTAAACTAATGCATAGATGTAGTCTTGGAATGAAACTCTTAAATCTCTATTTATTTTATAGATTTTCTCTGACTGTTATATGTTTATGTTAAGTCTTCTTAAATGAAGTGCCCAAGTTCATTTCAGGCAAGAACATCCCACATTTTATGACACCTACTATGTTATTTCTATTCTCTTTTTAACTGAGTCATTGCCCTATTACAATATTACTTACCATAGGTAATTTTTTTCTGGTTTTGAGGGCCCTGTGTTGCTACAAGTACTTCAAGATTCTTCACTGTATATAAGGATTTGCACTCTGAAACCACTCTTTCTAAACTTAAGTAGAAAAGATACTTATCTTCTGTACAATTTCACAGCTCCCTACTTTTTATTTTCCTTTTCTGAAGTTAGTTTTGAATTGCCTTTGTGATCTTATGGCTTATCTTAACTTAAGGTTCTGAAGCTTCTGTCATCAGTGGAACTGATCAGTGGAACTCATCACCATTTTTTTGTCACTCACTGTAAACATTTTTATAACAACTAAGATGCAAAGACGACTACCTAGGCATCTGCAGATAATCTAGCTGTAAAAGCCCTTATATTTTGTGGAAAGGGTATTTTTTTCTAAGGTTGGTTCCTCCAATCTTATGTGTCTTTGCTAAGTTGAAATGAATCATGTTATAGCTACCCCTTCCTCATATACAGAAGTCTTGAGTATGCAATTTAGGTGTAGATATTCTAAAGTTAGTTGAAATGAACCTCTCTCCCCTCTGCTGCTAAAAACTATTTGGTTTTACTTCTCTGTATATTAAGAAATACTTTAGAACTAATCATGCTGATCACACTTTTCAACTATGCAATATACCTTGATCTCAGTCTTCTTCTAGACAGTTTACTGATAACTCAAATGTATGCCTTATTGGACATCTTATACATGTAAATCTCGAATGTAATGTAATCTGATTTACCTATCTATTTATTTATTTATTTAAATCCATTAATTACCAAAGATA
Source organism: Porphyrio hochstetteri (assembly GCA_020800305.1). NCBI lineage: Eukaryota > Metazoa > Chordata > Aves > Gruiformes > Rallidae > Porphyrio > Porphyrio hochstetteri. Next base: position 49,007,835 of record CM036938.1, on the reverse strand, counting down.
CTTTAGGAAGACTAGCCTCATTGCAGCTACCAGGATTGCGCTCATTATATATGAAGTATTGTTCAATACAGTTAGGTGTAGATTTCTTACTAGTTTTTAAAAAATTTTCTGATAAAAAAAAATATTTGCACACCCATGTTGTTTTCTTTCCTCGCTGACATGACCATCACGATCTTTCTAAAAGTGATCTCTAAGTATGTTCTGCAGAGTTTTCAGGCAGCAAATCCTAGGATCAATATTAATATAATTTTAAAAGTTGTTTACGCTTCTGGTCAAAATATAATTCTCAAGTGAAATAACTGTTAATGGTAAAATATGTACTTTTGTACACAAATCTTTCCCTTTGGGAAGGTTTAATCTCTTGGAAAGAGATTAATTCAAATAAAGTTTAGATATACTTTAATGTTACTGTAAATGTGTTTGAACAAGGAATGTTTTGTGTCTATGTGTATGTTCTTCGACCTATATCTATTTTTTCCATTCCTTGGGGAATAATTCCAAATGCAGTAAAGCCTACCCTCCCAAATCCAACCTTTTCAATTTTATTTTTTTTAACCTGTAAAAAGAGGTATGTTACCAAATCTGTTTATATACAAAAGCTTTTGGATTTTTAGTCTTGAAAGGACAATTATTTTCACTTCTTTTTCCAATTTCAGAAGTCATAAGGTAAAGTATTATAAAACATGACTGATAAACTTAAGTTAGAAGCGATAAGAAAATTTTTACATCTCTAAATGTTACCTTTAATAGTAGTGCTGCTATTACTTCTTCCTAGCTATTTGTATTATTGATATCACAACCTGCAATTTTATCTATGAAGAATTCCATATAGCAGTTGATAGTTTACCTACCTATATCAATCCCTTTAACCAGAATAGTTTCTATTTTTAATTAATCTCATTGTTTCCTATCACAAAGATTTTTATGCTGTGTAGTCTTTCCTTAAATATTTCTTTTAAAAGGAGAATAATAAGGTAACAGCTTATACTCTCTATCATTTTCAAAAGAAGGAGCTAAGAGAGAAAAGGTGAACAATTTATGGTTTGAATGATAGGTTTCCCATAGCTGATAGTCTCGGTGAAATCATGCATGACACCACTCATGGGGAAATGAATCACTAAGCCAGGAGTAAGCAGGAGTTTTAAGAAGAAGAGAAGTAAAATTTCTCTTCAATTAAAAGTTGACCGTTCTTCTCTGACACTGCTAGAGAAATACACAGAAAATCAGCCTTTGGGGTTTTTTGGTGTGGTTTGTTTTTTGGTGGCTATTTTTTGGTTGGTTGGTTACTTGGTTGTGATTTTTGTTTTTCTCTGAGAGGATAATTCATCTGTTCCACAATTATGATCCACTTTTCAGCTTTATTTATTTTGAATATTTCTTCTAAAATTTACATCCAAAGCAGAGGAATTAAAACTAATACAATGTTAGATAAAATTTAGAGAAATACTGACCCCTTTTGTAACATTAGTTTTCACTGAAAGTTAGGAGTTGAAAGGGACCTTGAAAGATCATCTAGTCCAACTACCCCACAAGACCAGGATCACCTAGACTAAATCACACAAGAAAGTATCCAGGCAGGTTTTGAATGACTCCAGAGAAGGAGACTCCATAAACTCTCTGGGCAGTCTGTTCCAGTGCTCCGTCACCCTCACAGTGAAAAAGTTTCTCCATATATTCACATGGAACTTCCTATGCTCCAGAGTCAACCTGTTGCCCCTTGTCCTATCACTGGCCATCACTAAGAAGAGCCTGGCTCCATCCTCCTGACTCACACCCTTTACATATTTATAAACATTAATAAGGTCACCCCTCAGTCTCCTCTTCTCCAAGCTAAAGAGGCACAGCTCCCTCAGCCTTTCCTCATAAGGAAGGTGTTCCACTACCTTAATCATCTTGGTGGCCCTGTGCTGGACTTTTCAATTTCTACGTTCTTCTTGAACTGAGGGGTCCAGAACTGGACCAAATATTCCTGGTGCGGTCTCACCAGGGCAGAGCAGAGGGGGAGAAGGACCTCTCTTGACCTACTAACCATACCCCTTCTAATACACCCCAGGATGCCATTAGCCTTCTTAGCCATGAGGGCACTTTGCTGGCTCATGATCATCCTGCTGTCCACCAGGATCCTCAGGTCCTTCTTACCTACGCTGCTCTCCAACAAGCCAGCAGGGGTTGTTCTTCCCTAGGTACAAGACCCTACACTTGCCCTTGTTAAATCTCATTAAACTCCTCCCCACCTAGCTCTCCATCCTAAGTCTTGCTGAATGGCAGCACAGCCCACTGGTGTGTCATCCACCCCTCCCAGTTTTGTGTCAACAGCAAACTTGCTGACTGTACACTCTATTCCCTCATCCAGGTCTTCAATAAATATACTGAATAGTACAGATCCCACTACCAACCCCTGAGGGACTCCACTAGATACAGGCCTCCAGCTAGAGAGGAATATTTGTTTTAGAAGACAAATCTTTGTAATGCAGAAGCATACTTATATATGTGTAAGTTTGTATGTATATTTAATTTCTGAGGTCTGTTTTCCATTTTATTTCTCTGGACATTTCTTTTAACAGAATTTTGTCATTCTTGTGAGTTTGCATATAAGTAGTTTTGCTGTAACAGTTGCTATTCTGATTCAAAATTGTGTGAATGTTGAATGAGTTGTTGTGCACACATTGCTACATTCCCAACTTCCCCTTTAAAGGAAACTTCCCATGATGCAAAGTGACCCACTATTTTGGAAAGTTTCAGATTAAAAATCACATCACAAATATTTTGTAACAGTAAGATCATATGATTCAAGAGTATGGAGCCACTTCACTGTTTTTTGATTTTGGGTTTTTTTTTAACCTGGTGGGTCTTCCTCAGTTTCAGGGATTCACATATGTGATAGAAGCTCTGATCCTCCTCCTTGGAAAAAAATCAGTCACCATTCTATCAAGAGTCACCAATCACAATCTGATTCACTGTAAAAGCAAAAGGCTGTACCTATATATTACTTTGTTGGACTTCTGTTTATTACTTCTTTGAACTAAAAAAATTTCCTGTTGATTCCTTCTGAAGCTCAAGGCATAGACATTTAAACTGGAACTCCATCACATTTTCCTTAGGTAGAGATCCCAGATGTGACTTCAATATGCAGACTGGTGTCTCACTTTTTCTGTTGCCACTAACAGAAAATAAAGAACCTCTCTATCTCTAGGTCAAGGTGGGCAGATGGTGATGACTTCAACACAGTTAGTTCTGATATGCCTCTATTTGCTGTAGCTTTTTCATTTGTCTTGCATTTTCAGCCAAAAAATGCTCCAAAGAGAATAAACTGCTTAACTCAACTATGTAACTCAAGGACACAGAATAACTTATCTGCAACTGACCTCTGTCTTTCTGTAACAGCCTCAAAGAGAAAATCATCAGAGAGTTTCTCAGGTTGCATAGTTTGTGTGTAAAAATTCCAATGTGCACTACTATGTTTAAAGTGATTAAAAAAAATTGTAATTATCAGCTTTGTCTTGGTTTTGGCAAGGGTAGAGTTAATTTTCTTCCAAGCAGTTGGTGCAGTGCTGTGTTTGAGAGTTAGGATGAGAGCAGTGCTGACAACACACTGAGGTTTTTACTTGTTGCCATCCAGTCAAGGGCTTTTGAGCTTCTCCCACTGCCCTGCCAAGGAGAAAGTGGGGGACAGGGCAGGGGGCGGGAGGATGGGACAGACAAAGACAACACATGACAACGACACCCAGGAAGCTGAGAGAGGACACAGCCAGTGCAGGTGACTCAAACTGGCCAAAGAGATATTCCATATGATAGTCATGTTCCGTTTATAATTGAGTGTGGGCTGCAGGGCTGAGCAGCAGCTGGGGATCTTGAGCAGCATTGACTTTGGGGTGATGAGTGAATACCTGCCTGCAATAGGAAATGATGAATGTATTTCTTGTTTCTCTTTGCTTTCGCATGTGGGCTGAGATGCTGGGCAATTTGGGGGGGGGGGTTGCACAGCAGCTGGGGCATCAACATCAGGTGGAGAGGAATTGTGCTTTTCCCCACTTGTTTTGTCTCTGTATTATTATTATAATCTTTCTTAGTATGTGTGTGTGTCCTATTAAAATCCTTTTATCTCAACCTATGAGTTCTCTCACTTTCCCTCTTCTGATTCTTTCCCCCATCCAGCTGGGAAGCAGCTGTGTGGTGCTTAATTGCTGGTTGGGGCTAAACCAGAACAGCTTTTAATTTTTAAATTCTTCTTTGTAAAGGATAAGAGCATAAAAAACAATCTAACCCTAGTTTACTTTATTATGTACATTAAAAATACTCTGCATCCTGTGTGGTGCGTGTTTTTTAAAAAAAGGGAAAAAAAAGAAAAAAGAAAAAGAAGCTGAATGTTTATCCCAGAATTCTAAAATGTATTACTGGCATAAAAATGTATTTCTTTGAAATGTTCTGTTTCAGGAAGATTTGTTAAAATAATAATAGGAGTAGTCAGGATATCACTATTGTCCACAACATTTGATATATAAATCTAATACACAAAATCAAGAGCCAATGACTAGAAGGATGGAAATCAGGAAGAGTGTAGTGAAAACAGATTATCAAAATCTGTGCAGGCCTGGATTCTGATGATGTTGAATTAGATTAAAGATTTTCAGGATCTAAAAGTGAGAGATGGTACTTCAAAGTTTAATAACACAAACCCAAATCAGTTGTGTCATGCTAGCTTAAGATGATAATGAGATTTTCACCATTAAAAATTTTATTAAGGTATCAGATGTACTTCTTTTTATGAAGTCTGAAAAATGCGACATAATCTTTGGTAGATTTTTGTATTTAGATTTTCTTCCTTATATCAACATTATCACAATTATTTTGCACCGCACATAAATAGTTCCATATAGATATTATTAGTTATGAATAACCTACTTGTACTCTTACATAAAGTGAAATAACAATCTAATCAAACAATCAAACTTTCTGAATTCAGTAAAAGCTTCAGTATCCAAACCATTTTTCTTTCAACCCGTATATTTTATAAGTATATATTTTATATAAATACCTATCTATATTTCATATTTTCACATATATATATATATGTACACAAATATTTTTTTCCAGAGCCCTTTAGATAGTATGTATTATGATGCATATCAATATGGTATTATCTATCTATTGTTATATTTCTTTTTTTCTATCACAGAATATAGTTATGGCAAGGAAATAAATTTATATTCTATGTAGCAGACCTGTGTTATTTCATAAGTTAAGGTAACATAAGGGTTGATTTTTTTGGTGTGTGTTTTTTGGGGGATGGCATGTGTCTGAGTAGGAGATAAGCACTAGAAGTGGTCAAAATGATTTTCCATTGAAGCCATCCAACATGGGTCCAAACAAGAGTCTAAAATCCATCTGAGGTAAAAAAAGATGAGGTTCTGTGAAAATGGTTTGGATACTGAAACATTGATTTAATTCAGATATCTTAACTTATCTGTTATTTCATTTGATGTGAAGAGATGAATACAGACAGGTGAGTAATTCATAGCTAGTAAGTTATTGAATGAATGTTTGCATTTTCTGCCTGAGAATTGTCTGTTAGTGTGATTTACGTAAATTAATCTGCTATTTTCACATTATTTGATGAATGGTGCTTTTAAAAGTAGTTTGTGATCTTTGTTTAGCTTGCTACAATATTTAGGACCATATCCTGGGCAATTTTCAATATGTGCACTGTTTTCACATGTGCACAATATGTGCAATGTGTTTAAATTCCCCAGCTAAGTAACTGTGTTAAGATAAGGTTTTCATGAGTGGAAGCTGAGAATAATAAATTTGAAAATATTTTTCCAGAATACTGTACTAATTTAATGATACCACAATGAATATATTTAAAGTGCCCCATGAACTAGAAAATTGTGAGTAAGGAAAACAGATTAAATATGAAAATTAGTTAAGTAATGTGATTTTAAAAAGATTACAAGTGATCATTTTTAACATATGCACAGTTCTAAGAATTTAAATCCAAGCACTGCAGCACTTTTAATCTTCTGGATATTTCTAGCAACATCTGACTTCTTGCACTTTCTCTTTGGTTCCACAGCAGCTGCTTGTCTTTTGAATTGTCAGAAATAGTACATTGAATAACATTTTCAAAGCTATTTGTTTACTGGTAAACTTCTATGAAATGTCACAAAACCTGACCTCTTCATCTTCCCTGATAGCAGCTGTTGCAATGTACTTGCATGAACCCATATCCACAAATGTAGAGATATATGCCACCAAAGAAGTGATTGATACAGATTCTAACCAAGAGAATTTGCATAAAAATCAACCCTATACGTGTCCATAATTGAGGGAAATAGACTGCTTTTAGGTAATACCACTCTTAACAATGCCCACTGCTTGCACAGGGAAGAAGCTTACAAGTGTGTAGGTGGAACTCAAAAAGACAAACTGTTGAGTGCAGAAGAATATGAGGCAGGCAGGAAGAAACAGAAGAATCCAGAGGAGGAGAGTATTTTAACTTGAAGGGAAAAATGAAGTATGAAGTATGCAGTAGGAAGAAAATAAGAGATCCAAGGAAGTTTCAAAGGAGTAAAAATGCATGGGTTTATTGTGCATAAGCTTTCTGTAACTGATTGTATGAATAAGCTTCCATTTATGATGATACACATCTAAACATTAAAATTTTTGTACTTAACTTTTAAGCTTTTAGATTTCCATACCCACTTTTGTTTAAAATGCACTCTGACCACACTGCTATTTTTAGACACTTAAATGGCAATCTAATATGGCTAATTTAGCCATCACAATGATTAATGTTCTTTATAAAATGACTTACAGTAGGTGAAGAGATGAATACTTTCTTCAAGGTTAAACTGTCCCAGAATATTTAATATAAGCTTAAAGAAAGAAAAAATAAAAAAAAAAAAATCAGCAAATAGTGCAGTGTTCTAAATAAAATCCAAATAAATTATGTCAGTAAACAGTTATTAGTAATGCCATAACAGCTAAAATATGTATTGTCAATGCATATATTATAGGAGTTTGTATTGGGGGAAAAAAAGCTACATACACACACACACAAACAATTAAAGAAGCCACTGGAAAATATGAAAGCCCAGCAACAAGTAAAAGGAAACATTGTACAAGAATTGACATTGTACAAGAAATGACAGTTTTAATATCTGTGCCATTAAGTTGCCCAGATGATGTGTTAGTTTGATACTTAGGTATTTTAAAGACTGGTGACCCAGTAAACTATTAACTTAGCGCTAAATTTGGATTCTGGGACTGGTCTTTATTATAACTTTTTCTGGTAGTTACCTGCTAGAACGTGCTCATCTTAAGAGAATGCAACAGAAAAGCTACTACAACTTTTTTTATTTGGGTACTATGTGAGAAAGAGGAAGTAGCAAGTTCATTCCTTCTGCCTTTCTCCGCATGTTTCATTACTGAATCTGTGCTGTAAAAGCCTGAGCATGACTTTGCACTTCTAATATACCCAAATCCTGGAAAAGGTACTGCTGTCATCTTGAGTTGATTTTTATAAATGTGAACAGTAATATTTCATTCTGATTAATATAAATATCTTAATAGATATCACAATTTTTCCATGGAAATAATTTACTGCAGTAGATGATTATACATTGTTTCTACTTGTTGCTATTTGTTTTAAAAATAAATAACATAATATCCATATTGGGGAAAATACTGTAGGAAGTATCACAAGTATAAAAAATGTTTTAGTTCTTTGCTTCTCAGGTATTGGCTTTTCTGGAGTGCTATGATAGTGATTGTATCATTCTCATACTAATATGAGAAGTTTGTGCTTGCACATATTCCTGTCTGAAAATGACTTATGATGGATCAGGAAAATTGTGCCATGGATGGGAAAATATTGTCCCTATTTTGTGCAATAGACAGATGGTGAACATTACAGATGAGTTGAGAAAATCAAGCTGTCTTTGAAGAAAACAGTTTATCTTCATAAACAGAATGGGATGTGTTTAATTTGCTCAAGGCCAGTTGAGCTAGTAAGCAGTAGCAGACCCCACATTCAGCTTCTCTCTTGTTTACCCCAGCCACTCTCCTAGATGTGGCAAAAGTACTTTCAGCAAGGGATCTAAGACCTTGTTTGGAAGCATCTCTCTATTATACCTGGATTTGTGTTATGTCTCATCTAGACCCTGAGGTTTAAAGTTAACCAAAAAGTAAGCACTGAATTTTTATAAAAACTTTGGTCATTGACCTTCAAAGAAAACCTCAAATTTATTTTGAACATATACCATCTTAAGCCTGGTAATATGATTGTCGTGCCATTGCAACAGTATATTTACAGCATGATCATATTAGTATCTACATCACATTTCCCATTTAGGCACTTAAAAGTCCTTTAAAAAAAAAAAAAAGAAACATTGAAATTACAGATTCCTAAAAGCAGAAATAGGAACTTGGAGATCTAAGTGACATGCTGCAATCTGGGAGCTCCAAAGCACATTTAGATGTCCAAATTCCTTCTTGGGCTATGGGAATTCTGGTTTTTATCTGTAGTTTCAATACAGTCTTATCAGTGGTTTCAATTCAATCTTAGCTGTTTCTCCCCTTTCTATGTATGTGTATTTCTATTAAATAGATAACATGATGAATAATCTTCATACCTTGTATGATTGGATGACCAGTTTTAAATTAAATAGGAATTTCTATTCATCACTAATTGTTTATAAATTTTGGTGGGGTTTTGTTTGTCTGGTTGTTATTGATTTAGTTTTAGTTTGACTGTAGGTGATTGGTTTTGTTTGTTTTTTTTTTTCCTTTTGCTCTTTTAATTCTATGTTTGCTTTTTGTTTCTATTTTATGTACCACACTACTGAAGAAGTAAAACCTGCTGTTATGCTTTTGTTGCCTTTCTGTTCCACAAACACAGCAGAAGCTCCTGTTTTTACTTGTGTGTATGATCTAACCTGGAATAGGCAATTACCACCCTGTTGTATGATCCTGCCTAAGCTTTTTAGTTTGTAATAGCACACTGCACTCTGAGCCCATGCCTAAGCATTCAATAGAAACCTGGATTACCTTTCCCTTGTCATTTGCTTGTGTGCTTAAGGTTGTAGATAATGTCGAGGCATTAACTTCTAAACATTGTTAAAATAGAGAAACTTTTTAGGGAAAAAGTTCTTAAAATAATTTTCTTAACGGCCAGATATAGCTTAAATATAGAGTGAATATGTCTAAGAAAGAGTTTATAATGATTAATTAGACAAGGAGAATATTTTGAGAGAATATATGACATTTCTGCTAATTTTTGAAGTAAAATGATAATATACCTATTAGTATTAATGTATTTTTTTATTAATATCACCTTCAATTCATGTTTGCTGGATCAATATCTCAAGAAAAATCTCCTCTGTGCATATTTCCTAGTTTACGAGGATTCCATGTGATTATCATATCTTCATAGTTTGGGAACATGGTGCCTTGGTAATGCCATGGGCTTTGATAGAATTTTACAAGCTTGTGCTTAATATATTCTTGTTCTTTTCTTTTTTTTTTAATGAATCATAAGAAAAAACAAGATTAATAATCTATATATCAGTGGGTTGCATGTTCTTCTTGCCATATCTTAGGACCTCTTTGTAAATGAAAATGAATGGTATTCCTCCACTGGAGATGTATTTAAGTCTTAGCAACGTGCATTTCTATTCTGAATAAATAATTATTTTTTTCTGGTAGGATGGTGTTTAACCCATTTAAATCTACATTTTCTATTGCCAGACAGTGACATTTGCTACAACTTAAAGGTCATACGCAAGCAGGTTTAAAATGAACTTTATTGCATATTTCATCCCTTGTATAAAACTTGATAAATTTAAACTGTGAAAAGAATATTTCAGTTTGTTTTAAATAAGCAGTTCAGCAATTACAGGAGCACCACTCCTATCTAGTAAAGATTCTATGAGTCTAGTTCTGTAGTTTGAAAATTCAGTGAACACCTTTTTCTTTCCTACTTCTCAAATTGGCTATTTTTTTGAAGGTCACTTGCCCTAATTAAAATATCCCTGACAAGAACTTCTTTAATGTGCTTCAAGGTGCCCTTTCCCCTACTTCTCTGTATGGTTATCCATATGAAAATCAGATGGAATTGCATGTTTTTTTGATCTCCAGAACTGGGTCAAAGTATCAGAAAATTTCCAGAAAACATTCTAACTTAGAACTCTTATTTTTAAAATATAAATATAATATAAAATAGTTTCTTTCCTATATGGGTTAATTTTCCTGTAACTTTTTTCAGCAGAACTCCTCGTGTGAAGGTCTCAAATTTAAACTTCTTTGACTCATTTCAGCTATGAAAGAAAAAGGAACTGATCATATAGATTTTGCACAGACTTCAGTAACTCACAGATTTTTCCTTAAAACCAACTAAATTTTAATCTTACCTCTAAAGTAAAGTTGATTTATTTTGTTCTGTGGTCAGGTCATAGATGCTATATATTTATATAGCATTACTATTGCATTCAACTTTCTGAACACCTTAGATTGTGGAAGACATCCGAGAATTCCTTAGAGAACTTCATGGCATTTTCAATAATAAATTGTGTTTCTATGTTCTTTCTGGAATTGTGAAAAACAGATTGAGCATTTAGTCAGACATTAAGTAGAATCAGTGTGGCATTTTTCTTCACATTTTTAAACTATGCATAATTTTATTTTTGTTATAGAATGATACACTTCTAGAAACACTTATCTTTTAATCTCATCTGATAGATTAATCTTGTATGAAGTACCCATTTTTATTGCCATAATTTCTTGTAGATTATGTTAAAAGTAATTATTTTGATAACTTCATTGGCATCTTCCCTTTCATCAATTTTCTGCCTCTTACTAAGTAATCACAAGAGTTATGGGAAGTAGAGAAAATGGAAATATGAAAAATTTGGTGAGTTGAGCTGCATTCTACTGAGAATATAGGTAACTAACAATTAAGGAAAAGTGCTGTTTTCTATTAATCCTTTATGTCTAAGGTTGAATGTGTCTCTTCTTTCCTAGGTCCTGATCTAATTCTGTATTGTGCAAATATGTAATATTAAGCAAATCATATTTGCAACTGTGAGATGGGAACAGCACTGCAAAAAAGATTATGTAAATATGAGCAATAACAAAGGGGGAAAGGTTTAAATCTGTTTTAAGGCAGATATTTTACTAGATCATGTGTTGTATAGAGAGAGAGAGAAAAATTAAGAAATAAAATTGAAAAAGAAAGGAAAAAACTTTACTGCTACTGGAGAGGATAGACTCTACTTTTGAGGATGATACAGAATACTTTATTCTTTGTTTTCTAGTTCACTGTCTGATTTTTCAAATAAGGCCAAAATTGAAGTTCTGGAAGCTCCTTCTGTGAGTAGAAGAGAAAACAACAATACTGTTTCAGATGTCAGTATATACTTGGTTCCCTCACTGACTTCCAATGTAGTACACAATATATTGATTATCTGATGTCTTCAATTTGGACATTGACATCTTTCAGTGATGTGGGCTGTATATATTTTAAATAAAAATATGCTGTTTTAAAATGAAATATGATGAGAAAAAATATATATTTAATTTCATTTGAAAATCTTGGTGTGAACAAAAGTGAATTTACCTGGTCTCTTTTATCTGTTTTAGATACTTGCTGTTAAATTGCAGAAAGCTAGTGTGTATATTTGCAGTTGTGTACACAAATTCTACAATTCAGATTTTAAAAAAACCTAAACAATCAACCAAACAAACAAACCATAAAGTCTTTTCCATAGAAATTTATACTATTTGGATAAATATGGGAAATGTTAATAATACTCCCGCTACTACAGTGCAAAAGATGTTGAAGACTTTTTCGGAAGCATACCAATGTCATCAGAAAACTGCTGAACATCACATGAACCATCTTTTTATACTCTGTTACTGATTTTAAAAAACACACTAATGCAATAGAATCACATAGCAAATGTAACATTTAGCAAAATTAAACAAGTAAAATTATGAAAATGTAAGAGTACAAGTTCCTAAATCTATAGCCTTAAAGTTTTTTTTTTTTAAAAAAAAAAAAAACCAACCCATAAGTATGCAAAGCGTGATGAGAATACAATGAGAACTGTATTCCCTTAGTAAAGTTGAGTAAAATTGCTAAAGTTGAATAGAATTCCCAAAGTTAAGCACTCCACTCAAACACTGTTGTTTTGTCGTTTGGGTTTGGTTTCTAGGGCCAGTTTTTGTTTTGATTTTTTTACACACTACTTCTGACAGCTTAAGAAATCCAAATTTATTTGCCCATATTGTTCTATTCAAGGTGATAAACTTTGGCCATATCAGATTGTCCATCAAAATGCAGGTCTATGCTTGCTGTGGTAAAAAAAAAAAAAAAAAAAAAAGATAACACAAAAAACCAAACCAAACCAAACCCACAAAAAAACCCAAAACCACGGTGTTCTTATTCTTGATAACCTTTCCATTCAGTTATGAAAACAGATTAACATTTTTTATATACGTGCCATCAGTATTAATGCTTACTGTTTTTGGCTTGTTAAGTATTTTGTGAATTTCTGTTTCCCAAAACACATACATTTTTAAAAATTATTAAGGTGCTTAATCAGTAGAAAATAGAGTGGTGCAAGTTGGTCTTGTTGTTGTAACAGCATCAGCCTTGATGAGATAGAAACAATGTCTTTCTTCTTGTAGAAGAAAGGTAGAGTTGTTGTTTATCTGTTTGGTAACTTTATACTTAAGGATTTCATAGGAAATTATTTGGATTATGTATTGAAATTTATTTTTCAAAGTCTAGAGGTACTGTGTGGTGTGCGTGGTTAATACATTTTCAGAGTCTTTGGGTCCCCTCTGCTTAACATTTAAAAGTTGAGAAGAACAAGAAAGAAAGAGAAAAAAAAAAATACTGAAAGAGTTGTCAGGGCCTGGAACAGGCTGCCCAGGGAGGTGGTTGAGTCACCTTCCCTGGATGTGTTCAAAAAAGGGTAGATGAGGTACTTGGGGATATGGTTTAGTTTAGGATGCGAATGGTTGGACTTGATGATCTTAAAGGTCTTTTCCAAACTTGTGATTCTGTGATTCTGTGAATGCCTAGTGAGAAACATGTAGGCTGGCATGAACAGCAGTGAGAAACAAAAGACAACAGCTCTGTGAACAGACCAAAGAACCAGAGAGAAGATATGGGATGACAATGTAAATAAAAATAATGGAAATTTAAATTGGCATGTACTGAGTGTGGGCAAGGAAGACTAAGATTAGGGGGAAGATGAGGAAAAAATTCCATGCTCGTATTTTCCTAAACACAATCCTCTTGAAACCTTTTTGGTAAACTCACCAGAACTTTTGCATGAAGAGTTCAGTTGAAAACAACACAAAAAACCCCAAGTCAAAACAAAACCCAAAAATAGAAAAAAAATATGTCTTTTATGTTGTCTTGTTTGTTTATGAAAAGCACTGTGGTATTGATGCGTAATCACAGATCTGGATAAAAAAGTTCCAAAAAGCAATTTTTTTGTTTTTGGTTTTTTTTTTCTGTTTGTTTGTTTTTTGGTTTTTGGGTTTCTTTCCTTGATTAATTAATGGCTATGGGCAAGTCAATTCTCAGTGTCTCAGAGAGTACCTTAAAATATATATTTTGTAGATGATACTTGAACATTGAAAATGAAGTTAAGCTTCATGAATGTCAGGGTAAAATCAATAATTTAAACACACTGTCATGTACAAGGAAGAAGAAAACACAAAATGTTTGTCACTGGCTTCGTCTCACCATTATTTTTGTCTGAAGAGCTCTAGTCATTTAGTTCATGTGTAGAATAGCAAAGATTAGTTTTCAGTTGTTAGTGATTTAATACAAATAAAAGGCTAACAGAAAATACTAGTGGTTTACACATTTTTCATTAGAAAAAATGGAATGTAAACCTTAAGATATCCTGGATAACCTTAGCATTAAGATTTCTCTAGGAAAAAAAAAAAAAAGGTAATTGGAAAAATATTAAGAAGACTAATACTTTGTTTACCCCAGTAACATGAAGGTGAAAGAAAAAAAAGTGGTCAATACTCAGGAATATAATATATATATACACACACGCATATATCATGTATACATTACACAATGGAATATGATATATTGTACATATATATGATGTACATGTATATATATGATGTTCTGATTACTTTACAAAATCTGAATACATTAAATTCAGTACATATATACATACAACAAGTGAAATAAAGTTATTTTCAATGATGAAATAAAAAGAAGAGCATTTTGTGTAGGGAAAATGATCCTTCTAGCTGGTAAAAAAAACCTACTTTCATGTCAATGATAAGATAGTAAAACTTGATAGCTAATGATATGACACTTCGGAGTTACATGATTAACAATTTTTCATAAGACTGTTGCAGTTGTGCCTCTTTTTCCCCACTAAATAGATAATCTGTTTTATCCCTTAACTGCCAATAGATGACTTTAAATAGTTTCTCATACATATATTGCACCTTGCACTTCACTAGGAGCCACAGATCTTCAGTACATCTAAAGTCATATCCAGGATTGTTATATTACACTGCTGAATGTTTCCATCTTTCCTTCTTTAGTTTTCATTATATGAAGACTAGAATGTAATGTTATAGAAGAATTTCTTTAAAAAGCAAAAAAAGCACAAAATAAAATCTATCTTACATAACTGGGAAATGCCTTCCCTAACTGGAAAGCCTGCAAACAAAAAAATCCCCACTGTGTATTTGGACAAAATGACCTGTAACTTCCAGTAACTGAGTCAAAAACTGAAGTGTTGGCTTTCAAATTATTTTACATGAGAAAAATAATGTCTGTGTGTAATATGGGAAGATATCGTAATTAATATACTTATTTATCAGTCATTATAGCATGCAGGCACCTTCAGACACTTGTGTTGGAGAAGTTATTTTTTAATGATAGTGATCAACTTTCTTCATTTTGGAGGATATTCTTTAAATTATTTTAGTTCAAAGGATATTTTTGGATGAAAGGCAGAGAAGCTGTATCTTCCTAGAGATGAAAATACCAACACCAATATGAAATATTTTCAGTTCAGCAAAGCAAAGAAAATGTTTGTTTAGTGAGCATTTAAAAATACTCAGCAATTATAAGGGCACTTCCCCCCCCCCCCCCTTTATTTTTTTCAATTATTTTTAAGAGTGTTGGAGTTATAGCATGGAAATTCATAGAGTTTGCCTGAAAAAAATAAAATTCTTCAAAAGCTAGGTGAACGCTAATTGCATGCAGTCAAACTCTGTTTTTCTGTTCCTGTTTTGAAAGGCATGCACAAGTGTGTTGTGAAATCAAAAAGCTCTCTTACAGAGGTTTTCTAACCAAAGCTAAAGACAGGTAAAGGGTATTCCACTTCTGAAGATGTCATGCAAGGATACGGTTTATCAGTTTCTTGGGTTAAATAAAAAAAATGCCGTCTTTGTCTGCTTGTCCAATCCAGATTGCAGAGTTATTTCATATTTATGTAATGTTGACTAAGAAATACATGCCGATTCACAACTAAACAGTGATTTCAAGGACCAATTACATATTGTGGAAATTGCTCTATACTTGGGAGAAAAGCTAGCAGGCAAAAACAGGAAAAACTTAGAAGTTGGTCTTTCTTATTTGTAGTACATATATTGATTCAGTGATCTCTAAACTGGAGAGAAGTGGATTTGATGGGTGGACCATCCAGTGGATAAGAAACTGATGAAAGAACGCAGACAAAGGGTGGTGGTCAATGGGTCTATGTCCAGGTGGAGGCCGGTGACAAGTGGTGTCCCCCAGGGGTCTGTCTTGGGACCGGTTCTCTTTAACATCTTTCTCAATGACATCGACGATGGAATTGAGTGCACCCTCAGCAAGTTTGTGGATGACACCAAGCTGAGTGGTGTGGTTGACACCCTAGAAGGAAAGGAAGCCAGCCAGAGGGATCTTGACAGGCTGGAGAGATGGGCCCGGGTGAACCTTAGGAGGTTCAACACTGCCAAGTGTCAGGTGTTGCACTTGAGCCGGAAGAATCCCAGACATAGATACAGACTGGGAGAATAGCTTCTTGAAAGTAGCCCTGCTGAGAAGGACTTTGGGATTCTGGTGGATGAGAAGCTTAACATGAGCCAGCAGTGTGCTCTTGCAGCTCGCAAGGCCAATGGTATCCTGGGCTCCATCAGAAGAGGGGTGGCCAGCAGGGACAGGGAGGTGATTGTCCCTCTCTACTCTGCCCTTGTGAGGCCCCATCTGGAGTCCTGTGTGCAGATCTGGGGGCCCCAATACAAGAAAGATGTGGAATTGTTGGAGAGGGTTCAGAGGAGGGCCACAAAGATGATTAGAGGGCTGGAGCACCTCCCCTATGAAGCGAGGCTGGGGCAGCTGGGCTTGTTCAGCCTAGAGAGGAGAAGGCTGCAGGGGGACCTCATTGCAGCCTTCCAGTCCCTGAAGGGAGCTTATAAGCAGGAGGGGATTCAACTTTTTATAAGGGTAGACAAAGGCAGGACAAGGGGGAATGGATTAAAACTAAAGGAAGGAAGGTTTAGATTGGATATTAGGGGGGAAGTTTTTTACAGAGAGAGTGGTGAGGTGCTGGAACAGGCTGCCCAGAGAGGTGGTGGATGCCCCGTCCCTGGAACTGTTCAAGGCCAGGTTGGATGGGGCCCTGGGCAACCTTGTGTAGATCCAGGCCTGAGGTTGGTGGCCCTGCCTGTGGCAGGGGGTTTTGAGCACTGTGATCCTTGGGGTCCCTTCCAATCCATGCCATTCTATGATTCTATTATTCTATGATTCTATGATTTACCAGCTAGCCAGGTCTGAGAAAAAAATCTGACCTTTTGCATTGGCTGTAAATACATTGTAGCCACTGTAAAACATCATAGAACTGTTAAAACTATTCTTGATTCAGACTTCTGTAATACTTCTGCCAGTAACACTTCTGCCAGGAACACTGCGCTGCCATCCAGCGAGACCTGGACAGGCTGGAAAACTGGGCAGGGTGAAACCAGATGAGGTTTAATAAAAGCAAGTGTAGAGTCTTGCACCTGGGAAGGAATAACCATCTGTATCAGTACAGGCTGGGGGATGACCTGTTGGAGAAGAGCTCTGTGGAGAAGGACCTGGGGATCCTGGTTGATGACAGGTTGGCTATGAGCCAGCAGTGTGCCCTGGTGGCCAAGAGGGCCAATGGGATCCTGGGATGCATCAGGAAGAGTGTGGCCAGCAGGTCGAAGGAGGTGATCCTCCCCCTCTACTCTGCCCTGTTCAGGCCCCACCTGGAGTATTGTGTCCAGTTCTGGGCTCCCTGGTATTAAAAGGACAGGGATCTCCTGGAGAGAGTCCAGAGAAGGGCTATGAAGATGATTAAGGGCCTGGAACATCTCCCGTATGAGGAAAGGCTGAGTGAGCTGGGACTGTTCAGCCTGCAGAAAAGAAGACTAAGGGGGGACCTAATTAATGTTTATAAATATCTTAAGTATGGGATGCAGGGGGAATTGGCCAGCCCCTTTTCAGTCGTCTGTGGAGACAGGACAAGGGGCAATGGCTGTAAATTGGAGCACAGGAAGTTCCTCACCAACATGGGGAAGAACTTTTACACAGTGAGGGTGACAGAGCCCTGGGAGAGGCTGCCCAGGGGGGTGATGGAGTCTCCTTCTCTGGAGATATTCAAGACTTGTCTGGATGCCTATCTGTGCAATATGTGCTAGGGAGCTGCTTTGGCAGGGGGGTTGGACCTGATGATCTCTCGAGGTCCCTTCCAACCCCTACAATTCTGTGATTCTGTGATTCTGTATTCACAACAAATGCCCAAAAATCTTTTAAAGCATTGAGTCAGGAAAAAAAATATATCCATTGTCTGGATGCTAGATATAACAAGACTTAAATCAAGGTAGTTTATTAGTTTACACATGCTGAAGGTATCATGATACTCACCTAAAGAGATGAAAAGTAAAAAGCTATTTTAATACTGAGAGTGAGAAGTTATGAGTCATGAAGTCATTCCAAAGCTGACGTATCACATTGTGAAACAGAGTCCTATTGATACCAGCTATCTTTTATTAGTGACACATTAACGGACTGTGTATTTTCTGTCTCGTTAGAAATACTCCTTATGGCTACATTCACTGTTGTCAAAAAATTATTTTACGGAAAGTCATGATTCTGAGAAAAGGCAATGTCTGCACTCATATCTATACTGTATCTTATTTACTGCTGTACTTAAGGGAAAACTGAAGTTGTTTTCTGGTTTGATCACACAGAAAGTACTCTGCAATCTACTTAGTCTTGAGTGTAGGCTGTTTTGCATGTGGCTTAATGTCTCAAACACTTCCAAGTATGTATTGTTGGGTTTTTTTCCCCAAGTTAAACCGTGGTGTAAAATGCTCAATTATATCACATTAATTCCCTTGCAGGATGCAGTCTGCAAAACCAAGAAAATATCTAATATAAGCAACACAGTCTCTTCCTTTTACCTTCTCCCCTTTTGTTCATGCTTCTTAGGCATTTGAAGAAAAAGCCCACACTTTTTTCCAGTTGAACTAGCCATGTCAGATTAAAAAACCAAAGTACTGTTTACTGTTAGGTGCTTCCAATTACCCAGAAATCAGGAAAAAGTGTCAGTGTTCAAAACAACATATAGACAAGCATATACAAAACAAAGGGTCTGTCTTAAAGGTTACCAGATGGACAGAGTTATTTCACTCATGGGAAAAAAAAAAAAAATCTTTTGCTCTGTATTAGGAAACATTGAAAGCAATTGGTTATTCTTTCACACATTTTCAAAAAACTCTGCAATTCTAGCCTATTTTCTGAGTCCCAAAGGAAAATGAAAGAACTCTGTATGAGAAACATTTGTTGATATAAAATCAAAAAAGAAAACTTTTTTTTTTTTTTCAATATTAGAAAGAGAAAAGGAAGAAGAAGGGAAGAGGAATGGAAGGGAAGAGGAAGGGAAGGGAAGGGAAGGGAAGAGGAAGGGAAGGGAAGGGAAGGGAAGGGAAGGGAAGGGAAGGGAAGGGAAGGGAAGGGAAGGGAAGGGAAGGGAAGGGAAGGGAAGGGAAGGGAAGGGAAGGGAAGGGAAGGGAAGGGAAGGGAAGGGAAGGGAAGGGAAGGGAAGGGAAAGGGAGGGGAGGGGAGGGGAGGGGAGGGGAGGGGAGGGGAGGGGAGGGGAGGGGAGGGGAAGGGAGGGGAGGGGAAGGGAGGGGAAGGGAGGGGAAGGGAGGGGAGGGGAGGGGAAGGGAAGGGAAGGGAAAGGGAGGGGAGGGAGAAATCTCTTGCATGTCTAGGAGTACTGTGGTGATAGATACTAAATATAATGCTTTCCAGAGCATCTAGAAATCTAAGTTCATTGACATAATTACAGATGAAAGTGATGTACATTAACACAGCTTCACTAAGTGAAAGCACTATGAATTATTTTCCCACTTTTAGATATAGGAAAATAGAAAAATAGTGGAAAACTAACTGTTAGCTTTTTTGTGTGAATTTGCTGATTTAACAGATTTTTTGCAACAAATATATTATTTTATATTAGGCAAAGGTTAAGCCTGGAAATTAGTACACTTAACACATCTGCTCTGGCTTCCAGACAAGAACACCAGCTTAGTCTCCTGTACACAGGAAATAATTGTTCCCAAGTAACCACTTCAAAACTTTACCCCAAAATCCTTTGCAACACTTATAGAATCATCGAATCATTTGTGTATAAAAAGACCTTTAAGAACATCAGGTACAACCATAAACCTAACATTGACAAATCCACCACTAAACGAAGTCTCTAAGTGTCACATCTACACATCTTTTAAATGTCGCCATGGTGGTAAATCAGCCAGTTGCTTGGGTAGCCTTTTCCAATGTCTGATAACCCTTTTCCAATGCCTGATAACCCTTTCAGTGAAGTTCTTCCTAATATCTAACCTGAACCTAGCTATCCCGGTGCAATTTGAGGTTGTTTCCTCTTGTCCTATCACTTGTTATTTAGGGAAAGAGACCAATACCTACCTCACTTCAACCTCCTTTGAGGTAGCTGTAGAAAGTAAGGTGAGCCTCCTTTTCTCCAGACTAAACAATTCCAGTTCCCTCTAGCTGCTCCTGATAAGAATTGTGCTGTAAACCCTTTACTATCTTTGTTGTTCTTCTCTGAACATGCTCTAGCACCTCAAAGTCTTGTACTGAGGGGCCCAAAATGGAACACAGTGCTTAAGGTTCTACCTCACTAGTGCCAAGTACAAGTAGGCAATCACTTTCTTAGTCCTGCTGGGCACAACACTTCTGATACAAGACAGAATCCTATTGGGCTTCTCAACCACCTGGGCACACTTCTGGCTCATATTCAGTCAGCTGTTGACCAACACTCAAAGGTTCTATACTGCTGGGCAGCTTTCCAGCCTCTTTTCCTCAAGCCTGTAGCATTGCATTGGGTTGTAGTTACCCACATGCAGCAGCCAGCACTGAACCTTTATGAACCTCATACAGAACCTGACACATCAATCCAGCCTGTCCAGACCCCTCTGTAGAGTCTTCTTACCCTCAAGCATCAACACTCCCTCACCCACAATGTGGTGTCATATGCAAAATTATTGAGGGACACTTGATCCTCTTATCTGGATTATTGATTAAGATACTAAAAAGAACTGGCCCCAGTACTGAGGCCTGGAGAAAACCTATTGTGACCAGATACCGATTGGATTTAGCGTCATTCACCGCCACATTTTGGGCCTAGCCATCCAGCCAGTTTTTTACCCAGCAGAGTATGCCAGTCTCAGCCATGTGCAGCCAATTTCTTCAGGAGAATGCTGTGGGAAACAGTGTCAAAGCTTTACTCAAGTCCATGTAAAGCATCCACAGCTTTACCTTCATCCACTAAGCAGGTCATATTTTCATGGAAGGAAATCAGATTGGTCAAGCAGGGCCTTCCTTTCATAAACCCATGCTGATTGAGGCTGATAACCTGTGTGTCCTGACCATGCTGCATGATGGCATTCAAGATGATCTGCTTTACCAGCACCACACTCAGACTGATATACCTTTAATTCTCTGGACCCTTCTTCTGGCCCCTCTTTTAGATGGGTATCACATCAACTAACCTCCAGTCAGTTGAGACCTCTCTGGTTAGCCAGGGCAACTGATAAATCATGGAAAGTAGCTTGGTAAGCACTTCTGTCAGTTCGCTGTCTACACTTCCATGGATCCCATTTGGCCCCATAGGCTTGTGTATGTCTAAATACCGTAGCAGTTTGCTAAACATTTCCCCTAATATTGCAAGGGCTTAATTCTGCTCCCCATCCCTGTCTTCCAGCTCAGGGGGCTGGGTACTTGGAGAACAATTGCTCTTACTGTTAAAGGCTGTACCTCCTGTCATACTCTTTATGGCGAACAGATAATATGTTTCTTTCCAAAAAATATAAAAAGTTGTGCTAGATCAGATTAATGTTAACACTCTGTCACTTAAAAAGATTTTGCTTAAAAAGCAAGCTAGCTTGAAATTTTAAACTTACTATTGTGAAAATGTTAAAATAGAGAAGCTATTTGCAGCAGAATTTTTCATTTAAAATTGATCTTAGGCTAAGTTACTGTATTTGGCTTTGGTTTTGTAAGATTAGCAACTTTATGATGCCAGTCAAGCTAATGAGCAAGACATTTTATATTCCAATTTGGCAACTCAAACTACACTTCTTCAAAACATATTACTAGAAAACAAGTTTCTGGCCAGCTGATAATAGCATGGAAATCTGTCCAGCCTTCATTAGTTTAGTCCATGTTTTGATGGAAAGGTATCATGGGTGGTAATATATTTTAATGGAGTAAAGGAAGAAGGGACAGAAATACATATTAAAAGATAATCTTTGGCATAAGAAAAACTGTTTTATTGTCTATTTAGTGTTCAGCCAAATAAATTTTTTGCTAACCATTTAGTCTGTAAGTTTTGTTAAACTATTATCTTCAACAGTGTTGAAGTGTTTTTAGTCCTCTTAATCTTTTTCCTTGGGGCTGTATGGGGTCAGTCCAATTTGTTTGTGGATGATGATTAAAATGGACAAAACCTCAAATAACATTTGGAGAAGTCGATGGGCAATTTATTGAGGCTTTTTTTTTCCCTGTATCAGTGATCACTGCAGCAAACAGATGATATGCAGCTGTCAGATAAGCATATTAACAGTAAGACACATGTTTAAGACATTTTAAAAATTTCTAGAAGACTGTTATAGCTTGGTATTTGTTCAGCAATTTGCTTTACGCTCACTCATGGCAACAACAAATTTTCTATCTTACTATATCTTCTTCTATTTAAGCATTGCTTCAATATGGTTTTAAAAATATGTTGAATTGAAAAGCTTACCCAAAACTGTCAGAAAGAACAAACTTGCTTATCAGCTTCTTTGTAGAAGCAAGATTAACATTCTGGTAAATAAATGTGCGCTTAAATGGGCTTATTTCACCTATTTGAAAAATATCAGACTTTAAATAAAACATGCAATTTTGAAGTAAAGAACAGAAAAAAAATATTGGTGTTTTTCTTGCATTCTAAGACATTTTACATTCAAGCCATTTATGTAATTTGATTTATTAACACTTTATGAAAGGCAGCTGTTGAGAAAAATGAGATAAATGGGAATCAAGTTTACTGTTATTTTATCCTTCCTGAAGATGATGTGCTCACCTTTGTGTTATTTATCCAAGGTTAAGATATATAGCCATTTCATTACTCATAAATCTTCAAATCCATTAGGAAATCAGAATTCAGAATTCTTTATACTGTAAGTTTCCTGACATTTAGGTGTAAGACTGCACAAAACTTGCTTTTTCATTATCATTAAACTACTTTAAAAAAACCCAGAAAAACAACCAACAAACCTGAAACAATGAACTAACTTTACTTAATTTCTGCTTCTTATAAGAAGCTTAATATAAATAACAAAAATAAATATAACAATAAAAGAATTCTTCATACACTGGAATATAAGAATATCTCAGTGCAATTATACTACAAATCATATGAAGAAAAGAGCTAAGTCACGTAAGACTACAAAACTTCTTGAAAACTATTGGAATCTTGCTTCTATGAAAACTAATATTTTTGGTCAGTTGTTTGTTTTGGTTTTTTTTTAAACCTTCAATCATAGATTTCCAGAGTCTGAAAATAAATTGGAACTCTGATTTTCTTTCTGGAACTCTAAGAACCTTAGACTTAGTAGGCTTAAAGCACTAATCAACACTATTTATTTGTTTCTTAGTGGTATTTCACCACCACCATCAGTTTTCTGTTAATGTATGTAATTTAATAATTACTTTCCTTATATGGATATGAACTTTTTCTTCCCCTGATTTCAACAAAATTCTGTTTCTTTGTTTGAGACCATGAAAAATTTCCATTTTTCCATTAATAACTGTGTTGTCTTGAACATATTAATAGATTTTTATTATATCGCTGAGTCTTATCTTCTCACTTCTATGTAAATGATTTGATCGGTTCCTCATACAACTTATTTTAGTTCTTAAATCTTTGTAGTATGAGTCATGCAGATTGTATGTTTCCTTTCTTTTTAATGCATTTTGAATGAAAAAAACTACTAATTCTTCTCTGATTCCTCTAATCTGTGTTTCTTGCTTAATAAAAATGCACCTAGAGTTAACACCTAGTATGATATGCAAAAATTAAGAAGTTCATTAATAGACTTACATATAATATATATATAAAGTTAAATCCTTTGCTACAAATCTCTGGCACAGAAAATCTATTGATAGTTGATAGATTTGATGGCTTAAGCTGTCAGATCATTTTGAACTCCTGGGACACAGAGAAGCTACATAGCTACTTCTTCAGTCTCTTCCAATAAACCATAGCATGTAGTAAAATAAGTAAAAACCGCAAGATGCCCATGTGTGGCAAGTTGTGAAGTAGTGGTTCAAAGGAGAACACCATCAAGGTAGTGGAATGGATGTCGTAAGTGTCATTTAAATCAGGAAATAAAAATTTCCTTTCAATGGCAAGAAAAAAATGTAAGGGGTTGGAAGGGATCTCAAAAGATCCTCTAGTCCAACCTCATGTCAGCGTGTTCACAATACTGTGATTTGTCTATGTATAAATATTGGAACAAACATTCAACTAGAAAGTAATACACCTCATGCTTTAATGGTTCTTCTGTTTGCATGACTAAGAGCCTTAACATTTGAGTCCAGAGTCTCAACTGCAGTAACCTGGTCCAGTACAGTGGCAATGTGTTAATTTAGCTGATGATCTTCAACAGCTGCATTTCTTGCTTTAGCAATTGCCTTTTCAAAATCCAATTCTATGCTTGTATTATAAAACACAATAGAAAATGATTGGCCAGAGCTCTTCACTGGTTCATTGGCCTAACATGTTCATTGCAGAAAATTTAAAAAATTTAATGCCTATGATAAAGCATTGGTACAAAACCTTGTCCATAGGCTGATCTAAAATTTTCATGGTTTATTCTTCCCCACTGACAGAATACTAAAATTGTCTCCATCCATCCTACTCCTCTGGATCCATTAATCCACTAAGAAATCTCTGTCTTGTCCATGTCTATATCTCTTCCTATCCTACTGGGACTGAGTCACATTGTACTCAGTAAATATTTCTCTTCTAAGTTTTTAATTTCAGCACTGCAAGTCATGTACCATTTTCCTGATCTCATTAGCTCATTACACTGTTGACAGCTTATACACTGGCCATGGACTTTATGAGGTTTACTTTGGCAAATGCAGCTTTTAAATGAGGATGTGGTAATCAATACAAAAACAAGCACTTTGATACAGTGCCGTATCTCTTGTGCATGCTCATGATTCAAAGAAATCCTTAATTGAAGGTCCTTCATTTCTCATGGTGTAATTGGTAGTAATACACTTCTTCAAGAGAAAATACTTTCTTAAAAAAAAAAAAAAAGTTGTTGTTTTTTTGTTATAAGAAAAAAACTTTAAAAAAAGGTTTATTTTTTTATGGATATCCTATTAATGGCAATAAATTATGGCATTTTCCTCCAACATAAGAAACTGATAGTCAGATAAAATGAATAGAAGAATGAGTGCAGATCCATATTCTCATTTTCAAAGTTTTCATGGCTTATAGGTAAGCACACTCTATTTAACTATCCTGTCACCACAATTTATTTGTTTCATTATGTATTTCCATTCTATACTGATGAATAAATTGCAGCTCTAAGAAAGCAAAGATAAATAGAAAATACTTTCTTTTTACCTTTCCTATGTTTTCACAATGCTTTAATGAGCAGGAGAAGATCTGAATAATTCAAAATAATCCAAGAAACTGACTAAGGACATTACTTTCTCTGACTTATGGAGAGAAAATTAGGAAAATCAACCTTTCCTTGAAGGTTCACTTTAAATATTCACTTAATACTTTGTACTTGACTAGGGGGGGTGGGGGATGTGTGTGTGTGTGTGTGTGTTGTGTGTTGACAAAATTTGATGTTACTGAATTTCTATTGCCTGCACAAAAATACTGCAGTAGTTTATAAACAAAACTGGGTGATGGGTAGTAAGAATGGAGCACCGGTCAGTAACAGTAGAGAGGTCATCATTTGGAAGGAACTCAAAGCTTGCATTTCTTACCTGGAAGATGACTGTACGCTACTGAAAAATACAAAAGCTAATGTAAGCAACAGAGAAGTACTTGGATAGGAGTCATGAGTAAAGCACTTGGTATGTTTAATGGTACCCTAGTTAGTCATGTTACAGAAGAGTGCAAACTGGAACAGGTAGAGAAGGGGTATGAACATCTTCTAATAAATGGAGAACTTATAATTTGAGAGAAGACAAAAATATTTTAGTTTGTTTAGCAAGAAAATTTGAAGAGAACTTTTGTTCACTATCTATAAATGTGTCAGAGTACAAACTAAAAGGAGAGAACATCTATTTAAGATAAAATGGTGGGGAGGGAGGAACAAAACCCTTCAAAGTTGGCCCTTAACAAGCTAATGAAATCTCCTAAGTATATATTTTTTTAAATAAAATTAGAAAATAAAAAAGTTTAGAGTTTTGATCACAGTCTAGCAAAAGGTTTTCTGCTAATATCTCCCTGCACGTCTTTCATTTCCGCTGGTCCAAGATTAATTTTACAGCAGCCTTAAGAACAGATAGCATTGTGACATTTTTCTTTTGCTCTATTTTCTTTCTTTATCCCTGCCCCACCTCCCCCCCCCCCGCCCCGTCCTTCCTGTAGGTAAAGTCAAATGTAAAGGCCATCAAATTCTGTACTATCTTTCTTATTCTATCAAATGGCTTTAGGACTTAGGTGCTGGTAGAGCTTATTTTACTGATTTTTATAGCAGCAGCAAACTTCGCACTAGGAATTTGTTTAGGTCTATTGAGATATGGGGGTATTTATACTGTACTGTTCCCTAAGCCATTCAACTCCATTAGTAATTATGAGGAGAACTTCATATTCACATAAGCAAGGGTGCAATTAGGTACAAAGTTAGAACTTCATCATAGTAATAAAACCTTCAGCTGTGATTATTTGTATCTAGTCTGTACACTTAAGTATTTTATTTGGACATCTGCTAATCTATTCTTCCTTAATGCATGAAATCAGTTATTAAATATTATTCTGTCTAGTGGTTTGGGTTTTTTTAACTACTGTATTTCCAGGAATTTATGAACTCTTCTGCTAATCGTTCTATTTCAATTGGGGTCTTATGACCTTACTCAGCTGCACATTTTGCTAAGTTTCTGCAGGTTTCTTTGTTGGGTGTGTTCTAATTTCTTAAGATAATTTTGCATGCATAGGTCACCTGCATTCCTTTCTCTCAGAGTAGTTTCCCTTTCTTTTTATACAGATGGTAACTGGGAAGGCCTTTCTCTTTCAAAAAAATATTTAACACATTAGGGATAATTTGATCAAGATTATTGTGATTGAAATATGACATGATTGCGTTTGACTTGCCTTTGTGACTCAGGAATTCTTGATGTAAATAATACTCTTCACAAGAAATCGATACATAAACTCAAGTCAGCAAAGTGTGCCTAACTGCCTAACTTTTTACAATCCAGAACTATAAACTGAGTCAACAATTAAACATTTGTATCTAGAAGTGCTTCAAACACACCATCTTAATACCTAAGTACTTTCTGTTTGATCATATGTTAATCAAATAATGTTTTAGAATAACAGCAACTTTCATTTCAGTATTTTTCCCTGAAATTATGAACAAAAGTTTGAAGAAAATGAAGTAATGCAAGGTCTTTGCAAATAATACATCCTACCAAATTGTAATTATTTCTCCTGTTCATCCCTTTGTGGTGCATGATCAAAGTAATTTCATGGCATTATTTTATTTTGATATCTATGAAAAAATCAGATTGCTGTGGAAGATGAAGTATTAAAAATGTTATTCTGTGTAGTGTATTATGGAAGTTTTAAGTTATTTATTGTATGTAGTAATTTAGGGAAAAATTGCATCTGCCAATACGGGCTAAATATAAGTAAATATTTAACTCCTCATGAATGTAACTTGGCAAGAAGAAAAAGGTAGAGACAGCAAGTACGGAACTTTTAATTCGTTTTCACATGCTACTATAATTTATTGTTTGCAAAGGTAGTGAAATAATGACTTTACTTAGGTCAGGAATTCTAATGGCTTTCAGAAACAGTTTATAATGAAAAGTTCCCTGAAACACCTCATAGGTCACTTGTTCAGTTTAGCTTTATAGTCTTGCTAAATTTTCTGTTAGGTGAAAGTATTTAGCTATGAATAAATACATGTTACACATATTTTGAAAAGGCTAACTTGTTTTTAATCTATATGTAAATGTGCCTTAAATGTGTTGTGGTTGTTCTACTTTATTATGTTACTGATGCAACAGATAAAATACTCAATGTTGTAATAACTGAAACCTAAAAATTATTACTAGAGAAAACAGGTATTAATTATATTTAAAATGCAACATGGGAATGCAAATCATAGGACTGTTATTAGAAGAAAAACTTTTCCTCTTAATGACAGTAAACATGTTGAATACCTCGATCAGAGAAAATAAATTACCTACACTCAAATATTTAGAAAATGTCTTAAAAAACACTCAAAAAGAGAATTGGTAAGCCAAGATCTTTCCTCTTATTAACGTAAATTTGCCATGGTAGGTATCATAATCAAACTATGCTGATTTTAATTGTTTATAAAAATACAGAACATGAGAAATAACAGTATATGAATATGGATTAAAATAGATATTTTGTTTATAACTTTCAACAGAAATATCTTCACCTTTTAGAACTAGTTCAAAATATATTTCTCCTTCACAAAAACATTTTTTCTTCTTGTGTTTTTTGGACATATTTATATTACCTGACAAGTCCCTCTGACACTTCATATCGCAAAGATCAAATGCGTTGCTTGAAACCAAGACCACCACACTCCTGTGTTGAGTGTTTTCAAATCATTGCAGCAATTCTTGTAGGGATTGTTTGGAGGTACTGAGCTCAAAATAAAAGGTAACAGAATCACTTAAGCAACATGATTGAGTAATGGGATTCATTCACAGGATATGACTAGCTGTTATGACTATTAATACAACTTTGAGAACTTCCTCTTTCATTATGTGTTATGTCAACGCTTTTTCTCATTGCAGGTGCAATTCCTTTCCTCAGAAAGATGAAAAATACAATTTCCATTACTTTCTCCTTCCTCCTCCCCTCAAAATTAAGTCAGTAATTAGAAGATGCCATTGTCTGCCATTTAGATACACACAGTAGCTAGAAACTTTTAAGACAATAGGTCAGGTCAACTGGATCATCAAGGCTGAAATCCTCTTATGTATTTACTGAAAATGTAAAGACTTAAGACAAAAACTCTTAAGAAGATTTCATGTTGCTAACATCAAAGATCATTTTATGAACTATTACTCAAGCTTGCTTTTTCAGTGAAAAATTTGTCTCTTCTCCCTCTCTCTGCCTCTCCCTTTCCCCCTCTCTCTTATTCTCCCTAAGGTTTAGAAAAAAAATTACTATGCAGTCTAAAGTATCTGCATTCTCAGAAAGCTGACATTTTTTTTTTACTCTTCTTTAATTTATATATTTGTC
The DNA here is from genome assembly GCA_020800305.1 of Porphyrio hochstetteri. Lineage (NCBI taxonomy): Eukaryota > Metazoa > Chordata > Aves > Gruiformes > Rallidae > Porphyrio > Porphyrio hochstetteri. Next base: position 48,978,781 of record CM036938.1, on the reverse strand, counting down.
AATGTTGTATCTTTTGACAGTCTTGGAAAGGTAATATTGAAATATGAAGTGACATGCATTTCCTTCCATGAACATTAATGCATTCAAATGCTTCAGATTTTAAATATAATTTTGAATCTGGATACATTTTGCTAGATCCTTCTTTTTGTATTTTTTTCTCTATAGGCAATAGTAATATATTTGGACTTGATGAAAATATACTACCAAAAAAAGAAGCTGTGACACACTACCTACAAGAGTTATCATCCAACAGTGTGCTTGTCATCAATCACTTAAATATTCCAGTTAACTCCAATACTTGTGTGGTGGGTTGACCTTGGCAGTTGGTGTCCACCAAGTTCTCTCCTCAGCAGAACAGGGAGAGGAGACAAATAAGATTGGAAAAAAACCCTTGTGGGTCAAGATAAAGGCGGTTTAATAAAGCAAAAGGTTGTGTGTGGAAGCAAAGGGAGAAAACCCAAAGATTTATTCTCTACTTGTTATCAGCAGGCAATGTCTGGCCACTTCTTGGAAAGCGGGGCTGAAGTACTTGCAGTGGTTCTTCCAGAAAACAAATGTCATAAAAATTAATGCCTGTACTTTCTCCTTCTCTCTCTCAGTTTGTACTGCTGAGCATCTGTCATGGAATGGAATATCCCTATGATCAGTTTGGGGCAGCTGTCCCGGTGGTGTCCTCTCTTAAGATTATGCCATACCCAGCCTACTGGTGAGAGAGAAAGGCTGGAAAGAGTGCTGATTCTGTGCCAGCACTGATTAGTGCTAGCCAAAAAGTGGTGTGTTATGAACACCCCTCAAGCTACCAATGCACAGCATAACCACTATGAGAGGCACAATGGGGAAAATTAACTCCCTCTCAAGCAGACCCAATATAATTTGTCTGTGTAGCTGATAGTCCACTTGCATTTAAGAAGGTTGTCTGAACAACATCAGTTACAATCCTAGCCTTAGAAAAAGAACAAAGTAGTTTTGAACTAAGTAAGTAATTACTTACAGAAGGAACTCAGGATGGGAAACAGAAACTGGGTGTGATCAAATATTCCCCAGGAAGGACAGTATGGCATGTCTGTTAACAGGGTATTTATTATGGATAAGTTTCATTGTGAAACAGTTTTCTGCAATTTTCTTTCTGTTTCTTACCACAAAGTGTCAGAAAATTTGCCCATTATAAGTGCTATTTAGAGAGAGAGTGTGTGGCTTTTCATGGTTCTTTGAGGATCAGGTGGGTTGGCTTACTGCCACTGAGGTAAAAATCATTGAATCCAGTGCTGCATTAATCTGTGTCACGTCAGTTAGCCACGTGTATTCAATTAGATGGAAAGGATTTCCTCTTTTGTGCCACTGACTAAGAACTGCTTCTGATAGCAACACAGGGAAGAAGCTATAGATTCTTTCATGTTAGGAAAGAAGTATAGATTTCAACAAGATTTTCAACCTATGGTTGAGTAGAAATGAATGTATATAAACATAGACATGTTTCAAACTCTCAATAAAATAAATAGAACTGTATGATTTGTTTTTGAGAGGTCAGATGTTATAAAGGGAGTGTAATGATCAATCAACAATAAACAGTGAATCAAGCACTGTTCTGAAAGTGAGTGATGTGATACTACATAAATCCACATACATTGGAGAGCTTGAGTTTCCTTATAGGATGTCTTTCTATTCATAATATTGTAAATAATCCTATAAAATTTCCAGTCAGTCTGCTATATACTGGATATATAACATGGGCATTAGACTGCACTTTGAGCAGTAAAGGATCATTAATATTGCTAAAAAAGAGAAGGAAATTTTTATATACTACTTTTTTTTTTTTTTTTTTACTTTAAAGAAAGCAAATCAGAACAAGAAAGCTAAATGTAAAAATATTTATTTTGCCTGACTTGCATGAGGATACAACTATTGATAACGTTTTCCTGCCTTCCAGAAGAAATCACAGTCTCTTACCTACACTTGGGCCCCCTTGTGCTTGAGAATGTACTGTTCCTTGCCTTGAAAAGGCTGCCTACTTTCATGTCCTCTCATGGCTTGTATGCACTCAGCAGAGTTTGAAAAATATTGCTTGACATGATCAAAATAACATTGGCAAGTTACAGCAGCACCTATCTTCAGAACAGCACACTCTTCTCTGAGAATATATAATTTTTAATGAAATATAATCATTTTATTGTTGTTTCTAAAAATTTTGTTTTCTGTAACATTCTTTTTGTCCTAATAATAGGTAACTGTCAGGTAAAGTTTATGAGTCTGATGTGTAGATGAGAGAGAGGCCCTCCCATTGAGTCACAAGGTTCAGAAAGGATCCCCTTGTTTTCTAAATTCCTCAGAGAACCTAGGCGTGGCTAGATCCAGTCTGAGTCCCAGACAGTCTATAGGATTATATATATAACTGCATATAAAAATCAGCATTTGCCTGTCAGAGCTTCCAATGGGCTTTCACTGAAACAGTTTCACAAATTTGAAACTAACAAAGTTTATTAAAGCAACAGTGTTCAGGATTGAAGTTGATTAATGCACTTACTACAACAGCACTAATACATGACCATTATTATATTTAAAATGCTAGCAAAATACTCCCTCAGATATCCTCACTAAAAGGGTGAAATCACAATTGCTTATAATGAAGGCATCCCTGTCTGGGTTGGAGGAGAAGGAGCACAGAATGTTGGCTACCTTATCAGGGTTTTCATTTTCTTCTCTCCCTGCTCCTGGGGTAGCTTCCTCAATATCTTCTATACCCTAATCTTTGCCAAACCCTCCCAGAGATGATATTTAACATGGTTTGGATGGAGAGTCGAACACCATATTCATCCATTTTTAGCATGTAGTATTTTTTGTCATTAGTACATTTAGGGGTGTCAACTTTAATATTAATTTTGCAGTTAATGGCATGTAAGTTCTCACTCCAGGCACTCTGGCCTTCAAAATTCTGAGTAGAAAGCATCTTTTGCTTATTCTTCACTCTCTAGCGAAAATAGTCCTGCTGCCATAAGACTCCTTCCTTCTGCTGCTCCTCACACCAACACTGGGGAACACCATCGACAATCTTTGCATAACAAATAAATGGACATCTGTATTTTTAACCTCTTAGGTGCAATTCCCCCAGTAACTCCTTTTCAGACACTTCCATACTTAATGAAAAGTGAAATTACCACTTCTAGACTTTCATTTGTTATTTTTGGAACTTTTCTTTCTCTCTACTGAGTACAGGTAATCGATATCAAAATAGACAGAAATAGTATTTGGGGAGTTAGGAAATAAGATTATAGAACTGCTTTATCAACCTTAGTGAAAGTCCAGCTGATGTTTTATTAGTTACTACATTTGATCCTTAAATCATGAAAAAGGAGTTTACTCATAGGAGTAAATATAGAACATATACTGCATTGGTTTTTTTCTGCCCAAAAATAGTTTTTGTAGTGGTAAGAATGAAACAAATGATGCTAACTTAGAGATTGAATTTTAGCTGCTTAAAATTGCATATTGAACACTTAAAATTGCTCAATATGAGTCCACGGATCAAAAGAAAATAGAGAAATAGTGAAATGAAATGTATACAAAATGTGATGATGGTAGATTTCTGTACTGCTGCTTCATTGTAGCAAAGCTACAGTGGATGTTCAGAATAAAACTAACATTTGTAAATTATGTATTTATAAATCAATAAAAATTACACTGAATCCTTCAAGGATAAATTGGTGATCCAGAATATCATAGTTAAAGCAGAGATATAGGCAAGGTTAAACTTGTAAAAATGTTCATTAATGATGTAAGGAAAAAGAAAAGGTCAGCAGGAGTAATCAGCATGTATTGTAGATGTAGCTATGCTAGTTCTTAAGCTTCCATACTTGGGCTAGGTTTGGTAGAGTAAGACTGGGTGATCCAGGACCAACAGCTCTGTTCATTTGCACTTAACTTGGATAATGCATAAATAGACAGTCAAGTGGGTAACACAAAGATAGAATAATATACAATTCAGCTAGTGGGGAATTCCAGTGATTCATTGAATGTATGTAGGAAAATTATACTTATTTACTTTGTCTGGTGAAATCAGTAACAAAACGTCCCTCACAACCACCAAATCTAGTCTACGTTTTATTACTTAATTCAGAATCAGACTGAAATTTATTTTCCAAACATGTTTTTAACTTCACAGGAAATAATAAAACAAGATGCAAGAACTTAGTATGAGGTGAGATTAACCAGAGATATTGTCCTTGGTTTAGGTAATTCCTGAACAGCAATCAATTCTATCAAGAATTTTGGATTTACTGTTGAGTAAAGCAGAGGTGTCAGTCATATCCAAACTAATCCTTAGCCTCTTCAGATAAGATCACTTGAGCAAATAACTTAAAAACCTGAATGCCTCCCCGCCCCCAAAATATTCTTGCACCTTCTCCAAGTATTCTACCTAATGTCAACTACGTTATGTTTGTTTATGCACCTGTTTTAAAACATGCATGTTGCTTAATGCTCCATTCCACCCTGGATATCAATGTCAGTTTGACAGAAAAAATTATTGCTGTCAAAATTAGAATCATACTATTCTTCTAAACTCTTCCCTCCTTGTTTCAGAACTATGTTTGTTAGTTTCATCGTGAGCATCCCTACACCTTTATTTCTTATTTGGATTTCTAGTGAAACAACACATGGGAGATAGTAATGCATTTGTGTATTACGAAAAATAAAAATTAATGCATACACTGGAAATTTATTTAAACTATCCTTCTTTATTGCAGCCTTCTGTAACCTGTTTATCTATTCTTCAAATTCACTGATCTTGTAAAATTCTATTGGATCTCATGGAATGATTAATTAAAGTAACATTATCAGAATCTACTTCTTCCTGACTATGCCATGTGAATTAAATCACCTGGAATTTATTTTATTCATGGAACTCCTTCAACAAATTTGCACTAGGGAAGCTGACTGAAAGAATAGAACTTTCTGAAGCTGTTACCAGTAAGTATAGTATTCTACCACTAAAACCAAAGAAAACAATTTAATCAGCATTCCCAAGGTCAAAACAGTTTGCCAAATGATCCTTTGTTCAGTCCTGCATAAAAATATGTAAAGTATTTGCCCAGCTTTGCGTCATTAAGAATAATTTAGTGATATAGTATCTCTTTGCTTTACATAAAAACTCGTAAAACACAGAGTGAAGAAACAACCATCTTTCCTTTCTCTCCTTCACCTACTATTAGATATATTTAAAACTCCAGACTGGCAACATGGAATGAAATTATTGATGCTAGTGTTGATGAAACAGCCAAATAAACAGTAGTGTGGTGGTCTGGCCCTGGCTAGAGGCCAAATGCCCACCAAAGCCACTCACTCACTCCCCCTTTCCACCAAAAAGGGGAGAAAATATATATTGAGTGGCTTAGGATTCAAGATAAGGACAGAAGGATCACTTTCCAATTAGTGCAATGGGCAAAACAGACTCAACACAGAATAAAAGAAAAAAAAGTGATTTATCAAACTACGACTACAAACCCAGAGTTGGGTAATGAGAAGTGCAGCCAGGTCTTAAAGCACCTTCCCCCCACCCCTCCCTTCTTAGCAGACCTAAATTTTATTCACGATTTTACTCCCTTCTTTCTCCCCCAACATGGCACAGGGAGGGGCAGGGAATGGGGAATGGGGTTCCAGCAGTTCTTCACAAGCTGCTTTCCTCCTCCAGATCTTAACACTTCTATTTCCCCCCACCCCTCCCTTTGCAGATTTAACTTTAATCATAAATTCATTCCCTTCTTCCCCGCCATTGCAGCGTGGGGAGGGGAAGGGAATGGGGAATCATAGAATCATAGGGGTTGGAAGGGATCTCGAGAGATCATCAGGTCCAACCCCCCAGTGGGGGTTTTCAGTCCATTCCTCCCGAGTTGTTTTCCTTCTTAGCTAGGGGGGGCATTCCACACACACACCCACCCCCCCTTCCCCTGCGGCACCATGGGGTCCCACCCATGTGAGAGTCGTATCCACAAACTTCTCCAGCGTGAGTCCTCTCTACCAGGGAGTCATCTCCTCACCACATGCCTCAGCAGGACTCCCTTCCATGGGTGCTGATGTTCCGGCCCAGGCTGCTCCCACACAGAGTCACAAGTCCCCTGGCAAACCTGCTGAGGCATGGATCAGTCTCTTCACAGGCCATAGATGGACTCTGCTCCCTGTACTTATCCTTGGGCTTCGAGGGGACCAATGGTCCACCAATGCTCTTCCTCACAAGCTGCAGGGGAATCTATCTCCCCAGCACCCAGAGTGCTTCATTCTTCCCCTCCACCCCACCTCCCCGACCACCCCCCCACTCCCCCTCACCTCCCCTCCCTCCACCACCCTCCTTCTTCCCTGGCTTTGGTGTCTGCACAGCTTGCTACATCTTCTCACTCCCTTCTCCAGTGGCATAATGCACGTGCCTGCAGCTTTTTTTTCTCCTGTATGTGATCCACCTTGGTCAGCAGCAACTCTGGCCTTGAATTGGGTGATGTTTACTTTCTGGGGCCTGCAGAGAGCTTCTAGCTGCTGCTTGCAGTAGCTGACTCAGCAGCACAGCTACACAAAACTGCACATGTAGTCATACCCTGAGCAAAATAACAAAACTTTCAGAAATGGGCCAGACTGAATTAAAAAAACAAAAATAATAGAAATTGTGTGGAATATTGCGTGCAGTTCTGGGCTCCCCACTTCAAAATGCACAGGGATCTACTGGGTATATAAAGGGGTTTATGAAGATGATTAGGGGCCTGTAATGTCTCTCTTAAAAAGAAAGGCTGTGAAAATTGGGAATTTTTAGCTTAGAGACAAGAAGACTGAGGGGGGATCTTATCAATACCTATAAATTAATAAGAGAGAGTGGATATTGGGAAAAAGTTCTTCCATATGATGGTGGTAGATCACTGGAAAAGGTTGCCCAGAGTGGTAGTGGAGGCCCCATCCCTGAAGATATTCAAGGTCAGGCTTGATGGGGCTCCGACCTGAACCAGTAAAGATAAAGATACCCCTGCTTACTGCAGGGGGCTTGGACTAGATGACCTTTAAAGGTCCTTTATAGCCCAAAACATTCTCTGATTCTAAATACTTGAGGAGTGGTTGTCAGGAGGATGGAGTCAGTCTTTTTTAACTGTTGCCCAGTGATAGGTCAAGAGACAACGGGCATAAACTTGAATATAGGAAGTTTCACCTTAATATGAGGAGGAACTTCTTTATTGGGAGAGTGGCAGAGCACTGGAACAGGCTGCCCAGTGAGGTTGTGGAGTCTCCATCTCTAGAAATATTCATAACCTGCCTGGACGCTATCCTATTCAGCCTGCTTGTCGTAGTTTTGCCCCAGCCGAGGGCCGCACCCCAATAGTCGCTTGTACTTTTAAAAGGAAGGGGGAAGGAAAGTTGGGGGAGGGGGAAAAGGGAAGGAAGAAAGGAGGAAAAGAAACCACAACCTAGAAACCAGAACCACGCAGGTTGGGATAAGGATAGTTTACTAAACAATAACAGAAAACTAGATATAACAATAACATAAGTTTAAAGCACAAAATAGATGAAACTGGTGATACACAATGCAATTTCTCACCAAACCACACAACTCAGGCCGCACAGCTTAGAGCCGTCCCCGAACCCGACCGTCCCCAGAAACTTCACGTCCTGGCGTTGTCTCCTCCTCCTCCCCCCAGTCCCCCTTTATACTGAGCATGACCTAACTGGCATGGAATGTCCTCTTTGGCCAATTCGGGTCACCTGTCCTGGCTGCGTCCCCTCCTTTCTCATTAGTAAGGAAGTATGCAGAGCTGAGAAAAGGTCCTTGATTGCCCGGCAACAATCAGAAACATCAGGGTGCTATCAGCACTATTCTCATGCTAACACCCAAACATGACATTCCATCCACTGCTAAAAAAAAAATTAACTCCATCATAGCTGAAACCAGGACACTGCTCTAGGTGATCCTGCTCTGGCAGGGGGTTGGACTCGATGACCTGCAGAGGTCCCATCCAACCTCTGCCATTTTTTTATTCTGTGAGTGCACTCAGAAAAATGCTATATGTATGATGAAAGAATGCACTCTTATTGTCATTAACTAGCATATAATTAGACTGGTCACGGGATATGACTTCTAGGATATAAATTGATTTCTTTAGTAGGAGAGAAATACCTCACTCCAGAATTCCATGAAGTCTTAAGTTACCCCTCAGACACCTGTAAACTTGCCTTTAGAACACATTCAGTATGTGGCTAGTCTTTTCTGTTAGTGATAATCCTTTTGTCCTGATCAAAAGTGTAGAAGTAATCATGGTTTGAGGTATAGAGAAAATAAAGTAAGAGGGGTGAAAGCTGTACTTAGTAGTATGAAATATTCTCCTTAAAGAATACCTCAATCATTGCTTCTGTAGCTGTGTGTTATTTCAGGTTCCAGAACTTCTTTATCAGCGCTGTGGGATAGAATTTAGCCCTGGCTAATCTTTTTTTGTTTCCTAAAGGTAGCTTGATTAGCTTACTGTTAGAAGTGCATTGTAAAGGGTGGTTTTATTTACAGGGCCTACTTTCTAAAGAATTTATCAAGGTATTATTTTTCCCCTTGTCTTTTGAAATGTTTAGGTTTCTTACAGTAAACCTTTCTTTGGACTTTATTTTAACATGAAGTATCTCTCATGAATCGTGATTTATGTTTGAAAAATGTGGGGATTTTTTAGAACTTGAAATAACAGTATTTTGCCATTATTATGTATCAATATATAAAGCATCATGTTAACAAATATTATATAACTGTATGTCATTTTATATAGCATTTTTAAAGATAAGAAGATTCAATGTAATTACAAATTCTAATTTTTCTGGATGCATTTTAATGGTGTGGGAACATTTCTTGTGTATCATTTCCTTCCCTTTACAATACTATCACCTTGAAATTAGAATGTGGTAGTCTTTCTGTTGATGTCAAAATTTAGACAAAAGTTAGTCTGTACATCAGTTAAGGTAAAATGTAAATAGTCAGAATAGAGAGAATTAATCAAGATGCTGGGAAGGAAAAAAAAAGAGAAAAAAATTGTGTAATGCATATCTCTGGTAAAAACAAAAAGTGAAACTTAAAAGATGCTTTCACCTACCCTTAACAAACAGCTATTTATTTTAGTAGGGATTCTCTGCTTGCATGTTTCTCGGGAACTGTGGGTCAAGCACATTTACTTAATCATAAAAAAATCAGTGGATTTCTCTATCATCTTCTTCAGTGGATTTAACTGACTCACCCTATACAATCAAAGATATACAATCCTGAATGGAAGAACATAATAGGTTGAGTGATTCCAGAAATTACATTTTGGAACCAATTAAGCAAAGCCTAAAATTTTGTTAGCATCCAGATTGCACTGGTATATCTGTGTGTAATGTCTTTTATATGTTAAATACATAAACAAGTTCTGGAAAAAGGGTATTTTGAGTAATAAAGTGCATGCCCTGAGAATTTGATTACTGTCAGGCTACTATTCTTTTGCTTAGAGTAAAGATCACTAAAAAAGAAAATGATCATTTTTCTGTGGAGAGCTCAAAACGTCTTTGGTACAATACTATTTATTGATAAGAATACTGTTGATACTTTAATACATTTCAGGCTAGATAAATAAATTTAATATATTGAACTCAAATGCATTAAAACTCATTGAATTTTAACAAAAATATATTTTAGTTTATCTTTAATAAGTGAAATATTTGGAAAAATCCGGTTTACAAAAAAGAATTTTATTAATATTTTATAAATCAACAAAAACATTGTAAACTTATATGAAGAGGATTTTTTCCCCCAAAGAAACCTTCCACTAAAAAGAAATCTGAGTTTTTTAGAGAAAACAAAAATAGAAATATATTTTTGCCACTGTTAAATAATAAAGTTACCTGGTCCTTAAACCATCTATAACGTATTTCGAGCTTTTAAATTCCTTTCAAATAACCTGGTTTCATGCCTAGAAAAATTTCCATCACTTCAACACTTAAATTCAGTTCCTATTAAATATTTGTGTTGAATGGCATTGTTTCTTTTTTTAACATTCTTGCAAGGAATGTATACAGTATCATCAGTGATAATTCTGTTAGCAGATATATAGAGTTCTAAATATTTTTGTAGGCATAAAAGGAATCCAGATATTTTCATTGAGCTACTTAAAACCCATAATAATTAATTCCTGAGGTAGATATTGCTTTCAACGTTTTGTCAATGATGATTTTAAATCAGTGGGCATTCATTTTTGTTTTGTCTGCATTTGCCATTCATACACTAAAGAAGTCAGATCAGTGTTGTTGGAGCAGGACAGAATTACAGCAACCAGCACCTAGTTCTGTTTTGCCTCCCAGTCCAATGGGCTCTGCTGCTTTGACTGTCAGATATGATGGCTTTCTGGGAAGTCATTAATGAAAAAAAATTGCTGTCATGCTGGAAAAAAACCTAGTAGCTTTTTGAATTACCTGCACCCATTTCTGTGAGCAAGGCTGGTCAGTTGAAATGAAACTAACCATTTACCATGGGTTTTACCATAGTTTCAACATCACTTAAGCTTATTATAGTTTGACAACATCATGGACAGCAATAATCAGTCCCAGTATGAACTCTGAATCTCAGATGAATGTATGTATCTTTTAGGGTCACTTCTTGAATTCGCCTGTCTCTTTTAAATAGATTCAGTTAATGAACATTCAGAAATGATCTGTATAATGTTATGAGATTTCATTAAAAGCAACTCTTTCTATTTTATGTAGAGGTATTTTAGATTTGTCAGTGAAATGAAAAGCCTTTGTCTTGTCCCATTAAGAAGGAGAAAAAAGCAGAAGTCTCCCATTAGAAATTATTTTCATCCCAGTTACATTCATGTACCTGAAGACATAATCCTCCTGAACACTTTCTACAAATCAGTCCACTGCCTTCTTAACAGATTTAATGCCTCATAATGTAGAATTCAGGAGGGGGAGGGAAGAAATTACCATTATATTACTGTTATGCTCTTAGAAGGTGATGTAAATTATTTAACTTAATTCCTGGTAATAAATTATCAGGAGTACCAAATTACTGCATAAATACACCATTCTACAGAGTGCTATTTAAAAAGGAACTGCAGTAAAACTCTTTTTAGTAAAACCATTTTAATTCTCAAAAGACATTCATGGAAAGAAAAAGGTGTTATATATGAGAAGGGCATATGGAAAGTTTTGCTATAAACAACATTCCACTGTTCAAGAGCTTTATGAGCCACTTTAATTTCTTTTGATCAGTTTAGCATTTAAGCTGTATTTATTACTTTTTATAACAGTACTGGATAACTGATACTGTGGGGTGCAATTTATATTTCTAGTTCTGGTGCCTTATAAACCAGGATCAATTTTACCAGATCCTGAAACTCACTTAGGAGAAAAAAGAATAAAAAGCAGAATGAAGAAATTTAGTATCTGTGGGATAATAAAGGTATTTAGTTCAGGCACTGTGATATGAGGGAAATTGGAATTAGACTTGAGCTGATCACAATATAGCCAAAGTCTCTTCCATGGAATCATAATATGAAAGATGTTCTTGATATTATCTAAAGAGATCTTTCCCTTGATATTCAGCAAAAGATGCTTGATAATGCACCTAAGCAATATCCATCTGGTATATACTGACATGAAGAATGAAATATACAAATGTTCTAAAGCAAAATGAGTAAAAACTGAGTCCAAAGATGTAATGGTTCTAAGGTTGCAACTTCCATAACATTTAAGAAATTGGTTTTTTTCCCTGTACAATTCATATTTATATAACCAAATTTAATCTGGAGTAAATATTACAATATTCACTTTGTACATAAATTGAATGAAAGCAGAAATAGAAATGTAGAGCAGATACATCCTACTTTGGATTTTTAAATTCACCTTTTACTTTGAAGATTGTGAAGTTTAGCAGTGTTATCACCAAGATCTTAAAAGTGGTGTAAGAGCATATGTTTGCAGTATAATTTGCATTCAAGAAAAGGAATAATTCATTCCTTACTGTGTTGCTATAAGGCACCAAATAAGTAGAGAGTCTACTTTCCTTCTTGAAGAGCTCATTGTTCCTAGCCCAGAAGAATCACTTCCATCAGAGGACATTATATTGCAGTTTCTAATCTGAGATGAAAGCTGGTGAGACTCAAAACGCAAGGAATATTGCCACATTAATTTGTGGTGTACAGAATGCCAGACCTTTCCACTATGAACTCAAATGAGAGCCACAATACCTTTCGCATAGGTCGCCAGTCAGTCCTTAGATAGTGATATTCAGTCACTGCTGAGTTTAAATGAATTCAGTCACCTAGAAATGAAATGCTGCTTTTCCCATATCTTGCTCCCTGGAGTATCTCAATTCATACACAGGTTTAACATTTCTATCCTGGGTCAGGTGAACTGAAGAGTGATTATTTCAATATATGGATTAATTGGGCTCCTGACAGATACAATTACAATGAGGGCAATGACTTACATGTTATAGAAATAATAATAATTCTGTAAAAGGCACTTTTATCGACTAATAGTTCATTTTTGTTGATTTACTTGAGTATTCGTTCAAGATATTCCTGAGAGATGTGCTAGAAGCTGAGAGAGTTCTACAGTAAAAGTGATATACTGTGAAACAACAGCTATTCTTCAGCTGCAGTCAAGATGGAAACTGTTCTGCACTGTATTTTATATCTTGTTTTCTCTTTGTGGTTTGGCTTTGATTTTCTTTGCACCTTATATCATAGGATCAGTTTGTCCCTAAAATTCTACTGGGAAACCTCTGATACCTCTTGTTTATTTTCTCAGACCACATGCTGCAGTATACTGTATATACTAGGCAAAATTACTTTTACGATACAGATCGTGTTTGCAGTGCAAGCTGTAAATAAGTTTCCATTAGAAAACTCATGTCTATGCTAATTTTTCTTCTATGAAATTTGAGTTATTCTGTGTAAAATTTTCTATGCCATACAACTGTCTTGCTCTGAGTCTTGGAGTGGAGGAAGAATATGAAATAAATCTCTCTGTTCATTTCTGGTGTGAAAGTAGTCAGGAGACACATATGATCAGTCCCAGTCAGCATGGGTTTATGAATGAAAGGTCCTGCTTGACCAACCTGATTTCCTTCCATGAAAAGGTGATCTGCTTAGTGAATGATGGAGAGGCTGTGGATGTTAAACTTCAGTAAAGCTTTGACACTATTTTCCACCGCAATCTCTTGGAGAAACTGGCTGCTTATGGCTGATCCGGATGCAAGGATCAAGTGGATCTTCAATTATTTTGCAGTTGATGCCACACTGTGTGTGAGTGTTGATTGGCTTGAGGGTAGAAAGACTCAACAGAGGGGTCTAGACCGGCTGGATCAATGTACCCAGGCCAACTATGCAAGGTTCAACCAGGTATATAGTAGTTTGACACAATGCCTCCTCAAAAATTTCCTGTAGTAACCCTTGCATTTTGCTTCAGATAGTACTGATACAGTGTGGTGGTTCAGCCTCAAACAGTGGCTGAGCACCACATGCTGCTCACTTGCTCCCAGAAGAGAAAGATAGAGCCTCCATGGGTTGGGATAAGGACACTTTATTGACAAAAGCATTGTGAAAGGGGAACAATAACAGCCAAATACACTCACACCTGGTGATAACACAGAGTACCTTACTGACTGATGATTACAGAGTGCTGCACGATGCATAGACAGACCAACCAATGCAATGCCCCAGCCACACTCAGACCACCATGGAGGCACTAAACCCATGTCTCTTCCCAACCAGCCCCTTTTATGGGGGAGTGGTGTCAGGTGGTGTGGAAAACAGCCCTGGCTAATTCAGCTCATCTGTGCTGGCTGCTTGGGGAGGTTGACTCTGGCCTGAGTTTACCCCAAGAGATTTTCCTCTGTTTTGCAGCAACACCTGGTAAAAACACTAGTACTTATTCCACTGATTTTCTACTGACAGATTTCTTCTTGAGCCAGAGAAATTAATTTTTTGCATGTCAAGTTTATGAAAGTAAAATTCTAGAAATTTACCTTTAAACTATGTTTCAGGATGGTGAGATTTGGTATTCCTTAATAGCCTGCAGACCTCCCTCAACCTTCTGGACACGCTGTTCTTGATGCAGCCCAGGCCATGGCTGAACATCTTAGCTGCTAGTGCACACTGCTGGCTCACTTTAAGTTTATCATCAATCAGAACCCCAAGTCCTTCTCCTCAGGGCTGCTTTCAATCCATTATCTGCCCAGCCTGCAGTTGTGTTTGGGATTGTGCTGACCCACATGCATTTGGCCTTGTTGAATTTCATGCAGTTCACATGGGCCCATCTCTCCAGCCGGTCAAGGTCCCTCTGGACAACATCCCTTCCCTCCAGCATGTCAACCTCACTGCACAGCTTGGTGTCAGTAGCAAACTTACTGAGGGTGCACTCGATCCCACTGTCCATGTCCGCGACAAAGATATTGAACAGTGCTGATTCCAGTACTGACCCCTGAGGAACACCACTCACCACAGAACTTCACATGAACATTGAGCCATTGACCACAACTCTTTGTGTGTGACCATCCAGCCTTATCCACTGAGTGGTCCATATGTTGAATCCATGTCTCTCCAGTTCAAAGACAAGGATATTGTGCTGGACAGAGTCAAAGTCATTGCACAAGTCCACGAAGATGATTTCCATTGTCCTACCTTTTTCTGCAGCTCCATCATAAAAGGCCACCATGTTTTTCAGACATGATTTGCCCTTAGAGAAGCCATGTTGGCTGTCACCAAAATATATTGTGTAACTAAATTAGAATTGTATATTATAATTTCAATATATATATATTATACATATGATCCTAGTATTCTATAGATTTGTGTAAGGTAAAGAATTCAATATATAACGAATATAAGGTTTTGAAAAACATTATAAGGATCTAGATTATAAGTTTCCATTCATTTTTTTCAGCTCAATTAAGTTTCAGGTGATTTATATAATCTTAAAATGTCACCTGACATTGTTAATATGACATTTTGCTGATTTGTGAGCTCTCAGTATTGAAGGGTAAACCCTACAAAACAATTGAAGGGTAAACAATTAGCAAAATGGATAACAGTGTTGGATGGATGTTATCTACTGTGGTCTCTGTGGGTTTAGCTCAACATACACAAATTTACAGAAATTGAAGAAGGAGGGTAATGATTCTTGTTTCGGAGTTGAAGCTTAAAAACTTGACCCCATAGGAATGCAAAGGATTTTCATTACCCTCAGTCATCTTTCTTCCTTCGGGATGCTGACCATTTTCAACTCCAGCTTCTTTATTTGATACTAAGCAGTGCAACAGTCAGATGGATCCAGTCAAAAAAAGATACAGTTAATAACAGTCTGGTTGCGTTTCAGTGTGATGCATTATGATTTTATTAATGACAGAATTGTTCTTTGATTTAATCAAGTCTTAGGCACTTCAGCTAGCAGCAGACTGTAAATGAAGGTCCGTATGTTTATATGTAAGATTTATGCCCAAACAGCGTTTCTTCTCTTAACAATGAAACGGCATCTTTTTCACACTTTTTGTTGATACCAAATCCATCGCCATTCTCCAAAGATGCAAAAAGGCTTTGTATGCAGGTAGAGGTTTGCAAGATTCTTACATAGTTATAAACTCTCATTTGTATTTTGTGAGCATACAGTGACATAATGTGACTTCAAAACCTGAGCACCCAAATTGTGGATGTTGAGGTGGTAAAATAAACTTATAAAACAGGTAAAAATTAGTGAGTTATTAGTATTTTTATTTATTTTAATTATATAAATATAAATATATATTAAATACTAAAAATAGAAAGAAACAACAAAACTCATTTATTTGTTTGTTTGTTTGTTTTCTTCCCTGTTCTTAAGTGGCATTTGGGAATTGAGGGTCATAAATTTAAAATAAAATAGGTTTAATAACTAATTTTTATTCTGAGGATGCTGACAAACAAAATGGGATCCTCAGAGTACTTGCCAAGATATTTAACTTATAACAGATAAATAGTCAGCATGATAACATCATAAAAAAAAATAAAATCAACACACCTGCATGTGATTATTCCAATGGTATGATATCTGTAATTCATCTCTCTTCAAACAGCTTTCTGTAATATGAAGTGAAGTTACTCTTAACCTCTGATCTACTTCATGTGGTATCTGGAGTATTATCACCAAAGGTACTGCCTCATATGAGTCACTTCATCAAGAGATGACATAACACACATCTTGGGAAAATCGAGGCCTCAATAAGCTGAAATAAATTGAAGAAGTGTCTAATTATTCACTATTCTTCTCTCATTGATTTTCTAACCTTCTGTACAAGAAAGAAAAGGGAAGAAAAGAGAGCTTTACTGGAAATCTGTGACAGTATGACAGATGTTAAGCAGGTACCACAAAATAGGTATCTTTGAAAAGTAATTCTGAATCTCTGCAGTAGCTGCTTAGTAAAAAAGTGATAAGTGTATTTCAAGATATTCCCTCTAGGCACTCAAAACATCTAAGTAGGAATGGCTTAGCCCATTTAGTTAACTTTAAAAGTCCCCAACATATACTTAAAATTATAACTAAATATAAAGACAGGGTACCAGGAAAGCCCTGAGTAACCTTGTCTGATCTAGCAGCAAATGTGGTTTTTGGTCAGTTTAGCACATGTCTCTGCCACTCTTTTCTCTTTAAGGGGACGACTCTTCACAGTCTTCCTGCTCTAGTGTGTTGTCCCTCCCACAGGAGACAGTACTCCAACATTGGTCCTTCCCACAGGTTGCAGTTCTTCACAACCTGCTCCAGCATGGATCCTCCATGGGGTCACAAGTCCAGCCAGGAAACATGCTCCAGTTTGGGTTTCTCTCCATGGGCTGCAGGTCTTGCAGGGGCTTGCTCTAACACAGGCTTCCCAACAGGTCACAGCTTCCTTTGAGTGCCTCCACCTTAACCACCATGGAGTCCTCCATGGGCTACAGATGGCATCTCAACTGCCCTTCATCTTCCACAGGCTGCAGGGGAAGAGCCTGCCTCACCACAGTCTTCTCTACAAGCTCCAGGGTAACCTCTGTTCCAGCACCTGGAGAATCTCCTCTTCCTCCTTCTTTACTGACCTTGATGTCTGCAAAGATGTTCCTCTCACATCTCCTTTCTACTCTCTCTGGCTGCAAAAGCTGCCAATAGTCTTTTTTTTTTTTTTTTTCCTTCTTAACTATGTTATGCCAAAGGCACTACCACTGTCACTGATTGGTCCGTCTTGGAGCTAGCTGCATTAGCTCTGTTGGACTCACAGGAACCTTCTAGCAGCTTCTTGCAGAAGCCACCCCTGTGCCTCATCCTCCACCAAAATGTTGCCATGCAAACCCTGTCATTTCAAATATATGGCCAGAAGACGTATAGTAATTTCTTCTTGATTTTTTTTTAAACCAAACCCACTAAATAAATTAGAAAAAAAAATACACGCATATATAGATATATTATTTATATATATTTTTATTTTAAAATAATTTCTAAATTCAAAAATAAAATAAATAATTTATTTATATAAGATTTTATTTTTATATATATATATAAAAATCACTCCTAGATTAAGTTATGACCTAGATTTTGGTCTGGAGCATTTAAAATTTTTATATACAATATTAGAATTAAATGGAGAAAATATATTCTTGCGTCATTGCTAACACAATGTACATGGCACAAAATCCCACAAAACCACCTTCCCAGAAAACATCCTTCCATGTTAAATGAATGTCTGTGAGCACAATAGCTTGAGGTTATAAACCACTTATAAATAGCAGCTCAATCCTCAGGAACAAAGATGCAAATGGAGTGTTAGAATTGTTATGAAATGATTAGAGAATGAGACAGAAAACATCATTACACTGCTGTGTAAATTTTGTTCATGTATTCAGTGCAGACCTGATCACTCATTTCTAAACTGATATAATAGAACTGGAAAAGATTCAGAGAATGATGATTTAAAAGATTAAAAAGGGGACAGCTGGCATGAAAGAAATGACTGAATAGACTGGGATTCTTTGGCCTGGAAAAGAGAATATTGAGTATGGATGCAACAGAAATCTGTCAGCACAGGGGCATGAAAAGAAAGGAGGTCAGTTTTTCGTTGCCTCTCCCAGTACAGCTGAGCAGGAATCATGTACCCTGCTCATGACTCAAGAAAACACATCCCTTTGGGGATGTTTGTTCTGAGCAGGCTTTTTAAACCTGTCCTTTGAAGACTAAATAGGGGACCCAGCTTACAGTGTAGCATGCCTGACCATTCATTTTATACATACATTTAGAAAAGAACTTCATTATAGAAGTATCTTTATAGAAGATAATTATCTTTATAGAAGATAATTTATAGAAGATAATTGTCAGTGTTTTCACTAAAAAATAATAAAATTTAGATAAAAGGTCATATATATATATACACATATATATTCCATAAAAGTGAAGAATAATTAGGGATGGTTGCTGTAACAAAATAAACATTCTACATTTGATAGCATTCCCAAATACAGAAAATTTAAGTTGCTCTCTATTTAAATTAATTGTACGAGGGGTTTGTGTCATATGGTAAACACATTCATGATACTGAGTTCTGGATGTTTGAATAATGGATAATCACATCATGGTATTTTCCATGGCTCTTATCTGTTTAGACAATATTTATAGTAATGCTATTATAATTTGTTTGAAGACAGATTTAGTTGTTCATATGGAGTCTGCAATACGGTTAATAAGTGTTGTGTGGAATTCAAATTATGTTTGTATTCCACTATGTCATACTCAGAAGGCAAATATTATTCAAGCTGAAAACTCTTGCTTAGAAAACAACTAATAGAGAAAATTCTTTTGAAACAGTAAAGAACCTGTAGCAACTTCTGATTCGTATTGCCAGAAGATCATAGTCTTAAGGAAAAAGAGTAGATGTACTTTTGTTAGACAGATACCCAGCACTCTTTTAATTTTACTTATAAAAAGCTAAGTTTTAATAATAGTAATAATAATGAGAATAACAATAATAATAAAATAAGGTTTATTTTTTAAGTAGAAGGCTGCCAATAATGTACTGCACAGCTATACTTTGGGTGGAATCGTAACTTTACTAACAATAAAATTTTAGTCAATTTTGGTTTTGGTTTGTTTTTTTTTTAAGGATGGCTTAATCAAGTTAGTTAACCTCAAGTTCATAAAGAAATTGCTTTGATGTAGAAAAATAGATGCCATTTGGCTACTGTAAAAAAACCCAAAACAACACATACACCTTTTTACTGAAGATTAATCTAAGTCATGTTTATTATTACATCTAAATTTAGATGGAACAATATGGAACATGAACATTTGCATGTGTGATAAACTTAGTTTCCATTCTTTAACAGCCACATTTTAAAAAACTTTCCAAAAGCATAAACATTTGAAAGAATTTCTAAAGAAAAAAAAGACAAATATATTTTCTATATATTACTTGCTTAACAATCATTAAGTTTTTTTGTTTATAATATATATTTTTTTCTCCCTTTATGGGAGAAATGTGAGAAAATGGAAAAGTATACAGCTAGGAAACAGGCTTTATAAATAAAAAATTGAAATAAATACAGTTTTTTAAAAATAAATTAGAAGAGATAAGAGGAAAAAATAAAAATTCAAACCTTCGAGAGAACACAAACTATCTTTCTGAAAGTATAAAGATGAGAAATATTTGTCTGCTAAATTCTAGCTTGCTGTAGTGAAACAATAAGAAACAGCTATGTTTCTAGTTGGATTAAGTATCCATAGCTAATTTCCTCAGAAGCAGATTTTATTTAAGGATGGCTTGAATGGTTGATTAATCTTGCGTATTTTCCTTAGTTCTGGATAAAGTACACAACAATTGTTCTATCTTGCTTTATTGGTTTGTTATGGTACATTTTCCACTTTTTTTTTTTTTTTCTTTCATATAGTAAGCTTTCTCTTTTTTTTCCTGATTTCTATAATGAAAATTTGTATTTTGATATTTTAAGTGAAACTATTATCCTCAAAAGACTGATTTAAAAGTGCGGTCTTACTGTTTCTTTCATGTGAGATCAGATGTTCGCTTTGTTAAAAAAAGCAGTCAATTCTGGTTAAAGAAATGGAATTATGAAGCAGTGTTATAGCTGAGCAAAAATGATCACTTAGATGTGTTATAATATTAAACATTCTGGATTTTACAAGTAGGTTTTACTGGTGTTTTCCTTTTTTTTTTTTTATACACTCCTGAGACCAATGTACCTTCAAAGAAAGCTTCTGCTTCTTCTGCTTTCTGTCACTGACAGTGGCTATCATTAATTTTCCGACTTTGATCATCTATGGTAGGCTATTTTTAGCATGGCAGGACTGCCTTTAATGCTGTTCCTTTTCAGTACTTTCTGAGGGAATATGTCAATTCTAACAGATTTTTGGTGATATGGATGGTAATTTCATTCACAAAACCCTTTATTTTGCCCAAACTCCCCTGTATTCTCCATAATAAGATTATGGGGGTCATATTTGATGTACAGTTTACTTTTGTAGGACTTCTTTTGTATGGATATATATCTCTCTCTCCATATATATATATATGGAGATATTTATATATATGGAGATAGAGATGCATGGATATATCTCCATATATATGTGTGTGTGTGTATATATACACACATATATATGGATATATATGGAAAGAGATATATCCATACAAATATATATATATCTTGTAGGCCATACAGTCCAACCCACTTACCAAAATGAACACAAATACCATGGCAACAAAGCTCACATAGTAGTGTAGGGCAAACCTCTGTCAACACAAGAGTGGATGACTTATATGGGCTGCAAAGAGAAGCATGCAAAAAAAAGTACCCTGAATTAGTCTACAAAAGTGCAGCTGGTTATTATAACTGCAGTCTTCTCTGATGCTAAGACACTGACTGCCATCCAAGCTGAAGATGTGTTCATATGACCTGGGGCAACTAGTAAGGATCTCTCCATGAGCATCTCAAAGCTTCGAGGTTCGTACTGCTTGCACAGCTCTGATGATCTTTCTGTTAATTTAGTTCTAAGCTGGAGCTGGATATCAGTTTATTGGGCTATAGTTGGAGAAAACTATGTAAACCTCTAGAATTCAAATTAATTTTTAGATTTCTAATACTGCTTGAAGCTTTGGCTAAGAGATTGAAAAACTTATGACTTGGACAAAATAGGAACTGATAGTTTTCGTTTTATTGTGGTCAATGACTTCTGTCAGACACCTCAGAATAAGGTGGATGAAGTAATTTACTCTTTTGTGAGGGTGATAAAAACTATGTTGTAGAACCATGGAATAGCCCTAAACAGAGTAGAATTTGGGGAGATGCAGTTTCTGAATCATGATCCTTAATTCAGAAAGGTCTAGAAAGTAACTTACTATGAATATTAGCTGCCCGCAGACTTTATATGAGGTTTTGGTCAGAGAAAGAAAAAGACATGCCATAAAAGTTAGGTAGTAGCACAAAATCTGTGGCTGAAACCTCAGATGGGAGTAGGTCTTTGGTTAGTGTGTGTGCCTAGAAGAAAGCTTGCTAAAACTGAAGAAACCTTGCAAAAAACTTTATGTCTCTAAAGCAACATGTGCTGGATCCATAATGCAGCAGTATCTTACATGTGTTGTGCAAGGGAACTACCTGCACACTCACAAAAGATTTCTACAGAACCTTGTAAGATTATTACAGATTCTAGGATGATGTTCTTTCTACACAATCTATGTGGAGATTTCATGGGGTATCTCCAAACTTAGAGCCAAGCATTCCGCAATTTGGACTGCGTGGTATAGGGTGGGGGTACACCAGACTTGGTTACAAGATTCTTTACAGTGAAATGGCATTTTCTCTTATTTCCACTGACATGTATATATTTTTGTTTGTTAAAACTATTTAGGTAATAAACTACATTATTGATAAAACTCTTCTCTTAAAGCTCTTTTATGATACATACACTTACATACACAGGTATGCTCAGACAGGGGACAGACTTCTGCACAATTGTCTGTCTAGATCTTTAGCAGCCAAAAGGTGTTAGAGCTACCTCAGATCCTAGGAGCAAGTGTCAGACAGAAGTACTTGATTTATCCATTTAGTATGATGGTGAGGTGTAATTATTTTGGGCACTGGCTAGCAAGGTTACAGGAGGAAAACCAAGATATGTAAGTAGTGAGCATGTTGAATTACTTGCATTAGACTTTTTTTCTTTCTCCTTAATTACACACAAAAGTATGTAAAAGCCATCTGAAAAAAAAAAGAAATTGTATTTAACACTGCCAAAATATCAAGTCATTAGAACAACATAAACAATACAGCATATAATCTCACAGATAATCCATATTCAAAGAGCAACTTTCATAACCTTTACCTGTAAATAACAAATAAACTGAAGAATAATGAAGTCTGTATGTTCCTGTTTAATGTTCATTCCTCAGCTTCAGTCATCCTAGCTTCTAATTTTGGTCCTAATTTTTTTTTTATTGCTTGCAACAGTTTCCTTAATTTTTTCTTCATCTTCTACATCTTTGGTAGAAGACTCCTGGATTGCAGTTCTGTGTATGATAAAAGCCAACCACTACATAGACTTCTAACTTCTAGAATGGCCTTTCTTCTATAAGATATGTTAATTTAAATCTCTTTCTTTACCAACTAATGAGAAAAAACCAGGCAGACTGACAGGCAACATGATTAAACAAGCCTTTTATGATATGACAAAGGTCTAAAGAAATCTTGTGCTTTCCTAGTGATTATTGCTCTCGTAAGACTCCCCTTAGGATAAGACTTCAGAGAGACCTAATGACAGATAAAACTTCAGACTTAATAAAAAAAACCCAGTATGTGTACCTAGACTCAAAATTTCCAAGTCCTTTTTTATTTTTATTTTTCAGTTCTGAGTTTCAGTTAATATTTTAAAATAAATAAACACAGAGATGCTCACATGCATATATCTTAAGAAAACCACATTTAAATTGTCATGTCCTTTTCCTGTACTTATTTTGACAACACTTCTGATTACCAAGATATTATTATACAGGGCAGAAGCAGTCCTCATTTATAATTGGCTTTATTTTTGTTTTATTTAATTATGACAAAGGTTTTGGGGAGCAAACAATTATTTGTTTCAAAGAGAAGGTGCCCATTATGAAGACCAGATTATTACACAGTGAAATCAGTTTAATTCAAAACTTGACAGTCATAAGTAATAAATGCAAACAAACAAATATAAAAGTACATACTGTAGCTGCCATTGATTAAGAACTAATAATAAAAAAAAAAGGATATTAAGAGTTGGAAACTTAGGTCCTTAGAATGACTGAGTTGACTTCTGTGAGCACTTCCAACTGCTTATTCACAGCATCATTCACTATCAGACAGACTCCCTGCATGCAGTGATGAAGACTTTTTACCTCTTTTCTTTTGCAGACTGTGTTTCCATTTCTTATATTTGTAAAACACACCAATGTGTTTGCCTTTAATTGTTCAGTCAGTTATACTGTATTACTATCTCAAAGGTTTTAATCTTTGCATTTTAGTACTCAGAGGCAATTGCTCCTTATTTGTGTTGCTCAATTGTGATCAAGCAACTTCTTTCTTGATCTCTGTCTTGATTTATTTGCCTTGATTTGGGTCTTCCTAAGGAAATAGAATGAAGTTTCTACTGTAGTAAAAACATACTAAAATTCACTGGTCAAAGGCAAGGAATAAGCTGTCCGTCACTGTAGAGATAAAATGTTTTTCAAAACTGGGTTCACCGGAGCATCCCTTTGGCCACTTCAGTAGTGCTCTCTTTATTTCTTCTGATGAAATAAAAATACTAAATAAGCTTAAATTCTTGCTGTCCTCAAAAGTGAACTGTGTATAAAACGCTATGTTGTTAGTGTCAGTTGTAAATGAGAGAGAAGAATCCTCAGTAGAAATGCTTTTATCTGATGCAATTTACATTTATAAATTAGATTAAGAACACTTCTGCTAATATACATCTCTGGCACTTTATGTTTCCTTCATTCAGGTGAGGAATAATTTTTAGATGAAATTTGGTGTTTGTTAAATGGTTCAGTTGATATTTTTGTTTCGTCTTTTTTTTAAGAAACCCTACAGAAAATATAAAATAAATAAATTCATGGTTCTGCTAGTAGAACTATAATTCAGATTTTTACCTGAATTCCTTCAAGTTCTCAGGTATTTAGATCTCAGTTTGAATGTATTTCAAAAGCATTTCAAAATCAGTTTTTGTGTTTATATGCATTGGTTTTTCTAGATATTAATTTTTTGTTCCCTTCTGCCTTCCACCTGTTTTTTTTCTAGAGACATGAAGTAGGTAGTGATGACAAGCAAACTAGAATTGAGGCAGCTATATATACCTGCTCTACAGCACCACTGTGCACCAAAGCCAGTTACCATGTAATCAATATTGATTAGGTTAAAATAATACAAAGACAGTAAAATTCAAATGTGTAACACACTTTGTCACAGATTCATTCAGCTTTCTATACATCTAACACTCATCTAAAGTTGTTATTAAAATTAGTTTCTGTGGTGGTTTAGCCCTGGCTGGAGGCCAGACACCCACCAAAGTCAGTCTATCACTCCCTTTTAGTTGGAAAGGGGAGAAAATATATATTGACAGGCTTAGAAGTCAAGATAAGGACAGGGAAAGATCATCCTGTAATCAATGTCATGGGCAAAACAGACTCAGCACAGAGTGAAGGAAAGAAAAATATCTAATTTATTACACTGCACACACACTCAGTGAAACCAGAGTTGGATAATGAGAAGGGCGACCAGATCTTAAAGCACCTTCCCCCACCCCTCCCTTCTCAGCAGACTTCACTTTAGTCATGATTTCACTCCCTTCTTCCCCCCACCATTGTGGCACAGGGAGGGGGCAGGGAATGGGAAAATGGGGGCTTCGGTCAGTTCATTCTAAGTTGGTTTCCTTCTTGGCCAGGGGGTTGGATTCATTCCACACACCCTTCCCCTGGTGCACCTTGGGGTATCAGACACAGGACACAGTCCTCCATGAACTTCTTCAATGTGAATCCTTTCCCACAGGGGTTCAGCTCTTCACCAGCTGCTCCAGTGTGGGTCACTGCTATGTCGGGCAGTCATAAATCACAATGCCCTTCAGTCTCTCAGTCCCAGTCCTCCACGGGGTCACAAGCCTCCTCCCAGCAAACCTGTGCCAACGAGAATCTCTCCCTTGCTCATCTCTGTGTCTCTGTCTCTCTCCATGGGCTCCAAGTGCTGGCAGGGTCTTGCTCCAACATGGGTCACAGCATCTCCTCTATGTCTCCACATGCTCCAGTGTGGGGCCTCTCCATGGGCTGCAGGGGGACAGGCACTCCACCATGGGTTTTCTCCATGGGCTGCAGGGGAATCTTTCTCTCCAACACCTGGGGTGCTTCCTCCCCCCGGTTCACTGGCCTTCGTGTCTGAAGAGTTCCTTACATCTTCTCACTCCCTTCTCTGGTGGCAAAATGCAGCTGCTTGTGTTTTTTTTTCTCTTCTGTGTATGATTCACAGAGGCGCTGTGACCATCACCAATTGGCTCAGCCCTGGTCAGCAGCAATTCTGGCCTTTAATCAGTCGATATTTACTCTGTTGAGCCCGCAAAAAACTTATAGCTCCTTCTCACAGCAGCCATTTCTGCAGCCCCCCATTCTCTCCCAGCACCCAGCTACACAAAACTGTGACAGCTTGAAATCTTGTGTCACAAATGTAGTAGAAGAGCTAACAGTCTAATTGTCAACATTCTTGAGAAGAAAAGAGGATTTCTATGGGGACCTAACTTCCACAAACATTGTCTACATTTAAAAAATTAGGAAAGCAAAAGTAATTCTGATTTATCTCAATATTTAATTATTGCTATCTTTTCCTACCCTGTGCAACGAGATGCCATCCACTCCCAGTTTTGATTAAAGAATGGGTTTAAGAACAGTTTCTGTGCACTGTGGAATGGTATCTTTTCTCTTAGAAAAGTTATTTAAATATGGTGTGTTTAGAATATCTAAATTAACAAAATAAAAAGTAGCATTAAGACTATACTTGAGCAAAGAAATTTTATTTGGAGAGATATGACTATGCATGCTATTTGATCACAGTTTTCACTTTTGCTGAGGACTCTCATTGCCTTCTATCCTTTGAGATTTGTCATAGCTATTAGGCATTAAAAATATCATTTATTCTTGAAATTATTAAAATAGAAGCTAGCAATGCTTGTCCTGTAGAACTGTGGGGCTTTGAAAGTCTCACAAGCATATTGCTGGCATGAGAGCTTCTTTCTAGTGACACCATGTTGAACAACCAAAAAAAAAAAGAATTTGTTGTTTCTTTCATTTAAGGAGGATAATTTTAAATATAAAGAAATGTATTTCGTATTGATCATGACTCTTCTCTAACATTCTATTCAGTAGACAGCTATTATTGAAAGAAAATGGTTGAATGTCTAGGAACAAATATCTGCTGGGGAGGACTTTATGATCTATACAAATCCCCACCCACAGCAAACATTTTTCTCACCAATACATATTTTAGCTTTAACCCTTACTGACAAATTTATGCAATTTAATTCTTGTCAGGATTACATAAAGTGCAGAGATTAGCAGGACAAGTTGCCAACACTATTCCCATGTATTCCGTTGCCTCCAGGGATGAAGCAGAGTAATGGTTACTCATGTCATGTGCACAGAATGGAATTTATTCCCATTTAACCTCATGTAAGATCTCATTCCTGAGTTTGGAACCCTTAAAAGACCCTTGAAATCTCAAACTGAGTGCTATTTCCATCTGTTGTAACAGCAAGGTATTCATATACTTGTGTATTCTTACTCTGCAGTTCTTGTGATTCATTTCTCACTTGCTGTCATACCATTAGCGTGGAGCTAGATCTGATTAATATTCACAGTAACACTAAGGACTATAAAGCAAATACTTTAATGCCTACATTTGTGATAAATCAATGACAGTGTAAGGTGGACTTAAAAAAAGTATGTGATTTGACATGACTGTATTCTGTATTTTTAAACTGGGGTTCAGCAGTTGGCACAATAGAAGTCAAAACATTATAATTTCCTGATGCAATTTGACTAATTTCTCTTTCTTAGTCAACAGAGAAGATTAGAAATGTTCTGTAAATATAGGATTAGTGTTCAATGAGGATGATCTGGTTTAGCTTTTCTACATAAAGTAGTGTATCAGAATTATTGTTAATATTTTATTAGTAGCTTTCAGTTAGTATTGTATCAGTAGCT
Organism: Porphyrio hochstetteri; assembly: GCA_020800305.1. NCBI lineage: Eukaryota > Metazoa > Chordata > Aves > Gruiformes > Rallidae > Porphyrio > Porphyrio hochstetteri. Next base: position 48,951,540 of record CM036938.1, on the reverse strand, counting down.
TTCAGTTCTTCTATTTTCCAGCATAGTCTCTTATGAAGAAAGCTAGTGAATATCACTCGTGTCTTTAGGCCACGAAGAATATGTCATATTTTCCCACTTTCCCATAAGTCCCCATGGCCCATGAACTTGGCTTCAGAAGGCAAGCTTGTGCTTGGACTTAATTCTACCACATAGCAGTCAAAATGTGGTTGGGTGAGGAATCTGCATCACTCTTTGGAGGTATCCAGTGCCCACACTGTCAATTCCCACCCTGGCAGACTTGAGGTGCACAGACACAGAAGGCTGGTTGCATGAGATATTTATTTGTCTCTCCTTGCATGACACAGGGGAAAAGTCCTTGTTTCATTAAGAAGTTTCAGTCCTAGTGTGTCTGGTCATACGTGCCAGCTCCCTTGTAGGCTCCAACATAGCCACTGTTGTCTGTCCGGTCCTGGCGGCCAGCAAGACCCTTCCCTTTGCCACTCTCATCAAAGCGCTCTTTGTGGCTGCCAGTGTATTTGCTGGTGTCCGTGAGCCTCTCGACTCCACCAACCTTGGTGGCTTTCTGCAAGAAAGGAGGCAAGCAAGAGGCAGCCAGAATTAAGAAACAGCTCACAAACAAGCTCTTCCCTAGGGACAACACATGTCCCCACAGCAGGGATGAATGGTCCCCTGGCAGCTCAAGGTGGCATACTCACTGTGGCACCCACGCTGCCAGGCTCCTTCCCCCTGATGAGGTCATACACAGCTTGCAGTGCTTCCTCTGGTGATTTGCCCTTGAAGCGCTTGCGGCAGAGCTCCATCATGGCCTGCTGGAACTCATCAAAGGTGATGGTGCGAGAACCCTTGGTCCTATGGTGAGGAGAGACCAAGAGGAAAGTTACCTCCTCACTGGATGGTGATGGGGTGGGACACCCCTAGGGTTGCTTCTAGCAAGACATCCTGCCTACCTCCTGCCATTCCTGCCCCCATCCCTGCTGTGCTGCCCAACTGCAATACTCACTTGACTTTGTTGAATATGATGTCAATGTCAGTGCTGGTCACAGCTTTCCCATCCATCACCCCACACTCTTTGCACATCTTGGAGAAGTTTTTCCCCGTCATGTCATTGCCACTGGCAGATGTGTCACCGTATACTGCAAATTTACGGAAAGCATTTTCTACTTCTGACATGCTGCTGCTGTGGAGACAAAAAGTTGTAAGGGAAGGAGCTGAGTAACCATCTGCAGCTGCTGGATACACTCTCATGTCCCATGCATCTCATGTCCAGCATGGGTGTTCCAACCCACCACCATGGGACACCCATGATGACCACAAAGGTGTTGACACAGAATCCCTGGAATCAGGGCAGAGACCTGATTCCAGGGATTTTGTCAGGGTTGGGACCCAAATCAGGGCAAAGGATGGATGGAGGTGGGGCTCAGGAGTGAATTGATGACTTCTGCATGTGAACGAACAAGGCACTCAAAGCTTCTGAACCTTTTTGATGTACAAGTTTCAGTTAGCTTGTCTCAATAGCAAATGCTTGCATTTGTAAGCTGACTTATGCTTTGCCTGTTATTTGATGATAGAGTCCAAATTTGTCTTCCAGACCCCAAATTTGTCTTCCAGACCCCAGATAAGTGCTAAAACTCCTAGAACTTTTTGCAAGTAGTCACTAAGGAGTTTTTTCCCATCTTCCCCACTACATTTCATCTCCTGCACTGCTTACTGGATTAGGTTGACTAACACCAATACATTCTCCACTACTGATCAATTCAGGTCACTGCAACAAGGTATCTGCAAATATAAAAGCCATTGCTTACATTGTTAATCAGGCTACCACAACTTGAGCAGTCAGCTTCTGCTGCTTGTGAGACATCCTCAAACCCTTTTGAATTATTTAGCCCCTCCTACAGTCTTGTGCTTCAGCCAGGGGCTCTGGGTCTCAAGGTTGTCTGCAGGCTGCCATTTAACATAAATCTTGTGTGGGTGTGCATGCCTCCAGATCAAAAATCACTCAGGCTTCTATGAGGGAGACTGTGTGCTACGAGCATAAAGGGTCAGCGAGGGGGCTCCGGCTGTCCTTGCTCCCTCCCAGGAAGCCTCCTTTCCTAGGAAGTATGGGCCCAACTCACCTGCATGAGCTGGCCATGATGTTGATGGCAGTGCTACTGGCACTTTTTCTGCTGTTCTGGAGGCAGCAGGCACCCAGTCCCCCCTCATGCCAATTGTGACCTCAGCACCCATGTATGTCATAGTCTTTGGAAGGCTTCAAAGATGGGGTGGGGGGGTGGAAGGAGGAGAGGAGAGGGGACAACCCTGTGCCACTAGAAATGTGGTGATCCAAACCCCTCGGTGGAGTTATTGGACTTTAGACCACTCTGGGACACAAAACCCCCAAACACTGCACACTCTTCAGCTAGCGTAAGCATTGGGAATTCCCATCACACACTGGGAATGTCATCTGTACTGGGACAGGTACTCCAAAGGGAATGGACATTTACCCCTACAGCTAGTAAATGTAGCCAGTCTTTGCTCCTCCTTCCTCAAGGAGCTGACCTGCTGGCAGCATGCTCATGCCCTGGCTACGGGATGTGCCTGCACCACTTTCTGGGTCACTGGGAAATGAGTAACTCCTAGAGGAAGGGTGGGGTGGGAAGGGGGGAGAGACATAACACATATCACCTGCAGAAAAACAGTTTTCCCCTCATAATGTAACATAACATAGATGGAAACTGGATCTGAGAAGTTCAAGCCAGAAGTAAGGCTCAGCTTGCTCCCTGACAGTCAAACTACATTTGTAGGGGCCTTGTGATTGTGTACTGTTAAAAAAAACATTTAATCTTTGTGGCCCATGTAATATTACATTATTCTGTCTCCATTGGATAATTTATTTATTTTCCTTAAGCTGTGCCTAGCAAGGTGGAACCATACCTTATTTCAGAAAAAAATTATTCTCACCAGTACCTAACAGGCATGTACTTTCCAGTCTTGCTGTTGATCACAGCAAACCCACAGAGGTAGGGTGAGCTTGACCACAACTCCATTGTGATCAATGAGGTTATTATAATTTATACCTGCAAAGGAACTGGCATACTTGATAAAATAGGTGTGTTCTGCACATATGCCACAGAGTGGACAACTCTGAGCAGTTTCTACAAAGCTTAAAATATTCTTCTTCCTTTTGTATTTCGAGACTTAATTTAATGATATTTTTCTGGAGACCTTTGTCTATTGTCTCATTCCCCACTGTGCAGGAGCTGTACTCACTCTCTACATGCCCTTCTTTTGAGGTTTAGCTTCAGCCAGCGGCTGAGCACCATACAGCTGCTTGTTCACTTCACACCCACAGCAGGGGGAAAAGGGAGGGGAAGTAAAAGCAAAGCTCATTAGTTGAGGTAAAGACAGTTTACTGGGACAGTAGAGGGAGGGAGAAAGAACAACAACAGGATTTATAGCAAAATATATAAAACTGGTGAAACACAATGCAGTTTCTCACCAAAACACACAACTCAGTCTGTACAGCTCATAGCTGTTCTTAAGCTGGACCATCCCCCAAAACTGTGCATCCTGGAATCAAGAACTCCTCCTCCCCACCAGCTTCCCTTTATGCTGAGCATGATGTCATTGGTATGAATACCCCCTTTGGACAATTTGTGTCACCTCTCCTGACTGTGTCCCCTCACAGCTTCCTGGGAACCACCCCCCCACACACCCCCCCCCTTCTTGTTAGCAGGGCAGCATGAAAAGCTTAAAAGTCCTTGGCTGCTCGGCAACAACTAAAACATCAGTGTGTTATGAGCACTGCTCTCATCCTAACTCACAAATATGGCATTTCACTTGCTGATAGAAAGAAAATTAAGTGTATCCCATGCAAACCCAGGAGACCTTCCCATAGGTGATGGGCACAACAATCTCAGTCATTTCTCCCTCTCTTTCCACAGTCAGAACATTTGCTGAGATTTTCAGTTGTGTCCTTTCTGTTCCGGTACATTGTTCTTGATTGCTTTCATTGCATGCCATATTTACTAGTCACTTGTATTTGCAAATCATTTATTTGTATTGAAATGCAGAAAATTACAGAAAAAGCTTATATACCATTACTTTGCCGCTTAGGGTACCCAAATCTGGTGGTTAGAGTAACTGGATTCTGCGTCAGACATAAAATTTCCATGTAACAAATACCTAGGAACTGGTTATTATTTCATTCACTAGCAAGAAATCCTACTGTGACATTTAGAACACAAGGGAGCACTCTAGTAAATGTTCCTAAGTAATTTAGCATGTTTACAGTGCAGGCTTTGCAGATATCCTAGTTACGGTATCTGCACTATGTTTCTGAGGAATCAGATGTCTGCTAGAGCAGTAGTAAGTCTGTGAGTATACAAGCTATTAAACATAGTTGTCTCTCATGCCACTTCTTTTTCAAAACAAACAGAAGATGCAAATTACTTTTATTTTCTTTTTAGTAAGAGCAAATGCTTATGTTTGTGCTTTGTTCCGTGGTTTATCACATGTGCATTGTGTAGGATAAAGATATTAAGATACCAGTGATGAGTCCAGAAAAGAGCAACTGATGCTGTGAAACTTTCTAGGCTTCACTGAAGCTTGGGTTGAAAATGTCTCCTCATCAGCAAATAATTCATTCCCCCACAGTAGGATGGGAGGGAGAATCAGAAGGGTCAAAGTGAGAAAGTTCATGAGTTGAGATAAAGTCAGTTTAATAGGTAAAGCAAAAGCTGTGAATGCAAGAGAAGGAAAACAAGGAATTCATTCACCATTTCCCTTGGCCAGGCAGGTGCTCAGTTATCTCCAGGACAGCAGGGTTCCATCATGTATAATGGTTACTTGGGAAGACAAATGCCATTGCTCCCGACTCCCTCCCTTCCTCTTCCCCCAGCCCCTTACATGCTGTGCATGACATCATGTGGAACATCTCTTTGACCAGTTGGGGTCGGCTTTTCTGTCTGTGTCTCCTCCCAGCTTTTTTGCGCACCCCAGGCCTACTCACTGGTGGCGTGGCTTAAGAAGCAGAAAAGTCCTCAATGTTGTGCAAAAACATGTTCAGAAATAACAAAATATATCTGTATTATCAACACTGTTTTCAGCAGAAATTGAAAGCATAGCCCTGTACAAGCTACTATGAAGAAAACTTCCAGCCAGTTCCAGATCTTTTCCCAAACTTAGAAAATTCTTTCTTTTTTCTCCCCTCCCAACCCCCAAATAAATGAATAATCTTTGAATATATTCAAATAGACTACAGTGAAAGTATTCCACAAGTGCAACTGCTTTCTTTCAAAAAACTTTCCTTGTTTTGTTTAATTCAAATTTCTACACCTCTTTTCTGCTGCTCTGTTCTTCCATCTGGGCTCCAAATAGGATCATTGCAGAACCATTCTATGCTGTTACCACTGTCAGTGCTGATAGAGAATTTCTTATTAGTATTAACAGCTCAACACCTTGGGTTACTTTAGCTACTTGTCTCTGATTTTGAAAAATTTTTTTTTTTTTTAAATCCTCATGAACAGTTATGTTGTATACTTGTCAGTAGACTACAACTTTGTTCCATAATGTCTCTGTCTGTTGTGCTTACATTTCAGGTGTTTTAAAGCACCATGTTCACCAAGTTGAACACTACTGAGAAAACATGTTTCCCAGTTAGTTTTCTTTACATCTTATTCAAGATTCTTAAGAGGCTACAACACAGAATTCAAAGTTATCAATTAAAGCAATGCCGAAATATGAACCTTACTGAAATGTTTTCATTGGTTTCCCATGAATGAAAAAACAATTATTTGATTTTTTTATATCAAATAAAAAGACAAAACATGTCAGGAAGTGAATCGCAGAATCATACAATATTGGTTCTTTTCTTTCACACAGTTATTTTTCTTTATTTATTATCAGAAGTAAGTTATCATAGTCTCTGATACCTAAATTTGCTTTTCTGGGTGATTTTGTTTGTTTTATTTTTGTTTTTTAATCCTCCAGGAAGGAAATAATACTGTTTTCAACCTGGCAAATTCCCAGCTTCTAATTCAAGGTATGAAAATAATGAAGGTAGCTCAAAACACATTTTTGCCATTTTTTAAATCTGAAATCATGAAACTAGACATTATTTTGACTTGGACAGCTGAAATTCTCACAAAACCAGTTGACACCAGAACCCAGGATTTTCATCTAAACACCAAATGCTTCATGTATCAATTTAGCCATGTTTTTCATCCCAAAGTGATATAGTCTGGCTACCTACAACACAGAAGAAAAAGGACTTGATGAAAATTAAAGCTTGCACAGATATTACAAACCATTAAAAATAGAAAATCTCTTGGGAAAAAAAATACATATATTGAAGATGCATGAGGGGAGAGTATGAGGGTGTTCAACTGCTTAATCCTTTGTATTTGGCTACATTACACAAAGAATAAGTTTTATACTTTATTTTTATCTTATCTCAATGATCATTTCAATACCTGTGTCAGGTATAGCTCTGATTTCACTTTGCCTTTGGTTTCTATAAAAGTCTTTTAAGTAGTCTGAGTCTGCTTCAATGTGGGTGTGCAACCATGGAATAAAAAGTGGCCAGTTAGGAGTTTGATCAACTAGATGAAGGATAGTTAGAGTATATCATTGGTAAATTTGAGTTAGAGGGATTATCCTGTTGTCCCATCTATTTTCAGTGTGCCTACTGTGAATGCTCACATCTCTGGAAAACTGAAGTTCTCCTTTTATCTTCCAAACGTTCTTAACAGGAAATATTTAACACATTGGATTTAGTTTTTTCCTATTCACTGATAACTATTTTGGAATGCACCCCTAAAATATGTATTTGCTGAACATCTCTGCTAAAATTTAATACAGAATTATTAGTAGTATACAGAAAGTTGTTTGAACTTTACTCTTTATGGTCTGTCTGAAAAGCTTAACATCTCCAGTGAGTTTCTTTGGGGATTAATTTCATAGTTTCTTTCAACAGAGTAAAGGAAACAACATGGAAACTGCTTGCTTTTGAAAGGTTTTCTTATGAACAAAATGGCAAGCACCACATAAAAGTAAAAGTGAAGATTTTGGTGAGACGGGTAAAATTCTTGACTACTTCGGAATTTGTAGCAACATAAGAAGCTGATTATCATCATTTCATCTTTGTGTGTTATACACTATTGTGAGTCCATATTGATGAGTTACAGAATTAATTTACAGGCATTTCTCCAAAGTTACAAATTATGAGACTTCTTATATGAAAAGCCACAGAAATAAATTCAGTAGAAAGCCTTTTTATTGAACTCTTTTATTGTCTATGACCCTCAGGACAAAAAGGCTACAAAGCATTTGTTGTGCTATTTCTGTGTTGCATAGTTAATGAGGTTCCCCTCCTTTCTTTCTGGTCATTTAATTTAATTTCAGAGCAAAGTGTGAAATTGTATGCAAAGGAATGTTAAACTGTAATATTAAGATTGGTTTTTTTATGTAGCTTTGAGCAAACATGATTCTCATGTACTGTTTTGACATTTCAGTAGACACACTGCTGTGGCATCATAGCTATTATAGTCATAAATTGCCTGAATTATCTTTATTTATTATTTCTGTCTATCTGTTGTAGAAGTATAATAATGAATCCTGTTTCCTACCTGAATTTCCTATAATGAGAAATATACCATCCCTCAAAATTTTACAACTTTTAACAAGTAAATATATGGAATAAACCAGTTGAATAGTTTACAGCTCTGTGAAAATATTTAATAAAATTTATGGACCTTATTATTTCTAAGTACGTAAATGTATCTGATTTGACACTCAATATTAAATGCCCTTAGTAAAAAGAGTTCTCTACACAGCAGTAGATAGTACAACAGTAGAGATCAAGTTCTCTCCACAGTATTTAAGCTTCAAACTGCTTTGAAAGTAGAAAGGACAGTTATGCTGTAACCCAGATACAAAATTCAATATGTCCATATTTTACAGATAGTTTCAAATGGATTTATTAAAGAAGAAAAAAAAGTAGTAAAAATTAATTGTTGTAACACTGAGATCATCACAGTTACCTTTAGAATATCAGAGCCTGAATTCAAGGAATACAATTCCATATTCTAAAAATTATATGTATATTCATTACAGATGAAGAATTAGTTAATATTTTCAAGTTGTTAAGAATAAACGTTGTTTAGAATTCCAGTAATACTATTATGAAACACATCCACATTTCAATATTCAGGGAATGTCTATGAGGTAAACATACATAGGTATTAGTAAATAAAGCATAGTAGTTTCATAATTCTATATATTAGGAATTAATAAAGAAGAGTCTAGTGTTTTTTGAGGGAGGATTACAAACCTCAATGTTGTGCCCAGTTGAGTTAATGCAAGGGCTCCCTCAAATGGCGACAAGTTACTTCACATCCAATTTATTACATATGGATAAAATGAGAAATAAGGCAGATGGAAGAATTCATAAAAGTAGCTGTCTCTGGTGGTTTACATTAAAATATTTTTTTATGCACACATTACTGTCTACAGCATGACATCTAGACAATTAAATACATTTTCAATTCAGATCTGCTTAACATAAAATAATCAAAACCCCCCCCCAAAACAAACAACAACAAAAAACCCACAAACAAACAAAAAAAAAACCCCAACTATTTTTATTAACCACATTTCCAAAGGATCATGGTTAACTGGTCATTGACTTCTGCTGTCTAGAAATAGCCATTCAAACACCTTGGATTCATATCCTACCTACACAGCCTTAAAATGCTGTAGGATAAATGTGGTATCCAACTGCTACTGCTGGAAAAAGAAACAAAACCCACAAACTTTTGCTGGTTATTTTATTTTAATTCAGAAATCTTCCTCGATGATCCTTATGGAGCCCTTCCAACTCAGTATATACTATGTTTGTGTGATTCTATATTAATATAAGTAAACTGTTTCAAATTTTGTTTAAAAAAAAAAAAAACAACCCAAAACCCCAAACAGAAAAAAATAAACCAAACAATAAAGCTACAAAATAAAAAGACAGAAAGAATCTCTAGTACTGGATCCATTCACAAATGTCAGCTCTTGCATTTCATATATTGCCTGGTAAGCTCAGTTTCATCCTCTCTTCATTTCCTGCTTCTGAAGCTATTCTCTTATGTAAAGCTATGCTGATATTCTGCTCACACAGTGAAAGACGAAAAAGAAAGAAACATGAGATAATGGCATAGTATTCAGCTGCATAAAACAGTTACCCAAAGGGAAGAAATTCCAGAAAGAGAGAAAATGAAAGAATATTGGTACAGTTTACCCCAGTATCCTATTTCTGACTGACACTGATGAAAATCTGTAAGAACAGTATGAGGATTTAGTGAATGCTCACCAGGTATGGTCTCCAAGCCAAATGTGATTCATGACTTATTACTTCCCAGGAAGAGAAATTGGTTAAGATAACAGAAGCAGTGCAAAACTACACTACTGTCACCAACGGCACACACCAGAAAACTTGAATCAGTTAGCTTTAAGACCAGGGTAGAAGTAAGAAGTCTGAAGATGAAGATAGGCCTGGCAATTTTACAGAAGAAATATAAAAATAGGGACAAAGGGAAGAGAAAGGAGAGGACTGAAAAGGGAGTATTTCACATAGTCAAACATCAACTTAATATTCAGAGAGTATTGAACAAAATATATATCTCTGAGGGGTGGTTTGAGTGTCGTTTTTAGTGCACTCCCTTGTAATGCATTGGTCTTTGCAGTACAGAGAAGGTAGACCTGGAGGTCTGAGCCTTGCTGGGATTGCAGTCTGGTGTCACATTATAAAGTCCATTTTCTGTTCTCTCACTTCCTGGCTCAAAAGAAAGTCCACACAAAACCAAAACAAAAAACCAAAAAAAACCTCCACAAAACAAACAAAAAAACACCAACCCAAAAACATTTTATAATGTTAAACCAAATATTACTGAATCATAAAATTTTTGAAGTTGGAAAGGACCTCTGGTATAACATTCCTGATTAAGCAGGGTCTCATAGATCTGGTTGTCTAGGAATGTATTCAGAAGGTTTTTGAAGATGTCCACAACTTTTATGGCAAACTCTTCCATGTCTCAGAAAAAAGGTTTCCTTATGATCAGACAGAATTTCCTTTTTTTGAGTTTGTGCTTATAGCCTCTTGTTCTATCATGGGAAACCACTACTTTATAGTCTCCATTCACCTGTTTATATGCATTGATAATATCCCTCCAAGCCTTCTCTTCTCTATTCTGGACAACTCTCTCAGCCTATTATCCTATGGGTGGTACTCCAGTCACTTTGCCATCTTTGTCACTGTTCTCCATCATATCCTTGTCTCCAAACTAGAGAGACATAGATTGATGGATGGAGCACTTGGCAGGTAAGGAATTGTCTGGATGGTTGCACTCAAAGAGTTACAGTCAATGGTTTTATGTCCAAGTGGAAATCAGTGATGAGCGGTATCTCTCAGGGATTGGTATTGGGACCAGCAGTCTACATCTTCATTGGCAACATGGACAGTAGGATCAAGTGCAGCCTCAACAAGTTTATTGATAACACCAAGCAGTGTGTACAGTTCACACACTGGAGAGAAGAGATGCCATCCAGAGGGACCTTGGCAGGCTTGAGAGATGTCCCTATGCAAACTGCATGAAGTTCAACAAAGCCAAGTGCAAGGTTGTCATAGTTTAGCCCCAGGTGGCAGCTGAGCACCATGTGCTGCTCGTTCACCCCTCCCTTGGTGGGACAGGGAGAATAAATGGACAAAAGCAAACCACAGGGTTGGGATAAGGGAAGTTTACTGACACAGTACAGAGAAAGGGAAATAATATCAGGACTTAGACAAAATATACACAATGGTTATAACAAAAGCTACTTTACCTACCATATGACAAATCAGATGGTCAGCCCACACTCAGAATGTCCAGGAGCCTTCTTGCCCTAGCTAGGCCCTTTTTATGAGGAACATGACATCATATGGTATGGAAAACACCCTTGGCCAGCTCAGCTCACCTCACCTGTGCTGCCTCCATGTGAAAATTAACTCTATCCTTGCTGAAACCAGGACAAATGTCCTGCACGTGGGTTTGGGCAATCCCAAGCACAACTAAGGTCTGTGCGGGAATGGATTAAGAGGACCACTGAGAAGAAGGACTGGAGGGTGGTGGAATAGAAGCTCAACATGACCTGGCAAAGCACACCTGCAGTCCAAAAAGCCAACTGTGTCCAAGGCTGTATGAAAAGAAATATGATCAACCATTTAAGGGAGGTCATTCTTCCACTCTGCTCTTGTGAGATTACCACAAGGAGTACTCCGTCCAGATCTGGGGACTGCAAAATAAACAGGACATGGAACTGTTGGCCTGATTCCAGAGGAAGCCCATGAAGATGATCAGAGATTTAGAGCACCTCTTCTCTGAAGACAGGCAGAAAGCGTTGGGATTGTTCAGCCTGAAGAAAAGACAACCTCCCACTACCTGAAGGGGAAATACAAGAAAGCTGGAAAAGGAGTGTTGACACGGCCAAGTAGTGATAGGTCAAGGAGTAATGGATTTAAACTAAAAGAGGGTAGCTTTAGATTAGATATAAGGAAGCAATTCTTCACTATAGGGGTGGTGAGCCGTTGGAACAGGTTGGTCAGACAAGTGGTAGATGACCCCTCTTTGGAAATGTTCAAGGCTGTTGGATGGGGCTTTGGACTGAATGTCATGAAGGTACCTGACAGCCCATTTCTCCACCTTGTTTAAAATGGAAGCACAACACTCTGGTGCATCAGACTCGCGTCACTAGGATACTTGCAGAGGATGCACTCTGTCCAACCAATTAGCTCATTAGTGTAGAGGAAGATGATAAACAGGATTGGATTCACAATTGACACCTGGTATACACCTCTTGTCAACGAGCCCCACATAGATTTCATGCCACTCATCACCACCATCTGGGCTCAGCTGTTCATAAGCTTTCAACTAGGGTGGAATTAAAGACACTAGTGGAGTTCTTTTGCATCTGCTCAGAGTAAGTAGTAACTTTTATAGCCCCAAGTATTAGAAAATTCTGTCTAAAAACCGCATAGATCTTCTTTCATATGTTCCACTTAGACATTCATTTCTGTGTTAAGGTTTGATGCATCACTGTCAGGAAATGTGATGGAGTGCAAAAGGTCTGTCAAAAAAATCACAGATGAGAAATTTATATAAGAAAGATGGCACTAATGGTGATACGCAGCCTGTCCATTTGATTGCTGGGCCATCTAGCTACCATGGAAAAACATGCTCAAAATTATTTGGATAATATTATGTCAACAATATTACTTAGCATTAGTAGACTTGGTTTACAGAGTAAAGAAATGAGATAGTTGACAGGAAACCGAGCACAGACAGTGTACATAGATATTTTCGACTAAGAAAAAGTAGTTGCTGAAATTCACTTTTTGCTTATATTGATGCTTGTGATATTCACCTTTTAATAAAAATTACAGGGACAACACAACATTGCCACTGCCAGAGAGGAAATTGCATTGAATTAAGCCTAGAAGGCAGGAGATACATGTTTATAAAGGCATTTGACGAGCCATTTCACAGCATGCTGAACACTTACCCTGCTTTTCTCTAAATTTTTCTATCTGAGAATTAGTGATAATGAAAACTACTTTTTTCAAGTGTATTTATAGAGGTGTCATTAATTTAGTAGTTGTTTTCTTGCTTTTTCTAAAAGATTTTTGTAAATGCTTTTACTTCAGGCTTTTCGAGATTATATACTTTTTAGTTAATGTTATAAGTGAAACATTGTAGTTTTGGGTGTCTGCATTCTGGTGGAGAATGGGGGCTGCAGGGGTGGCTTCTGCAAGAAGCAGTTGAAAGCTTTCTGTAGGCCCAAAAGAATAAACATCAGCCAGCTCAAGGCCGGTGTCGTTGACCAAGGCTTAGCCCATCAGCAATGGTCACAGTGTCTCTGTGAATCACATTTAAAAGGAAAAAAATCTGCTATCAGATGCTGTTTGCCACCAGAGAAGGGAGTGAGAAGATGTAACAAACTCTTCAGACACCAAGTCCAGTGAAGAAGGAGATGGGGGAGGAGGCGCCCCAGGTGCTGGAGAGAAAGACGCCCCTGCAGCCCATGGAGAAACCCATGGTGGAGCGGGTGTCCTCCCACAGCCCATGGAAAAGGCCGAGACCCCACCTGCAGCCTGTGGAGAGGCTCCACACTGGAGCAGGTGGAGACATATGGGAGATGCTGTGACCCGTGTTGGAGCAAGCCCCTGCCAGCACTTGCAGCCCATGGAGACGGAGACAGAGACAGAGAGGAGTGAGAGAGAGAGACCCAGGCATGAGCAGGTTTGCTAGGGTGGGGCTTGTGACTCTCTGGTGAACCAGGATGGAGCAGGCTGAGCCGGAGAGACTGAGAGGCATGCTATGATTTTATGACTGAATCCCATAGAAGTGACCAACACTGGGGCAGCTGGTGAGGAGCTGAAGCCCCATGGGAAAGGACTCATGCTGGAGTTTGTGGAGGACTGTCTCCCAAGGGTGGGACCCCACACTGCCACAGGGGAAGGGTGTGAGGAATGCCCCTCCCAGCTAAAAAGGAGGGCAAGTCTTGAGGAACTGACCTAAACCCTCATTCCCCCATTTCCTGCCCCTCCCCATGCCACAATGCAGGGGGAAGAAGGGAGCACGATCATGACTAAAGTGAAGTTTGCTAAGAAGGGAGGGGTGGGAGGAGGTGCTTTAAGATCTGGTTGCACTTCTCATTATCCAACTCTGGTTTCACTGGGTGTGTAGTGTAGTGTAATAAATTAGATAGTTTTCTCTCCTTTATTCTGTGTTGAGTCTGTTTTGCCCGTGACATTAATTGCAGAATGATATCTCCCTGTCCTTATCTCAACTTCTCAATATATATCTTCTTCCCTGTCTAGCAGAAAAGCAGAGTGATAGACAGGCTTTGGTGGTCATCTGGCCTCCATCCAGGGTCAAACCACCACAAACACAGATTCACCACCCATATAGATCTAAGTATCAAAGTGACCTTATTTTTAGGAAGATATTGTCAGCAAACAAAGTACATAAGGGGGATGAAAAATTACATGACATAAAATACAACCCAGATATTGGTTGAAGGTATGCCATGGCTTTCTGATTCCATTAATTTTTTTGGAGTTTAAATAATTTAAGTTGGTTTTGATGTTCAGATTTCCTTTTAACACTTAATCTAGAAGACAGACATAGTTTGTGAGTCGTTGTGAAGAATTTGATGTTAAACAATGCTCAATAGAGGGAACTGTGAAAGGAACAATTTATCTTTACAAGTTAGTCAAGAAATTGAGTGTAGTTGACGTAAGTATTACAAATGAATTCCACTGGTAATACCAATGTCCTTGCTTACCATTTTAATTGTATGATGTATTTCTTTCATTCTTTACTATCTGTTGTGTTTTATGTTGTGAATTTCTGGAATTTTTTATTGTTTCAAAGATGGAAAACATCCAGAACACTCTATGATGTTATAATCTGTCATTTAAAAAAAAAAAAAAAGTTGAAAGAACTTAAGAAGGATGAATAGGCAAATGACAGGACCATGTAAAATGAAATGGCTATGAGCTAGCTAATATAAATATGATGACAAGGATTTTGACCTTTAAGAGGAAATATCAGTAGACAGGGAAGAAGATTAGGTCATGGTCATACTGGTCAACCAACCAGTTTCGTGCAGTAAAGCATGTCCGCTAATGTGCTATTATAAGTACATAAGTAATGCAGTTGCAAAACAGTGTTTTATCCATTCTGAAGAGCACTCAATAGTCCATTTTTTTAATCTGTAATTTTATTAACACTCAGACATGGCTGGTAACTAAAGAGATTCATATTCCTCTTGATAAGTGAAATGATTTTCTGTAACAAAATCCAGTAGTATTTTCAGTGCTAAAAGCTATAAAATTCCAATTCTGAAGTCTTGATCTAGAAGTATGGTAAATTCTACACCACAATGAATTAAGAGATATTTAAAATATATGTTGATGAGTATTCACAGTATATGTAAAAGCACTGTGCATATTATTTAGTCCTCTGGTATGTTTTACAGTGTATATATAATATACTATACAGAAAAAGTTTCATTTAGAAATGTGTCATCTGTTCTTGGTGACCTAAAGAATGTTTCAGCATACTGCCAGGACAATGCAGTGTCACACACTTCTTTAACTAATAGGAACCTTTAGACTGGCTGAGGAAATTCTGGACATGATCTAGCTGTTATAGCTGGTCTAAAAAAACTTTCTAGATAGAAGATGAAGAGAGAGAGAAACAAAGAACTGCCTTTTTACCTGATATCGATGCAAGCTTACCTTCACAATCATTCTGAGCTTGGTGATGCCTTTCTGCACACAGGATGTGACTTTACTAATAGAGTCTGTGATTTCTGATGTACAATGAACTGAATAATTCTGTCTTCAAATCAGGGTTAAAATAGCTTGCAGTAAAGAAAGTGCAGGGTTAGAAACTGAGTAGGAGGGTTAAAACAAGTGTGAGAGTAGGCCCGCATTTCTGGCTCCAATACAGCCCAGGGTAATTTTCCTTTGTGAAATAAATAGGGCATGAAGAGCTTTCTACTTAGATAACTATGCTGCTGATTCCCCCTGTTTCTAGTTAAGGCTAAACTGCAATATAGTCTTTCCATGTTTCAAAACCTGCATTTTGAGAAAGATGATATGTCTTCATGCTATTAAAAAGCAGTATAATACAGTATCTGTAAAAGCATCAATGAAGATTCAGTTGGTAGTTATATCAGAGGGGTTAGCTTTACAACCCTACTCATATTTATGCAAAAAATGCTTATTATGTGCAACACTTATATTAACTGAGGGTCACATTGAGTCTTTTTAACTATCAGATGCACGTTTAGGTTGTCAGGACTCCACACAATCAAGAATAATGGCATGTTCCCTTTGAGTAATTTGGCACAAGAGTGAAGTGATCTGAATAGTCAGAAGGCGGCAGGGGTGGGAGGAAGTAAGCTCATTATATGTTATAATTGTTGTGTGTTTAAATGATTACCAGATAGGACTGTGAAACAGCAATTGTGTTCTACTGTAAAGATAGGAGTGTATCTGTCATGTTGAATATGCTCTCCTTTAAAAAGCCTACAAGCGACTTTCACAGGCTTACAGGATGCCTTTAGTATTTATAGTCTGGAGGAAAAGCTGTCCAATTGTCTCTTCTTTCTCCAGTGAAAATGTTGAAAACTGAAAAAAAGCCCCCAAACCCTATATTTTAACGTGCTTAAAATCAAGTAACAAAGACCCACTTAGTACTGAACTCTTACGCTTTAAAATGTGTTCTTCCCAGATAAAATCTTTGTAAAATGACAGCTAAAAATCTGATATCTAAACTGACCATTCTGAATGTTTTAGGGACTTTGAATTACTTTTAGGCTGTTACTGAAGTCAAAAGACTAATTCTAATTTGAGAACATATGACATGTATACCCTGCAGGAAAAAAAAAAAAAAAAAGCGCAAAATGCTCAAAATTTAAAAGCTAATTTTCATGAAGTGGCTGCCTTCCATAAATGATTTTAGAAAAAACTTAAAATCGGAACTGAACACTTGATTCACTCATTCTAAAACTTCTGGGGCCTGGGTTCTGATTCAGTCAACAAACTAATTGTCACTTTAATTGGCAGCTATGTTTATTTCAGACTGCAAATTTTTTTTTTTAGGGATAAAAGGTCTGGAAGGGTTTCACCCTCTAAACACTAGCTCTTCTCTCGTGTCTATTTTAGCTTGTATCCACCTTCACCCCCTGTGACAGTGAAATTAAAAACATGAAGATGAAAGTGGTATGGGCTTTCAGAATCACAAACTCTCACTGCCTGTTACTAACTTAATAGGTTAGCTGTTATGAGACCATTCACTAGCTGTTTTCTTCTTTCTTTTCTTTGTTTCTCTATTGAGTGTTAAAATTAAAATGTTACTAGTAGAGGGAGGGAAGGTGCAAAGATTGTTGTATAGAAGTGTAAATAATAAATGCAAGGAAGCTCACCTCTGCTTCAAAAACTCATAGAAAGAGAATCTGCATACCTAAAAGCGTTGGTTTCTTTATGTTGCAACATCTGTGGTTTATAGCTATATCATCAGTACTGCCAATATATCCAGAAATGTGTGATATTTCAGATTCTGCTTACCAAAATATTTCAGAGACCTATTTGTGTCTGATCTGTCAGATATTTAGATCCAAAATGTTTGAACAAATCTTGCTGCTTCACAACGTGTGATGAGAAAACACACAACACCTGAACATGTAATTAAAAAAAATCAGAAGATATTCTCCCCTCTTTAGGATGCTAAAGTTCATTATTACAGGTCTATAGAAGTTTTTATGTTCTTCTTCACATTTCTTTATGTGTCTTTATGTTTTCTTTATGTAACAAAACGGAAAGTAGTTTTATCACTTAAATACTACCAAAAGAGGTAAAAGTTTGAAATTCTGATTTTTTTAATCAGAACAATGAATTAAAATGTTTTTATTATATTCCATGTTCCTCACTTGGAAACCAAAATCTTTAAACAGCATGGTCTGTCAGTAAAAGAATTTTTTGGGTTCAGCATACTATGCATCTAAACCATAGGTTTGCAATGAAATTTATGTAACCTTTCAGCAAGAGGAAATCATAGAGCTCACACTGTTGTTTTATGAAAAAGTATTAGGTTGTATGATACACTGAAATGCCACGATGTTATACATATATTGTGATTGCAATGTTTGGGTTTGAAATGTTTCATTCGCTTAAATTTTGGAAGGTGTTATGATTTTTCATTAAATATGATGTCGGTACTAAGCACAAATTACTTAACACTTGATCCAGAACAATAATCCAGGTTGATTCAGAGGTTGTTCCCATGGAATTCACAGATACTTTGTTCCTGCACTTGACTGTTTGCCAGATGAGGGGATAAAATGAAAAGATCAGCAATGCTTCCATGTATTTCTGTATTCAATATAGATGTGACTGATCCCTTTTTCCTTTTCTTACAGGCCTTTTCTGGAAACACAAATGCAGACAGTGTTGTATACTATAAGCTTCAGCATTCTATTAAAGCAAGATTTCTCCGGTTTGTGCCTTTGGACTGGAATCCAAATGGTAGAATTGGAATGCGCATTGAAGTGTATGGATGCACATACCGTAAGTGTTTGGCTTAATCAGCTAAATGAAATGACAATTCATCATTGTCTTTTGCTACCAGTTTTACACTTGAAAGTAGATTTCTAAGCTTAAATTTATTCTTCAATAAAACTGCATAGGTTTATGTCCTGATTTCACTATTTCTGCATCATCTAACAATATGTGATACTTACAGTTCTTTCTGTGTTGGAATGACTAGATAATCCTATAACTGACCTACTGCATTTATTTATTTATTTATTTATTTATTTATTTAAATATAGCCTTAAAAACTGCATCTCAGAATGGTATGCTTTCTGCCTGAGAGGTAAAACGTGGAAAATATTACATGGTCTTGGTTAAATGGATCAAATAGTACAAATAGATAGACCCACAATAGAAATTTGAAGGATTCTTCAAAGTTGTTATAAATTTAATGATACCTTTAGAATGTTATTTCTGTCATTACTAAAAAATTAATCACAGATATATGCATTTGTAAGTCAAATGCATAAGTGTTATGGTTGTATTGATCTGCTGGACGATGTATCTCCTGTTGTCTTCTGTTACAGTTCCTCATCCCTGGACTTAAAAAAAAAATTCCTCTTAGCAAGATATTTACTCCTTTATATTCTCCACTTCTTTTGTCCAGGAAGGAAACAAAGCTTATTTTAAGCAAGCTTTTTAAATGCTTGTTTGAAGTGCTTTCATCTGTTAGTTTTTGTAGGACTTTTTTTTTTTTAACTTCTATGGTTTTTTTACACAGCTTATCTCTCCTGAATGATCTCTATTTCCATTCGTTACTATCTGACAAGTTTCTGGGCTTTCTGCCATAAACCTGACTTTGTAAATTTAGTAAAGAACTAAAATTACTGAAGATTTCAACCTGGCTGCAGGAGATTCTGGCACCTCAGAAATTAGGTAAACTGCCCCACCCAGAGAACAGACAACTCATGCCAGGAGAAGGCTTTGAGAAGCTTATAAATCACGGAATTCCTCAGTAACATCTGCCTGGAAACTGGGAACATGACCTATGATTCCTAGAACAATCTAAAAGTAACAGGAGTCCCAGAGTTAAAAATGAAGGCTTGAGCAGATGACTTTATCATTCCCAGATGAAAGCTCATCTGAGTCTCCTATTTGAGATCTCATCTGTGTGGTAATTGATAAGAGTACCTTCTTTCCTGTCTCTAAGCTTGACTGAAAGTCCATCAGTTGTGCTTCTTCCCAGTCCTTTACCTCATACGTTCAACAATGATAAAATCTTTACTCATAGTCTTTTTCTCAATCTTTTCCAAACTGAAGAATTCTCTTTCACACATACCTAAAATCAAGATTTTAGTCATCTATATTTACTACTGTAATTTTCTCTGTCACACCTTACAAGGTATATTATGGCTCTGTTCAGTGATATCTGTTTCCATGCTGCCAATAGAAAATCTGCAAGTCTAAAGGACAAAAAGAGTGTATATGTTGCTAAAAGTAATAAATCATATAGAATAAGGAATTACACAGTTACATTTGAAATATTTTGTGGTCACTAAATACTTTTGATGAAGTTTATGTATTTTTCTGTATTTTATTTATTTGGTACAGGGTCAATCCTATAGCTAGTTTACAGAAACAAATTGATATAACTATCTTCCAAGATTAGGCTGAATTCAAGTGGAATATTTATCTCATGCATTAATCTAACACAGTACATAATGAAAGTGATAGTGTTAAAAATATGGGAACTCTTTTTAAAGTTTGTTAGGATTTCCTCTATATTAATCATGTTGTGAATTCTTGAAGTGCTAATTATTTTATGTATAAATGCTTAAATTGCAAATTAATTTTAAACTGTTTACCATCTCTTTCCTTATTTCAAACATCCAAAATTACCATGTTATTTTAATAGTTGAACTTGCTGTTGAATGCAAACTATGTGATTATAGTCTTATAATTTAAAAATATATTTAATAATTTAAAAGATTAATTATTTCCTTCCAGTGTTTTCTTCCATTTATCAGACATATGTATGACATGTACTTATTTCTACAATAATTATGCCTGCTGTTTCTGAACTGCTATGTACTTTTCCAATCAGGAACAGAAAATAAAGAAAAGCAGAAATGCCAATGATACTTACCTTAACTCTGATTCGCAGTTTCCAGATTTCCTATTTCTCATTCTTCCATTCAGAGAGATCTCACTGAGTTTTATATTGTAAAAGTAAGCCACTATCTTTCCATTTGCCAATGAGTAGGTTGACTGTGTTTTGTTTCCAAGTGCAGATGCAGTAATTTCTTCCTTCAGTCTTACCTGCAGCATACTGCACAACTCAAACTTCAAGAAGATATAAAATTGACCTCATGGTTCCATAAAGTAAACTGAAAAATATGTCTGTTACATCCAAAAGAAGTCATTACTATTTTGGCGAAGTAATACAGGAAAACTGTTGGCAAGAGTTTCAACTTGCTGCTCCAAATTTTGTATTCCAGCCACATAACTGCTCTGAATAACTTAGCTTAGTGCCCTCAAAACTAATGTTTCTCCTTTAATGACAGTCTTGCTGACTTTTGATAATGTCCATGGTTGTTGTCCATAGGACAAACCAGGGTACTCTGAGTTTTATTTCCTTTTATTTTACATCAAACTCCTTTTTGGTTTTTTTTGGGCCACAGACTGTCACATTTTATATGTTTGTAAAGCATACATCCAGAGCAACTCTTTCCATTTTTGCCTCTTAGCACTTACATAGTAGAAAGGTTAAATAAGAGTACTCACTCACGGAGTTATATGAAACTAGTTCCTGTGTATTCTTTATGCTTAGTTCTCTTTCCTTGCTCTGCTACCTCTACCATATTCCTCAATGTTCTTACTCCTGTTCTACGGTCTTGTTCATGTAAAAAAGAAAGAAAGATGTTTTCTTCCTGAAGATGAACTACTTGTCTTCATGTGGACAGACAGAATCTGCCTATGCTATAACTACACAATAAGCACTGTGCTGCCAAAAAAACCCCATCACAAAATCTTTTTTCAGCCACTGCCTGATAATTCTTCAAATTTAGTGGGTGCAAAAGAGACTGATGAAATCCTACAGATATTTCCTGTGTCTTTTTCCTAAAATGTGAATTGTGAAAATAAAGCATGTAAACCAGAGTTCAGGTTATGCTATTTCCTGGCACTAAAAGAAGGAAGCTTGAAAGTCTTTTGGCTTACTCTTCTCTCCCTTTATTACAGTGTTCTTTTTCATTCCATTCTTTGAAAACCAGTAAACTAAGAATATGCTTTTTATTTTTGTATGATAGAAAGATAGGTTTAAATGTGAAAAAGACAACTGCACAAAATTGTAGAAGAAGGTAACTAGGAACTAAGTACACCTTGTACATTGTACATATAGTTAGAAACAGTGCCTAACAACAAGCACTATGATAGACACTGTGATATGCAAACCCTTTTCCAGAGTTGTCTAATATTTAAATGTATTGAGGATTTCTGAGCACCCCTTTCCTGGCAGAAATGTATAAAGTCAATGGAATAGTGACATCAGCCAAAGAAAGAACTTCATATCTTCTTCCTAATTGGGACAATGCATTTTCAAGAACTTGATGTGAGCTTCTCTGAGCACTGTGAATCTATTCAGCTCTGCTATCCCCAAAATTAGAAAGGGACAGATTTCTTGTTTTAATACAATTAATGAGGACTAAGGCTATCTAAAACAAATAAAAATGGCAAACATTTTACATTGTTGGTTCTTGTGGTTTTGTTTTGTTGATGGTTTTGGGTTTTGTTTTTTTGGGTTTTTGGGTTTTTTTTCTCTTTATAGAACGTTAGTATTACTTTCAGTTACTTTAAAGATCAATAAAAATGATTTTTTTTTTCCAACAAAAGTATTACAACTAAAACTTTTGCTCAGGAAGACTAGAACTCTTGATCCTATAGTAGGCTTCCAGAATTTCCAGTTTCTCAGAAGCATTTCATCACTTCCAAAGGTATTTTCACAGTATAAGTATTTAGATTGCATTAATATGATGAAGACTCATTGTAAATTATGAAAAAAAAAAAAAGATGAGTGTTCACAGAGCAAATAAACACTTTTGTTTTTCTTATTTATAAATGTAGAGTGTAGAAAACCCATGGAGGCTGATGTACAAGTCCAGGGACTCTTAGAAGCTGAGATTAGTTGGTAAATGTGAAAGAAGAAAATTTTATGGCACCCTGGGTATTTGGGCTCATTCTTTCTATCATGATAAATCTGCAGGAGACATGGGTTTTATCTCTCATGACTCTTTCAATTTATTTCTAGTAGTAATGCACAGATGGTGAAGACAAAACATGTATCAGAAATGTTGTAAGAATTTTGATTAACATCTGCAGCCCTTTCACAATCTTCATTCATGCATGGTGGAGGGGGGAAGTTAATTTTGTTTATTTTCTGAATTTGGACAGAGTAGATTTTGCTTCTTAGAAGCTAGAGCTGCAGAATAGTGAAAAGGATTTTGTACAGCAATGCTAAAAGTTTATACTCTTATCTTAGTAACTAACAGGAGTATTTTCCCAATAAAAATGCCCTGCTGTTATCAGTACCTACTATGAATATATCTAGTTAACTAGTTTGATAGATACATAAAAAGGTGCAACTTCTATTACTGAAGATTTTATTAGTCATATTCATTATTTAAATTTAACATTGATTAATGGTCTTACTGTCACGTTCATTCAATGACATAACGAAATAAAAAAAGTCAACCTAGAATTCATTTTTGGGTAGTATGTCATATATATTAATTGTATATTTGGTAAATGAATTCTTAATAAGTAATTGCTAGGTTATCAAGATGTGAAGAAAATCAAGAAACTGTGCTTAAAAACATAACTACAGCCACTTGACAAGACTATTTCAAAATAGAATATTAATGACTAAGGACTACAGTTAATTTGACTTGAGTTCATTTCCATGCCAACAAAGTGGAGAAATATTTTTAGTAAAATTAAAGAAAGTTTTGTAAATAGATAATGGGTTTCCAATGACTTGCAAAAAGCCAACCAGTCAGTTGAAAAGTAACTTTATATTTTAATGAGTAGCCTTTATATCTTCATTTATTTCACAAATGTATCTTTCAAGGGCAATTACCTTTTCTTCTTTACTTATGGACTGTGAATAGTCTATGAGTTTCTTATCATGTTACCAGTTCTTTTGTCTGTGTGTTGTCCAATCTATAACAATTTGGACTTAAAAAAAAAATTATTGGGATAAAATCAGTTGTCCTTTTCTCTCCCTTCCCTTCCCTTCCCTTCCCTTCCCTTCCCTTCCCTTCCCTTCCCTTCCCTTCCCTTCCCTTCCCTTCCCTTCCCTTCCCTTCCCTTCCCTTCCCTTCCCTTCCCTTCCCTCCTCTTTTCCACCTTCTTCTTTTCCCCCTAACAACCCCCTTTCTGCTTTCCTTTCCCTCCTCATTGGAAGTGTTCAAGGTCAGTCTGTATGGGGCTTTGAGTAACTTGATCTAGTGAAAGATATTCAAACAACTATTTACATAGCTGGTGTCAGCAGAAATTATTAATATTTAAAAATTTTATGACACTATTTGAAGGTTTAAGTGTTGCTAGGAAGAGACAGAATCCATCTGACCATGTAGATATGGCCATCTTTTCAAACAGGCTGGCCAACCTGGAGTGGAGAGCTCTAAACTCTGAGTGAGAGAGATGATGACCCACAAATCAAGTGATGAAGTGGTGGACAGGTTTGAGAAGCAAAGGCCTCAGGGACGTGTGGACAAAAGTGACTATGGAAACAACAAACCAGGGCTGAAGTGTGTGCGCTTGACCATCTCAAGTGCAAACATACAAGAATTACTGCTCTGAGGGCAATATAATGGGGGAAGTTCTCACAGTTTTTCTGACAATTCAACACAAGTGGATGCCTTTCTGAAGTGCCTATATGCTAATGCACACGAAATGGGGAGCACACAGAAGAAATTGAGGTCTTTGTGCATTTGAAAGTCTACATCATGACCACAGAGACATTGTAGAAGAACATGAGTGGAGTGGTCCCATAGATGGATACAGGCTGTTTGGAAAAGACTAGCCAGGACACTGAGAAAACAGTTAACATTTGTGTGAGCAAAGGAGTGCATGGAGCTCTGCCTGGGGACAGGTAATAGAGACAGCTCAGTTTATGGATGAGGATTAAAGGAAAGACCAAAGGTGGTGGCATTGTGACATATGTCTGCTATAGACTGTCAGATATGGAAGACATAGTTGAGGCCTTCACACAAATGAAAGAATCCTTAGATTCACAGGCATTGGTCATTATTGCGGACTTTGATCACCTTGGTGGGACAATATAACAGAGCATGAGCAGTCCAGGAGTTTTCTGGAATTCCTTAATGATAACTTTCCTAAAAAGGTAATCAAGGAGCTAACACGATAATATAATCTACTCATCCTGATACTTAAAAACAGGGAAGAACTGATGATGGACATGAAAGCTGGTGTAGCCTTGACTGCAACAACCATAAGATCCTGAGAGAAAGGAAAAAATCAAATAGCAGTATCACATCGCCAGCTTTCAGTGACATGGGAGATGATTCTGAAGACGAGATATCCAGAAAAGCTGGCTGATTTTCAAGGATCATTGCTTTCAAGATGAAGAAAAGTCTATGCTGACAAGCTGGAAATCAAGCAAATGTAGCAGAAGGTCTGCATGATCAAGTAAGGAACTCCTAATTGAGTTCAGGGTTAAAAAGGAAGTGTACAATAGGTGGAAGCAGGGTCAGATGACCCAGGAGGAATACAGAAGCATTGAGCATGAGAGGATATGGTTAAGAAAGACAAACCACCTTGTTTTGAAACTTATAAAAGTTGTGGAAGATCACAAGAAGGGCTTCCAGAGATATATCAGGAGCAAAAGGAAACCAGAAAAAATACGGGCACACTGTTAAGTGAGGCAGGGCACCCTGGGGGCAAAAGACATGGATAAGGTCAAGGCACTCAAAGATCTCTTTACCTTGATCTTTCCAGGAAAGACTTTCCTTCAGGAATCTCAGGTCTCTAAGACCCATAGGAAAGGCTAGAGCAGGGCAGACCCTCAGTCGAGGAGGGCTAGGCTATGTAACATTTAAACAAGTTGGACATAAGTATGTTCATGGACATACTCCTGAGAGTGAAGAAAGAACTAGTCATTCTGGGGCTGTATTTGATTATCTTTGGAAGACAGTGGCAACTGGGGGAGGTCCCTAAAGGCTGAAAGAGAGCAATATCACTTCTGTCTTCAACAAATGGAAGGAACAGCTGGAGAACTATAACATGGTCAGACTCATTTCAGCTTAATTTCTGCAAAGCAAGACATGGAATTCCTTCACCATTAGCTGACAGGGGTTCAGCCATCTCCATGAAAGCAGGGCTCCATTACACACTTTGGAACACAAACACCATCACTCCAAACATCTCCCTCTTCCTCCTTCTTCCCACAGCTGTATATACTAAGCATGATGTCATATTCACAATGAATATCCCTCTGGTCAGGTGGGGTCAGCTGTCCTGTCGATGTCTCCTCCCAGTTTTTTGTGCACCCCCAGCCTTCTCGTTGGTGGGGTGGTGTGAGAAGCAGAAAAGGCCTCAACACTGTGTAAGCACTGCTCAACAATACAGAAAACATCCCTATATTATCAACACTGTTTTCAACAAAAGCCTCAAATAGTCCATACTAGCAACTATGAAGAAAATTAACTCTATTGCTGCCCAAAGCAGTGCATTTGTTTATGATGCCAGTAAAAAAAAAAGAAAAAAAAAAAAATCTGAAGGGAACCAGACCCTACTCAAAGCTGACAGATATTCATTTCAGAATATTTTTGTTTCTTTCCTAGAATAGTATGCAATGATATTATTTTGAATTACTGTACAGATATTCAGATTCATTTTAATAGTGGCTTAAATCTATAGTCTGCCTGAAGGCTCTGAATATCAGTTAAATATAGTGGACATTAGTTTTTCCTATTTATTTTGTGAATTGGAATCAATTGTAGATAAAGTAATAGAAATATTCACCTTAAGAATAGAGTAAGAACAGAAATGGGTGAAGGACTTCATGTCTCCAAGGCAAGACCTTTCAGCATGTGAGATTTGTACTAGACTGGAATAGAAGCCAGATCTCTTCTGCTCACCTGGTTTTATTATCTAGTGATTGCATCATCATTAAAACAGTCTGGTCTTTACATTTTGGGAAGAACAAGAATAGCAGAAATTATCTACACTTTACTGGGCACAGGTGAATTTAGGTATACTAGTGGTGGGGCTTCATATCATATTGAAATAACATGCAACTGTTTCTTTTAGACATAGCATTATACATTGTCTTTCATTTCTTTACTTTTAGGGTCCGAAGTGGTTGGCTTTGATGGGAAAAGTTGTCTAATTTACACATTTAATCAAAAATTCATGAATACACTGAAAGATGTAATTTCTCTGAAGTTTAAGACAATGCAAAGTGATGGAATTCTCCTCCACAGAGAAGGACAAAATGGAGACCACATCACCCTGGAATTAATTAAAGGGAAGCTGTCCTTACTCATTAATTTAGGTAACAGCTACAGTCTCATAAAGTATAATACAGTTATTAGGTATTATTTGACTAAAACTTCTTTTAATTTGTAAGTGAATTTTAATGTACCAGAGTATGATAAACTAGCGGTATATATTTGAATAATTACATATTTGTATGAAATTAATAGTTTTTATTTTTCTTCTTTCAAGGTGATACTAAAACTCATCCTTCTAATGCCCAAATTAATATTACGCTGGGCAGCCTTTTGGATGATCAACACTGGCATTCTGTTCTCATTGAACATTTTAACAATCAAGTAAACTTTACAGTGGATAAACACACTCATCATTTTCATGCAAAAGGAGAATTCAATTATTTGGACCTTGATTATGAGGTGTGAAAATTACCTTTCCTTTCTTACATTTATTAACTTTGTTATGTAAATGCAGCAAAACAAGCAAGGGGACAGAACTTAAGGAAATCTGCAGTGTCTAAGGCTTTAGGGATTTTCTGTCTCCTAAAGAACTGTATTAAAGAAAAAGCGAAGTTCTTAGATTACTAATGCTCCCATATTTTGGAAACAAAACTTTTCAGAAGACCATCTTTTTCATCTCAGAATTCATTATCTTTGTTTCAGTAGTGCTGCAAATGTAGTAAATGGTATGAAAATATAAGGAATGAGCCCCAAGTAAGTTATTTATACTTAGAAGTATATTATTTATGGCTTGATGAAAATTACAAGAAATCACCATAAAATTATTTTAGGAATGTTTAGATTGACTTAAATTCCTATTAAATCTGCCAAAAGTACTGTGAAAAAACCTTCCTTACACAAATGGTAGATTCTTGAAAAGGAACAGATGTAATTCTCTCTGTTGCTTTCCCACCAATTGTTAAAAATACCACTATTTCACTGTTTTAATGTATTTGCTGGCTGCTTTATATTTGTGTCTGTCCTTTTTCTTGCATGAGATGATAAGTCATGGAGCAGAGTGTCTGGAACCCGTGGATCTAAATAACATTATTCTACTTATTCAAGTTTTTAAGCAATTTATAGTAAGATTTCGTGCAGTTCCGTGTCTGCATTATACCATTTCAGAAATAGTATTCACAATATTTAAGTCATGATTCTGCTTAAAATTTCTGAACCATTTGACTAAATCAACCAGTAATGCAAATTAAATTTTCCTCTCTTCCATATACTGTAGCTTGAAGTATGTGTTATCTATACAAGGTAGAAAGGAAAGCAAAAATTATGAAAAATCCTAAGAAGTTCAAAAAAACAATAAGCTGCTGTATTTAGTATTGCATTTCTGACTATAAACATATATCAATTTAGTAACTTATTGAAACAATATATATTATTTTGGGGTTTTATAAAATTATTTAAAATATGAAGATAAATTTCAAAATTTAAAGATAAATAGTTCATTCTGATTTTTTCTACAATATCATCCAGAGTAGTTTTGAAATGTGTGAGTTCAAAAGTTTGCTTAAACTGGCATCCTTTTCTGATGGTGCCCAAGAGTGGAAACAAAGACCAGAGTAGAACTCAGGTCACCCTTGTTGCAATGCTTTTCTAAAATAGCCTACTGCTTTTTAGCAGTGTCTGCCTAAGGGACTTACTAAGACAGTGATAATCTTGAATTTAATAGCTCTCAATGGATTTTTATTTTTATTAAATCTTAAAAACTCTTTCTGAACTCGAGGAAACCTACAGCATCATATTAAGAAACTGCAGTCTATGCATTTTGAGAGGAAAAAAAAAAAAAGCATCACCTTTCATTTGTTTTGAATCTGCCCTAGAATAAATTAATTTGATGCACTCTCCTTCCCTATTATGGTAGGTATGATGTACATACAGTGGAGAATTCAGGTTTAAATTTCCTAAAGAAGTAGTTAGGTAATTCTCTTCTCCCTTTTCACACTGTTCAGCATGGTGTGCACGTACTGGGCCTTGTCCTCCTCTTTGCAGCTGTAATGGACTCTGAAAACTTACAAGACTCTATACTAATCAACTGTTAAAAAGCATCCTCAGAAGAAAAATAAAATCCAACATTTCAGAATATTTTAACGCCTATATATGACTTGACACAGACTATTTTTTGTTATCCAGTTATCTCAATATGTAGATGTGATACAAGGACATAATCAAGAAGTAGCAGATCTATTATTGGCCAGTCTTTGATGACTTCTCTCATGCTATTCACAACTTCTTTCCTTAGAAAAATACTTAATAGTATCATTGATTTCTCTTTTCTAAGCTCAGCTTTGGAGGGATCCCAGTGCCTGGAAAATCAGGGACTTTGTCACGCAGAAACTTTTATGGGTGTTTTGAAAATATTTATTATAATGGAGTGAACATCATTGACCTGGCCAGAAGGCAAAAATCTCAGATCTACTTTGTGGTAAGAGATTCATAGTTAAGAAATAACATCTGAGTAAATTGGAGAAAAGAAAAAGACACAGTCACTTTCATATGCAACTTGTTAACAACCAGCTCTAGTACAATCTATGGTCTTTATTGAAAGATATATCAAGGAATCACCAAAGTGGGCTATTTTATAGATATTTTTTAATGCAGCATACATTTTATTCTTCATCTCTACAGCTGATATTTAGATATGTGTGGTATCTTGCTGTTGTGTGATATCTCGTTGTACAGTATCTCACTGTTGTGCATGTAAGAAGCCAGTGTACCCTTTGAAGCTCCAGCTTTAGCTTCTGTACATGACTAGTAAGAGCAACAGTAGTACATTTTAAAAGACTTGTATTTCTGAAGACACCAACCAATGATTTTCTCCAGAGCATTATAATTTTTTTAGATAAATTCTGTTTGTCAATTTATACTGCCATTTATGTGAAAAGCTATATTTTAGGTTGTTTGGTTTAGCACATTTATTGTTACCTGGCCAAGAGTTACATTAGCCAAATCCTTATCATTTAGAAAAACTACTCCAGTAATGAACCAACTTTTTTTTGTGTTACAGAAGGTTTTCTATAAATTTTACCAAGTCTGTTGTGTTTTGGTTTTTTGTTGGCTTTTTTTTTTGTTGGTTTGTTGGTTGGGGTTTTTTTTCCAATAGTATATGAACTATCTGCATTTGCAGCATCTATTTATTTAGCAGCAGAAAATGTGGAGTTATGATGGAAAAGGTTGAAAATAATTAACAATCTATGAAATGCTTTTAATCTCCAAATATTTTTAGTTTTATTTCTATTTAGAATATGAGCAATATCATTTAGTTCCCTGACAGTCATTGTGGCAGGCATCTCTTCTTATGTGAAACTTCATTTGAACTATTTCTGAATTAACTAAACTGATACTACTGTATAATATCTTGTCCATGATGCTGATCGAAGTTGAGGAGGGGGAGGTTTTAGGATGCTCTGTGTAGACTAGTAAAAGGGGAACTATAAAATGATTGTCATAGGAAATTTCATCATCATAATCTCAAATAATTTAAACTGTTGTGCTACTTTCAAAACTGTTTAGGAGATATTTTATAATGCAAATGTGCCAGAAAGTATCTGTATTACCATAGAATCCTTGTTAAATAGCCACTTTGCTGGCCTAATACAGTATCAGGCAGCTGTCCAGATAACATGGAGGGGGAATCTGCAGATGGTAAGCTTTTAGCATTTAACAAGGTGTATTAATCTGACGACTGCCTTTCCACTATGGGTCACTTCAGCAAACTATTGATTTCTCTACAACTGAGTTCCTAAAACAGAGATTTTATTTACTTATATTTTTGTTGAAGAAAATTAACACAGATAAGCTTTAGTGTCTTTCTATGCCAGGGCCTAGTGAATATTTTTTGTTAAAGTTATATTTTTATTTTTTTACTGTAAGGTCAAAGTTTTATATATGTTCAACAGTTTAAAAGTTCTTTGTGTTGAACAAAAAGTTAAATATAATTTAAATTCTGAAGACATTAATCTTTCATAACCATCTGTACAGAACAAATTAGTTATAGTTCAAATGGTGCGAGTAAGTCATTAGATCAAAGTGCATTATACAGAACTATTAAGAGTCACAAAGTATTAACTAACTCTGACACCAAATGCAAAAACAAAAAAAATTTATTCCCTTTCCAGTCCTCTTACCTGTATTGTTCAGTGCAGCTACAGTTTCAAGTTGAGCTCAGAGTTTGTCAATGAACATATCTGCAAGTTTATTTATTTATTTTATTTCCTGAAATCATTAAGAACCAGTGATTTCAGAAGCAGTCAAGCACAAAATACAGGCTAGATGCCTAAATATAACCCCAAACCAGTCCATATAGGCTTACTTAAAGGCATGTTTCCTTCTGTTTTACAAAGTATGTGTTTTGTATTTGTCAGCAGCAAGAGTTGCTAGGTGGAATTTTATCTGCCTATTTGTGCCAACAAATATTGGCGTCAGTGTACATTTCCAGTGGCATAGAACTGGAAAGGCTCATTCTTGTCTGGCAAAATGTTTTTTTTTCTCAAATGTAACACTGCCTTAAACAATCGGTAGACAAGCATTTAGACCCATGTAAATATTGTACCAAACTTTGCTTTCAGTGACATTTTATCTGACATTCAGAAATTTATCTAGTCCATAATGCTTCCTGAGGCTCAGCCAAAATAGAAACAAAGTAGATCTGTCTAGCTCCTGAATTGTCATTAAATCATCCACATAATTAAGGATTTTAACCTAATTTACTGAAAGGTCCTTGCCACTCTGCTCAAGCAGATACGTATCTTCTGGTCAAACAACTAGGTAAACATTTCTCAAACTGGTGATATTCGTACATGTTTATACTTAAATGTGTAAACATTTAAGTATTAAACATATTATATTCGATGCACAATATTTTGAAAATCTGTAGTTTCCATACAAAATTTCTCTCTCTCTTTCTTTTTTTTTTTTCTTCTCCCCCAGAATGTTCCTAATGCTATATTTGTTTCATTTCTTCCTAGGGTAATATGTCCTTCTCATGTTTAGAGCCACAGGTGGTTCCTGTTACATTTCTCAGCTCCAGAAGTTACCTGGCACTGCCAGGGACATCAGGACAAGATGAAATAATCATCAGTTTCCAGTTTCGCACATGGAACAAGGAAGGACTTCTATTATTTAGTAAACTCCACCAGGCTTCAGGAAGTGTTCTCTTATATCTGAGTGATGGGAAAGTTAAAATCAGTCTTCATAAACCAGGAAAAGCACTGAATGACATTGCTGCAGGTAACAGAAGTGAAGGGGAAAAATTCTAGTATCCTACAAATAACAAAAAATTAATGTAAAGAATGTACCTACATTCTTGCCAATGTTCTATGACTATTTGTGTCTAACTACACTTTATTTGTGTGAATGTTAGTCCTAAATATTTCTAAATAATTTATCATCTCACAAACATGTATCTATTATTTTTACCCCATGATTGAGTAGAGTTACTTGCAGTAGTACAGGTTACAAAGTCAAGTCTTCAGCTTTACATACACAGAGTGTGTATAGCTTGTGTATAATCTGGGAAATTTGAAACATCTAAACAACTTTTTCAGTTCTGAAGTGTAAACAGGTTAATTTCTTACGCTGTCAACCTAAGCCATCAGACCTTTTTCACCATTTGTCCGTACCTTTGCAAGGCATCAAGTAACCAACTTTTTTTATAAGGTTTTAAATTATTAAGTCCATTATGGTTTTTTATTTTCCAGAGTTCTCAACTGGGGAGCTATCCATTAAATCTGGACAGTGAATGCCCAATATCAGATTGTGTTCAGGAAAGCTGGTGCAAGTTTGAGTCCACTTAAGAATATATATATATATATATATATATATATAAAATAAGGCTAAAAGGAAATGGAGGTGAGCAGGATGAATAATTGAGAGCCTAAGGGTCTCTTCTGTAGTTATTCAATGAATGGAGACTAGATGATCTTCTTTTGATAGTGTGCAAAGCTAGGCAGCCCTCAGGGTGGAGCGGAGATTTCCAAAAAGAATACCCTTTAGTCTTCTTCTGAGCCCTATTGGTAAATTAATATATAAAGGAAAGAGTATGAGGCAAATATAGTAAGATATGGTCCTGTTAGAGAGTACCCAACTATGATTCTGGGAAGCAGCTCCCAGCTTTCACTTTCACTCAGTCTAGGAGCAAGGGGGCTCCCTCTTTTACAAAGAGGCTCTTCACTTCTGGATGCTGTTAGCACTTGATTTGAGAACAGCAAGACTGCTGATTCAGGGAGGAATCTCCTGCTCTCCTGGAACATGAGAGCAAGATGAATAAAACATCTCCATCTTCCATGACTCTATAAAAAAAATGTGGAAAGCAGTAACATCACCATGTGGCAGAGTCAATGCCTTTACCTTGCAGTGCTTCATCAGTAGTATAGTGTACTCTGACACTCCATGCATCACAGCCACCTCAGTTTCTCATCCTTTATGTAAACAAATTGAATTTTGCCCCTTTCTTGTAGGAGGATAAAAAGGTCATTCCAAAATGGATTCAGAGACATGAAAAACAGAACTAGAGAGATTAGATAGGTGAATGTGATTACAAAGAATATACGAGGATGAGGAAATGAGGATGGATTCTGTATGGACATAGAAAATGAGCTAAGAATACGAGCTGGAAGAATATGTCATAGAAAGAATGAGAAAATCAGCTGCAGGAAACACAGTGATATCCAAAACATAAGTTGATCCTGGATTTCTTTTGAACTGTACATAATCATATATTTCATATTCTTTCATATTCATAAAGCAGGAATATTAACACTGAAAAATAAGCCAAATTACTTTCAGTAATGTTATGTGTAAATTAAACTAACAGGTGAATAACAGGTAGAAAAAATGCATTTCACACTGGTACTTAGCAAACAAGTAAAAGATTTGAAAGTATGAAGAATTTAATCTTGTATAGACTATATTCATTGAAGTGATAGGAACCAAAACAAAGACATCATTCAGGGGAATTTTCAAGGCAGAATATAGACAGCTTGATGCTGTTTAGCACTAGCCTGTCTTGAGTAATAACAAACACACTAAGTAAATTAAGCTGTTAATCAAATAAAAACAAAAAAATAAAATATTAACCATTCAAATTAAAGCCTCCAAATCTCTTTCAGAAAGCAGAGAATTTTAAAAGCTATTTAAAAGATGGAGAAAATGTCACCAAAATAGCCCAATCTATACAAACACAAAATAAGAATCACTTATCTAAAATATTCACAGATCATGTTCTTGGAAGTGTAAGGCAAAGAGAATGTCCTGGTTTCAGCTATGACGGTGTTAAACTTTTATTTTTAGCAGTGAATGGAATGCCATGTTTGGGTGTTAGCATGAGAATAGTGCTGATAGCACCCTGATGTTTCCGATTTGTTGCCAGGCAATCAAGGACCTTTCTCAACTCTGCATACTTCCTTACTAGTGAGAAAGGAGGGGACACGAACAGGACAGGTGACTCGAATTGGCCAAAGAGGATATTCCATGCCAGTTACGTCATGCTCAGTTTAAGGGGGGACTGGGGGGAAGAGGATGGAGACAACGCCAGGACGTGCAGTTTCTGGGGCGGTCGGGTTGTCCGGGACGGGCTCTAAGCTGTGCGGCCTGGGTTCTGTGGTTTGGTGAGAAATTCCATTGTGTATCACCAGTTTCATTTATTTTGTGCTTTAAACTTCTGTTATTGTTATATCTAGTTTTCTGTTATTGTTTAGTAAACTATCCTTATCCCAACCTGCGTGGTTCTGGTTTCTAGGTTGTGGTTTCTTTTCCTCCTTTCTTCCTTCCCTTTTATACCCTTCCCCCAACTTTCCTTCCCCCTTCCTTTTAAAAGTACAAGCGACTGTGTGGGGTGCGGCCCCCGGCTGGGGCAAAACCACGACAGTTATTTTGGCGCCCAACGTGGGGCACGAACGGTTGGGATAACGGTAGATCTGACCCTAACTATCGCAATTAAGATAAGCACTGTTGTTTAAGCAATCTCTGGTCACGATGTTGTGGTATTTATTTACAAGGCTGTGGCAGCAAAACCACCGCATGCTGTATACAATCCTGGCAGGATTCTTTACTCTCTCAGGTCTGCGGCTCCTGTATTTGTTCCCATACTTCATTATAGTGTATTTTATGATATCGGTCTATGATACAATAATATCGATGATCATGAGTTTAAGCTGGTACTTGTATGAGGTTTTGCTGTCCTGTCCATTCTTTGGACAGGGAGGGGTTAATAACAGCAGCCGGTATGGTGGGGGCACTGCTTTCTTTTCCTTTGGGCTAAATACAACAGCTCTTAGGGCAGTTTTTTGAAAATCTTCAATATCTCTGGGATATTCAAACTAGCATTTTGCTATTGGTAGGTTTCGTGCAGATGGTTCAGTTTTTGTTATATATCAAGCATAGGTTTATGAATACCACTGAAGAGCTTTCTCCGAGACAGAATAATCACGAGTGGCAGGGCATGTGGCAAAGTATGGGCGAGTACCTAGGTACTTTCTCACGCCCGATGGTTTGGAACTTCAGTCCTGAACAGTTACAAGACCCCGATCAAGTGACTGCATACCTAAGGAAAAATTGCTGTAGGTTTCCCAGAGATGGACACCTTACTGCACTGTGCTGGGCTCTGGCCACTATTTATCAAACACTGCTTGATAGCAGGCAGCACTGTCAGCACTGTCAGCACTGTCAGGGAGAAGGGAAAGGAAACAGACTGGCAGATACTATAGCTGCTGCAACCCCTGTGACCAACACTGCAGCTACTGTAATCTCTACAGCAGACACTGCAGATGATCCGAAAAACCAATCCACACCAGTGTCT
Organism: Porphyrio hochstetteri; assembly: GCA_020800305.1. Classification (NCBI taxonomy): domain Eukaryota; kingdom Metazoa; phylum Chordata; class Aves; order Gruiformes; family Rallidae; genus Porphyrio; species Porphyrio hochstetteri. The sequence continues at coordinate 48,916,136 of CM036938.1, read as the reverse complement.
GTTGCTCCCGTACAAAAGAGGAAAGGCACAAAGAAATCAGTTCGCATAGTGACGGATAAGGATGATGATCAACCGGGATCATCTCGAGGATATCAGGATGAGGCAGAACCAGAGATTGTTACCCGATCCCTGACTCTGAGTGAGCTGCGTGAGGTTCGAAAAGATTTCACTCGCCACCCAAGTGAGCACATTATCACTTGGTTGCTCCGATGTTGGGATCACGGGGCCAGTAGTTTGGAATTAGAAGGCAGAGAGGCCAAGCAGTTGGGATCCCTAGCTAGAGAAGGAGGAATTGACAAAGCAATTGGGAGGAGGCCGGAAATCCTCAGCCTCTGGAGGCGACTACTGTCAAGTGTGCAGGAAAGATATCCCATAAAGGAATATATTACATGCCAGACACCTAAGTGTAACAGCATAGAGACATCTGTCCAGCACCTGAGAGAATTAGCTGTACGGGAGATAATTTATTATGATCTGGACAATTCACGGCTTCCCGCTGATCCTGATGAAGTCCTATGCACCCCAGATATGTGGCGTAAGGTTGTACGAAGTGCACCAGCAGGGTATACCAATTCACTGGCAGCAATTGACTGGAATGATACGGATACGCCAACCGTAAATGAGGTGGCCTGCTGACTCCGGAAATACCAAGACAATGTTTCCCTCTCCGTCATTGCAGCAGTAGAGAAACTGGTTCAACGACTTGACAACAATGTGTCCAACTCCCAACCCGTATGGAGCAATGTTGCAGCTACTGGGAGAAAGCGTCCATCGTTCCAAGAGGGAGAATACACACCACGACATACATTGTGGTTTTACCTGCTTGATCATGGAGAGGACATGAGGAAATGGGATATGCAGCCCACCTCAGCCCTTCGAGCACGAGTAAATGAGCTGCGGGGTAAAACATTCGCACAACGAGATTCTGCCAGGAAGAAGGCTGCACCAGTTTCTACTGGGCAGTTCCCTAGACCAACTGGAAGGCCTACCTATATGTCTGATGTGCCTGATCCTTTTGAAGGGACCTCTAAGTCCTTTATGCAACCAGTGGAAAACAAATATGATCAGCAGCAATAGAGGGGCCCTGCCTCCAGCCAGGTGGAGGAGAGGGATAATCGGGTTTATTGGACTGTGTGGATCCGATGGCCTGGCACATCAGACCCACAAGAGTACAAAGCTCTGGTGGATACTGGTGCCCAGTGTACTCTAATGCCATCGAATCATGAAGGGGTAGAACCCGTTTGTATTTCTGGAGTGACAGGGGGATCCCAACAACTAACTGTGCTAGAGGCTGAGGTAAGCCTAACTGGGAAGGACTGGGAAAAGCACCCCATTGTGACTGATCCAGAAGCTCCGTGCATTTTAGGTATAGATTTTCTACGTAAAGGGTATTTTAAAGACCCAAAAGGGTACCGATGGGCTTTTGGAATAGCTGCTTTGGAAACAGAAGAAATTGAACAATTGTGTGCCTTGCCTGGACTCTCGGAGGATTCTGCTGTTGTGGGGTTGTTGAAGGGTGAAGAACAGCAAGTGCCAGTTGCTACGATGACGGTGCACAGACGACAATACCGTACTAACCGAGATTCCCTGATTCCCATCCATAAGCTGATTCGTCAACTGGAGGATCAGGGAGTGATCAGCCGAACCCACTCACCCTTTAATAGTCCCATATGGCCAGTGAGGAAGTCCAATGGAGAGTGGAGGCTGACAGTAGATTATCGTGGCCTAAATGAAGTCACTCCAGGTATGAGTGCTGCTGTGCCAGACATGTTAGAGCTCCAGTATGAATTGGAATCGAAGGCAGCCAAGTGGTACGCCACAATCGACATTGCGAATGCTTTCTTCTTGATCCCACTGGCGCCAGAGTGCAGGCCACAGTTTGCTTTCACTTGGAGAGGCATCCAATACACGTGGAATCGTCTGCCCCAGGGGTGGAAACATAGCCCCACCATCTGCCATGGACTAATCCAGAATACACTGGAAAAGGGTGAAGCACCAGAGCACCTGCAGTATATTGATGACATCATTGTATGGGGCAACACAGCAGAGGAAGTTTTTGAAAAAGGAAACAGGGTAATTAAAATCCTTTTAGAAGCCGGTTTTGCTATAAAACGAAGTAAAGTCAAGGGGCCTACGCGAGAAATCCAGTTTTTAGGAATAAAATGGCAGGATGGGCGTCGTCAGATCCCAATGGAACATACAATTATCCTGAGAAACTGTTACGACAAATGGTGCCTGAAAATCATGGACTAAAATGAACTCAACAACTTCAGAGGGATGATTCACAGACTGAGGGAATAAGATCTGTATGCACGTATGTGTGCATACATGTGTACATACATATATGGGTGTGTGAAACACGAAACTGGTTGTACCCAAAGAAAATTGTTGGATCTGGTCATGACGTAAGTGGTATGGAATAAGGGGTGGATAATGTCCTGGTTTCAGCTATGATGGTGTTAAACTTTTTTTTTAGCAGTGAATGGAATGCCGTGTTTGGGTGTTAGCATGAGAATAGTGCTGATAGCACCCTGATGTTTCCGATTTGTTGCCGGGCAATCAAGGACCTTTCTCAGCTCTGCATACTTCCTTACTAGTGAGAAAGGAGGGGACGCAGCCAGGACAGGTGACCCGAATTGGCCAAAGAGGATATTCCATGCCAGTTACGTCATGCTCAGTAAGGGGGGACTGGGGGGAAGAGGGGGAGACAACGCCAGGACGTGCAGTTTTTCTGGGGCGGTCGGGTTGTCCGGGACGGGCTCTAAGCTGTGCGGCCTGAGTTGTGTGGTTTGGTGAGAAATTCCATTTTGTATCACCAGTTTCATCTATTTTGTGCTTTAAACTTCTGTTATTGTTATATCTAGTTTTCTGTTATTGTTTAGTAAACTATCCTTATCCCAACCTGCGTGGTTCTGGTTTCTAGGTTGTGGTTTATTTTCCTCCTTTCTTCCTTCCTTTTCCCCTTCCCCCAACTTTCCTTCCCCCTTCCTTTTAAAAGTACAAGCGACTGTGTGGGGTGCGGCCCCCGGCTGGGGCAAAACCACGACAGAGAATAAAAGCCGAGCCAAGCAGAACAAAGAAAAAGCCACATGATTTGAAGATGAGGCCTGTCTCATCTTATTTCTTTGCCTCTGTTTCTTTTAGATTTATTCCTTAAATCAATTCCTGATAAAAAACAAAAATTCTTTTGAGGGGGGAAAAAAAAGTTAAGCATAGCTCGCTGTGTTTCTGCAGGTATAAAATATTTAAAAATTATATTTAAACAGCTGTTTATTCTAATTGAGGAAAAGACTGTAAAATAGTAATGACCATGGATAATATTGAAATTTACATAAATCCTGTTGATCCTGTTTCTCTGTCTGATAATAGAATGAGCCCTGCTATTTGTTATAATCTTAAATAACTGTTGCGGAAAAAGTACCATTTTAATGACAAGAGCTATGCCTATGCTCACCCATTTGAAAATGTCAGTTCCTTAGTAAGCATGCCAGTGACATGTAGCTGAGAGTGATGAATTTGTCTTTTTAGGAGCTATTTCAATTGCAGTTCATCTAGGTGATGTATATTAAAGAAATTATTGCCACTATTGCCATGCAGCATCATTTTAACGGACAGTTGAAGCTGCAAACTTACACATCATGCAATTTCTTCAGTTTCAGAGTTGCAGCACATATGTAATATATTAGCCAAAAAATAAAAATCTTGGCACTCTATGCTGAAACAGAATTTAATGTTCTCATGCAGTTTTAAGCCTAGTATTCATACAGTCTAATGGGACTTGTGTTCATCATTGTGAAGGCAGAAACTAATGCAAAAATATCCTATTCTCTTCTGAGAAAGAAGTCATGTAACAAAACCATATGGAGCACTTTTTCTTGGGTCTTTAGAGTGTTTATTGTTGCATTGACCAAAGCAATTCAAGTTTGTGTTTGGAGATTGAGTAATTAAATTATGGATGGCTGGACAGGTTTGTTTCCCTAGAGGCAAGAACTTATAACCTGACTTTAACACACATGCACACACATAATATTGAATAATTAAATCAGAGCATATTTCTTTGTGCCCAGTTCTTAAATTCATTATCGTGTGTTTTTTAAAGGTTTCGTCAACCATATAAAAACGAGAAGAATCACGTGCTAATTAATGAGTGATTGAGTAATAATAAGCCATATCTTTCCTTTACGGAATGGTTACTTAATATCTATTCTTTGTAGCCTCTTTTGCAAGCTGGTCATCAAATATACACAAAGAAATAACATAGATTAAAACAAATAAATTAACATGACATTAATTTGTGTTGAATGATGAGACCAAATGGAATTACAAACTATAAATGTTTGAGACCTTATCACTCAGTTTCTTCATAAGATCCTGTCTTTCTATGTGGCTTTCAATTTCTATGCAGATTTTAGTTAAGTTATGTTAACAAACATTGCACTGGTTGGTTATACTTCAGACAATTTTGTTTTTCACTGATCTCCGAAGAAGCTATATACGTCGTCTTTCTATATATATGTTCCTAAGGTTGGAAGCCATTATTCTGCAAGACCTCCCACAGATCTATTTTACTACTTAGATATTAAAATGATAGAGGCACTACTAATGAGAATAAATTGATATCTTGTTTAATAGCTATCTTATTATGCACTAAAATTTTAATTGTTATCTCTTCCTCATTTTTTTTTTCTGGTAAAGCATTTTTAAAACTCCCAGTAGGGTACCAGACAAAAGGTTTTCAGTTGGAATGGAAATGTTAGTAATCTGTTGTCCTCCACCATTTATTTATATGTTGTACCATGCAATGGCTTTTCACTATCAAATGTGAATTTAATAACAGTTCTCAATTCAAGGGCTGTAATGAGCTGTTATCTTAGGACTGTCTTGTGCTCCCACAATGGCATTTCTGAGCTCCCAGATCTAGTGAAAGAGACTTTGGCAAGTCTTAGTCTCAAGTAGATAAACATAATTTGATATTTCTAATAATTCCACCCTTTATTAAGGGGAGATAAGATATTGAGCCCCAAATAATTTATTAGATCTGTATAATGAACTACAGTAAATAAATAAAAAAGTGCAAAATCTATATAATAACTTTTTCAGTAAACAAAACAAAACAAAACAAAATTCTACTTCAGTCATTTATTCAAGCTCCTTTTTTGTGTTAGGGCATTTTCTTACTTTCCTTTCCTTGACATTCAAATATTGCAATATATGTAACATAGTTACATATACCAGAACAAAAATTTGTTCTTACCAGAACAAAAATTTACTGAAGCAGGCTACAAAACTAAAAATTAAAAGCAATTATCCTTTTAACTATCTTCAGTAATGACATAGTAGGATTGAATGCATCTTCAGCAAGATTGCTGATGACACCAAACTGAGAGTTGCAGTTGATTCACTGGAGAGAAGTCATGGATTCCAGAGGGACTTTGACAGGTTGAGAAGTAGGCCTATGTGAACCTTATCAGTTCCACAAGGCCAAGTGCAAGGTCTTGTACCTGTGTCAGGACAATCCCCAGTATTAACACAAGCTAGGGGCTGAACTGATTCAGAGCAGCTCTGAGAAGTACTTGGGGGTGCTGGTTGAAATAAAACTGGACATGACCTGGCAATATGCACTTTAGGTCCAGAAAACCAATTGTAACCTGGGCTGCATAACAAGAAGCTTGGCCACCAGTTAAAGAGAGGTGAATCTCCCTATCTACTACACTCTTATGAGCCCCCAGCTGGAGTACTGCATTCTGCTCTGGGGTTCAAGATAAGAACAACATGGACCTGTTAAAGACATTCCAGAGGAGCGACATCAAAATGGTCAATGGGATGAAACACCTCTCCTATGAGACAGGCTGACAGATTGAACTTGTTCAGCCTGGAAAAATTTATTGTAGCCTTTCAATACTTAAAAATGGAATTATATTATTGATGGAGTGACAATTGCCCCCACCCCAGGCCTGCAATGACAAAACAGGGATAAAAGTTTTAAACTGAAGTAAGTTAGATTTAGATGGCTCATCTCTGGAAGTGTTAAAGGTCAGGTTGTATGGGGCTTTAAGCAACCTGCTCTAGTAAAAGAAGCCTCTGCACACAGTAGGGAGATTGTACTAGACGATTTTTAAAGATGCCTTCCAGCCCAGACTATCATCCAATTCTCTGATTCTTTAAAGAAAAATTATCATATTGCAGTGATGTGACTGAGGAAATCATTATTCATTTGAAGAACCTCTACAATGAAGAAACACTTATAGATGAGGAGAAAGAAAGTGGAGCTTTTAGTAACTGGGGAGGGAGGCTAGAAAGAGGGATATAAGCAAACAGGGAAATAATACCTTTTTAGGAAAAAATATTTTAGGAAATGGCTAATCTTAAAAACACGGTATAACAAGAGGTGTTATGGAGTATATATTTTATAATTTACTTTCTTACTGAAGGATAATTCTACAATAATTTATGGAAAAAAACTATATTACTGGGAATTGGGAGGAAACTTTTCTCAGACTTAATTTTCAGTGTTTTAAAAAATACATTATTCATACTCCTTGTTTTAGCATACCTATTACCTCTTTGATGAAAGAGTACAATTCACTGAGGTTCACAGTGTTATGAAAGACTTAAAGATGCCTTATCTGTTCATGATTCTTTGTTGATTTTTGTTTGAAGTTAATAAAATCTTTTGATATATTTGTTGAGTTCTTGTTGTAAAAGGACTAAATGGGAGAGAGAAATAATAGTACTTGTTAAGTCTAGAAAATTCATTATACAGTGTGACTCATCTGTGTCAAAGATATTGTAAGGCAGCAATTAAAGTTTTTTCTAATACTATGTATACTCTGTTGTTTGGGGAGGTTTAATGTCTTTTACACTTCATAGAATCTAGCCAAAATATAACCACTCAAAATGGCTGGGTTTTATGGCATTTTCTTGATTTCAGCTCAATAGTATGCCAACCCTAATATTAAATACACTAGCCTAAAGGCTGCTGTAAGTTAGATTAACTGTCACTGGTACAAAGGGACTTCAGCAATTAGACATCTAGAAAATATAAGGAAAATCTAGTCACTCCCTCCACATAGCCCACAGGGCTATGTAAATCTTTGTTATCAAGAGATTACCCCTCTAACAGATGACCTTTTAGTGGGCAGATATAATAACATTAATATTATTTTATATTGCATGGTATAAAGTTTCCCATTTTTATTTTAGTAAAAAGTCCATCTCTATAAATATAAAGAATTTGGAGTTTTACAGAAGTATAAAATATACTTATTTACCCAGAAAATTAATGATAGCTTAAATGTTGATTGTTTACTCTGACTGTACATGTACTGTTTCTCTTGGGAAACTCAAATGTCACTTCTCATACCAGATTGCAACAAAATAAGTAATGGCCAGAATGCTATCAAAAAAACTTAAGACTGCAGCCTTGTGCTTTCTACTGCTATGTTAGAAAACTGAATTCTTCCTGAAAGTGCAATACACAGATAAGGGTATCTATTAGCCATAGGTTTTATGTAATTCTGCTGAGACTGGCAATAAGGCAAAATGTTTAAGGTTTCTTAATATAAGATCCGTACACACACACACATATATATGTATATATATATACACACACATATATATGTATAGACACACACATATATATACACACACAGAGTGGTTGAAGTAAGGAAACAACACAAGAAGGTGCATAAAACTAATAAGAATCATATGATATTAAATATATTCAAGATTGTTTCTAGATTATAACTTATCTGAATTGATAATGTGATTTAGGCTTTATCTCTGCGTGTCTAGACTGGGGTAGTTAACAATATATGGATCCTAGTTATTTGCAATTTAGTTATTTGAACTTTCTCGTCTATTCTTTCTTTTCCTTCTGGTACAGCTAATCAGTTAATTGGTCTATTTCTCTAGAGAGGAGTGTAGGAATACATGAAATTTCAAGAGGAAAATCACAGATCAAAAATTGCAGGAATTCTGCAGTTGAGAAAAGACTTTACTTAATTCAAAAGTTGTAATTTTTTGTCCTTCACTGAAAGAAGTATCTCTGTACTGAAGAACACTCAAGAACATGACTGATTTAAAGCACTTCTTAAAGATAATAATGTGGTTACATACAGCCCTATTTAAAATGTATTTAAGTATATAAAAGTCTTTCCAGAATGAGGGCATTAGGTTTCTTTCTTTGTGGCACCTTACACCTGCACAAGCCAGAGGTAATGTAAATTGGTGTTAGAGGCTAAACTCAGAAATTCTCCCATACATTTCCAATAAAAGAGACAATTGAAAGAAAAATAAGCTGGTGAAACTGATACGACAGTTGCTGAAGCTCTTAGTAGCTACAGGAATTTGCTATTTTACTCAGTTGTAATACAATGACTACTTTTGACTGCAAAAGGTGAAGAAATCCTTTTTAACAGTGCAGTAAAAAAAGTTGTAAGTGTAAAATACTGTATCAGCCATCACAATGATATCTTAACTATAATCTCTTTAGATTGGGAAGATACTTTTTATACATGTATTACTGGTAAGTAGGAGTATTACAACAGTAAAACAGTAAAACATTCACTGAATTACATTTCTTTTCTTTATCTGATATGGGGCAAGAGAACGGACCGAAGTTGTGACTTCACAAATGATATTTGTGTTCTCTGTTGCTTTGTTTTTACATTTTTTCCTTTCATTATCACTTGAAGTATTTATGTGGGCTATGATTGCTCTACTGGTCTGTCCATCTTTCAAGTGTATATCATTCAGGTATTATAACAAATAAGGGACGTTTATACTTCATTTTTATTTTTATTTTCCTTCCAGGTGCTGAATTAAATAATGGCCAGTGGCATTCTGTATTCTTCTCTGCCAAAAGGAATCGTATCAGTGTAATAGTAGACAATGAAGTGACCTCGTCTGCTCATGCCTCCATACCTCTGCAAGTTTATTCCGGAGATGCTTTTTATTTTGGAGGTGAAATATGTTGTTTATGTTGGCAATAACCCACAGTAAAACATTATTTTTTCCTCACATATCTAATCAAATGACAAGAATTATTTGGCTTTCCTTGAGTCTTCTTTGCCTAGCTTGGATATCTCTCAAAGGATCTGGTTTTCAGGCACTGCTATGATGTTTTTTGAGTTTGTTTTTCCTTAAATTTTATAATTTAAAGTAGAATAAATTATGACCCTAAATCTTTGGTCACTTTTTAGAACGTCTCTTTCTGATATCATGGTCTGATACTTGAATGTAGTCTGGCTGACAATCAGAGACAGGCCTCTCTTGTTGCACCCTTATTGTGTTGCTAAATCATTTTTTGTGAGGCTCTTCCACGGGGATGATCAAGTTTTCCCTTTAAGTGAATGCTTACTTGCTTGTGAAAATATCCTTTTTACATGATACACACTCTTGATTTTTTTTTTATTTTTTTTATCAGTCTGACACAGTTTTCCTGTATAACTTGTGACTGAAAACTGTATTTAGATATCTGCATTTCCCCAGGAATATTGTCAGTTATCTGTCATGAGGAGATTTTGTCATTAATCATATATAGTTACTGATACAATTGAGCAGATTGTTACACCTAAATCAGTTGGGAATGAACTACTTATGTAGTAGTGTAGTAGTGTAGCAGTGTTAAACCACATCTGAATACATGATTGAGCACTAGCCTAATTCTTTATCTTTTAGTAGCTTAGGAATTCATTATTGAACTATTCATTAACAATTCTCAGATTTCTGAAAAAAAAAAAAAAGAAAAATGCATACAAACCCCTAAATAAATATAGGACAAGTGACTGTCCACAGAAGAGTTCCCTTGAAACAATAGGTTGTAACTAAATCTCATGTTCACAAGCAGACTGCAAATACAGGAACTGCTACATAAGCATCCAAGTGGCTTCTCACTACTGGCATCTAGCCTTTTTACTGAAGATACTCCTTCACCTGTCTGATAATTAGAAAAAAATACAGAATATCGGCCTTGAATAGCCAGAAAACTTGGGTTATTTTTTGTTTTTCTTTTTCTTCTATGTTGTTTCAAGGTCCCGCATCTCATATCAAATGACTTGAGCCATTGCAGGGTTGGTGGAACAGATGACCAGATTGGGAGGCATGTAGGAAGTTGCAAAAAGCAGAATATTCAATGAAATTGTACAAGGACATTTCTATTTATCTTTTGGTATATGAAGGGAGAAATTATTTCCAAGAACATTGAAAGTACTAACTGCATATCCACCCCGCACCTTCTCTAATTTCAAATGTTATAGCTGAAATCAGCAGCTTATGTGTGTCTTACAAACTTGGAGGAAACGAGTAGAAGGTTTCTGGGTTTAGAAAATTATTTATTAAAATTTTATGTCAAAATGTAGAAAATGCCTTTTGACTTTCTTTCTAAGTTTATATGAATATTTACAGTGTTTCTATATGCTGGTTGTTAAAACACGAATATCAGCCTTCCAGGAGAGGTGTCCTGGGGCCACAGTAGTGAGTTTCCTTGTCTTAATGAATACAAAGTGTACAAGAGATGTGTATGTTTAGCTAGAAAAAATGTGTAATAAACATGAAAATACTTTAGCATTATGTCAGCACAATTTCTAGTCATGCTGTAATCAAGGATATAATACTTCTGTCAGTTCTTCTAATAATAACTCATTGCAGTTTTAAGGGCAAAAAGATTATTTAATATTGAAATAAGCATGTAGGGTGAATTTCATTATTATGAGATTTCTTCCTATATTTAATATCTGGCCCACAATTACAAGGAATCCCAATTTCATTTATATTAATGATGTTGCCTTTTCTCTAAAAGAACTAGAAGACAGTTTTTAAAAGACAGACACTAAAAAAGAAATCTGAAACAATTTTGTACAAACAAACTTTTTCTGACTTCTCTGTTTTGTTTTTTTTTATTATTTTTTAATCCTTTTGGGATTTCTTTAGTATATGAGCTCCACTGGAAGTATCTCGTTCTCAAATGAGCATCAGATTTTTCACAAGAAATCACAGAATTAATTTTAGCATTTTATTGTCGAGTGCTGTAAAAAAATGTGGTTAGACCTGTAATTGATTTTTGTAACTGAGTGCCATGCTTGAAATATACTGTGCTCCCACCAGGACTTTCGCAAGTCCATGAATTCTTTTTTCTTAAAGCAATATACCAAGTAGATAATTAACATTTTCCCTTTAGGAAGGTAGTAATATTTTTGAACAGTTTGGTTCTTCACCAGAGTAAAACACACTGAGAAATTATTTAGTTATTTCATTTAAATTTTAGTTCATTTCCTATTGTATACTTCTCACAAACATATCTATACTATATCAGTTGTACACACATTTGAATAATTTCGTAGTTTCCACTGTTGTTTTGCTTTCCTATATAATAAAATTCTGCATTGTCTTTACAGGACTTCAGAAAGTATCTTAGCTCTGTGGAATAGAGAAGCTGCTCTTGGGAAAAAAATCAGTGGGCATGATTTAAATCAAATCAGGATCTAAGTACTTTATTGATAATATTTAATTAATTGGCAATCACCTCAGGATCAGTGACACAATAAATAAACCACAGAATGTTATTCATAGGTTGGGTAGGACATTCAGACATCCATCTCTCTGTTCTAAAGTCTGGTTAAATCAGGATGTACAGGGCTGTGACCAGTCAAACCTTAACAGGTCCAAGGAAAGAAATCCATAACTCCTCTGGGCAAATTGTTGATTACCCATAAAGTAAAAAAACACTTGTTGCTAATGTTAGAATTAGCCATTTTAAACTTTTGTCCTTTGCCTCTTGTTCCAATTCTGTGCACTTCTGTAAAAAGTCTGGTTCTATCTTTTTTGTATTGTCTTATTAGATAGTATCACATTTTCTTCTGAAGACTGGGCAGTCCCATTTCTATCAGTCTTTTCTCATACACCCTGTGCATTCAGCTTCCCTGACCATCTCAGATGCCTCTGCTGGACTCACCCCAGGATGCTGATGTCTTTTCTATACTGGGAAGTCCAGATACAGCACTGCAAATGTGGTCTCACAAGTGCTATGTAGAGGGAAGAACCACTTACCCAGATCTGCTGACTGTGCCCGTGATAATACAGTCTAGAATGCCACTAGCTTTCTATGCTTCAAGAACAAATTCCTCACTCATGGATCACCTGCTGACCACGAGGGTTCTAGCGCTTTCTCCATAGGTGGAGGAAGTTATCCTCCAAATCCGATAGTGGCTGGGTTGATGGAGGGAGAGCAGTGGATGTCATCTACCTTGACTTCAGCAAGGCTTTCGATACTGTCTCCCATGACATCCTGATAGAAAAGCTGAGAGATCATGGGATAGATGAGTGGACAGTGAGGTGGGTTGAGAACTGGCTGTCGGACTGGGCTCAGAGGGTCGTGATCAATGGAGCAGAATCTGACTGGAGGCCTGTGACTAGCGGTGTTCCCCAGGGCTCGGTGTTGGGTCCAGTCCTGTTTAATATCTTCATCAGCGACCTTGATGACGGAATAGCATCCACCCTCAGCAAGTACCTGATGATACAAAGCTGGGAGGGGTGGCTGACACGCAGGAACACTGCACTGCCATCCAGCAAGACCTGGACAGGCTGGAAAGCTGGGCAGGGAGAAACCAGATGAGGTTTAATAAAAGCAAGTGTAAAGTCTTGCACGTGGGGAGGAATAACCGTCTGTATCAGTACAGGCTGGGGGATGACCTGCTGGAAAAGAGCTCTGTGGAGAAGGACCTGGGGGTCCTGGTTGATGACAGGTTGGCTATGAGCCAGCAGTGTGCCCTGGTGGCTAAGAGGGCCAATGGGATCCTGGGATGCATCAGGAAGAGTGTGGCCAGCAGGTCTAAGGAGGTGATCCTCCCCCTCTACTCTGCCCTGTTCAGGCCCCACCTGGAGTATTGTGTCCAGTTCTGGGCTCCCTGGTACAAAAAAGACAGGGATCTCCTGGAGAGAGTCCAGAGGAGGGCTACGAAGATGATTAAGGGCCTGGAGCATCTCCCCTGTGAAGAAAGGCTGAGTGAGCTGGGACTGTTCAGCCGTGAGGAAAGAAGACTAAGGGGGGACCTTATTAATGTTTATAAATATCCTAAGTATGAGATGCAGGGGGAAATGGCCAGCCCCTTTCCAGTGGTCTGTGGAGACAGGACAAGCGGCAATGGCTGCAATTTAGAGCATAGGAAGTTCCCCACCAACATGCGGAAACATTTTCTAACAGTGAGGGTGACAGAGCACTGGGACAGGCTGCCCAGGGAGGTGGTGGAGTCTCCTTCTCTGGAGATATTCAAGACTCGTCTGGACTCCTATCTGTGCAATATGTGCTAGGGAGCTGCTTTGGCAGGGGGGTTGGACCCAATGATCTCTCGAGGTCCCTTCCAACCCCTACGATTCTGTGATTCTGTGATTCTGTGACTTGTTCTATCTCAAAGTTCCATCTTAAGCTCATTCTTATTGAATTTTATAACATTCTTTTCAACTTACTTCTCCAGCCTGCCCAGGTCCCTTTTAGTCACAGATCTGTCCTCCAACATTTAACCCCTGTCTGAAATATATCAGTTTCAGGCTTGCTGAAAGTGCACTCTGACCCGTCTTTAAGATCATTTATGAAGACATTAAACAATGTAGGTCTCAGTACTGATCTTTGAAGGACTCTTTGTTCACTACTCATCAACTGAACACTGTATTGTTGATTGTCCACTTATCCAAACCATATCTCATTAATCTGGTGATTGACTATAGAAAACTCTTACAGGCTTTGCTGAAGTCAAGATATGCAATGGTTACTGCTTTCCCTTCCTCCACACTGCCCATCACCTCAGCAAAGAAAACAAAGGTCATGGTCAGGTATGATTTAGCCTTGAAGATAAAGTTACTCAGCTACTTTCCTGTCCTATACATGTCCTTCAGTTTTCCTTCACATAGAAATGGCTTCTAAGAGGATTTGTTCCATGAATGTGCTAGGGACCTCAATGAAGCTGACTGGCCTCGAGTTTTGTTTTTCTTCCTTCTTGCTTTTCTCGAAGATGGGTGTAGCATCTGCTTTCCAATCATCAAGCAGCTCACCAAATTGCCACAATGATTTGAACATTATAACAGTAAGGGTTTCACAGTAACAGTGGCAATTATTGCAATTATGGCTAGTTCCTGTAGTACCCTCAGTTACCCCTTGTGCACATTTTAAACCTTGTCTCTGAGTAGCAAGTCCAACAGAGCATCTCCTGTTGAAGTCATTGATAACTTACAACAAGAAATTGTCTTCAGTACTTTCTGAAATCTTCTGGACAGCTTGATAAACTACTGAGTAATTAATTTTTGTATTACTTGACTTCAGTTGTGACTTAAGACTTGTTCAAATCATGTGCGTCTTGTATTGTAACCTAACATTTTGTAACTAAGGTCAGTCAGTCAACCTGTTCGCATCTTGATTCCATTCATTGCTTTGGAACTGCTGCTTGGGTTATACTTTACCCAATTTTTTAGTGATGTTTTTGCATATGGTTTAAAAAGAGTAAGACTGCATGGAAGTATTTCTTTACAGTTGCACCACCATGCCTAATCAGAAGAGCCTCTGCCTGAAGTCTTTCACCAACAAAGTTTACAACACCTGGAGATCATACAAATTCAGTTTATTTTTGGAATATATATATTCTTTTTTCGATAAAATATTTTTTTCAGCTCCAGGTTTTATGCTTCTTTCAGGCTGCCCTAGCAGTGGAAACATTTCTGAATGTAATACCTCATTTGGTGGCTTTCAAGGATGCATGCGACTCATTTCCATTGGTAACAAAGCAGTGGATATGATCTCAGTACAGGAAAATGTTTTTGGCAATTTCAGTGATCTTCAGATAGATTTATGTGGCATTATTGACAGGTAAGAAAAATATATTTACTCATTTATTTATTTATTTATTTGAATTATTTGTTTCTGATATTGAATTGATGAGAAAGAATGGAAAGCTTACAAAACAGCATGCTACCTCTTTTGTAAGAAGTCAGGTCTTGAATAAATGCCATATACATAGCACAGCAATTAGATTTCTATGCATTGCACATAAAATTAGGGTAACTGGGGTTAAAATTGCTTGATGTTTCTGAAAAAAATTAAATATCTTAGTTTCTTTTCAAGTAAAGCTGTAGACAGGAACTCCCTCCTGTGACGTGTAGTTCCATTTGCCTTTTGAAATCCTATGTTATTTGCAAGTAATTGCTGCTTCCTATATTCTACCCATCCAGCCACACAATAGATAGTATTCGTCACAGTGACTGAGTAATCTTTTTAGGGTATGGTCAGAACTAATCTCATAATTTAAAACAGATGGCATTAGCATTTTAAGAGATTGGCTAGTTGGAGTAAATCCCATCACAGGGAGAAAGGAAAATATATCTTCTCTGAAATATCAAGGGCTTGACAGAAAGACATTGCTGGATGTCAGTGTTGAGAAGGTAGAGGCTGCTGACATGCAAACAGGCAATGGAAGGAGAGATTTCTGCTGCAAACTTAAGAGAACGCCATCATGGGCATCTGTGTAAAGTTTGCTTTGGCCCAAGTTCAAAGAATACTGAAATGGCACAACAGGCAGAGGAAAAATGTGCTTTTAAACACTTCTCCCTTACCACCTACATATTTAATCCTTAAAAGTTGCCTTATGCCCTAAACAAAGTCTGGCCTTGAAAATAATAGTTTTAAAACCTGGTCTCTTTGGAGAAGACATGGTAGGCAGTGGTCTGGTTCAAGACCATAGCCAATAGAAAAAATTTCCATTACTTACTTTTCATTCACAGAGATAACACTGTGTACATCTATCCAGGTTATTATTTTGAAGAAAGTCACAGTGCTTTGTAGATCAGGCATGAAAATAATACCAGTTCTTCCTCTAGTTGTTCATAAAAGGTTATGTAGAGAAGCCTTCAAAAAGAGGCTTAAAAAAAAATCTGCCTACAAAGTAATCATTTCAAATAGGTTATAATGTTTATTCTCACTAATATTATTTATGACATTTCAAGAAAATATTCAGTTATGTATATATCATTCTTTGAGCTAATTTATTCCTTACTGAATTAATCCTGACTTTGCAGTAGACATTGTGTGATAGACATATGACAAAACAGTTTCACCTTAGTCAAAACATTACCATATAATTTGTTAGGGATTTGTATTTGGGATGCAGCTTACATTTACACTTTAGCTTTCTCACAACGTCCTTCTTTCAAATCATTTTCTCAGTTTTCAAACTTCTTTCCTATCCTCTCTCTCCTCCTCTCTAATAAAGCTCATCACACTTCCTTCCAGCCTCTTCAACACTGTATTACTGCTTTTTTCCAATTCTGGAATTGAACTTGCTCCACTTCCACTGCACTACTTGCTTTTTTTTTCCTTGTAGCAAAGACACAAAATTTGGAACAGAATCAGGTCAAAATTATATAATGTGGAGATCTGCATATTCTTTAGTCACACACACTAAAGAATATCTAAGCAAAAGTATGAGTGGAAAACAATGCCAAGTTGGCTCATTGATGTCAATTTCTGTCCCTGATTTACTATAGACTTTTCAATCTACAGTGTAACTGGAGACCTTTCAACATGCTCATCTCAGAGCTATGGTTGAGGAATCATCTCCTCCTCCATGAATGCAGAGAAGTTTTACCTAAATTTATAGAGGAAAATGGTACATGTAGTGATTTCAGTTCCTTTCAGCTTTTGAATGGCTATAGTATGTACGTGTATATATGTGTGGTTTTGAAAATATGTTTTCTGTGTTTAAATATGTAAAAAGTGTCTCTATGAATCTCAGTAAAGAGAAATCCAGCACTATTTACAATATTCCAAATGCCATGACTTTTCTCTCTTATTAACTGCAAGTTCAGTTTATTTAGAACTATACCCCACCCTTTGGGGGTTTTGTTGTTGTTGCTGTAAGAACTGAATCAAAGGGGTTATATTTTTATATAGTACTTCCTCATATTTTAATGTTTCTGAATTTTTATAGCCTATGAAGACAGTTACTCTCTTTACTACATGCCAATACCACTGCCCTCAGTGGTTTTTTCCAATATGGGCTTGTGTAAGCCGTTTAAACTTCCGAGCCACAATCTTTTTCAAAGTGCTTATCTTATTTTCTCACAATAAGTTATTAGTTTGTTGGCTGTGCTTTTTTTGAGTTTATATTATTCTCATAGTTCATCAAGATTATGTGTGGTTTCCTATGACCTATGGTACAAAAAAACCCTCAAATCCAACCAACAAACAAACAAACAAAAAGAACCCCACAATCCAAAGAAGCCTTTGTGGTTTTTTGTTTGGTCCATTTGTTTGATGTAAAATTTGTTAATGTTAATTTGTGTCTTCTTATAGTTTGACAAATATACTTTTCTTGCTTTAGCTCTTCCAGGTAAAGTTGTCAGCTCTCAGTATGCATACCAAAAGTCTTCCTAACTTATCAAAATAGAAATTTAATCCACATATTTTCATCAATTTCATTACAGTCATTATCTTTTATTTCAAAATAGACTAGTTTTAAAGCGCCTTACTGGTCTTGTGCTAGCTTACTCCAGGGACTCTTTCTTTCCAGTTTCCTTCCACAGTTTCATTCCATTTGGTATCTGTGGCTCAACATCTGGAACAAACATCATGTTTCTCTTTGTCAAACTAATTCTACATCTCATCATAAATCCCAATTGATAAGATACATTCATCTTTGCCAACATTAAAATTGCTTATATGTATTAAACAATTTCTCATAGGGAGCTTGTATCACCTTGTGCACCACATCATTTGGGAAAAAATATTTTCTTCCTGCCATATTTCTACATGTCTTTGGATGCTCTAACCTAAGTATTCAGTATGTTTGCCACTGTGCTTCCCTCTACAGCTGAGAGCAGACAAAAAAATTCTTTGTCTTGGAGTCTTTATGTGAGTCTTTTCATCTCCAATTCCAAAGAGTGAAGTGTGATCCAAATTCTGGATTTATCAATGACTTTTGTAATAGAAAGAATGGACCATTAAATGCAATAATTTTATATATTTAAAGTGCACGAACACACACACACACAAAAAGTTTTTGTAGTGATTTGAATGTATATGCAGTAGTTAAAAAACCTGAAACTAATTCTATTGCGTCCATTCTTTCTCTCATGCATACATAGAAATATTTAGCATTCTGGTGGTTTGAACCTGGCTGGAGACCAGATGCCCACCAAAGTCACTCTGTCACTCCCCTTTTCAGTTGGACAGGGGAGAAAATATATCTTGAGAGGCTTAGGGGTCAAGAAAAGGACAGGGAGAGATCAGTCAGCAATTAGTGTCACGGGCAAAATGGACTGAAGAGAAAAAAAAGCGTCCAATTTATTAAACAATACGACACACACAGTGAGACCAGAGTTGGATAATGAGAAGTAAAACCAGATCTTAAAGCACCTCCCACCAACCCTCCCTTCTTAGCAGACTGAATTTTATTCATGATTTTCTCTCTCTTTTCTCCCCCAGGAATGGCACAGGGCAGGGAGGGGAAGAGAGTGGGGGTTTTGGCCAATTCCTCACAAGTTGTTTTCCTTCTTAGAGGGGAATTATCACAGAATCACAGAATCACAAGGTTGGGAAAGACCTTTGAAGATCATCAAGTCCAACGAATCCTACCCTTAGCTAAATCGTATCCCTAAGTACCTCATCCATAACCATATCCCTAAGTACCCTTTTCTTAAACACATCCAGGGAAGGTGACTCAACCCCCTCTCTGGGCAGCCTGTTCCAGGCCCTGACAACACTTTCAGTAAAAAATTGTTTTCTAATGTCTAATCTGACCCTGCCCTGGTGCAGCTTTGTGCCATTTCCCCTTGTCCTATCGCCTGTCACCTGGCTGAAGAGACCATCACCCACCTCTCTACAACCTCCCTTCAGGTAGTTGTAGGTGGTGATAAGGTGTCCCCTCAGCCTCCTCTTCTCCAGGCTAAACAGCCCCAGCTCCCTCAGCCGCTCCTCATAGGATTTGCCCTCCAGCCTCTTCACCAGCCTGGTTGCCCTTCTCTGGACTCGCTCCAGGACCTCCATGTCCTTCTTGTGGTGAGGAGCCCAGAACTGGACACAGTACTCGAGGTGTGGCCTCACCAATGCTGAGTCCAGTGGCACAATCACTTCCCTAGACCTACTGGCCGCATTATTTTTGATACAAGCCAAGATGCCATTGGCTTTCTTGGCCACCTGGGCAGATTATTCCTCACACCCTTGCCCTGCTGCACTGTGGGGTCCCACCCATGGGAGACAGTCTTCCACAAACTCCTCCAACATGAGACCTTTGCAAAGGAGCTTCGTCTCTTCACCAACTGCCCCAGTGTGGGTCACTTCTATGGGGTGCAGCCATAGAATCGTAGAATGTCTCTCAGACTCTCAGGCCCAGACTGTTCCAGCCTTGTCCTCCATGGAGTAACAAGCCCTACCAGCAAACCTGATCTGGTGTACACCTCTTTCTTTTTTTTTCCCTGTCTCCCCACAGGCTTCAGGTTCTGCCAGAGGCTTGCTCCAACATGTGTCAAAGCCTCTTCTATATGCCTCCACCTGCTCCAGTGTGGGGTCTCTCCATGGGCTGCAGGTGGGATCTCTGCTCCCCATCCTCTTCCGTAGGCTGCACAGGGGCACTGGCTCCACCATGGTCTTTTCCATGAGCACCAGCGCCCCCACACACCTTCACTGACCTTGGTGTCTACACAGTTTCTTACAGCTACTCACTCCCTACTCTGGTGACAAAAACCAGCTGCCTGTGTGGGTTTCTTTTTCTCCTAAATGTGATTCACAGAGGTGCTATGACTGTCACTGATGGGCTCAGCCTCGGTCAGTGGTGGGTCTGGCCTTGAGTCCAGCTAGTGTTTACTTTTTTGGGCCTGGGGGAAGCTTCTAGCTACTTCTTGCAGAAACCATCCCTGCAGCCCCTCTGTCCTTCTCCATCAGAATCCTGCCATGCAAAACCACAACAAACATACGTAAAATATTTTTCCCTTCTATGACATTTATTATCTTTATTGACAGATGGTTGGTTAATCATTAATTTTTTCACTGGGATATAACCATATACCAGTTATTAAACATATACTATTCTTCTATTTTCTCAGTTCCACAAACTTTCCAATTCCTCCTCCTTGTCTTAAATTATTATGACTTTTCCCAGTCACTAATCTTCCCATGTTCTTTCATTTAGCCTTTTTGTTGTATACTATCTTTATATTGTTTCATTGTTCATATACCTCTTGGGCATGCAAATATTTCTCTTCATATATTTCTCTCTTGTATCTTTTCTCTCAGCTCCTTTATCAGTATATATTTGTTTAATAACTACTAATTATACAAAACACATTGAAAAAATAACTTTAAAGGACACAGTGTCATTCAAAATCCCTTACCAAATTAGAAGATTTAGTCTCTGAGGGGAGAGTACCAGATGAATCTGTCATAATTATTTCAAGCCCTACACAGAAACATATGATTGCCTACCAGGACTTATTGCCATTGGTGTCCTGGCAGCAGTGTGTTCTACCGAAAACAGGATAAATGGGATTATATGAGAAAATAAAGAATAGGGGAAAAAAAAAAAAGCCCAAACTGACTCTGGTGCTGGAATAGGGTGGGTTTTTTTTTTTTTTTATTTTGGTGTGTGTGTGTATGTATGTATGTATGTTTGTTTGTTTGCTTTTTAAATTGAAGACTGGAGAAGAGAAAAGAATGAAAAATGCAGTCTAAGTACTCAGCAATGGTTTGGTTGTTCAGAGGAATTTTTTTGAGTTTTTCTTTGGTTGGTTGGTTGCTTGCTTGCTGGTTTTCCCCCCAAATATCTTTTAGCATGTAGTTTGGAACTATAATAAGCAGATAATGCACCAAAAATTGTATTTAGAAGATAATTGGCATATGAAGTTCTTATTTTTTCCTTCTTTATCAAAAGTATATTCATGTTCTATATCACTGATCTTTTTGAATATTAGGTTATGATTATTAATAATCTGCTCTGGTTTTAAATCGCGTATCATTTTCAGATATACACATAAAAACATATTATCAATAATGTGTGGTAAATGCTTAATCAGCTTTTTTTTTCTGGTTTAATCAGATATGATGAAGAATCCAAAAGCTACCTGGAGTATTAGAAATTATTTTTCTATTATTAGAAATATTTTTGTTAGATTATTCTCTGCAGAGAAACCACTGTTCTAAATCTCACTTTGAGTAGGGTTGCAGCATACAGTGTAATTATAGGTTCACTTTGATGTAGCTAGTGGCTACTGTCTATTATACATACAGAAACAGAGGGAGAGAACATGAAAAAGTTAATGTTAAAAGATTTAAATTATACTCTAAAGTGTTTTCACTCTATTAAAGTTAGTTCAAGCACCATCAATTTTATCTAAGCTTTTCATCTTGTGAACACTATTAGGAAGATTAATTAATATGGACAGGGAGTCAATATAAATAAAGACCGTGTAAATCATTTGCAATTTTGGGATAATGATGTCTTTATCAAAAAGAAGTAGGAGAATAAAAACTGTGACTAAAATACATGTAGACAGAGCAGCTGTCAATGGATGCACTGAAAGACCTGGATGGTAGTTAATGAGAGAGGAGAGGCATATTTATAATAACTGATTACTCATCACACCTGTAGAAAGCCAAATTAAACATTTATTCTAAGATTTTTACTATGTATATTTTTGCGATGTATATATAAAATTACTTAAAGCAAAGTAGTTAATATGAAAGTAATTGTAAGCCTGGAGTCTAAAGTTCATTTTTATGTCCCAAACCAGAGCTCAATGAGATATGTATCATCTAGAGATCATAGAAAAACATTCCATGAGTGAGACAATAGGTAAAATATCAGCTCTTTCACTGGCAAAAATATGAGAGAATTTTTCCCTTGAAAAAAGCTGATTTATATTACTCTGCTTATTTTACCTACACTTTTCACACTTTGCCAACTTTGGGGTTTTTTTCCTTCTCTGAAAACCTCTGCTTAATCTTGTTTATAATTGTGAAAGGAAAACACAAATCTTTGAGTCAGGAGTGAATTTACAAAGGCCCTGAATTATCCATAGGGCAGATTTGTGAACTGCTGGACATTCTATTATGCTAATTTAATACCCTTCTAAGGTTTCATGGCTGAATTAAAAAACATTTTGATATCATGTGAACATTAGTGGGCTTGTTTTCTTTTTTCTGCAGTTCATGTCAACAATAAAGCTTTTTTATGCATTCTAAGTTGTATCACATATGCACACATACAGATGTGTACTCAATGCAATTAGAATGTTAACTGATTTCTCAGTTGAAAAGCTAGGAAATAATGGGATAATGTGTGTCATTCTGCTTCAAAATATTTGCAGTTGTGTATAAAAAGTATTGATTTTTATTTTTTTTAATCCCATGCAATACTTTGTTCTTATCGTGCTGCAATTTCAATCATTACACAATTCGTTGCAGTCAGCTGTTGCACATCCAGGAGAAAGACACCAAAATTCATCAGATTTCCTCTCCTATCGCCAGAATGAAAACATTTTTGTGGTAGTTACCTCTTGTGATGGAAGTGACATACTGGATATTTTATTCTTTTTAGAATAGGAAGTAAATAATGATTTTACAGTAAATAGCTCTCAGGTCTGTAGTCATTTGAAATGTGATTTTTTTTCTTTTTAACTATTGTTTTGAGAGGCATAGATAGAAATCTGTTGTGATGCTGCTTTGCTGTGACACATCTTGTTGAAGAAATTTTATCAGTTGCAAAACAGCCAGTGAATATCTACATACAA
This sequence comes from Porphyrio hochstetteri, assembly GCA_020800305.1. Taxonomy (NCBI): domain Eukaryota; kingdom Metazoa; phylum Chordata; class Aves; order Gruiformes; family Rallidae; genus Porphyrio; species Porphyrio hochstetteri. Next base: position 48,893,372 of record CM036938.1, on the reverse strand, counting down.
ACCTTAAACTTACGAATATGTATTGAACTGCAGATTGTTGAATAGTAATAAATAACAATTATGAATGTTACACTTTTTAGTTGTTGTCTCATGCTTATCACATGATTAATTTATTTATTATAGACAATAGGAATAGTGAGGAAGAGGAAGGGAAATTATCTTATATATCTAGTAATTATCTTACCCAGTGATCTTGAAGACTTCCTTCATATTATTACAATTATTTTCCATGATTTTCTACCCCCTGAGTAAAAGTGACATGTAAATGAGTGGAAAAGAGAATGAAAATGGTCTTCTTTTTCATTATAGGTGTTTGCCTAATTACTGTGAACATGGTGGTGAATGTTCACAGTCCTGGAACAATTTCTACTGCAACTGTGCCAATACTGGTTACACAGGAGCTACATGTCACTATCGTAAGTCTAAGATATTTTCTGACTACTTTTATTTCTGATGGGATTTTTTCATTCAGAAAGATATGAAGTTTTATTGACTATTCATATTAGAGGATTTTTCATTCATATAAATATTCATAAGGAGGGCCTTGACAATCTAAAACATGTAGCAGCAAAATCTCTTTGAAAGTTCTGATGTTTCTCTCTTGGTTTTTCTTTTCATAATTTACACAAGATGGTCAGTAATATCCTCTTTCATGCATATAATCCCACTTTTCTGAATCAGTAAATAATTCAGACATGTGTTTAATTTATCTTTATTCATCACAACAATTAATATTATTTGTGCTGACTTAATTCATGTGTAAAGGTAATTACATGCTATGCCCTCAACACATGTTTATTTAGTTTACTGAAGCAGGGAGTAGATTAGGAGAAAGAAATAAAATATATAAAAACTAAAGCCCCCTAACTTCCACAGGAGACGCTTTACATTTGTACTGATTTAAACATCTTCTGCTATTCATAGTCAAAAACGCGTACAAAGCCTTCCAGGTTGCTTGTAATTAATACAATGTATCTATGTTAATCTTTATTGTATCTTTATTATTAAAACTACCTGGGGATATAAAATGAAAGGTGCTCTCAGTACTTTATTTTGGTGATTTAAATTATGATTTCAGATCAAGAATCTAAGATCCTTTTTGGCCGTGTTATCACATGGACGTGCAATTTCAATAGAAAAAAATTCCCCATTGACTTCTCAATGAAACACTATTTATATTATAAACAAAGAAATGTTACTGATCTCATATGTATAGTACCAAATTCATAGTAAAATTAATGAATAACACCTTTGTCATGTTTAAATTTAGCTGGTAGCATTTACTGTAAGGAACCATAGAAATCCATTTGAAAATTTGTAAGTTGTACATTTTCAATATTTTTTAGAGTAAGCAATCTCAATGAATTGCTTATCTTTTTGATAGGTGTTGCCATGTAATGTCAGTAACCATTAAGCAAAAAACTGCAGAGTTCAGAGTCTTCCAAAAATTTTTAAAAACAACACTTCTTTTTGAGTACTGTACTGTACTTCATAGCTTAAAAAAAAAACAGACAAAAAATACACAAACAAACAAAAAAAACCCACACCAACCCCCCGCGTTTATATAACCCAAAATCTTCAAGACTGTCAGTAATTATTATATAGGGTTGTTTTTTTTTTAAAAATTTGTATAAAACTCAGAACATTTTTACTCAATCTAAGTGAGTGTTTGGAATTTTTTATAAAAACTGATAAAACACACAGTCTAATTTTGAAAACAAAAATCAGAACAGTATGATTTCTCAATAGCAATATATTAGTTAAAGACAAGTTAGGTTTATGTGGTTTAGCTGTGGAATTATCATTAGTGGTTCCTGTCTGTTCAAGTATGTAAGTCCTTTCTCTCAGGTTTTGATCTTAAAGAATTCATAACAGACTTCTCTTTAGACCTTGCCTGATATAAAGTATACATGACATGGGACAGAGCTCCTGTCATTTTGTCTTTGTTTCTTTAGATCTTTTACTGCAGTCTCTGACAAGTTATTTGCGCTTCTATTTAAAAAGGGAAGAAAATAAGAAGACTGAACACCAAAAAATAGCAGAAGACAATCAGAACACCTAGAAACACTGTCTACCTTCTGTTGTGTGTAATAACAACAAAAATCTGATTTGGTTGGGGTAGTTAGTGATTGTTTCACCAAAATCTGATTACCAGAGTCTAAGTAATGCCCTTGATATTCACATTACTTGGCAGTTTTTACAAGCATTTACTCACTCAGATTTCATGGTTTCATCCCTGAAACACAGAAGAAAATGCTTGAAAATGCCCTTTGTGATCTCTCTGATAAATAAAACCACATCCGCTTTACAAATTCAAATGAAAGTAGCTTTGATTATGTCATTTGTTCTGTATTCTTAGCAGTGAATGTACACAACTTATTTTGCCTATTGACAGGCTCCACACGCTTTTTTATAATACTCTGAATAAAATGTAAAATTATGCCATTAGAATTGTGATGGAATGTGTTCTTTTACAGCCATCTATGAGCAATCATGTGAAGCCTATAAGCACAGAGGGAACACTTCAGGCTTTTACAATATTGATTCAGATGGAAGTGGCCCCTTGGGACCGTTTCTTGTATACTGTAATATGACAGGTGAGGTGATAAACTTCCTCAACTCACAGCTGCGTCTGTATGCATGCTCATTATATTGAAACATGAGTTATCAAGTAAGAAACCTCTGTAACTCTTAAGTTTAATGTATACATGCACAACAAAATGAAGGTGACTCCTTAGCTCAGAATATTGGGCAAATAATTAAGCAGAGAAATTAGAATAATAACAGGATTCAGGCTGTGAAGCTAACACTGTGTTCCTGTTGTGCTTTGCATAAATGGCACATGTATTCCATATGGAGACAATGTCGTAGTAGTTCATTTTTGGGGAGCAGCTTTGTTTTCATTGAAATTGCAGCCTCTCGAGGACATTTAAGGAAATGAGAAATAAGTTACATTTTATGAGAAAATTGCTGATTTTTTCCTGTTAGCTTTTGGAAAAATTGTAATCCAGGACTGCCCTTTGTTATGAGAAATACAGAGATTAAGCTTAATTTTTTAAACTGCATTGAATTTTTTTGAGAATACAAATGCAACCAGGGAAAACTCTCACAGTCTCATTTTCAGGTACCTTGCTTCCTCTTCAAGAATTAGTTCTTTGAATCTGGCCAGTTATGCCACCAGACTTGGTTGTCAGTCTGTTTTTTAACAAATGGGTTGATGTTCACTATGTATGCCTATTAGTTTATGTCCTTTGAAGGAAGCTTACATCTAAATGGCTTTTTGAAATTTATTATTGTTTTATTTGTGGCTGTTCCCTTTTCTTAGCCTCTATTTATTTGAATTGCTTTCCGGACAAAATGATGGAAGCTCTATTTATTTGAATTGCTTTTTGGACAAAATGATGGAAATGCTTTATTGTTTTATGTGACATAAATATATTTTTACACAGTGATAACTGTTTAAAAGACTGAGTAAGCTATAGTTCATTGTGGTTTAGATATGTCCTAACTGTTGAGAACTTGACTTAGAAACCTTGTCATAAGATTTTGATCTTGATATATATACAATTTGTTGTCATGTAAATATCTTGAGAAACTGGCAGGACTTTGTCTACTGGTGACACTGGTTGATTTTCACAGCAATCTAAAGAATGATTATTACAGGTGGTGAAATAATAGGATTCTCATCATTTCAGTTTGTACAATTTAACTAGTCTCACTATGTTAGTGCCTGACTTTGACTTTTACAGGGAACTGTGCTACCTCACAGTGGGAACACTTCAGGTTGGCACACGCCCTTAAAAAGAAATAACCTAATGTCCTGTATGACTAAAAGAGATCAATGAATCATGCAGAAAGAGGATTTTTTTTTTTTTAAAGTTTGTATAACCCTCTAAGGTACAGTGTGGTGTCTGATTTATCCTTGTGTGTCCACGAACAGCTGTTACTGTTTTCCTCAGTCACTCCTTATTCACCAAATTAAGCAAACATCATTGATCAGTTCTTCATCTCGAGATGCAGCCTGACAGGATGAATCTTCTATATTTGTTTTGTTCCCAGTTTCCTCATGACTTGTATTCCCTTTTCCCACCAGAGGCAGGGAAGGCAGATGCCCACATTTCTTACAGCGTGTCTTGTCTTCGACATTCAAGGGGATCTATTTTCAGGCAGCTGGGGGAGGGAGGTGCCACTCCCTCCTTTTATTCTTGGAGGTCAGGTTTAGAATGAAAAGCCTACACTCCACACTACCAATTAAGATGACCAAACTTTGTGGTGACCTGTGTTTCCTCTTCTTTGCAAATTTGGGAGTGTGACGATGAGTCTGATAGCTGATCTGTTTATATTTATTTTTACATTCAGTGTAGCCTTTAGATACATTTGTCTGTGTACGTGGCATACACAAAAGGAAACCTGTTTGCTATATTTCCGGGCATATGCTTTTTAACACCATGAGCATGTACTTGATCAAATTCTATAATTTGACCAAAACCTGGTAACTAATGATAAAAAAATTAATAGACATTAATAGACTGTGCTAATAAGACTCCTTTTAATAGAATATTTTTAATAAGCATCTCACCTTGATATTTCCTTTATGTTTTCTGATTAATACCTGTCCTTTAAGTGACCATGAGTTCTTCCCTCTATAAATATCTTATAATGTCAGCCATGTGTGACTTGTAGGAAGCTATTGAAATAAAATACAGCTCTGGTAAAGAGTTAGAAATATTACTATTAGAATGTCAGAAATATTATCATCAACACTAGAAGCTGGAAAAAATAATAGTTCTCAAAATGCATTGGCCTTTAAGGTACAGGAATAGTCAATGTGAATCTAAACTTGACCTAGACTGAGTTTAACTGGAAACCTAGTCACCTCTACCTTTGAGTGGATTTTAGTCATGTTGGTCAGACTGTTACAGACTTTGCAAGTGGAAGTTGAAACAGAACTAAGCTCAGTGCTTCCCTCTTCATAGGTGAGAGATTCTGACAAAAGTACAGAACTGCAGAATCACAGGAGACTTTATCATCCACAAATATTTAGGGCCATTTATGTTTGAAGACTATGGAGAGAGTAATCTCTGTACTCCCAAACAGACTGCATGATGTTCTATTTCTTTGTATACAAACTATAGAACATAGTAACCAATGAACTACAGTCAGTCGTTTCACCTTTACTGTATTTCAATGTACAGGAAAATTGTTTTTCTAGGCTTTTAAAGTAATACCCTCATATAAGAATGTAAATGTAATATAATTTTTAGTTCTTGATTTGTGCTGTTTTGCACTGAATACAGTTTTTACAATTAAAAATGCTTTCCATGAATGCTGTAGCAAGTTAGAAGATTTTTAATGAAAGTATATTTGCGAAGTATCGATATAATTGGAAAACTATTGAACTGTTTGTTACTTAGTGTAAACAACATGACTTCAAGTTGGAGAAAATCTGTTTCACAGCAGACTGCACAGCTTAGCACATAACTTTTATAAGTGTATAATATATTGTTTCTTATTCAGCTACTGGAATTATATGTATATTTATCATAGAATCAGAGAATCGTAGGGGTTGGAAGGGAGCTCGAGAGATCATTGGGTCCAACCCCTCTGCCAAAGCAGGCTCCCCAGCTCATATTGCACAGATAGGCGTCCAGACGGGTCTTGAATATCTCCAGAGAAGGGGACTCCACAGCTTCCCTGGGCAGCCTGTGCCAGGGCTCTGTCACCCTCACTGTGTAAAAGTTCTTCCGCATGTTGGTGCAGAACTTCCTGTGCTCCAGTCTACAGCCATTGCCCCTTGTCCTGTCTCCACAGATGACTGAAAAGGGGTTGGCCAATTCCCCCTGCATCCCACACCTGAGATATTTATAAACATTAGTAAATTCCCTCCTTATTCTTCTTTTTTCAAGGCTGAACAGTTCCAGCTCACTCAGCCTTTCCTCATAGGGGAGATGTTCCAGGCCCTTAATCATCTTTGTAGTCCTCCTCTGGACTCTCTCCAGGAGGTCCCTGTCTGTTTTATACCAGGGAGCCCAGAACTGGACACAATACTCCAGGTGGGGCCTTGACAGGGCAGAGAAGAGGGGGAGGATCACCTCCTTAGACCTGCTGGCCACATTCCTCCTGATGCACCCCACGATCCCATTGGCCCTCTTAGCCACCAAATATATGCAAGTCTTTTATTATGAGAACATTACTTCGGAACATATTTTTCTAGAATAATGTTTGGAGTGCTGAATATTTACTAGTGATTTAGAGGAAAAAAATCTTGCAGACACAGCTTCTGGAATAATATTTTGGCCAATTTTTGCATGTCTTCAGCTTACATTAATCATATGGCCTGTCTACACAATGCAATGAAATATATAGCTGACTTGCCTGGCAGTATCTGAGCTAAAACTTGGCCTTAAGATTAGTATACCTATTTTAGGGAAACGCAGCTCTCAGTTCTGAACTAGTAATTCGGCATGTTACGAAGTCATGTGGGTAAACTTTGATGGGTACTCCAAACTACTATTACATCAGGTATTTTAAAGAAACTTTCTATTGAACTTTGGTGGCGGTGATTCTTCGTCCTTCACTAAATACAGGTTTTGAGTAGTACTTCAAATAATGTCTACAATTTAATTTTGGATGGATAGAAAAGCTCACCTTCATGTAATCTAGTGTTTATAGTAAATTCAGTATTTGCAAGCTATGTTTGCTCTTTGTATAATAGAAAAATGCTATAGGCCATTTTCTCACACATAATAAAATAATTCAGATTATACTGATGTATGTAATGTAGCTAGAACCTATGATAGAATTTAATGTTATTTTATAAACAATTTAAACCAGGGAAAAGTAACAACAGTAATTCTTATTTCTCTGTATTCTCTCATTGTAATTTACTAAGTAAACTATATCTTACTTCAGAGACAAATACTTGGCTGTCAACACTTACTGTTTCCTTATTCAATAATCATAACAAGCAGAATACCCATTGCAGTCATAGTATGATAATCTACTGATAAATAAGAATGACTATTAATTGTTCTAATTATTTCGAAGTGGTCTGTGCCTCTGCTTCATATGCCCAAAACCACCTTTTGTTCTGAAAGAAGAGACCTTGAATTTTGCTTAATTTCATCACACATTCTCTTTCCATTACTGACTTACACAACAATTGTTTCTTTGTTACTTTTCACATGTGTTTTCAAAGATACAACATGGACAATTATACAGCATAACAACACCAACTTAACCAGAGTTAAAAGTGCTAATCGAGAAAACCCACACACTGTGTTTTTCAAGTACTCTGCCAGCCTAGACCAGCTTCAGGCTACAATTAACCATGCAGAACACTGTGAACAGGAGTTTGCTTACCACTGCAAAAAGTCAAGGCTTTTAGATAAGCCAGGTAAGTAAAGCAGATAAATCTTATTATGTTGCATAATGCATTTTATTTTATTGGCTATTAAAGGCATTTCTTTCAAGGTTATGGCATTTAGCTGCTATGGAGTTTGAACTACTTCAGATACCTAGTAATCGAACTTCTATAAGTTGCCAAGATATACTTGAACCAGAAAAACACAAAAGTCACTTTACAATGATTGTCATTCACAGAACGAAATGTTCTCAAAGATAATTTCTCTCATCAGTTTTGGATTTTTGGTGGTTTTTTTTTTTTTTTTTTTTTTTTTAAATTAACAGAGATTATTATTAATAGAACTTCTCTTGATCTGACTTCCAGGGATTTTTAAATTTTAATGAAGGAATTGCTGAGGAAATACTTTCTTAAAAGAGCACAAATTAGTGCACAGATATCAGAATTATATCACTGAATATTTCTGAACTCTCATTGTGCATATTGCAGGTGCTTGACATTTCTAATGTCCAATGTAAGCATTCATAAAAAAAGCACAATTTTAAAAATGTGAATTATGGAAAAATGTATTTTTTTTAAATAAAAAAACCTGAATGGAGGTCCTCTAGTATATATAAAGACCTAAGTAAAGTAATCATCTTTAGTTTTAACATTCGCTGACACAGAGATGGCACTATCTGCTTACTGACAGCAGACTTTACCATGAAAATCCATTCTAAGTACTACACATAACATGGAAGTAAAAAAAAATGTTGTTATTTACTATTTTTCAGAAAACTAAATGAAATTGTTTGACTTATCCACTAGAAATTCTGAAACTGCTCAAATTGATTTCTCTGCATTTGTTTCTACAAAGCAGAGAAGAGGTCTCTGAATGTTAACAGCCTCTGGTTCTGTCTCTAAACTCTTTCCTTACATATTCTTTTTAAATATGTCATGGACATTACTGGACTTAGACTAAAATTCACTCTCAGCACAAACAATATCTGCTTGAAAATACCTCCACAGCATAATAGGTGAACCTACTGCTTAAGATGTCCTACCATGTCCTACAGTCATTTGTGCTAATCTAGCTAAAAATTAAGATTTTGAATTCTGGGAGTAAATATTCAGTCATAGTAACAATAGAAACAGATAAAGTTCCTGGTAGAAGCAGCAAATGTCCATTTGTAGATATAGACTGCTCCATGCTTTTGAAGGGTTAGGTGTCACCTACAAGGAGAAAGAAGATGATGGAGTTTTTTTTCAAAATGTATGTGCTGATACTTTCTTTCAGGGAATACAGTGACCAGTGCACCTAGACTATCCCCTGAAATAAATGTTTTCACCATCTGAACCGTATCAGCAGCAAACATTAGGAGTTTAGACAGTCTGCAGCAAACAGTATGAGTTTATACAGTCTTAGAATCACGGAATCCTAAATCACTGCATGACTGAGGTTTGAAGGGATGTCAAGAGGTCATCTGATCTACACCCCTGCTCAAGCAGGACCAGCTAGACTTGGTATCTCAGGACCATGTTTAGCTGACATTTGAATTTGTCCAAGGATGGAGACTTAATCTTAACTCCAGTGTCAAGTCACCCTCACAGTAAAAAAAAGTTTTCTAGTGTTCAGAAAGAGCATCCCATGTACCAGATTTGAAAATTTTAAGGTCATGTCATACCATTAAATACTTCCTTCTTTTATCTCCTGGATATCAGAGAACTGGTGGGAAAAAAGAGGAACTAGGGATACTCTCTTGCTTTCATGCCTTTTTTGTTCAAGATGTATCTTTCAGTTAAAAGTACAGACAGAAGACAGAATATCTTACTTGTTGTCTCTGAAAAGTGGTGATTTCATAATTAAAATTTACCAAAATATCTAATTCTGTGTTTTAAGAGCTTTTCAAATGTATTTTTCACCTATTTTTCGTGAAACATAGTTTCCAGCTTGCTCCAGTAAGTATGCATTCTAACTTTTATTTTCTTGGTGACACATTGTACCATAAACTTTAGACGTTTAGTTTGTGGGGTTTTTGGGGGTTTTTTGGGGACATTTCAATTGTAAGTGTGCGTTATAGTTAAATTTTACAGGATGCTCAGCCTACTTAGAAGAACTCAGAGAACTACATAAGATTCAGCTTAGAATACAAATTATTTAAAAATATTAGGGAAGTTTTAGAAGGTGATCTACTTTGAAATTTTGGACTTGCTGACCTAGTTGTTATTTCATCTACTCAGCATCTGAAGATAGCCTTCTCCAAGTTTTACTTTTTAAGCTCATCTTTATGTATTTGCTTGCTGACTTCTCTGCATGTTTCTTTGAGTGATTTTATAGTAGACTTAGAAAACAAACAAACAAAAAGCAGTCAATCACATATAGCTAATAAATGGAGCATACCTGACACTGAGCAAAATTCAAATGACATTTTACTGAAATAAGTTTGTTCTCTTTCATTTATTACGAGCACAATGAAATATCAGAATTTGAAATGCAAATAGATACATTATCAAATTGCCTGTGCAATTTAATCCCTCACATTTCTACTAGCTATAATCTCCATTAGCTATGCCTAACAAGTAGAAAATTTCATGATCGTAACTTGAAATATGTTTTAGAACACACAGTCCGTGCAGAAATTCTTAACTATTTTAAGAATACATTATGTTCAATCAGTCTGGATAGTATTCGCAAATGATGTCATTAAAGAAGTCACCTGCCAATACAGTTACGAGATCAGTATGAAGAAATCACTAGACATTTTAATTAATAGCTTTATTTTACTTAGGCAATATTTTCTGCCAAAGCAGAGATAATAATCTGGGCTAATTAGTATGAAATTGCAGCATTTCAGTAAACACTCTCTCTTCACCGTGCTGTATGAACAAATAACTGAGACCAGCTTTTAAACATACCCTAATGTCCCTAGCTAAAGACTGGGAAAATTAATTCATGACTACAATATAAAACTAAGGCATGCTTTTGAAACAGCAGAGATCTTCTGCCTTTTGCAGTCTTAGGTGTTGGAAGCTTTTTAAAGTGTTGTCTGATAAATTATTTATAAAATGTCTCTAGGTTTTCTTCTTCCTGTGATGGCTTGCAAACACAGACACTGATATTGGACATTGATGGCATTATGCAAGTTTGACTTTTCCAGAAACTGCTCGCACTGTTTTTTGGCCTGCTGGGCCAACAGTTGTGTGGTAATGAATGCTGTCAATATGTTTACGATCTGAGAGACTGCCAGCGTAAGAGACCTCTTATCTAACAGTGAGGTTTAACAAGCAACAGTAGCTGTAAGTAAAGTTGAGTCTAGGATAAATTCCAGCTTCTTTGTAGGGACATGCTAGTGAAATAAGCATTGGAGATCCAACAACAGGAAAAAGAAGTAAAATTATTAGAAAAACTCTCTAATTTAACAGTACTTGATTCCTTCTTATGCCTTGACTTTCATGCATGGCATCTATCACCCTTCTTTCTCATTTGAGATGCTTTATCTTTATGCTTCATATCTTCTAGCTATTATCTGTTCTGTAGATATTTTTCATTGCTGTGCTTGCTTGGCAGCATCTTTTAGCTTAATCTGCAGTACTGTAACACTAAGGAAACATCTAGTTTTATCATTTTGCTACAAACAATGCTGACTGAATGCACCACAAAGAGACATAATAGTCCTGGGAAACCTGACTTCTGCTCACCAGATACATCAACTTGCTTATGAGAGTGCCATTAACATGATTTCCACTGTCTGTGAATATATAAATTCTGAATCTGCTGTCTGTGACCTAACAGCTGTCTGTGAGCATTTCTGATTAACACCACTATTCATCTGCTTAATGTTTGTCACAGATATGGACAGTACTACTCTGTAGTATTCTTCGTGGCAGGATGAGTCCATTTCTGCACAGTTTTGCTGTAACCCTTCTCATTCTATTGCTGATAGTTCTGTGATCTGGAATTGATCTTTACTTGGGAATATAAACTACCTTGATTTTTAGGGCGATGGTATCTCCGTTTTCATGGACCATTTTAAAATGAATTATATAAATGGACTGCTTAAGATAAATGATTCTAATATCATGGCTGGCTGAGCTAGGGACTGTGAGTTCCCTTTTCCACTAATGCAAGCAAAAACCTGTGACAATCATTTAATACCTGATAATGAAGTATTAAAATGAATAATTACTCATCAAGTAAAGGTAGCAATATATTTTTTTTTCCCAATTGTTTAATGTTTTTAGATTTGAGGCATGAATTTTCTCTGTTTAACATTTTTGAAAATTGTTTGTATGAGAAAAACTGGGAGAAACTGAAGGCAAGAAGGGACTCTGATTTTCTCTAACCTACCTTTCAGATGGGATGCCACTGAGCTGGTGGATTGGAAGAACCAATGAAACGCAGACTTACTGGGGAGGTTCTTCTCCTGCTCTGCAAAAATGTGCTTGTGGATTAGAAAGGAGCTGCATTGATTCCCAGTATTACTGCAACTGTGATGCCGACAGAGATGAATGGTGACTTTTTACTCTTGCTTATGCACAGTACTTTTTCCTGGAAAGTAAATAAACAAACCATACAGACCTTAGCATATTTAGGACATCAAGGCAGTTGTAAATTTAAATTACCATAGTGTGACCTGCTTCTTTGATAGAGAACAAATTTTCTTACAAAATTATAACTAGGTACTTTAAGTGTTATTGCTAATTTATTTACTCTGAATTCTGGGGAGGGTTTAATTTTATACAGAGATTTTCTAGTTTTGTAGTATAATACATACATATGTTAAGACATTAGCTTTGCTCTTTAGTACAAATTCAGTTGTTAATCTTAGAATACTGTAAATAATTAAAGATAACAAAAGGTTTGTCTTTTTACCCCTTTTTCTGTCAACTACAACTTAGATAATATGGAATCCTATTGAAAGGGGATGGAAGGATTTCTAAAATGTAGCTCTTCCACTAGTTCTTGAACTTCTCTAATGGTATTTATGATCCCATTCAAATAAGTAACCTGTTACAGTGTCAAATCTGAACCTGAATTCTCATTTAAGAGGGTCCGATATTACTTTCCAATAGCTCCAGTGCACTATATGACTTTGGAAAGCAGACAGGGACTTCTCAAATGGAAGCTTTTCTTTGAAGAAAACTTTAAGCTTTTAAACTTGTAAAGCATATTTAACTTAGGCAACTTATCTGATTCAGAGGGGAGGTTAATATATACAATCATAGAATGGTTTGGGTTGGAAGGGACTATAAAGATCAGCTAGTATGTTAATAAATGTATCAACATCTATTTCTTTAAAAAATAGAAATATGTAAGGAAGGTACTTAGGAACATCTTTGTGTTCACTAAAAGAATTAATACATTATTTTCTCCTCAAAATAGATATCTACCCTCCCAAAGGACCAACTAATCAATTTAATCAGAAAATGCTTATTCTGTCACAAGCGAGGAACTCAGCAGATACAGAAATTAAAATACTATAAAGGGTTAGTCAAACAATGAATCTTCACAACCTTCAAAAGTTTATATAGGCAAAGAATTTGCATCTGCAGTAAAACTCAAAGACATCTGCTGTTCTCATTCCAATAAAGAGATTAAATAAATACACAGAACACTAGGAATTTCTCCATTACTGTGCTGTAGAAAACGTCAATTTTTGATTCCCAACAGTAAAATAAGTGTTAAATAATGAACGCATTTTGAGAGAGGATCTTGAGAAAGTGCTAGCATATATAATCAGTTTTTCATTCATTTAGTCTTTCCTCATATACATAGCTTGCTTTATAATTGTAACATACTTGTAAATAGAGGATGACATGCATGTCTTTGAGTAAATTGCATATGTTTATATTACATTGAAAATAAAATTACTCCTGTTTTATATTTGTATGTATCTACATTTGACTTTTTAATTTCTATTTTAAATGGAGACCTGTCCCAGCAACTCAAATGTTATGTTTATACTCATTTTGATAGTTGTGTTTGATGTTACATTTTGTTCCCTAGAGAGTACTGGTGTGAATCAATTGACTCAGTACTGTTAATAGGGTAGAAAAAGTACATAGAAGCTGTGCTTTTTTAAGAGAGTTTCTGAGCACAGAAAACGAGCTAAACATAGTGTTGTCTTTAAAAATATCTTTCTGATTTTCCATTTTCACAACGAACTCTATCTTATTTCATAGATTCATAAATTAAAGTCTAAAGTTCCATGTTTGACTAATCAAAACCTTTAAATCTCTAAAAGACTAAAATAAAAAAATATTTTCAAAAATAATCTCTTCCTAAAGATCTACGATAATGTAAATCCTCTCTGCAGAAGAGGTAAGCTAGTTTCTATTTTCTTTCCCTTTATTTGCAGCAGAGATTTACTAAAGCAAACACTTTTGGTGTTTCAAGGTGTTTTTTCAGTTCTAAATTAGAAATCTGCAATGTCTCACCTCAGAAAAAAAATAACATTTTTAAAACTGTTTGCTTTGCATTCGCCACTTAAGAAAAAAAGTTTCCTGAAACAAACAAAAAACCAAACAAGCAAAAAGTACTTTTGTGTACACTGTTCTCAAGACAGATGAACAGAAATTATATATAGGGAAAGAGATGGAGCTGTTATTAAAGATAAGTAAGGGAGGAGAACCCCCTTCCCCACTAATTTAATTCAGCACAAGAATGGAATCTCTTTCCTTTGTCTCAATACCAGTGCATGGTGCATGAAGAGACGGGATTGCTAAACCCAGCCACGTTCCCAAAGAAACCTGGCTAGCTTTGCTGAGGTGTGGCTCTCATATCTAATCACTGAGCAGTATGATTTCCAGATTGCCTCCCCTCTCTGAGTTACAACTGTTGTCTCTTTGTCCATTAAAAGGAAGATCAAATATAAATGGACTCAATGGATAGACCAAATTTCCCAGAATAATCCTTCATGACTGAATATTTTCATGGGTTCAGGAGAAGCAATTTTAGAGTGAAAACTAGCACTTATGAAATTTAGAGATTCAGTTCTGATAGTAAGTGAACAAACATTTTTAAACAAGGGGTTTGTTCTAAAGATTACAAGTATTGGATGTATGCTCTGAGTGCTAGGTTGCATATTTCCTTTTATATGAGTTAAATATTTGCAGCATACACTGCTATTCCTATACGCTCAACATGACTTCAATGTTTTCTCAAGGTGAAAAAACTTAAACATACTTGGATGTTATACTCAGCCTTTTAACATTCCAAAATGAAGAAACAGGTCATTATAGATACAGTATGCCCTCAAGCAACATAAAATTACTGACATGGACAAATATGTTAGCTTAGGCAGCCGGTTTATGTGTTTTCTCAGCTTATGCAGATAAGCACAAACATAAAACTTTCCGTTCACCATGACAGTTTCCATCCTGTCAAATGATCAATACAAAAAGATACATATGTATTCATAGTTGCTCATATTACCCATAGCTATGCAGAATTTTTTTTTTTTTCCAAGAATTTAATTCTTTCCCTTTCCCCAGCAACGCACCAAAAAAAAATGAAACGTTTATCAGAAACATTTAGGAGAGCTGTGGCTTCCATTTTACCTTTTCAGGACTAATGATACGGGATTCCTCTCCTACAAGGATCATCTACCAGTGACTGAAATTGTGATCACAGATATTGACCGGCCAAATTCTGAAGCGGCTTACAAACTGGGGCCTTTGCTTTGCCATGGTGACCGTAAGTAACAACTGCAGAGATTTGCTAAATATCAGTGGGGTTTGTCTGCAGTAAGTGTTTTTTGCTAAACAGCCTGAGACACACTTTCAAAAATTTGATCCAGTTCTTTTAGTAATTAGAAAGGAGAAAGAGTGGCCATGAATTTTACACTTTATCTGGTGGAAATAAGAGTAAAATTGTAAAGATATATTTTTGATTATACACATCAATAGTGTGTATAGTATAGTTTTCAACCAGATATTTTGAGTACAAATTCAATTTGAGTTAAGTTACTAATAAAGCGTTTCATCAAGGGGAATCATAAATGGTTACCCTATTTTGGAATCAGCATGCTCTTCACTAGATACACGTCTCCATCACCAAACCTTATGCATATTAACTCCTGTGAATATTCCTGCAACTAGTGAAACTATATCATGGAAGATTAATACAGCATATGCAATATATAGTTCAAAATTTCAATTCCACAAAATAAATTAAAATTTAGTAGAGATATAATTAAAAATATATAGTTTGTATGTCCTGAATACCTATGTAGAAAAAAAAAAAAAAATCATGTATGAAGAAATCATTTAAAGATAATGAGATAAGTGCCAAAATGGATACCTTCTTAAAGATTTGTGATGGCATTTTTGATTTCATTAATTTCCATCTTCATTGGTAAACAAACCCCCAAAGTTGTTTCAAGTTCATGAATACACTGTTTTACAAAATCCTATGGCTGCTGCTGTTTGTAATCAAACGTCAAGAGAAACAATGTCATACAAAATCCTAAAGATTTTAACTGAAGAGTTTGAATGGGTAGGATTTTTTCTACAGCTGAGTAAGGGATTAAAATATTTAATAAATTGAATTTATATACATGATATGCTACCATATGAGTTTTCATGAACTTCACTATTGTTTTAAATAATTGCAAATTACTATTTTTGTTCAGTATGTGATTTTACACCTTCATCATATTATGTGTTTGTTTTTCAAATTTCTTTAGCCATTATGAATAAGAGAAAATGAATACCAGTAAAGAAGTACTGATCTTTACTTTAGGCTCACTCAAGGGAGTGCATAGATAAATAAAAATAAATTAGCATGTATTTATTTTTGTGTCATCTCTGCTTTCATTCCTGTGACTCGTCAGGGTAATTATGACTGGAAAATTTGTTAACAGATGTGTGTTACAGCAGTACTTTCTAATTTTCTTATGAAAATTTATAAGACACGAAAAAAAATCCTGTTGGGTGCTTCCTTTCCACTTGTCTGATACCTAATTGTGAGCTGATTTTTTATCCTACCCATCAAAGAACATGATGTTATGATATAATATTGTGATATAACTCATAGTGGAAAGGACCTAAAGAGGTCTCCTGCTTACATCAGGATCCACTGTGAACTCAGATCAGGTCTCAGGGCTTTGTCATAATGGAGCTTGAAGCTCGTATGGATGGATCCCACAGTGCTTCTCTGGGCACCCTGCTCCACTATTTCACTGTCCACATTGAGAATTTCTTTCTATTTAGATCAAGCCTCAAACTCTGTTGTTTCAACTTATACACATTGTCTTTGATTCTCACACCTGACACCAATGCAAAGAATCTGGTTTTGTCTTCCTAATGATTTCCCTTTGGGTTCTGGGGCCTGGTGTTAGGTCCCTCACAAAACTGTCCCTTCACCAGGTTGAACCAGCCCTGGTCATTAATCATGAAGGGCAGGAAAAGTGCTCAAGAGTCTAAAATGTAGCTGCTCTCCACTGTGGCCAGAGATAATAAAAACAGGGACATGGCAGCAATGAAACAGTTATTGACAGCTTGTGTAGTACTAGTAAGTGGGGAGAATTTCAATTTCACTCACTATGTTCCCAACTACTATTAATTATATAACCTGACCCCAATTATCTCAAATCTTAAAACATGGAAGTCAACTAGCTTCCCCGGGTGGATCATTAAAACATACAGACAGTTCTGACACACATTGACCTTCCTGCCTTTATTTGATGTTTGCTTAGTCTGAGTGATTGATTTGCTGCACAATTTTGCACTGATGCTACATGATCACAGTATTGCTAGACAAGCTGCTATAGAGAACTCGAGGAAAAGCAAAACAAGTCAGAGTCTGAAGGTCAGAAAAATATCTTTGTAATGTCAGACATTATAGAATTATACTTCAGAAGGAAGCAATTTGGGACTAAAATAATCTCAGTGAAAAGACTTTTCATAATATAACGGTTAATGGTAATAATATAGCAAAAACCTTTAAAAAGAACATTAACTTTGATTGTTTAATAAGAGTAGTAATACATTTTTTTCATCCATTTACACCATAAAGACAAAAAATCATAAATTGGCATTCTTTTAGTGGGATTGGGACTAAAATTTGCAAAAACAATACAGAATTTATGAAGGAGAAATTAATAAAAGATCACAGAATTTTGAGATAAATCAAAATGCAAGGTATTCAGTAAAACATCAATTATAATATATAATAAAATACTTAAATATGAAGAATCATATACATTTTATATTATGTATAATATATCATGCATCATGCATATTTCCTATTTATACTATTATCACACCATATTATCCTGTTTTATAGAATAATTATGTATTATATATCATAAAGTACATATATATTTTATATTGTATTTTATTAATATATTTCCTTATATAAAACACAGTTTTATATATTTCTAAGCTATATTCTTTTGTTTAGATCATTATTCTGGAAACGACTGCGTATTACTTACTAGCATTTTTTTTAATGATCTTTAGGTATCAGCAGCAGGTTTTCTAATGTTCAGCTCAGTTTTCCAGAGAATGTAAAAAGCCATGAGTTCAGTTCCTGAGTTCTACATGTTAAATTTCACACAATAAAAAACTGATGAAGTAGGTGTATACTCTCTTGTAAAATCAGCAATAGCACATTATTAGCCCTTTGAAGTGGACTGATATTAATATTTTTTTCTAATTTGAGCTTGAAGACACCCATGAGGGTCTCATTAAATGTGCTTTTAATGACATTTATTTTTTTCTGAACCTTTGGATAGGTGCAGAACATAAAAAAAAGGTTCTAGTAACAAATACCCATTTCTCAGAAGTGCTGTCAGACATGGAAAGCTGGATATTTTTAGATTCACAAGTGTTATTTGAGTACTCTCCAAAGAGATTATTGGTTCTTTCTGCTTCTGTCATGCTCTAAAACTAAATTACAAAATTCTATTTTCTAGGGGGATATAATTTCATTAAACATGGTTTTTGAGCTTTCTGACAGACATTAGTTCTTCAGAATAACTCATTGGTGTATCATATAAAAGTTTAGGGGAGAAGGTTTATTTGTACTTGTGATATACTTAGTACTTGTTAAATGATTCAAAACCAAAAGACCATTGCTTAAATAATATATTATGTGTAGGAAATATACTTAGAGATAAAAAAATATTTGGCTATGACACAGCAAAATAAGCAGACCCATAAATATTTTGCTGAACTGAATTGTCATAAACCATGTACTCCCTGACTAAGATTCCAAGTTAAAGTTACGTCACCAGGTACTTCTCAGAAGTCATGTGTCATAACTCAAATGCAGTCTGGCAGAAGTATTGTATTCTTCATTGCACTTTTCTTTCTCTTTTTCACTCTTTTATTTAAAATTGCATTGCTGGACTTAGTTTCTTTATGTTAGGTTTTAAGGATTAACTCTCTTCAATGAAATGTTTTACTTCCAGGAAACCAAACCAGATTTGCTGGAATAAAGCAGGAAAGTGTAACCTAATAGAAGAAAAATATTAGCACAAGGCATACTACTGTAGTTCTTTTTATGTCAAAAGATCCATTCAGATATTAATTTTTTTTCTCAGCATTTGTGATAGGGTTGTTTATATTCCTAAAGTGACAAAGTGCAATGAAAGTAATAATGATATTATAGAGGAATGTGGTCATTTAGAGAAATTAGACCACAGGATTTGGTGTCTCTCAGCTCTATACATCTAAGTAGTACTCCCCCCATTTCTGTCACCTTTAAAATATTTTACTGATTCATTTCTATGTTCCTTGTTCTGCTGTACAATACAGTATGTCTAATAAATCATATGCCAGCGCTGCTGGTATTAGATTGAAAAATACATCTAAATGTAATGAAAGTTAAGATTCAAATTAACCTATGTCAACTGACTAGGGTAGCAGAAAAAGTTTTGAAGCATATGAGGACAGAAGAAATCTTTGAACCATTAATAGAAATATGATGTTTTCCATTAAAAACAAAAAGAAAAAAAAAGGTATTTTATTACTCAAGAAAAAGCTAGGTGTTGATTAAATTCTAATAAACAGATTCAGCTACTATGGGTAGGCCATTAAAACTCTGCATCATTCAAGGGTTTTTTTTTCCATTCTTTTTGCAAGAACTGGCTGGAAATATTCATCTTTATCACCATAAAGTCCCAATAAGTATTAGAACATATAAACGCATCTAGAAAACTGAAAGAAAGCTAATGTGCCAAAATTATGTGTAATAAATGGGCAATTACAAACTGACAGCATCACACCTGGCCCAAAATAAAACCGGTTTTATAGATTTTGCTTAAATAAAACATAATATAAGGATAGTGAAGTGCATAATAAAGTTAATGTATCATTCAGCATGAGTTTATGTGAAGTAAATTTAGCAAAATTTTGAGGAACTTCAGTACTGGTAAAGGCAATTCTGATGAGGTGATATACTTGGAGTCTAGTAAGATATTTGATGTGTGTCACATACTTGGTTGAAAAACAATCAAAAGAAAAATGAAAAAAGAAGAAATTAAATGTAAAAATTTGACTGCAAAGTGATCATGGAATCAGCTAAATGCAAGTAGATATTCCATTCAATGAGAGTTCTCAGATTGCAGTTTAAATACACAAAAAACCCAAAAACAACACTGTGAGCTTTGGATAAGATCATTTATAGCCCAACTGTATTAACTGATCATAAATGATACAGTAAATTTCTAAGTTTAGCCAAAAAAAATCTGTTTCACCAATCTGTGGTAGCCTAAGAAATCAGGACACGTCTTTGACTGTTAATAACAGAAGTATCTGTATGCTGAGCATTCACTCCTTCCTCTTATTTAGCTCTATAATATTAATTAATTTTGTCCTAACCTCAGTCTAATCAACATTATTTTGATGCTCTTTACAGCTTCCTTCATAATCAAGAGGCTTAATCTGTGGTTATATTTTTACAGTATATAAAAAGGATATAAGGTTAAAGGATTTCATCAAAGAAGTTAAAATTCATCTTTAGTGAAAGCCTTTTATGATTTAATCTCTTTGCTAAACTCAGAAAAAATTTAAGATGATATGTTCAACTTTAGTTTCAAAGAGTAAGAACTTCCAAATAGTATTTGTGAAAGCAGGAGAGAAAATCAGAAATCTGGATTTGAAGCTGGGCCATGACTTGAGTATGTATGCATATATAAATGTATATATATAAATTGACAGTAAGGCCATTTGTGAATTTTCCATAAATAGATTTTTTTAATTGATTGCATATTTTTCCTTCCTTCCTTCTTTAAAAACAAGAATTGATTTGAGGAGTTTATACATTCTGTGGCATATCAGAGGTCAAACTAGATGATCACTGTTTTCCCTTCTGGTTTTTTAATCCATGAATTTCATAATAAACTACAGTGTAGCAGAGCTGGAAGTTGTGATACAGATGGAGCCACTGAACTCAACAAATTCTCAGAGGCAAACAGTTGCCAGCTGGTCAGACTTCATCACTTAGAAGCATAGATTTAGAAGAAGCAATTTACACAGTTCTCAGTAATTTTGGCCTCCTCTGTGCTGTGCTGGATGAAAGGTAATATTTGCATGTTACAAAACTGACAGAGCTATTTGGCATATATATAAAGAAATAGAGGTAACTAAAACATTTAATAGGTAGTGATGCTTTTCCTGATTGGTTTTGCACAGGAGTAAAGCAAATCAATCTCACCATCATTACCCACAGACATCCAAAATAACCCCAAACAAAACCCAATACCTACCCTCACAAACCAACCAGACAAAAACATTAGGATACAAGTAACAGATAATCACATAACTTAAGGATCAGTTTAAGAGACCAGATAGGGAGGAGCAGACCAAAGACAATAGGCAAAATCCTAGTCATCTCCTGGTAGTTTAACTGAGATTAGGTAACACAGTTGCCTAGATCAGATAGGTTAATAGGATCTACAATTTACAATGAGCATGCTTTCTAGAGTGTTAACTTTCTACATTAATACTACTCTGCACTTATAATCTGATCACAGTGACATTCCAGTGAAATTCAAAGATCTTGTGGGTGTACCAGAGACCAGAAGCTAGCTCAATCAGAGAAGAGCAGTCTTTGCTGGAAACTCTCTCCATACCTTTTAAGTCGTTTTGTAAATAAAATCCCTCTAAAAGGGAGAATAGGAGAAAGACGGAAGGCGCATCAAATGTCATCTTCACAGAGACTACAGCTGCTTTGAGAACACAAACAGTGCCTCCAGATTAACAGCAAGGTGCCTTAGCTATGTCAATCCATAAGAGATGGATAGGTTTTTTATGTGTTATATTAATTAGAGATTTGTTTTGTTTATGGCAGAAGGAAGAATGGTCAAAAACATGTACAGAAAATACTGTTTGGATCTTTCTTTGCCTCAGCACTAACTACCCCTGCTGGAGTTTTACACTGAAAGAATGAATTATGCAGTACATATATATATATCTAGAGGAATTGATGCAAATAACAAACTTGAAGATTGCTACAATTTGAAATTGCAAAATCGCTTTGATAGTCACCTTTATAATCTTTGTGAAATTAATTTATCTGGCTAATTTATCTGTCTTGATCTCATTTGTCTCTTTTTCACATTGCAGTTTCAAGTTGGTAAGATTAGTTGAGATATGTCCAAGTCTAAAGTAATATTTGCAATATAAATATGCTTCTATTTTATTTATAACAAACAGGATTTTTTTTGTTTGGTTATTGGTTGGTTTGGGGTTTTTTACTCATAGGAAGTCTGCAGCCTTACTAATAACATAAAATGCTAAATATTATTGATTTCCTAACTATATGGTTTTTGGCAGTTCCAGAAAACTAAGCAGGAGACTGTGAACCAAATAGTGTGAAGAAATTATTTTCCCACCTTGATTTAAAACAGCATGAGATACTTTATGATATACTCTTCATAGATGTATATTTAACCTGCATTATTGATACAGTAGCTTAACATGCATAAATCACACTATTTTCAGAACTGAGAAGTACAGCTAGATAAGGGAATACATGAAATTAAGAGAGGAAGAATAAATCTTCCTATCCATGCCCTCCCCGAAGGGTTCCATTCTGATTTAGAAAGATCATTCAAATGCTTCATTGAAGCTAATTGTATCATTACTGGACTGTTACTGCCACTATGGTCTCTCTTCTAATTGCTAGCAATGCTTTACCAATTTTGTATAAATTACTAGTATTAAAGTTCCTATTGTGTTTGAATTACTGGTAACAGCCAGCCCATTGTTTTTTAAATAGCTGTTATGTTCTTGAGTCATAACTGTGATGAAGCTTGCTCTGTGGGAGCCATGACCTGAAACAGTTGAGGAACACGGGCTTAAAATTGATCCTGATATGTAAGGCCTCTGCCTTCAGCTGACAGCACTTTGCAATGAACAGTAACTCCAAGGAACCCATCAGGCAACACAGGAGAGTGAGGTGCAAAGCTGCGCTTTCCTCACCCAGCCTGAGCCATCTGTTCACAGCTCTGCCCTACCATGTAGAAGCTGTCCTGATGGCTGCTCTTAACTTGAGATGGCTGGCGATACTCCCAAGTGGCAAGTGTTGCAGCCAGCAATTGCTGGAACATGTATGAATATCCTGCTATGCTGCTTTTCTAGGTGAGGGACCTGAACCTGATTAAACTCTGCTAAAAACTCAGGAAGAATAAGTGAATGGACTTTGATTTTACTTCACTGGGGTGGACCAGGCCTCTGTGCTTATTGCCTAAAGAAAACTCAAAATAGAAAAATATCTGTTTGATCTGGTAATTTTTTTTTTTTTTAGTAAAGTAGACATATTTGTCATGTAAGTAAGAATGTGTATGAATTTCTAAACTGCAGTCACATAAAGAAGAAAATACTGTCATAACTATCCTTTTCTTCCTTTTTTTTTTTTTTTTTTTTAAATTCCTTCCACAGCAATTACTAGCAACTGTATCATACATTGTGATGGCTGGTAAAATTTCACTGTACTACAACAATACAACAATAACAAGACCCTTTTCCCTGTTATGTGGAAAATATGCCTGTGTCATAGTTACAGTTTTTACAAGCTAATCTAGAATAAAGCTGCTGTGTTTGTTTACTTCATAAAAGGATACATCAGGCCCTAACTGAACTGTCTAGCCTTTTATTCCCCATTAATTGTTTATTGATCATCTGAACTGAGCACTTCAATTGCTCCTGTTGAATCATTTTTCTGTGTCTTCAAGGACCCCCACTTTTTGTTTTACAGCCTAACAGGGAGGCTTCTCTGGAAATTAAGACCTCACAACCCCTTCCTAGGTTTGGTCACTTTCCTTTGTTTAATAGGTTAGAAAATTCGTACCGGCAATATTAGATAAGTATATATATATACATATATATCTCAATAATTTTTCATTTTGACAACCAGGAACATTTTGGAATTCAGCATCCTTCAACACAGAGACATCCTACCTGCATTTCCCTACCTTCCATGGAGAGCTCAGCGCAGATGTCTCATTTTTCTTTAAAACTACTGCTTCCTCAGGAGTGTTTTTAGAAAACCTGGGAATTCAAGACTTCATAAGGATAGAGTTATACGGTAAGTAACATGGCTGATGGTTATTATTCATTACTATTTATTATTCTTGCTATTATTATCATCATCATCATCCTTATAACATTTAGTTGAACTAAATTAGAATTAACTTCAAAGGGAGATATTTAAAAACTGTTCTCTAGTTTTATTACTGTTACTACTGCCACTGGAGCTTTACCATTGCCCTCAAAATGCCAGACTTGAGACTACACAAATATACACTCAAAGATAATTTCTGCCCTAGAAGGTTCTTAATATAAGAGCACAGCAGCCAGCCCCTCACTGTTCAAACTATTCCTGTTTCCCTTGCTCACTGCATCCCTGCCACCTGTTTTCTTCCCTCCAAACTTTATGGCCAGGCAATATGTGTGGCTGCTGGAAAATTCATTCAGTCACAACACATGAGTCAGACATTCTGTGGCACAGTTCTCATGATCGTCTCAACATTAATTAATTAATTAATTAATTAACAGTTAATTATTTATTTATTGGCAAATACTCAAATCTTTATACTTTTACACATGAAAACATTTGTTGCACAAAAGGCAATGAAATATATAACTAAATTCAGTAAAACTATGAATGTCAAATGAAATTTTTTGTTTGGTTTATTTAGTTTTATATTGTTCATTAAAAGTTGTAATAATTGTATTATTTAAAAAAACCAAACTTGGATTAATTTGAAATGGTATGTGAATTAAAAATTTTTACACTTGATGTGTCTCAATTTTTTTTAAACTCTTTTTACCTTCAGATTAGATGGTTTTTAGGTTTTGGGGTTTTTTCCAAATCCATTGTGTTATGATACTTAAGTATTTTTCAGTGAAGGGTAGAAGTATTTACATTCTATTCTATTCTATTCTATTCTATTCTGTTCTATTCTATTCTATTCTATTCTACTATATTATGGGTGTCTTAAGTAAATTTGCAGATTATACCAAATTGGGAGGAGCTGTTGATTCTGTTAAGAGTGGAGAAGCCTTACAGAGACCTAGACAGATTAGAGAGCTAGGCAATCACCAATGGTGTGAAGTAGGCCGAGCCAATCGGTGATAATCAGTGCCTCTGTGAATCACATATAGGAGAAAAAAAAATATGCAAGCCACTGCATTTTGCCCCATTGCACCTTACCCCACCCCTCCCTTCTTAGCAGACTAGTCAGGATTTAGCTGCCTTCCTCCCCCCTATTGTGGCACAGGGGTGGCAAGGACTGGGGAAATGGGGTTCTTAGTAGCACCTTCCCCCACCCCTCCATTCTTAGCAGACTTCCCTTTAGTCATGATTTTGCTCCCTTCTTCCCCCTTCATTGTGACACAAGGGGGACAGGGATTGGGAAAATAGGGTTCTTGGTCATTTCTTCATGAGCTGTTTTCCTTTTCCAGATCTTAAAACACTTCTACCTCCCCCCGCCCCCCAACCCCTCCCTTCCTTGCAGACTTCACTCTAGTCATGATTTCACTCCCCTCTTCCCCCTCATTATGACACAGGGAGGGGCAGGGACTGTGAATATGGGCCTTTGGTCAGTTCCTTGCAAGTTGATTTCCTTCTTGGCTGGGGGTGCATTCATTCCACACCACCCCCCTGCTGCATTGTGGGGTCCCACCCACGGGACACAGTCCTCCATAAACTTCTCCAGCGTGAGTCCTTTCCCACAGGGCTTCAGCTCTTCACCAGCTGCCCCAGCATCGGTCACTGCTATGGTGGGTAGTCATAAATAAAAATGTCTCTCAGTCCCAGTCCTCCATGGGGTCACCAGTGTCCCCCCCCAGCAAACCTGTTCTGGCACAAATCTCTCTCTTGCTCATCTCTCTGTCTCTGTCTTTCTCCATGAGCTGCAAGTGCTGTCAGGGGCTTGCTTCACTATGGGTCACAGCATCTCCTGTATGTCTCCACCTGCTCCATCCAGCATAGAGCCTCTCCACAGGCTGCAGGTGGGGTCTGGGCCTTTTTCATGTGCTACTGGAGGACACCTGCTCCACCATGAGTTTCTCCACAGGCTGCAGGGGCATCATTCTCTCTGGGACTTGGGGTACCTCCTTCCCCTGCCTTCAGCCTTGGTGTCTGCACAGCTCGTTACATCTTCTCACTCCCTTCTCTGGTGGCAAAATGCAGCTACTTGCATATATTTTTCTCCCATATGTGATTCACAGAGTTGCTGTGACTGTCGCCAATTGGCTTGTCCCTGGTCAGCAGCAACTATGGCCTTGAACTGGCCGATATTTACTCTGTTGGTCCTGCAGAGAGCTCTAGCTGCTCCTTACAGCAGCCATTTTCTGATGCCCCTGGTCTCTCTCCCAGCACCCAGCTACACAAAACTGCAACATTAAGGGTCTAGAGGGGAACTCATGAGGAATGGGTGAAGTGCTTTGGTTTGTGCAGCCTAAAGAAGAAGAGGCTGAGGCGAGAACTCATTGTGCTCTATGGCTACCTGACGAGGAGCAGCAAAGGGGCAGGTGCTGATCTCCTCTCTTTGAAGACCAGTGATAGAACCTGAGAGAATGGCATAAAGCTGCGACAGGGAAGGTTTAAGTTAGATATTAGGAAGATGTTCTTTACTGAGAGAGTGGTCGGGCACTAGAACAGGCTCCTCAGAGAAGTGGTCATAGCATCGAGCTTGAATGAGTTCAAGAAGTGCCTGGACAATGCACTCAGTCCCATGTTCTGACACAGGCTGGTCTTGTGTGGAGCCAGGAGTTAGACTTGATGATTCTTATGGGTCACTTCCAACACAGGATGTTCTATGATTTGATGATTCTGTATTCTATTACATTACATTATATTACATTGCATTATATTGCATTGCTGTATATCTATATTGTATAATGAAAAATAATACTTTAGAAACATTAATACATCATTAATAAAAAGTAAAATATTCTGTGGGTTTTTTTTCTATTGTATCCTTCACTAGGCAGTTTAATTCTAGATTATTGTATAATTTTTAATCAATTTGGTTTGTGTTATCTCAAACTGTAGTAGTATATTTGAAAGTTACTTTGCTCTCAATAATGGTTTTGTTGTGTTTATCAAGGTATAAACTACATTAAAAGTTCTGTGAACGGGTGAAAACACAGTAGCATGGTAATCGCAGTGTCATGCAATATAGAAAGTGTACTGGGTCAGCACTTCAGTGGAGAATCTCTGAAGTGATGATATTCTTGTGTGATACATTACTCTCTATTCAAAATACACAGTTAAATCATGGAAACATTAAAGGAATGCATCTGAGAACAAATTTATTCAGACAGTTGGCAGACAACTATAACTCTTTGTTCAGAAAAATGTGCAGAAACCCTCATGTCACTTGTCCCATTCAATCATACACGTCCAAACTACAATATACTTACGGGTTTTATATGAGTTGTGACTACTGAGGTATAAGAGAAAGACTGAATTTGTCTGTATTTTCAGCATTTAAAAAAGTGAAATTTATCTCATTATTTTGTAGCATCTAGAGACATTTCTTCATTTCCAGAAATGTTCAAAGTCATTGAATAGAGAGACCTATACATTTTTTGTATATCATAGGCAGGATCATTAGTAGTGGAGCCAGAATTGTGTTTGCAGTGAGGGTAATATTGGTCAGAAATAAGCAATCTAAATTTGAATCACAAGTACCCTTCTCTCCATTTAAAAAAAAAAAAAAAAAAAGCAAAACTAAGCCACCTTGAATCATAAAATGGTCTGGGTTGGAAGGGACTCCAAGGATCACAGAGTTCCCATCCCCTGCCACAGGCAGAACCACCAACCTCCAACCCTGGATCTACACAAGGTTGGACAGGGCCCCATCCAACCTGGCCACCTGGCCTTGAATACCTCCAGGGATGGGGCATCCACCACCGCTCTGGGCAGCCTGTTCCAGCACCTCACCACTATCTCTGTAAAATCTTCCCCCTAATATCTAATCTAAACCTTCCCTTCTTTAGCTTCAATCCATTCCCCCTTGTCCTGACGCTGTCTACTCTTTTAAAAAGCGGTTTCCCCTCCTGTTCCTATGCTCCCTTCAGGTACTGGAAGGCTGCAATGACGTCCCCCCACAGCCTTCTCTTCTCTAGGCTGAACAAGCCCAGCTCCCTCATCCTCTCTTCGTAGGGGAGGTGCTCCAGGACTCTGATCATCTTCTTGGCCCTCCTCTGAACCCTCTCCAACAGTTCCACATCCTTCTTGTATTGGGACCCCCAGATCTGGACACAGTACTCTCAATGTGGCCTCACGAGGGCAGAGAGGAACAATCACCTCCCTGTCCCTGCTGGCCACCCCTCTTCTGATGGAGCCCAGGATACCATTGTCCTTCCGAGCTGTAAGAGCACACTGCTGGCTCATGTTAAGTTGCTCGTCCACCATGACACCGAGGTCCTACTCAGCAGGAGAGGAGCAGTTCTCCCAGTCTGTAAATGTGTCTGGGATTCTTCCGGTCCAAGTGCAAGACCTTACACTTGGCAGTGTTGAACCTCATTAGGTTCACCCGGGCCCATCTCTCCAGCCTGTCAAGATCCCTCTGGATGGCTTACTTTACTTCTGTTGTGTCAGCCACGTGTTGAACATTTTATATTACATAGGATCATTTAGATTTCATCATCATGTACTGTTTTATAATAGATATGAATATAAATCACAAACCTACACTTAATACTCTATTACTAGTTCCACCTAAATCAATGTCTTTATTTGATTTGTGTAGTAATAAATAGCAATAATGAAAATGTTAGATATAAGATGGAAGATAAGGACATGTTAGAAATTATTTAAAACTCATTACATACTCAAACATTTGGCATTCCATACTTGCCAAATCATAGAATGATTTTCTTAGAATTCTATTGATTTTTCTCAGGCTTCATATCTAATTATTTTATTTATGACATAATGATCTTCAGGTCTTTAAGTCTCACTTTGTCAAAGCAAAAGTTTCAGATGGAGAAGTTTAATGTCCTTTGTTTTTATGAAGTTGTCAACACTGCAATACATATACATATAATATTCTAGAAAGGTTGAGGTGCATCCTAGTTGTATTTTAAAGCACAGAGGAAGTGAATTGTTCCAAAGAAGATAGTTTATCTCTATTACTTCTTTTCTTTTTTTTTTCCTTTATAACCTCAAGTCTTGGAATTTTGGTCTGAGTTATCGTAATCTTCTGCAGAAGTAGTGGCTGAAAGCAACAATGCTGATTCAACTCTGAATAGACAGGTTACATCCTCTAGGCAAAACTTTGAGTAACTATATTATACTGAATGTTGACCGAAGGATTATTTCCTATTTAAAAGTAAAGAGTTAAGCAGAAACTTAAAGTAAGCTTGGCAACACTATGGTTTATTAATTTGGGGGGTCTTCTGAAATTGCTTTGGAAATACTTCTGAAGATTTCAATATGCAGCTCTGTTAGCCTTTATCTGCCCAAATTCACAACTTATTGTCTAGGATGAGTGGACTTCAATTGTTTCCATTATGGAAAATGCTTAGCTTTTGTATTCTGTAGCATATTACCTGGTAATCACTTCTGGATGTGATGCTCAACCTTGATACTCTAAGTGGTTCTTGATGCCTGTGATTTCTGTAAGTAATTTTAGCTACTCTAGCCACTGACCACTCTCCATGATTACTGTGACTTCTGCTCCACTTTGTCAAACTATAGCTGCATCCTGCCTATATTTGAATGCATTAGAGCTACAAGAATCCCTGCAAAATTTGGAAAATTTTTGAATGCCACTGAAGTATGCGGGACCTACAAAGTGTTTTTGTCCCAGAAGAGAACTCTCGAATTTATCCTCCTCTCTTACCCTCTGTTGCTCAGGAGATGACCAAAGTGCTCTTAGCCTTGGTCAGTTGTCTGGTCCATTGTCCCAGCAGGACAAATCTTGGAACTCAGTCAGCATCTCTTCACATCTATACCTTCGACAGGGATTTTTAATACTGTGCTTGTAAATGTCAGATTTCTTCTAAATTTGCAGTGTAGGTGGCATAGGCAGAATTATTTTAAATATTATCTAATATTAACTGATTCGTTTTTTCTGACACATTCTGGCCAGTCTTCGGGCTCTCATCTCTGGAATTTCTGTGATTGGTTCCCTTTTCTCACGATTATATTACATTTTTAGTGGTACTGATATAATTCATTATTTCATTGGTTATTTCAAAATCTTTCTTATGCATTTTCTTGCCTTTTATATCTAAAGAGCAGCATTATTCATCAGACCTGTCATTCTGATATGCTATTTAATAGCACTTTCAGTGAGTTCAAAGCAGACTTTGTGTTTTCAGGCTTCACTCCAGCAGTATCCAGAGGATTACAAAGACCTCCCTATAGAAGGTAACATTCAGCAGGAAATCTCTTTACCCAATCACATGGAGATTCTGTTTCTTTTGTCCTCCTACAGTGTGTTTGGGCTTTTTTCTATTACACCACAGTGAGAGGAGACTGAGATCTCAACTGTATCCAAATGAAGCAAATTCATCCTAGAATTCATTTTGCCTATGACCTGTATTTAGAGATCAGGTATTTCTTATTATTGTATAAAACACTATTGGGTTTTTTTAAGGAGAAGACATCGTTTATTGCAAAAGGTGTTCTGTTTTAATGCACATTATGCTTTATTTTATTTGGAAAGTAGAATGATTTGTGTATTTGTCATTTTACTTTTTTCTCTCAGGTTTAACTGGTATAGAACATTCCTTGTCTTATAATTTTGACCTGCAAAGACTTAGTTATGATTTTCTAAGCAAACTATAAAGCCATGTAATGTGAAAGTTGCTTAGGGAATGACTCAATTTAATTCACTCTATATATAGTCTTAAAAACTACATCTAAATTTGACCTCTGATGTTTATAGAGATTCTGTAAATAAACAAGAAAAGCAAAGTCAGGAGAAGATGTCAACTAGATTATATTGGTAATAATTTAAATAAAGAGAATAATGATAATCAATTAGTGTATAAGCAAGAGATGCTTTTTATCCAAACTGAAAATAACAAAGCTATCACATTTTACTGTGCCTTGACTGCTATGCTCTCTAGGGGTCCACAAACAGTTTGATTTCCATGCTGTTGACAAATCATTTTTCTCATTGTCAGTGAGTGTGAAGAATGAAGTTTTGGGATAGGTGTCTTGAAATAAAATTTTGCCTTAAAACTGTCTTATCCCATGAAATAGTAGGCTAGACATTAAAGTAACTTGTTCTGCCACTTAATGATTTTGTAATTAGCTGTGAAATAATACAATATTTTTTGCATTATTTCCTGTCCTCTGTTTAGCTCCATCTGAAGTGGTTTTTTCATTTGATGTTGGAAATGGACCTAGTGAAGTTATTGTGCAATCACTTACTCCCTTAAACGACAACCAGTGGCATTATGTGAAGGCTGAAAGAAATGTCAAAGAGGCATCCTTACAAGTAGATCAGCTTCCTCAAAGATCTCACAGTGCTCCACCTGATGGACATATTCGCTTGCAGCTTAACAGCCAGCTTTTTGTAGGTAGGCATTAATTTAACAAAATCTTTCATAGTTATTACCATGAAAATATGAAAACAAAATAAAATAAAAGTAAGGAAAGAAAGATGGTAACTATCTCCTTTGAAAATAGTTTGTATTATCAGATGAGAGCCTTTATGAAAAATCTGTGATGATGCAGCTCTATTTTGAGATTATAAATCCAGTGCCTTGCCCTGCAGTTACAACTGGACAGGATTTCAACCATATGATTTTGACAACTGGTTGATCTCGTTATTCTAACCCTTCTCTCAAATGATTTAACACTGTACTAACCTGTTTTCACTGTTGCACTTCCTAGACACATTTTATTACGTAATTGGCAATTGAATAGAGTGAGTTTTTTGTCAAATAATTTGAAAAATTCTAGTAAATCTGTATACATTTTCTCTTGTACACAGTTGACAATTTAAAAAATTGTTTTGACTTATCTACAAGCAAGCTGTCTAGCTTGTTTTCTTCAGATAATGTTCAGGTGAATAATTGCATTAAGAGCATGATTCTGTTTTGCTTCTGGTGCTGTAGAGTTTTTTCCTTTCTAAAACTTCTTGAAGAACTTGGTAGTAAAAGGTACTGCATACCTTGAAATCCCTTATGAGTTTGTATAACTGCCTTGAAATAATTTGGAGCAGAACTGATAAATTGGCATTTGTTTAATTTTCTATAATCACAACAGATTTTTGAAGTTTAAAGTGACAAATTATAGTGATTCATATGAATTATTTGTGTCATGCATTTCCTGATTACTGTTTGCGAGGATATTCTATGGCTGCAGCAAGTTTTTTGGGTCAGTCTGTTTCTGCAACTGCCATGTATATCAATATGGTGTCTAATGTATTTTGTGTTTGAGTTAAAACAGTCTTTTGGATAATGTAACTTTTTATAACTCCATCCACTTATAAGATACATTCATCTCTTTAATTAAATATAATTTTCTTATGTTGAGGTTCTAATGTGACTTATTGTGAATACTTCCACTGACAGGTTTGCCAGCTCAAGCCAGTGAAAGGATCTAGGAAAATAAAACCCAAACCAACACCTCCCCAAAAAAGCCCCAAAAAAACAACCAAACAAAAAAACCCCACCCCAACCTGTGTCTTTAGAGTGACATTAACAGAGGCACTTCTTACTTAAATATCATCTTGTATACCTCATATCTGCCATAATCATTCATCTATTAATCTGTCAGTTATTAACATACTAGGACTGTGATTTCTTCAAGCTAAAACCCCTTTTCTTTACTTTTTAGACATATATACTCTGGTTTTCCAAAGAAACCAGAAGAAGAACTAAAGTCTAAATCTGCCATCAAAATGTTTTTTTATTTTCTTAACTTATCAGAGATAAATATCTCCATATTGTTAGGTGGCTTTTTAACATTAAATCTGCAAATAGCAACAGCTTATAAGTTATAAGGTTTTCCATACAACAGCAATAATTTTGCAAACTTTGAAATAGAAAAGGATGAAAATGGATGATCACATAGAAACATGTAACCAAAAGTTAATTGGAAATACATAACAATGGTAAGCTTACATATTGTGGAGTAATTTCAGCTCTGATTTTTTAAAACAGAACAAATGACAGAAAATATCAAAGTTGTGCAACAAGCAACAAATGAGATGGTATGTAGATTTCACACTGTGCTCAGCAGTCAGTATGAATAAAATACTAGCTGTCGGGAATCATGCTAAAAATAAACATTGAAAACAAATGAGGCAAAGATTTTTGTTAGTCTCAGGATTTCCCTGTATTTTTGCTACATATGCTTGGCTGTGAAGTATATCCTGACTGGTATTCATCTGTAGTGAAAGCAATAAACTTTCCCATTACTCAATAATGTACACAGCTTCCAATATAGGATGAAGTATTTCAGACCAGACAACAACTATAGGGTATCATGATCCTTACCATGAGAGTGACAGAAGGTCAGAGACAGAGATTAATTGATCTATCAGTAGGATCCTAAAAGAATACAATTGTACAACTCGTCACTCTCCTAACTTTTTAAAAAAAATTTTTCCTTCCTTCCTTTTATCTTGTTTGGGTTTTGGTGGGGATTCCTGTGGGTTGTTTGGGTTTTTTTCCCTCCCCTCCCCTCCCCTCTCCTCCCCTCTCCTCCCCTCTCCTCCCCTCTCCTCCCCTCCCCTCTCCTCTCCTCCCCTCCCCTCCCCTCCCCTCCCCTCCCCTCTCCTCCCCTCCCCTCCCCTCCCCTCCCCTCCCCTCCCCTCCCCTCCCCTCCCCTCCCCTCCCCTCCCCTCCCCTCTCCTCTCCTCTCCTCTCCTCTCCTCTCCTCTCCTCTCCTCTCCTCTCCTCTCCTCTCCTCTCCTCTCCTCTCCTCTCCTCTCCTCTCCTCTCCTCTCCTCTCCTCTCCTCTCCTCTCCTCTCCTCTCCTCTCCTCTCCTCTCCTCCCCTCTCCTCCCCTCCCCTCTCCTCTCCTCCCCTCCCCTCTCCTCCCCTCTCCTCCCCTCCCCTCCCCTCCCCTCCCCTCCCCTCCCCTCCCCTCCCCTCCCCTCCTCCCCTCCCCTCCCCTCCCCTCCCCTCCCCTCCCCTCTCCTCTCCTCTCCTCTCCTCTCCTCTCCTCTCCTCTCCTCTCCTCTCCTCTCCTCTCCTCTCCTCTCCTCTCCTCTCCTCTTTCAGGGAGAAAAAATAGAGAGAAAGAAAACCACCTTATTTCTGAATGTTGCTCTTTTTTGAATTAATAAAAGTATGCATCATTGCTTGATATCTTACTGTGCAAAATCCTTGTTTCCCATTAAAAGCTTCAAGGGTTTGCTGTAATTACTTGACAAAAAAGAAATCAGATATGCTTTTAAAGCTATTTATAAATATTTTCACATGCATAGTCTTGTATCTTAGAAATTCATAATAGACTGTCCGTGAGCTGCAAAACATAAACAGTTTTTTACACATCAATTCATTTAAATTTTCACAAGCTGATATGAATTTATTTCAGGTGGGACAGCATCCAGGCAGAAAGGATTTTTGGGATGCATTCGTTCATTACAGTTGAATGGAATAGCCCTTGACCTGGAAAAGAGAGCAAAGATAACACCAGGAGTAGAACCAGGCTGTCCTGGACATTGTAGCAGCTATGGTAACCTGTGTCACAATGGTGGAAAATGTAAAGAGAAATACAGTGGATTCTCCTGTGACTGCACTTTCTCTGCCTATATGGGGCCATTCTGTAAGAAAGGCAAGCATGTCTTTTAACTCTACTGATTATTACAAACAGGACCATACAATCCGGAACAAGGTCTTTACAGCCTTCTAAAGATATGTTTGAATGTTTGCAATTTTTTTTTTTTTTTAATGTAGAGAAACATGTCACTGAATTTGTTCAGTGAATGTAAGTTTTGTTAAACACTCTTCTAGAGATATATGTTCTACATATACTATTTAAAGCTGAAACCACATCACCTTAGAGGATCAGCATCTTTTCTTCAATGTTATGGAAGATCTTTAATTCTTTTATATGCTTACGAATAAATGTTTGGATTTCTGTCTTTCGAGTCTTAATCAAAACTAAATTTGAAAAAGAAATCAAGAAGCAGAAGAACTTTAAACTTTTTTACTCTAAGAAGAGAGAACAAAACCAGCCCATGTTTTCAGCCATTTTAAAGATTTTTTTTGGTGAGGCTATCATACTAGTAAATGATCACAAGTTGTCAAGTTTAAATTTCAAGAATGGAAGTTTATGTACAACTTTTGGTATTTGCATAAAATTCTGCTAAAAATTACTTGTTTCCACCATGTATTAAATGCATTCTGTAAAGTACTCAGTGGTTAAATACCATAACTACATGTTCCTCTAAATTAGAATAACATTGGTTCATTCATCACTGCCACCAGATGAATAAAGGACTTGTGTGAAGTCCTTCAATAACTATCAGTAACTATCACTGCGTGAGGAATGATACATCCCTCCTTTCCTGCAAGCAGCAGAAAAGACTAACGGTCACACTCCATGTTTATAATTCTGTGGGGGAGAATGGATCCCATAGCTGGAAGTGTGGGATAACCTATAATAATAACTTTAAGTAAGCTTTTTGCAAAGATACTGAGCCAGATTACAGAAACCTCCAGAATTTTTTCTGAAGTTTGGTGATTATATGTGAAAACAGGACAGACAGTCTAAGACAGTTACTTTTAGCAGAAAATGGCTGCAACATATCACAGAGAAACAGAAAACCTCTATGAGTGATTAATTCATAAGAAGACTGTAACCCAGTTCTCTTTTGCTTTTTCACACCTGACCAGTCTCTTTTCCTATATTTTTTTCAGGTGTGTCCAAGTTTAATTGGTATGTTAGGATTCAAGCTGTGCACCTCTTTGTCTGTAGGAGCAGTGTACATACAAGACAGTCTGTACTGGACCTGGAGACACAGATAAAAAAGAATAAAAGCAAATATGTTTTAACCTAGACAAAAAAAAAAAATCACTTTTTCATACAACACATATTTAAGACACATGTCTTACTGGGCTTTTGCTCTAGCCCAGGTTGGGCCTTATTTTCCTCTGCAGTTCAAAATGCTAGTTCCATTTGTATTTCTTTTTCAGCTTTATCACAATACTTAAGAATGTATTTTATTTTGTTCTGTGGCAGAAATACATTTTTAAAAGAAGTTGTTTTGCATGATATTTAAAAACTTAATTACTTTTTGTTTCAGAGATCTCTGCGTATTTTGGGACTGGTACTTCTGTGACATATAACTTTCAAGAATACTACACCTTGGCTAAAAATTCCAGTTCTCATGCTTCTTCTTTTTATGCTGACATGACACTGAACAGAGAATCAATTACATTTGCCTTCCGAACAACACGGACACCAAGCTTGCTGCTTTATGTCAGCTCCTTCTACAAGGAATACCTCTCCATCATTCTCACCAGAACTGGTGAGTGTTCAGATAGACCCTCTGGAGACACTAATGAATGCTATAGCTGCTAATGCAGATTCACTCTGATTCCCAGACCCAAATTACAAACATTGTCCTATTATTGCTTTAAATGGTATTATTTATTTTTCAGATGCATGAAGCAATGCTTTTCACATGGAAAACATTCCTCCTAGTGTGAAATCTTTTTCTACTATTTTTATTTTTTTAACATGTTGGAAAAAAGGTACTTACTTCTGGAAATCCTTTAGAAATGCACTTTTAAAAAAAAAAAAAATTGAAATGAAACTGAAAATATGTCTGGTCTGTCTGCTACTCTTATGGTTTTACATCCCCATGATAAATAATGAAAAAAATCTACTTTTTTTGAAAGTGCATTATGCACTATCCATTTTCCAAATTGATCAGAGGTCACTTTGTACAACTAATTTCATAAACTACTTCTGACAAGAAAACCATGCTGCCTCTGTGTCCTGCTGTAAAAGAATCCCCATGTGATTATACACAAGCAGCCAGTATGCTGGGAGTTAACAACAAGAAACAGAAAGTGAGTTAGAAATTATTAGCTGCATCCTACTGAATTGTCAGCTAGTCAGAGGTTTACAGGTCTTGACACTGTAAACTTTGTTCAAGAACAGTATTTGTAAGGTACTGTGATTTTTATTAAATAAGTCATATTGATATGAGCTAACAGAAGAAGTCTTTCTTGACCAAATTTCAGAAGTACTTACTGAAATTTCTACACAAATTTACAATCATTATTCAGATATGTGACAATTTATGTCTGTCTTTTCCACTGCATCATACTTCTAACATTGCTGTTACTTTTCATGTTGCTTTCTTTCATTTCTCATGTATGCTAATTCTTGTAGTTAATTCCTTAAAGAAATCAAACATTTGTTTGGCTTATCAAATGAACCTGTGAACGGAAGCCATTGTACGTGATCTACATTGCCTGTTTTGTGTGTAGTATACTATACCTTTTGCTGTATTTATCCCTGTAGGCAGCTTACAGATCAGGTACAAACTAGATAGCCATCAAGATCCTGATATCTTTAGCGTCAATATAAAAAACATGGCTGATGGACAACTGCAGCATGTGAAGATTAACAGAGAGGAAGAAATGCTTTTTGTAGAGGTGAGTCAGGCAAATTAAAAAAAAAAAAAAAAAAAATTAAATTAAAAGTGGATTATCATAAAAAAAGATCCAGAGCAAAATTAAGTACATTGTTACAATCCAATTACCCAACAGTACACCGTGTTCTAATAACTCAAGTAAATAAACTTTAGCAAATTCAGGATGCACATTAAAAGTCCACACTAGCAATCTCTTATGTCTTCATCTTGTCTATTTCAAAAGGTCAATACCTCCTCATTATTTTATATGAAAATACTATTAATTGTTTGGTGGTTAAATGTTCAGAATTTGTGAAATGTTTGTGACTGCAGTAATTTAATATGGGTTTTGCATTTTGTTTTTTGTTTCAAATTATGTATCAAACTACAGTGCAAATTTATAACCAATTAGACAGTAATTTAAGCATATTTGTCTAATTTTCTTTGATCTCTTTTTCATCAAAGTAATGTCACTATTAAGGAAAGGAGTTTTGCTATGTTTTGTGGAAATATGATAAAATAGAAATATTTTATTTGCTAATAGGAAATACTAGCATGTAAATAGGTTTAGTTTAGTATAGTTTCATTTTGTTTAGTTTTTAAATGGATGGTACAAGTATTTTGAGGCTAGATCTGAGCTGATTTAATTACGCATTGGTACAAGGCTTGAAGGCTAGTAATTCTGGTGTAGCCCTGAGGGAGCAGAGCATTTACAGCATAATATTTGATCTTCCTGAACTAAATGTGGAGTGTCTTTTTTCATGAAAAGAGCTGGTTTTCATGTTTTTGAAGGTTTGCCATTTTTATTCTTATAGATTAAAAAGAAGGAATCAGCCAAATCAATAAGACAAATAATATCTTATTAAATGGGGTGCTTAATAACTATCATAACTATAATCAGTAATCTGAGGAAGCTGAGCATCTATTTCCTGATTAGTTTTTACGGTATAACTAACAAATGCTTCCCTCAGCTCCTTTTATTTTTAACCTTGATCTTATCTGGGTTTTTTTCAAAATTTGACTAATATTTCTTCTATTATTCTACTTTGTTCTTCACCACACCATTCTGTAGGTTAACCAGAATGAAAGAATGAAGTTCATTCTCTCTTCAGGAACAGAATTCAATGCAATCAAGTCTCTCACACTTGGCAAGATTTTAGGTAAGTGGAGAACCACAGGGTTTTCTAAAATATAGATAAAAATTTCATCATGGCACAAAAGAATAATAACCCTAATCTCATTGAAAGACATTTGTTGGACTTAATTAGATGCTGAGTCACAATCAAGGTAGAAACTTCAGTCTTGTTGAAACACAAATATAATCATGGTAAGTACTTCCTGAAAAATGGTCAAGTATGTTCCATTAAAAATAATTTCACACTTCTCTCTCTCATTTTGCAATCAAGCTTTATGAAATACCACTTCTTTTTTATTTTAGCAAAAAAAAAATCACTGTGAAATCATATAAAAAGACCGTAGAATACTATTAATCATATTGTATTTTAAAAAGGTTCTGTAATTAAATTTTGATGTAAACAGTTAGGGAATAGGTAAGGTAAAGAAAATATTTGTTGGAATTACTTTTTAAAAAAAAGTTAAGGTATGAAAAAATACTTTTTCTAGTGATGATTTATCAAAAGTCTGTTTCTCTGCAGTATTGATCAAAATTGAATATGCCTAAATACAATTGCCATTTTGTCAATTTCCTTAAAACAAAATAACTTGAACTAAAATTCTCTAGATGTTATTATTTTCCTATTTGTCACTTTGGGAAAACACAGTAATAGAATATGTGATACTGGTGAAAAGTTAAAATGTATTTCTCTTTCCTCTAAAGCAATTTGCAATGCTACATTTCCACAACAAGTAAAGGTGCATTTGTGCATTCTTCCTATAATAGAACTTTTTCTTGCAACAATATGAACACAGAGCTTGTATAGTTTGTGATATGTAGTAACAAAGGTTGCACCATTTTTTTAGCAAGATTGATTATTTTTACCCTTCCACAAGTGGTCTGGGATTACCTTTAGAATAAATAAGTTTTATAAAATATGGAATATTTGAAGAGATTATATCTCTTCATATCATTTCATATGGCACACGGGTTATCACTATTACTGAAAACAGTTTATTTTTAAAAAGGGTATTTCTAATGGGAATTATGAACCATGTTCAAGATCTGAGAAAGGACCTACCTCCCTCTCTATGTGCTTGAACATTTATCCAGTAAACTGCCTGCAAACTACTGATGTTTTGTCATTCTGTAAAAATCTCTTTAAGTAAGATAAAGTGTTAACACAGGGTTTTTGTAGTAATAAATTCAGAAAACTGTGATATGTGACATAGAAGAAATTGAATTTTCATCCAACTTAGTATAGACAATATATTACTTTATCTTGCTCCTCCAGGCTTATAGAAAGTATTTGCATGTTTTATATAACACCTACCCTAAACCAGAAGATCAAAGAAGTGTTTTCTTCCCATTCAGTTGTATGTGGTTTAGTTTAGAGGAATTTTATTATATATCCTGAGGTGCCTCTCTAGGATCTATATATTTACCACTTTTTGTATAGTTCCTCTGGGAACAGTGTAACAGCTTTGGTAAATCAATGTTTCTACCTTTGGAAAAGACCCAGAAATACTGTCCTGTCTATGATGGTAGACAACACTGTTATGTTTTCCCAAAGAATCTCCTACTGACAAGCAAAGTGTTACCTGAAGTAGTCCATCAAGCCACTGAGTGATAAGCAGTAAGTGTCCACCAGTTTCAATCTGAACTCTGTCTATATTCACATAATGCAAAACCCAAACAAAATGTGTTTGAAATAAGTTTCTGTTCTATTTTGAGTAAAAAGTAGTTTAACTCTTTCTGTTAAACATATGTGTGCATACACACACATACAAAAATCAGTTTCAAATATACCTTCTCCTATACGTGTTAGAAAAAAAGGAATTTTAAAAACCTTCAGTCCAATTTCACAACAGAGAAGCATAATTAAGATGATTCCTGACCTATCATTGTTTAGAAAAGGAGATACGCAAGAGGATTAATTGAGGGATAATTAAATGTGGTATTTCAAGTGTAATTAGTCTAATAGGCAAACCTTCTTTCTTATATGTCACCACTATCTATTGAAATACCACAAGAAAGTCTCCCCAGAGCCTTCTCTTCTCCAGGCTGAACAATCCTAACTCTTTCAGCCTTTCTTCTTAGGAGAGGTGTGCCATCTTTCTGACCATGTTTGTGGCCCTCCTTTAGACCTGATGTAAGAGGTTTGTGTCTGTTTTTTTCTGGGAAACACAGTTCTAGATGCAATACTGCAGGTGGAATCTCATGAAAGTGGTATGGTGGTGCACCATCACCTCCCTCAACTGCTGGGCCGTGATTCTTTTGATGCAGCCCAGCATACAGTTGGTTTTCTGGACTAGAAGTGCACATTGACAGCTCATGTCCAGTTCTTCATCAACCAGTACCCCTAGGTCCTTCACTGCAGGCATCTTCTCCAGTCATCTCCCAACCTGTATTTATTGCCCTGACCCATGTTTAGGAACTTGCACCTGGCCTTTTGGAACATGATGAGGTTCACATGGGCCCACCTCTGAAGCCTACTGAAGTCCTTCTAGAATGTACCACTTTCCTCTAATGGATCAACTGCACCACTCAGCTTGGTGTCATCCACAAACTTGATAATAATGTGCTTAATCCCACTGTCTATCTGATTAATAAAAATGTAGAACAGTACTGGTCCCAGTGTTGTCCCCTGTAGGACACCACTCGTTACCAATATCCATTTAGACAGAAAGGTGTTGCATCCTACTATATGGATAAGGCCATCTATCTGATTTCTTGTCCATTGGATAGACAGTTGCTTTTTCAATTTGGAGAGTGTTACCTGTAGTAGATGGAAGAGTAATTTTTAATAAATAATAAAATGCATACAGTGATCATTGTTTTCATAATTAGAATAACAAAATTATAAGAAGCTTATTATTTATTAAATAATGGATTTTAAAGCTCATATTTCTAGATTTTAAAAAAATTAAATCTGATTATATCTTAGTTGCGATTGTTTGGAAGATTCTCTATCTGATATGCTTTTTTACTGGAAAAATAAATAAGGAACTCTAACAGAAACAAGAATGCATGTTGCTTTTGAAATGTAGATTTTCTTTATAAGACTTATCATCCAGAAAATAATTGGTATGTAGATATGCACAGAAAGTGGAAAAGAGAATAATTTTTAAAGCATAACTTTAAATCATTATTAGCTGTAATACAAGCTAATAGAATAAAATTGTTTAAAATATTTAAAAATCCAACAAATCAAGAACAGAACTAAATTTATAATATTTTATAGAATAGTAGTCTATTGCAGTCACACTCACATAAGGGTAATAGTACAGTGACCAGTACAGAATTAAAGGATTTGTTGTCTTTGTTATGAAATTTCACTTCAAAGCTTGCATCAATTTACTTTAAAATACATTTGATACAATGTAATGAAATCCACATTTTTAGGCAAATATTAGTCTCTTTTGATCAGGACCAATGTTGTCTCTTCCAAAGAAATCACACTGTTATAAAAGTTCAAAGTTAGGAATTTTTTCAGTTATATGATGGCTTTACATCATCACAGTAGCACAAAGCATTAAGCTACAATGACCTATGGGGGCATGCAGCCCACTTTGGCTCAGTTTACAGAATCCATCCTGAAGAAAGCATATGTTATACTTCTCTCACTTTCAAAGGAGAGATGCTGTTGAAGAGCTGCTGTTTCTTTTCTAAATCTGTCAGCTTTGGGTCCTGATTCCTGTGAAATCGTGTCTTGAGGTGGAAGGGGGCTTTTAGAAGGCAGTGGAAAAATGTAATGATTGTTTGCTGCAGTGGAGGACTCTAAACAGAAGTAATGACAAAATATAAAATCCTGTATTTCCGTACTTTGAAACAGTGTTCAGGAAGAAACACAGGTTTTAAAATAGGCTGGAAAGTTATAAATTTTCTCAGAATTATCTTCAGTTGGAGAAGTACTTGTCTGAGCTTGTCTGCAGTTCTGCAGTTGTATATAGCTCAGGGGTTTTTTTTGAAAGAAAACCTCAGAGCTAACTGCTGAACTAGTTTTGAATTCCCAGGAATATAAAATAAATAAAAATCAGCATTCTTCCTCACTTCCCTGAACCTAATAGTTCCATCCTAAAGATTTTTGAATTTAAGTTGTGCAACATTGTGACAAAACAGTCAGAGAGCTAGGCTGTGTTGGGTCACAGCAAAATATATTGTGAGAGAAAATAGAAGGAGCGCACTTGGCCAGTGTTCACAGGATGCAAACCCTATGGGTTCCTATGGATTTCTTCCCTTCTTGGAAGATATTTTCTCTCAAAGCACCCCACACTGTAAGAAGGCTATATTAACCTGTCTTTTTACTGAAAGCCACTGAGGAAGTATTTACTTTCTATGAGTAAAGCCACATTTGCCCAGGACAAAGCTTCTTTACCTTCCTCAGGGTGAGGGTTGGGACCTATGAGCGACATTTTTCTTCAGTGGGAGCTGGTAACCTTTCCATGACAACTGAGATAAAGATAAGCTTTCAGCAAGCTTCACTTTATACATGAAGATTTACCAGCTTCAGAGAATGTGTGATTTTAAGCTAATTCACTTTAAAAAAGGCATCTTGCTGAATATGGATATCCCCAACAGATTAAAATTTAGTTATTTCAGTAACAAATAAACCCAAATTTTCACTAGACTGTTAATAAGACCTAAGTTAAACGAGGAAAATATTTTATATCCATATTTGAAATGGAATTTCTGTGTGTTTGAACTATTCCATTCTATTTGTAGTGAGATTGTCCTTTCTTATATTGGTTTACTTGTCTCTGAAATGATACAATTTAATTCTTTTTTCGAATATTTTTGAGGATAACTAATAGTTGCAAAGCTTGTTTGTGATCTCTGATTATTACAGTTTTATTGATAAAGAAATGCTGCAGTTGAAAAAACTCTCACTGTGCTCCACTCTTCTAAAAATATAATGATAATTAAAATTGTTCATTTGAAAATCAGCCTCTTAAAACAATAATGAGTACTCCCCAAAAAAAGGACTGTAGTGTAGCACATGCTGAATAATAGTTGCTATTTCTCTTTATGCAGCTTTTTCTACCCTATGAATTTGGGAATTCACATAGTGATAAAATAGTTTAGAAAAGCCTTTAATAGAAGTCTGTTAGTGACTGCATATTTATGCAGCTTCACAATGTGAAGTACATATAATTTTACTCCAACAAATTTATATAAAACTTTTTGCTTTTCATCATCTTAATTTAGTCAGAAAACTTGTCAAGAATTACTCCAATATAGAAAGTTTTCACAGTATTGAAATATTGAGCAAAACACCAGTATTAAAAAAAAACCCCAAAACCCAAAACCAACCAAACAAAAAAACCCCAAACAAACAAACCAAAACAAACCCAAAAAAATTATTCCAGAGTTTTCTGGAGAAACTTTAGTTTGATCAAATTATTATTTTGGAAAAATATTTACCTTCTATTTTATTTTAAAGTTTTTTCTACTCAATCTCAGCATTGTGAGAAGTTAGTTACGCAAGTAACACCCACCTGTGACTTCTGATTGCTGGATTTGTATTGTTGAAAATGTAGCAAAAAGTCTTAAGGACAGGAATATCTATTACTTCTTGTTAATCAAATTTATTTCTCTACTGCTTTTTAATTTTTTATACAGTAAACTGCTGTAACACATTAATTTAAGAAAATTAACCTGGACTATTATAGTGTGATTTTAAAGGGTGTACATTTGTGCACAAAAATAAGAAAATAATTATTAAAATATATCATCATCATCATCATCATTATCATCATTAGTAGTAGTAGTTTTACTATTACTATTACTATTACTATTGCTATTGCTATTGTTACTACTTTACTATTGTTACTATTATTACTGTTATTTTATTTCTCCAGTAATTTATCTCCTTCTGGTCATTTCTGTATGAATCATAAGTAAACTTCAGTAACGTGATGTTGTATTTCTTCAAGATAAACAGAAAAACAAATGTAATAGGGTAGCAGCATTTATGTGGTCACATATTAACCACAGGGAAAATACAACCAATCAACCATATATGGTTTGAATTAAATCCATGGATGTATAGATGTAAGTACTTTTAGCTGTAACAGTTTTAATGCAAAAAGCCTGGCCATAAAAACATTTTCATACTAACACAGGCTTATTGCATACAAATAAGATTTTAATGGCAGCTCA
This sequence comes from Porphyrio hochstetteri, assembly GCA_020800305.1. Taxonomy (NCBI): domain Eukaryota; kingdom Metazoa; phylum Chordata; class Aves; order Gruiformes; family Rallidae; genus Porphyrio; species Porphyrio hochstetteri. Next base: position 48,848,728 of record CM036938.1, on the reverse strand, counting down.
TTCCAGCCACACTGTTAGTATCTCCAGCTTGTAATTTAACTATGAAATTCAAATGTGCATTACTTTTTTTCAACTGTGCAAATTCGTAGCATAACAGAATCAGATGATACCTCAAGTTGGAAGGGCCCCATAAGTATCATCAAATCAAACCCCTGTCTACTTGCAGGACTACATAAAACTAAACTGTATATGGCTAAGAGCATCATCCAGATGCTCCTTGAACTCTCTCAGACTTGGTGTCATGTTAACTTCGCCAGAGAGCCTGTTCTAGTGACAACCACTGCCTTGGTGAAAAATCTTTTCCTAAAGTCCAATCTGAACTTCCTGTCATGCAACTTCATACTAATTTCTCATGTTCTGTTGCTGGTCACCAGAGAGAGGAGAATAGCACCTCTCCCTCCACTGCATCCTTTCAGAAAGTTGTGGGCTGTAATAAACTGAACAAATGAAGTGACTTCAGCTACTTATCCTAAACCTTGTCCTCCAGACCTTTCATCATCTTGATCACCCTCCTCTGGACATAGTTGAATACTTTGATGTACTTCTTATATGGAGGAACCCACAACTGCACATAGCATTCAGGGTGGGGCCATGCCAGTGCAGCACAGAGTGGTCCTCTAGGCTGCCAGGGCACACTGCTGACTCCTATTTCATTTGTCATCACCTAAATCCCGAGATACTTTATCCACAGGGCTGCTCTCCAGCCTCCCATTCCCTAACTTGCACATATAACAAGGATTACCCTGTCCCAGGTGGAGAGTCAGGCACTTACCCTTATTAAATTCCATGCTGTTGGTGACTTCTAATCTCTCTAGTCCATCTAGAGCTCTCTGTATGGTCTCTCTACCCTTGAGGGTTCCTCTGTCCATGTCATTTATAAAAACACTAAAGAGCACTGGCCCTAAAACTGAACCCTGGAGAACCCTAAAAGTGACTGGCCACCAGCCTGATGCAACCCCATTTACAGTAACTCTGAGCATGACCCATCAGTCAATAGTTCACCTGGTGTATTGTGGACATGTCTAATTTTGAGACAAGATAAGATTGTACATGAACATGAAAATTTTTTTCAAATCTTCAATGTCATAAAAGCAGAAAGGTCAAAGCTAGTCTTTTGACTGCACAGTTCTTCTGCTATGTTCTGCTAGGTCTGCTGACTTTCACTATTTACAGCAGAGAGATGCTTGAAGCAGAATTCAGGAAAGAGGGCTATTGAATTTTGCTTTTTGTATTAGAATGCAATGTAGGTGGAATAATTTTGTCTTTGCTGAAAAAATCTGAGTACACTTAGCAAATGAATTGCTATGTAGATACTTCAGGATGCATAACTGGTTTTTTTCTATAAAAAACAACTTTTCTGTGTGCATATATGTGTTTCATTTTCAGTCAGTTAAATTTGACTTAAGTGGAGAAAGGTTACTTTTCCCTAAACCTTATCACCTTTACCAGCAAGACTGCTTGAACTAATTAAGTTTTACTTTAATTCAGAAATATTTTCTAATTAATGAGTCAAGTAAACTCTTAAGGATTTTCAATATCCAATTAATTTGTTATTATACACATACAATGTTTAAAAAATGGCTTGTATAGCAAATGAGAAAGTCATATAAAATTGTTGTTTCCTGAGGTTTTCAATCCTATCTATATTTAGAGATATGTATTTTTATCACAAGGTGTTTTTCTTGGCACTTCAGTAAAGTTGTTTTCTTAAGACATAGACATCTAGCAGTTACTTCAGTGTGGTGAAGCAGTCATCAGAAAAACCCTATGCTACAGAGAGAACAGGGGAAGTTAAACATTGAACATTTAATGTAATCCATCAATGTAGGTGAGCAGACTCTTGGCTGACATCCATCTATCTGATAAAATATCTTCATTGCAACACAGGGAGTAGTTGAGGAAAATACTGCTGTGCAACATTCTACCAAAATACATTAGCCCAGTTTTCGCTATTAACGTAATTACATTGAGGAGTGCATTGTACATTGGTATTTTAAATTGTTATGGTAGCCATTTTAAAGATCACAAGTTCATTCATGGGTTCTAAGATAAGTTAAAGGTGAAATGAGATGAAATTCCCATTTTATTTGCACAAAACTTGAAAACTTACTTCCCTTAAGAGTTGTCTTTGAATAATTAGTACTTCCAGAGTTTTGCTTAAATTAGAAGTGTCAGAGTAAATAAACTATTTTCTGTTTCCAAGGTAGAATGTTAGTGAGCATCAGCTGGTATAGACGGTACATACATTCAGAGAGGCAGCTCAAGAGAAAAAGGGGAGGGGCATTCATTTTTTTTTTTTTTCTTTTTTCACTTAGTGGGAAAGATGGTAGTATCATGTTTAAAATGTATAGTAAACTGGAACAACATTCATTTTTTAGAATTTCACAGAAAATATCTTGATGGGTTTCCAGGATCTAAGGTCTTCAGAGAGTTTTTGTTTTGACAGGTTTGATGGTGATGGGATGCAGCAGACATATGAATATGTGGAAAGGATATGATCAAATAATGTACATATTTATGAAAAGAAACCTAATAAAATATGTATTTTTCATGAATGCATTCTTCATCCTTATCTCTTTGCAAAATGAAAAAGTGTTGTATTTTAATTTAAATATTTTAGTTACATTTGAATCTTTTTGCTTTGGAACTTGCATTAAAGTTAAAAGCATTTCCCGCAGCAGACTAGCAACTGTCATCCGTTAGGAAAAAAAAAAGGTTGAACTTCTCTGACTATGTTTTCATTAAAGACAGACAAGAAAGGGATTCAGTGAATCTACATATGTAGCTGTAACTCAAATATACTCAGAGGAACACAGGTTAATTATTCATTTATTCTTCTGTCACTTTATTTTGTACATTTGCACTGTGATTAATTGTGTTCTGTTCCTTTTGATTAACAGAAAACAGCGATGTAGATGAGGAGACTATGAAGGCAAACTCTCAGGGGTTTATTGGATGTCTCTCTTCAGTGCAGTTCAACCACATAGCTCCTTTGAAGGCGGCACTGCACCAGAGCAGCTCAGCCCCAGTCATTGTAAAGGGACGCTTCACTGAATCCAACTGTGGTACTTTAACTGGAGCTGACTCAACATCAAGTGAAACAACCCATTCATTTGCAGGTAGCATATGGTTATCAGTTGTTCTGATCTTTTAAGCAAAATCTAAATAGAGTACTCATGACCTGCATCATAACTCTTTTCTTTTTTTTCTCTCTTTTTTTTTTTTAATCCATGTGGGTTCACATCTCAGTAGCTTGAAAAAATTATTCCTATGTATGTACCCGCTCTCTTTTCCTCTGAATACTTTTGATTTTCTCTTTATCTCTGCAAGTATCATCTACATCCCTGTTCTTTGCATGCTTTTACAGACTTCTACTATACTATACTGTACAATAGCTGCAACCATGTGAGAATTTCTTTAAAACCTTTCTATTTGTCTGTTCATGTTCCTATTTTTTTCTGCTGCAGATCACTCTGGAACAATAGATGAGGGAGAGCCCTTAGCTAATGCAATCAGAAGTGACTCTGCAATTATTGGAGGTAATAGGGACTGTAACAACTTCATGGGAACCTTTTTTGTTCTAATAACTGTGAGTCTTTAAATGCTGCAGTCAAGTCAGTTTAGTGTTGTGTGCATAAAGCAACTATTAAAAAGACTTAATTTTGTTACAAGATAAAAATCAGCCATTGTTTCAAAATGTAATCAATAGCTCTCATTTTCTTATTGCATAAATTTATGTTGTCAGTGTTTTGATACATTGGAACATGTATCTGCTGAAACACCAGATACTAACAACAGGGTTACAACCTGCCTAATGACTTAAAAAGTACTTGGATACATTGTGACAAATAGTAATGGCTTCAAGTTGGAACACAGGAAGTTCTGCACCAATATGCAGAACTTTTTCACAGTGAAGGTGACACTGGGACAGGCTGCGCAGGGATGTTGTGGAGTCTCCTTCTCCAGAGATATTCAAGACCTGTCTGGATGCCGACCTGTGTGACCTGTCTTAAGGAACCTGCTTTGGCAGGGGAGTTGGACTCGATGATCTCTTGAGGTCCCTTCCAACCCCTTCAATTCTGTGATTCTGTATACATTTAAGACAGAACAATCTTTGCTTCTTGACTAAGACAAAAATTTAGATTTTGCTACACAGTCAAGTTCAAAACTTTCTTTAACAGATCTAAGGAAGACAAAGTTTTCTTGAGAAATTGAAGTCTAACTCTGCTTGATCAATGCTTTGACAGACTGAGGCGAGTTTCATTCTGGGTCTGCATTTTGGAAACCAATGTACTCCTGGACAGACTATCACTTGCATTGATTAAAAGCTACAAATAAAATGGATGTTAAAATAATAGTAAAAATAATTACTGTTTTTTTGAAATACCATTTCTTCTCCATTTTCTTACTATTTCTCTTGGACACTTTTATCAACCCAAGTATCATCTCAACTACAAGTGATCATCTAGAAACCTTTTTTCAAAACTCTTGCTTTTAACAGAGGAATAGAGGATGAACCATGTGCAGTTCGGTTTCTCCTAAAATGAATATGTTGGCAGTACCTTTGTTTATTATGCCTTCCAGAACAAATATGATAAAAAGCTTTGGATAGACATCTTGTGCTTAAAGTACAGGACTGATAAGATGTGCAAGTTCCATTATTATGTCTTTCTGAGTGACCATTCTTAAGCCAAGATCCTTCTCTGATGTAGTAGGAAAGCCTACCGGATCTGTTTCTTTAGCAGGAATGAAGAGTACTCAAAAGAGTCTTAATAGTGAAAGTCTGCGATTGGGGAACCTCAGGAGAATTGAAATTCCTGACACTGGTATTACAGCAATTGTCAGTTCAGGGTTTTTCTTTCAAGAAATAGTATTGTTTCCTGTTACGATCTTCCTCTGAAAATTTCTGGTGGAATCACCCTCTCTTGGGACAGGGTGAGAAAAGGAAATGTATTTTCACTCATGAAGATAGTATTTTCACAGTATAATTCACTGTTTCAATTTCCATTAGCTACTTCAACAGAAAGAGGGCAGAGGGAGGGAAAGGTCATCCCCTCCATCTTTCAAATTCTGAATAGGTTTCCTTTGTAAGGATTTTAAAAGCCTCAGCTGACAAATGACACAGTGGGATTTAGCAGAACAAAGCTGCCAAGGCATCTCAGAGGCTAAAAGCATTTAGGTCTATGGAAGGTGGAGTTAAGATAAGAACCTACAATCACCTGTGTTTCTGCTGTTTAAATAATGGTACCTGCTATGGTCAGTGCCTGCCAACAGCACACTGCATGGTCAGTGACCTTTAACATGGTCCTGCTCAAGATACTAAAATAAGAGGTAATAAAACCTAGAAGCATCCTTGCTTGTAAAGTGATACTTCTGTCTAGTATTTTTATACACACAAAGTCTGAGAATTTTACCACTGATTTTAGTGAGGTCAGATTTTAAAAATATGGTTCCTGAGTTCTTCTACCTGTCTAAATTCATCAAAAATTACTTAGTTGTTTTTAACTTCAAGCTAAAATAGTTAAATTCTTTTTAAGATAATAATAACCTCACAATTTTATTGTTATTAAACACATTTGGGAATATGCAATCACAATTCTTCTACTGTATATTGATTGTTGAAAAGTCAAAATAAAGCAAGCCATACAATACTCAGTAAAAGTTCAGTATGAGTACCGCTGAGCAAAGCTGAGAACTGTACCAATTCAGACAACTCAAACAAGGCAAGTTTATAGACAAGCCCATATAAGGTGCATCTACTGTGAATATGACCCAAAGGAATGATTGTTCTATTTAGTCTGAATAAGAACAAGATTAATTTAGATTATAGAGTCTTTACCAGTGAGGAAGATAACACAGAAAAAAAATCATATTCCTGCCGTCAGAATGGTAGTCAAGGATGTCAGAAGGCAAAAGCAGAGAGAATGAAGAATGATCTACTGTAGAAGATCAGGTTTGAGACCATTCAAGAGACCTGAAGCTGCAGAAGTCCATGGGACCTGATGGGAGGCATCTTCAGGTCGTGAGGGAACATGTATGAAGTTGCTAAGCCTCTGTTCATCAAATTTGGGAAGTCACAGCAGTTGGATTAAATCCCCAGTGACTGGAAATGGGGAAAGAAACTCCCAACTGCCTGCAGGCTAGGCAGTCTTGTCAGGATCTGTGCCCAGCAAGATCACAGAACAGATCCTTCTGGAAACTGTTCAGGCACAGACCAATTAAGAACGTGATTAGTGACAGCCCACAGGGCTTCACTGAGGGCAAATTGGACCTGAAAAATGTGGTGGCATTCTATGATGAGGTTACAGCATTGGTGGATAAGGGAAGAGTGGCATGTGTCATCTACCTGGAGTTGTTCAAAGCATTTGACACTGTCCCAGGCAACATTCTTCTCTCTAGATTAAGGTGTCACAGATTTGACACATGGACCACTCAGTGGGTAAGGAATTGGCTGGATGGTCACGCTCAAAGGGTTGTGATCAGTGTCTCAATGCCCAAGTGGAGACCAGTGATGAGTGGTGTTCCTCGGGGTCAATACTGGGACATGTGTGTAACAGTTTGCCAACAACACCAAGCTGTGTGGAGTGTTCAACACACTGGAGGGAAGGGATGCCATTCAGAGGGAACTTGACAGGCTCTAGAGGTAGGCCCATGCCAACCCCATCAAGGTCAACAAGACAACTAGAAGTGCAAGGACCTGCACATGGGTCAGGGAAATCCCAAGCTGAGCTACAGGCTGCACAGAGAATGGGCTGAGAGCAGCCCTGAGGAGAAGGACTTCGGGGTATTGAAAAGCTCAACATAAGCCAGCAATGTGCACTTGCAGCCCAGAATGCCAACTATATCCTGGACTGCATGAAAAGAAGCATGACTAGCAGGTTGAGGGAGATGATTCTGCTCCTCTACTCTGCTCTCATGAGACCTCATCCAAAGTTCTGCATTCAGCTCTGCATCCTCCAACATATGAAGGACATTGAGCTGTTGGAGCAGGTCCAGAGGAGGGCCACGAGGATGATATGAGGAATTGAACACCTCTCCTCTGAAGCCAGGCTGAGAGAGTTGGAATTGTTCAGACTGGAGAAGTGGAGGCTCCAGGGAAACATTATAGCAACCTTCCAGCATCTGAAGAGGGCCAACAGGAAATATGGAGAGGGTCTGCCTATAATGGCATGTAGTGATAGGATAAGAGGTAACGGTTTTAAACTTAAATAGTATAGATTAAATATAAAGAAGAAAGTCTTTCACTGTGATGGTGGTAAGACACTTGCACATGTTGCCCAGAGAGGCTGTTGATGCCCCCTCTCTGGCAGTGTTCAAGGCCAGGCTAGGTAGGGTTTTGAGCAACTTGGTTTGTGGAGGGTGTCCCTGCCCATGGCAGGAGTGTTGGAACTTTGAGATTCCTTCCAACCCAAATAATTTTGTGATTCTATGATTAAGGATGGTTGATCATATGCGAGGATGAAAACAAAACAAAACAAAACAAATGTTTCATTTTGGATGGTCTGTGTTTATTTACAGCACTATGGGACTACGTATTTTTATTTTCTTGTGGAATAGGCTATGTTATGCAGCACATTGCTCCTTTCTGTAGCACAGCCCATCCACTGCATTGCAACTGTTTTTCAGACTGTTTAGTGCTACTTTCTTCCCTGTAGCCTAGTCTTGCTTTGTCTCTCTGACAAGCATTTTCTGCTTCCCTTGTTTCTCCTCCAATTACCCTCCTGCCCAACCTCTGACTCATGAACTTGAGGGCCTCAAAGCATCGTGGTGGGATGAATAAGGAAGAGAGGGGATGAGCTGAAAGTCTATAAGGTCATTTTTTATCTCTCTGGGAAGTATTTCTTTCCTTACTGTTCCTAATCTGCTGCACTAGAAGTAGTGTGCCCTGGTAAAAAGTTCAATAAATCTTACATAGTCGCCTTTAAAACAAAGTGCCTATTCCATTTATTCTCATGTGTTAGGTATATGGCACATATAGTACTTGGTAAGTCCCCTATATAAACTTATATAAACTCAAGCTCCTGCCCCCTTGGTTTCTAACTGATCATCTAGAACACCATAATGCAGGTAGCTGTACTGGTGATGATGTTGCCCTACCAGATGTGTCCATTACAGCTTTTGGAAAAGGAAACGTGCTTGTGACAATCTGTGTAGGCAGGGACCTTGTTTACTTGTGAATACAAGCTCATGTAGCCATGCAAAGCAAAACCAAACCTACAATTTCAAAATAAGTGCTACAAACGTGAAGCAGAGGAGTTAAACCTGTATTATTTCCCCCTGAATATGAACTGAGACTTGATTTTTATTATTTCATATTTTAACCTGTGTCTATTCATTACAACAATGCAATTACTGAAATATGAGCCCTAGCTATGTAGATAATGAAAGATTCTTCATCCCAGTAACATGTATGGTATATGTACAGTCAAACTGAGCAGGGATTTTCTTCCATGAGGTAGAATAAAACATTAGAATTTCTGTCCCATTTGACCCAATGATAAATGGCTATAAATACGGACCAATTTCTGCTGATGAACACTGAACTTTCACTATTAACTATAGGGACTCCACTGAGTCTCCTCATTACCTGCACTGTTTAGTCAGAATCTGATGTCTGAACTAATTTGGGTGGAGTACTGGATATGAATGCAACTAATTCTATGCAATGGTCTTTACTGAAAAGTGTCTAAGGATTGGACTTTGTGGTGTACACAGGCAGAGCTGACAGCAGACCTTTTTTCTCAGTATTCTGTTCTGCCTCTGCTCTCCATGTTTCTTCCCCATACATGAAGCAATGATAGGAGAGATGATTAGTGGGGGAAATCTGTTGGTGGAATATGTGTTCCCTTCCCTCCTGCTCACATGTGGTGTGAGAAAAGGCCCTGGGTGACATGAGTGATGAGAAAATGGAGAGCACTTTGCCCAATACTCATAGGAGTTGGACAAAAGAAGAAAGACATAATAACATTCTTTGTGCTGTCGCATTGTCAGGCAGGAATGTCCCCAAAGAACATCTCCTTAAGTCTGCGGTGGTTTAAATTCCCAGCCTGACTGAGAGCTAGGGCCTGAAGGTGAAAGAGGAAAAGACATCCTCTTATATAAAGAGCCCCAAGGTCCCTACTGTTCTTCTATTCAAAAGTTTCAAAAGTTATAGTATTCTACATAATTTATTTTTGGTATTAGTATAGTGCAAAGTTTCAGAAGTGTCGCCACAGAACTTACACTACAGAGCTGTTTCTAGTTTGAAAGAAGCTATGACTTCTTATTTCTCAATCTTCCCTGGAACCACCTCTGTTATGAGATGGAGTCATTCTTTGTCCTACTGTCTGGACCATGAGTTATTACTTGTCTATCCTACGTCTTGACTTGTTTTCTCTTTTCTTTTCCTAGGTGTGATAGCAGTTGTGATATTCATCCTACTTTGCATCACTGCCATAGCCATACGCATTTATAAAAAAAAAGGCATATACTCAAAAAATGAGGCAAAAGGATCTGAAAATGAAGACAGTGCTGAATCTGCACTGAAAAGTGAGCTCAGCATGCAAAACACAGCCAATGAACATCAAAAGGAATACTTCTTCTGATTGGCATTCATGATTTAATTTAATATAATAATGTGACAGTCTGACTTTCTTGCTAAGCCAGGGGCTCTCAATGGACAGAAAAAGGTCTTGCACTCTACACTAAATGCAACAGATGTGAGACTTATACTACATATGTTCAGTCTCAGTGATTGCTATAGGGGCCTCTTTAAATTACATGCATTCCTTAGCTATTATACCGTAAATGCATTTTATGTAACAGTGAATTAGATATTGTAACAAATTTCATTGTTGGTAGTTGCCGACTGTTCTGATGTTACCTTCTGCAACTGAAGTTTAACGTACATACTGAATACAATTTTTGAATGGGAAAAATGTGATGAAGTTATTCCTATCCTTTCATTTAAAATTTGATTCTGGAATTTTGTTCAAGGTGAAAGGTGGATTCTAATATTTTGTGTTATTTAAGAAATTCTGCTGTGTTGCATTATAGTGATCCCTCCTACTTCGTAAAACTAAAAATGCCTTTTGAACTGTTGTTGGCTGGTGTCAGCATCTGCTTGTGAGCCATGGATTTTGGTGTCCAGAACAAACTGTACTTTTTTTTTCCCCTGGGATGTGACCGATGCCATCACTAACCTTTCTTTTTGGCAAGCTCAGTATAACTTAAAACTGAAGGGTGTATAACATGTCGAAATATTGTAAAATCTCTTTTGTAATAGGTTTTCACTTAGGGTCAAGTGATGGCACCAAGAGACGCATTCACACTGTAGACATTTAATAAATTTAGGATCACAAAAGGCAAGATGTTTGCTTAGAAAGATTTGGTCATATATTAAGAATATTTAGATTTTCATGAGTGAAAACACCAAAATATGATCAAGCTTATTGTCCCTGGAAATTAGTAATGCTTCTTTAATCATGAAGTAATATTCTGTACACCATCTGGTATATATTCTCTGAAACACTGTGTCTATGATATGCTCCAAACCTTGAGATTAAGTTGTTCTAAATTATAGAAATTATTTATGATTATTATAACAATAGAAATGGGGCATTTGCCCTATCCAGCACAGTGACTACTACTTGAATATTTTTGTTCTTCACCCTTAATAGTATCTACCATACCTTCATGAGATGAGGTCTGATTATACCACTCAAAATTAAAAAGATGCTTACTATCCTAGTAGAATAAATGACAACTGTCCATAAACAAATTATCAGATAATGAAGGGAAGGCTTAAGTTGTCTAAACAGAAGATAGTAAGGTTGCTTTAGACACCATCGTCTATCTAAACTACACATGTGGCCTGATGTGAATGTCATGAGTTCTACATAAGATATGTGTGCTTCGTAAGAGATATCTGGGAGTCAAGCAGACTATCTCAAAGCATCAAAATTGGCACTAGATACCAATATTTAGGTAACTGACCCCCACACAGAGAATTTCTTCCTTTTCCCTAGACAGAAAAGGGTGTGACTAGAGTTTGGCCTGAGAAAAGAATCAGGGATTCTGTGCACTTGTAGTCTTGAGTTTAAAATTGAAACAGCTTTTAGAATTGATTTAATGTTCCCACTAAAAGCAAAGATAATATTCATTAGTTGTCTCCTCTTTCACTGAGTAAAAAGACTAGACCCTAGACTAGTGAAGTTTAGATAATGTTTATTGTAGATGCCCAAGAACATTATAAAGATATGGAAACCTGACATGGTGTGCCGAAACCTTAATATGTAAATTTCTTTACATTAACGCTAATTGTAAATATAAATGTCAACAGATACCATCTTCTAAAGCTTAATTTCTTCAATCAGTCTATGCTTTTGAATTTCAGAATTCTGCAGTTCTTTTCTTTTTCTGTTTCCTTCTATAGAGCTTTACTTCATTATTGAGAAAAAAAACTCTCTTGGGGATATTTTTCAATTTTAATTTTTCAAAATCAGATGCACTACTTTCTCGTTCTTCTCATTTTTACAATTTGGCATGCATCTCTGGTAGGTTAATCAGGCTGAGGAACCAGGATCAAGAACTGGATATCCATGTTGTGTATATGTTAGTGTATTTGCTGATGATATAGTTTGGTTCACAACTATAGGTCGTCTTTAAAAAGGGAATAATACTGGACTGTTCCTGATAAACAATATGGATAACAATACCTTATTTTTTGGGTGAAAAGCAGAGGAGATTAAAGTCTCACATTGGTCATGAGAAGAAGACCTTGACATTTGCTACTTTGGACCCTCTCAGTCTAGTTACTTTAAAGTGAAAGTTATGACTCCTTTTCAAAGGTCTGATCTGCATTGTATTGAATTAAGGAGGAGCCCTTCCATGGACTTGTTTGTAATTCAAACCCTATGTGCTACAAGAGGCTTTCCCTTCCTGTGATAGATATGTCAGTGTTCACCTTTTTGTGTCATTTATATCAAAAAATCTGAATTTCATTTTTATCAACATGTCTCCATGTGGGACAAAAGTTGTATGACAGCGTTGATCATAAAAGATTATTCACTTAAGAGTTACCTGTATACTAACCTAATAAATCCTAAAGGGCACCCACATCAGACAAATTGGAAGTACTTTTCAGGCACTTGTTTTTACTGTAATTACCTTGTTAATTTTGATTGTGTGTCTTGATGGAGAGAAAAGTCTCTTCCCTTACTTACTTTTCTTCCAAACGAATAATTATTTTCTTTCCCTATTCCTTAGAATTTTTAAAAGCAACAGGAAGGGAGAAGCTGAGTCTAACTCCTATTTCACAGACTAATTACAAAGCGAGGGGGTCGGAGAGGAAGGGTATAAATCCCTGTGTGAATGGCACATTATTTCATTCGAAGACCTTTTAAAGATATTTTATTACGTCAAGGATTCTAAGGGGAGAAACAGCAATGGATTTTGTTGACTACACATCTATCTGCAGATATAATACTTATGTCTCTCTGAAGATGCAAATGCCCATTTCCATCTGTAGAAAAAGTGATCATATATTCCTCACCTGAATTCAGAATATATAGTTTCCTAGTCAATGAAGCAGCATTTCCCATTACTTGCTGCATTTCTATGGGTACAAAAAAATGGTGGCACTGAAGTGCACTGAGACATCATACAACATTGTGCTGTCCCTTTCTTGATTCTCTATTCCAGTGTGTGATCTTTCACCTCTCTGTTAATAAACACTTTTTAAAATAAAGTGAGGAAAATATTTTTTAAAAAAAAATTTGTATTAAAAAGTTTAAAACTGACAACAATATGCTGATTTTTTTTTTAACAGTAAAAATATGTAGAAGTGCACATAATATATTGTTGAGTGTGGTTATTTATAGATATTGCTGAGTGCTAATGTAATAAATTTACTACATATTGACACATTTTCCATAGCAAATATATTTTTTCTTAAGTACACTAGAAAATAAATAGCAGCATGTATGCTGGTACATTTTCAAAACTTTGTGTAGGCGCTAGCAACAAAGGGCTTATAATTATTTATGTACTCAACATTTAGTGCATAAATATGATTTAGCTAGGTTTTGGGAAAACATTTTCTAATACATCCACTGTCGTGTAGATGAAAAATATGTAACAAGCTAAGTGCCCAACTTAAAATGAAATGTACTAACAGTCAAAATAAATTTACAGCACCATGATTCATGGCAGTGACGTACAAGGAAAAAAAAATATGTAAATGACAAAAAAGGTAGAATTCCTGGGAGGAAATGGCTGCATAGATTAGAGTACACATTTAGATTTAGATGCCAGGAAGTCTGCAGCACCAGCATGAAATAAAATCAGAAGATTCACCTGTTGCTAGTCGGTTGAGGATAATACCCTTCAGGGGGGGAAAAAAAAAATAAACCTCGGGAAGAAACTGTAACTCAAGGCAGAGTTGTAGCTGTATAAACCATGTGATGTGATAGGGGAAGAATTGTTTTGTACAGAAAAATTTTGCTAAGTCAGAAAACTTAATGCTTGAAAAAAACACATTTTCCTAGTCTTGGGTGTGATGCACATTGTCTGAGTGAGCATGCAGAAATACCTTATTTATCAAATTGAGCTCCTAATTCTGCAGCCAAAAAGTATAATGAATCCATAGTATTTCTGTTCATTTAATGAGACTGTGCATCATCAAGAATAAATAAAAATAAAGTATGAATACTGATGTAATTTCAATTCTTTGTTAAAGTACACCTAAGAAAATGCTTAAAAGAATAAGGAAAAGAAAGGAACTTCCCTTTACAGTGACTTTTTTCCAGAACTTTCTCTTGGGGCTTTTTGGTGGTGGTAGAAAGGAAGAGTTTAATGGGTTTGTGTACAGAAATTTCTAAAGCTGTTAATGTGAGAAACAGAAACCAGAAAACAAAGGTTGACTGTGCTTTTCTAAGAAGCCATACTCATCCTCATTTTTGAAGGCCTGCCTAAAAACTAATGTTTTACAACACTGTTCTTCGACCTTACCATTGTTAAGCAAGGGTTCAACTATCACAGCTGCATCTCAGGGAGATTGATACCATTCTGTCAAACACTAATATAAAATATCTTTTAATTTCATATGAATTTCTAACTTCCATCTATTATTAAATTCTGATGTTTCTTAAACTTTGTAACATTTAACACTGAAAAATTGTGCCTAAAGTCCTTATTAAATAGCATGCTAAATCCAGCATAAAAATCTTCATAAACATGTGAGCAAATGTACATACACACACATATGCATGTAAATGAGCTATGTATTCACAACTAAGATTCTTTAGACTTTACCATTGTGTTTGGATTATGTAAAATAGTGAAAAATAGTCAAAATTCAGAAACACCACCCTCCCTGATGTTGGCATTATATCCAAACCATTTCATATTTCCCAGTGGGTTAGATGGCTTTTAGGAAGCACCAGGACTCATGCCTCAAGATTAAGCAAGGCTGTGGTCATCAATGAGAGACTCCTAAATCTGCAGAGAGAAACAGCTAGTCAAAATCCTTCTGAAGTCCAAGAAAATTATAGAGGATGTCAATGCTCTACATCAGTTTTCAAAAGTATATGTTTGTCATTATCAACCTAGTGTTAACAGTGTAAAAAAATAATACATATACTGTTCAGCAAGCCAACAGATAACAGATAGGACTTGATAAACTTTGTAGGTTATACTTTTCAACATAATATAACCTTTGGATCTATATTATTCTGAATATATGCAAAAACTTATTTCAAATACAATGCAATCATTATGGAGTCTATGATCTAACATTTTTTGATTTGAAAAGCAGAAATGCCTTGCAAACAATTTATAAGGCCAATGTTAAATTAACTGAAAGCAGTCATCATAAATTCTTCTGGATTAAACATTAAAAAGAAAAAAAGCACAGTATAAATTCAGTGACAGACACCTGTTTATAAATTATTTAAGTAATTAATAGACTTTCATCACACTTCCAAATAACAAAAGTGTGTGGATTGAGCCCAAGAATATCTATCCCACCCTTAAGTGTATGGCCTTGAAAAAGCCATCAACCTTTACACTCCATTTGTATAATAGTGAGATAATGCTGAAGTTATGACTAGCTTGTTTCATTAATATTTCTGAAGCCCTTTGAAGATGGAAGGCTTTATATAAATGCACAACATCATAATAGAAATGAGATTCTATCTTTTATTTAGCAAATAATGTCATGGTAAGTAACATTAATTATCTGCATTTATTTTAATACATTTATTTCAGGACATGGTCCTTTCTCTTTCAATCAGAAATAATAGTATGTTCCTGTTCCTTTATGTGACACCTGAATAAAGAGGAGAAAAACAGACCTTGGACTATTTGGTGTAGTATAGATCATTTTTTTAAATTTCTATTTTTAATCAGAGAATTAATGCCTAGAACTCTTTTAAACTAACTAAATGGGTAATAGTTGAAGTAAACAAGTAAACAAGATAGTTGTAATATAGGTTAACACAACCACTAGTAAGTGCTAGGTTTACCTTCTTTTTTTTTTTCAGATGATAGAATACATAAATTACTGTATTCTAGTACCTTTTAATTTATTGAACAAATAAATAATCCTTATCTATCTAAAATAACATTGTGTATATATTAACATGCATCTTCTATATGAAATAGCAAATTTACAAGTAAACATACTGCTTTGGGGTTTGGGTTGAGCATTTTTTGTTGCTTTTTTTGGGTGAGTTTCTTTTGCATCCTTCCTCTCCCTCCTCACCAGTAAGCAAAGAGAATGTTGTTACTTTTAGCTTAATCATATACAGGTTGTGAACTAATTATTTTAAAAGGCTACTACAGGATGTTAATATTTAATTTTTAAAACTATAGACTATCTTAGTAAGAAAACATTTGGAATTTTTCAGTAGTTACAGTCCCAAGATGAAGCTTCTCTCTTGTTTAATTGGAAATATTAGTAAAGATTCCTTATGTGATCTAATTATTTTTCCCACCACATTCAATGTCACTAGAAGTAGAGGTTTACATCATCTGAAAAAGAGTAACCACTCAGTCATGGTACACTCATGATGGAAATTTAAAAAAAAAAAAAAAAAACCTGGAAAATAATTTGAATGTTACAGGTAGGATCAGGAAGTTCTTTAGCAGTTACCATGCTTTTACTGCAAAACATACGGGGCCTTAAACTTGCACAGAAAAACCTCTCCATTTAAATGCATTGTTTAGTGTTGTGATCTGTAAATCAGCAAGTCATATTTAAATTACTGCTGGTTTGTTGCTACGATTTTGTCTCTTTGATGTCCAGGTTCAAAATATATGCATCTTTAATTCAAAGTAATTTTTCATTAATTCATGTCATAAACAGAAGAACGCTGTCTTTCAGGTGTCTTACAGAGAAATCATTCTAGAAAGCAGCAGTTAAGTACACAACAAGGTTTTAAAAATGTGTCATATAGAACATTTACACAATGGTAATTTATTTTTATAGAACATACTGTGATGGATTTATGATTTATGCCAGGATCATATAATGGGAATAATGGGCAAAATTCATAGAAAAGGAGAAAAATATAAACCATGATTTCCTTTGTTGATAAAATTCTTTTTATAATGAAAAAAAAAGTCCTGAAAAATTGTTTTTCTGATGCTCTTTTTCAGCTATTTTTCAATTCATATGATGTGTTTATTTGGGATCATGTTATCAAGCACATCTCCTTTCAATTATTTCTTTTGTAAAAAACAAGCTAACTAAATTTTATTTTTCAAGCTGATATCTAGCTGTCTGTTTGCCTCAATAAAGTATTTCAATCCATAAATTAAGCACAGCATTAAATATCTAGTATGTACCTTCTGTCTGTGAAATAATGACAATAATTAACAGTCCCCTAAAATAGTAAGATCTTTTGGTGTCTAGAGTCGCCTTGACAGTCTTATTTTATGATTACAAGTAAACCTATTTAGTTAGAATCTAATTAGGAAAGCATTAGTAAATGCTTGCTATTCAGTAGTCTAGAATGGTTAAGTGATACATTTGAGAAATTAAATGTTTCTTAAATGAGTCAAATAATGCATATTATATGGTAGTAATGCTGCCCTTGTGTAGTACCTGCCTGCCTACTGTGGCACTTACTAGTGATTAACAGTCATTTATCCATTACAAGAATCACCTTGGGGTTCTATAATATACTGTAACATCCTTTAAATATGTTTGCAGTAAACATGTCTTATTTGCTTCACACTAGTTTTTTTTTACTTCACCTAGGATCTTCCTTGCTTTTACCACCAGTGTTATGCCCATAATCACAACTAGTGGAGGATCTAAAATTGTAATTATGTATCAGGCTGGTGCATCATCGGTTGCTTTTCCATTAGGTGCCAGTTCCACCATCACTTAGGTCACGTCAGGTCTGTAACTCTTGCCCCTGCGTTATCGGCCAGCACAGCTGCCCTGTTTTCATCATGCTTGACTGTGTCCTGCCAAACTATGCAATTCAGTGCAGCCATGCTGAATTCTTGGGGAAAAAAATCCTATCAACTAGCTTTGGTGCACAGGTCTCCCAAGCACAGCAGGATCTATTCTAGCTGACCACACATTATTGGTAATGTTGTGCTTCTCTGCAGTTCTAGTTCTCAGCTGGAAGCTGGGAGGAAGCATGCATACTGCTATTTCTACAGGATATAATGCTGCAAGACCACCTATGGCAGCCACATATGGGTGCACCTAGCCTGGAGGACTTCTTCTTATTACATGATCAATGAAAAGAGTAAGGAAGTCTAGGCTTGCAACTTCTACTTCTCCGGGAAAGGAGGCCCATGACCTGTCATGCTATCAGCAGGAAGGCGGCAGTACCCAGAGAGCTGGTCTGCCCAGAAAGCTGAGGGTAGAAATGCAAAAGAGGACTGGGAGGTGATGGGTTACCCTCCTGTTAGTGGAGAAAAAAACAGTAATGTGAACTTTGATACACCCTTAAAAGGGATTTCTAGAAAGAAAAAAAAAGAAAGTATCTGCATACCTCAGCTGAGCGCAGCTCTGTCCCTGTAACTGATAACCAGTAGAGACAAAGAAATCATGTAGTACAGACTCTCCTGTGCCTGTGGCACAGTAAGTACAGTACATTTGGTGGGAAGTTATAGTTCTCTTACCACCACTGAATTTCCAGCTGGGGGTGGTATTATTGAAGAAATCTATGTGTGGTGTTCTCTAATCACTGGGTTAGGTCAACAGTCTTAGCAGCACGCTAGCTATTTATCTCATGCTCAATTGCTATGGCTCATGTTTAATTTGGTGTCCACCAGGACACCCCGTAATTTTCTAGAAAGCTGCTGTTTAGCTGTGTGCCCCCCCAGCATATACTGGTACATGGGATTATTTCTTCTCATTAATGGAGTTTGTATCCATAACCTGATGATGTAAATTGGAGAGATATTTTGAAAATCACACTGTTAACGTTATAAATATCATTAATCTGCCACTTTTTTTAAAAAAATCTTAAATGTACTTGTTGATTCTTCTCTATATAGCTGTTAAAGGTACTTTCTAGTACTGCTGTATTTTTATTTTTTTTAACCCAAAAGAGCAACATTTATTTCATTACACAGTAATCTGTCCTGGTTTCAGCTAGAATACAATTAATTTCCTCCCTAGTGGCTCCCATTAGATTTAGTATGTTAATAATGTTGAAAACACACTGATGTTTTAATTGTTGCTATGCAGCATTTACACTAAGTCAAAGACTTTTCAAATTCTTTTATTGCCCCGCTAGCAAGGAGGCTGGGAGTGCACAGGAAGCTGAGAGGGGCCACAGGCAGGACAGCTGACCCAAACTGGCCAAAAGGATATTCTATATAATATTTTCATCATGCTCAGTATATAAACTAGGGGGAAAGTTTTTTTTGGGGGGTCCACTTCTTGGGCCCAACAGGGTATTTGTTAATTGATTGTAAGCAATCGTTTTTCATTTGCATCGCTTGTCTTTCTTTGATTTTTTTTCTCTTTTATTTATTATTTTCCATTATTATAATTATTATTCTTATTGTTGTGGTCAGTAGTAATAGTAGTAATAGAACATTGTTAAATTGTTAAACTGTTCCTGTCTCAACCCATCAGGGTTCTTTTTGCTTTTACTCTTCCAACTCGCTGCCCCTCACTGTGGGGCAGGGGAGTGAGTGAGCAGCTGTATAGTGCTCAGCTGGGGTTAAACTACAGCAATACCTAACTGGGCAATGTAAAAAAAGATAGTATTTTGGCAAAAGGAATCAACAGAGATTCAGCTATCATTAGATTTCAAGGATATTTTTGCTATTTTTTTCCCTGAGGAATTTGCCATACATTTGAGTGAGGCTGATTGGTAGAGTGAAGAGTAATGTTCTGCTTTTCATTTTACTGTGATAAGATTTCTAACTTTTAATTTTCTGTAAAGTGGGAGCTTCTCAGCATTAGAAGTGATGTGGCTGCATGACTTTTAGGGAACAGTCCTAGTCAAATGGACACTGTCTTTTTTTCTATACCTAGATTCTAGATGTAAGGCTCTCCTTCACCAATAGCTAGTAAAATAGACCTATGGCAATGACAAACCAAAGCATATCCCATAGTATTGCATTTCTTTCCAGTATAATTAGTAAAAATTGTTATCTTGCTGTAAATTCATGATCAAATTAATTTGTGAATACATTGGATGTACCAAGGTTTGTGTTACTGTTTCAACAGGCTACAATAAGAGGAAAAATTACTTAAAAACTAAGAGAAAGTGCTGTTGAAAACGCTCAGAGTAATATGTGATAATAGCCTGTCAAAAAGCTACATGTCTTTAATATAGTCAGTGACATGAAGTCAAAGAGTGAAAGACTTTAAAATAGATATTCAATACTCTAACACAAGTTTCAAGTTATTTGGGTATTTTTAAATAATATTTATTTTTAACAGTCAGTCATATTCTATTATCATATTCAAGTTAGACTAGATGACATTTAAAGATCCCTTCCAACCCAACACATTCTATGATTCTATGATTCTCTAAAAAACCAAGCCACAACAGAAGCATAAACTATCTCGTGCAATGTAAATAGCTTGCAGTACCATTGATATACATACAGAGCTCAGGAGATTAGTGGATCTGAAGGCTTAACAATTTTAACAGTGCATTTTCCTAGACCATTGTTCCTTATTTAATACATAATTCCTTCTGGATTTGTTTTGGGTTTTTGCTTTATTGCCTATAGTCTGATATAAAAGTCAAACTCTATATATCATTATTCTTATTTTTGTGGTGGCAAGAGATTGCAACTTAGACAACAAACCTGTTGTAGTAACAGAAAAAAACACACACACAAGCAGACATATAGTATGAGATAGTGTCTAGAACAGTGTATCTACTAAACGACACTCAAGCAGAGTAAATAAATTGACCAAAACACAGGAAAAAATGCAGGGTTGGAAAGTGATCCCATTATTCCATTTCTTCTCTTTACCCGCCAGTGCAATTTGTCTCCACACAGAACATTTTTTATTTAATTTGTCTTATACAGGCATTATCTACTCCAATCCAATATATAGGAGATGCAATTCAATTGCACCTCCTCTGATGCAATACCTTGAAATACAAAGTGAAAGTAAATAAACATAACCTTTATTTTTTGTCTGGTTCTAATAGAAGTATTGAAAAGTTCTTTTTGAATTACAAAACTGAAAGATTTTCTTTAGCCACAGGTCTTTAAACAGTAGAAGAAAATATTTTTAAAAACATCATAACTTTCTCAGAATGTTGGAAGTGACTTGTCAGTGAATTGGATTCTTTGATGACAATGTAGGCCCAAGAATCATTAAAAGAGATTTATGAAAACTGAGGGTAGTATTAAGAAAAATTTAGTATGGAATAATTACAAGCTGGTACACATTCTCATCAGGATATCCTGTCCAAAATTTGGGTGTACGAGAGCTAGCTCATTACCGTACCATGGGAACTTACTCCAACATTCCACTTGCAATTCAGGATTGGTTCTCCTGAAATTCACTGGAATAATTATTCTTAGATGTAAAGATTTTTAATGACTATTCCTTTATATAAATGAGATTCTAAATATCAAGAAAGTGTCAATGGAAAAACTGTTATTTCTATCATGATAATATCAGATGTTTTTGATTTTTAAATGCAAACTATAGATATTGTTCTGCTTTGTGGATGTATTTTTAGACATATATTTCTAAAAGTAATTTTTTTAAAAGGAAATAGTTAAAATAATAATCCATTATTATAATAATCCCTACGAAGAGAGGTTGAGGGAGCTGGGCTTGTTCAGCCTGGAGAAGAGAAGGCTGTGGAGGAACCTCATTGCAGCCTTCCAGTACATGAAGGCAGCATAGAAGCAGGAGGGGAATCAACTTTTTAAAAGGATAGACAATGACAGGACAAGGGGGAATGGATTAAAACTAAAGGAAGGAAGGTTTAGATTAGATATTAGGGGGAAGTTTTTTACAGAGATAGTGATGAGGGACTGTAACAGGCTGCCCAGAGAGGTGGTGCATGCCCCCTCCCCGGTGGTGTTCAAGGCCAGGTTGGATGGGGCCCTGGGCAACCTTGTGTAGATCGAGGCCTGGAGGTTGGTGGCCCTGCCTGTGGCAGCAGGGTTGGAACTCTGTGATCCTTGGGGTCCCTTCTAATCCATGCCATTCTATGATTCTGTGAAGTCCATGTGAATTTATATGCTATAGAAAAGGGGATCTGTTAATAAATAATTCTGGATAATTTATTTTGTAGGTAAGAAATTTAGATTTTTGAATACAGTACTGATGGCTTAGCTTCCCTACGTTCTATAATAATAGTTTTCTTTTCCTACCATTGTTCACAAGGAGTTGCTGCACTGGGGATATGACCTTGCCTGTGGGCATGTTCTGAGACCTGCTGGCAGTGCCTTTTGGAAGTGTTCCCTGATGAAAAACACTGGTGAAGGCTAACTGAGGTCTTAATCAGTGTCACCCTAAAGCAAAGCAAGACAGGGCAGCCAGCTCAGGATGACAGTGCTCAAGCACTGGTCTTTGTATTTGAAAAGAGATTCTAGCCATGTGCACTTTCAAGGCAAGAGAAGGAAGGCTAACACAGACACAGAGGATTGCTTTCTTTGCAGGGCAGTGAATATATCAAGAACACTAAAAATACAAGAGATCTTTATACTAGTGCAAGGCTGATGGAAGTAACAGATTTAATATTGACAAGTATTTTCAAGATTTAGTATGTTTTTAATGTCTTATGTCTTTGTCTTGTATTTTTAGTGGTTACACTTTAATTTTTAAAAAAATTTTTATTTCACAATTATTCTTCAACTGATTCCAGAATTCTTAGCTCATGTGGAATTGCCAAGCCCTAGTATTAACCTGGTACTGAGAGAATTACATAAGGCACCTCTATACATTCAATCTTTGAGTTTAGAGAAATACCTTTTTAATTTCAGAAAGTAATTCCTTGTGTCTATCAGATTATTAATTCTTGCACCAAAGGAAAATAAAATGTTGTCACTACAAAATAAAGTGCATGCCTCCCTGTTGTGTTTCAATAATTATGGAAGTTTAATAAATATCATTATGTTTATTTTTCTTAGGTAAAAGAGACAAAGTTTCCATTAAGCCAGATTTCAGTCAATATTAGACTGCATCCTTTTAATACTCTGATTAAAATATAAAAGTTTGGCTTACGGGTAATATAGAGGTAACTACAATAAGTTGACTAGAGTCTGTGAGATTGTCATTTATTACTGTCTTTTACAGCTTACTGTCTACACATTTCTCTTCAAATGGACTGTGCTTCTGTTTCCTGTAAACTAAGCATGTATTAGAGGAAATGCACAACCTGAAATGGAGAATTTTTTTTTTTTTTTAAAAGTTAAAATACCTTTCAGGCACTTATCCTCTTGACAGAGCTACTTTTTTTTTCTCACATCTCTATGAGTTTATGTACTCTAAAATGTTGTTCAGTTTTAAACTAACAAAAATAAAAGAAGTTAAACTGACAGCATTCTAAGGGTTATCATAAGCACATAGCTAGCAATGCAATAACGTCTGCCTTTTTATTCATGATTTTATGTAAAATAGGTAAACATTTTATAATCCTAAGTGAAATCACTTGAAAGCAAGCCCAAATATGATTGAGTTAGCAAAGTGCCTTCAGCTTCAGAAAAGGGGAAATCACATTTTCATGGAGTATAGTTTCCTTTAGATTACCTAAAAATAGTATCTGGGTGTATTTAAACTTGTAAATGTCATAAAATAGACATCAATAGTTTCAAAAGCGAAGGTCTTCACTAAATAATACACTTAAGGAATAATAAAGACTCACAGAAAAGAAAATGCACAGAAGAATAATAAAATGTATATCTTAGTGCCTAGACTTGTTATACATTAATGTCATCTTATATACTTTAATGCCTGAACTTGTTATACTGTAATGGTCTGACCAATAAGCAAGGGGACTCTTAATAAAAATGACTGCTTCTCTCCTTCTGAAATGTGTCCTGCCTATTTATGTTAAGATTAAGCATTTATTTTAATTTTCTGCATCTGAATGCAGTACTTCATTCATGGTATAAATGAAGAGGTAACTGAAGTGAGAAAATAACCTTTAGAGTATGAACACAAACACTCCTATGCTTTTCTTTAATAAAAATGTCAGCCATACCATTGGCTTGGCTAAAATTTGAATGCATGTATCAGCCTCTAGAGAAGTACTCTGAAGGGTTTTAAATGAAGATTTTTGTTATTTCCTTATGCATGAATACGAAGTTTTCAGGGGTTTAGACATCCACCAGCTAAAGGAATTCCTTAAAATCAAATTACTGAAGTAAGTTTTAGTGACACCACAGCTGTAGCACTGAGTAAGAGAATGAAAGCTGGAAGAACCTCGTTTCCAGGTTCTGAGGTCTTTCTCGGTGTGTGTACTCATTTAACTGAAAAGAATGATCTCCTGCGGTATCAGGTGATGAAAATGAGATGGGTAGGAGAGAGCTGCCATTCACTCTTGAGCCTATGGAAGCTGCTCCCCCCTTTAAAAAGTGAAACAGGACATCCAGGTTCATGCACAAGCAGAGCAGAAACAGAAAAAGAATTGATTTTGAGGGGTATTTTGTGGAGAACTTAGTTTAAGAATTGTAAGAACCAGCAGTACTATCATTAGAGACAGAGTGTGAAATAAAAAATTAGCAGCCTCCTAGGTCTATCTAAAGGTTAAAAGTTCACAACTATAAATGACACCAAACATAAAACTGTCTCTCTTTAAGTTTTAATTGACAAAGTTTCTTCAAGACCTCAGCAATACACAGCCATATCAATTTCATACATTTTATAAATATAGATTATGTAAAAGAGTTTGAGTCCTATGGTGTCCTGTTTCTTGCCCCTGCTGTGCTTTTCTTTTGCCTCACTTTCACTACATCAAAGGCAGAATATTTTCTGTTTCCTCACTTAAAAGCATTTTGTGGTTAGAGGAGGCATGATGATTTTGTAACTCTCTATCACTAAAATTAAAAAAAAAAAAAAAAATCATTGACTCACATCCCCCAAAAGGAAAGCTTTATTTTGAAAAATGCATTCTTTCCCTGCAGCACACAGTGTGAGTTTTAATGGAATTTCAAGTTTCTTAATACCATTAAGATTCATTGTTTCTTACAAAAAACAAACCTGTAGAAAACACCTGGTGAAGTTAAGGTAGAAAACGCCCATATGTAAAAACAGAAAGTGATAACTTCATGAAATACTGCGAGCAAATGCCATTGTAGTGCATAATCACATTTTTAAAAAATATTGTAGGCATATGACTACA
Source organism: Porphyrio hochstetteri (assembly GCA_020800305.1). Classification (NCBI taxonomy): domain Eukaryota; kingdom Metazoa; phylum Chordata; class Aves; order Gruiformes; family Rallidae; genus Porphyrio; species Porphyrio hochstetteri. The sequence goes on along the minus strand of CM036938.1, from coordinate 48,823,943 downwards.
ATATTCACTTTTCTTTTAGTTTTGGCTTATTGGAGTAAGAACTAGAAAACACACATGGTAAAACTATGGCAACATAGCTTGTAGAGATTCTGTGGTTAGCAGTGAAGCACGAGCTTCTAGTATAGTCCTAAAACTAAGCACCAAACCCATGCTTTCCTCAGTACTGTTTCCCAGTTTTCAAATACGTGAGAGCAAAAGCCAAAGCAGCATGTCATAGTACAAGGCAAGAGGGAGATGATCAAGGTAGCATTTCACCTGCCTGCTTCACTTGCTTGCAGTAAGAACCTTTTTCCTGTTATCAGAAGTGTTGTTCACTGCCCCAGAGCAGACCTTGGAAGTAAGAACAGAGGTCGCTGGGCTGCTGCAGGGAGGAAAAAATAGTCTAAAAGTAAAGCTAGGCTTTCTAACTCTGCTGCTTCCTAGTGGAGGTTTGTCTCTTAATCTTATATGCAGTATGCTGCCTCTAAAAACTTGTTCTTCTCATTTTCTCTTGTTTTACTTGAAAAATCTGGGGTACTTCAGAAGTTCATCCTTCCTTTTGTCGAAAGGTAATGTTTAAAAAATAAACCAGGATTTGCAAATTTCATTGCTGAAATGTATTTGGGAGAGAATGGCTGATATTTTTGGTCATTCCAAGTAATGTTACAAATAAATAATCCTATACACAAACTAGGGCTAATGGGCTTTGGAATAAAACCTGTGACAGAGCCCAGGTAGAGAATGCAAACACCTGAGAAGGTATGTTTGCAAGCGAGTAATGCATCCCTATCTGGCATTTCTATAATGAATAGGAAAAAACAAACAAACACACAAGCAAACAAACAAAGTACCCTCCCCCCCCAAAAAAAAAAACAACCCACAAAATACACCGATGCCGATGCCAGGGTGAGGATACTATATGTTAATGCTGAGTTAAACTTCACATTGCAAACACACACTGGCTGTTGCAAATAGGTAACAACTCCAGTCAAAATTAATGTGGTGCTAGCTTATTTCCAGTTATGCAGAGTATAGTTCACAAACTCTCAGGCAGTAGGCAACAACCCCACCCCCCCCAAAAAAAAAAAAAAAAACAAACAAAAAAAACCCAACCCTGCTGAGTTGTCATGGGTCAGAAGCAAAAAAGATTATGATACTTTATACCTTAAGGAGAGATACTAATATTGAAAATCTCTTCTCAGCTAACCTTAATACTAAACAAATGGCACTTGCCAGCAGCAACATCCTCATTCCTTGGCTTTATACTCCAGACACATTACCAGGCTTATCTCAGTCTATGGTGCATAAAAAGAAAGAAAGAATGAAAGAAATACAGAATTCATTTTAAACAAGGACTCGAAGTCACCCTAGAAATTACATTTAAAAGCCATCTGTTTATTTTGCAGCTGAGAATCTGAAAATACATAAAACACATTTGTCTATGGAGGATACATTTTGTTACTTCTATCTAACTTGGAAGAAGAGGTATTGTGAAACATTGAGAACTAGTAGCCAATGGTCAATCAATTTTTCTTTCCAGTGAGGATTTAGTGACTTAAATGTGAACTGGAAATAATGTATTTTTATTATTTGCTGCACCTTTACAAAACCATGTCTGTGGTGCATTCAGGGAGGAGGGAGATAGAAAAACAAAATGGAGATAAAAATGTGAATCTGAGGGGGTAAATAAAATTTAATAGGAATAAGAATGAAATGCACCTTGACACCGAATCCCTCCCATCAGCAAATATTTCCTGTTCCATTCCCAGTGGAGAGATATTTTTTCTGGGGAAAACATAGAAGGACCTATCAATGCAAGTTCAGCTCATTCAACTATCATGTGAATAATTTGAGATACGTGGGACAAAATCAGCTCAGAGCAACAGAAAGCAATTCAAAGTGCAATCAGTACTACTGTATTTTGTCATTCCTTCTTCCCTAGCCTCAGATACCTGACAGTAGTTTTTAGTATACAACACAATACTACGCTTTTATAGTAAAATATTATATTATCACCTATATACTACATGGCAGATGGAACAATGTTGTAATACTACATAGTATAGTGTGAATGTAATATATTAGAGTATTGTATGTATGGTATTGTAGTAGATAGTGTTACACTATTTTGTTCAGAGCACCAAGCAATAATTTCTGTTGCCATTAAGAAAAGAAAAAAGTAACATTTCATGCTGCAGGAAAATAGCAGTCAGATGGATTCCTGCAGCCTTGTATGTAAATTGCATCCAGACATTAAGACCCTGTCTCCTGGGATTGGTTAGACTATTTGCTTAAATCATAGACGTATTATTCTGTAGCTGATACAAAATGCTGCAAAAAATGGAAATGTATTTGAATCTGTTTCATTTTCTTCGTGCAAAGTGCTGGCATATGATTTCCCTTGAAACATATAGGCTATGGTCTTAGACATTTCCAAAAATATTAAAGTTGTTTAAAAAAACACTAGTCCAACATTTGATAAGCCTTTCATTAACTTTATAATAGATGAAAAAGAATTAGACCCACCTAAGGTACCTGGTTACAAAAGAGGTTATGTTTCGGGTTAATCTAATAAATTTTTAAGAAGCATTCATTGTTCATCTCTGTCTAGATTCAAATTTCAGTGCCAGTAAGTTGCAAATGCACTGCTAAATATAAATGTCCTTTGAATTTATAATGCAAAACTTTGTCCTTACACGTATACAAAAAAGAGCATTTTTGACAAGGTTATACAGTTTCTCCTAATCTATTTTTCTACTAGGTTAATTCAATATTTCATCATTCCTGTAGATTTACTGATTATCAGTTTGCTTCTTCTTTATATCTGTGACATCTAGTTCTAATAATCTACACTCATATCCGTAACACTGACAGCTCTTTAAACAAGTAACTTTTGCAATGTGGTGCAGTGTACCATATTCAAATACTGAACTGTTTCTTAAGAACTGCACGTACAATGATATGAAACTATTTCACTGGCTGAAATGTCATGTCTATACTCAAATCTAAAAAAAAAACCCAAACAAAAAAAAAAATCCCAGTGATTTATTTGGTAGTTATCTAAAATTACAAATAAACCCTTGGCAAGTCTATTTTACTATCTACCACCTAGAAAATAAGGGAGAGGCAAAGCTTTTGAGGAGCTCCATAACCTTAGCACAGGACTAAATACATATATAGTGAGACCACATTACTTATGATTTTTTCCAGAGCTGTCCTAATTCTGGGTATCTAAACTTTGAAAATTGTCCTTTTCTTATGTTTCAAGCCTAATTCAACGCAAATACAGAAGATCTCACCCATTCATATGTGGTTTTAGATCTGAATTATATAATGTGTCCCTAGAAAATTCAAAATACATTTCTGAAATCTTAAAAAAGCACATATAATGGGTGAGATAATATAATAATAATATCTCAGTTCAGCAACATTTCAGTAATTCATTTAATTCTTGATTTGTTAGTCTGCTCATAGGTAATGGGTCTCAGCCTGAATTAGTAGTAAACCGAAAAGAAGGATCCAGATGAGAAGAAGGTCCAGTGGTGTTGGACATGGAGTAGCTCTGACAATTACACCGCCACCAGAGCCAGGACAGTGGTCTGGCCAGAGAATATAGAAATTTGGTTATTTCCTTGCCTGATATATAATTGGTGCTGACAGTTCTCGCAGTTTGGAGATGAGGGTCAAAATTAGGGAGAAAGGAAAGGTGCTGTTCTCCAACAGGATTATGCTTCCCAACACTATCAGCTGCCTTATGACCTAGGTCTCCCAAATCTACTGACTTTATGCTAGATTGTTTTCAATGCTATCAGAAGGAAAGGCCTTCATGAGTCTCTAATAAGAATTCCTAAATTACTCCTCTAACTAGTTTGAATTCTCCAAGTGTTTTTTATTTTTCAATTTAACATGGTAACCGAAAGTTCCTCCCTCGAGTATAATAGGAGAAAAAGAAAGTCTGCCAAAGAAGGAAAAAACCAAAAACCAAAACCAACTTGGTTATGAAATCTGGAAGTCATCTTCATTGCAAAATACATTATGCATCTGAAAATATGTCTGTATAAACTGTGCATAAGCAGACATGCCAATGAGTTTTGCAGGCAATAGGAAATAAACGTAGCTTGAAAGTTTTGAACTCTCATGTGTATTCTTCGAAACTGAGATCTGAACTTTGGTAACAATTTTACTGCGGAAAATGAGTGTAAAAGAAAAAAAGTCTTTTAATAATTTCTTTAAAAGACAGATCATTGAAGATATCTTTTAAACAATAGAATATTATCATCTTATCTTACCAGTCCTACACCATTACTGTTCAGTAATGGGTTATATCAATTTTCAGCAATAATACTGTTGTGTGCCTTTTTATCCTTGAAGTGAAATAGAAGAACAGCCTTATGTTTCTTGACCCCAAGGTAATGTGCAATCTTAGGGACTATAGTAAGGACACATGTATGGGATGAAAGGTCAAATAGAACAACCTAGAGATCAATTCTTTTATTATTTTTCTTTTTTCCCCTGCTTTTCTTTTTCTCTTTATTTTTTTTTTCTTCTTTTCTTCCTATGTGTGCATATACCCAAAAGATGCCAGAGGAGACCAAGGGGACAATTTTATTGCTTATATCATTTACCCAGATTGCCTGGCACTAAACAGATAGCCTGCTGCATAATGTCCCTTACAGGAACAAATACTAAATAACAAATTAAAACAGAGTGACAACTCTTCTGATTCTCAAGTGGCCTAAGAGTTTTTATCTGAAATGGCTAACCTAGGAACATCAGCATCCCTTCTTACTTGGCCATTTAATAATTTACCCCATAAACTTATGTCATTCTATATTTTAAAGTCTATTTAACAAAACTGTGCAGTGCCTAGATCCTAGAAAGCCTTGTCTGTACCAGAATTTAACACTGATGTGTAATTGATTAAAGCCTCCTCAGCAGAAAACTGACACATACTTAATTCACAGTTCACTGAATTTTCAAAGAAACTTGTGACCATTAAAGAAAAATTACAGTGCTGTCAGTGGGTGATTTCTTCACATCCTAATAACTACAGTAATGTCTTTGTGATTAAAAAATCTAGTCTGCATATGTTGCTCTGGCCCCTGGACAGTTAGTTCTGATAACAGCTTCCACGTCCAATAATATTTCAGTTTCCCTCATTTTTATTACCCCAACAAATCTTCCCAGGAGATAGATAAGCAACAGATACATTCCTTGATCTAAATGTATCACAGGTTCTTCTTTGAAATCCTCAAAGGCAGAGGAGGTCCAATAGAAGAACAGCTGAAGGGGTTTTGTCCCTGGAATGTTAGAGTACTTCATACCATCTATCATCTCTTTGTGCAAGGAAACTCTGGCAGTGACATAAAATATAGACAAATTACAACAGCCCCATTCAACTTGATTGTTCACAGCAAACAGGATTTATTAGTGTAACTGCATATTATTTTTATTTATTTCTTTACTAGTTCTTATTTAATGACTTGTGAACTATGGAAGCACATGATGGTAGTATAAAAATATTAAAATGTCTCAGAAAATAAAGTTATTACCCATCAGAGTTTGCCACAATAACATGTAGGTGAAATTCAGCTGCCAACCAAACAAGGTCTGGAACACATAGGACTGTATGATAAAAGATGGCCTATTTAAAGACCAGCCCAGTTGCACAACAGCATCTCAAATAACATTAACATGTTAGCGTTTAGGTAGCTGAATGCCACCAATGACTTGGATAACGATATGGTTGTCAAATATTGAAAACAAGCTCTTTCAAATCACATGAAAATTCTTCCTCACTGAGCTTTTTTTAAATCTTTAATGCCTAGATATAACAAGAACTTTTATTCTGTAGGTACTTAAGCACCATTGTTGTATGAAACTTTACCACTGTTTATTGAGAATGTTTATTCTATATTATGTTTGAGATTAGCATTTTATTATTTCCTTAAATTGTTTCAGTTGTTTAACCTGGCTAAAGTATGCTTTTGTCCCTTTCCAGTTAACACTGTTTCAAAAAATAGATTGATACTGCTGTTTCACATTCTTGTAGGACAGATATAAAGAGCAGATAAGCTACTTAGCTTATCTGATAAACTCCAATTATAGAAGAAAAAAACCTGATAAAAGTTAATACAACTGCTTTGTTAGGAGTTTCATTTGTTAGCCTGAATGTCTAATATGAGAATATCAGCATCATCTCTTATGAGGAGATTTGTAAATTAGTTTAATGCTCTAGTTGATTGAAATAGTTGATTGAAATAGCATGCTGCCAGATTGCTCTTCTTGGGGCAGAAATGTTTAAATATTTACTCAAGAAATATTTAACCTATATGATAATAAATCAGAGCATTTTCACCTTCATCTACTACTTTTTAAAAAGAAAAAAAGAATGTTTAAATATTTGTTCATGGACTTTAAGACGACTAACAGGTACTAAAAATGTTGTGGTGGTTTAGCCCTGGCTGGAGGCCAGACACTCACCAAAGTCAATCTATTACTCCCCTTCTTAGTTGGACAGGGGAGAAAATATATATTGAGAGACTCAGGAGTCAAGATATGGATAGGGAGAGGTCATTCTGTCACCAATGACATGGGCAAAACAGACTCAACACAGAGTGAAGGGAGGAAAACTATCTCATTTATTACACTACAACAAAAAACAAAAAAACCCAGTGAAACCAGAGTCAGATAATGAGAAGTGCGACCAAACCTTAAAGCAACGTGACCAGATCTTAAAACGCCTTCCCCCCACCACTCACTTCTTAGCAGACTTTAGTCAGAATTTTGCTCCCTTCTTCTCTCCTGTTTTGGCACGGGGGGGGGCGGGTGCAGGGACTGGGAAAAATGGGGTTCTTGGTTGCTTCTTCGTGAGCTGTTTTTCATATCCAGATCTTAAAACACCTCTATCTCAACCCCCCTGCCTTCTTAGCAGACTTCACTCTAGTCATGATTTCACTCCTTTCTTCCCCCTGACATCATAGCATGGAGGAGGGCAGGGACTGGGAAATGGGGGCTTTGGTCAGTTCCTTGCAAGTTGGTTTCCTTCTTGGCTGGGGTGGGGGGTCATTCATTTCACACCCTCCCCCTGCTGCATCATGGGGTCCCACCCATGGGAGGCAGTCCTCCATGAACTTCTCCAACATGAATCTTTTTCCCTCAGGGCTTTTTCTCTTTCATCAGCTGCTCCACTGTGAATCACTTCTATGGTGGGCAGTAATAAATCACAATGTCTCTCCAGTCCTCCACAGGGTTACAAGCCTCCCCCTAGCAAACCTGTTCCGGCACAAATGTCTCTCTTGCTCATCAAGTGCTAGCAGGGGCTTGTTCCAGCTTAGGATCACAGCATCTTCTCTATGTCTCCACATGCTCCACCCTGCATGGAGCCCCTCCACGGGCTACAGGTGGGGTCTCGGCCTTTTCCATGGACTGTGGGGGGACACCCGCTCCACCATGGGTTTTTCCATGGGCTGCAGGGGCATTTTTTTCTCTCCAGCACGTGGGGCGCCTCCTCCCCCACCCTCCTCGGCCTTCGTGTCTGCACAGTTTCTTACATCTTCTCTTTCCTTTCTCTGGTGGCAAAATGCAGCTCCTTTCAATTTTTTTCTCCTATATGTGATTCACAGAGGTGCTGTGACAATCATCAGTTGCCCTTTTGGCCTTGAATTTTCCGATGTTTACACTTTGGGGCCACAGCAAATTCCCGCAGATCCTCACAACAATCATTTTCTACAGCCCCCGTTCTCTCCCAGCACCCAACTATGCAAAACTGCAGCAAATGTGAAACACACTGGAAGCAAATACAGGAATAAATGATTTTTTTCATGAGCTCTTCCAGTGACAAGGGCATCCTGCATGAGGAAGTTTTAAAGGTCTACTTTCGCTACCTTAATAGAAAATAGGACTATATAATCCATGTCAAGGTGTAATATTTAGCAATGATATATTCATATGTTCCTGTCTGTCTGGATGTGGGTTTTTTTCCAGCAATGGCTGAGGGAACTTTATTTTTGCATCTGTATCTGTCGTGGTTTTGCCCCGGCCGAGGGCCGCACCCCACACAGTCGCTTGTACTTTTAAAAGGAAGGGGGAAGGAAAGTTGGGGGAGGGGGAAAAAGGGAAGGAAGAAAGGAGGAAAATAAACCACAACCTAGAAACCAGAACCACGCAGGTTGGGATAAGGATAGTTTACTAAACAATAACAGAAAACTAGATATAACAATAACAGAAGTTTAAAGCACAAAATAGATGAAACTGGTGATACACAATGCAATTTCTCACCAAACCACACAACTCAGGCCGCACAGCTTAGAGCCCGTCCCGGACAACCCGACCGCCCCAGAAACTGCCCGTCCTGGCGTTGTCTACCCCTCTTCCCCCCAGTCCCCCCTTATACTGAACATGACATAACTGGTATGGAATATCCTCTTTGGCCAATTCGGGTCACCTGTCCTGGCTGCGTCCCCTCCTTTCTCACTAGTAAGGAAGTATGCAGAGCTGAGAAAGGTACTTGATTGCCCGGCAACAAATCGGAAAACATCAGGGTGCTATCAGCACTATTCTCATGCTAACACCCAAACATGGCATTTCATCCACTGCTAAAAAAAAAATTTAACTCCATCATAGCTGAAACCAGGACATTATCCACCCCTTATTCCATACCACTTACGTCATGACCAGATCCAACAATTTTCTTTGGGTACAACCAGTTTCGTGTTTCACACACCCATATATGTATGTACACATGTATGCACACATACGTGCATACAGATCTTATTCCCTCAGTCTGTGAATCATCCCTCTGAAGTTGTTGAGTTCATTTAGTCCATGATTTTCAGGCTCCATTTGTCGTAACAGTTTCTCAGGAGAATTGTATGTTCCATTGGCTCGTTGCATGCTGCATCTCAGGCTCTTGACTGATACACCTGGCATGGTCCATGCTCATAGTCTGTGGGTCAGAGTTTATTTTCAAAGGAAAAAAAAAGTTCTTGAGAGGACAGGCTTTAGTTCCATCATCATGGCACTCATTCTTCATTAACTTGTATGACTCCGGCTATAATGCTATGGTACAACATACAGCAATCATAACAATAATGAATATACAATAATGGGTAATTTGGCAATTATTATAATTTCTACTTTATTAATTATATTGGCTATTCTCACCCAAAATCAAATCCCCTTGAGGTACACATCGAACTTCTCCATCCCTCTGCATTACCCACCAAGTACAGCCAGGTCCTTGAGCAAAAACAATTCCAGATATGGGTTTACCTTTGCCTGAAGCAGGAATGACCCAAACTCTCTTCCCCAATACACTCTTCATATGCACTACTGGGACTCTGTCTCCCTCTACAGTACGTGGAAATTTTGACTGGGCAGGGCCAGCCCGATTGGTAGATCCCCTAGAGTTAACTAAACACATGGCTTTGGCCAAATGTGTATCCCAAAGCTTGAATGTCCCACCACACATTGCTTTCAGTGTAGTTTTTAAAAGTCCATTATATCGTTCAATTTTCCCAGAGGCCGGTGCATGATAAGGAATGTGGTACACCCACTCAATGCCATGCTCTTTGGCCCAGGTGTCTATAAGAGTGTTTCGGAAATGAGTCCCATTGTCTGACTCGATTCTTTCTGGAGTACCATGTCGCCAGAGGACTTGCCTTTCAAGGCCCAGAATTGTATTTCGAGCAGTGGCATGGGGTACGGGATATGTTTCTAGCCAGCCGGTAGTTGCCTCCACCATTGTAAGCACATAACGTTTGCCATGGCGGGTTTGTGGGAGGGTGATGTAATCAATCTGCCAAGCCTCCCCATATTTATATTTCATCCACCGTCCTCCATACCAAAGGGGCTTTAACCGCTTAGCTTGCTTGATTGCAGCACATGTCTCACATTCGTGGACAACTTGTGCGATGGCGTCCATGGTCAAGTCCACCCCTCGATCCCGAGCCCATCTATATGTTGCATCTCTCCCTTGATGACCCGAGGTATCATGAGCCCATCGAGCTAGGAATAATTCACCCTTACATTGCCAGTCTAGATCTACCTGGGCCACTTTAATCCTAGCAGCCTTATCTACCTGATGGTTGTTTTCATGTTCCTCCACGGCCCGACTCTTAGGTACATGGGCGTCGACATGACGTACCTTTACAACAAGTTTCTCTAACCGAGCAGAGATATCTTGCCATAAGTCATCAGCCCATATAGGTTTGCCTCTACGCTGCCAGTTGTTCTTTTTCCACTGCTGCAACCACCCCCACAGGGCATTCGCCACCATCCATGAATCAGTATAAAGGTAGAGCCTTGGCCACTTTTCTCTCTCAGCAATGTCCAGGGCTAACTGGATGGCCTTCACCTCAGCGAACTGGCTTGATTCACCTTTTCCTTCAGTGGCTTCTGCTACTCTTCTTATAGGGCTCCATACAGCAGCTTTCCATCTCCGATGCTTACCCACAATGCGACAAGACCCATCAGTGAACAGGGCATATCGCTTCTCATTCTCTGGCAGTTCGTTGTAGGGTGGGGCTTCTTCAGCGCGTGTTACCTCCTCATCCTCTGGTGACATCCCAAAATCTTTGCCTTCTGGCCAGTCTGTGATCACCTCCACGATTCCTGGGCGATTGGGGTTTCCTATTCGAGCCCGCTGTGTAATTAGTGCAACCCACTTGCTCCACGTAGCATCAGTGGCATGGTGTGTAGAAGGAACCTTCCCTTTGAACATCCAGCCCAGCACTGGCAGTCGGGGTGCCAGGAGGAGCTGGGCTTCAGTTCCAATCACTTCTGAGGTGGCTCGAACCCCTTCATAGGCAGCCAGTATTTCCTTTTCTGTTGGAGTATAATTGGCCTCAGATCCTTTGTAGGCCCGACTCCAAAACCCCAGCGGTCGACCTCGAGTCTCCCCTTGTGCTTTCTGCCAGAGACTCCAGGTCAGGCCGTTCTCCCCAGCTGCAGTGCAGAGCACATTTTTAATATCTGTCCCTGTCCGGACAGGCCCAAGGGCCACTGCATGGACTATCTCGCGTTTGATCTGCTCAAAGGCTTGCTGTTGCTCAGGGCCCCACTGGAAATCATTCTTCTTTCGAGTTACATGGTAGAGTGGGCTCACAATGAGACTGTAGTTTGGGACGTGCATTCGCCAAAAACCTATAACACCTAAGAAAGCTTGTGTTTCCTTTTTGTTGCTTGGTGGAGACATAGCTGCTATTATATTAATAATGTCCATTGGGATCTGACGATGCCCATCCTGCAATTTTATTCCTAAAAACTGGATTTCTCGCGTAGGCCCCTTGACTTTACTTCGTTTTATGGCAAAACCGGCTTCTAAAAGGATTTTAATTACCCTGTTTCCTTTTTCAAAAACTTCCTCTGCTGTGTTGCCCCATACAATGATGTCATCAATATACTGCAGGTGCTCTGGTGCTTCACCCTTTTCCAGTGTATTCTGGATTAGTCCATGGCAGACGGTGGGGCTATGTTTCCACCCCTGGGGCAGACGATTCCACATGTATTGGATGCCTCTCCAAGTGAAAGCAAACTGTGGCCTGCACACTGGCGCCAGTGGGATCGAGAAGAAAGCGTTCGCAATGTCGATTGTGGCGTACCACTTGGCTGCCTTCGATTCCAATTCATACTGGAGCTCTAACATGTCTGGCACAGCAGCACTCATACCTGGAGTGACTTCATTTAGGCCACGATAATCTACTGTCAGCCTCCACTCTCCATTGGACTTCCTCACTGGCCATAAGGGACTATTAAAGGGTGAGTGGGTTCGGCTGATCACTCCCTGATCCTCCAGTTGACGAATAAGCTTATGGATGGGAATCACGAATCTCGGTTAGTACGGTATTGTCGTCTGTGCACCGTCATCGTAGCAACTGGCACTTGCTGTTCTTCACCCTTCAACAACCCCACAACAGCAGAATCCTCCGAGAGTCCAGGCAAGGCACACAATTGTTCAATTTCTTCTGTTTCCAAAGCAGCTATTCCAAAAGCCCATCGGTACCCTTTTGGGTCTTTAAAATACCCTCTACGTAGATAATCTATACCTAAAATGCACGGAGCTTCTGGACCAGTCACAATGGGGTGTTTTTCCCAGTCCTTCCCAGTTAAGTTCACCTCAGCCTCTAGCACAGTTAGTTGTTGGGATCCCCCTGTCACTCCAGAAATACAAACGGGTTCTACCCCTTCATGATTCGATGGCATTAGAGTACACTGGGCACCAGTATCCACCAGAGCTTTGTACTCTTGTGGGTCTGATGTGCCAGGCCATCGGATCCACACAGTCCAATAAACCCGATTATCCCTCTCCTCCACCTGGCTGGAGGCAGGGCCCCTCTATTGCTGCTGATCATATTTGTTTTCCACTGGTTGCATAAAGGACTTAGAGGTCCCTTCAAAAGGATCAGGCACATCAGACATATAGGTAGGCCTTCCAGTTGGTCTAGGGAACTGCCCAGTAGAAACTGGTGCAGCCTTCTTCCTGGCAGAATCTCGTTGTGCGAATGTTTTACCCCGCAGCTCATTTACTCGTGCTCGAAGGGCTGAGGTGGGCTGCATATCCCATTTCCTCATGTCCTCTCCATGATCAAGCAGGTAAAACCACAATGTACGTCGTGGTGTGTATTCTCCCTCTTGGAACGATGGACGCTTTCTCCCAGTAGCTGCAACATTGCTCCATACGGGTTGGGAGTTGGACACATTGTTGTCAAGTCGTTGAACCAGTTTCTCTACTGCTGCAATGACGGAGAGGGAAACATTGTCTTGGTATTTCCGGAGTCGGCAGGCCACCTCATTTACGGTTGGCGTATCCGTATCATTCCAGTCAATTGCTGCCAGTGAATTGGTATACCCTGCTGGTGCACTTCGTACAACCTTACGCCACATATCTGGGGTGCATAGGACTTCATCGGGATCAGCGGGAAGCCGTGAATTGTCCAGATCATAATAAATTATCTCCCGTACAGCTAATTCTCTCAGGTGCTGGACAGATGTCTCTATGCTGTTATACTTGGGTGTCTGGCATGTAATATATTCCTTTATGGGATATCTTTCCTGCACACTTGACAGTAGTCGCCTCCAGAGGCTGAGGATTTCCGGCCTCCTCCCAATTGCTTTGTCAATTCCTCCTTCTCTAGCTAGGGATCCCAACTGCTTGGCCTCTCTGCCTTCTAATTCCAAACTACTGGCCCCGTGATCCCAACATCGGAGCAACCAAGTGATAATGTGCTCACTTGGGTGGCGAGTGAAATCTTTTCGAACCTCACGCAGCTCACTCAGAGTCAGGGATCGGGTAACAATCTCTGGTTCTGCCTCATCCTGATATCCTCGAGATGATCCCAGTTGATCATCATCCTTATCCGTCACTATGCGAACTGATTTCTTTGTGCCTTTCCTCTTTTGTACGGGAGCAACAGACACTGGTGTGGATTGGTTTTTCGGATCATCTGCAGTGTCTGCTGTAGAGATTACAGTAGCTGCAGTGTCGGTCACAGGGATTGCAGTAGCTGCAATGTCAGCCCTAGTGGTTGCAGTAGCTATAGTATCTGCCAGTCTGTTTCCTTTCCCTTCTCCCTGACAGTGCTGACAGTGCTGACAGTGCTGCCTGCTATCAAGCAGTGTTTGATAAATAGTGGCCAGAGCCCAGCACAGTGCAGTAAGGTGTCCATCTCTGGGAAACCTACAGCAATTTTTCCTTAGGTATGCAGTCACTTGATCGGGGTCTTGTAACTGTTCAGGAGTGAAGTTCCAAACCATCGGGCGTGAGAAAGTACCTAGGTACTCGCCCATACTTTGCCACATGCCCTGCCACTCGTGATTATTCTGTCTCGGAGAAAGCTCTTCAGTGGTATTCATAAACCTATGCTTGATATATAACAAAAACTGAACCATCTGCACCAAACCTACCAATAGCAAAATGCTAGTTTGAATATCCCAGAGATACTGAAGGTTTTCAAAAACTGTCCTAAGAGCTGTTGTATTTAGCCCAAAGGAAAAGAAAGCAGTGCCCCCACCATACCGGCTGCTGTTATTAACCCCTCCCTGTCCAAAGAATGGACAGGACAGCAAAACCTCATACAAGTACCAGCTTAAACTCATGATCATCGATATTATTGTATCATAGACCGATATCACAAAATACACTATAATGAAGTATGGGAACAAATACGGGAGCCGCAGACCTGAGAGAGTAAAGAATCCTGCCAGGATTGTATACAGCATGCGGTGGTTTTGCTGCCACAGCCTTGTAAATAAATACCACAACATCGTGACCAGAGATTGCTTAAACAACAGTGCTTATCTTAATTGCGATAGTTAGGGTCAGATCTACTGTCATCCCAACCGTTGGTGCCCCGCGTTGGGCGCCAAAATAACTGTCGTGGTTTTGCCCCGGCCGAGGGCCGCACCCCACACAGTCGCTTGTACTTTTAAAAGGAAGGGGGAAGGAAAGTTGGGGGAGGGGGAAAAGGGAAGGAAGAAAGGAGGAAAATAAACCACAACCTAGAAACCAGAACCACGCAGGTTGGGATAAGGATAGTTTACTAAACAATAACAGAAAACTAGATATAACAATAACAGAAGTTTAAAGCACAAAATAGATGAAACTGGTGATACACAATGCAATTTCTCACCAAACCACACAACTCAGGCCGCACAGCTTAGAGCCCGTCCCGGACAACCCGACTGCCCCAGAAACTGCCCGTCCTGGCGTTGCCTCCCCCTCTTCCCCCCAGTCCCCCCTTATACTGAACATGACGTAACTGGTATGGAATATCCTCTTTGGCCAATTCGGGTCACCTGTCCTGGCTGCGTCCCCTCCTTTCTCACTAGTAAGGAAGTATGCAGAGCTGAGAAAGGTCCTTGATTGCCTGGCAACAAATCGGAGACATCAGGGTGCTATCAGCACTATTCTCATGCTAACACCCAAACATGGCATTTCATCCACTGCTAAAAAAAAAATTTAACTCCATCATAGCTGAAACCAGGACAGTATCACAAATGATTATTCACTTCATCAAATGCATTTTGGTAGAATTTGAATCATAATTTATTTAAAAACTTTTCCTCTATGTGTATGCACACATTTCATGTGTGCTTGTGTGTGTGCATGCACAGACCGTACACAGCATAACTGAACACTACATCCTAACAACTTTTGATATTTTATTACAACACAAACAGAAATTAATAAAACTTTATAGGTTTCAGTCGATGGATAATAAGAACTGAACTGCCTCCTAGAACAATGATAACCATCTGGTTTATGCACAATTTAAACTCAGAAGGGTTAGAGAAGTGAAAACCAATCCACTGTTCTTTTAAGCAGTGTGGTTAGATGGATATCCATTTACAATGGCTGAGATTGTAATTTGATACATTATAATTTCTGAAGTCT
Source organism: Porphyrio hochstetteri (assembly GCA_020800305.1). Lineage (NCBI taxonomy): Eukaryota > Metazoa > Chordata > Aves > Gruiformes > Rallidae > Porphyrio > Porphyrio hochstetteri. The sequence goes on along the minus strand of CM036938.1, from coordinate 48,808,570 downwards.
TATTACTTCTGTAATAACTCAACGCCGTGCTTGCAGGTTTATCAGTCCCTGTGTTCTTCTCAGACCTGGGGCAAGGCAGCGGTGAGCTGCCTGTGGAATTGTTCCTAGAGGCAGAGGTGCCCACTGCCAGGGCCTTTGTAACTGCTGAGGTCCCCTCTCTGAGTTAGAAGAATTCTCACATAATTTCTGCAAGTAAATGAAGGATTGAGGAGTTGCAGCTTTTGGCTTGTCAGCAAGGCTGAAACACTGTCGTGCAGAAAAAAGGGGACAAAGGTTGTGTCTCAACAGAATGTGTAATCAGCCAAGCATCTCTAGGGACCTAAATATAAATTTGGGTACAAGCAGATTTAGGCAACATTAGAATGATACTGTAACACAGTTTAATGAACACTTACTTAAATTTAACAAGAGAGTGATTTTACCAAACAGGATCAGAGACCTTATTATGCCTAAATAGAGGCAACATGAAAAAAAAGAAATTGCCTCTCTGAATCAGGTCAGTGCCACGTCTGGCACTGTGGTGTGAGTCTGACAGTGACAGATCCTCTGAAGGAAGGCATAGCTAACTACAGACCTGGCTGTTGGCGGATTTTCTTGCATAGGCAGTTTCCTTTGACAAAAGTGGCAATGACTGGCTTATACTCTGAAGTATGAGGATTTACCTTTTTATCCTATCTAAAGCATTTATTTAGGTTCTCTATTTACATGTGAAAGCCAAATCCTTTTTCAATGCCCTTAGTCACAATCTGTATGATTTGTTATGTCCATAAGTCCCACAGTCTGGTGGTGCATGTCCCAGAAGCACTCCCTTCTCTCCCTCAGACTTCTCTCTTCTACATCCAACACATTTGCAGTTTCACACAAGGTAAATAAATGCAAATGTATTTATCATATAAAAGGTAAAGGCCAAGTTCATGGAGAGGCTAGGTTCAAAGTGAGGCTAATGTTTTGGTGACCTTGTCATGCAGTGGTGCTCATGTGCTGGAGAACAGACTGGGTGGTCTTCAATCTTTCTTTGACAGTCACAGCCATGAACCTCACCTTTTGTGGGTCTGATGTTTCCTTGGACATGGGAATAAGTAGGCAGTAAAGCTCATGTGAGGGCAAGGAGGGAATAACACTGTTGTGTTGACCTGAGGAAGGCAGAGGCATTCTTGCATTCACAGTACTTATCTACCCTTCATGTCCATCAGCACATACATGTTCAGACACTTAGAGGACGTCGTTACCTAAGACTTGGGATTACTAAAATTTTTAAAAGCTAATAAAGTTTTAAGATTTTAGGTGGTTGGCATGCTCTTCATAACTGGTCCACAGATTCGTGTTCAAAAAACATTATGCACAAAGATAAAGGACTGTAACAGCTTGTCCAGTATACTGAGTTCTATCGGGGAAATACTGTTACATATAAGGAAGCAAGTCCTAGAAAATGAGTAAAGTTAACTCTGTGGGTTTCTCTATGTCTTTCTTACCGAGGATGAAGCTTTGGGTCAGATTATGAACCCTTTAACTTTCAGATATAGTTTCTATCAGTGGGTGGGCATGGTTGGAAGGAAATGTGTATTGAATTTCAATTTCCTCATGAAGTTTAATCAAGATTTGCATTGAAGAAAAATGAGTATAACATAGGAATCACAATCCTCTGTGCCACTGAAGCAAAATGAATATAATACAGGAATCAAGAAGCTATGTGAAGGTTTGAAAAGAAATTTTCTCTTCTGCATGAAGCATAATGAAATAACTTGGAAAGAAAATGATCATATCATTTTCTATTTCAATCCTATGAAAGAAAGTTATGATGGAGTTTAACATGTGCTATTTCCTTAACAAAAAACTTCACCATGCCTACTTTGTCTACTGTAATATATTTGCATATCAACGTACTAATCCTCTCCAACTGTGAAGAAACTAAAAAAAAAAAATCATCTCCCAGTAAACATTTTTGGTAAATATATATATTTACTGAATATATATATATATATATATATATATATAAATGGTGGAAAGAAAAAATCTATTAGAAATCCGATTTAAAAAATAGTGACAAAAGGAGAAAGGGCTGCCTGGGCTGATGGAGAGGCAGACAGCTTTTTTCATCTGGTATCTTCTTGTGTTATACCAAATGATGCTTTGAAAATAAGTAAAAGTAAATTAAGAACACCTCCCGTCTAAAGTAGCTAATGTCAATTATTTCTCTATTAGCAAATGTTTTGTGAAATAAAATTTTGAATTAAGGAGAGATTATTTACTTTGATTTTAATTATGTAAATTCCTTTTTTTTTGTCTATCACCCGAGAAACACTCACTGTTGGCCATAGCTTCCAAAACAAATATGTCTTTTTTTACTAGTCTGAATTATTTGCAGTAGGTTGTCAGTGTTTATTACTGCAAATCTCCTGACAACTTCTAATGCTCCTGAGAAAGTGATTGTGCTGAACACAGGTGTTATCTGCTCATTACCTCCAGATTGTTAAAAATAACAAACATATAAATTTCTTCAGTAAACTTCGTCACTTCTAAAGTTTTAAAATGAGCCAGCTCCTGAACCCTGAACTTCTCTTGGCTCCAGCATGACAGGAGATGGGTAAGAACATATTATGCCTCCTGTAAGAAGACCAAAAATTGCTGTACAGCCATTTCAGAGCTTTTTAGCAACATTGGAAAAAAGTAATCTCCTAGTGGAGCAACTGGGCCTGGCTATCCATGATTTAGAAATAAAAGTTGTAGCAGAAGTCCTTTGTCAGAGAGGCACCTTGAAAACAGCAGAGTGCTGAATTTGTTGTTAGTATCACTGGAGTGGCATGTTGGGAAATACCAGTCATGAGGAAAAAATTCTTTACTGTGAGGGTGATGGAGCTCTGGAACAGATTGCCCAAAGAGGTTGTGGAGTTTCCCTCTCTGGAGGCTTTCAAAACCCACCTGGATGTGTTCCTGTGTGACATGCCCTAGGTGAACCTGTTTGATGTGGAGGGGTTGGACTAGGTGATCTCTAGAGGTCCCTTCCAACCCTACCTATGATCTCCAAATGCTCATCTCTATCACATGCACAGGCATGGCGTCTCAGGGACACTGCAACACTGTCATCAATGGAAAAGGTCTGCACAGCTTCCCATTAGCTTTTGACAGTGCAAAAGAGTCAGGAAGCCTATTATATGAGAGGAGAGGAGCATTGCCTTAATCGTTCAAGTACCCCTTTTAATTTAAGATATATAAACTAAGTAGTGAACTTTCTAGGATAAAAAATAGAAAATAAAGTATTTACTAGTGCATAGGTTGTAATACATTCTCCATATACCTAGAAGAATTCTTTTTTCTTTCAAGAAACTATGGCACTATTTGTTGTTTCAGGTTAAAATTTATGTATTTTAACTTTCTTTTTCCAGGTAACAGTTCTTCAAATCCTCAGGCACATATAGTCCCAGATATAGAGTATGTATACAGTAGTACATTATTCACTGGTTCACTTTTATCTCCAAAAAGCCATGTGAAAAATAACTTTAGACCTGTATTTGTAATTAAACTGGAAAGCTAGAAATCTATTTGTCGCTGGCAGGAGGAAGAGAAATCCTACCAACAATTATCCAGGGTGGTTTTGTTTACTTTATTTAAGCATTTAAATGAAGTCAGATTTAAAAAAAACCCACAAAAATCCAACAAACCAACAAAAACAAACAAACCCACACTATATTTATTACAGTTTTTATTGACTTACAATAATACTATCTATCAGTGAAAGCCATTTTAATATAAATATTATTATGTTATTATTGTTTTGTTTTGTTTTTTTAAAGTTGTCCTTTTTACCACTTAGGTATTTCTCTATATTTATTAGACACATATATTATAAATGCATTTCTAAGTTTACTAAAGAGAGTGTATTTAGAAATGTCCAGAAGAGGTTTCTGTTTTTCCCTGGTAATGGGTAATTCTCCATGGCAAGATTTAGGCACCTATTGAAAGATGTTGCCAGTCCTGGCAGAAACTTCTTTCCCAAATCTCATTCAACATTGTATGTCTTCATCAGTCCAGGCTGATTTACTTCTTCACTATTTTATGCTTCCATTCTAGTCCTCCTCTTCCTAAAAATGTAATCCTTTAACAATTTTATTTATATTTTTTAAAATAAGGATTCTGTTCTTAATTATTATATAGGGAGTGGCCTACTTTACTTGAATGATTACTAAGCAACTCCTTACATCTGTGAGTCATTGCTTTAGTATGAAATTATTTTTATGTAAAGCCTTATATTCCCAAAATAAATGCGCTTAAAAATATGCATGATACAAATATGTGAAGATGTGTATGTGGCTGCAGCTCATATCTGGGATGTTGGTTGTGACTGTTCAACATTGTAATCAGTCATTTTGGGGTGAATTATTTGGGGTTTCATTTGTTATATTAAGATTGGAGCATCAGTCTGGACTTTTTTATGATTTTATAACAAACTGCAGTTCTTAACCTGTAATAGAATATATATGTAAATGAGTACTCTAGCTTTCAAATAAGACATATTTTCATTATTAGTTCATTGACCTTTACTATTTTGAAAACCAATTTTGAAACAAAATGTTTCCTACTATAACTGATGAAGAAAGGCCTGACTTTATCATGTCAATTTGGGAAATCAGATTTTGTCCACTGTAATACATTATTCATAGTTGGCAAGTTATTCTAAAATAAATATATAAAGGAATATGACAGAGGTTTTTCAGCTTGTCTGATAATTTGACTGATGCTTTATAAATACTGAGGATTTTAATAATTCCTGTTCTGCATGTAATGCTTCTTGCAAATATAATTCATCTTTCTTGAATTGTCTGTCAGATGCCTGAAGAGAAGTTGCTTCTATTTGAAATTGTAATTTGGTGCTAATTTGAAGCAACCAGGTTTCAGGTTTTGGTGTTGGTTAGTCTTATTAAATAGGAAAAGAATAACTGACTGAACTTTTTTGTTTCTTTTATATAATTACAGTATGTATATATACGTGTGTACATGTGCATGTATGATTTTTAGAAAAAGAGAAAAAATCAACCTTCTATCCTTTCTGTAGGCAAAAATCCAGCCTATTTGGATGATACTTCAACACAATTTGCAGTTACTTGTTTATCAAAAGGAAAGACAAATTTATATTTTGCTCCAGCGATCTACAGGTGATAGTTGGCATAGGTTAGAGCAATCCCCAGATCACTCAAATCCCTACAGCATTTGGGTCAAACCATCAGAGAATGACATGTATTTCTTCATGCAACACTAGGTTTCCTCTTAATGGAGAAGGCCTTAATGCATAATAAGGCAAAGGACTGATAAACATCGGGCAATACTTACTAGTCCTTTAAATAAATTAATTGCAACTGCTGTGATGCCTTACAGTATTAATATTTGATAAGAAAATTTTTAGCTACCTTACATTATCTTTCTGCTGTTGCCTATCTTATCCTTAAAAGTAAAGGTCTCATAAGAAACTGTAGACATTCCTATGTAGGAAAAAAAACATATATATCCCTAAATTCCCACCCCACTGGCAAAGCAGCCCTTAAGAAAACTAGATGAATAAATAATATAAAAACTAAGATACAGTGATAACAAGTGCTCCAAGTATGGACTGCCTTTACCACTGGCAGTCACGTCGTTCTCATTGCCAGAGCAACCTCAGGCTACAATTTTGTTTCAGAATAGAGTTGCTGGCACAGACCCAGTTGACTGCATCAAAGAGTTTCTTACCCCACTTTTTCCAAACAGTAGAGAAACTCAGTTCTGATAAGCCAAAAAAACCTAAACAGAGATTTCTTTAGTCAGTCATTGTGTCACATGAGACATGTCCATGTAATAAAGCAGGCTTCCAGTGTGTAGTATCAACCCAAAAGTAAAAGTCCACTTTATTTTTTATTAGTTTTCTATTTATTTTTATCTTTTACCATGCAGGTTTTAATAGGTCAGTTTACTTTGTCTATTTTCTAAGCATGCATCTGAAGTCCAGTCTTTACAGCAACATGTAGTTAGTTTTTATATGGTTTCTGTATGGGGATTTTTTGTCTGTGTATTGCAATTGTTTAATAATGTCAGCTTATTAATGAGTACGGATGTCCTCGTCATTAGTCTATTAACCAGCTGCTGATCAGTCTTACTTTCAGGCACAATTTGATTGCACAACTGCAGTATTGAAAATATCCTGTTTTCCAAGCAGCATAGATTTACTTTCTAACCACCATGACACATAATTAGAATCCCATCTTGTCTTTGCAACTTCAACCAATTTTTGATTCAAGACTGTTACTGAAAGGTCTGTAGATTAATCCCAGGTAGATAGCACAGCAAAATACAATTCTTAATTTTACATGTATTTTTCGTGTTATTACAAATTAATGATATAATTGTAACATTTTACCATAGTTTAAAACATAGAAAAATTCTCTTTGAATTGGTATTTGTTTTGATTTCAGAGTAAATAGATCAATTTTCCCCACCCACATCCAGATGAAAAATATACTATAAACACTAAGGAAAGCTGTAAGTATGTTTTTAGAACTGTTATTTTGCAAAACCCACTTATCTGAAGTAACTGAATAACAAAACAGAAAAAAAGGTGAGGCCAGATACTTCTGTGATTGTTACAAATGGGTACACTTCAGAGAATATTTGAAGACATCAAAGGCAAGGAAAACACACAAAAGGAAAAAAAAAACCAAAAACAAAACAGGGGGACAGTTTAGTTAAGAAGTATCAAAATAATCTCAGTTTGTACTTTTCACCCTGAGCCAACTCAAGTGAAAGATAAATAAATTGTTTTGTAGGTTGGTATTTTTCTGGGTTTTTTTTAATAAGTGATTATACTCTTACGTGGCTTCTACTTCCTCAAGGACTAATCATAGAATCATAGAATGGTCTGTGTTGGAAGGGACCCCAAGGATCACAGAGTTCCAACCCCCCTGCCACAGGCAGGGCCGCCTACCTTCAGGCCTGGATCTACACAAGGTTGCCCAGGGCCCCACCAAACCTGGTCTTGGACACCTCCAAGGATGGTTAATCCTGTGACAAGAAGAAAAATTGTGGACTTATCAACGAAAAAAACTCAACCCCCAAACCAAACTAAAACAAAGACACATACTTTCAATCTGACCTTGGTATAGGGCTAATAGGTTGGCTTCCTGTGAAAAGTGTGTGTGTGTGCGTTTATAATTATGTATCTGGGGTGGATGGGATGAAAATTTCAGAACCTGGTTAAAGCTTTAAAAGGTACTTCATTCAAGTGGTTTGTTGGGTTTTTTTTATATAATTAATGAAATTAGTTATTGTAAGAGTAAGGAACAACCAGATACAACCTTTCAAAAACTGTCCAGCTGAAATAAAGCAAGAAGTTCTGCCTACCCTGCTGCTGATTTTCTTTTTAAATGTTCTTTACTGCTTTAGATTTACACAATCATTCTTAGCATGATTTCCTCAAAAGAAGTTTATATATCCCAAAGGAAAAATGTTGCCCATCACAAGAACACAAACATCTTAAGTAATTTTTTTTTTTTTTTGCAGTAGTGTATCAACAGGACACTTCAGCTTTCATCTTCTGTTCAGATAGTGACTTGGAAAACCATAAAATAATTGCTGTTAGGCTGCTCTATGCAGAGGAAAGAACAAGTAACAGCACTATGATCTCACATCCCTTAAAGGAAGAAAATATTTTCTCCATGTAAGTTTTATGCATGTGAGTCTCAGCATCTGCTTAAAATGCTAACTGGAATTATTTCCCCTTCAGGGAGAAAGTTTAACATCAAATCCAGAGTAAACAAAGCCGAATAAAGAATGATAACTTATTTATTTTAAGGACCATATACTGATCCCATTCTGGTGTAACTGCTTTCAGTCAATGAAGATGTCAAATCAGGGTCTACAAAGCCCATAGTCACACGATCATAGAATGTGAACAACAAGAACAAGAAAGGACATTCATAAAAAAAAAAAAAAAAAAAAAAAAAGGGCAAGAAGGAGGACCCAAGCAACTACAGGCCAGTCATCCTCACCTCTGTCCCTGGAAAGGTGATGGAACAGCTTGTTCTGGATGCCATTACCAAGCAACTGGAAGAGAAGAAGGTCATGAGGAGTAGTCAGCATGGATTCACCAAGGGGAGATCGTGCTCGACCAATCTCATAGCCTTCTATGATGTCATCACCGGCTGGGTGGATGGAGGGAGAGCAGTGGATGTTATCTACCTTGACTCCAGCAAGGCTTTCGATACTGTCTCCCATGACATCCTGATAGAAAAGCTGAGAGATCATGGGATAGATGAGTGGACAGTGAGGTGGGTTGAGAACTGGCTGTCAGACCGGGTTCACAGGGTCGTGATCAGTGGAACAAGATCTGAATGGAGGCCTGTGACTAGTGGTGTTCCCCAGGGCTCAGTGTTGGGTCCAGTCCTGTTTAATATCTTCATCAACTACCTTGATGAGGGAATAGCATCCACCCTCAGCAAGTACCCGATGATACAAAGCTGGGAGGGGTGGCTGACACACAGGAACACTGCGCTGCCATCCAGCGAGACCTGGACAGGCTGGAGAGCTGGGCAGGGAGAAACCAGATGAGGTTTAATAAAAGCAAGTGTAAAGTCTTGCACGTGGGGAGGAATAACCGTCTGTATCAGTACAGGCTGGGGGATGACCTGCTGGAGAAGAGCTCTGTGGAGAAGGACCTGGGGGTCCTGGTTGATGACAGGTTGGCTATGAGCCAGCAGTGTGCCCTGGTGGCTAAGAGGGCCAATGGGATCCTGGGATGCATCAGGAAGAGTGTGGCCAGCAGGTCTAAGGAGGTGATCCTCCCCCTCTACTCTGCCCTGTTCAGGCCCCACCTGGAGTATTGTGTCCAGTTCTGGGCTCCCTGGTATAAAAAAGACAGGGACCTCCTTGAGAGAGTCCAGAGAAGGGCTACGAAGATGATTAAGGGCCTGGAACAGCTCCCGTATGAGGAAAGGCTGAGAGAGCTGGGGCTGTTCAGCCTGGAGAAAAGAAGACTGAGGGGGGACCTAACTAATGTTTATAAATATCTTAGGTATGGGATGCAGGGGGAATTGGCCAACCCCTTTTCAGTAGTCTGTGGAGATAGGACAAGTGGCAATGGCTGTAAATTGGAGCACAGGGGGGTGGTGGAGTCTCCTTCTCTGGAGATATTCAAGACTCGTCTGGACGCCTCTCTGTGCAATATGAGCTAGGGAGCCTGCTTTGGCAGGGGGGTTGGATCTGATGATCTCTCGAGGTCCCTTCCAACCCCTACGATTCTGTGATTCTTTGATTCTGTGAAATAAAGAGGTTAAGCAAAATAAGAAAAACTTTGTGCTGTTTTCCCTTTTCAGTTAACAGTCTTCCTTGTAATTTGGTCCTTGTACTAAAATCGTTTTCTTCCAGGACTTATTGAACATGACTGGGTGATGCTTTCTCAAGGAACTCTAGGCTTTTGCCTTTAGACATTAGGACTAGAGAACAACTGGGTTTTCTTCCTACAGAAACCATGACTTGTGGTAGTCCAGCTGCTTACCCTCCCGATGTCCTGGTTTCGGCTAAGACCAAGTTGATTTTCTTTCTAGTAGCTGGTGCAATACCATGCTTGGGAGTTCAGATGAGAGAAGTTCTGATGTATATTGTTGTTGTTGACAGGCAGTCAAAGGCTTTTCATTTTTCCCTGCTAACAAGAAGTTGGGGTCGCCCAGGAAGCTGGGAGGGGACACGGCCAGGACAGGTGACCCAAACTAACCAAAGAGGGTGTTCCATACCATATGATGTCATGCATAGCATATAAAGTGGAGCTGGCCAAGAAGGAAGGGCCACTGCTCGGTGTTCATCTGGACATTGGTCAAGTGAGGTTTGTATATCCGAAGTATTAATATTTTCCTCTTCCTTTGCTGTCCTAGTAAACTGTCCTTGTCCCAACTCACAAGTTTTACTTTTTTGTTCTGATTTTCCTCCCCATTGCACTGTGGAGGAGAGGCTGAACAGGCAGCCAGGTGTTGCTCAACTACCAACTGGCACTAAGCCATGACACAATCTTTGGATTGTCTTGATTTTTTACTATTGTATATCTGCTTTAAACTTTGTTAATAGCTTCATATGTCTAGTCCAGTGGAGAATAAGATCAATAACATTTCATTCTTTATATTTCCAAAGTCAGAAAGTGTTCCTCGAAGTATAAAACCAATGAATCAATACCAAAGAAATATTACTCCAGGAACTGCGTAAGAACGTACAGAAGATATTTTTACTGTTCAGGTGATAGAACATTTGCAAAGGATGCCCAGGGAAAGCGTGGCACCTCCATTCCTGGAGATACTCAAAATTGGTCTAGATGTGATCTGGAACAACCTGATCTGGCCAACCCTGCTGTCACAATCCACAACCAGATAGACTACTTTGGCAGAAGTTAAACCCGCTTTTGTTCCAACCTAGCTGAGATTGCTCTGGGTGGCTGTGGGTGGCTGGGCTTAATTTATGAGTGATGTCCAGTTAGTTTTTTTGTCATAACCAGGTCTTCACAATTCTCGGGAACAGAATTAAGACTCAAACTGGAATAAAGGGTCAAGTCACTTTATTTGGCTGACAATGAGTGTGCAAGGGAAGGGGGGAAGAGAGAGAGAGGAGTGGACAAAGAGAGAGAGGGAGGTTGCAATAGCTAGCATCACAGAGCTGTGCTACTCCCTCAGTCCAATCTCTTTATCAGTGGGTGTTGTATTCACTCCTTCTAGGAATCAATTAGCACATTCAAAGAGCTGTTTTGTTTAACCACAGCCACCACTCAGTGTTGGTGCACATGTCCAATACCATCAATGTAGGGGTCTCCAGGAGTTTTAGGTGGTCTAATTTTGTGTCTTATTTTTCCTCCCATTTTTCAAAGAATCACACAATGGTAAGGGTTGGAAGTGACCTCGAAAGTTCATCTATTCCAACCTCCCTGCCAGCATAGGATCACCTAGACTAAATTGCATAGGAATGCATCCAGGCAGCATTTGAATGTCTCCAGAGAAGGAGACACCACAGCATCTCTGGGAAGTCTGTTTCAATGCTCTGTCACTCTCACAGTGAAAAAAGTTATTCCTTATGTTCACATGGCACTTCCTATACTCCAGATTCCACCCATTGCCCCTTGTCCTACCACTGGCCATCACTGAGAAGAGCCTGGCTACTTCCTCCTGACTCTTGCGCTTTACATATTTATAAACATTAATAAGGTCATCCCTCAGTCTCCTCTTCTCCAAGCTAAATAGGCCCAGCTCCCTCAGCCTTTCCTCATAAGGAAGGTGTTCCACTCCCTTAATCAGCTTGCTGGCCCTGCAGTGAACTCTTTCAAGGAGATCTATGTTCTTCTTGAACTGAGGGGTCCAGAACTGAACCCAATATTCCAGGTGCAGTCTCACCAGGGCAGAGTAGAAGGGGAGTAGATCCTTAGAAGTGACCTACTAACCATACCCCTTCTAATACACCCCAGGATAACATTGGCACACTGCTGGCATATGGTCATCCTGCTGTCCACCAGGACACCCAGTTCACACTCACCTGTGCTGCTCTCCACCAGGCCAGTCCCCAACTTATACTGGTACCTGGGAGTGTTCTTCCCTAGATGTAAGACTATACACTTGCCATCGTTCAATCTTATTAAACATCTTCCCATCCAACTCTGCAGCCTGTCTAAGTCTTGCTGAATGGTAGCATAGCCTTCTGGTGTGTCATCCACCCCTCCCAGTTTTGTGTCATCAGCAAACTTGCTGACTGTACACTCTATTCCCTCATCCAGGTCATCAGTAAATATATTGAATAGTACAGATCCCACTACCAACCCCTGAGGGACTCCATTAGAAACAGGCCTCCATCTAGACTCTGTCTGTCCATTGATCAAAGCTCTGCGGCTTCTTCCCTTCAACCAGATCTCAATCCACCTCACTACTCAACATTAGAGACAACACATCCTCAGTTTGGCCAGGACGATGCTGTGGGAGACAGCATCAAATTCTTTACTGAATTCAAGGTAAACCATGTCCACTGACCTACCATCATCTATCCATTTGATCATGTCTTCATAGAAAGCTATCAGATTGGTCAAATATGACTTCCCCTTAGTAAAACAGTGCTGACTTCTCCTAATGCCCCTCTTATCCTGAATATGCCTAGAGACTGCACCGAGGATAAATGTTTCCATCACCTTTTCAGGAATGGGTGTAAGGCTGACCAGTCTGTAGTTACCTGGGTCCTCTTTCTTGAAGACTGGAGTAACATATGCTTTCCTCCAGTCCTCAGGGACCTCTCCCATTTCCCAGGATTTAGCAAAGATGATAGATAGTGGCCTAGCCTAGCCAGGTCCCTCAGCACCCTCAGGTGCATCCCATCAGGACCCATGGATTTGTGAATATCCAGATAGCTTAATTAAACCCTGACCCAATCCTCTTCATTTATCCTGACTTCCTCTCCCAGCCACCTGGGGCTCCTGCAAACAGTCTCCAGCAGTGTAAACAGAGGCAAAGAAAGCATTCAGTAATTTCTCCTTATATCCTCAGTCACCAGGGCACCCACCTCATTCAACAGAGGGTGTGCATTGCCTCTAGGATTAGTTTTATCTCCAATGTATTCAAAGAAGTCCTTTCTGTTGTCCTTGACTTCCCTTGCAAGGTTTAATTCCAAAGAGGCCTTAGCTTTCCTAGTTTCCACCCTACATGCCCTGACAAGAGTCTTATATTCTTCCCAAATGGCCATCCCCTCCTTCATGACCTGTAGACTTGTCTTCTTCCATTTGAGTTAGCCCCAAAGTCCCCTGTTTATCCAAGCAGGTCTTTTCCCTCCCATTCTTGACTTATTTCCCATTGGGATGGTCTGATCTTGAGCTTGGAAGAAGTTGTCCTTGAATATGGACCAACTATTTTGTTCCCCTTTTCTTTCCAGTACCCTGTCCCATGGGATTTCCCCCGGTAATTGCTTGAAGAGGTCTAAGTTGGACCTGCTGAAGTCCAGGGTTGCAGTCCTACTTGATACTGTCTTCCTACTTTATAAGATCTTGAACTCCACAATGTATTCATGTGTTTTGCAATTTCTTATCATGGCTGTAAGATAGAAACTTTGTTTCCTGTTTTTCCTAAACAAGAATAGATCAGATTTATCAATTCATTTTAAGGTGGGAAGAGAGGGTTTGAAAGGGGCAGGGAGGTAAGTTGTGGAGAATTAACCCTAAGGCACAAGAGACAGGTATGTAGTACAGTCCTTCTGACGGTTGGCAGAGGGTTCACAGAGCAGCATGAGTTGTGCCATTGCCTAAGGCAATTCCAAAGGGTCCCCTTTCCTCTTCATTTTGCCCAATCTTTTATTTAATCTCTTCTCTTTAGGTCTTTTTTCTTTTCTTTTTTTTTAAAGCCAGTTATCTAGAATTCTTTATTTCAGATCTGGTATACCTGTAAATTGCTCTTATTCTTTGAACTTGACAACTGACATCCAAGTTTTATAACAAAAACAACAGGAAAAATCCAAACTTGCAGCACAAGAATCAAATTAATATCCTGAGGCTAACACTCAAAAAGCATTATGGAAAGGTAAATCACACATTCTTTTAACAGCAAAAAAATCTTTAGCTTTGTGTTTTAGGACAAACATTTGACAATTTGCACAAAGAAGTCACTGTTTGAAATGTCTTTAAAACCAATCTCCTTCCTCCATGTCGTCTTGAATACCTAATGAGTAAATTAAACAATGCAAATGAAATGACACACTGAAATATCAAAACTAAGAAAATATTTCTATCACTCTGACTAAAAATTTAGTAGTAAAAATGTTGGATTTCTGATATTCAACATAGTATATTACATGAAATATGTAAATTTTATAAAATAGGCAAGAAGGAAGTCTGATAGTGACACAATGACACTCTTGGCTTTCCAAATAGCAATTTAAGAGTTTTTAAAATGAAAAATGAGTAAAACTTATAATGCTAACTTGCTTCTCTAATAAAGCATTGTCCTTTTCCTTAGTGTTTGTCAGATTATCTTTTTTTTTCTTAAAAATAGAGTATCCTAAAGCTATCAAAGTTATAAAAGCCTCAGTCCTTAATACATATTAAAAATACGAACCATTTTCAAAACTGTTATAGACCCAGCAGCACCTCTCAATCCCAATCAGAAATATCTTCATATCTATATTCACAGATTACTTTGAATAATTGGTGAGTTTGAATATTGTAATGACTGTAAAAATCTTGCAGTAAGACTCAGGTGAACTTTGTTACTAAACTACATGTGATTTGTTCAGTTATTTCCTACTTCCATGTATTGTTGGCATCCATATATTTATATTATACAGAGTAGTGCTTTATACAAGTTTAGTAATCTTAAGGCACATTGATGACTTTTATGTATTTAATTTGTCATCCCTTTTTATGGATTCTACTTCAAACTTGCTTCCTTTTTTTAATCTTCATTTGTTTATTACCATGACCCATAATGTTTTGTGTAGACCATAACTTATATATGAGTCAACATCTGCCAAGATAAAATTTTTCAACTTATTTTAGTAAGGCAACAGAGCTTCTGAGGTCACCCCATTTTCGTGTCTGCCTTCTATAGTCTTTTTTTAGCTTTTAAAACTGATTACAAATAGATTCAAGAGAAAAGAAGAAATCTAGGTAGCTAGTTGCATGCAATCTTTGAGTATCTGCAGTCTTTGTTTTGGCATTTGTCTTCATTATACAAAGACAAAAGGAAAACATTATTCTTTCTTATGTTTCTGTATTGCCAACCATTTAGAAGCAACATATAGTTGCTTTTAGAAGATAGTCCTACAAACACGTACTTAGTGTAACGTCAAATTGACTGGTGTAGCATCGAATCATATACTTTTATTTTAGTTATTGTTAATGTAGGTTAATTTATGTATGCACATAATTTGTTTTCACTGCACAGACTATATATATATATTAGTCTGAGAACAAAAGAAGAATTTAAGAAATGATAATATTTATGTTCTTCATCCCCATTCTGCCAATTTATTTTAATTGAAACTTTCAGTATGCTAACAGTAATTGACCTGTGAAATCTGAGGTAATATTGTTTCACAAATATGTCAAACAAAGCATATATCTTATGAAAAATTATATAATTGTTTTAAAAAAATAACCCTCACTTTGTTCTTGTCACTGAATAACAGACTTCTTTAAGCAATGCTTGTTTGTTCGTTTTTTTAAACAGGTACTTTAACAATAGTACATGTCTTTTCAAGTTGTGTCTACATGATCTTTTCCTTATCCATGGGGATATCATCAAAGGTATAATGGAAATTGTATACACAACTTGTTTTTAAAAAAACAAAAGTGGCATTTCTGCTTTTCACATTGCTTGCCACTATAGGTTGAAAATGGATGCTGAATTTTGACATCCACTCCCACTTCCTCCTACCCATCAAAGAAAATGCCCAAGAAGACAGAATATTGCCATTCTACGAGAAAAAAGATTAGTGGGCCATTTGCCTAACTGAGGCTTTTAATAATCCAAATCAAGTTACACAATATGTTTTTACTGGTATATGCAAATCTAACATGCAAATTCTTTAACTTAATACATTTTATTTTGGCAGCCAGAGACTGTGTTTATTTCTGAGGGGCATCTTTGGGGTTTTTTTTTTCCTTGTTTTGCTTTTTAAAGTGCTAGTTAAACTATACGTTTTATTGATTAAGAACAAAAGCCACTGAATATTAGATCTTTCTATTTTGTGAACAAAGAATTGTTTTGGGAAATCAGTTCACTGAAACAGTTTCAGTTGAGAATTAAATATTCAGAAATTAATTAAATTGATTAAATTCATTAAATAGAATTTATATACAGAATATTTATATTTATGTCTAAATATTCTCTATATAAATTCTATTTATATTAAATTTAATCAATTTAATCTTCTAATTAATCAAATTTAAAGGTGAGTAAACAAACTAATTATTGAAGACTATTTATTGTTAGATATAAGCATCAAAAAGTGAAAAGTTTTATAAATGAAATATTTTTTTTCTTGATGTTTACCAGTGATATGATATTGTGCATATTGGTGCATAAGTGAATTTTAATATTATATAAATAAATATATGTGACAGAATTCAGTGGGTGACAACTATGTTAAAAATCTCAACATTTTTTGACATTTTTTGTGATGGTTCTTTGGCATTGCAATCTTTTCTATGGAAGTAATGATTGGAATGTAGACAGTGTGAAGTAAAGAATTTATTAAGACAGGACTGAAAGACCTGTAATTTTCTAGATGAAACTGAAGTTTGTGAGGTAGCTTGAAGCTGATTCTGGTTATTGTCATACTTACTAAAATAACCCCTGGATATCAATTAATTTAGTTCCATAGAAGTCAACACATAATATATAAATGCCATTTCAAGACTTCTTCTAAAACCAAGGTATATTTTAAAACAAATATAACATTGAATTTTACTTTGAGGGCAGGGAGATATCATTTATCTTAAGTTCCTGAAACTCAAAATATGTTATGTTCCTTTTTCTCTCAAATTCTAATTTTGTTGTTTATTGAAAGATTAAAAACTGCAACAGTATTATAAAATGGAGAGGAAAAGAACCCACAAAACCTTGTGGAAGTATTATGTGCAAAAACAGACTTCAGAAGCAGAAGATAGCTATAGCTGAGACTAGTGATGGAATTTGTCACTTCAGTGTCTAAAGATCCATTATTTGCTGAAGAAAGAAAATAATTTTAATTAAAAGCAGTGACAGTAAGCTGTATACTATTAAAAAAAGTATCATATAACATTGTCATCCTGTATAACAACCACAGTCACATACTGGCTTTCATTTGAAAAACTATAGGCTAATTGAACTGATCAATCTATTTTTACCATTAAAATTCACATTGTTTTCCCCAAGGTCCATAACATACTACATTGATTTACTGGCAGCATGTTGAAATCCAGAAAGAAACATGATGAATTGAACCCAGAGAGTTTAAAGAGTTGTTATGTGGGACAGCTGCATTGGTGATTCTTTACCTCATGAAAAATGGCAGACTGTTTCTCACTCTGCTGTTTCAAAAGACCACTTATTAGTGAAACAATTATGAGATCAAATATTAAGGGCTAACTCTATCATGCAAGCAAAAACCTTACATGCATAAAATAAAACAAAGGAGAGCTGCAAAGAGTAAAGAATCAAAAGGTGACTCAAAGCAGCCAAGGAACAGGAGAAAATCTAAAAATTGTTGGGGACAGAGAGCTCTCATGCATGAAGGTTATAAGTACCATTAGAACAATAATGATACTGTGCAGGGGGGAAGTGAAAATGAGTAATTGGACATGATAAGTGTGCAGTAAGTGGCACATAAAACACCTAGATATAGCTTAAACTTAAAGGGTAAGTGTGTAAATGAACACATATGAGCCTGGACCTAAGTCTGGAAGAAGAGGGGAGTTACTACTTAAGCAAAAGGACTGGAAGCAACACTTTGTATGATTGGGCTTTCTCCTGTCTAGGCGTGTGAGATTTAGGGTTCTGAAGGTGAAAGAAGATTGCAGGTGCAGGCCACACCCTGGATATCCAGGCTAAACCCAAAAGCCTCCAAAGCCAAAGAAAAATCACCAAAATCTTTCCTCCAATAAACAAACTACATTTGAAACAAAACCACCATTACACTGCAATTCATATCTTTCTGAGCTGCTTAATGTAATTGGCTGAAATTATTGCTAATGATACAGATGAAAGGACTCTACGTTCAGTATGACAAAAACTACCTTGTGGAGAATGAATGTATTATGATTTTTCTTGGGAGAAGGTAAGATGATTTAAAGAAAAAAACCCAAAAAATGATATAGAATTTATTGAAGAGCAGGAAATAAATTGTGAGAACAGGCACAAAAGCAGAATTTAATCTTAGTCGCTAGGAAGCGGCTATGAGAGTGTGAAGTGTCTATCTTCATGTTATAATATGTCAATGATATCTATATATGGGAATGACATGTCTTCATGTCATTGATAATGGTTTAAATGAGTACAATGACTTGATTTTTTTCCTTGGGTATAAATGTGATTAGTATGGGAATGTGGACAACTGGCCTTGGAGTTCTAATTTTCAGTGAACAAGAAAGCAGAAAATGTAGCTGCCGCAATGGAAGCTGAATGAAGCATCATCCTGAAATAAAGCACAGAATGGTGCAGTGGACTGCGCTATTTTTAAAAAGGACAAAAGGAAGTCATGGTATTCTGCTATTGAACATTAACCTACATTTGAGTGTACTTGAGATGACATCCAGCACACTAGCATACTCAGAGGTAATGTGACTACAGCAATGTCTCTTACAGAAAGTCCTGACTGAGACGTAACTCATGGGAGATTCTCAGCACGGAAAAGAGGATCACACAGTGGAAAAGGACCTTGTTACAAAATGTGAGTTTGAGTTTGAAATAAGGATTTCAGAAGCAAGACTGAAAATAAGAATTAAGCTCTCTCTAATCATACGTGATCATTTAATGTCTTACATGATTATTTTGTGCTCATCTTCTGGCTTGACTCCCTGACGTGATATTTTTGATAGATGCTATTTTAATACAACTCATGGTCATAAACTGGTTGCTCATAGCAAAGAAGCTGTTTCAAACTTCAAATTGTAGTACCTATTCAAGAGTTTTTACTAGCTCGCTGTATTTTATCTCTGATCCATTGCCATTCCATTCACTCCAAAGAGACAGTAGGCTCTACTACATCTAATCACAGCTCTGCTGTAACCTCCTGACAACATACTTTCAGTGGCTTTTCTGTTTTAGGATATTTCTTATCTAGAGAAGCTCAAACAGAATGTGCAGTCTGTAACATCAGAACTTCTACAATAACGTCTGTACACTAACAATGACATACGTGACATGTTATGACAGAACTTTACCCATTTCCGCATGTGAGTACTTTGCCCCACAAAAGCTGCGATCACTGTGACAACAGGAATTAAATCCTTCTTTAATTCAAACCTGGTACAGTAGTGCTAGATAAACTTCTTTCTAAGAATTTCATTTTTGACCTAGAGAATAACTTCAGTCATCATTATAGCTTAGCTACAGGGTTTCTTTAAGAAACTGTAGTAAATTGTGACCAAGTATGCATATGCCTTTAAAAAAAGAGCCCATTTCAAGGGATTTCTGACTGTACAGGTTTTGGTTTTTTTTTTTTGATACATACTTGCATTTGAACTGCAGTCATTTATAAGGAAAGAAATTGTGATTAAATATTGAAACACTTGTGCAATCGTTTATATGCAAAAGGAATTCACTACTAAATTAATTCTCCACTTATGATCTAAAACGAAACAGGAAGTAAACTTTTTATAATCACAAGTGCACAAATTGATGAGATTCTTTATAGCTAATTATTGTTTACAGCTCTTTGGGGAAGAATATAATTTTGGGGAGAGGTGGCTGAGTAGAAAGATTTATGCTAATTAGTTTCTATTTTCACCTTCTCATGGAATTTAACTGAATTCCATAGAATAACACTTATTTTGAGGTAACTTCTCTGGTATGGACCCTGCTCAAAATCAGAGGAAAATCTACCTGTACCTATTCTTCTGAAAGCAAGTCTGAACCTTGATTTTGTTAAATCCATAATGTGAGAGGATTGGGTTAGATTTGTATGGTACTCACCTGAAAAGAACTAGTCAGATTTTGGGAAATGAAGTGTATAGAATCATACACTAGTTTAAGGAAATCCAGTTGCACCATCCACCTACCTTTGTGGAGTAGGGCAAACTTATTCCATGTTACCTGGGACTTCTCTGGCTAGTGTTTCAAGTTATGTCCAAGGAATGGCAAACCTAGTATGTCTAGGTAATCCATTTTGGTGGTTGCAGTATCATAACTCTGAAACTTTCCTATTATCAAACTGGAATTTCTCATGCTTCAGCCTCTGCTTCTGCCTCTATGTACCTCAGGACCAGAGTCTATGTATTCTGAACCTTCCGACAGTAGTAAGCTCTCTCCCCAGTACTCGTTTCCTTCTGAATGAGGAAGGCTTTCTTCTATTCTTCATCATTTCCTTGTACAACATGAAGCCTACTTCTGTTCCTATCACTAAAATAAGTGAAAAAAATGTGATTTAATAACATTCAAAGCTAGGACCAAAATTAAAAGGTGACTAAACGACTTTGAATATTCCTGAATGGCATTGTAAAAGATCTTCCAGTTTTAAGAAAACTCAAAACATTTTTCATGTTTGAGTGATAGATGTAGCACTCACAGATGCTATTGTTGTTGCTTTTTGAGAATCAATCTTACACACACACACACAATCCCTGCAGAAAAGGGGAGCTTTTACTATAGTGTTAATATTTATAATTTACATAAGACTAAATTTCTCTACTACCCTCATTTGTCATGATTTAAATGAACGATTCAGAAGAAATAAAATGCAGGTGGGGGTGGGGGCGGGAAATGGGAGGGAGAATATTCATCTTTACATTAGACTTTTCAATTTTTATTTAAATAAGCTAGCATATCACATTCATCCAACACTGACAGATTTCAAGAGGACTTTAAGGATTAAGTCCTTCAAGGTTTTGAAAGGAAGAAAAGTAGCACAGCCATAAACAGCAACCATGATAAAAATCCTTTGCTATTTAAAAAGAAAAGGCACTGAGACTTGCATAAGAAAGTCAGGAATTGAAAAAGTCAGATTTGCAACAAGTAGGTTAAAACCTAACTTTCCAGTGTCACAAATTTATGTGGAGTCAACTCTTGGCAGCACTGCAAATAAAATTATATCACTTTTAACAATTTTTTTGTGGATAATACCTTGCCTGAGGATATTTTAAAATGTTTGAGTTTTTTCAGGGGGGTCCAATTTTTGGAACAGGTCAACTGCCATAAAAGAGTGGAATGCACCTAACTCCTAAATCAGGATTTGCAACATGACCCTCATAATTTACTTGTAGTATTTTAGATGACAATACCATTTCTGAAGTGTCATTAGAACTAAAGCAGAAGAGAGCTGCTATTTTTGCCATTTATACACATTAAATAAAAAAAAAGTACTTGCAATTTGAAATACATTTTGGGACTGTAGTCACAAGTAAAATGACTGATTTAATTCATTGCCTCATTTGTCAATTACAACTTTTCAAGTCAGACTTATTTTTCTCAACCCCATGAGAGCAGAAGACTCTATGGAGTTTTAAAATCTTTTGTAAACAGATACTACATGGGTATTTATTTCCAAGGAAAAGACTAATTACAGCCTAGTACAATAAAAGCAAAGTGTATAAAATATCTCTAACCGCCCCTATTTCCAAGAATATATACTTCTACATGGTCAGCAAACCTCAATGTGTGAATAAAAGTTTTTATGCATGTGTTATAATACTCATTTATCCATGAAAAACAATGATGGATGTTTTGTAAGTACAGAGTTGCACAATGTGAGATTCTGCCAACTATCCTGTATTTTGGATTGTCAATTAGTAATTCAGTGCATTTCTTCTATGCCACTGGGCTGGCCAATTAAATGTTAGTGAAATAAAAGACTGCTGACTGAGTGCAGATTTTTTTTAATTATAAAACCTCAGACTTACATATTATATTACTAAATTGCAAGCTAGAAGGGGAAAATGAAGTTCTGGAAGCCAAGAGACTAATGGGAAATGAATTAAGATCAAGAGAAATCGCTATTACAGGGCAGTGCAGGGAAAATAAATGAAATTTATCAAAAGGTAAAAATGAATTTTATAAATCTCATTTGGAAATAACAACACGAGGAAAGGCCGCACTAATTTCAATATTTTTTCATTTAATATTACTTCTATTTTTCTGCAGTTTTTCTTTCTGTGTTATCTTATTGTATACTGATAACAATTTTAACAATCTCTATAAAAACATTTTCATGGTATCTATGGGTAGGTTTTATACGATTACATATGGTCTTAACCTCTTAAACTTTCCAGGGAACAATGTGCTATCTCAAGTACAAAATTATTTTCAGAAGTGAGTGAACATCATTGCACTTTTAGTTTAAGAAACTAAAATGAAGGCTAATTACCCTGTCTTTATTTGGGAATGTAGAAAACCAAAAACCTTAATATACATGCATTTCATTATGCCTATGCAGGAACTCTGTCAGAAGTACCCATCTCTACATAATGCTCTAACTGTATCATTGGGTGTAGGTTTCTAAATGCTTATAACTTCCAGATGATAATTCTGTGTGATTGAGAATCATTCAATTATTGTGATCTCACAGTTTCCAGAACAAAACAATTAGCTTAAACCTGAAATACAACATACATCTATGATAGCCAAAACATGGAAACATCTGCAACATGCACACAGGACCTCCAGGCATTATACCCACTCTTTGGAAAATAGTTGCAAGTTTATTGTGTTACTTTCAGCTGTAGTCTGAAGCCTCTGATATCTGTCTTTACAGAAGCACATACAGGTCCAGCAGATTTGCTTGAGATTATGTCTGATAAATCAGTGCTTCATTCTTTCCTGGTTCTGTGCTGTACATCATCTACTTGGAAGACAATTTGAGTACCACAGAATCTTTGTACTAGCTTTATCTTCATCGTTGTTTATAAATCTCCTTTGTCCCTCCAATTCTGTTTTTCCTTCCTGCTGAACAAAATGGAATGAAGACAGGATAAAGTGGCTTAAACAGAGGGAGTTAAACTTTAGCTGTCAAAAACATCTCTCTAGTTTTAATACTCTATAGCAATAACTATAAAAGTCTTCAGTCAGCACGCATTTTTTCTCTAATGTCAATCCTCAGTCCATTGCTGATACCCTACTACTGTGCCCTTAAATGAGGTAAAAGGTCAGAGAAAAGGATTTTGCCTTCTTACTCTGTCAGACATGAAGATTTCTGGACTTTTCCCTTTTTTGGGGAATACTGCTTCTGAAGTCTGTTTCCAAGGCTGTTTTCCAGAAAAGTAGACTCCCTTTAGCAGAAAAAAAAAAAAAAAAATCCCTGGATTCTGCATCTTCTCTCTTTTCCTTAATAGTTGTGTTCTCACACTATTCTTATCCAAATATATATATAAAAATTCCATGAATGACTGAAGTTCCCCATATAATATGTCCACTGGATGACTATTAATCTTCCTGTTCCTGGTCTTACCAACTCATGAAGACATAGTCTTTGCCATACCCTGTAGCATATCAGGACATTTCTATTATATTTCACATCAACTGCTATTGTAAATCTCCTTTTATGTCTGTAGTAAACAAAGTGTAAAGATTCTCTTTTAAACATGAATATTGACAGGGAACGCAATTTTTGTTCTTTTAGGATTGATTCTCAAAAAAAGGATCAATGAATTTCAGCAATGGAGGACCCAGGTAACTACAGACTGGTCAGCCTTACACCCATTCCTGAAAAGGTGATGGAAACATTTATCCTCGGTGCAGTCTCTAGGCATATTCAGGATAAGAGGGTCATTAAGAGAAGTCAGCACAGTTTTACCAAGGGGAAGTCATATTTGACCAATCTGATAGCTTTCTATGAAGACATGATCAAGTGGGTAGACGATGGTGGGTCAGTGGACATGGTTTACCTTGAATTCAGTAAAGCAATGGGACATAGTCTAGCTGAAGGCCTGTACTGGTGGAGTCCCTCACGGGTCAATACTGGGATCACTACTATTTAATACATTCATCAACAACCTGGATGAGGGAAATGAGTGCACCATCACCAAGTTTGGCGATGATGTAAAACTGGGAGGGGTGGATGACAAACCAAAAGGCTGTGCTGCCGTCTGTTGCGATCTGGACAGGCTGGAGAGTTGGATGGGGAGAAATTCAATGAAATGCAAGGGCATGTGTAATGTTTTGCATCTAGGGAAGAACACTCCCAGGTACCAGTATAGGTTAGGGACTGGCCTGGTGGAGAGCAGCACAGGTGAGTGTGAACTGGGTGTCCTGGTGGACAGCAGGATGACCATATGCCAGCAGTGTGCCAATGTTATCCTGGGGTGTATTAGAAGGGGAGTGGTTAGCAGGTCACTTCTAAGATTCTACTCCCCTTCTACTCTGCCCTGGTGAGACTGCACCTGGAATATTGGGTTCAGTTCTGGACCCCTCAGTTCAAGAAGAACATAGATCTTGAAAGAATTCACTGCAGGGCCAGCAAGCTGATTAAGGGAGTGGAACACCTTCCTTATGAGGAGAGGCTGAGGGAGCTGGGCCTATTTAGCTTGGAGAAGAGGAGACTGAGGGATGACCTTATTAATGTTTATAAATATGTAAAGCGCAAGAGTCAGGAGGAAGTAGCCAGGCTCTTCTCAGTGATGGCCAGTGGTAGGACAAGGGGCAATGGGTGGAATCTGGAGCATAGGAAGTGCCATGTGAACATAAGGAAAAACTCTTTTCACTGTGAGAGTGACAGAGCATTGAAACAGACTTCCCAGAGAGGCTGTGGTGTCTCCTCTGGAGACATTCAAATGCTGCCTGGATGCATTCCTATGCAATTTAGTCTAGGTGATCCTACGCTGGCAGGGAGGTTGGAATAGATGAACTTTCAAGGTCCCTTTCAACCCTTAACATTGTGTGATTCTCTGAAAAATGGGAGGAAAAATAAGACACAAAATTAGTATGTATGATACTGTGAGTTTAACCTCTAAGGTGTTATGCTAGACTAAATTTAATCTGAATAATTATTGTTGCTGTAACCATTTAGTTTTAAAATCATTTTGCCTTGGTCTCTAATTTTTGTCTAATTTCTAAAGGATTGGAGTAGTTGGACCTCAGAGTTTTAACAATTCATTGTTATAAAAAGTCTGATAAATGAGGAGGAAGAGGACAGAGAGAAGATAAAAATAAAGAATGGGGAACAGCTGACAAAAGAGGTCTGGCAACAATAGTAGGAATAAATCTCTATTAGAGTCAAGTCATACGTATCCAGTACCAGCTCTGGATTAAAAGAAAGAAAATTAATGAGGATTTAGCAAGAATAAATTTCAGCCAGAATCCCTTTTTTAGAAAGAAGCCGGAAACCGTAAAAATCAAAAGAGGACTTGTACTGTGTGATAAGGGGAGATGCAAGACACATGACTACCCCATTGGAGTAAACAGAAAATTTCATTATCGGAAGAAAATTAAGCTGGAAGAAGCAAAAATGAACATTGTATTTAGAAACTGCTGAGTTTAATTCAAAGTAGAATAAGAAAGGATAGTGTCATTTTTACTCTGATCCTCATTTTGGCTAGATTACATCTTGGTAAATATATTTATATTATTCATTACTTGTAGGTAAGAACATAATATACATGCTGAAGTTATTTGGTTTTTATTAAAAATAATAAAATATTGTATTAAGTTTTTAAAAACTCTTATCCAATTCAGATATTTCATTTTTATATTACATTACAGTATGATATAATACAATCTGTTATATTAATAATTTAGTTTCATTTATTCATGTGAAGGGGCCATAGCATTTTAAAGAAATTTTTCCTTCCTTTCATACCAGAATTAAGGCATTTTAGACTTAGAGTTGTGCTCTGGATAAATTGTTTAAACTGAGAAGTGTTTTTTCTGTTGCCTCTGTAACTCAGTAAATGCATTTTGACATAGGGCAACAACATTTTATAAAGACATGCAGGTCCAGTTGACAAAAATGTTGGAAAATTTCGTAACAAAAGTTCTCCATTAGCATAAAAAATTTCGTAGAATGGTGTGCAAAACATATTTGTTTTGTGATGACACTTAAAATAGTCAATAGGCTTATTTTTTTTTTTATTTTTAGATGTTTTGATCAATGATTTTCAATGGTATTACAATTTTAAATGTTTTCAATCAATTGTCATGTTCATTGCTTTCTATGTTTTTGAGTGTATGCATAACATACTCTAGCTTGTGCAAATTGCTTTTTAGGAGAAACATTTTCAAACTCAGTGACTGTAAAGTATAAGCTTATGAAATTGTAACTAGTCATCCCAGCTGAACTTTTGTTTTTCTTACATCTTACAGATTAGGGATCTATATATTTCTCTATATCTGTAACACGACAATTTGTGTCTATGGTTTCAGAGTTAACCAAACTTCTCTGTTCAGGCTGACATTTTTTTTTTTCAATATGAGCAGAGAAGTAAAAAACCAAACCAAACCGAAACAAAAAAAACCCCAAAAATCTGTCAAATTTAGGTATATACATGCATATTTATATATACTTACCACAATAATATATATATGTGTGTGTACTGTTCAAATGTGGGCCTATCCTATACAGAAATTTTAAAAATTTATCAAATAGTTTCATTGACTAAACGAATTTACAAGTAAGAAAAAAAACTTTACAAAGGGCATTTTGCAATTAAGAAATTTTAGGAGATCACTTTCTGTTCTGTTTTTGTCAAGTCTGAATGTTAATTTAAAGTACATATATAGATACTAATTTTGAAGACAATATTCTGTAACTACTTCCAATAAATTTTGATTTTGTGTTACACAAATCTCCACATCAGAATTTACATAGAAATGCAGAAAATACGCAACGGAAAAATGGTTAAGTGTCTGGGGACATAACTGGCAAAGTATAACAATGTTATTTATAGGCACATTTTCATTTTTAAAAAAAAAAGCAGTACTGTGTTTGTTTGACCCTGGCTGGAGGCCAGGTGCCCACTAAAGCTACTCTATCATGCTACTGTCCTCAACTGGACAGGGTGAAAAAAATAGAATGAAAAGTTCCTGCGTTGAGATGACAGAGAGAGATCATTGAGCAATAATCATCACAGACAAATCGTTCAAGTTGGGGAAAATAATTGAATTTATTACCTACACAAGTGGACAAGGAAATGAGAAATAAATCCAAATCTTAAAAATATCTCCCCACACCTTCCTTCTTCTTGGACTTAACTTCACTCACAGTTTTCTCTACTTCATCCCTCACAGTAGCACAGAGGAATGGGGAATGGGGGTTGAGGTCAGTTCATTACACATTATCTCCACTGCTTCTTCCTCCACATGGGGATGACTCCTTACACTCTTCCCCTGATCCAGCGTGGGGGTCTCTCCCACAGGAGATAGTCCTCAAAAAAATTCTTCATCAGGAGTACTTCCCACAGGCTGCAGTTCTCCACAAACTGGTCCAATGTGACTTCCATGGCATGCAGTACTTTAGGAACAGACTTCTCTGGCTTGGCGTCCCCCGCAGGGTCACCAGTCCCACCAGTAAACCTGCTCCAACATGGGCTCCTGTCAGCATGGGTCCACAAGTCCTGCCAAGAACCTGATCGATTACAGGCTTCCCATGGGCTCATAGACTCATTCAGGTGCCTCCACCTGCTCCAGCATGGGGTCCTCCCCAGGCTAAAAAGGAATCTCTGTTCCAGCAGGTGGAGGACCTCTTCCCCTTCTTCAATAATAGTTTGTGTCTGCAGAATTGTTCCTTTCACATTGTCTCAGTTCTCTCTCTGGCCAAATTGCTCCTGTTTGTTTTCTCCTCCTTAATTAAGTTATCCCAGAGGTTCTACCACTGTCACTAGCTCAGCTTTTGCCAGTGGTGGGTCCGACTTGGACCCGTCTGGCATTGGCTTTATCAGACATTGGGAAGCTTCTAGAAGCTTCTTGAAGAAGTCGCCTCTGTAACCCCCTCCACTACCGAAACCTTGCCAACTCAATACAAGTACATATCACTGGGAATAGAGATAGGTTACCATAAGAACTTTTGTTACAAATCCATCCATGATAAATCTCCAGGTTCAGGTTCAAGTATTTGAAGGGATTTTGTGCACAGCAAGAATCTGGGCTGAGATTTATTATAGACACTTGTCATGTTTTTACTGAAGAGGCTCTTCATATTTTTTAATTAAGCTTAAAGGTGATCTTAGTTCATATATCAACAATGCTGAAGATATGCAGTGGCCTAACACATTAATTTTAACTATATTGGTTCTATTCCAGAGGGCCAGAGCTTCTTGGCATTTGGTGTCACATTTCACTTAGACTAATGCAGGGTTCAAGATTAATTTTTATCAGATCTTTATGATTATTAGATATATTAATCCCAGGATATTCAATGACATTAGTCTCCCAGTTAACATTCAGCTTTAGCAAGTGAGCTATAAAGCACCTTACATGAATTTGCAATTGTACAAGTTTATTTTATGGTCCAGAGTTTCATTCACTAATAACATTACAAAACCCAGAGGCAGTGCAAAACTCAGGGTCAGACTCTTTAAAATCGTTCTAACTGTATTGAATTCTACACATTTCATCATATTTTTTGACCTAATAAATAAAAGGGAGAATGGTAAAAAATGGAAAAGAAAAAAAGGAGGAAAATGAGGAAAAATAATCAAAAAGATAACTCTGTTTTAAGATCTAATACATGCCACTGACAATTTTTACAAAGATTTAAATCATATTCTCTCATATAGACTGCCACAGACTGATTTTCAATATACAACTTTTTATACAAGTGTGTATGTTTTTCTGTTTATTTATATATGTCAATACACAGACTGAGAGAAGAGCTCCTTTAGAGTAGCTCTTCTGAGGACCTGGGTTTCATGGTGGATGAGGAACTTAACATGAGCCAGCAGTGTGCTCTTGCAGCTCAGAAGGTCAATGCTATCCTGGGCTCCATCAGAAGAGGGGTGGCCAGCAGGGACAGGGAGGTGATTGTCCCTCTCTACTCTGCCATTATGAGGCCCCATCTAGAGTCCTGTGTCCAGATCCAATACAAGAAAGATGTGGAACTGTTGGAGAGGGTTCAGAGGAGGGCCAAGAAGATGATGAACAGGCTGCACAGAGAGGTAGAGGATGCCCCATCCCTGGAGGTGTTCAAGGCCAGATTGGATGGGACCCTGGGCAACCTTGTGTAGATTGATGCCTGGAGGTTGGTGGCCCTGCCTGTGGCAGGAGGATTAGAAATGTATGATCTTTGGAGTCCCTTCCAACCCAGACCATTGTATGATTCTATGATTACTAATTTGATGATGTTTTCAGTCTATGTTTGTAACTTAATTTTGATTTTGACAACATTTTTTCTCCATCTCTCTCATATTTTTATTTCAACATTAACTTCTACTTACAAAAATAATAATTTATCTAAGATGCAGAGAAATTCATCATGAATTAGTTTGGTCCTGAAATCTCATTAAATTAATTACTGGAGTATTTTTAAGTTTCAAATTGTTACAAATAGGTATAATGTCTTGGTATTTTGACTTCACCCATAATCTTAACATAAACATATTGTCTACACAAATCTCCAAGGAATGCAGTGTGAGCTAACAAAGCGATCTTCACAGAGAAACACCAAAAGCTTCATTTCAGATAAGTGTTTCTTTTTGACTGTTTCAACATCACTCTCATTATCTGCCTGCTCATTGGAAAGATGTCACTCAACAGCTGATTCCTCAAGCATGTTGACAGATGTCTACTTTGAAATACCTGCTGGATGGCCAATGCATCAGTGAGATGTTAAATTATATTGTCATCTGGAGAGATGCACTAAGCTGCTAAACTAGCTGCGAACACTGGCTGCATAGCAACCTTTGCATAGAAATAGTGCTTTTACCCATAAACATTTTAAGGTCATGGGATTTATTCCAGCTCCTCACAAAGGCTGACATTTTCCAAAAGCCAGGAGCAGCTCTGTACAGATTTTTGTTACCTAGGAAATATCTCCCTTTGGTATCCATTAGCATGGGTCAGGCCATTAGACCTGATAAAGTTTCAGAGCAAAAGATTTCTTGTGTTGCAGATGGTGGAGTTGCATACTTTTTTTTTCTTTTTTTTTTTTTTTAATATATATAGAGATTTGCTCATGAGAATTTAGACCCAAAATACTTTGATAACTAAGCCAATTGGCTCGGCCTTGGTCAGCAGTGACTATGGCCTTGAATAGGCTGATGTTTACTCTCTGGTACCTGCAGAGACCTTCTAGCTGCTTCCTGCAGAAGCCACCTCTGCAGCACCCTCTTCTCCATTAGAATCCAGCTTTGCAAAACTGCAACAGATGCATAGTACTCTAAATGTCAAAAAGCTTAAACTAGTTTAGGACAATGGATTTTTTTCCCCCTGTTATGTTAGCTTTATTCTTCATTCTTTATTCATAGGTTGGATTGTTGTGGTGGTTTTATCATTTCTGTTTTGTTCTTGAACACATCATGTGTGTATTATTCTGAATCTATTAAAATACCCTAAAAATTCAGTGTACATAGCAATATAGTGTAATAAAGTTTAGTCATTTTTATAAGACACTGAAGTAAATTTGAACTGGATTCTGCATTACTGAAAGGCTTAAGTTTACCACGACCTGATATGAGAAACTGAGGCATATATGTTTTTAAAGTAATTGACAAGGTGATCAGCAATGGTAGAGGTGTATTCTTTATGGGTCCAGGGATCATAGCACACAGGTCAGTTTCCTGAGTCAAGGAAACTCCAGGAGAGTGCAGACACCCACCAGGAGCTTGGAGGTCTCTCAAGAGCAGCTGAAGAGATGTGGACCACCTCCTATTCCCACAAAGACCAGCCCTAGAGACCACCAGTGACCAGGAGAGCTGTGAAAATGACAACCAAACAGGTCATGGCATGGTGTAGTGGTTCATGCAGGAGCACGCAAAGAGGGGAATTTCAGGGTACAAGTGGGACACTTAAAATAAACATAATCCAGTGACTAGGCACTGTTCCATGAACATTTGCATATCTCAAGTGCTATCATCCTACTTGACCTTTAAGGCAGGATGGTGGGCACGTGTCTGAGAGCAAAGGTTGCATCTACTGCTCGGGGGTCTGCACCATCTACCCCACCACTGGTCAGTACCTCCACCCAGAGAGTACTGCTGAAGGGAAATGCTACAGTGTGGACCTCAGGCTGCAGGAAGTACCCAGACATTTCTTCTGGGGCAGGGATGGGCAGAAGACCTATATGCAAAAGAAGTGCCAAGGTGCAAGACCTCAGCAGATGGCTGAGCTGCAGGAGGCAGTAGAAGGCTATGCAACGCCTGGGAGACTGAGAAGGTGTTAGATAGCTGGTTCCAAGTACTGTCTGCAGTGGGCACACAGCTAACAGCCAAACAGACAAAAACTCCACCACCAGTACACACAGAAAGGAGGGGAGCAATAATGCAGAAGAATGGAATCTTGTAGTGACCAGAAGCAGCAGGAGGAAAAGACTTCACTTGAACCCTGAGATGCCCTTGTAGATCTACTTCACCACTCTGCAGACTGAAGAGGACAGACCCACAACATCACGACAGCTGCTAGAGCTGAGTAAGGCAAAATGATCTCCATGTTTGCAACTAAGAAAAAGCAACAAGTGAGAGTAGTAGCCCACTCTCTTTTGAGACGCACCCATTTGCTGACCTGATGCACTCTCTGGAGAGGTATATTGCTTACCAGGGACTTAGACCAGGGAGGTCACCAAGGGACTACTAAGACTTGAACAATCTGGTGACTATTATCTGCTGTTATTTTTTCACATGTACACCAATGAAACATCCAGGAGCAGTCAAGAAGGATTACAGAGCTCTGAGTGCAGCAGAAAGGCATTCTGGAGCACAGATCATTTTTTCATCCAATCCTCAGTCAAAGGGAAGGGCTACCAAAGGGTCATTCAAATTTGGCAAATGAACAGATGGTTACAGGTGCCACAGCCAGGGGTTCAGACATTTGCACCATGGGACTCTGAGAAATCTCTACTGAGGTCTGATGGCATCCATCTGTCAGAGAATGGGAAGAGCATCTACCCAATAGGTATGCCAAGCTGGTGAAGAGGGCTTTAAGCTAAAATTTCCAGGAGAGGGGAACCTCAATCTGTCTTACTCCTACCAATTTGATGGCAGTTCTAGCACCTGAAATGCAGCGCAAAGGAATTGAAGCCATTCCAGCCAGTAAGTCAACTTCACTGTGGACCCAGTTTAAATGTCTCTATGCAAATATGAAAGAGGGCTTGGAGATGAGCACATACCTGCAGGTCTGTGGTCTTATTGGCAACATCAAGGCATGTTGGAATGCCTCCTATGGCTGGAATGTTGGAATAGAAGGATACAGATATTTTAGGAAGGACAGGCAGGGCACACAAGGAAAGGGTGTTTCCTGCCATGTCAGTAACCAGTTGGAGGAGATGGAATTCTTCCTGGGGATGGATGAGAAAGTGACTGAGAGTTTATGGATCAAGATTAAATGGACCACAGGGACAGGGGGCACTCTAGTGGAGGTCTGCTACAAAGAAGGAAGACTGAGAAATGGAGGCCCTCCAAAGGCATTTAAGAGTCCCCTCATGTTCACAAGGTGTCACAATCCACAACCTAGACAAGGCTTAGTTTGGCAGAGGCTAAACCCCCTTGCATTCCAACCGAACCTCAGATCACTCTGGATGGCTGGGGGCAGCTGGGCTTAGCCCCTGAGTGATGTCACATTACTAGGTGTTTTATCATGATAAGTTCTCAATTAAAATCTCAGAGAACAGAAGTAAGACTCGAAACAGAGTCAAGGTTATGATTGCTTTATTTGGAACAAACATGCAGGAAAAGGGGGGGAAGAAAGCAAAAAGGGTGGAAAAAAGAGACAGAGAGAGGGAGAGAGAGAGACTGGAAAGAGGAAAGGGCGGGGGGGGGGGGTATATCTACCACCATGAGGCTGTGGCATTCCATCCAATGGCAGCATACCCTTCAATGTCTCCGGGTCAGATGGAAGGGGAGAGTGTTCCGTCGTTTGTCCCTTGATGTGTTCGTTTCCGCTTCCCTCATGTTGCTTGCTCGCCTCATGTTGCTTCCCCGTTTTCCATGGCTGAATGCCTTCTTTTTGTAGTAACCCTTTGCATCCCCAGAAGCTTCCACCTGGCTTGTGGGCTTCAGGGTGGATGATGGAATGTCCGATGTGTGAAAGGCTAATGCTCTCCTGCCTGATGTTTCTCTTGATAGTGAAATGCTCTCCTGATGTGTGAACGGCTCCTGATGTTTCTCCTGATATCTTTTGGGTGGTTCCTTGAATAGTCATTAGGTTCCTGGAAGCCTGAGCCCCTGGTGGTAGTGGGGGGTGGGGGGGGGGGAGGTGGTGGTGGTGGTGGTGGTGATGTAGTTTGCTAGGAATGAAGTTTGGTTAGGTGAGAGGAAAAAAGAGGGGGGGACGGTTCTGTTGGCAATTGTTAAGACATATTTCCAGTACCTTACACAAGGCCTTGTCCTTATGGGGGACTTCAACAACTCCTATATCTGTTCGAAAGACAACACAGCAGGACATAATCAATGCAGGAGGTTCCTAGAATGCACTGAGGACAACTTCCTCCTCCAAGTGATCAAGGATCAAGAGATAATAGGTGCTGTGCTGGTGGGGAATATGAAGCTCAAGGGCAGCCTTGTCTGTAGTGACCTTGAAATGATGGAGTTCAAGATCCTCAGGGCAGCAAGAAGGATGTACATCAAGCTCACCATCCTAAACGTCAGGAGAACAGACTTCAGGGACCTGGTAGAGTACCATGGGATAAAGCCCTGGAGGAAAGAGGAACCCAAGATAGCTGATTAGTATTCAAGGATCACCTCCTCCATCCTCAGGAGTGTTACATGCCATCAAAGAGGAAGTCAGCCAAAAATGCCAGGAAGCCTGCATGGATGAACAAGGAACTCCTAGACAAAATCGAACTCAAATTCAAAAAGGAAACTTACAGAGGATGGAAGCAAGGTCCCCAGGAGCCTAGTATTAATACAGATAAATTGCCTGAGCAACCAGGGATGAGGTTAGGAAAAATGAAGCCCTGAAAGAAATAAATATAGCCAAGGACATCAGGGGCAACAAAGAATGCTTCTATACATTGGTCAGTGATAAAAGGGAGACTAGGGAAAATGTAGACCCCTCGAGAATTACATAGGACACCTGGTTCCCTGGGATCTTGAGAAGGCTGAGATACTCAGGCACAATTTTTTTGCCTCAGTCTTCATCAACAAGTACTCTAGTCACACCATCCAAGTTTCATAAGGCAAAGGAAGGGACTGAAAGAATGAAAAAAACACCTACCATAGGAGAACAAATTTGAGATTATGTAAGAAGTCTGAAGGTGCTCCAAGAACCTGATGAGATGCATCTGTGGGAACTGGCAGAAAAAGTGGCTAAGCCACTGTACATCATATTTGAGAAGTCATGGAAGTTCAGTGAAGTTTTCACTGACTGGAAAAGGGGAAATATAACCCTCAATTTTAAAAAGGGTATAAACAAACATGAGTGAATGACAGGCCACTGAGTCTCACTTGACTGCCTGGCAAGATCACGGAGCAGATCCTCCTTGAAATTATGTTCAGACACATAGAAAATAAGGTTATCAGTGATAACATGGCTTTACTAATTGTGTCTGAAAAATGTGGTGGCCTTCTATGATGCAATTAGTACATTAGCGGATAAGGGAAGTGCAATTCATGTCATCTACCTGGACTTGTGCAAAGCATTTGATACTGTCCCACGTAACATCTTTGTCTCTAAATTGGAGAGTCATGGATTTCACACATGGACCACTTGGTGGATAAAGAATTGGCTGGATGGTCACACTCAAAATGTTATAATCAACACCTCAATGTCTGAATCAAATCCAGTTACAAGTCACTTTCCTCAAGAGTGGGTAAAGGGTGTTATTTCTAAAGACTGGTACTGTTTAACGTTGTTCTTGGCAAATGGACAATGGGTTTGAGTACATCCTCAGTAAGATTGCCAACAATACCAAGCTGTGTGGAGTGGTGGATACACTGGAGGGAAGGGATGCTAGCCAGAGGGACCTTGACAAGCTTGAGAGGTGGGCCTATGCCAACCCCATCAAGATCAACAGGACAAATAGGCCAAGTTCAAGGACCTGCACATGGGTCAGGGAAATCCCAAGCACAGCTACAGGCTGCATAGAGAATGGGCTGAGAGCAGCCCTGAGGAGAAGGACATGGGGTGGTGTGGAAGCTAAACATGAGCCAGCAACCTGTGCTTTCATCCCAGAATACCACGTGTATCCTGAGCTGCCTGAAAAGAGGCATGACCAGCAGGTTGAGGGGGGTGATACTGTTCCTCTGTTCTCATAAGACCTCAGCCAGAGTACTGCATTCAGCTCTGTGCCCTCCAACATACAATGGACTTGGAGTTGTTTGAGCTAGTCCAGAGGAGGGCCACAAAGATAATGAGGGCTACAGCATGTCTCCTCTGAAGCCAGGCAGAGAGAGTTGCCCTTGTTCAGCCTTGGGAAGAGAAGCCTCTGGGGACACCTTATTGAGGCCTTCCAGTACCTAAAGGTGGCCTACAGGAAAGATAGAAAGGGGCTGCTTACAATGGCATGTAGTAACAGGACAAAGGGTGATAACTTTAAACTTAAAGAGGGTAGATTTAGATTAGATATAAGGAAGAAATTCTTCACTGTTGGAGTGGTAAGACACTGGAACAGATTGCCCAGAGAGGTTGGGGATGACGTTTCCCTGAAAGTGTTCAAGCCCAGATTGGGTGGCACTTTGAGCTACCTAGTCTAGTGGAGGATGTCCCTGACCATTGCTGGGGGTTAGAACTAAGTGATCTTTAAGGTTCTTTCCAGCCAAACTCTTCTATGATTCTATGGTAGTTCAAGAATACATCCATGGACGCACACATAATATTTTATTGTGGAAAATAGGCCTTGTAAAATGAAAAAGCAGAGCTGAACAGCAGTGAAAATAAGGACATAGTAATAAAATATTGACAGAAACTGAAGGAAAATAAAATGCTGTGCTTAAGATAGCTATTCACTGAATAAATGTATTCCATAAGGAGCTGGTTTATTCCACTTTTCTGCAAAACAAAGTACCTAACGTTTGACTGTGAATCCATGTTTCAGTAATAGCTATAATTCCTCATTGTGTATCTCTGCAGACTTTGAGTGAATGCTCAAGTACTCAAGTACACATATCTCCATTAATAAGTCCACTGCCAGAGACTGGACAGTGGAATGGGGTTTATCTCCTGGAGAGTGAAAATTATCTTGTCTAGTCCTTGTATCAGGAGAAGACTGATCAAAGTCTGATGAAAGGAAATTAAAAGGGCAAGTGTAGGGTGCTGCACCTAAGGAGGAATAACAGTACAGGTTAGGGACTAACCTGTTGGGAAGCTGCTATGTGGAGAAGGACCTGGAAGTCCTGTTGGATAACAAGCTCCCCATGAGCCATCAGTGTACCATCATGGCCAAGAAGGCCAATGGTATCCTGGGACGCATTAAGAAGAAAATGGTCAGCGAGTCCAGGAAAGTTACCCTTCCCCTCTGCTGTGCCCTCTTGAAGCCACATCTGGAATGCTGTGTCATGTTCTGGGCTTAAGGAGAACTACTGGAAAGAGTCCAGTGGATGGTTACAGAGATGATTAGGAGACTAGAGCACTTCTCTTATTAGGAAAGGCTGAGAGAGCTGGCTCTGTTCAGTCTGGAGAGACAAGATTGAGAGGGGATCTCATCAACACTCGTAAATGTCTAAAGGGTGGATGTCTAGAGAAAGGGGACAGACCCTTTTGAATGGTGCGGAGTGTCAGGAGAAGGGGCAATGGGCACAAATCGGAACACAGGAAGATCTGTCTGAGCATGAGAATAAAACTTCTTTAAGGGTAACAGACCCACTGCCTGGAGAGATTACGGAATATCCTTCTCTAGAGATATTAAAGACCCATCTGGACACAATCCTGTGCAACGTGCTCTAGGAGATCCTGCTTTTGCAGTGGGATTGGACTAGATAAACGCAGAGGTTCCTTCCAACCCCTACTGTTCTGTGAATCTATGAAATACTAACTATCATTTTAGAAAGATAACAGAAAGACCAGAAGAGGAAGTTTGAGTAAAATAAGAATCTAAAAGGAGAAGAGAACTAGGCAATTCTAGGACTAGGAAAAGTAAATAATAGATATTTTAAGTAATGAACAACAGTCAATAATTAATATTATAGATAGGGGTTTTTTTCCATTTTTTCTAAATCATAAAACACGGACATTAATTTTCTAGAACACATTTCAGGAAATATAATCTATAAAGGATATTTTGTGAATTTTAGACATCTAAATACTATTACTTATCTGAGCTGGGTGCATCAATAAATGTATTGTAAATATTTTTTCCTATTTTGCACTCACTGATTTTAATGATCATTTCAAATTCAGAATAGGAGAGGGCGTGACATGTCACAAGTATTTTTCATATTTTGAACTATTTTTTTTTTCCCTAGGCAAAATATTTTTATGTGACATGTTTCAAAGACCCGATAAAATACACCCAACAGTGCTGAATTATAGTTATAATATGCAGACAGGACTAAACTGTTAAGAAATTCAATCAAGGCATGTACTTTCCAGCTCAAGATAAAGTCAGAAAAACACAGCTTTTTAAAAGTATCTGATCATATTAAAATTAAGATTTTTTTTAAATGATCCTTCAGGTTTTCAGATTCAAGTGTCTAATTAGCGTATTTATTTTGTCTACTATTAAATATGTTGGGTCAACGAAGAATTTTACTGGGTGAAATTTACAGAAGCTGTACCTCTTTACACTAGGATTTATTTGGTAGTTCCAGGTAAGCCTTTAAGTCTAGTCTGTACATAATCACAGGGCAGTGTATAGAAGATAAAGTATACAATTAGAGTTAGACATGCATTTGCCTTTGTACAGCATTGTATTTATGATCCACTGCAATGCATTTGAAAGCCATGGTAAACTAGTTTCCTTCCTCTAATTTGCCATTATACAAATTGCTTCAAATCAAAAGCCAAGTGAAACACTGTGTCGAGTGGATATACAACTGTTAAGAAAATTTCTTAATTGTGAGGCTGCTTTACTCTGAGATGAATTCTAACTACAAAAATCCTTTAAGGGCTAATGAACATTATTTCTACAGGCCTAACACAGGGACAGCCAATTCATTTGGGTTTAATAAGCAAACCAATGTTTTTCCTCAGACCTCTTGTTTTGACATATGAACATTAATCGACTAGGTAGCAAATTATTTCAGACCATCTA
Source organism: Porphyrio hochstetteri (assembly GCA_020800305.1). Taxonomy (NCBI): domain Eukaryota; kingdom Metazoa; phylum Chordata; class Aves; order Gruiformes; family Rallidae; genus Porphyrio; species Porphyrio hochstetteri. The sequence goes on along the minus strand of CM036938.1, from coordinate 48,770,647 downwards.
GTCCTTGGTAATTGCCTATGTGTGCAATTTTACCCAGCAGTATCCTGAAGTAAAGTAAAATACATTTTTTCTATTGTGGAGTAAGATTGCACAATTATTGCAGTTCAGTTAATATGAAATAATGGGTTAGTAAGTCTCAATGATATTTTTGTTGCAAATTTTATATATTTTATTTTTAGTTCTATGAGCATAAACATAACTAATTATTGTCCTGCTTTATATATTCTGTGCATTATTGTTCTTGTTATATCTAAAAAAGAAGTGTTGATATATTCAATGGAGAATTCTAGGTGTCTTCTATACTTTTCTCCAACTCTTTTTAGTTGTGAGTGTAAAGATTGTTCAGGCAACATGGTCTAATGTTTAGGGTTTACTACTGCTGTTAAGACATCCAGTCAAATACTTGTTTCAGTTTTAATTGAGGTTACAATTTGATTGTACAAAGGCTTTCTAGTTTCGGCTAGGAAAGTTAACTTCTTTCTAGCAGCAGATGGAATGCCGTGTTTGGGAGTTAGGATGAGAACAGTGCTAATAACACATGGATGTTTCTAGTTGTTGCCAGTTAGTCAAGGACTTTTCAGTTGTCCCACTAACGAGAGGGGAGGGTACACAGCCAGAACAGGTGACGCGAACTGGCCAAAGAGTGTATTCCATGCCAATTACATCATGCTCAGCATAAAAGGGGGGCTGGTGGGAGGAGGAGCAGGCATCTCCAGGATGTATGGTTTTGGGGATGGTTCAGTTTCAGGAGGGCTCTGAGCTGTATGGCCTGAGTTGTTCAGTTTGGTGAGAAACTGCATTGTGTATCATATATTTTGCTATAAAGTTCTATTATTATATGTCTCTCTCTGCTATCCCAGTAAACTATCCTGTTCCCAGCCCGTGAGGGTTTGGTTTCTTGGAGTTTTCTTCTCCCTCCCTTTCCCCCTCCCTCTATTCACCACCACCACCCTCCCTCCAAACCACTTAAAGAACAAGAGGCTGCATGGTGCCCGGCTCTCAGCTGGTGAAAAACCACAACAGATGTTCTTTGTTGCCTTTTAGTATATTCTTAAAATAGAAAACAAGAATATATGAATGCATGATGGGGGGAAAAAAATGTAATACTGTCCTCTATTCTTTCTCTCCAAAGTGTTTTGACTTGTTCAGGTTTTACTTTTACTTAGTATATCAATACCTTATTCCTAGAACTCACACATAACTGAACACAAAAACAGGGAAATAGAATAAGAAAACTAAGATATGTATAAAGAGCAGAAAAACAGTCTAGAGAAGATTGAGCTGAATGTTTAGATTAGACCTAAGTGGGTCATGTAAGTAATCTCTTGATTTTGTCTGAATTCAAATCAAGACCAGTAATTGAAGGCATCTTATTTTCAGTGATTTCTTCTCTGTGATGATTCTTTCCTTTTTTATTCTTTTTACTCTAGGATATTAATTATAAATAGAGTAGATAAAAAGACAACTGTCTCTATCAAAATTTATTAATTTAAAAGTGTTCAGTCTATAGAACCAACTCAAAAGTCAAGAAGTACTAGATTTAAAACTGTATAGGAATATTTTTTTTTGTGCACATTTTTCCAAGTCTTTTGATTTGAACAGATTTAGTCTTACACCCAACTCTACTTGTCTAATACCTGCTAATATATATGCACTGTGCTGTGAGATTTATAGACTGCACAAAGATGTATAGACACATTTTCCTCTGCAATTTATCCTCAGTTTTAAGCTTTATTATCAGAATGTTTATATATTACTACACATTAGTATATGCAAAAAAACCCCCAAAAAACATATATAGTAAAGAAAAAAAAAATAAATCACTCAGTTATTTTTTTCAAACAAAATAATTTCAAATGCATTATAAAAAATTCCCTTCTTTGGGCCTAAAATGAACTACTAATAAATATTGAAAAAGAAGGAAACCGTAGGTAAATGAATGTATATTGAAGAAAAAAACAGAGACGACAAATGAGCATGCACAAAATATCCAGTAGCTATAAATTTTTGCAATGTACAAACAATAAAGAATTTCTAAAACTATATGTTGTATTATTTAAGTGTATATTAAACAGACAGTGTACATTGAAAAAAAAACACTCAAATGCATGATTTTAGAATTTCTGTGAAACAGTTAAAGATAGATGCTTAAAAATCTATATCTTTTATCATTCACAAGGATTATCAGTTCTGATTGTGATGGCATTGTCCCTCAGTTATTTAAATGAACAAAATAATACTTTTCCAGAAAAAAAAAAAGGTACATATTACGATAGTTTAAAAGGTTTGATAGATAACAATTACAATGGTATTGGAAAAAAAATCATTTTAATCTCACATATTCTTGAGAACACACTTTTCAACTTTTATGGCTGTCCTGGTTCTGGCCAGGCCAGAATTAACCTCCCCAGGCAGTCAGCACAGGTGAGCTTCAGTAGCCCAGCTGTTTTCCACACCACCTGACATCACTTCCTCACAAATGGGGCTGGCTGGGGAGGGGCACTTTGGGGTGTCTCCAGGGCACTCAGACTGAGTGTGGCTGGGGTGTTGGGTTGGTTCTTGTGTCATGCAGTAGTTTGTTATTGTCGGGTCAATAAGGTAGTCCATGCAGAACATAACAGCTAGAGAGACAAACTTCTTAACACAAAAGTGTGTTAGGGGAATGAACTGAAGAGAAATACTGAAGAGGGAAAAAACCTCGAAGACCAATAATTTATGTCAATAATTAAAGGATCTGTTCTTTTGACAATTCTTTACACAAGAGGTTCAAAGATTTTGTTAAAAAATAAAACAAAGCATAAAGGGTGGGAATTGTTCCATTTCATCTTTTTCAAACTTTCAATGTATAGAGTTACACCTCTTATTTTTCTAGATTTTCCTATTGCAAGAAACTTTTCTGCTGTCTATAAGATTTAAGAACTAAACATCCTTTCATTCTGATTTGTCTCTTATACTGCACTTCTTTCCTAGTGGTAACTTCTGCAGATTTTCTTTTATTTAAACATTGTACCAAAGCTTTATGTCATCCTTATTGTGTTAATTTTATTTCTCTTTATGTGCTCCTGCCTGGTCCATTATTATTATTAATTATAAGCAAAATGTTGTATAGACAGACATTAGAGACCTCTCTGCTCTCAAAAAATTTCAAACAAACAACACTCTTCCCTTAGCTGTACCCAGGTTTTGTCTAGCAAAATCCTGTGGTATTTGCCTACATCAGGATAAAAGGAAAATTAGACCCCACTCAGACTTAATGAGTGGGACTTCTATACCATGTGAACTGCTGGGTACAAAAACACCCTGTTGTCCTGATTTTCAAATAGGATAGAGTTAATTTTCACAAGAAACTGGCAGGACAGACACACAAGACAGCTTACGCAAACTAGCCAAAAGGATAATCAATACCATAGATTGTCCAGAGAAGGGACAGGCTGGGCATCAGTCTTCTGGGCAGTGATAAAGTTGCATTGTGTATCACCTGCTTTGCATATTCTAACTGCTGTTCTTTTCCTTTGCTGTCCCAATAAAATGTCCTTATCCCAATTCATGAGTTTTACCTTTCCCTTCCTATGTTCCTCCCCTTGCCAAAACAAGAGAGGAGGGAGCAAGTGACCCCATCATGCTTAGATACTAGCTGGGGATAGACCACAACACCCATTCAACAATTAGTAAACATAAACAATTGTCTGTCTAGTAAAGGGCAGTAAATCATGATCACCTGTGTTCTAGGTGGTGACATTTTGTTAGTGATATTTAATCATGCACCACTACATAAGTGACATTTCTGTGCAGCATGTCACATCCAGCAGCCTGCAAAACATTGTAGGCGAGGAAAGCAAAGGACATCAAGTTACATACATGTCTCGTACAGGAATATTACCCACAGGCACCATCAATAAAATGATGTATTGTCCTGTTGAGATTTATGAAGCAAATTAGCCTGTGGCATGCTTTTGAGGTAAGATCAAAGCCCAGGTCTACACAGCATTCTTCAATTTCCAAAATATTCCAATACTGCCCAAGTCTCAGCATTATAATACTGATTTTTCAGAATGTCCCTGGTGATTATTTTTTCCTCTATACAAAACTTCAAAGACACATATAGTTAGAAAAAAAAAACCTGAACAAAACTATGGAAAAACAGATGTGTCATAATTGTTTCTGGTTTATATCTATAATTACAAATATACATTCCAAAATTTGAAAGTTTAAAAGAAAAAATAATCCCTCCTTTCCCCTAAAGAGGAAGTACTAGAAAATCTGTAAAGCATCATAAATACACCAGGGAGATACCCCACAATTAGTGGTGGACCCCCTGCCCTGTCCCTGTCAGGCAGAGGAGGGGGATCTGAGCTCAGCATTGTAGGTGCATCCCCTGCAAGGTAAGTGAGGAGGTGAAGGAGACCACTCTGCCTAAGAGGATGCCTTGGGCGAGGTGGTCAACCCCATGTCCTGAGTCTGCCTCTGCCAGGAAAGAAAGAAAGAAAGGTAATTTTGGCAGGTGATTCCCCTATCAGGGGAATGCAGGGCCCCATATGCAGACCTGACCCAACCCGTAGGGAGGTGTGCTGCCTCCCTGGGGCCTGGGTTAGGGACATCACCAGAAAACTTCCAGGTCTGGTCTGTTCCTCTGATTACTGCCCAATAGTGATAGTTCAGTCAGGCAGTGATGAAGTCAGCCAGGGTAGCCTGTGTGCTATCAAAAGAGATTTCAGGGGTCTCGGGCATTTGGTTGAGGCAGGACAAGTGCAAGTGACATTTTCCTCTATCCCTTCTGGTGAAGTGATGGATTCAGAGCAGGCTAGGAGAATCCAGGCATTGCACAAGTGGCTGAAAGGCTGGTGCTACTACAGGAAATTTGGGTTCTTTGACCATGGGATGGTTTACTCAGCACCTGGCCTGATGGCTGTGGATGGGGCTCACCTGTCTCCAAGGAGAAAGTGGATCCTAGCCCAGGAGTTGGTGGGGCTCATTGAGAGGGCTTTAAACTAGGCAAGAAGGGGGAAGGATATAACATGATATTTGCTGTGGTTGAGGAAGTAGTTCAGAGGTTTTAACTGGAGCTGATGGGGGAAGTGAGTAGAAGTCAACAGATGTTGTTGTTCTAGGTGATTGCCGGGAAAAATCTCTGGATTGTCAAATAGAGAACTCAGAGGAGGAGGTAGCATTGCCTATTTCCTGCACAAAATCTTCTTGCGTATCCCTTTAGGGATACCCGCACCTGCTGCCTCCCTAAAGTGTCTGTATACTAATGCAAAAAGCATGGGAAATAAATAGGAAGAATTACTGATCTTTGTGCAGTCATAAGGCCACAATCTCATTGCAGTCAAAGAGAAATGGTGGGAAAGCTTGGATGGCTTGAATGCTGTCATGGATGGCTATGTGCTTTTTTAGGAAAGATAGGCTAGGGAGGCCAGGGGGAGGAGTTGCTCATCATGTGAGAGAGCAGAGAGAATGTATTGAACTCCACCTGGGGGAGGGTGATATACCAATGGAGATCTTGTGGGTGAGAATCAAGGGGCAGGCTAGTGTGGGTGACACTATTGTTGTGTACTACAGGCCCCCTGATCAGGAGGAGGAAGTTGATGAAACCTTCTACAACCAGCAAGTAGCCTCGCGATCCCAGGTGCTAGTTCTTATGGGAAACCTCAGTTACCCAGGTTGGGTTGTAGCAATGTACCTTGGGAGGAGTGCGTTTGTGGCCCATCCAGATTTATTTCTGACCCCCATATAATCAGGCTTGGGGAAGCTAGCAGAGACATGTCGATATACAGTAACACAAAACAGAGCTTGCGAGAAACAAGCTTGTGAGATAACAAACTGTAAGAATGTTAACAACTGCCTTAAAAAAGAACAATGTGACTGTGTAGCTTTAACCAATTATTAGCAATAGTGAGATGCATGTAAGGTGGGTGAACAGAGCATATAGCCAAAAGCAATGTAATGTTACTCGTGTAGTGATATAGAAACCTATATATACTCTGTGTGTGTTTGAATAAACAACCTCAGCATTGGTCACATTGATCCAAGTTGAGTCCACAAAACTTTGGCTCCGGCATTGGTGAGCAACAAGGCCAGTCATGTGTGCTCCAGACGGTTTCTGCAATGTGTTGAAGATAACTTTCTGATACAGATGGTGGAGAAGCCGACGGATGGTGGAGAGTGGGGGTGGTACTGGATCTTATTCTAACCAATAAGGATGGGCTTGTTACGGAAGTGAAGGTTGGGGGCAGCCTGGGACATAGTGACCACGAGATGGTGGAGTTCAAGATCTTGAGTGGAAGAAGGAAAGCCAAAAGTAGGATTGCTACCCCGAACTTTAGAAGAGCAAACTGATCTCTTCTGGGACCTAATAGGAGCAATGCCATGGGCTAGGTTTTTAGAAGGTAAGGGGGCCTTTGAGAGCTGGTCGGCACAGTGCATCCCTATGAAATCCCTAAGAAATCGGGAAAGAGATGCAGAAGACTTGTGTGGATGAGTAGGGAGCTCATGGGTAAACTCAAAGGGAAGCGGAAGGCCTATGAATTGTGGAAAGAGGGTTGGAGCACTTGCGAAGAATATAGGAATGTTGTCAGGGCCTGCAGGGATACAACTAGGAAGGCTAAAGCCCACCTGGAAATGAAACTGGTAAGGAACATAAAGAATAATAAAAAGGGTTTTTTTTAGGTATATGAATAGTAAGAGGATGACTAGGGATAATGTGAATGAGGGGGCTGTCCTGGTGACAGGGGATGCTGAGAAGGTGGAGACACCTTTTTTGCTTCAGTCTTCTCTTCAAAGACTCCCCCTTGGGACTCCTAGACCCTGGAAGAAAGAAAGAGAGTTTTGGAAATTAAGAACTTTCCTCTGGTTGAGGTGGGGGTCTGATGGGATGCGTCCATGTGTGCAGAAGGGGTTGGCAGAGGTGATAGCTGAGCCACTCTCTATCATCTTTGACAGGTCTTGGAGAACAGGAGAGGTGCCTGAAGATGAGGATAGCCAACGTCACTCTGGTCTTCAAAAAGGGCAGGAAGGAGGATCCAAGTAACTACAGGCCAGTCAGTCTCACCTCTGTCCCTAGAAAGGTGATAGAACAGCCTGTTCTGGATGCCACCTCCAAGCAATTGGAAGACAAAAATGTTATGAAGAGTAATCAGCATGGATTCACCAAGGGGAGATTGTACTTGACCAACATTGTAGCCTTCTATGATGTCATCACCAGCTGGGTGGATGGAGGGAGAGCAGTGGATGTCATCTACCTTGACTTCAGCAAGGCTTTTAATACTGTCTTACATAACACCCTGATAGAAAAGCTGAGAAAGTATGGGATAGGTGAGTGGACAGTGAGGTGGGTTGAGAACTGGCTGTCAGGATGAACTCAGAGGCTGGTGATCAGTAGAGCAGAGTCTGGCTGGAGACCTGTGACTAGCTGTGTTCCCCAGGGCTTAGTGTTGGGTCTCGATGAGGGAATAGTGTCCACCCTCAGCAAGTACCCAATGATACAAAGCTGGGAGGAGTGGCTGACACGCAGGAACACTGTGCTGCCATCCAGTGAGACCTGGACAGGCTGGAAAGCTGGGCAGGGAGAAACCAGATGAGGTTCAACAAAAGTAACTATAGAGTCTTACATTCCTGGGAAGGAATAACTGCTTGAATCAGTACAGGCTGGGGGATGGCCTGTTGGAGAAGAGCTCTGTCGAGAAGGACCTGGGAGTCCTGGTGGGTGACAGGTTGGCCATGAGCCAGCAGTGTGCCCTGGTGGCTGAGAGTGCCATTCGGATCCAGGAGGAGTGTGGCCAGCAGGTCAGAGGTGATCCTCCCCTTCTACTCTGCCCTGGACAGGCCCCACCTGCAATATTTTATCCAGTTCTGGGCTTCCTGGTATAAAAAAAGACAGGGATCTCCTGGAGAGAGTCCAGAGGAGGGCTACGAAGATGATTAAGGGCCTGGAACATCTCCCGTAGGAGGAAAGGCTGAGTGAGCTGGGGTTGTCTAGCCTTGAGAAAGGAAGACTGAGAGGGGATCTTCTTAATGTTTATAAATATCTGAAGTGTGGGACACAGGGAAAAATAGCCAGCCTCTTTTCTATGGTCTGTGGATACAGGACAAGGGGCACTGGCCTCAAATTAGAGCTTAGGAAGTTCCGCACCAAGATGCAGAAGAACTTTTACACAGTGAGGGTGACAGAGCCCTGGGACAGGCTGCCCAGGGAGGTGGTGGAGTCTCCTCCTCTGGAGATATTCAAGACCCGTCTGGACACCTACTTGTGCAACCTGTCCTGGGGAACCTGCTTTGGCAGGGTGGTTGGGCCCAATGATCTCTCGAGGTCCCTTCCAACCCCTATGATTCTGTGAAACACTTCCCCCCAGCAGAAAAATAAATTAAAAAAAAAAAAAAAGTGAGATAAAACTGTACAGGCTAGCATAGAATCTCACTAGTAACAAATAAGTAAGAGACAGATGAAATAGAAAATTTGAAATTGCTGAGGAACTACAACATATTTTTCTGAAAGAATAAATTCTATATTCTGATATTTTTCTGTCTTTCATTCTAGGAATTCTAAATCTTAATGGGAATTTGTTGCAAGTGTACTTGTTACCATTATCTTGGAAAAGGGCTGTACATGGCCCAGGTGAACCTCATGAGGTTCAACAATGTCATGTGCAGCGTCCTGCACCTGAGTCAGGACAACCCCTGTTATCCATACAGATTAGGAGACGATGTGTTGAAAAACAACCCTGAGGAAAAGGACTTGGGAATACTCATGGATGAGAAACTGGACATGAGCCACCAATATGCATCTGCAGCCCAGAAGACCAACCACATCCTGGGCTGCATCAAAAGACGTGTGGCCAGCAGATTGAGAGAAGTGATTCTGCCCTTCTACTCTGCTCTGGTGAGACCTCACCTGGAGTACAGTGTCAAGCTTCAGGGCCCTTAACACAAGAAAGACATGGACCTGTTGGAGCACGTCCAGAGGAGTGCCACAAAAATTATCATAGGGCTAGAGAATCTCTCCTATGAAGATAGGCTGAGAGAGCTGGGCTTGTTCAGCTTGGAGTACAGAAGGCTCCGGGGGGACCTTATAGTGGCCTTCCAAATGTGCCTATAGGAAAGCTGGAGAAGAACTGTTCATGAGGGCAAGTAGCAATTGGATGAGAGGTAATGGTTCTAAACCAGAAAAGGGTAGATTTTGGTTGGATATTAGGGAAAAGTTCTTCAATATGAGGGTGGTAGATCACTGGGACAGGTTGCCCAGAGACGTAGTGGAAGCCCCATCCCTGGAGATATTCAGTGTCAGGCTTGATGATACTGTGAGTGACCTGATCAAGTGATGATGTCCTTGCTTACTGCAGGGGGGTTGGACTCTTAAGATTCCTTCCAACCTAACACATTCTATGATTCTATGAAGCACCATGAGTACCTCTATGAAGAATGAATCTGATGTTCAGCTGATCTACTAGAGGAAGAGCAGGTAGCCCTGTCTCAAAGCAAGGATTTGTGGTGTGAACTTTGCAGAATAGGGCAGACATGGAGGGGACATTTTGTAACACTGTTGAAAGACATTTTAGTTTCTTAACTAAACTGTTGGGTTAAGTTCCAAATATCAGTATGCTAGGCTATCAATAATTACAAGTATGGGACTGTAACAACCCTGTTTTATGCAATTTACATTTCTTACAGACTTTTTTGATTAACATATTTACATTTATTCTCTATTGAAGAAGAATTTATTCTTTCACATGCCTTTATATTAATGTGGCTTTCTTGGAGACCAGGTTCCAAATGCAAATTGTACTTTCATGAGATACAATGTGATTATCTCTGGAAATTGCCAATGAACAGTTTGTAGGCCTGACTTCAGGAGAGAGAAAAAAAGGAGAACTGTTATACTCATGAGGAATATATATATAAAATGAAAGGAGAAATGCTACACATTGTAGAATTAATGAAGTTGTATGATAAAAGAAAATTAAGAGGTATGTGATACGGTTTGTCATAACAGGCTAGACCAGATGAAGCACAGTTTTCTGTTGCTTATTTTGCAAGCTGCAGAAGCCACAGAACAGTACCTACTGAGATCATCATGTGTTCAGAATAAAAATCCAATAGCAATTTTTGAGATAACAAATGACCAGGATGTATTTGGAAGTTCAAGTGTAGAACAGCTTATCACTAATTTATAGGAAATTTCTCCACACAGTTGGCTTGGATAAGCCCCAGCTGGGAGCATAAGACCATGGGCCACTCAGTCATACCAGTCCCAGAAGACTTGGAGGAGAATGGGGAGACAAAAGAAAACATTAGGTGTTGGGATAATGGTATTTTATTGGAACTGCATAGGGAAATAACAGGATTTTTAACAGAATATACACAGTGGGAGATAACACAAGGTAATTTATGAATCCAATGACTGACTACCCTCAGATCATTCCAGACCCATGAAAACAAACCACTCCTCCCCAACTAGCTCCCTTTTTATACTGAGAATGATGTCATATGGTATGGAATACCACCTTGGCCTCCTTGGCTCACCTGTCCCAAGTCCTTATGAAAACTAGCTCTATACTTGTCTAAACAAGGACAACTTCCAGTCCCCAAATGACTATTACCCGTTTTCCTACCTATGAGAGTCTCCAGCCAATAATACTTCTCAGGGTACCATGGAAGCAGGAAGAGCAAAAAATATGAGTAACTGCTCATTGATTAAAAGTAGTATTCACTCTAGAAGAAGAAAAAAAATTTAAAAAGAGAGAATGTGACTGCGGGCATAAACTCAGTATGGTCAATTATTAAATTCAGTGCCGCTGAGAGCCCTGACCAGCTACCAGTGAGTTGAAAGGAAAACTGTAAGTTCAACTAAGAAATATTAAATTTCTTTTGGAACAAAAATCTGAAGAAAACAAGGCAAAAAGCTCTAAAAGATGAAAGAGGGAAATATTAAGGAAAGAAACAAGAATGAGACTGTAAAGTAGAACTCTTCCTGTGAAATAACTTAAACAATTTTAGTCCATCAAATATTCACTTTAACAAAATAAATTTCATTAAGGCTTTCAAAAAGGTCATTTTAGCTGTGATTTTATTTCACAACGTGTAAAATGAAGCAACTACTCCAGCTCAATTTTGCAGTTATTCAGGTTCAACCCCAGTCAGCAACTAAAAAACATACAGCTGAGTGCTCACCCTTCCCCATCCCTCCCAGGAGGAAGGAGAACTGGAAGGGTAAAAGTGAGAAAACTCATGGGTTGAGATAAGAACACTTTAATAGTTAAATAACAGTGATAAAAACAACAACAGAAGCATTATATTGAAAAAGAAAATAGAAAAAGAGAGAGTAATGAAACCCACGAAAAACAAGTGATGCAAATGAAAGCACTTGGTCATCATCAACTTACCAATGTTCAGCCAGTCCCTGAGCAGTAGCTCCTCAGCCAACCTTCCCTCTAGTTTATTGCCTAGTATGACTTCACATGGTATGGAATACCCCTTTTGTCAGTTTGGTTCAGCTGTCCTGACTGTGCTCCCTTTCAACTTCTGTGGTGCACCCCCAAGCCTCCTTGCTGGTGGGGTTGTGTGAGAAGCAGGAAAGGCCTTGTCTCTGTGCAAGCACTGCTCAGCAATATTAAAAACATCCCTGTGTAACCAACACTGCTCTCAACAAAAATCCAATGCATAGCCCCATACTAACTACGATGAAGAAAATTAACTCTATCCATGTGCAAATCAGCACAACTTGAAAAACAATGTTTTTCTTTTTTTTTTTTTCAGTACAGGTTAGTTTTATACAAAGCCTGAGCTTTGTTAACCTAGTGGATCATTCCAAGATATGAGTTTTCTGAATGGTCATGAACAAAGATTCAGCTCCTAGTCTGCATAGAAAGTATTTGTCCTGAAAGGTTGCAGATATATGCTTTTAAAATTTTAAAAAACAGGACGGTTAACATGTGAAACTAAAATTCCTCAGTATTTTTTCTAAAATCTTCTTTTTACATGTCTGCAGATCTGTACTCTAAAAGAAACTTGTTCTCTTAAAAAAAAAAATAAATAAAAAGCCCCTGAAATTTAAAAAACTCAACAAAAGAACCCCAAAGAGATAGCTGAAAGGATGACTAACTAATCGTTATTTTTCAGTAATCTCTATTAGACAACCAACGAACTAAACAAACAAATGCCACAAAAACCCCTTATTGTCTAGGAACAGTGCATAGCTAAAGAATAAGTGAAAGAGAACACTGTGTCAGGTTTGTGTGTCTGTGATGCATACCTCAATGCGTTTACCTCAACCTAAGTAATCATGCAGTCATTGTAGTATGTTTAGCTGTAGTCTTGTAGTGGTTGACCTTCACTGGAAACCAGGTACGCTCCCCCATCCTCAGTTGGAAAGGGGGGGAGAAAATATAATGGGAAGCTCATGGGTTGAGATAAGGGCAGGGAGAGATCAGTCACCTGTTACTGTAACAGGTAAAACAGACTCAACTTGAGGAAATCAATATATTTCATTACAAATCAAATATGAGTCAAGTGATGAGAAATAAAAAAATCTTAAAATACTTTCTTCCAAAATTCTCCCTTCCTCCTGGGCTCAACTTCACTTCCAATATCTCTACATCCTCCACCCCAGAGGTGCAGAGGTATATAGAATGGGGTTGCAGTCAGTTCACACTTTGTCTTTGCCTCTCCTTCTGCCTCATACTGTTGCCCTGCTTCAGCGTGGAGTGCCTCCCATGGAAGACAGTTCTTCACAAACTTCTCTAACATGATTCCTTCCTGGAGACTCCTTCACAAACTGCTCCAGTATGGGTCTCTTCCATGGAGTGCAGTTCTTCAGAAATGGACTGCTCCAGTTTGAGTCCCACACAGGTTCACAAGTCCTGACAAAAACCCTGCTCTGGCAGGGGCTTCACTCTCCATGGCTCCATAGGTCCTGCCAGAAGACTGCTCCAGCACAGACTTTGGGCATCCACCTGCTCTGATGCTGGGTCTTCCATTCCTGCAGGTGGATATCCACTCATCCGTCATCCTCCATTAGCTGTGGGGGAACAGCCTGCCTCACCATGGTCTTCACCACAGGCTACAAGGGAATTGCTGCTCCTGTTGCTGAAGCATCTACATCTCACAACCTGCTATGGCACCTGGACTTTCATAAGTCCATGGGAGCAGACAGGATCCACCCAAGAATATTGAGGGAGATGGTGGAGGAGCTTGCCAAAACAATCTCCAGCATTTATCAGCAGTCTTGATTAACAGGGGAGATCATAGAAAACTGGAAGCTTGCTGATGTGATGCCTATCTACAAGGGCTGAAAGGATGGTCCAGGAAACTACAGGCCTGTCAGCCTGGCCTTGGTACCAGGGAAGATCATGGAGAGGTTCATCTTGTGTGCACTCACTAGGCATGTGCAGGCTAACCAGGATATCAGGCCCATCCAGCATGAGTTAATGAAAGGCAGGTCCTGCTTGGCCAACCTGATCTCTTTCTATGACCAGATGACCTGCTTAGTGGTTGAGGAAAAGATTGTCGATGCTGGATATCAGCAAGTCTTTGATGCTGTCTCACACAGAATTCTCCTGAAGAAGCTGGAAGCTCATGTCTTGAACTGGTGCATTCTTCACTGGGAAATGGCTGGAAGACTGATCCCAGGGTGTTATAGTGAATGGAATTAAATTGAGCTGGCAGTGAGTCACAAGTGGCATTCCCCAGGGCTCAATACTGGAGCCAGTCTTGGTTACTGTCTTATCAATGATCTGGATTAAAGGCTTGACTCCATGTGCAGTTAGTTTGCAGATGACATCATCTTCTCAAGGGTAGGAAGGCTCTGCAGAGGAATTGGGACAGGCTGGTTCAATGGGCTGAGGCCAATTGTATGAGGTTTAACAAAGTTCAATGCCAGGTCCTGCACTTTGGTCATAAGAACCCCGTGTATCACTACAGGATTGGGGAAGATGGTCTGTAAAGCTGTGTCGTAGTTTTGCATGGCTGGGTTCTGGTGAAGAAGTAAACACCAGCCAGCTCAAGGCTCAAGGTCATTGTTGGCCAAAGCCAAGCCAGTCGGCGATGGTCATAGTACCTCTGTGAATCACATTTAGTAGGGAAAAAACCCTCAGGCAGGTGCATTTTGCCACCAGAGAAGGGAGTGAGAAGATGTAAGAAACTGTGCAGACACCAAGGCCAGTGAAGGAGGTGGAGGATTTGCCCCGGGTGCCAGAGAGAATGATGACCCTGCAGCCTGTGGAGAAACCCATGGTGGAGCGGGTGTTCCCCCACAGCCCATGGAAAAGGTCAAGACCCCACCTGTAGTCTGTGGAAAGGCCCCACACTGGAGCAGGTGGAGACATACAGGAGATGCTGTGACCCTCACTGGTGCAAGCCTCTGCCAACACTTGCAGCCCGTGGAGAGAGAGAGGCACACACAGATGATCGAGGAAGAGACCCATGCTGAAGCTGGTTTGCTTGGGGTGCAAGGCTTGCCACCCCATAGAGGACCAGGCTGGATCAGTCTGGGCTTGAGAGACTGAGAGACATTCTGTAATTTATGACTGCACCCCACAGAAGATACCCACACTGGGGAAGCAGCTGGTGAAGAGCTGAAGCTCTGTGGGAAAGGACTCACATTTGAGAAGCTTGTGAAGGACTGTCTCCCATGGATGGGACCCCATGCTGCAGCAGGGGAAAGGTGTGAGGAATGTCCCTCCCCTGGCCAAGACGGAAAACTCATGAGGAACTGGACTGAGAAACCCACATTCCCCCATTCCCTGCCCCTTCCCATGCCACAATGCAGGGAGAAGAAGGGAGCACAATGATGACTAAAGTGAAGTCTGCTAAGAAGGAAGGAGTAGGGGGAGGTGCTTTAAGATCTTGTCACACTTGTCATCATCCAACTCTGGTTTCACTGTGTGTATGTGTAGTGTAATAAATTAGAGAGTTTTCTTTCCTTTATTCCATGTTGAGTCTGTTTTGCCCATGACGCTGACTGTGGAATGATCTCTGCCTGACTCTTAAGTGGCATTGCAGAACATAGTTTAGTTGATATGCTGGTATTGTACAGATGGATGGATTTGATGATCTCAGAGGTCTTTTCCAACTTTAAAGATTCTATTCCACCTCCTCCCCATCCCTTTCTGATTTTAGTGTCTGCAAACTGGTTTCTTTCACATATTATCTTCGTCCAGCTGCTGTTGTGAAGAAGTTTTTTTTTTTTTTTTCCTTTGTAACTATGTTATCTCAGAGGTATTACCACCATCCCTCTACCACAGGGGTCAGTCCAACTTGGAGAAGATGGTATTGTTCATGTCGGACACAGGGGAAGCTTCTACCAGCTTCTCAGAGAAGCCACTTCTGTAGTTTCCCCTCCACCAATACCTTGATATGCAAACCCAATACATGCATGCTTCCTTTATATTTTTTATTCCTCAACTTGCAGCTTTGAACATGCAGTCCCATGATATTACAATTTATTACTGTTCTGTATTTTTCATTCACTGCTGATTGTCTAGAACTGAATTCAGATATGTATTTATATGCTCTCATAAGGACTGGCTCACATTGATGGCCCTTCCTGGTTCTGTCGCTGGGCATAGTGTGTTGCTTGATTTTCACTTTATAACTTCCTTTGAAGTTATACGAAGTCTTCATACCTCTTCTACTGTTGTGCTAAGGGGCTGATATTCATACTTGCAGTATTTTAACAGTTTGTTGTGCTAAATAGCTAAATACATGATTTGTAGGTTGGTTTTGGAGTGCATTTTGCCTTGCTGCATTTGAGAAGACTTCAATAGACTGTTCTAGCATTGAGAAGAGAGTTTTGACATGAGGTATTGACACAGTTAAAAATTCAGTACCAGATTATTACTTTTGAGACTAATTATCCTTTATTACTATTGTTGCTGTTATTATTAATATTAACATCAATTATATATTTATAATTAAGAACTAGTTCCTAATTTACTAAAATAAATTTCCTTCATGAAACATTAATGAGTACCATAAATAAGATAAATCAGCAAACATTTGCATTATAAATGGCCAGTGCCACTTGCCAAGAACGGTCGTATGTACCCATATTGTCTTTATAAATGCTTTTCAGAAGGTCTCAATCCCACTCCCACTAAAATCAGTGCTAACATTCCTCTACAACTAAATAAAAAAATGACATGTAATAATGTTTGAAAAACACAGATACTTGAATAATCAATGATATTGTCCTAATCAGTGGTCTTGTCTGGACTTGAGATGCCAAGAGACATTCATGCTGCTAAATATTCCCTTTAGAAACTTCAGCAACTCGTACATAGCAGCTACTGTTACTCTGATATTTTTGGAGGGTATCATTAAATGCTCGTTAAGCTTTTTAAGCTATAAAATTAAAACATAAACAATCAGAAATCGTATATTTTTAAAATTTGAGATTATATTATCTAAGCAAATGAAAATCAAATTGTGATTCACTAATTTGCCTAAAGGATATAAGTCTTGGAACAGAAGTAGTCTGCATATCCTAAAGCTGTAACCATGTAATTTTAATAGAAAAGAAAATGCTTTCTTTTATAATATTGGCCTCAAGTAGTGCTTTACTGGTACTACTTTTGATATGTCCAGACAAAGAAGTAAGCTAATATTTTAGCAAAATAATAAGAAATATGGTATATTGAACAGTTCAAATAATAAGCAGTAATGTTCTAAAATAGCATATAACTCTCTTAAATAACTTTCTCAAGGCTCCCTTTTTTGTAATATTATGTATACATTAGATTATGAAGTACTTTCCTGAAAAAAATTAAAACTGCATTAGAGTTTTTAAATAAACTCTTAATAAGTCCTTAAAAATGTCTGATAATAATGACCGTAAGTCACTCAGTTTCGTGTGAAGAAGGGCTTAAGTAACTTTATAGTTTTTAATTTTAGTGCTTCACTCTCCACATTCAGCATATTCTCTTTTAAAAGTTTTGTTTGTTTGTCTTTCTGTATGGAAAACTTCTCCCCTTTTCCTAATAATTAGAGCAAATAAAACTTCCTTTCTACTGTTTTAATTACTTTTTTTTATTGGTTTTGAGAAAATTGAGTGCTTTGTTAATTAGAACTGCATCTTCTTACTGAATATCTGTTACTGTAATAACTTGTAGCTGTGGTGAAGTTATAATATGGTATAACTACCAAATAATTACCATTTATTATGAGCTCTTTGCATGAGTTTGTTTTTGGACTCCACAGATAAAAGAAACAGATATTTCTAGAAGATGATTCACCTAGTCCTAAAGTAGTAGCTCAAAATGAGATCTTTGCTATCCCTGAAATGCCTATTTCTCTCCACTGTCTATATAGTCAAGCTGGCCAACATAAGCACAGCCAGATGTATAACGAACATCTATAAACTTACCTGTTACGTCTACATGTAGACTACATGGTCAGGACTACCATTAAAATCTTTTCACATGTCCATCCCAGCTTGTATCAAGAATAGCGTAGCCAGCAGGACCAGGGAGGTGATCATCCCTATGTACTCAGCTCTGGTGAGGCTGCACCTTGAATACTGTGTTCATTTTTGGGCCCTTCTCTACCAGAAAGACATCAAGGCCTCAGAGTGCAT
This sequence comes from Porphyrio hochstetteri, assembly GCA_020800305.1. Taxonomy (NCBI): domain Eukaryota; kingdom Metazoa; phylum Chordata; class Aves; order Gruiformes; family Rallidae; genus Porphyrio; species Porphyrio hochstetteri. Next base: position 48,753,084 of record CM036938.1, on the reverse strand, counting down.
CCAGAGAAGGGCAATGAAGCTGGTGAAGGGTCTGGAACACATGTCTTCTGAGGAGCAGCTGAGGGAACACAGGTCTTATGAGGAGTGGCTGAGGTACATGGGACTGTTTAGTCTGGAGAAGAGGAGGCTCAGGGGAGACCTTATTGCTCTCTACAACTACCTGTTGGAAGAAAGTTGTGGTGAGCTGGGTGTCAGCCTCTTCTTGCAGATAGCTAGTGATAGGAGAAGAGGGAATGGTTGCAAATCATGCCAGGACAGGTTTGGGTTAGAAATTAGGAGAAAATTCTTCTCAGGAGGAGTGGTCAGGCATTGGAACAGGTTGCCTAGGGAGGTGGTAGAGTCACCATCCTTCGGGGTGTTCAGGAAAAGGTTGGATGAGGTACTTATGGACATGGTTTAGTGAGTAATGTAGGTGGTAGAGGGACGGTTGGACTACACAATCTTAGAGATCTTTTCCAACCTTAATGATTCTATTCTATTTCCAACTTATGATTCTATGATTCTAACAAGTAATAGAATGAGAGGAAATGGCCTCAAGATGTGACAGGGGAGGATTAAATTGGGTATTAGGAAAAAAACCAATCTTCACCAAAAGTTTTCAATCATTGTAACGGATTGTCCAGGGAAGTGATTGAGTCACCATCCCTGGTTTAAAAGATGTGTTCATATGGTCTTAGGGCCATGGTTTAATAGTGGACTTGGTAGTGTTAGGTTAATGGTTGGACCTGATGATCTTAAAGGTCTTTTCCAACCTTAGGAATTCTATGATGCTATGATCTTTGAAAAAAACTCACTTGCAGATAAGCTTTCTCAGAATCCTAGATTTTCCCATCATAAATTTTAAAAAAAATATTTTGGCACCCTGTTTTTGGAGTGCATTTTATCCTGGTTCAAACATTAAATTGATAAATATTAAAAAATCCTACCAATTTAAGATTTTGTTTGTATTAGTAATTATAAGTAAAATCAGTCTATTTTGAGTCAGTAAGTGGTATGCTAAATTATTCCAGAAGGCATCTTCAGTATCCTTTCTTTTACCCCTCCCTTTGGAAAGTGGCCCAAAGCAGATATAATTTTTCTTCCCTTTCACACAACCTTAACATTTTTGCCGTTAATTTTCTTTTAAGTCTTACCTTGTTCTTCATTTTAGTTAGTATGTGAAATGGAAAAAGTCTTGGTTTTAACCAAACTCTGTAGACATGAAAAATAGAATGTCCAATGTTATCTAAGGTGCTGTAGATATATTTTCCAGTCCTTTAAGTTTTCCCATGCTAAATGGTCATTGGAGGGTTTTTTGTTTTTGTTTTTGTTTTTTGTTGTTGTTTTTTATCTAGGTTTTCTGTTTGTGATTTGGTTGGGGTTTTTTGGGGTTTTTTTTGGTCTCTATTAATTTTTTGCCATCTGATTTACTAGTTCTGTGAGTAGTCTACTGGGAGTTAGTTCTAAGAAAAAAACCTGTGGACTGAAACTGTATTCATTTTATATGGCAAGAACCTACATCTCTTCTACAGGCATAATACAGGTAAATTAGAACTAGTTTACTATGAACTTTGATTTTTTTTTTTCTTGTTAAATGAGGACTATTAAAAGTACTTTTGTATTTCTGAGAAAATGATCCTGCACCAGGCTGCTTTGCCTTCTAATGTTTCAAATAATTTCTCATCTTCAGCAATTGCAGTGAATGTAAAAGAACACACCTGAATTAATGACAAGGCACAAAGATAACACTATTAATGATGCCCAAAGTGAAATTAAATTGAGATTTTGCTGACAAAGTAGTTCTAATGGCTGAAAAAACATGCAAGCAGAAAATGCTTGCATAGTGCTGATGTATTTCTAATCAACTGTGGAAAAAATAAAATATATAAACCTACCTTCTGGGAATTCCAAATATGAACATTTTATTAGAAAGGAAAATATATTATAGAATTAATCTATTTACAAAATTCTGCCAGTAATATGCAAGCCAATGGTAATATCTAAAAGGAAGCAATAGATATCTAGTTGTTGCTTTCTACAGCATGAGGTCAATTAATGAAACTAAAATATAAAGACCATGGCCAATCTTCCTTTGGAGATATGATTATCATCTTAAAAATATGTATAAAAAGTTAATAAATACCACACAAATGTTAATAAATCTATTATAATGTTAATAAATGTGCTATTATTAAATGTTAATACATTGTTATTAAATTTTAATAAATATATTCTTTAAAATGTTAACTAAAACATCAATTAGGAAATGAAAGTCTTATAACAAGTAGCAATAATAATCAGTAATTTCCTACTTATAAAGTAACGTTGAAAGAAATTTCTCAAATCGTGTTGAAAATGAATGCAGAGCACCTGCTTTGACAGATGTGTTATAGGGCAGCAGCTGCAGGGACATGAGAAAGGACAAAACCAGAATCTAATTAAGAGGTATTAAGGAAAAAATAACTTTTAATTAGTAGACCACTGAAAAATGAGGGGGAGGGATGGAAAATTGATGGTTTTGCTCACAACCAGTTTCTATGATGAAAATTTAGATTAAAAAGGCAAATGAACCCCATTAATTCACATTATTAAGATACTTGAACCAGGAAGATGAAAACTAGTTTACTAGTGGATTTTCAAAATTGTTCAGTATCTCCCAGTTGAGCTACTGATAAATGCACTTAGATGATTGAGGTTGATTTTTAAATTCTGGAAATCAAATTGAAGCCTCAGTTTTTGCAATAAAATAGGATTTTATTTTAGTTTTTCTGGAGGATGGTGTGTCTTTATGTTTATTTGCTTTTTTGTTTGTTTTCCAGTTGATGGATTTTCTTTTTTAAGGAAAGATAGTAAAAAAAGACCACCCGAAGATGTCAGGGAAAATCTTTAATAACATGATCCATCTAAAAGAGAAAACATTCAAGAGGAAAAATGAATTATATGTAAAGCAGAAGGATTCACATAATCCAAAGGTAATGCCAACAAGCACACAATTATTCTTAATCTATGCCTATAAAATGTATAGATAAGCTATTAAAATTCCACTTGCTGAGGTATTTGACAAATTAGTTCACTCTTATGAGGAAGCATACTTAACATCCATATGGTAAAAGGTGTAAGTTTATCTTCAGTCACCAATACTTTCTACTGATAATTACTCTAAATCTCTAAAACATGTTATTATCAATGCATTATTCTGAGCAATATAATGCTCAGTGACAGCACATTTCCTACTTTATTTAACATTTTTATATATTAAATAGCAAATATAAACTTTAGGAAATGTTGTTGGAATTTTCTCCCTGAATAAGTAAATATTATTCAGTATGTCATTATATATGTACTTAAATCACAATCTGTAATTAGCCGATACACAGGAAATTGCATTTTTTTAAACTGTGCATTGTCTTATTATGTTCATTTAGTACATTTCACATATAAAATGAAAATACTGTAGCTTTTTAATTCTCATGAAAAACATTGTGCTTCTTCATTGCCACTGAATAAAAGTTCTGTTACATTTTTAGTTGCGTATTTCACATTTGGATTTTTAAACATATTTTTATCTCTGATTTTCTAGTGCAAGGTATGAGCATTTCCTTCTCCTCTTACATTTAATCTAAAACTTTACCTTCCATCTTTGTGGTACGATGTGTTTTTTCAGCAACATGAAATAGTAGTACCTTATTCCTTTGTTTATAAATCAATGCTTAGTGAACCACCAGGACAAGCACTATCATATATTTCAAACACTTATTTTTAATCCTTTTTAATTTTGTGTGATAATTTAATGGGACTGTTATGTCTTCCCTCATCCTAGATTGCAAAATATCCAGTCTTCCCACTTTATGAGATGTAAACAGAATACTCTGAACTGAATCAGACTGCAAAGAGACACGGGGAACTGATGCATCTGGGGTGGTGGTAAAAAAAGACTAGATATCTTCCTTTCCCACCAGTACTAAGGGGAGTGTAAGTTAGGTGCAGTTTCCATGCAAGTCACAATAGGGGAAAGGTTTCAATACCATTACTCCTAAAGATTTATTTTTTCATCTGAATGATTATTTACAAATGGAAATACAGGTGATTTTAAACTGGGAGGGGGGGCTGGGACAACACACGCCCCAAAAAAACCCCAACCAACCCCCAAAAAACCAAACCAAATAAACTCCCGAAAAAACAAACCCAAAACCCTAGGTTGCTTACTTAGGACAATCATATTATAACTTCAAAACATCAGTAACCTAACTGTTTCACTATTCCCCGAATCCCTCTGTCACTCCTGCTATCATTTTTTTCCCCTTGTTCTTCAACATGAGGCTCTGTATTTTCTTGATCTTTTGTTGTTCTGATATATTACTTTACAGTTTCTAAGCTGAATCTTCCTTTCTTGTCAGCCCACAATTTTACAATCCCTGTAAAATACAGTCTTTTCCTCAGCACTTTCTCCAAATTTAGTATCATTCACAAATTGAATAGTCTCACTGTCCTGTCCCTCTTCCAGACCATTAAGGGAGCTGTTGAACTTCTCTCCCTCATCTTGACACGTGCTGTTTCATTCAGCTTTGTTTATGGCCAGGGTTCCAGCCCATCTTCTAACCTTGCATGTGAGAGTGGTTTGGTGTGGTCCACATAACTCTGGATCTCTCCTCTCTCTACACTGTGTGCAAGCTAGAGCTTCTTGCCCGCACATGCTACAAAGTTCCTGCCAGTGGGCCAGCAGAAGGCAGGGGACACAGGGTGATCTGAGATAGACTGCGCCAGGACAGGCTGCTTCTGTGAGAATTAGATCTCTGTGTGATTAGATTACTGCAACTGACAGGGCCCTCCCAACCTGCCTTGTACTCCAGAAGATTGATTCTCACCTGGGCTGTATGCCAGGAGTGGAGATGTTTCATTTTCAGCCTGTGACCCCTGACTAGGCACTTTACTGAAGAGAAGAGAATGGACATGATATAATAGTTTTACAGGTTATATCCAGCTCAGAGAGCACTGCGCAGACCATGTCTAAGCAAGAATCGTACCTGCAAAAGAAAATAAAATCCTAAAAAACAGAATGAGCTAGATTCTCATCCAGTAGGCTAGTTACACCAGCCAGAGTGAAACTGAACCGACTTCTATCATCTGAGGCTCATTTACATTTAAACATGTAAAACTAAAAATTAAGCACAAAATTATACCAAAATGCCAACATATTTCTCCTGTGTAATTACAAAAGGAAGGGTCATTATCAGCTGAAATTTAAGGAGTCTTTCAATCTTCTTTTTTTTTTTATAAAAGTCTTTCACTAAAGCTGCCCTAAGATTTTTTTTTGCTAGTACACTAATGTCTCTCTGGCTTTCATTCCAGGTTTTTTGATTATTTTTTTTTTCACCCAAGCACATACTGAAGACATTTAATGGAATTCCACAAAGGTTTTAGAATGAGCAAAACCAAAGTTGTATCTGGTATCTGTTGTGGGGAGTTAGGAAATTTTGTTATTGCATATCCTCATGTAGTTATATTGTTTGCTATGAGGTTAGGAAAAAAGACAATGCCACAAATTAAAACATCTTTTAATTATTAAAACGATGGCCAAATGCTTTACGTTCCCATGGGGATGCAAATAGCACAGCTATTTCCTAATATCCTGTAAAGCTTGTGAATTTGAAACATAAATAGTTAATGACATAAAAGTCTTCAGCTAGAATTTAGAGATTCAAAGCATTCTTTTCGGATACATTGAATTTAATACCCTGTAGCAGTTGAAAATAGATCCTTTTATTTGAAATGCTACTCAAGATGGTTCTATGCAGGTGATCAATGGAGGAGAGAGCTGAGACATCCTCCATTGCTATTTTTCCCACCTCTTTGGGTGTGCAATGAAGAACCATATTTCCAATCATTTGTACAAGTACTGATTAAATACAGCTAATCATCAGCACATTTCAAAGCTGTACTTCAGTTAAGTTTCCTTTGGTGACTGTCAGTATCTAGCTACCTAAAGAAATCTCATGCCTTCTAAAAGGCAGTTTCCACATTGAAGTGGGAAATGATTCATGAGTAACAGTATATGATGACATTGTCTCAATCCAAGTCTAGTTTAGCCTCAGTACTCTTAGGAAGTTGCAGGGTTTATCACTGAGTTATCTAAGTGAGGACTAACTTAACACACTCTTAGCTACCCTTTTGTGAACATGGCAGGCAGCTATTGACCTCCTATATTGACTTTTAAAATGTTTACAGTGGTCTTTATGAACTTAAGGTTTTAGATGCTGAAACCTGCACACAGGAAGGGGCTTCAGTTTACATACAATTCTAGTAACTTTTTCACACCTTTTCCATCTTATTTCCTTCCCAAGAACCTGTGTGGTTGGATCTCTTCTCATCAGTTCTTGTGCAGGCATACTTGCCCAACTATTACCTAAATTCAGTGTTACATGCAGCAGGTTGATTCCTAAATGTGAGAAAAACACAAATTCGTTTGAGCCAATGTGAATTTTGCAGTAGGTAACATTTAGATAATTGGAATTGTGCTGTAATTAGATGCCAATAGTGTCTTTAATGTTTTATCTGTGCTCAGTCAAGAATCTTTGTACTTTTTTTTTTCCCTTTAATCTTATCATCAGTTTTTTAGAAGGCATAATGTTAGACCAGACACATATTTTCCTAACATAGAAATACTTCCCCCACCATTTTTTTTCATTCTACTACAGTTCAAATAAACACATCAACCCTATTGAGTATCAGGTAGATACAGACTTGACATTTTGATCTTCAAAATAATGGATTAATGAAATCTTAAAGTACGAACCGTTATCTCTTCCTTAGAATAAAAGTTTGAAAGGGTACTTTGTGAGATGACAAACTGCACATTGGTAACACACGCAACCATCATTCTTAAAACTATATGTAATAAGGAACCATGATGTCTGAGTAGATGCTTAGGAACACTTCATGCAATTATGACAGTGATTCAATTATTCCAGTACTAACTGCAAGAAAGAGCAAAAGCACTATCTCTAGATGAATGATACCAACAAACTTTTTATTCCTTTTAAATCATACCTTCCATGTGGCTGACATTTCCACATCTACGAAGCCAATGAAACATCAAAATGAGGCTATTATTCAAGTGATAACCCAGCTATGAACTTCTCTGTTTGTAAGAGCTGCTCCAGGACTAAATCTGTATACCTCCTTTGGGTGCTAATTTGTCAGATGTGTTGCACAAGGCATCAAGTCACTGTAGGATTACAACTCTCATCTTTAGGCAAACTTCTTACACTCTCAGCTCTCATTTTTTGCTGGTTGCTTCATTCTTCTGATGAGTCTAATTATTTAAAAATAAAAAATTTGACATGGAAAGATTGCCCACAGCAGCATAACACCAACACTACTTTCTATTGTTATTGTTGAGTAAGTTGGGTTTTTTTTTACCTTTCTTCCTGTGCAAGAGAAAAAGTAAAAGCATTGACTGAGAAATAATAGAAATGTGTAGTGCTATCAACATTAAACAGATGAGGTCAACTTAGCATGAAGAGGTTGTGAACTCTACCTATAAGTCAAGTACTTCCTGAATACTCTTCTAATACATTCAAGTATTTGTCCTCATGCCTGGGTGGGAAATGAGAGTTTTGGTTTAGAATATTTGAAATACAATGGCAAATGGACATGGACATGTCCATGGACACTGTTGTGTTCCCTCCTGTCCTGATAGATAGCTAGTAGCTAGTGTGATGCCGTGTTTGGGAGTTAGGATGAGAGCAGTGCTGATAACACACTGATGTTTAGTTGTTGCCAAGTTGTCAAGGGCTTTTCAGCTTCTCATGCTGCCCTGCTACTGAGACGGTGGCAGAGTGTATCCAGGAAGCTGGGAGGGGACACAGAAAGGAGAGCTGACCCAAATTAACCATAGGGGATATTCCCCTTATCTCAACTGACAAAGTTTGCTGTTTGTTTGGTTTGTATTTTTTTTCCCCTTCCCCCAGACAAAGTGTCTGAGTGTCGCACAGCTGCCAGCTGGGGCAAAACTGTGACACCTTCCTAAAGGAACTGCCAACATTTAGAACAGACATTTTGGCATGGTTGCTAAGAAAATGCTCTTTTACTGGTTTTGCACATGACAAGACACTTTTGCACAGAGGAGTATGTTGTAAATCAACAGACTAATGGCTTATCAAAATTAGCAGATGTTAAAATACAATATTTAATATAATTAAATATAACAACCCCCTCTAAATCAATCTAATCCAAACCCCCAAGTGGCTGTATTTCATATAAAATAATAGAATTATCTATGCTGTCTATGACCTCTCAGTGAATTATTTTATTTGACATTAATAATCAGAATCAGAAGAAAACTATCTGAGCTTTACCATTACTCTGTACAGAACATTTCTGTATACATTAGGTCTCAATTACTGAATTTAAGGGAGGTTTCAGATCAAACTGAACCAAAGAAGCTTGAGACAAACCAGGAGAAAGCTCTCCTGTATTTTTCCTTTTCTACTTCCTGTGGCAAGTCTTTCTATCCCATTTAAGCAGAATACAAAGGTAAAATACTTAATTGTTTTCTTTTTATTATGTTTTCCTACCAAGGATCAAGAGCATTACACTTAAATACTAAAGTTACATTTTTATATGGAAATAACAAAGTAATTTATTTAGATCACTTTTTTGAAGATGTCATTGTTAAGGCAATGTTAAACTTATGAAACAATAAGTATTTTCAATGCATTTACTTAAGAGTTTTGACAGAACTAACAACTAAGTATTTATCATGATTCTTTTTTATTTGAATGTTTTAATGCAGTTGCTTGCTCACAGAACAACACAAAGAAAAGACACAAAGACACAGTTTTAAAAAAATCTTGACTAGCTTTAAGTAATAATATTATGCTTTTCTATCTGTCTAGCAGGAGAATATCTGAGAATTTCTGTTTTAATGAATAAGAAAAAAAGTGAAAAATTTATTATATAAGTAAAAGCGAAAAAGAAATTTTGAAAAACTCATAAGCATTTTCTGAATTATGAAGCTCAGATTAAGGAACAGCTTTATATAAAGTTTGTGTAAGTAAAAAATGTTAAGTGGACATCTTTGGAAATCAGGATTATAGGAAACCAGTACACCATGTTTCAAGAGTTCTGTTTCAAATCCAGTAATGAAGTATTTTGGTGTGATGTCCTGAGATGTATAGCTTTAAAAAAAATAGAATAATAATCTGCAGCACAGGGCTGGAGACACTACAAGCTAGTTGCATTCTCTTGCCTAATGTAATGGGCCTTGAAATTAAAACATACATATACTTTATAGTATAATAAACAATCCCATTTCCAGATATTAAAACTCACAGTTCACAACATTTTCATGCAGAAAACAAAACTTCTTTAACGACACTCCCTCTATTTAAAGTCTTATTCAGATATTAAATGTATATAAAATATAGTAAGCTCATTACATTTTCTGGGTAGCCCTTTAAGTGGCACTAGTTACAGGCTTTTAACTAATGGCTATGCACTTTTGTATAATAGGTACATATCTACTATAATATCTACACATAACTACACATTTAGCAGCAGTTGAAAGCACAGTGATGTTAAATCTAAATTAGTGCTTTTTAGCATTTCACTTGGCAATTTTCTGTTATGGGATTACTCATTCTGAAGTGCAATACCTACAAAGGTAATAATGAGAGTGCTCCCAGTTGTGATAGTCATGTAACATAAAGGCCTTTAGATACTAGTTGTAGCTAGGTGAATTAAAAATATTTGAATTGCCTAGTAATTGACAACTGTTAATGCACTTAGAGCTTGATCTAGTATGGTCAGCCATCAGTGAACAGGGTTAATTGTCTCGTTTTAACAGAATTCGTCCATGGCCATCATTTTGAATACTGACATAAAGAAAGCTTAGGAAAAAAAATATGTTCCTTAAAAGCATAGAACCTGACGTATAGTTATCATCTACATTGTTTTGTATCATAAGTAAAATAATTCTCTCCTAATAAGAAGAAATTAACCTGAATAATGTAGAAGACTTGGCATATCACAGTGTATACAAGTGTGTATTAGCTTTCCTTTTCAAAAATAAATGAGCACATTTAAATCTAGAGGTAGACTAGCTTCTCTTGGGATTGAATGATCTGGGTTTGGGTTTTTTTGTGATAGTATAGTTGTTTTTCAAGATTTTTATGTGTTTAAGCCCTTGTGAGTCTCAGTTTGCAGCTCTCCATCTTACAATAGAATATGGTACAAGATAAAGTCAAATTGTCATTATATTCTTTTCTGTTATTTTTAGACCATTTCATCAGTCAATTTATCTTGTGGTTCTGACCTCTTCCCTCTAGTTTTCCTGTAATTCCCCTTTACTGAGGCAAGTGTGCAATTCATAGTAAGGTGTTTAGACAAAACAGTTCATCCTAAAATTCTTTGAGTTGAATGTAAGGAGGGAATCTGACCCCCTTTGGTAAATTATACCAATTAAAATATTTGAAATATAGATGAGCTGTAGTTTTTTGTGTGTGGCTTTTATGTTTGTTTGTGTGTTTTGTTTGCTTTGTTTTTTAATGCAATGATTGAGGTATTGCATACAGCTGGTCAAGTCGCTTGTCAAGTAACACAGTACAGCTTGTCCATAAAAGTGATTTATTTGATATCAGATGTGCATGGAATGTTTCTATAGCTCAAAAAGATTATTTTTTATAATAAATTACTGTGTTTTGAACCTCTCAGAACACGAATTTGAACTAGATAACAACCATACTTGGTTAATGTTTATTTAAGGATAAGAACTGGAGAAAACAGTATTTATCTTGTCCTGGGAAAATCAGCAGAAGGGAGCCTTCAACTTATTTACCTCATAGTTCCCTTTTTAAAAACCTTATTCCTTATTCCTTATTCTTGCAGCTTGGACTGGTCTCAGAGCCTGGATATCTGTGTATGGAGATCTCCTCATCTGTAAATACGAACAAAATATTGAGCAAACTTGATGACATCAACAGTAAGAACAGAAAAACCAAGAGCTTACGTAAGTAACTGAGCCAATTGGACTTAATGAGCCATCAGAAGTAATTGAGAAATTTGACTTACAGAGAGCTTGAGGTGTGCTGCCTCACACCTAAGCAGAGCACCTGCTCATTACTCCAATGATTTCTGTGGTGTGTTTACCCTGCCTGGAGGCCACATGACCACCAAAATAATTTGATCACTGCCCTTCTTAGTTAGACAGAGGAGAAAATACATAATGAGAGGCTTAAGTGTTGAAAGAAGGACAGGGAGAGACTACTCAGCAATTAACGTCAGGTGCTCTAGCCCAAGTCATCTTTATGACACTTCTCTGGACTGCCTCAAACAGCTCAATGTCATTCTTATACTGGGTTCCCCAGAGCTGGATGCAGTACTCCAGGTGGGGGTCTCATGAGAACAGAGCAGAGGAGCAGAATAACCTCTCTTGACCTGCTGGTCACGCTGCTTTTGATGCAGCCCAGGATATGTTTAGCATTCAGGGCTGCAAGCACATATTGCCAGCTCATGTTGAGCTTTACATCAATCAACATGCCCAAGTCCTTCTCAGGGCTGCTTTCAGACCATTCTGCACAGACAGTGCTTGGCATTGCTTTGGCCCAAGCACACAGGACCTTGCACCAGGCCTTGTTGAACATCATGAAGTTTGCACAAGCCTGTCAAGGTCCCTCTAGATGGCATCACTTCCCTCAGGCATGCCGACCTTACCAAACAGCTTGGCTTCATTGGCACACTTGCTGAGGGTGTGCTCAAGCCCACTCTTCATGTCTCCAACAACGTTAAATACTGCCACTCATGGTACCAATACCTGAGGAACAACACTTGTCACTGGTCTCAATTTGGACAGCACATGAGTATGTTACTATTTTTTGATCTTATTAGGGTCACCATAAAAATGGAAATCTTGCTTTTAATTTCTCTTCCTGCTCCGTATGTTATCGCTCTGAAATGCTAATAAAAAATCAGTATGATGTGTTCAGTTGGTATGATCAGGATTTTTTCCTCTAACATTTTGCTTCTCTCGGCATATCACAATTGCTAGATAAGATTGTAAAGCATTCAGTGCAGAATTTTTTCCGGATGATGAATTACATCCCTTTTAATTGAGTCCCTGAGTACTTCCTGCTGTTTGCAGCAGCCCAGATCACTCATTCAGTACAAGAAGCAGCCCACTATTGCTTCCCATATGAAATATGATATGTATACCACTGACAGGAGTCCTCTGAGATTAGATACTCTCCACAGACATTTCTACTACAAGATACTAGAACGGAAAAACTGTGTATATTCTAAAAAGTTTAAAATGGATTAGACCCATGAAAAAAACAGTAAAACTTGGACAGTTTAACGTCAGAAGAGTGAAGGTCTACCCAAAAAATTCTATACCTGTCATTACCGTCAACAAACGAGTCACATTGCTACTATGGCATCTTGCCAATCTTTTTCTTCCTAAAATGAACAATTTTTATTTATTTTTATCAGTGACAGCTGCATGTGTCTTTCAGTACAAGCTTGAAAAAAGTTTGACCTTGAATATTATCTGCTTTACTAGTACATACTTACCTGTTAGACAGGTTTGCACAATATCCAACCAGAAATCTTAGTGTTCTTATATGTTCTCTGGGACCTGGAAGAAATTTTCTTTATCTTTTTCTATTTTCCCACAACACAAGAAATATGCATAGGGAAAAAAATAAAACATTAGCCTTGTATTGACAAATTTTAAGAGTTAAGCTTTTTCTCCTTCAATTTTTTTTCCCCTCTCTCCACCCATCTACATCTATCAGCTGACTTGTCTTTCTTCCTGCTCCTTCATCTTTTTCCAATGGCATCTATATTAATATTAATAAATAAAAGGTATAAAGAAATAAATACAGAATCATTTAAAAATAATAGGGCAAAATGCTTTTTCACCTTTTGTGCTCAAAGAAAACATAATTGTACTACTTCCACCAATACAACACTTCTGGATTACGCTTTTCAGATTCTCCTCAGAAATTTTGTTCAGTCACTATGTTCTATACCTTTTATTTCTGCTGGAGCTGGGATTTTTTTGTATTTGATAGCTGAGGCTTCTTCTACTCTCAGGCCTAATACCTGGGCAATGGACCAATCACTTTTACTATGAATACAGAATTCTATATGTGGATGCATGAGATTCACCTCTCACTCTTCCTCTTTCAATTTGTAGGTTTCTGTGGCGTTACTGTATATAGATAACTTCTTCTACATTTCAAGGAGAATAAATTCATATGGAAAGGCTTAATTTTTTACCCACAAGATATTCTGTTCACTAGAGTAACCAAGGTAGACCTACTTTGCGCAGCTCAGTAGTTCCTGTATTCTCACCTTCATCCTAGCATCTTAAGTTTCCTTCCTTGACAAGAAAACCTGTTAAGTGGAAGTTTTGGACAAGCCCATACAATGCATTTTACATATGACAGGTGTACAACTCTGTCTCCACCCTCAGTAATTTGAAGCTTCATTTCCAATAATGGACTAACTCATCTCTCAGAATGTAAAGTTTTCAATTATATCTTAATTTTACAATTCAGGATGAAAGTTGGATCACATACTACTCCTAAGGAATTATGGCAAACTTCAAATCTGTCACAATCATCTTGACTAAAACAGAGGCTGTGAAAACAGACTAGTCAGGTAAAGTAGAACAGCAACCTTATTTCATTGTGAAAACTCTGACAGGCTAACAGAGTAAGGTGATATTTCGGAAGAACCAAAAATCAATTTAGTTGTCATTACATCAAATTCTACACCACTTATGAAATTTTTCATGATAGCAAACCATCACTCTCTTCAGCCTTCACAGAACTGATCAGAATATAAAAAAAAGACTTCCTCAGAAAGTAGGCTATGATTATGACTATTTGCAAATGAACAGGATTTTTGTCGCAATAGTATGATGTCAGGATGCACACTAAAAATATCAACAAAAAATTATTTTATCTTACTATGCCAACAAATTATTTAAAAATAAAATTCTCTTATTTTTTATTCACAAAAATGGATTTGAATAACTTTTATAGATTTCTAAGCTTAACACTTTCAGGACCGTGTCTTGATTTTCCATATTGCATTTTAGTAACCTGTGATATATTCCCAAAACTATGAAAACCTCCAGTGAAACATAGAAAGGAAAATATTTTATAACAATTTTACAATATGATATGACATGACACAACACAATGTGACACAACACAACGCTGCATAACATAGCAACAAACATAACATTATAATATACATGGAATTGCTAATGGGCACTAAAACTTTATTAGGAATTAGACAAAAAGTATGTGAGGTAGTATCAAGCTTTTAATTGAAAGTTCCTAACACAATCATAGCTTCTAACCTTGCACTGATATTTAGAGATGAAAGAATATAGAAGTGTCAACATGTGACAACATTCTGCAATCTGGTATTCTGTCATCTCAAATTTTCCAACTGAGAATGAGGATCCTTCATCATGGCTGAAAATTTGAACCAGGACAGTTCATTTTGTGAAAGGCACAGTTTCTGTTAGATTATCACTTTTACAGACAATTCAACAAACACTAGCAGTTCAAGAAAGGTGGCTACTGAGATTTGGATAACAAGCAGGGTTGACAGGAAAGATAAAGTGGCAGTACTTAAAGGAGAGAAAGGGAAGAAAGATTGTTTTTCTGTAAATGCAATTTAACATCATTAAAGTTTATTGAATAAATTCTAATGATATGTCTATGCAATCAGTTAAGTTTCAGTAATAGCTGTCACCAGTTAGTAAGTTCATCAACACTTGCCAAATATCAAGTTGGTTACAAGATGACTGTGTCCCTGCCCATGGCAGGAGTGTTAGAACAGGATGATCTTTAAGGTGCCTTCCAACCCTAACCATTCTGTGATTCTTTGATTCTATCAACCTTGTCTAAGCAGGAAGTTAACAAAACTCAATGACAGGAAAGAACTGCCTACTCCTAAGCTTTAACCCACTTGTTAACAATTTAATGAGAATTAAACTGTTTTGCGTACCTCCCATAGTTACTTAACCAGCCTAGAATAGGATTTAGTTCACTTGTTCTACTTTGCCTCAAATAGTTATACAGCTACAGCAAAGACATACAGAGACAGCTTCAGGCTACATCAATTCCGTGTGATACTCCTGATCTTCAGATGAGAATCCAAGTCTGTTCCCTTTGCATACAGAGAGAATGAAATTCTGATTAAATTTCTTAACTAGACTTCACCCTGTTTCCTATACTGAACCACTTTATTCACAGTTTATCTTAAATGCATTAAGCTAAAAATATATGTAAGATTAGAATACTCTGTGAGACAATTTACAGTATTTGAAAGATATTTTGCAATCTAATTATTCATATAATCAACTGTTAAAGCTTTGCTTATCTTTTTATGTGTTACTCTAGTAAAAAATTATGACGTTGGGGTTGCAGTTAACACAGCACAGAATAAACTTGTGCAGTCAACCTTTTTTAAGAATGCCATAAACTACACTGCATATTATTTGTCTTATTCGGACAAGTTATTAGAAAGCAAGTGACAGAAATGTAAGTATTGTAAAAGGAATGAAAATAGAACATGAAAGAAAGAGGAAAAAAATTAAGTAGCAAATGATCATTCCAGAGAGAGGGAGGAAATATTATGTTGACAAGGTTATAAAAATTGTTGAGAAAGAGAAGAGGGAGAGGATGGCAAAATTCTTTTAAAAGATAAAGGCATAAAGTGGAGGAACAAACAAAAGCAGTGGAGGAAAGAAAAATGGCTGTCAAGGTAAAAAATTGAGTGAAATTTCTATCAAGTACAAGTAAGCCCATCATCACACTGTTGGGACAGAAGAAAACTGATCTAAGTCTGGGACAGGCTTGATAAGAAATGTAAAACAGTAATTTCAAGTAGTCTAATTAACCGAGACAAGGCAAAATAACATGGTCTTTGAAGGATAGACAGAATCAAATGAACAGCTATGGAAGTTGGAAAGTTTAAGAAGTAATGAAGGAAGAATATCAGTAGAAAATGTGGAAAAAAATAATCATATTGACCAGTATTATTTTAACAGTGGCTTCACTGTATTCATTACTTTATCATGTTTCAGCTGCACCTTTTAATTTTCTTCAATAACATTAATCTTTATAAGTTAATCAACATTTCTTGATATTGGGATAGTTTGCCTTTTGGAAGTTTCAAAACTAAAATGCTTGATACTTTATTTTCTCTTTACATACTTGAACAATATGCCTAGGTATACAAACATCTAAACTGTGATTATAAAACAGTGAATGTAAAACGGAAGTAAGTAAAAGCCTGAAATGACAAAAACAGATATAACAATATAGATGAGTAAATATGTAAAATACAAATATTTCCAATTTTGATTAGTCAACATAACATAGATATTAATAAGGAAACATGTTTCTCATAAATCCATGCTAATAAACTTCTAAAAAATACAATCTTCTCCTTGTGTATCATGATTTCCACGTCAAGTGAAGCCTTGAAAAACTGGAAGACCAAATGATGATTCTGCTCTTATGACCCCAAAAAGGATTTGAAAAAAATGGACACAGTTAAGGTTAGTAACTGTGCGGTCCATGGATCAGTCAGAGGCTTACTAGAAGACAAAATACATTATCTATTTTAAAACGAAAGCCTGTCAATAACTGCAACACACACTTATTTTTTATCTGTCCAAGTCACAAGAATTTGCTCTGAAACCCTTGTCAGGCTTTCTATCACTTTATTTTCAGGTTTTGAACAAATGAAAATTTTACTAATTTCTTTAGTCTGGGTGCTAATAATTTTTCTTCCCCGTGATTCTTACTTCTGCATGTATTTTGTCTTTACTGAAACACTTTGAAATTGTGTTCCTAATTTTTACCTGCATTCTTTATATTTTAATTATTTGTTTATTGGTTTTTTCCCCATTTTAAAGATCTACTGTTGTTCAAACAAATCTCAGTGTTTCACAATTGCTCTTGACACTACAAAAGAAGACAAAAAATGGCTAGATGGGGGGACTTGTACTTTTCCCCACTGGAGAAAACTATACTAGAACAAATAATGCTTGAGTAAAGGTCTTAGCCTGAATGTTTTGTCCTCTGTTGAAATTATATGGATAGGGGAAGAGAGGCATGGTATTTAACCTGATCGTAAATAATAGTGCAATAAAGTTCAATCAGCATATAAAGAACTCAGATTAGCTTCCTGATGGGAAGAAATGTAGATTAAGACTGACTAATGAAACTTTGACAAGGCACTAGGAAGCCAGTGTATCTATATCTGTCTATTTATCTGTGTATCTCTTTTTTTAAAAAAAAAAATTTCAAGAATTTTAAAAACACAGACATGTACCACACAGGAATATAGTCCAGAAAAACCAGGATCAAATCATATAACTAAAAAAGAAACTTTAGAGATATATTTATAGATTCACTTGCTTAAACAGGAATAGAATTATCTGTCTAAAAATATGCTTGAAAAATGTCAATACTTCTAAAGAAATTCACTGATGTGGAAAAGGTCCATAAGGTAAAAAAACCTGACATCAGTCACTTGTCAGAAGCATCATGATTCAGCACCATGCAGTATAGTCTTTTAATACACTGATATGCCTTAGAATGAAAATGGTTCCTATGTAGTTTGCTGAAATATGTCATAGCAAAGCATAAAGTAACATCAAGGATAAACACATACCTTTTTGTTACTTCCTACTTTTTGAACTGAGGAAGCAGAAAAAAATGGATGTGTATTTTATTGTCCTTTACTGCTAGACATAGCTGAAAGGATTTCAGTCATTTACTAGCTTAGTGATGAAAGTGAAACTTCTGGTTATGAACTTTTTATTCTTTTTAATCTAAGTGTACTGGTTCAGCACCAAACCAGCTGAGCACCACAAGTCACTCGCTCATTCCTGGAGGAGAAACAGACAGAGCCTCTGTGGGTTGGGATAAGGACAGTTTACTGACAAAAGCACTGGGAAAGGGATACAGTAACAATTTATGGCAAATTCCACTCACACCCAGTGATTTCAGTGTACCTTACCTACACAATGATATCAGAGAGTACTGCAGAATGCAAGGACTGCTGTGACACTGCAGCCACACTCAGACTGCCCTGGAGACACTTAGAAACACTGCTTCCCAACCAGGCCTTTTATGGGGAGTGTTGTCAGGTGGTGGGGAAACAGCCCAGGCTAATTCAGTTCACCTGGGCTGGCTGCTTGGGAGGTCAACTCTGGCCTGTCTGGAACCAGAGTAATAAGTTTATGTACTTATATTACTTTTTAGATTTCCAGTTGATTTCATTTCCTCACTTGATTTTCCTTGTGCTCTATATTAGCATTTTATGGGATGAATTCACCTTTCTAACACTAATTGTGGGTGCTAATTATTTAATCCATTGGACCACTTCCAGTCTTTTTGTACACAGTGGTTTTAAAGTAAGAAGCACTGTGCTGCTATTGGGTCTCTCCACAAAAGCCGCTTTTCCCAAGGTCTCTATACCATCACAAGTATGGATAGCTTTTTTTTCCCTTATGAAGATAATAAAAGAGTAGTTAAAATACTATATTCAAGTTGTAACATAGGAAAGCCAGGGAGAAAACTAGCACACACTAGGTACAAAACATATGGTAGGAACAACACATAAGGATCATCCAATAGTACTCAGATGTTGCTTGTTGACACACAAAAAAACCCCCAAATTACACCTACTATTTTGAAGAAGTTAAAATATTCTGAGTTACTGTATCATGTTGCAGCAATTTATAGGACAGTGAACAAGAATATAATCTCTGAAAAATTTCTAATGCCATGTTCTCACTGCTACTCAACACCTCTGGTAAAGATATTGCATATGAACTAAATTTTTATATAAGTTTTTATTTGTTCATATGCAGTGAAGATTAGAGGATAAATCTCAGCAGGAATCCTGAAATTGAAATGATTTCACAGGAACAAAAATGTGCATCAAATGTGTTTTTAGGGTACCAGTAACTGATTTAGTATTTTAACTAGACCTAAAATAAAAAATATTGGGTTAAATATTTAATTTATTCTTTTGGATCGTAAGAAGCAATATTTTAGGGCTTTCTTTTACTCTATACATTCAAAAAAGGGCCATTTTGGGCAGAAAAAATATCATAAGCTCCTTAACACTTCTATAATAATTAAAAAAAAAAAAATCATGTGTTGTCTGATATCTGAAGTGAATTGCAAAGGCAGACCAAAAGCAACCAAATATACCTTCTCATACACTCTTGCAACAACTGACAGCAGAAGTACTCAATTAATTTTAAGTGCCATTACATTGAAAACCAAGAGAACACGCTGGGAAACAGACATAAGCAGAAGATAATTATAAGTATAATCTTGAAAATATGTAAGCATGTACTTTGAGATAGAAAAAAAAGCTAGCAATGAGCCCTTTATTTCAACTGCTAACAGCTGTTAAAAGTGATAAAGCTAGTATTTTCCATAGAAACAAGCCTTGTAATTGTCTTCTTTACGGGAATATTAAGTTTTGTTTACCTGGTTTTCAATCTCTATATCTGGGACATGTTTTCAGGCTAAAACAGTGTGTTTACAGCAGTTTCAAAATAAAAGAAATTTGTGACATCACTGAATTGGCGTGCATTTTTCCACTTCCTATGTTAAGAATCAAATATATTTATTTTCATTCCAGTACTGTGGTAACTCGTAGTTATTGCCTTGGGAATGCCAGGAATCCATGACAGAACTGTGGCCACAATTCGCTACCAAAATAATTATTACAGGTAGAAAACATAAGTTACATAAAACAGGACAGGTTTCAAGTTTTGGTAACACAAAGTACACTTAATGAGACTCACAGTGTTATTAAAAAATGTTGGAGAAGGGTCTAGGAATGCATTATGAAAAAGAAGTAAAAATATCAAGTGATTTTATAAGGTCACAGAAAAAATCAGTGGATGGGGAAAGCTTTACCAGTGCATTTTGATTAATTATATTTTTCTGGGGACTATGCTCCTTGGATGAGTGGGTTGATTGACAAGTATTTAGTGAGTTGTCATTAAATGCAAAGAAAGAATATGTTCCTAGTACATGTGCATTGACTTTCTTTATGAAATCATGAATTCCAATGCTGTGTGCTAAGTCTGTTTGACCAAATCTGTCATTGTTTATTGAATCTTCAGGGACAAAGCTTCTTGACCTTCATGGAACTAATGAATGAGCCAAGTGTAATTGCATTGGTGGTAGCCCACATAAGGAAAATTTCTAGTGTAATGGAACTGACAGTAATTGGCACCCAGATGATGCCTCAGCACAAGGACCAAGGACTGACTGCACAAGGAACAATGACTTATCATGCAGTACAAAAAAGGCTTTTTAAGTACATTTTTTAATTCTATGAGGAAAATACATTAATTTTATAAGAGAGCTTCTGCTCTTTGCATGTTTTCTTTATAGTGTGGAACAGTAGATGAAATCCATCCTCATGAAGGTCAGAGGCCAATACATTTCGCTAATTATTTAAAGACTGATACTGATATGGTGAATATGCTTTCTTGCCCTAATTTGCATCTTATATGAAAGAAGGAGATGAACTATTAGCATGCTTTGCTTCAGTTATACACCCAACAAGTAATCAATTAGTATGATAATAAGAAGGCAATGGAGTGGAATAAGGTGATGAGGGATATGCATCTATTTAATTTCTTAAGTTTTGAAGGGATCCTATAGAAATTAAAATGTTGAAATGGGCAATGGAGCAGAAAAAGGGGTATATA
The DNA here is from genome assembly GCA_020800305.1 of Porphyrio hochstetteri. Lineage (NCBI taxonomy): Eukaryota > Metazoa > Chordata > Aves > Gruiformes > Rallidae > Porphyrio > Porphyrio hochstetteri. The sequence continues at coordinate 48,732,326 of CM036938.1, read as the reverse complement.
ATGTCTATTGGCTCAGAGCCAAATGGCAAAAAACCAGCTATTGCTAAACAAAACTACAATATGATCAGAATCATAGAATTATTTCACTTGAAAAAGACCTTCAAGATCATCAAGTCCAACACATAATCAAGCACTGACAGGTTCAACACTAAACCATGTCCGTAAGCATCACATGTACATGTCTTTTGCATAGCTCCAGAGATGGTGACTCAATCATTTCTCTGGGCAAGCTGTTCCAATACTTAATAATACTTTTGCCCCTGTACTCAGCATTGGCGAGGCCACACCTTGAGTACTGTGTCCAGTTCTGGGCTCCTCACCATCAAGGACATCGAGGTCCTTAAGTGTGTCCAGAGAAGAGCAATGAGGCTGGTGAAGGGGCTGGAGGGCAAATCCTATGAGGAGAGGCTGAGGGAGCTGGGGATGTTAGGCCTGGGGAAAAGGAGGCTGAGGGGAGACCTTATCACCACCTACAATTATCTGAAAGAAGGTTGTAGAAAAGTGGGCGATGGTCTCTCCAGCCAGGTGATAGGTGATAGGGCAAGGGGAAATGGCAAGAAGCTGTGCCAGGATAGGGTCAGATTAGATGTAGGGAAAAAAAAAATACTGAAAGAGTTGTTGGGGCCTGGAACAGGCTGCCCAGGGAGGTGGTTGAGTTACCGTCCCTGGATGTGTTTAATAAAAGGGTAGATGAGGTACTTAGGGATATGGTTTAGCATAGGAAGTGAACAGTTGGACTTGAGGATCTTAAAGGTCTTTTCCAACCTTGTGATTCTGTGATTCTGTGATTCTTTCAATAAAGAAGTTTTTCCTAATGTCTTATATAAACCTCCCCTGGGACAACTTGAGGCCATTTCCTCTTGTAATTACTTGTTACTTGGGAGAAGGACCAACCCCCACCTCACTACAACCTCTTTCAGATAGTAAAGAGTGATCAGGTCTCCCCTCAGTGTATTTTTTTCCAGGCTGAACAACCCTAGTTCTTCCAGCCACTCCTCATAAAACTTATGCCATATACCCTTCACAACCTTCATTGCCTTTCTCAGGACATGGTCCAGCATCACAGTGTCTTTCCTGTAGCGAGACGTGGTCTCACCAGGGCCAAGTATAGGGGGATGATAATTTTCCTCATTCTACTAGCCCCATTATTTCTGATACAACCCAGGATGCTCTTGGCCTCCTTGGCGCACTGCTGGTTCATATTCAGATGTATGTTGACCAATACCATCAAGTCTTATTCTGCCTGACAGTTTTCTAGTCATTCTTCTCCAAGCCTGTCACATTGCATGGGGTGGTTGTTACCCAAGTGCAAGACACAGAACTGAGCCTTGTTATACATCATACAGCTGGCCTTAGCCCGTCAGTCCAGCCTGTCCAGATCCTTCTGTAGACTCTGTCTACCTCAAGCAGGTGACATGCCCTCACAACCTGGTCTCATCTGAGAACAGTTAGGGTGCTAACTTAGGGTCACAGCAGTAGAAAAATTTGTGACTGAAGTGTAGGAATTACACATAAAAGGTTCAAACACAAATGTTTGCTTATCTTTTATACAAAAATTTTGGATGGAGATCTGCATGTTTGTTATGAGAAGCAGCAGCAGAGAGGAGTCTTACAGCAGCTAGATAGCCCTGTTTTGGCTAGGGAATGTGTAATAAGCAGATAGATGGTTTCTACACAGAATGTTGAAGGCCATGGTCCCTGGAGAGTAAACTTTTCCTTCACCAAGGAACATTTCATTCATAAATTAATGTTGGCACCCCTAAATTTCCTAATGAGCAAAAAAGGAGCATAGGCTAAACATATGTTTACTCAACTATACCACACCCACATTTGCACCTAAATCATGTGAAACATCACCCCAGGAAGGCAACAGCTAAGGCTGGGGTATAAAGGGTGTTGAGTATGCTACCCCCAGAGGGGAAGAGAAGGAATTGACAGTCTGTGCTCCTCCCCGGAAGACAGGGTTGCCTTTTTGGTAGGCAATTGTGATGGCATCTTTTTTGTGAGGATACCCAGGGTAGCATTTTGCTAGCATGAAATGAACAGTTTTTGGGGAAAAAAAAAAATCAACTATCTAAAAATCTTAAGCCAGAAAGCAATAGTAATAAATGTTCAAAAACTCCCGCACCACCAACAAATACAGCCTAATAAAATTCACAAACCACAAACAAAAACCCAACACAATCATCCCCAAAACATACTTCTACTATTGTCTGAGGAAGGCTATTGCTTTTGGATTTTGGAGAAAGGACTTGTCCTTGAGTTAGCTCAATGAAATTACTCAATGCTGGCAGAATTACATATATCCAATTAGAAAAAGATCATTAGTTCCTGAGAAAGGTTGGTAAAAATAAAAAAATAAACAAGGTTTCAATTTTATTCAATAAATAATTTCACTTTATGTTTTGGCAGAAAAAAATGTGGAAAAAAGTGCGAAGTTAAAAGTCTCAGAAGCTACTTTTCTCTAAGATTTATGAATTTTAGAAAATACTCACTTCAAAAGTTGATAAATGTCCTTATGAGCATACTTCAACCTAACATGATTTATTTTGTGTATTCTCACTCCCCTGGTACTAACCTCCTTCAGGTTCACATAATGCTAGGCTGCCAGACCTCTGGGCCTTAGAAGCTGAGTGTCATCAGTTCTCTTTGACATGCTGAAAGCTGCATCAAACCACTGGATAACACTCAGGTTTCCAGTTTCGTAGACTGTGCAAAGCCTTGAGTTCATCGCCTGCACTTATGAGCAAGATCTCATACAAGTTGAGACAGTGTTCTCTGATAAAACATGCAATGGGAATGTTGAAAAGGTCACTGCTGGCATATCTTGAGAAGACAAACAAACACGTCTGCATAATAGCAATCTTAACTACATGCCCTTTCAGATAAATTTGCCATAGCTAGGTGCTATCAAACTATGGACTTTACTGAAAGCATAAGGGAAGCAAGTATTTATGTAAATATTAGTGTCTTTTATAGTGATGTATAAATGATAGGCCATGTTTTTCACTTTAATATTTTTTCAAGTATTGCTAGTACTTCTACTAAATAGGTATAATAAACAGGTGAACAAACCCAGAAAGTCTCTATTCACATTTACTAAGCATTCCATGGTTTTGAACAAATTCCCTAACTCAGTTACAAACAAAACCAAGGTTAATAACCTGTGTATAGAAAAGAAGCACAAAGAGAAAAGAATTAGTGTGCGTGGAATCGAAAAGATACCAACAGAATTTCACTGTGGATTAAATATTTATCTATTTTGCTCTGAACACATTTGAAACATGGAATGTGTAATAAAAGTAAGGTTTCATATCTTCTTAAATTAATGTTTTCTATTTATCGCTGTTTCATTTCAAGTTTTTAGTCTTTGTAATATGTGTCCTGTTAATTCTGAGTGCTTTAAATTAAAAAAAAAAAATTGTGGCATTAACATCAAGTATATTGAGAAAATCCAAGAGTATATAACAAATATAATTTTTATTTTCAATCAGGACTATTAAAATTTTAGAAAGGCATTTATGACTGTCCTGGTTCTGGCCAGGCCAGAGTCAACCTCCCCAAGCAGCCAGCACATGTGAGCTGAGTTAGCCCAGGCTGTTTTCAATACCACCTGACACCACTTCCTCATAAAAGGGGCTCGCTGAGAAAGGTTGGAGCTTGATGCCTCTATGATAGTCTGTGTGGCTGGGGTGTCACACCTGTTGGTAGGTCCTTGCCTTGTGCAGCACTCTGTAATTTCTTACTCTGTCAGTAAGGTACTCTGTGTTAGCACTGGGTGTGAGTGTAATTGTCTGTTATTATAGTATATTCATGGTGCTTTTGTAAGTAAACTGTACTTTTCCCAACCTAGGCTCTGTCTGTTTCTCCTCTGGGAGTGAGTGAGACGTTCTCAGCCACTCCTTGGGGCTGAACCACCACAATGACATACATGTTGGTGCCAAATGTAGGGTACAAAAGGTTGGGGCAATGGTAAGATCTGACCCAATTGTGTTAAAAAGGCTGTAAAACATGTTTATCATGTTATTCAAAGAAGTGAGGTGATGGTAATGATGTTTTGCCTTGTTGCAGTTTTGTGTAGCTGGGTGCTGGAAAAGAACAGGGGTGCAGAAAATGGCTGCTGTGAGGAGCTGCTGGAATTCTCCAGAGCTTCTAACTATAAACAATTCAAGGCTAGAATCATTGTTTACTAGGGCCAAGCCAATGAGAGATAGTCATAGCGCCTCTGAGTATCACATATAGGAGAAAACAACCCAGAAGCAGCTGCATTTTGCCACCAGAGAAGGGAGTGAAAAGATGTAAGAAGCTGTGCAGACACCAAGGCCGGGGAAGACGGGGGAGGAGGAACCCCAGGTGCCAGAGAGAAAAATGCGCCCTCACAGACCGCGGAGAAATCACCCCCATGGAAAAGGCTGAGACCCCACCTGTAGCCTGTGGAGGGGCTCCACGCTGGATGGAGCAGGTGGAGAAATAGAGAAGACGCTGTGACCCTACGTTGTGACCCCCTGCAAGCACTTCCAGCCCACGAAGAGAAACAGAAACACAGAGATGATCAAGAGAGAGTTTTGCGCTGAAACAGGTTTGCTGGGGGGAGGCTGGTGACCCCATGGAGGACTGGGACTGAGAGACAGTGTGATTTATGGCTGCCCACCATAGCACTGATCCAGGCGGAACAGCTCATGAAGAAATAAAGCCCTGGGGGCAAAGATCCACGTTGGAGAAAGTTCATGGAGGACTGTCTGTCATGGGTGGGACCCCACGGTGCAGCAGGGGGAGGGTGTGTGGAATAAATGCCCCCTCCCTAGCTGAGAAGGAAACCAACTTGCAAGGAACTGACTGAAGCCCCCATCTCCCAGTCCCTGCCCCCCTGTGCTGTGACTGGGGGGAGGAAGGGAGTGAAATCATGGCTAAAGGGAAGTCTGCTTAGAATGGAGGGGTGGGGGAAAGGTGCTACCGAGAACCCCATTTTCCCCAGTCCCTGCCCTTCCTGTACTGCGAACAGGAGGGAAGAAGGCAGCAAATAAACCCTGACTAAAATCTGCTAAGAAAGGAGTGGTGGGGAGAACGCGTGTTTAAGATCTGGTTGCATTTTGTTTAAGATTTTGTTGTTTTCCTGACTCTGGTTTTCTCAGTTCTTTTTAGTGTAGTGCAATAAATTAGAGTAGTTTCTTTCTTCATTCTGTGTTGAGTCTGTTTTGCCTGTCTCGTTGCTGATAAAATGATCTCTCCTTGTCCTTATCTGGACTCCTAAGCCTCTTGATATATATTTTCTCCCCTGTCCAAATAAGAAGGGGAGCAATAGACTGATTTTGGTGGGCATCTGGTCTCCAGCCAGGGCTAAACCACCACATGGCTGTTCACCTGGCTTTGGTATGTGAACACTCACCCACTTTATGTAATCTCTGCCCAGCTGTTTATCACCTCAGGGAGAGGAGTCAGGTTCCTAATTCTGTTGTGATTTATGGCAAGGTATCATCTGTTTGTCAACCTCAGAGGGTATCTATATGTGTAATTTCTGCCACTTCCAATTCTTGGGCAACATATCTTAGCATTATTTAATAATGACATTCAATTTATGTAGAAGATGGGGGGATGCTTCCTCCTTCCCTTTTTCCTTCAGGCTTGTTACAACAGCCTTTGAGATTGTTGATTATCCCTGGGATGTATCTGTTGTTCATTCTCCTGAATGTTCCTCAAGTTTTAAGGGTTACAAGAAACTGTTTTAAGAAAATTGCCAGGAAATTTTCCCTGAGTCTGAAGTTTCAGGGGTGGCATGTTGCATGGGATGGTATGAGAAAATATTCAGACAAGAAAAACAAATCCATAGAGTCTGTGGATATCCAGACCTCAGAAACTGACATTGTAGCTGAGCCAGAAAGAACTCCTACAAAAAATCACTGTAGCTACTCGGATGTCAGAGAGTGCATCTCTTCCAATCCCCACAACGAGCACTGCAGCTACTCAAAGCTCAGAGGCCAGCCCTGTAATTGAACCAGGAAGCCAACCCTTATTCGTTGCCCCTATACAGAAGAAGAAATACACAAAGAAATCAGTCTGCATTTTGAAAGATGATGATGAACTGGGACCATCAGATGAATCTGAAGAAGAGGTGATACCAGAGGTTACAACCTGATCCTTGTATTTGAGTGAGCTGAGAGATGTGAGAAAAGATTTCAGCTGCCTTCCAGGGGAGCACATCACCTGGCTACTCCAATGCTGAGATAATGGAGCCAGCAGCCTGGAATCATAAGACAGGGATGCCAAGCAGCTCAGATCAATGCCCAGAGAAGGGGGCATTGACAAGGTGATTGGAAAGAAATCCCAAGTCCTCAGCTTCTGGAGGCGACTCCTATGAAGTGTGAGGGAAAGGTACTCGTTCATTGAAGATGTTGTGTGTCAGCCAGGCAAATGGACAACCATGGAGTGAGGTATTCAGTATTTGAGGGAGTTAGCTGTGAGAAATGGCTTACTATCAAAAATATGGCACACTATGGAATCAAAAAAATAGCACATTAACAAGAATAGTGTGGCCAGTAGGTCTAAGGAAGTGATTGTGCCCCTGTACTTGGACTTGATGATCTTACAGGTCTTTTCCAACCTTGTGGTTCTGTGATTTTCTTGGAATGATCATGATTATATTTAAAGAGAGGTAGTCTCTTGTATCCAGAAAGTAATTAGGATTTGTGGAAAGAGTTAATTAAGTAAGCTGTAATCAAGCTTTCCACTACACAGAAGACAAGTTAACATGTTATCTTACAGTGTTATTATTTGAATGTTAGAAGAGGATGTGTTACAGAAGAAATATCCACTGATTGAAAGAACTTGCTTGTTCTGCTCCAGGTCAGGAAGATGTGATGATTAGGAATCTGGTCTTGCAGCCTGCTGTCTTTCTCCACACTGAGAGTAGAGAACCAGTGCACAGATGCACTGCCAGCAAAAGTCCACCTGCTGCAGGCTGTGTACGTGGATACTGTCAATTCCCACACAGCTACTCTCTGGTCTGTTGAAGGAAGGAGAGTTGCCTTAGAAAGAGCCCAAAACTTCCTCATCTTTAGCTGAGGTTAGAATAGTCCTTTGAACTGTTAGCCACAACTAAGCATCGCTTGCTTTGATCAATTGCTAACACAGACCTGTTTGAAGCATATTAGGAAAATGGTGCAATATTGATCTTCATCAATATTTCATGTAGTGGTGAGACCTTCTTTTATGTTCATAGGCCAATGATATTACACAAACGTATGCTGAACTTAAGACAATACCACCACAGCAGAGTCATACTTTACTTATGGAAGCTATAGTAATTCTGATTGTAGTAGGTTGACTCTGACCAACAGCAAAGCACCCAAGCAGCTGCTCACTCCTTCTCCCAGCAGGGTGGGAGACAGAGTTGAAAGGACACGTTGTGACAAAGGCAATTAAATCAGTGAAGAAAAAGGGGGAAAATAACCCTAAAACAATTGAGTCAATCACTCACCACATTGCACCAGCAGACTGATGCCCATCCAACCTGCATGCAAAGGCTATTTTGGGAAAAAAATTCCCTCATTTTTTATAACTGAGAATTATATTATGGCATTGAATATCCATCTGGTTCAGCTGTCCTCTCTCTGCCTCTCACAACCTTTTGCCTACACCCAACATATGTGCTGGGGAGATGCAGCATGAGAAATCAAGAAGTTCTCAGTGCTGTGCGGACACTATTAAAGACTGACTGAAGTATCAGTGTGTTATCAATTCTGTTTTAGTCACAAGTCCAAAACACAGCACTGTATGGGCTAAAATAAATAAAATTAACTCCTCCCAATCCAGACAGTAAGTTCGTATTTGTAATGTGTTTCTCATAGACCACTTCTACACAAAACCAAGAAGTGTGTCATTATGGTGGTTCAGCCCCAAGGAGTGGCTGAGAACCACACACCGCTCACTCACTTCCAGAGGAGAAACAGGCAAAGCCTCTGTGGGTTGGGATAATTACAGTTTAACAACAAAAGCACCATTAATATAAAAAACTACACTCACACCCAGTGATAACACAGGGTACCTTACCAACCCCACGATTCCAGAATGCTGCCCAAGGCAAGGACTCACCAACCGGTCACCCCAGCTGCACTCAGACTGTCCTAGAGACACTAAGCCACTGCTTTTTCCCAACCAGCCCCTTTTATGGGTAAGTGGTGTCAGGTGGTGTGGAAAACAGCCCAAGGTAACTCAGCTCACCTGTGCTGGCTGCTTGGGGAGGTTGACTCTAGCCTGGCCAGAACCAGGACATTATCCACCCCTTTTTCCACACCATCTACATCATGCCCACATGTTATATTTTCAGAGTATTTGGGAGGTTCATAACATCATTTATCTATTATGTAGAACATCTTTCATGGATTGATTCTTTTACACACCAAATCCCAAAATTCTTTTTTTTGTACACCAAATACACCAAATTCTTTTAGACTCCAAATCCCCAGAGGTTGTCCTTGAGTCTCTCCTGGTGCTTTCTGCCAGAGACTCCAGGTAGGGCCATCCTTCCTGACTGCAACATAAAGCACATTCTTTACATCTCGCCCTGTCTGGATGGGCCTAAGGGCTACACCGCATGGACTGCGTCCTGTTTGATCTGTCCAAAAGCTTATCGCTGCTCAGGGTCCCATTGGAAATCCTTCTTCTACATGGTAGTGAGGGCTCACAATGAGATTATAGTTGGGGATATGCATTCACCAGAAACCCACAGTGCCTAAGAAAGCATGAATCTCCTTTGTTGGTGGAGATATCGTTGCTATTTTATTGATAATGTCCATGGGGATCTGACAACGTCCATCCTTCCATTTTATTCCTATGAAACTGGATTTCTTGATGGCAAATCTATCTTTTATCAGACATTCAATTAATTTCTTTCCTTTCTCAAAAACTTCCTCTGCGATGTCACCCCATACAATGATGCCATCAATGCACTGTAGGTGCTCTGGGGCTTCACGCTGTTCTAATGCAGACTAGATCAGTCCAGGGCAGATGGTGAGGCTGTGTTTCCACCCCAGGGCAATCGATTCCACGTGTACTGGATTCCCTTCCAAGTGAAAGCAGACTGTGGCCTGCACTCTGCCAGCAAAACATGCAAGAAGAAAGCATTTGCAGTGTTGATTGTGGCGTACCAATGGCTGCCTTTGATTCCAGTTCATACAAGAGTTCTTGCATGTCTGGCACTACAGCTTGCATAGGCAGCGTGACTGCATTCAGGCCATGACAGTCCACTGTCAGACTCCACTCTCCACTGAAGTTCTTCACTGGCCAGATTGGACTGTTGAAGGGTGAGAGGGTTCTACCAATTGCTCCCTGACTCTCCAGTTGATGAATTAGTCTCTGAATGGGAATCAGAGAGTCTCCATTGGTGCAGTATTTTCATCTGTGCACCATCATGGTAGCTGTTATTCGACCTTTAGCAACCATAAAACAAAAGGGTCTTCTGACAGTCCAGGAAGAAGAAACAGTTGTTCAGATTCCCCTATCTCTAGGGCAGCTATTCCAAAAGCCCACCATACCCTTTTGGGTCTTTGAAGTACCATCTCCAGAGGAAGTCTATGCCAAGGATGCATGGAGTCTCTGGGCCAGTCACAATGGGGTGGTTTTCCAAGTCATTCGCTGTTAGACTCACTTCAGCTTCTAGTAGAGTCAACTGCTGGGATCCCCCTGTCACTCCAGAAATGTGGATGGGTTCTGACCCTTCATAGTTTGATGGTATTAGAGTACACTGGGCACCAGTGTCTACTGAAGCTTGGTACTTCTGTGGATCTGATGTGCCAGGCCATCGGATCCACACAGTGCAATAGATTGGATTATCCTTTTCCTCCACCTAGCTGGAGGCAGGGCCACTCTAATCTTGCTCATCAGACTTGCTGTTTACTTCTTGCAAAAACGACTTAGAGGTCCCTTCAAGAGGATCACGGGTGCAAATACAACCACACAGTCTGGTGGGCATTCTACTAGATACTGGTGCAGCATTCTTCTTGGGGGAATCTCTTTGTGTAACTGTTTCTCCTTGCAACCCATTCACTCCAGCTCAGAGGGCTGAGGTGGTTTTCCCATCCCACCTGTGCATATCTTCACTATAGTCATGCAGATAGAACCACAGGATGCCTCATGGTGTGTACTTTTTATTAGCTTTTTCTGAAATGGGGGAACTTCTCATGGCTGAAATCATGGTCTGCATAGGTGGGCAGTAGGATATATCCTCTTTGAGTTGCAACACCTCTTGAGACAACTTCTCCACAGCTGAGATGAGGGAGGAAGAAAGGCTTTCTTCAAACAGAGTTGGTCAGCCACCTTGTCAATGGTTGGTGCTTCTTCCTTTCCCCAGTATATTATGGCCAGTGAGATGGCGTACAATGCTGATGCACTCTGAACAAACTTACGCTACATGGATCGGGAACAGTGGACTTCATCAGGAATGGTGGTCAGCTGTGAATCACCAGAATCACAAGGTTGGAAAAGACCTTTAAGATCATCAAGTCCAACCATTCCTGTCCTATGCTAAACAATATCCCTAAGTAACTCATCTACCCTTTTTTTAAACTCATCCAGGGAAGGTGACTCAACCCCCTCCCTGGGCAGCCTGTTCCAGGCCCAAACAACTCTTTCAGTAAAAAATTTTTTTCTAAGTCTAATCTGACCCTGTCCTGGCACAGCTTCTTGCCATTTCCCCTTGTCTTATCACCTGGCTGAAGAGACCATCGCCCACCTCCTCTCTACAACCTCCTTTCAGGTAGTTGTAAGCAGTGAAAAGCCTCCTCTTCTCCAGGCTGAACATCCCCAGCTCCCTCAGCTGTTCCACATATTATTTTCCCTCCAGCCCCTTCACCAGCCTGGTTGGCCTTCTCTGGACTCACTTGAGGACCTCAATGTCCTTCTTATGGTGAGGAGCGCAAAACTGGACACATTACTTGAGGTGTGGCCTCACCAATGTCAAGTTACAGAATCACAGAATTGTAGAGGTTGGAAGGGACCTCGAGAGAACATCCGGTCCAACCCCCCTGCCAAAGCAGCTCCCTAGCTCATATTGCACAGATAGGCATCTAGATGAGTCTTGAATATCTCCAGAGAAGGAGACTCCACCACCTCCCTGGGCAGCCTATTCCAGTGCTCTGTCACCCTCACTGTGTAAAAGTTCTTCCGCATGTTGGTGTGGAACTTCCTGTGCTCCAGTTTACAGCCATTGCCACTTGTCCTATCTCCACAGACGACTGAAAAGGGGTTGGCCAATTCCCCCTGCATCCCATACTGAAGATATTTATAAAAATTAATAAGGTCCCCCTTCAGTCTTCTTTTCTCCAGGCTGAACAGCCCCAGCTCACTCAGCCTTTCCTCATACGGGAGATGTTCCAGGCCCTTAATCATCTTCGTAGCCCTTCTCTGGACTCTCTCCAGGAGATCCCTGTCTTTTTTATACCAGGGAGCCCAGAACTGGACACAATACTCCAGGTGGGGCCTGACCAGGGCAGAGTAGATGGGGATGATCACCTCCTTTGACCTGCTGGCCACATTCTTCCTGATGCATCCCAGGATCCCATTGGCCCTCTTAGCCCCCAGGGCACACTGCTGGCTCATAGCCAACCTGTCATCAACCAGGACCCCCAGGTCCTTCTCCACAGAGCTCTTCTCCAGCAGGTCATCCCCCAGCCTGTACTGATACAGACGGTTATTCCTCCCCACGTGCAAGACTTTACACTTGCTTTTATTAAACCTCATCTGGTTTCTCCCTGCCCAGCTCTCCAGACTGTCCAGGTCTCGCTGGATGGCAGCGCAGTGTTCCTGCGTGTCAGCCACCCCTCCCAGCTTTGTATCATCGGGTACTTGCTGAGGGTGGATGCTATTCCCTCATCAAGGTCATCGATGAAGATATTAAACAGGACTGGACCCAACACTGAGCCCTGGGGAACACCGCTAGTCACAGGCCTCCATTCAGATTCTGTTCCATTGATCACGACCCTGTGAGCCCGGTCCGACAGCCAGTTCTCAACCCACCTCACTGTCCACTCATCTATCCCATGATCTCTCAGCTTTGCTATCAGTATGTCATGGGAGACAGTATCGAAAGCCTTGCTGAAGTCAAGATAGATGACATCCACTGCTCTCCCTCCATCTACCCAGCTGATGATGAGATCATAGAAGGCTATGAGATTGGTCAAACATGATGTCCCCTTGGTGAATCCATGCTGACTACTCCTCATGACCTTCTTCTCTTCCAATGGCTTGGTAATGGCATCCAGAACAAGCTGTTCCATCACCTTTCCAGGGACAGAAGTGAGGCTGACTGGCCTATAATTGTTAGGTTCCTCCTTCTTGCCCTTTTTGAAGACTGGAGTGATATTGGCTATCCTCCAATCCCCAGGTACTTCTCCTGTTCTCCAAGAGCTGTCGAAGATGATAGCAAGCGGCTCCGCAATCACTTCCGCCAGCTACCTCAGCACACGTGGATAATAATACAGGGGCACTATCACTTCCCTAGAACTACTGGCCACAAAATTTTCGATAAAAGCCAAGATGCCATTGGCCTTCCTGTCTGCCTGGGCACACTGCTGGCTCATATTCAGCCTGCAGTCAACCAACACCCCCAGGTCCTTCTCTGCCTGACAGCTCTCCAGCCAGTCTCCCCCAAGCCTGTAGCTCTGCTTGGGGTTGTTATGTCCCATGTGCAGCACTCTACACTTGGCCTTGTTAAACTTCATCCCATTGGACTCAGCCCATTGGTCCAGTCTGTTCAGATCCCTGTGAAGAGCCTCCCTACCCTCAGGCAGATCAACACTTCCTCCTAGTTTAGTGTCATCTGCAAACTTAGTGAGGGAGCATTCAATCCCTTCGTCGAGATCATTGATAAAGATGTTGAACAAGACTGGGCCCAGGACTGAGCCCTCGGGGACGCCACTCATGACTGGCCTCCAGCTGGATTTTGTTCCATTCACCACCACCCTCTGGGCTCGGCCATCCAGCCAGTTTTTAACCCAGCTGAGGGTCCACCTGTCCAGGCCAATGGCAGCCAGTTTCTCAATCAGAATGCTGTGAGAAACTGTGTCAAAGGCTTTACCAAAGTCCAGGTAGACCACATCGACAGCCTTCCCCTCGTCCATTTAGTGGGTCACCTTGTCATAGAAGGTGATCAGGTTAGTTTGACAGGATCTACCTTTTGTAAACCCATGTTGACTAGGCCTGATCCCCTGGCCATCGTGCATGTGCTGCATGATAGCTCCCAAGATGACCCTCTCCATGATCTTCCCTGGGACTGAGGTCAGACTGACAGGTCTGTAGTTCCCTGGATCCTCCTTCTGACCCTTCTTGTATATGGGTGTAACATCTGCCAATGGGTGTAACATCTGCCAGCCTCCAGTTGACTGGAACTTCCCCATTCTGCCAGGATTGCTGATAGATCATGGAAAGGGGTTTGGCAAAAACATCTGCCAGATCTCAGTACCCTCGGGTGGATCCCATCTGGATAAGATGAAGTAAACTCATGAGTGATCTGAAATTTCTGTTTCATACATATGAAGAACATACCATTTTACAATGGTTCATATGCAATACTATTTATTCTCAAATTATTCTTTAAAGCATAGCTGATTTCAAACTGTGAAAATCAATGTGTCATCAGATAAAGACCCTACTAGGTTACAATCATATTTCACAGGAGCTTCTGGATAATGTGTTCAGGAATTTCAGGAAGGGAATGCGGACAGGAAAGGTTAAAAACATCCCTACTATTTGAATATCAAGTATAATGACCTAACTTTTTTGAGTAAGCCTGTTGAAAAATGCAAAAGACATATCCTTTTATATACTAATACAATAATCACTATATTAATACACTGGTGACTTAAAGAATATATGAGACCTCATTTGAAAAGAAATTGAGTTCCTCTAGCTAGACACAGTACAATGCATAACACAGGAGAAATCAAGCAGTATTAAAAGTGTTAGATAGATTCTGTCTAATGCCTCAGTAATTTATGATTAGTATGTTTTACTCTTGTCATGCATCTTTATTTCCTGCAATAGACTGTAAACTACCTGAGCCCTAACCTATCAGTACTGAACAGTTACACACACTGTATTATAATCAATAAAACAATTTATTTATGTTGTGGAAAAAGGAATACATAGACTTGATGGTCATCTCTATGGAAAAGAAAGACCAGCAGAGGACTAAAAATATGTATCCTAGAAGAAGTACTGACACAAGACAGACATTTTCTCATGTTTTCCAGAATTTAGACAGTATGGGTGGAAGGAATAGTAGATCCATGAAAGATCAAATGTCATTGCTGAAAGTGGAAAAAGAAAGTCTTTAGTTGATCTAGAGCACGTGCTTTGGTTGATAGGCTCTGCTGAAGACTTTCATAGACTGGCTTCAACAATAAGAAGTCCATGAACCAGATAGAAACTGGAACAAAAAGGTTCATACAATTTCAGTTGCTAAGCAAAAGTGAGGTTCATAATCTTTTTATTCCCCATGCCCTATATATAAGCCTGCAGAGTATGTTTCCTGTAATTTTCCACCCTGAACAATCACAAAAGAAAGGGGAAGGAATGACATGCCTTAACTGACACCTCAGTAGAACAATAAAAACAGAGTAAATATGATCACCAGAAGATGAAAGTGATAACCTCAGAGGTAGCTGAAACTGACAGTGAATTTTTAGACATAAATTGTAAGATTTTTTAACATATAAGGACATTTGACTAAAGAAAAAAAATTACTGACAGGCAGCATATTTGATCTAGTGGGTTGTTTCGCACTGGGAGGAGCAGTACATTATAGTCCCACAAAGAAAGGCACTTTGCATGTTATAATTTAAAATGCTTTGTATTATCGCTAACATTGTAAAACAGGAGCATAGATAATCTTACAATCTTTTTAGATTCTGGCAGTCCCAAGCAGCATAACATGGAACAGTCTCCAACACACATATAGCATGCCATGTCACCCTGTCCATACAAGAGATCTTCCCCTTTCAGTAATTCAAGCTTTTAAAAAATTTTCTTTACAAGGCCACAATTCTATGAATCAATTCTACAGTTAAAGAGAAATAATGTTCTTACAAGAATTTTTTGCTGTGTTTTTAGACAGAAGCAAGGCCACATTGCTGGCATTTTCTCTGGTACTGGGTGGGAACTGCCTGCAGGCTCCTATGTTGCTGTATGGTGGCTGAGGTCATCCTGCAGAACACAGTCCAAATGTCAGGCTGGATGCACAGCTGCATGCAACACTGCGCTGCTCTGTGCTGTGTCAGGGTAACTGTATTGTGGATCCCTATCTTCTCCTTGTACAGTGATCGTCTGCTCGGATCACCACACAAATAATTTGGATCTCTTGATAATATGATTTCTGGATAAAATTTGTGTAGTTCAAGGAGTTTTGGAAAACCATTACTGACACTGAAATTACTTACTCAACAGGAGAGGAAAAACGTTTTTTGAAAATTCCTAATTGTAGCTTTCAGTATAATGGTATTTCCTTTTAAAATGAATTTTAATTATTCAAGTAAATTGTCTCTGTCTTTTTCTGTTTTGCATATTTTAGTGTTTTTACACCCCCACACAAAATTCTGAGTTTATATTTCACTGGAATGCACTTGCTTAAAAAATAAGTCCTTGTCAGGAGCAGAGAAGGTTTATTATATCTCCATCTACTGTGCAATGTCATTAAGAACAATGCCATGCCATACTTGTTTTAGGAAAATGGCATTTTATCTTTATTTTAGTGCTTGAGAATAAAATAAGTGAGATTGACAGCTCTAGAGATTGAAGTACTATATCCATAGCATTGATACAGCACAGCCAGAAGCTATGCAAACATCCTAATATTGTTGTATGTGACACTGGGTCTGAGGAATCACTATCTTTAGAGACAGCAAGGAGTTTGAGTTATGGTTTTGGTTTCTCTGTGTTAAAACTACAAAATTTTCCTTGTTAAGTTTCTTGTTACATGGATGGCTCTGTATGGACTAGATTAGCAAGGCCATTGATTCAATTTTCATATTGAAAATATGCATTTTAATGTCTACAAATAATTTAGATGTAAAGCCCTATCAGCAACTGTTTCATATTTCATGTAATTGGTCTGTAACCTACCTCTTCATGCAAGTGCTTATTATCACAAAATTCGCTTGTTATCAGCAACATTATTTAAATAGCTTGGAAATTCTATTTTCTTTTGAATGTTCATAACTTTAAAAAAATATCTCTGTCTTGGTGTAAATTATAGGCCTATCAATTCTAATTGACTTTACGAAATATGACACATGAAAGTAATAGTCTAATAAGTATTGTATTTGGTCTGGGTAAGATGGAGTTATTTTTTCCTACAGCAGCCCTCACATGCTCTGCTGTGTATTGGTAGCTAGAGTCATGTTGATTACACACTGGTGTTTTGGCTACTTCCAAGTGGTGCTGGCAGACTCAAATCTGTCTGCAAAATCTCACCCCTCCATCACCAGAAGGTGATGGCTGGCCCTCTGTGGAGCCAGGAATTCAACTCAATGGTCATTGTGGGTCCCATCCAACTCAGTATATTCTATGATTCTAAGGCAGGGCAAGATCTTGGAAGGGGACACAGCAGGGACATATGACCCAAAATGATGAAAGGGATATTCCATACCATTTTACAGCTCCTCAGCAATAAAAACTGAGAGCAAGGAGGAGGTAGGTGTGTGTGGAGGAAGCATTCATTGCTTACATTTGTTTTCCAGAGCAACCATTATGAGTACTGAAGCCCCACTTCCCAGGAAATAGCCAGACACCACCTGCTGATGGGAAACAGAGAATAAATCTTTTGGTTTTTCTTTGTTTCTGTGCATAGCCTCTGCTTTTACTTTATCAAAGTCCCTTTATCCAAGTTTTTTTCAACTTATTTTCTCCACCCCCTTCCCCCTCACCCTGATCTGCTGAGGAGAGAAGTGATTGAGCAGCTTGGTGGGCATCTGGTGTGCAGCCATGGTCAACCCACTACAGCTACGTTCTGATTTAGTTTATAATGCTGTAATTTTACTATCTATTTACTGGACAGCAAGTACTAAAAATATTAAACTTTTTTCAAAATCTAAATTTTGTCCCTATGAAGATATTTTAGCTTTACGTTAACCTGCCAGTTAAAGTAATTAAGACGATACAATAATGAAACAAAGTAAAAAAGAAGACAAGCCTTTATGTGTTAAATATTTAATGAGACAGACCATTCAAACATTAAACCCCTTAGAGATTTAATTAAATCCTTAGAGAAATCAGAAGCTAATGAGTCATGCTGTCATAGAAAAAAAGAGATGAAGAACATTCCAGTAAGTCAGCTTGCAAATAACTTGTTAGTTTTACGGTGTTTTTATGACTATGTGTATTTTATTTTTTTATTTTGTGGGTTTTTTCATAGTGGGACATGTAAGAAAACTAGAAAGTTAAATTCACAAAGCTGGGGCAAACTGTATAGCCATTCTAAGTTGTCCATTTTTTATTTTTTTTGATGCATCCTGTGCCACTTTTGTCTGGGAAAAGAAGTGTTAAGTGCCTGTTTCTATGCTTAACAGGGAATATAATATTGTCCCATAAAGTTTGTTGAGATTGACAAAGGCAATGGATGTTCCATGCATGATTGAGCATCTTCCCAGTCCAGCTGCTACACACACCTGTGCTTTTGTCCATCAGAGACTTTCCCTTTCTTTGCCTTGTGTCTGTATTGAGGTTGCATGGCAAGGTTTTGGTAGCCAGGGGACTACATTGGTGGCTTCTGCAAGAAGGTGCTAGAAGCTTCCCCTGTGTCTGATAGAGCCAATGACAGCTGGCTCCAAGTTGGCTTTACCACTGGCTGTGGCCATCAGTGACAGTGTTAGTGCCTCTGGGATAACACAGTTAGGAAGAGGTAAAACCTCTGTGCAACAGCAGTTGGAAGAGAGGAGAAAAGGTGAGGGAAACAATGACATACAGGTCAGTAAAGAAGGAAGGGGAGGAGATGTTCCATCAGAGTTTGTCCTGCAGCCTGTGATATTTATGTGCATAAATATCATACTTGTTTTTGGAAGAAAATACTGGAGATGCTTCTTGTGGTTTGATTTTACAAGAAAATTTGTGTTCATACAAACCAAAAAGGAGCCTGTGATTTGAAATCTATGGTGGGATGACTTTTCCTATGTTAAAACAAAGAAAAAAAAATCAACCCCCAAACAAAATAGCTTTCTACATTGATGGTAGGAGAAGTAGCATTGACTTATTTAAGGAATCTGTTAGTGTCATGAACATACTTTTATCAAAACAGTTTGATCAGGTGTTTGCAAGTGTTCCATGACCTCCCACTGAACCCACACAGAGGGAGTTATGCAATTGTCTTGAGCACCAGAGTTTTTGTGGAAAGGCATGAAGCCCTGTGACTCCAGTAGGTTCAGGGAGATGTAAAACTCTCTCATATCCACAGAATAAACTAATTTCATGTGCTGTATCAGAGATCCTCCTGCAGCCTGTGAAGAAGACCATAGGGGGATGGGAGGAAGGGGATTTTCTATTTTTTATTATTTCACATTATTAATACTCCCTTATTTATTTGCAATAAATTAATTTAATTTCTCCAAGTAAAATCTATTTTATCCACAATAGTGATAAGTGATCTCCATGTCTTTATCTCAACCCACAAGCCACCTATTCCCTCTCCATTTGAGCTAGGAAGGTGGTAGAGAGGCTTGGTGGACACCTGGTATCCAGCCAAGGTCAACCCACCATAGTCTCTTAATCACTGGTCTTAGAAATCTCTGAAGGTTGTTTGCTACAATACTCCTTCACTGGTCACTATCTACCTTTGGCTTTGGGGGTTATATGCATGATTGTGAAACAAAGGAATGCCATAAGCATAGAGAAAGCAGTTTATTATGTTTACTGCCTGTCCTAGAGGGTCTCTGGGCCACATTTCTCTGATGCCAATGATTTCTTCATAGAAAAGGGCAATTCTATTAAATAGAGACTGATGAATTTTCCTTTACGTTTTTCCTGGGTTTTTAATTTGATTTGAATATCATTGGCACGTCAACACATAATCCTAGTATCACGGACATATTGTTTGAACCATTGCAAAGGTTATTGCTAGATTACATGGATTGCTCTTTATAGTTAGATTACTAAACTAACTAAGAGAACAATTCTTTCAATGAGTCTTGCTAGGAAGTCTTGCTAGTCCTGAAAAAAACACCAATAACAAAGAAAAATACAGGCAATTTTGACATGGAATGATCCAACAAGAAGTAATAACATTAAAGATTTGTTCAACAATGAAATTTGTCAAACATGTTTATTTAACATTTAGTATAAAGTTTAGTTATCATTATTTAAAAACATATTTTGGCAAATATGACAAACATCACCTGGAGTACTGTATCCAGTTCTGGGCTCCATGGTACAAAAAAGGCAGGGATCTCCTGGAGAGAGTCCAGCGGAGTGCCACAGAAATTAAGGGCCTGGAGCATCTTGCCTACGAGGAAAGACTGAATGAACTGCGCATGTTCAGCCTTGAGTAAAGAAGACTGAGAGGGGATCTTATTAATTTTTATAAATATCTGAAGTGTGGGAGACAAAGGGAATTGGCCAACCTCTTTTCAGTGGTCTGTGGGGACAGGACAAGGGGCAATGACGTCAAGTCAGAGCACAGGAAGTTCCACACCAACATGTGGAAGAACTTCTTCACAGTGAGGGTGACAGATCACTGGGACAGGCTGCCCAGGAGGTTAGTGGAGCCTCCTTCTCTGGAGATATTGAAGACCCATCTGGATGCCTACCTATGCATCTTGTTCTAGGGAACCTGCTTTGTCAGGGCGGGGTTGGACTCGTTGATCTCTGGAGGTCCCTTCCAACCCCTATGATTCTGTGATTCTGTGATCAGATGCCAAAACTTTTTCATTAAGAACTGTTTAAATCATTCCTTTGAATGATTTTTGATCTGTTATTTCAAAAGGGTGGTTTCACAGCATGAGAGTAAGAAATACTACACTTCATATAATAAGAGAAGATAGCTTCATCCACATAAAAAGCCATTAAAAACAACAGGGAAAAAAAGCACTAAGTAGAGGTGATGATGATGGTGATAATGATACAGGATAACTGAAAAAAAAAAACCGCTCTAGATACAGTGTATTAGTTTGGAAATGCTAACCCAGATACAAGAAAATTTTTGATTCTTCTGACTCCATGGCAGCATTCGGGTTCATGTTGTCATTTTCAAGGTGTGCTAGTGCCACTTTGAGAGAAATATGTTTCATTGGTACTTCGTTCAAAAAAGAATTTCTATGGAAGTAACAAAAAGAAAAAATGAATAATATTAAGAAAGACATGGGTTCAGAGAAAAAAAGTCTGATCTCAGCCATGTTCTTTTTTTGGGGGGGAACAATGGGGGACGGGACACAGACACGACCAGACCAAAAAACAAAGAGAACAAACCAACCACACAAAACCCAACCCCCAGAGAAAAAGGACATCCTTTAAAGAAATAACAGAAATGACTGAATAACTTCCTATTGCTTCCTATTAATAAGGAACTGTTACTTCTCTGGCCTTAGTTGTGAAATTCCTTCATGCTTGTTATGTCACTGAAGAAAAGGTATTTTCAAGACCTACCAATGGTCTACATTCCACATTGAAAATTAAAGCACAGGCAACTGGATGAAGAAGCAACAACACTTTTCTGTTATTTCAAGGTAGGACACATACATTTTTGACAAAATAAAAGATTACTTTGTCTGTTCTCAGCTCGAACCTTCTTCACATTACATGTTAATGCTTGCAAAAGTTACAATTAAACAGCTCATGTATTGTAAAATATTAATTTTGCACACTAAACCTTTCCTCTCTTTCAGGGGTTATCATGTTGTATTACATGATGTTATGCATTTTCAGACTTTGCAGGTTCAGAGGTAATGAGCTCATCTTCATAATCAATTAATTATATAAAAAATGTTCCACAAACATATAATATTCTGTGCATAAATATCACTTTTCCCTCACCACCACCTTCACAACATCCCATGCAAGTCTTCCTTGAGGTATTTTTGAAGAACATACTGGAGATGCTTCTTGTGGTTTGATTTTACATGAAAATGTTCATTTACTCTCATACAAGCCAAAAAGAAGCCTGTGATTTGAAATGTCTGATGGGAGGACCTCTCCCATGCTAAAATCAAGAAAACATGCAAAAACCAACCAAATAAAAAAAACCAAAAAAACCCAACCCAACTCCAAAACAAAACAGCTTTCTACATTTATGGTAGAAATAGCATTGACTATTTTAAGGGTTCTGATTGCATCACGTTTTATCAGAACAGTTTGATCAGGTGTTTGCAACTGCTCCATGACCTCTCATACACTGAACCTACAGGGAGGGAGTTATGCAATTCTCTTGAACACTAGCAGTTGTGTGAAAAGGCACTAAGCCCTGTAATTCCAGTAGGGTCAGGGAGATGGAAAACTCCCTCATATCCACAGGATAAAGTAATCTCATGTGCAAGTCAGCAACCCTGAAAGAGTTTTATCAAAAGTCATTCTACGAGTGGAAAGCTCTGCAATGCCTAGCTAATTAATAGACCAGCTGGGAGGTGTATGTGTGCTCAGTGCAACATTTCAATATGAAAAGATCAAAAGTCACATCAAAGAGCTGAAGCGTGTGGCATATCTGATCTGGCCTTCATCCATACCTTCCTTCCCAATACCCAAAGATGCCGGACATTATAACAGTGATTGTGCAGAATCCAGTGACACTTCGAAAAATAGTCTTAAGTGCTACTTTATATTGGTATACACAAATATATTATTGTATAAAACTGTAGTGAAAAGGTATTGTCCTTACAATGCATTGTTTGAATGTTTCTCAGAACTCAATTAGCTCAGTGTAAGTTGACAGGTTTGATATAATTTATCATCCAAAAGCATGACAATAATCCTAATTTTTTTTTCTGGTCCACTTAGATATCTAAATGTTAAAGCAGCAGTTCTATGTAACATTAAGTATAAGCTTTGCTACGAGGAAAACCCGTAGCAGAGCCATAACCCCAACACCTTCCACTGTGGAGGTAGCAACTCAGCTTAACCAAACATAGAAGCATGCTGCGGTGCAGGTCTTGGGGTGCAGGGACTGTCACAACATGCTTGCAGCAGCAGACAGCTCTGAACATGGCTGTGTACTGTGTGAGATCATAAGGGATCTCCTCAGCCGTGCAGCATACTTACAAGAAGAGGTAGATGTGCTCAAGGATAAACTAGACAGGCTCATGAGCACCAGGGAGGCTGAGGTGGAGATAGATCGGATGATCCAGGTTCTGTCCTCCCAGCCACAGAAATGTGAATACCCAGTAGATAGTGTCCAGGACCAGAGTGACCCTATACCCTCCCCCACGCAGGACAGTATAAATGATAAGGATGAATGGAAGCAGGTACGTGGCAAGGGCAGTAGGAGAGTACCTTCCAAGCCTGTCCTTCCTCCACAAGTGCCTCTGAGCAATAGATACGAGATCCTTTTACAAGGGGACCAGCCGGATAATGAGATGGCTGATAGGAAAATCACTTCTAAGGTTGTGTTCCCTAGGACAAGACCCACTAAGCAAACCCAGATGGCTGATAGGAAAGTTCCTTCTGAAGCTCTGTTCCCTAGGACTGGAACTCCTAAGCAAACCATCAAAACATCCTCTGTTAAGGCAAAAAGACGGGTCACAGTCTTAGGAGATTCCATTCTGGAGGGAACTGAGGGCCCGATCTGCAGGCTGGACCCTCTACACAGGGAAGTCTGCTGCCTTAAGGGAGCTTCAGTTAGGGACATAACCAAGCGAGTCCCAACCTTGGTCAGGGACACGGATTATTATCCACTTTTAATTTTTTAAATAGGTAGTAACGAAATACATAAAAGAAAACTGAGCACCATTAAGAAGGATTTTAGGGCCCTGGGACGCACGGTACGAGGATCTGGAGCACAGGTAGTGTTCTCCTCTGTCATTCCTACTACAGGGAATGGGGAGGGTTGGTTTGAGAAGAGCCAGGAAATAAATACCTGGCTCAGAGCCTGGTGCGAGAAACAGAACCTTGGATTCTTTGAGAATGGGCTGGCTCAAGCCTCACCAGCCTTGCTTTCGAGGGATGGGGAGCACTTATCCCCTAGGGGCAGAAGGATACTGTCCAAGAAGCTGGCAGGGCTCATTAATAGAGCTTTAAACTAGATAGAAAGGGGGAGGGGGACAGGGCAAGGCTAGATGGAAAAAAGCCTGGGTGTGGTGGTGGAGTTCCTGAGGGATGGTGTGCTGGTAATGACCTCTGGTCAGCCACCCTAGTTAATCAGGGGGATAGTGTTCTAACTCAGAGTAGAGATGTAGCTACTACTGATAGGCTAGGTAACTTAAACAGCTGTCGCTTGGGAAGCAAGGCTTCCCCAAGGAGCACAACAAGATCAGTAGACCAGCTGAAGTGCATCTACACCAATGCACGCAGCATGGGGAACAAAAAAGAGGAATTAGAAGTCCTTGTAAGTACAGGAAATTATGATGTGATTGCCATCACAGAAACGTGGTGGGATAATTCACGTAACTGGAGTGCTGCAATTGCTGGTTATAAACTATACAGGCGTGACAGGCTGGGTAGGAGAGGAGGTGGGGTAGCCCTGTATGTCAGAGAATGCATTGACAGCCTAGAGCTGGAGTATGATGAAGACAGGGTCGAGTGTCTCTGGGTGAAAATCAGAGGAGAACAAAATCAGCGAGATATAGTGTTGGGAGTTTGCTATAGACCACCTGACCAGGAGGAGGAAGCTGATGAGTTGTTTTTTAAACAGCTGGGAGAAGTCTCGCCATCACCAGCCCTCGTCCTTATTGGGGACTTCAACTTACCGGATGTCTCCTGGAGGTACAATACAGCAGGGAGGAAACAGTCTAGCAGGTTCCTGGAGGGTTTGGAAGACAACTTCCTGATCCAGCTGGTAAATGAACCCACAAGGGAAGGTGCCCTGCTGGACTTGTTGCTTGTCAATAGAGAAGACCTGGTGGGGGATGTACTGGGCTAAGTAAGGAAGGGAGATAGCAGAACTAGCACCTTAGACTTCCATAGGGCTGACTTTGGACTGCTCAGAAAGCTGCTCTATAAGATTCCATGGGAGGCAGCCCTTGGGGGCAAAGGAGCCCAAGAGGGTTGGTTGCTCCTCAAGAAGGTAATCTTGGCGGCACAAGGACAGGCTGTCTCAGGCGTTTGGAACAGGAGTTGGTGAGCTAGGAAGCCAGCCTGGCTGAGTACAGAGGTCCAGGAAGTCATTTGGGAAAAGAGGGAAAAATATGAGCTTTGGAAGAAGGGGCAGGTGTCTTGGGATGACTACAGGAATGTAGTGTGATCATGTAGGGAGAAAGTCAGAAGGGCTAAAGCTGATCTGGAACTCAGGCTGGCCAGTTCTGTAAAAGATAATAAAAAGTCCTTCTATAGGTATACTAATAGTAAAAGGAGGGTCAAGGAGAATCTCCAGCCCTTATTGGATGCTGATGGCACATTAGTGACAAGGGATGAGGACAAGGCTGAGGTCCTTAATTCCTTCTTTGCCTCAGTCTTTAAAAGTAAAGAAGGATATTCCCTGAGTACTCCTCCTCCGGAACTGGCTGACAGGGAGGGGAAGAGTAACAAAGTTCCCATGGTTCAGGAGGAAATGATTAGCAACCTACTTGGCCAGTTAGATACCCAAAGTTAATGGGGCCAGATGGGATTCACCCAAGGGTACTGAGGGAGCTGTCAGATGTGCTTGCCAAACCCCTTTCCATCATCTATCAGCAATCCTGGCAGAATGGGGAAGATCCACTCGACTGGAGGCTGGCAGATGTTACACCCATATACAAGAAGGGTCGGAAGGAGGATCCAGGGAACTACAGGCCTGTCAGTCTGACCTCAGTCCCGGGAAAGATCATGGAGAGGGTCATCTTGGGAGCTATCATGCAGCACATCTGTGAAGGCCAGGGGATCAGGCCTAGTCAACATGGGTTTACAAAAGGTAGATCCTGTCAAACTAACCTGATCACCTTCTATGACAAGGTGACCCGCTTAATGGATGAGGGGAAGGCTGTGGATGTGATCTACCTGGACTTTGGTAAAGCCTTTGACACTATCTCACAGCATTCTGATTGAGAAACTGGCTGCCATTGGCCTGGACAGGTGGACCCTCAGCTGGGTTAAAAACTGGTTGGATGGCCGAGCCCAGAGGGTGGTGGTGAATGGAACAAAACCCAGCTGGAGGCCGGTCATGAGTGGCGTCCCCCAGGGCTCAGTCCTGGGTCCAGTCTTGTTCAACATCTTTATCAATGATCTCGATGAAGGGATTGAATGCTCCCTCACTAAGTTTGCAGATGACACTAAGCTGGGAGGAAGTGTTGATCTGCCTGAGGGTTTAACAAGGCCAAGTGTAGAGTGCTACACATTTGACATAATAACCCCATGCAGCGCTACAGGCTTGGGGGAGACTGGCTGGAGAGCTGTCAGGCAGAGAAGGACCTGGGGGTTTTGGTTGACTGCAGGCTGAATATGAGTCAGCAGTGTGCTCAGGCGGCCAAGAAGGCCAATGGCATCTTGGCTTGTATCAAAAACAGTGTGGCCAGTAGGTCCAGGGAGGTGATTGTGCCCCTGTACTCAGCATTGGTGAGGCCACACCTCAAGTACTGTGTCCAGTTCTGGGCTCCTCACCACAAGAAGGACATGGAGGTCCTGGAGTGAGTCCAGAGAAGGGCAACCAGGCTGGTGAAGGGACTGGAGGGCAAATCCTATGAGGAGCAGCTGAGGGAGCTGGGGCTGTTTAGCCTAGAGAAGAGGAGGTTGGGGGGAGACCTTATCACCACCTACAACTACCTGAAGGGAGGTTATAGAGAGATAGGTGATGGTCTCTTCAGTCAGGTGACAGGTGATAGGAGAAGGGGGAATGGCATGAAGCTGTGCCAGGGCAGGTTTAGATTGGATGTTAGGAAAAAATTTTTTACTGAAAGAGTTTTCAGGGCCTGGAACAAGCTGCCCAGGGAGGTGGTCGAGTCACCTTCCCTGGATGTGTTCAAAAAAAAGGGTAGATGAAGTACTTAGGGATATGGTTTAGTTTAGGATGTGAATGGTTGGACTTGATGATCTTAAAGGTCTTTTCCAACCTTGTTATTCTGTGATTCTGTGATTCTATGAAAACCAGGCATAGCTCTTGATTCAAAATTCTCTTTGACTTTTTTACCATTAGTTTTCAATTTCTTTGTCCTCTGGGACAAGTTAATGACAAGTAATGGCATTTTATGAATAATAAAAATAGAATTTATTTGACATTTCTCATTTATTTGATTTAATGTGAATAGAGTTTATTTGCTCTACAAGTAGCAGCATGGCATCATCAGTATGACTACATTTAATTTGGTCAGGCACTTACCTGATCAAAAATAATAAAATTATTTCGACAATGCAAAACTCTACCTTTCTGAGAAGGAAGGATTCTAAAGAATTAGATCCATTAGAAGTAATGATTGTTAAATTATTGTCCAAACTAAAATAAATTGTATTATTTTTTAATACACCAATATCAAGATTCATGAGACCTTATTCTTTTTCAATATGGAATACTATGAAAAGTTGATTCCAGACCAAAGTGCTTTATAGCAGTTTAAGTGATGTGATAGAAAGGACCTAGGATGTAATACTGCAATATATTTTGATATGTTATTTTTATTTATGGTCTTACTACATATTGTACCTGGAACACCTAATCTCAGAGAATTCAGACCTGCAGTATTTATTCTTGCTGCTCAGTGCTTAAGTCTTGTAAAAGAATTGAACTATTCTAAACAAATAAGAGGACATAGAATCCTTAATCCTTTTCAACATGGGGAAAATTGCTACTCAAGACAATTCCTTCAAATCCAGTATAATTAACTGGAACTTCCTAAAGTAAGTTGTATTAAAACATAACACCAAAAAACATAAACTATAAATTAATAAAAATTATAAAACATATATTGCTATAAATGTCATGTTCACCTATAATTTTTTGTTCATCATTCTACTTCATTGGTAGTTGGACTATCTGATATTATCTCATAGATTATTTCTTGCCCTCATGCTTTAGGAGATAGTACATACTCCTCAAACTGTAACATAAACATGCCGCTACAAATTTTGGGGAGTTGTTCAGCTGTAATAATCAGTACGACATTTTGAGCATTCATAATATCAGTATACTTTATTTATTTACTAACTTCTTAGGGAGTTAAGGGGAAGGATGACAGGCAAAGGAGATATACAACCAGTTTATGGATAAACCTAAAGCTTACATCAGGAACACTAAAACTTAGATCAGAGGACCCCATAAGTCAATTGTCCTATTCAAATGAAGTAAGCTTTTCCTTTCCTTCCTTGATAAAAATGTAACATTACTGTTCAGGTCTGGCTAGCAAGAAACTCATATTTCTATTGAAACCATTATTTTGTGTAACAGTTGAGCAAAAATACCAATTCTTAGCTGTTTAAGCCAAAACATATCATAATAGTTTCCATTTATATGTCTTACACTGACAATTAAATACTTTCATTAAGTTTCATGTTTAAAATTATTTTTAAAAATTATGAAGAGAAAGGAAGCTTGTCTCTTTTTTAGAGTCAATAACTCAGGGTACTTGAAAACTGATAAATGTGACATTCCATCAGTTTTTAATTGATTCAGACTTAGAGAAGACAAAGAGAATAGGAACATTCACTTTAAAATGAAAGCTTAAGTACTGCAGTAATGATGCAAGAATATAAAACTGGCCCAAGTATTTGATGTTTCATGGCTGGGTAATAATTTCTTGAACTATCTTCTTTTCTTCTTGTTTCTCAGGCAGTTCACAGTTTAGGGAGAAAAGGAAAAACAAACCAAAAAATAAAAAACAAACCCAAAACCAAACCCAACCACCACCACCACCAAAAATCCCACAAGCAAACAAACAGAAAATGCCCTCTTTAGAACTTCCCCATAGTTCACCCTGAACCTTTTTAAATTTTAGCCTTGAGGTTTGCTTTTCTATCTGTACTTTGAGTTATGATTTGCGGAGCTGTTCACCTCAGATATTACATACCATGATTACCAAAAGATTTCCCTGACTTTAATTGTCAATCTACCTATTCTTTACCTCTTTTTATTTTTCAATATTTAGCTTAATTTCCATAGGTCATTTTATCTAACCCTGTTTTTCCCCAAAAACGACATAAGCATTTTCTTCTTGTTTGTGTTCCATGGCCTTGTTATTTTATTTGCAGACAGAAAACAAAACAACTGAATTATTTGAACTATTTAGAAGAGAAATATCCATGTGTTACTATTGATAAGAGTAGACACACTTTAGATATGTTGATACTTATTGCCACTTTAAACCATAAACAGATGTTAGCAGTGTCCTGAGACAAAACAGTAAGGAATTCATTTCTAGATTATCTGAATGAAGAATAAGTTAATCAAAAATAAATGCCTCTGAGACAAGATCATTTTGAAGAAAATCACTTCTTTTCCTTACTGAGATACAATAAAATCCAATTTTATATTCAACTGTCCACAAATCATTATTTGGACTAATAACTAAACATTACATAAAATGAATAACCGTTTTGTAGTGTAAAGGTAGAAGGAAAGGAGACATAAAACCATTTACAAAGGAAAATGTTTCTGACATTCTTTTTAAAGAACTGAGCTGTGAAATGCAGTATCAGTGATCACTACTGAAAGAAAAACCAAGATAAAATAGAGGACCTCTACCAAGGCAGCACATTTATACAAAATGTGTCAAGGTATACAGGCTCTAATAAAAAAGTTCTTTGCGCTTTTATTGGGAAAAACTTTCCTAACATGCCATGATATCCTCTGTGCTCCTCCTGCAGAAAACTAAAATAATTAAAAGATAGGTGGTCAACCCTAGGGCTGGCCATAAGGAGGATTTCCTTTTGTGAAAGGTTGTCTAAGCTGGTTTCAGATCCAACATAATTTACGTAAATTACAACAAAAATTTTTGATTGAAACAATCAATCTTCACTGTCCTGGGGCAGAGTTTGAAATTTCAGGATCTCTGAGGAAAGAATGGGTAATATAAAGAAACTAAAAATAAAAATTAAAAGTATCATAGTGCATTTGAAGACATAACAAAATCCCAGTGAACAGACAGCCTGATTTTTTTTTTACTGTAAAATTCCAGTTTTATAATGAATGGGGCCTTATTAAAACATAGTTTCTTTTAGTAAAACAGAAATGAAGAAAAAAGGAGAAATTAACCCAATGACATTTTTTTTCTGAAGAGATAATTTTTACACTTACATTTTCTGCCAATGATTTTTAGTCATTAAGAGAGAATAAAACCCACATGCATGCCACATTTTGCTCCCTTTCTTAGACCCTTCCTGATCATAGAAGAAGCAGCAGTGTAGAAAACAATAGTAATAGAATGGTAGCATAACCTCCCAGACAGTTACTTCTTTTCCTGCTAGGGCACAATGTTAAATTTATGACAGAAAATATATCATATCACATAAATTGACTGTAATTAACACGTAAGGTAAATAAAGATATTTCAAATGCCTTCACAAATTATACTCATACCCCATATTGAAGGAAGGATACAAATTATACAGGCTGAAAGACACACTAAACTGCCATAAGAAATTAATTTGATGAATATCTTATATTTTAGTTGCATTTCACCCTTGCTGAGCAGGGAGCAAAATAAATGAGTTCCCCTGTAGCTTTCTAGCAGAGTGGCATATTGTGGGACATTTTTTCAGCTCTGGAGTTTTTTTGCTGTGCTGAAATGGTGGAAATCAAACACTGCCCTCTGCTAAATCAGTACAAAGGCCTATGCATTTCTTTAAGACAACCTAGAAAAAACATTTTGTTAGCATGGTTTTATTAAGCATTATATATTAAGCGCAAAATACCACAGAGACAAGGCAAATTATATTGCCCAGTTGCTGTAAAAGAATTTAGGTACCTGTACCACCTCTTCAGGAAAACATTTATGTAGTTTGAAATAATAAAACTAAGTAAATTTGAAAAAAATTAAAATTAAGCAGTCTTTTTTCCCCCCACTTATCTAACCTTTCCAATGTTTACTTATCTTTTTAACAAAATCACATCTTTCAGTTTTGTTTTCTGCAATTTTTAAGGTCTCAAAGTGCTATTAGGCGACACAGATCATTGAGAGCTTGAAGGCAAGAATTTAGGTCATGGTACACGTCCCTTCACCATTCCTTCCAACCACTGTTTCCTGGGCACTGACTATTACCATAAAGTTGTAGCTTTTATTCCTTACTAGAAGTGTTTCTGGTTTCCCCCCAACACTGCTGATTTCTCCCTAACACATTCCCTTAAAGGGTACTTTAGGCAAACACCCATCCCATATCACATTTGCAAAGGTATTACATAATATGAGTTCTGTGGATTTTGGTGGGGGTTTTTGGGGGCTTTTTGAATTTTTTTTTTTTTTTTTAAACAGATTTCTTTCTGTGCCTCATCACCAATAGTGATTTACTGCTGATGTTATCAATGACATAATATTATCTAATTACTCAGTGACTCAGAAACAGTTGTTAAATCATGTTTCTATATTCCAGCATGTTTCACTGACATGCTTCATTGTAGCAGCAGTCATATAGGCAGTTTTATTTTTTCATTTCCAAACTCAACACCCACTGTGGCTTCACTGCACAGCTAACTAAGGTTATCTAAAATCAGCACTGATGAGAGCACTAAAAGACTGTGTAGGAAAGTAGGAAAAACAAAAACCAAACAAAAAAACCAGAGATCTGGAAAGAAGTAAATATTCAAGAGATAAAATGCATGGCAGAAGAGTTTGGTAGGAATAACCTTACGACCTTAACCTAAAACCTTAAATTCCAGGAGAGCAATTATACTGTTCAACTGAAGTCTAAACTCTAGCTAGCTAGGGCAAGGCAATCTACAATTTGCTAAGAGTACTTAGTTTACTTAAAAGTTGTTGCATTAGTATGTGCATAGCAAATTCTTCTTTAACTTCAACCAGTCCAAACAGATTCCAAACAATTCATTGAAACAAGCCAGAAGGAGTGCAAAGTGTATTGCATCTATAGACAGGTTCTCATTTCCAACTAAATCCTCAGAGAGGCAGATAACGTGAAGCCCCTATATAATTTTTATTTCAGGGCAAAACTTCCTGAACTCATGGCTAGCCTTCTTTTGTATCTCAATAAAAAAAGTCTTAAGAATGTATATGAGTTCATTTAATTGATTCCTTTTAACACTTACTCAGCAAGACTTCATTGTTCTCTCTCAACATCCACTATTCTTTTTTAATCAACCCATCGCTTAAGATTTGTTATGTATAATCTCTCCCAGTGATTATTCTAGCCCCACACATTCTCCTTTCCTTGACCTTCTAGACATTACATACATAGTGTTTCTTCATTTTCCTTAGTCCTTCTTTCAGCTTTACTAGCTCTCTTATACCACACTGTCAGACAATAATGATACTGTATACATCACAAGTTCAGGGCAATATTTGAAAGACTATTTCAGCTAGTTCCAAAGCAAAGATATTTACTTTCATCTGCAAAGTCTGCAGAAAATTGCCAGCCATTATGAGGCAGAGCAACCATTTTGAGTAGGGATGGAGAGAAATCTGTCACAAGATTAAGGCTGTAGTAAAATCATAGCACATCAAAGATGACCTGAAATGAGCTCTGCACAAAGAAAAGTCTTTCCTGTAGTGATGGCATGCTTCCACTGAAATGTTAGAAGATCTTTTCCTAGTTCTGTCCTAAGAGTGGTTTATAAAATGGAACGAATAACCTGACTTTTATGATAACTTTGCATCTGTTTTGCCATACACTAAACAGGAAGATGCATAATAAGATCACATGGGCATGATAAAAATAATATTTAAAAGCCAGAAGACCAATTACAGCTGAACCAATTACAGCTGAACCAATTAAAATTTTTGTGTGTCATTAGTGTGAAATATTTTTGATATAAAAGTATAATAATAGAAATTAATCAAACTATGAGGCAAGCAATTGTATAGCTATGGTCATTCTAATATACTGCCTTGTGGGGAAAAGTGTTACTTTTAAGCCCATGTAAATAATGATATTTTTAAACTGTCAGATATGCAACATCTTATATAACTTTTAAAACTATCTAGAAAATTATCTACAATTTAGGGGATATCAATTAAGAGGATATTAAATAGCAGATTTGTTTATTCCTTTTTTCCCCTTTCTTTTGAGGATCCAAAATACATAAATTCTGGAGCCAAATAGATACATACAACCCAGATCAAGTTCCAGATGACACAGTGTTGACTACGTGAACTATTTTTATATATTCTTCAAAAATTCAGCAGGTTTACACAATACAAATGTCTGGTATAAAATGTATTGTTTCTTTTCTTACTGCTAAATACTTCATAGGCTTTCCAGGGATCCCAGTCTGTGTATAAATATAATAACATTTCAAAGGTGTCTGAACCTACAAATAGGTGGTACTTTTTTATTTTGGTTTTTAACTTTTTGTTAATTTAGAGTTAGAAATTAATTCATATTTAGCCACCAATGGAGACAAATGGAAAAACAGTAAGACCTTCTAGGCATGAAAATATATGTTTTTATTTAAATATATGTCTGTACGGTTACACTGTGTTTGCGTGTTCTCTGGAGAGATAAGATTACTGAGAACACTTCAACAGCTGTTTTGAAATAAGAGGCTTTTCCTACAAAATGGCTAGTCAAACACTGGGGTGCTACTTTTCTTGGAGAGTTTTGTAGTATTTTTCAGCTGAGAGGCTAGAACAGTCAGAATGTTAGAGACACGGAAGAGCTGGAACTTGTCTTGGAACAAAATGTTCAGAAGAAATGCAAAAAACTACCAGCATTAAACTTCGGTAAAGCACAGAAGAAATGTGATCAAAAGACAAAGGGCTACAGAATTTGTGGCATAACTTTTTGGGCTTCAATTTAAGAAACTAAAAGCTCATAATTTTCTAACAATTCATACTGACATAAGTATATGTTTTCCTTAAATAATTTATAGTGTATTTGGTTCTCAATTTCCTCTGAAGAAAGACTGGCAGCAACAAAAGAAATAACATGTACTTAATATGCTAAATTATTATCAAATTTGCTCTGATTCAGTGGTTGTAGGAGAGAAGAAATAGAATAAATCTGTGTTAAGAGCAGATGCTGTATTTTAGTTATCCATGCTGAAAGATTCCAATCCAAATAAAGAATTATTTGCCAGTGAGAGTTGTGAAATCAAGATTCCTAAACAGCATTTGAGTGAGAACCAAGACAAGAGTTGGTGTTTGTGTTTTCCATGAGCCATCTGTGAAAATAATTTGGCTCTAAGAACTTACTGATTTTCTGCAGACTTCTGGGTTTTGTTTTCATTTCTTTTCCATAGAACAAAGCAGAACAATAAATATCTAGTAAATTTCTCAGCTACCTGTTTTTACTTTCTCTTTTCTTCCCAATACTCTTTCAAGTAGGCTTCCCAGTGTTGTACTCTATAAATTTTTTCCTTTTTATTTCCCAGTAGCCTGGCAGTTACAGGAATCTTGAGAGTCAGGGCTAAGCAATAGCTCTGTGTATATTTTAGACTTTGCAATTAAACTCTACTTTGCCGAATGTCTACCTGTACCTACAAAATGCTATTTAGGAATCTCATTATCACAGTTTAGACCATTAAATAATAATGTCTCTCCTTCTGTATCCCTAGCACAATTTATTCCTTTTTTTTTAAAAAAAAAGCTTTCTTCACACTTTGTCCCTTGATTTTATTACTTAGTTAGTAATAGCATCATTAGATTTAATTTCACTTTTGAAATAAAGTGCGTAAGTTTCTAAGGGTCATAAAAATAGAAAGAAAAAAAAACCCCAGCAACAAAGAACCCCAAACAGACAGTGATTAGAGGACAGCACAGGCTGTGACCTTTATATCAAATAATATTTCTTCTCCTTCATAGAGAAGGGCAAATACTGAGAAATCTTCTGCATCATTTTTTTATGAAATTATTGACTTATCATTGCACTATGCTCTATGGAACTGGTGCAACATTTCATAAAACCAACTGCACAATGTCTCTGTCTTGGCAGAAAGAAGGTTCAAGACCTTGATGTCAACAAAGTGAGGCTTCTATTCAGTCACAGGTGGTAAATTGAAAATGGTCCCAGAGATGTGCAGTAACTTCCACCAAATTTTGCAAGTTTTTCTTCTGGTATCTATCCTTTCAAAAAGAACTTGAAATAGCAACTACAATAGCTGTCTGAAGAGTAGTTCTCAACTAGTAAGAGGAAGTTGAGCACTTCATCTTTGGAGAAGCTGTTTTTTCTAGAATTTCCCAATTTTCATGATGAGTTATTTATACAGAAATAAATGGTAACCATTTTCATTGCATAATTTGACTATTCCCTCAACATGATAACAGCGTGATAATCCATAAGGAAAGATTTGTGTTAAATCTGTGCAGTACTTTGTACAATTAAGTTCCCTGCTACTATTTAAATCAAAAAAAGGCAAACCAGATAATATCTGAAGCACGAACTAAGTAGAAAATAAAACTACATAAGAACATAAGTTCCTGCAGAATAGCCAAAAAATGGAAAAACCACCCAGGTGCATTGCAGATATTTGCATTTTGTCAAGGTCAATGAGCTCAATTGCAGCCCCAGTGGACAACCAATGTTCTTGCATGTGAGTGCAGGACTTGCATTGATAAGGGAAGCAGAACAACTACAGGACAAGAAAAAAAAACAAATTTCAGTTTAAAATAAAATGACACTGAAACATAGCTGTCATTTATTAAAAAACAATAAGCATACAAATTCACCAAAAAAGCCCACAAAATACAATCTATTACCCCAGTATATAAAAAAGAAATATTGTTATTTTCTTTACATATTAGCAAGCGATAATGTTTGAGTTGAGCTAGGCTGAAACTGTTGATGCCATGAAGAACTTGCAGTGCAATTATTGCAACCTGGGACATTTTCTCCTAAAAAGATGCAAAACATTAACAGGGACAGGAAAGATCCAAACACCTACAATGGCAGACTGTTCCATGAACAGTGTGATTTTGCAGAACTGTCAAATGTTTTTCCATTCCTATGTTTTACGAAAGAGTTAATAGTGGTACTATATTAATTCTAATACCTGCAGTGAGGATCATGATGCAAAGTGGATTTTCTTCTCTTATGAGAAGTTAAAGACACTTATTAATAGAAACAAGCAATGGCTATTGTGTTCTAATATAGTGTTCCATTATCCCTTAATGTTATGCCTCAAAAGCTTATTATTCATGGCTCATTTTTTCCAGTGCTAATAACAGTATATAAATGGCACTGTATTTTCATTAAAAATCTCATAGTTTGGACTCCATTTTATTGGCAATTCATAAGCACTATACATCATAATGCACTGTATGTTTGTGGATATAAACAGTATTGATAGCAGTTCAATTGCAATGAGTGGTTTAATAATTGCCAGCTAATTTGACTTTGAGCAGAAGTTCTTTGTTTTTCAAACTCGATCTGCTTCTAGATCATTAAAGCAATGATAGGCTGCTGCAGAGGGTTTTTTTAGCATCTAATTAAAGATGCTGCTTGAATTATTCATGCATTATGGTCTTTTATGAATAATTTATGCAGAAATTTCATTGGCAAAACTTAATTTTGAACTTCAATAAAACCTTAAACCTTATTACACTCTTCAAGGTCTTTCAAAATAATCCCTACACAACTTTTACAAGCAATTGTTACCAATTAATATTGTAAAATTAAAGCCAGAAAATAAATTTAAGGACTAGACTTTGTTCATTTTAAAAAAAAAAAGTTTGAATAC
This sequence comes from Porphyrio hochstetteri, assembly GCA_020800305.1. Taxonomy (NCBI): domain Eukaryota; kingdom Metazoa; phylum Chordata; class Aves; order Gruiformes; family Rallidae; genus Porphyrio; species Porphyrio hochstetteri. The sequence goes on along the minus strand of CM036938.1, from coordinate 48,696,463 downwards.
CTTTGTTTTTCCTCAAAGTGGAAGAGGAAATTTTGAAGTCAAATCAGAACACAGACTCATAATTCAAATAAGACTGTGGACAGGACAGAGAGGAAGGGAGCATTGAGTTTGATGGAATTGGACATAGACCATGATAAGAATTTTTTTTTGTCATAAATTTCAATCTTCTGAATAAATTTTATCCTAAAATTCAATCTTATTTTGTATAGGGATAGATTTGGGAGACCTGAAAAACACATTATTCTGTATAACTTCAGATAAATTCCAGATCAGTTGTGTCACTGCACTTAGAGTGCTTTGCACAATCTTAGAAAGCAATACAAAAAGTCTACATCTTTTTGTAGAAGGAAACATATGCTCATAGGCAGTAAGGAAAAGTGCTGAGTTCCATGAAATAGATTCCTTATGCTGTGGACAAAGGAGCAGAAAGCAATTTCTTGTCTGTTGAATATATGACAGAGAGAAGCAAATACCAGATAAATATAAACATTCCATGGTGAATCTCAATTTACTTTTGTATTATTCAGGCTGATCATCCCAGCAAAATGTAATGTAGATTTTTTTTTTTCTGGCATCATAGCAACAACCTCCTAAGTGTGAACAAGCTGAGCTGTTGGCAAATTGAACAGCTGTGTGCAACCTAGCACTTAAAAGTTACGTCTTGACTGTTGAAAGTAATATTGCACAAGCAATAGTATCTTGGCTGTCGAAAGTAATACTGCGCAATATGAAAATGGCTTTGAGACTTAGGTATTAAAGCCTGCCTTTCCCATAAATGCTTGTTAAATTGGATGATGACACTATTACACAGATACATTATGCATGCAGTAATCTTTGCAGGAAATAAATATGAGAAGTAGGAACCAATTTTCTGAGAGGGGCTGTCTAAACTGCCCAAGACAGAGCCTGACGAAAGGAATGCTTCTTGAACACAACTTTTATCCCAGTTTTATGCAGGCAAATCACACCACGCACATAGGAATAAAAGAAAGTTCTTCTCACTTTTCTTTGAACAAATAGTTTAGTTTAAGTGTTTTGAGATAAGAAGACATCCTTAAGTCTGAGTTTTAAACAGAAAAAGTGATCCATTTTCTTGGTAAATTGATTAGAAAAGTTTTGCAAAAGTAAAATACTGCATTTCAGCATGAAAAGGCTCTCATATTTATTTCAAGAAACTGCATAATTTTTTAATTTAGATTTTGTTTTAATCATAATACTTGTACAAAATGATAAGAACATCATTTAGATTTGACATTTCATGTTAATTTTTTCCTGGAATTTAAAGTGCCATGTGCTTAGAGAAATCAGCCTTCTAGGTTTTCTAAATGTACAATTTTCATTCTGGGTTTCCTGCTGACTGAATCTCTTGGAAACATATTCAGACAGGAACACCAATACATTCTTCTACAGCTTTGAAGAATTTATGTACCCAGAGATGCAGAATCAAACACACAGCAGATAGCATGAGAATCCATGCATTCCACAACTAATACTTCCCTTGTGCACAGGTACTGAACTTTTGCAAAAATATTCTAACCTCATGAGGAAACAAATACACTTGGAAGCTCTTAAGCATCTTACCCAAAATCCTAGCTGCCTACATAACAGACTGCATAAAAATAAGCTTTATCAGATATAAAGGAAGAAACAAAAAAACCCCTATCCAATGAAGAAAAAAACAAAAAAGAAAAAAAGCCCAAAAAAGTGTAAAAATATTATGTGTATTTTAAGAAATAAATGAAGGTGAACTGCAATCTGATACTGTCAAACAAAGTTTTATCAGATTTTTTATTTAAGTGACTTATGGAGACTTTTCCTGTTTGGTAATATTTTCAAAATATTATTAGTCCATTTCACTCGTGTAAGATGGCGATGCTGAACACAGATCACAGAATCACAGAACCACAGAACATTAGGAGTTGGAAGGGACCTCAAAAAGTCATCTAGTCCAATCCCCCTGCCAGAGCAGGGTCACCTAGACAGGAATACATCCAGGTGGATTTTTAATGTCTCCAGAGAAGGAAACTCCACAACCTCTCTGGGCAGTAGATAAGGAATATCGATCCTGTCCCACACCTGAGATTTTATGTATATAAAAATAGAAGCAATTAAACAGTAGGAATTATTGTCGTTTTGTGTGGCTGCATTCTCATGGAGAAGGGGGGGCTGCAGGGGTAGCTTTTGCAAGAAGCAGCTAGAAGCTCTCTGCCGCCTGAGAGTAAATACTGGCCTACTCAAGGCTGGAGTCATTGCTGACCAAGCCCATCAGCAATGGTTATAGCACCTCTGGGAATCACATTTAAAAGTAAAAAAACCCAAAATACTAGCAGCTGCTTTTTGCCACCAGAGAAGGGAGTGAGAAGATGTGAAAAACAGTGCAGACACCAACGTCAGTGAAGAGGCAGGAGGAGGAGGTGGCCCATGTGCAGAGAGAGATACTCCCCTGCAGCTTGTGGAGAAACCCATGGTGGAGCAGGTGTCCCCCCCACAGCCAATGGAAAAGGCTGAGACCCCAACTGCAGCCCATGGAGAGGCCCCACACTGGAGCAGGTGGAGATGCTGTGACCCGTGTTGACCCATGTCGGAGCAAACCTCTGCTAGCATTTGCAGTCGATGGAGAGAGAGATAGAGAAACAGAGACTCCATGGAGGAGGAGGCTCGTGCAGTCTGGGCTTGAGAGGCATTCTATGATTTATGACTGCCCCCCACAGATGTAAGCCACACTGGGGCAGCTGATGAAGAGATGAAAACAACTCATGAGGAACTGACCAAAACCCCCATTCCCCAATTCCCTGCCTCTCTTAGTGCCACAATATGGGGGGAAGAAGGGAGCAGAATCATGACTAAAGTGAAATCTGCTAAGAGGGGAGGAGTGGGGAGAGGTTCTTAAGATCTGGTTATACTTGTCATTATCCAACTCTGGTGTCACTGTGTGAGTGGTGTAGTGTAATAAATTAGAGAGGTATTTTTTTTTCTTTTATTCTGTGTTGAGTTTGTTTTGTCCATGATGCTAATTGTGGAATGATCTCTCCTTGTCCTTGTCTCGACTCCTAAGCCTCTCAATATATATTTTCTCCCATATCAAACTGAAAAGGGGAGTGATAGAGCCACTTTGGTGGGTGTCTGGCCTCCAGCCAGTGTCAAACCACAACACAATAAAAATGAAAAAGTTCTATTCATTATTTGAATCAAAGCTGACTCATCAGACTATTTTTCTTTCTAAAAATATCAGTCGATTGCATATAGTTACATTCTGAAGGTAGCCTACAATGACAAAACTATCTGTTCTGATTTCAGTTTATAACAAATGAAATATGTCACAAAAGAAACCTCTTTTTGAATAAACACGTTTTATGATATAACTTAGGCTTCACAGTTCATAGAATCATTTAGGTTGAAAAAGACCTTTTAGATCATCAAGTCTAAACATTCTCCTAGCACTGCCAAGTCCACCACTAAACCATCTTGCTAAACACCACATACACACATCTTGTACATACCCCCAGGGGTGGTGAGTCAATTATTTCCCTGGGTAGCCTGTTCCAATGTTTGACAACCCTTTCGGTGGAGTAATTTTTCCTAATATCCAATTGAAACCTCCCCTGGGACAACTTGAGGTCATTTGACTTGTCCTATCACTTGTAACTTGGGAGAAGTGACCAACCCCCACCTCACTACAACCTTCCTTCAGGTAGTTGTAGGCAGTTATAAGGTCTCCCCTCAGACTCCTCTTCTCCAGACTAAGCAAGCTTATTTCTACCAGCCATTCCTCATAAAACTTGTGCCCTAGACCCTTCATCGTTTTCATTGCCTTCCTCTGGACATGCTCCAGCACCTCAATGTCCTTCTTGTAGTGAGAGTCCCAAAACGCAGCACAGCACTTGAGGAACAGCCTCATTAGAACCAATACAGGGTGATGATCTTTTCCCTAGTCCTGTCAGCCACACTATTTCTGACACAAGTAAGGATGCTGTTGGCCTTCTTGGCCACCTGAGCACACCGATGGTTCATATTCAGCTAGCTGTTGACCAACTCCCCTAGGTTTTTTTCCACTGAACAATTTTCCAGTCACTCCTCCCCAAGCCTGGGGTGTTTTATGGTGTTATTGCGACTCAAGAGTAGGACCTGAAACTTTATAAAATTCAGAAGTTTGAAAGTTCACTTTCATGACACTTGATGTAGCATCCCATAAAAAGCAGCAATGGTTTCATAAGAGTTATACAATTATTTTTTCAGTGTTTCACAATTACAGCTTTTCCATAAAAGGAAGAAACAGTGAAGAAATATTTTTCAGTCTTTCAGATGTTTTTTGATACCTGGAGGGAGTGAAATTTGCTATAATATATGAAAACAATTAAAGTATCAAATTCAAGGTGTATATTGCATTAAAATTTATACCAGTAGGCTTTTTAGAAAGCAAACATGTTACTAATTAAACATGTTACTGATGAAAAAAAAAGAAAACTACATCAATATATAATCTTAATTTCTATCATGTGGTACTTTATCCTTAAACTATTTTAGGGGTAACACTTAGAGATTAATTATATGATCACACAATATCTAGTTTATGTCATAGAAAGCTATGTATAAAGACATAAATATAAATCACATGGATTACCGTATGATTAGGTTCATAACACTGAATCCCCAAATTGCTGGCTGACTGCTACTGCTACATGATATGCTGCTTCCATTAATGATTTTTTTTTCTTTTTTTCCAATGGACATCTTGTATCATATAACTTCTATTATTAATCATTTATTATCCTAAGATACTTCTATTACATGTTTCAGGGTATCTTGACTGACAGATTGTCAGATAAATCCTGAAAGGGACTAAATAATTTCTGTGAATGGTTACTGTGCCTAGGAAAGGGAAGCAGGAAGGAAAAAGTCTTAGTAGAATGCAGAAGGGCTAGGAAGCAGAATACTGCATATTACATAGGATTTTTTAAATAAATTTGAAAAAACATCACTTGAGTGGGAGCAGGCTCTATGTGGTGGATGTCTAAGCCTTCTATGGCCTGAATGGCAAAAGTTATTTCGACATGTCCTTTGGCTCAATACTGAAGAGAAGTCATGACCCATGTGTTATACTCTTATCAATATAAAAAGCTGTCAAGTTACTTTGATAAGAAAGACAAAAAATGCATGAATCCCGTAATACAGATTTATTTCTTTTTACAAAGAATGAAGATTATTTTCCTTTTATTTAAAGGAAATAAAAGGACTATCTCTATATTATTCACAATATAAATATCTGTATAGTTGTACTGGAAATAATAGATAACTATAATTTTCCTTCTTGTGTAATCCTTTAAGGTTTTTTACTATTTAAAATAATTTGCTAAATTAGATAAAATTATTTGAATAATATTTGAAATTCTGGTCTTAAAAATTTGGACTTAAATAACCTTTTCTTTACTCCACACTTCAAAATTTAGCATTACTGAGCAATTTGTCGTGACTGCTTAACACACTAAGCCCTTCAGGACAAAAGATACAGATCTGTCTTCTTCTTACCTACATAATACTGTCATTGTCTTCTTTAATACTTTAATACTGTGACATTTAGTATTAACAAAATGCATACGTTAATATACTACTCTAGAGAAAAATCTTCCTCAAAGTAAGACTTTTCTTGCTAACAACAAAAAGTACTTCAATGCATGACAAGTTCTGTCTGCTTTAACTAGATCAGTTATACTGCAAATTAGAACCCAAGAAAACTTGGTATAATAGGTCTCAGTTTTACAAATTATTATTGAAAAATGTGTGCTGTGTCAAGTTATAGAAAGAATATTGTTAGCATTAGTTTTATTGAGTAAGTCAGAGCCATTTCTGCTACGGAAAAAATCAAGTAACATTGAACCAATTTTAGTGGAAATTTCAGCAAATTAAATACTGCTTCAGTTATGGATGGTCAATAATTTTGAACCTACATTTTCAGTGTAGATTTTTGTTATGTCTGTAAGATTACAAACTTGGGTTCATTTAAAGAGAACATGGTCAATAGTAGTCTTTTTTTTTTTTTTTTATTATTTATTAAATGTAGTCATGCTGTGGTTGTTTGACCCTGGATGGAGGCCTGATACCCACTAAAGTCATTAGAAAATACATAGAGGCTTAGGAGTCAAGACAATGACAGGGAGAGATCATTCAGCAATTAAAGTCATGGGCAAAACAGCCTCACACAGAATAAAAAATAAAGTGTGTAACTAACCCACACGCACACGTTATGCACACACACATTGAAAACAGTAAAGGATAATGAGAAGGAAACCCAAATATTAAAAAAACTCCCCCCACCCTGTCTTCTCAACTTTATTAATGATTTCTCTCTGTTTCTCCCCCTCAGGTGTCACAGGGGAGACAGACAATAGCAGCTTGGTTCCTGTTGTTCCTTACAAGTTGTTTTCCTTCTGTGTGTGTGTGTGGAGGCATTCCTCACACCCTTCATCTATGCCAGTATGGTGTCACACCCATGGGAGACAGACCTCCACAAACTTCTCAAACATGAGTCCTTTTCCACAGCTTTGTCCCTCTATGGAGTCACAAGTACCCCCAGAAAGTGTGCTCTGCTATGGGTCTCTCTTCTGTGTCTACCTCTCTCCATGGGCTGCAGGTTCTGACAGGAGCTTGCTCCAATGCGTGTCACAGTGTCTCCTATGTCTCCACCTGCTCCAGCTTTGGGTCCTTTTTGGGCTATAGATGGGACCTCTGCTTCCCGTCATCTTCCATGGACCACAAGGGGACAACCTCCTCCACCATGGTCTTCTCCATGGGCTGCAAGGGAATCTCCAGTGCCTGGAACACCTTCCCACCCGCTTCACTGACATTGGTGTCTGCAGAGTTTCTTACATCTTCTCATTCCCTTCTCTGTTTGTATTTTTTTCCCTCTTAAATATGATTCACAAAGGCTGTATGACCATTGCTGATGGGGTCAGCCTTGGTCAACGATGTGTCTGGCCTTGAGCCCAGCTGGTGTTTACTCTTGGGCCTACAGAAAGCTTCTGGCTACTTCTTGCAGAAGCCATCCCTGCAGCCCTGCTCCTCCACCAGAACCTCATCACGCAAAACCATACAGGTACCTAACAATGAAAGGAACTTTCCATTCTTTTACTCAATTATCTATAGAAAATATTGGTTTGTCTGGAAACCATATAATTTATACTTAGAAATTATTATTTTCCTGTATATTCTGGAATTCCAACAGTTGTTCAGTTCCAGACAATTCGTAATTTCAGATGTATATGTATTGTCAAACATTTTATGTCTTATTGAAGTTTAGAAAATATTGTAGTTAAATTTTATGGAGAACTGTATACCTATAGTTAGTGTTCTCTCCTGCAGAGAAGCTGAACTTGATCTTTCTCATAAACTTGCTTACATAGATTTATGAAAGAAGTAAAACTCAGAATTTGCTCCCCCTCCTCCCAAAAGCTCCCCCTCAATCTGTACATGGGGCATCGTTAGGCTTGTAAGAACTGTCTGGCTCAACGCATTAATTAATTCTGAAAGATTTCCATTGTCATTCGGATGGATTTTTTTACTATGTGATGAATGTCCTGGTGAGTTTAGACATGTTTGTGAAAACTTAATAGATTCCTTTAGACCAATTATAAAAATGTGCATATATGAATATAAATGACAGTTGGTGGTACCTATATGAGACCTAATTTTTCAGTAAATGGCTTAAGATCCTAAGTTGGAAGCTGATGAATTTTGATAGTAAAATATCATTGGTTTGGGTTTGGAATTTAAATAAGATTTTCAACATTCTGCACAATACAGCTCAAGCTTTAAAGCAATATAATAGAATAGTCAATTATTTTTATTTTATTGCATAACAGACAACCGTAGCTTGTCAACAAAAATTGCATTATTTTGTAATTACTTTTTTTCACCTTCAGTGCTCTGTTTCTATTAGTCTTATGTATTTTTTGTAGTCCAAGATTATTTACTGGGATGTACATATTGAAGCTAGAAAGACAACATTTTAAGATGCATATATATATGCATATACACATATTATAGTTATGATAATAAAAAAATGTTCTAAGCTTTACTATTTCATTATGGGAAAATTGCTTTGGATATCAAAAGTTCTTTCATGAATCATATGCTCTACAGTACATAGATTTGCTTACACAAGATGTGTGAATTCATAAAAGATCTTGTTAGAGAAAAATCTTACTGTGTAAAATCCTAATGAATAAAACTACCGTAAAAATTACTATATTGCATTTCACATGAAATAATTTTTGTGAATTAGCCATACTGAAATAATTTAGGCTGGAGTCAAAACAATCTGTTAAGTCATCATTAAAGCCTTCATTGAACAATGAAAAAAAAATCATTAAAAAGTGAAGGTTAAAGGTGAAATGTTTTCCCAGCTTATTCTGTTAACTCTGTCTCTACTTATTTCTCCAAAACCTGGGTTTGCTCTCAGTTTGGTTTTAAAAAAGAAAAAAAAGAAAAAAGAAAAAAGAAAAAAGAAGAAAGATTAAAGAAGAGAGCATTTTCACTGGGGGCTCTTTTGTTCGCATTACACTGACAAGGAGTCCAATTTTCAAATTGAGTGTTTCAAAAGAAAATCATAAGCTCACATTTAGCTACTTAAATCTATATTTAAGCTTACAGCTGTCTGCTTCTGTGTATGTTTGAGTTTCCAAGTTCATTATCTGTATGTCCTGTTAAATATCTCATTTTTGGCGATTTAAGCAGATGGTAATAGCTACTTCTGGGGATATGAGACAGAATGGAAGATAAAGTCCACATTCAGAATTACAATGAGCAAGTAAAGCTACTTTGTTTTCTCCAGGAATTTTTAAGCTTTGTAAGAAACTTTCTAGGATGTTATAATCTTCATTATTATTTTAGAAATTAAAATATTACTAACCTTAAAAAACTGTACATTCACATGCAGATTATAAAAGAAAGCAAATTGATTTAGTAATGTTCTAAAGTAGGGAAATAAGTGTTCCATTTTGATGAAAAGATGCTTTTAAGAGTATTCCAAAAGAGACTAGTACCCCTTTTATAAAATGATCCTTAAGCATACCTCATAGTCAAAACATTGCTAATAAATTTCCCTTTAAAAAAGTAACAAAAGAAAAAATAGTGGCAAATTATTTCATTTCTGAAGGAAAAGTCTTCCTTCCTGACTGTTTATCTCTGTACTATCACACATGCACCAAAATTTTACATTCAAAGATTTATTAATAATATGATGACCAGTATCCAAACAACAAAAAACCAAAACACAGCACACTGTGGTTTTCATTTTTACATTCTAGTATTCACTAGAATTGTCTTTAAAACAGATTCATGATTTTCTGTGACATCACTTGAAACAATTTAAGGAAGACAACAATAAGTCAGTGAAGATTACAAAGTTACTGTATAAAGCAGATATCCATTTCTTGGCTTCCATGACAAATCCTCCCATCCCTCTGATCTTAAGTCTGTTCACTTCAAATAAAGGAGCACCCCCCCTATTAAAATTTAAGTGACTGTTAATACTTATAGGCTCCTTCTCTCCATATCAGTAAGAAGGTTTTGTATTACTTGTAAGAATATATTCCTGTGAGCAACATATCTACAAGGACTGTTAAATAGTGTTTTCTCCAGGAAAAAACTGTAGAAAATGGGATAGGGAAGATGTAGATTTGTGGCTCTGTCCTTATTTGCTGCAGACCATACACCTTGATCAGTGCACATTAACCACAGTGGCATTGCACTCTTTGTAGGACAATTTTGGTCAGGGAGTAGATGGAGTGATAAAAAAGACTGGGACAAAAAAAGACTTACTACTGCCATGACAAGAACAGTTCTGAAGCTTCTTAATGAAAACTTAATGCATGAGTTACCTTCCCTTCTTTCCCTAACCAGTGCATTAAAACACCTAATCCAAAGCTATAGAAAGGTTGAGAAGGTGGTTCTATAAGCTTTTTAATTGCATGAATATTTATCCAGGTTATACATATATTATAACCACACTCTGGGGATTGCTACAAGGTACAATATCAGCAGTAACTACTACGCTTCTCAACAATGCCGGTCCCATTTGCAGCATCCAATGTTAGGTCTAACTTTTAGAGGGAAATATTAAACATGGTTCTACCGGTGTGTGGTGTGGTGACAATTACAAAGTATCACAATTCTAATTCATTTGTATAACACTTAACACCAGGACTAGATGTCAACACTACTGCTGTTACGACTAATTCATCAGACTGGTTTCTTAGATTATTTTAAACTTGATTACAGAAGTGTGTAAAGTATATTACATATTTGCAGAAAAACCTATAAAACATGTAGTTATTTATTGTTTAACTGTGGAATGATAAGGAAAGTTAGGAAATTCCACTTGCCTGTAGGAAGAGGTGGAAAACTGAAGTACTCCTCTGTTCTTGAGTTTGATGCACACATGCAATAATCAATTATTTAAATTTCATGCAGATGTCAAAACAGGCTCTTATACTTTTCTATTGTGGCTTCAGAGTCCTGCTTGTGTCTTTCTATTTCCTTTTTAATTCATTCTTTTGAAGAAAAGTAATATTTTTCTAACGTTGAAAGTGGAATTCTTTCACCTTTAAGATAAAAATCCCCAAAGTTAGTTTTATTGGTTAACCACATTGTGAAATGAGAGCTGATTTCTTCTTAAATTAGAGAAAAAAAGTCCACAATCTTCCAGATGAACACGTTAAAAAAAAAAAAGGTGTGATTTGCCACTCCTACAAACTCCTATGTTTTCCATAATCCATTTAAAAATAATAATAAAAGTTAAAATGAGCTGCTAAAATGCTACTAGCAAGGTTAAGGCTGTAGAGCTAAACTTCCAGCAAGCTGGCAATGTGCAGCAATATGGATTGCTGTCCCCACATCTGTCATATTTCCAGTTATCACCTCATATTTTTAATTAGGGGAAACAAATTTTGTAACAGCATATATTCTAGGTAGCTTTCAATGACAGTCATTTTGAATTAGTTTTTTCTTATCACAGAAAAATTTTGACCAGCTATGATTACAGTATATTTTTTTTTCCTCTTTTACTTCTTCCTTATATCTGTTCTCCCATTTTCTAAGAGTATGTTCACAGGCATATTGCCTAACTCAGCCTTTTCTGAAATAGAATTCCATTTTTAAGATAAATCTTATTTTACAGTTTCAAGTAAATCTAATCATTTTGACCATAAGAAAAAATTCCACTCCTCTCACCTCAAAGACTGACAATCACAATTATTAAGATACACTCACAAATTATGGTCTAATACCTAAATTTGGTAACTAGGTAACAATTCACTATAGGTTAAAATTTGCATTTTTGAAGTTTATATGCAAGGAAAACTACTGTTAGGTAGGATATATTTCATCTAAACCCAATCACACTGTTTTGTCAGACTCATTAAGCTGTACATTATTAAGGCTGCAGCTATTTATGCTTACCTGGCAACTTTTTCAATGTGCCTGCATTTAAGGAGAAGAGAAAAAAAAAGAGTAAAAAAAAAAAGAAAAGCAGCCACATACTATGCAATTTAAACAAGAAGCTATAAAAATTATATGAACATAATACTAAAAAGCTGGGACATTTAAAAACGTTATTAGGCACCCTGTTCTTAATGGTAAAAGTCTCCTAGAATCATAACTTGTTTTGATACATCTCCAAGAGGATCACTGTAGTGAGAGAAAGAGCTGACTTTCATTACCATCAAGAATTTCACTGTGCTAAACACCAGCTATTTCTAATGTACTTGAAAAAACTTGAAATTTCTAACATACAGGAAAACCCCTATGAGAGTGACGAAAAAAACCACCAACACTTTTCCTACTATTCTCTGAGTGTGTGGTAAAGGAAATCAATTGCACCTTGTATGTTTGCTCTGTCCTACAAAGAGCACATTTATCAACACCATTGTCTGACAATTTTCTTAAAATATCAGTAATATGTATTTTTTTTACCTAATGGCTATGCACCACAATAAATTATATGCTAAATGTTTTTGTTTGTTCCAACTGATCACAAAGATCATAATGCACATCTCTTTTTCCCACATAAAGAATAAACTTAATTTATGAACCTACATTTTTACTTGTAAGGAATCAAATCTGTCAATGTGTCATGATAATTGAAAGGTGTGTTAGTCTATCTCAGAAAAACGTTTCACCAGTACAGATTTGCATGAACATTCCACAGTTTCAGACAACCCCTGGGAAGTTAGGAGAAGTGTACAGCATCAAGGATGAGAAGACAACATACCCCTCACAAATTAGGTATATATAATGCACAAGATACACCCTAAATAAAGGGAAAATATAACTAAATAAACTATAACTAAATAAAGGGAAGCTATAAATAAAACTATAATTGAAACACAATTAATCAGAAAGATGTATGAAAGCATTGGGAATACTAACCCATCTCCACTGAAGAATTGTTACATATATTAAAATATTTATTAATAGATTAATACAAATACATAATATAAAATAGATATTAAAAATGTTGCATATATTAAAATATATCGTTCCCCTTTATAAAGCTAATAAATTCTTCTTTGTGGTTCAGACATTTTAAAGGGTAGAACATCAGCTGCCAAGGTTTTTAAGTTAGATGCAAGATTCCACATAATATTGAGTTCCTTCAGATCTGGTTACATTTCTACCCCTAAATGTGGTTAGGTATATGAGCCTAAGAGATTTCTAGACTTTCTGCATAACTTTCCGCATTATTCATGAAATGCAGCTACACATTCTAAAACTTATTCCTTGTGTCTCTTTAACTGCTAACTATTGTAAGGTAAAAATACAGTAGCACATAGCACAGAATTTATCAGTCTTCTTGCCAGGAATGATAGGGTTCTGAACTTCATGAATGTCAAAATTTCACCAGGTTAAAAATCATTTATGCTTTCACAGAATTAAAGAATCACAGAATCAAAAAATATCAGGGATTGGAAGGCAGCTTGAAAGATTGTCTAGTCCAACCCCTTGCCAGAGCAGGATCACCAAGACTAAATCACACTAAATTTTAACTTATGTTCACATGGAACCTCCTATGCTCCAGCTTGCACCCATTGCCCCTTGTCCTATCATTGAACATCATTGAGAAGAAACTGGCTCTGTCCTCCTCACACCCTTTACATATTTATAAACATTAATGAGGTCATCCCTCATTTTCCTCCAAACTAAAAGGACCCAGCTCCCTTAGCCTTTCCTCATAAGTAAGATGTTCCACTCCCCTACTCCTCTTGGTGGCCCTGCGCTGGACTCTTTCAAGTAGTTTCCTGTCCTTCTTGAACTGAGGGGCCCAGAACTGGACCCAATATTCCAGGTGCGGTCTCACCAGGGCAGAGTAGAGGGGGAGAAGGACCTCTCTTGACCTACTAACCACACACTTTCTAATACACCCCAGGATGCCATTTGCCTTCTTAGCTATAAAGGCACATTGCTGGCTCATGGTCATCCCGCTGTTCACCAGGACACCCCAGTTGCTTTCCCTTGTGCTGGTCTCCAACAGGCCAGTCCCCAATCTATACTGGTACCTGGGGTTCTTCTGCCTGTCACAATCCACAAACAGATAGACTACTTTGGCAAAGGTTAAACCCCCTTGTGTTCCTTTCAACCTCAGATCACTCTGGATGGCTGGGGGCAGTGGAGTTCAACCCCTGAGTGAAGTCCAATTTGGTGTTTTATTGTGACCACATCTTCGCAATTCTAGGGAACAGAATTAAGACTCAAAACGGAGTCAAGTGTCAAGTATCTTTGTTTGCCTCACAACAAGCATGAAAGAGAAGGGGGGAAGAAAGGGAAAAAGAGTGAAAAAGAGAGGGAGAGAGAGGAGGAGAGAGAGAAAGAGAGCAATAGCTACCACCACAGATCTGTGGCATCCTGTTAGTCCAATGTCTTCAGGTCTGGTGGATCAATGTTCCTCCTCGTAGTTCTTCCTCATAACTCTTCTTCGTAGCTCTTCTTTTTACAGTGTTATCTCATTACATTGTCAGTAAGTCCTTGGCATAGCCACACTTTCCACCTAGTGGTGGGATGCATACCCAGTACAGCCTCCAGAGGGTCCTCAACAGTTCAAGAGGATCCAAGCCCCCTCAAGAAGGTCTAAGCCCCCTCCATCCACTTTGTCCTTTAGTTGATTCTGGGCCTGGGTGTATAACAGAGAACTTGGGCTAGTCTTTGAGATATCTGCTCCTGATGGGTGAAATTCAGTGCAATTCAGTTTCTTGTGTGGTGATGAAGTACAGCAATTACTAGGGTGATTGAGACAGACAAAAGAGAGGGGAGTATGGTGAAGAAAAAGAGAGGTATGGTGCTGCCAGCAATTGTTAAAGCATATTGAGAGAGAAAAGAAAGAGAGGGGGATATGGTTCTGCTGGCAACTATTAAGGCATATCTGTAGTCCCTTACACTTCCCCAAATGCAAGACTATACACTTGTCCTTGGTGTGTTTCATTAAATTTCTCCTCACCCAACTCTCCAGCCTGTCCAGATCTTGCTGGATCGCAGCAAGATAGTTAAAATGTACCCCTGTATCTCAAGCAGTTAGCTGTTATTTGGAATGTTTGATATTTCTGTGAGGAGAAGAAAAATTATGTTTCGGGCATCCCTTCTTGTTTATTCTTTTCCTCAAAGGAGAATAAAACAAAGCACAGAAAGAATTTTTTCTGTTCACAGTTGCCAGACCCCTTTTCTTTTTGTTGTTGTCCTTGCATGTGTCTCTGTGTGTCAAGAAATTTACCTTGCCATCTCATCAGCTGCTAATGCCTCTTTTGTTTTCACATTATCTATCTTTGTTCAATTCTGCCTTCTCAGGCTCTCAAATGCTACCAATTCCATGAGGTTAATACACAGTTCTCTACATTTGTATTCAGCCTGAAATGCGTTCAGCCCCTAGATGCAGAGAGTTTAACTTCTGACCTGTCTTGTATTTGCTAGTTTCACACACTGGCTGTTAATATTTTGACCATTTCATTCCAGTAAAGTATTCATCTGCTTCTAGTGTTTATTCTGAAAGACGATTGGAGTAATTAATTCCTTACTTACAACACCACCATTCGAATAAGTTATTTCTTTTCATCAGTTGTAACCAATGACTTCTGACATTGCACCACCTTTACAGTTACATTATTTTAATTAAAGTAATTGATTATAAAGCCCATTAGAAGTGGTCAAGTGTTTAACGTTCTATGCAAAAAAAGGCTAGATAGTTCTACATATTAATTACTATTTCTGTGATAGGACCTCTTTCACAATATCATCTAATTTTCATAGGATTAACTTATTTTTTCTTCATTAAAAGTGAACAATACCAAAAAACCTCACATATTAGGATGATATTTTCATATTTGCCCAGCTAAAATTACAAGCAAATAAATTATTTGTAATTTAAATCATTTTGTACATATGTATATATTGTAACTCATATATGTCATATATTAGTTCTTTAGATTGGTGATCTAGAAATGACAAGTTTTTGCTGGTTTATTCTTATTCATAATTTTCACAACACTCATGTAAGGATGTCCTGACAGTACTGAATTTTACTGGGTTGGAGTTAATTTTCTTCACAGCATCCCACATGCTCTGTTTTGGTTCTGTGACCAAAGCAGTGGTGGTTACAAACCAATGTTTTAGCAGCTGTTGAACACTGCTTGCACACCCTTTGCAGTACCTCATGCTGCCCCTCAGTTTTTAGACTGGGAATGGACAAGAGATTAGATCCACATAACATCATGCTGAGCAAGAAGACTGGAGGCAGTTATTCCAAACGAATTATTCCTTGCAAACTGGCTGTGGGATCAGTCTTCTGGTGGGAGCAGAGGAGTGATTACCAATGCATCACTTCTTCCTCCCCCACCCCCCAGAATTCTTCTTCATTTATAAACTTTCTTCATCTCATTCCATGAGTTTTTCTCACTTTTAACTTTCCAATTCTTTCACCACATCCTGCTGCAGAGGAGTGAGTGGGTGACTGGTTGGAGGTTTAGCTGGGGTCTACCCACCAAATATGATTAGTACATCAAGTAGAAGTCACTGAGGTGAAATTCTTTCTTAGTATTTTACATATTTTTCTAAATATTAATATGGAAGAAAAATGCCAAAAGCAAAAAATCTCCAATCACTTTTGTCCTGTTTCTCCTCATAACATAGAGTATTATTGACCTCCCTCTAGTTTATATTTCCAATATTCTCCAATACTTTCTGAAAAACAATGCATGCTGAACGAAAAAAGAGATAATTCAGCAAATGTACTTGTGACACTTTATTTTATTTTATTTTATTATTTTATTTTATTTTATTATTTTTTTCTTGCCCAGAGCAGCACCAAAAACTGGGAAGAGGTAGCACAGGAGGCCTTATTACTAGTATTCACCATAACTACTCAACTCAGAAATACTAGAACATTACTAAGAGTTGGACCAAGAATCAGCAAAGTTCATGTGTAAGTGACATTGACATTCATGAGATATTTATGAAACTAAAGTGTTCCTAGTATTTATTTTCACTATTGTGTTTATTTTCACTGTGAAGCGAGGATGAACTTTTGATGGGTTTTTTATGTTTGATTTTTTGCTAAAATAATTTTTTAGTGTCTACAGCAGACATCCTTAAAAGTAAAGTGAACAGAGAACAGAGCAATCCTCACAAGATTGTTTTAATGGATGAGTATTGTCTGCTTTGTAGAGACGGTTCACATAATCACAAAATCACTAGATTGGAAAAGACCTTTGAGGTCATCAGGTGAAACCATACCTGTCCTCTACTAAGCCATATCCCTGAGCACCTCATCTACCCATCTTTTAAATACCTCCAGGCATGGTGATTCAATCGCCTCCCTGGGCAGCCTGTTCCAATGCCTGACAACCCTTTCAGTGAAGAATTTTTTCGTAATGTCTAATCTGAACCTGCCTTGGTGCATCTTGACGCCATTCCCTCTTATTCTATCACCTGTCACTTGGCTGAAGAGACCAACATCCATCTCTCTACAACCTCTTTTCAGAGCATTGTAGGCAGTAATAAGGTGTCCCTTCCTTTTCTCCAGACTAAACAACCCCAGTTGCCTCAGACACTTTTCATAAGATTTGTTCTCCAGCCCTTTCACCGGCTTCACTGACCTATGAACACGCTCCAGAACCAATACAGAGTACAGGGGCAAAATCACTTCCCTGAACCTGCTGGCCACACTGTTTCTGGTACAAAGCAAGATGCCATTTGCCTTCTTGGCCATCTGAGCACACTGCAGGCTCATATTCAGTCGGCAGTCAACTAACACCCCCAGGTTCTTCCCTCCCAGAAGGTTTTCCAGCCACTCTTCCCCAATTCTCTGGCACTGCACAGGGTTGTTATGTGCCAAGTGTAAGACTCTGCACTTGGCCTTGTTAAACTTCAGCCCATTGATCCAGCCTGTTCAGATCCCTTTGAAGAACCTCCCTACCCTCAAGCAGATTGACACTTGGTATATGATTAAGTATGAAATGAAGTTTTGATGCTTACATACCCCATGGTTTATCACCAGTCAATGGCTTCAGGTCTATATAATCTTCAGTATGCTGCTCTTCAGGTTGAAACTAGCTTGTCAACAATAATTCAGTACAGTATTAAATGTAAGTAGGGAAGAAGAAAGATTTTTAAATATATTATGTCTTGAGCAGGGAAATATTCTCTCTGTTGGTGGAAGAAAATGCATGTATAACTTAAACCTGGCTACTTCATGTTTGAATCCAGAGATAAGTCTTCCTATGGATTTTTGTGGACCACAAATTACTTGCATGGAATACTAAATTGTGCAGTAGATACTTGAGATTACATGAACTGCTTTTTGGAAATGTCACCCTGTTTATAGGTGAAAATCTACTTGAGAAGTGGATTTGGTGGACTTACCTCTCTGTTTACTAAGTGGCCAGAAAAAAGAAAAAAAAAAAAGTGTGGGCAAAGAAATACTTGAGGATCATCAGATTTAAGTAAAATGTGAAGTATTGTAAGTCCTCTGCCTGCCCTGCCCAAAGCCCTTTCCTTTTTTTACTTTAATGTATAAAGCAAACACAGACACATAATTAAGATTTAAGATTTTAAAGTCAGTTTTCAAACATGACCTAAATCAAATTGTTCACTCCCCAAAAAGCAGTATCACCACCTAACCTTTTAAGAAATTTTCAGAGAGCTATCTCAATAACCTCAGCTGCAATAGATATTCCATGCAACATGTATCATTGTAAGTCCAGTAAAATCATGACTATTTTATTTTACTGTATCTGTACATTTCACATTACATAAAGTTTAACATTGTGTTATTGTGTGAGAAAAGAATTCTGCTTCTAAGGCAGCAGATTGCACACATCACTGAGACACTGAAATTTAAGAGATAAGGGAGGGGTTTATATTTATTTTACAGCTTTGAGCAATTGGTTTGAGACATCTTGCAACATATGACACTGCACATTGACTATCTGAGAAGTTCAGCTGTACAAACCCAAAATCAATCTAACCAAACACTGTTACTAAAATATATTCAGTGTTGAGTAATAGAATCAGCACAGTGAAAAGTCACTGAAAGGCCAACATCATCCACAAAAAAAGGAGAATGCTGAATATAATCCCTAGCTGGTAAAGATCACATTCAAGAAGTGAAATAAGAATGACTGTGCACTTGAACTTCTTCAGCCTACCAACAAGAATTTCAAGACTTTAATAATGTGTATGATACCTATATAAAGTTTGTGTAGTATGAGCATGTAAAGTTTATGTGTACAAAAATACATAAATAATTGTAATACAAAAGTACATACATATAATGATATACTCTCAAGAGAAATTGGAGAGAAAATTACACAGCATTGAATTTTCCTCAATAATATATACTCAGACAACCTTAGATGCCTTCAGCAAAAGGCAAAAAAATCCCTGTCATACTCCTTTGTCTAAATATAGGATGCATTACCAGAATTTTTCACCTATGGGTCTCTTTTGAAGATTCAAACATCGTGCTTTATTTAATGATTTAGTATATACGCTGCTTCCTTTACATTTAAGTAACCATCAATTTTCATAATATCTTCATATCTCTAATGTGGGAGAGATCATTAAAGGTGTCAAGATTGGAGACAGCATGGGCTGCAGCGACCATGCCCTGGTAGAGCATGTGATCTTGACGAATGTGGGCCTACTAAAGAGTGGGATCAGGACCCCAAACTTTAGACGAGCTAACTTTGATCTCTTCCGTGACTTAATAGGAGCTATCCCGTGGGCTACGCTGTTAGAAGGCAAGGGAGCCTGTGAGAGCTGGCTAGTATTTAAAGAGTGCTTCTTCCAAGCTCAGGATCGGTGCATCCCTTTGAGTAAGAAATCGGGAAAGAGAGGGTGGAAAGAGGGTTGGAGCACCTGGGAATGTTGTCAGGGCCTGTAGGGATGTGACTAGGAAGGCTAAAGCCCACCTGGAAATGAAACTGGCAATGGACATAAGGGATAATAAAAAGGGTTTTTTAGGTATATGAATAGTAAGAGAACGACTAGGGATAATGTGGGTCCCTTGTTGAATGAGGTGGGTGTGCTGGTAGCGGGGGATGATGAGAAGGTGGAGATACTGAACGACTTCTTTGCTTCAGTCTTCACTTCAGAGACTCCCCCTTGGGACTCCTGAACACTGGAAGAAAGAGAGTTTGAGAAATGAAGAGCTTCCCTCTGGTTGACTTAGGGGTGGTCCAGGAGCATCTCCAAGGGATCAATGCACACAAATCCATGGGCCCAATTGGGATGCATCCACGTGTGCTGAGGGAGCTGGCGGAAGTGATTGCTGAGCCACTCTCTATCATCTTTGACAGGTCTTGGCAATCAGGAGAGGTGCCTGAAGACTCAAGGATAGCCAACATCACTCCAGTCTTTAAAAAGAAGGAGGATCCAAATAACTACAGGCCAGTCAGCCTCACCTCTGTTCCTGGAAAGGTGATGGAACAGCTTGTTCTAGATGCCATCTCAAAGCAATTGGAAGAAAAGAAGGTCATGAGGAGTAGTCAGCATGGATTCACCAAGGGGAGATCGTGCTGACCAACCTCGTAGCCTTCTATGATGTCATCACTGGCTGGGTAGATGGAGGGAGAGCAGTGGATGTTATCTACCTTGACTTCAGCAAGGCTTTTAATACTGTCTCCCATGACATCCTAATAGAAAAGCTGATAGAGCACGGGATAGATGAGTGAACAGTGAGGTGGGTTGAGAATTGGCTGTTGGACCGAACTCAGAGGCTGGTGATCTAGTGGAGCAGAGTCTGGCTGGAGACATGTGACTAGCAGTGTTACCCAGGGCTTGGTGTTGGGTCCAGTCCTATTTAACATATTCATTGATGACCTTGATGAGGGAATAGCATCCACCCTCAGCAAGTACCCAAAGATAAAAAGCTGGGAGGGGTGGCTGACACGCAGGAACACTGCGCTGCCATCCAGCGAGACCTGGACAGGCTGGAGAGCTGGGCAGGGAGAAACCAGATGAGATTGAACCAAAGCAAGTGTAGAGTCTTGCACCTGGGAAGGAATAAGTGTTGAATCAGTACAGGCTGGGGGATGACCTGTTGGAGAGGAGCTCTGTGGAGAAGAACCTGGGGGTCCAGGCTGGCCATGAGCCAGCAGTGTGCCCTGGTGGCTAAGAGAGCCAATGGGATCCTGGGATGCATCAGGAAGAGTGTGGCCAGCAGGTCAAAGGAGGTGATCCTCCCCCTCTACTCTGCCCTGGTCAGGCCCCACCTGGAGTATTGTGTCCAGTTCTGGGCTCCCTGGTATAAAAGAGACAGAGATCTCCTGGAGAGAGAGTCCAGCGGAGGGCTACGAAGATGATTAAGGGCCTGGAGCATCTCCCCTGTGAGGAAAGGCTGAGTGAGCTGGGGCTGTTCAGTTTTGAGAAAAGACGACCGAGAGGGGACCTAATTAATGTTTATAAATATCTGAAGTGTTGGACACAGGGGGAAATAGCCAGCCTCTTTTCTATGGTCTGTGGAGACAGGAAAAGGAGCAATGGCTTCAAGTCGGAGCACAGGAAGTTCCACAACAATATACGGAAGAACTTTTACACAGTGACGGTGACAGAGCCCTGGGACAGGCTGCCCACAGCAGTTGTGGAGTCTCCTTCTCTGGAGATGTTCAAGACCCGTCTCGATGCCCACCTGTGCGATCTGTCCTAGGGAACCTGCTTTGGCAGGGAAATTGGACCTGATGATCTCCTGTGGTCCTTCCAACCCCTTCAGTTCTGTGATTCATAATCATGTTAGGTAATAGCTTTGAATACTTAATGGAAGTTTTAATTTCTTGAGTTTGATTCTTTTCTTACATATGAGTTATGTACGCTTTAATAATAGGAATACTTTTACAGTAACTTTCTTTAAAGCTATCTGAATTCTTTTAACTAGTTCCTCAAGTCTGAAGGAATGTATAAATCCCATAAAATATAAAAATTGCTTTTTGATTTGAATCTTATAAACATTTTTTCTTCCAATGTTGCCCAATATTTGAAGCTTTGAAATTCTATTTTGCATTAGATTTCAGATTAGTTTGCTCTACAACTGAAAGTCAAAATGCTAATGGGGACAGTGGGAATACAGTGTAAAACTTTGTGGCTATCTAGTGCACAAAATCAATAATAAAACTATGCAGACATACTGTTCTAGGCTCTTAACACTGAAGATTATTTTGAAAACATGCTCCTGACTGCTGTGAATTCTATCTACTGCACTACATTAAGAAAAGTTTTCTTCCCGTGAAAGACCTTTAGATAGATAACACAAGCTATTGGAATCAAGTCCCCCACATTGGTTGCTGTTGGCCCAAAGGAGAGCTAACCTTCTAAATCTGATAATGCTCATAGCAATTACCCCTCAGGAAAAGCACTGCTTCTAAAAGGAGGAATGTACTGACAGCAAATATGGTGGTTTGCAAACTGAAGCTCCAAGAAGCAGCAAGTTTTGCTTTGTGAGGTATGTGCCTGAAATCTTTTTCAAAGATTTGGCTATGAACCTGCATTATGTGGCATGAGGAGAATATATTTTGCATGAAGAAACACAGAGATATAAATTTATCTGGAAAATAGAGATATTTTGAATGTAATTGTAAATGTGTATCTTAAAGTTTTCTAGGAATTTAATATCAATTTAATTTATTCTTTTACTTCTAGTAATAATGATGAAAAAAGAGTTAATAATGTAATAGAAGATATATTTTGAGAGATAGGAAGTCATTCTCATAATTGTAGTGCACTGACCCTGGCTGAAGGCCAGGTGCCCACCAAAGCCCCTCTTTTACTCCCTGTTTTTAGCTGGACAAAGGAGAGAAAGTATAACAAAATCGAGATAAGGGCAGGGAGACATCACTCACCAATAACCATAACAGGAAAATCAGACTCAACTTGGGGAACTTAGTTCAATTTATTACCAATTAAATTGAGTAGTATAACAAGAAATAAAACCAAATCTTAAAAAAAAAATCCACCCCTCCCTTATTCCCAGGATCAGCTGGAATCAGTTGATCCCAGGATGAGCACTGGAACAGGCTGCCCAGGAGGATAGTGGAGTCTCCTTCGCTGGAGATATTTGAGACCTGTCTGGATGCCTACATGTGCAATCTGTTTAGGGAACCTGCTTTGGCAGGGGTGTTGGACTTGATGATCTCTGGGAGGTCCCTTCCAACACTTACAAATCTGTGAGTCTGTGAATCTATGAACTTCACTCCCCATTTCTCTACCTATCCCCCCTCCAGCAGCACAGGGGGACAGGGAATAGGGGTTGTGGTCAGTTCATCACACATTGTTTCTGCTGCTCCTTCCTGCTCAGGGGGAGGACTCCTCAACTCCTCATGCTCTTTCCCCTGTTCCAACATAAAGTCAGGTCTTCATAAACTTCTCCTTCCCATGAGTTCCAATGTAGGTTCCTTCCACTTTGGAAGAGACCAGCCAGCAAACCTGTTCCAGCATGGGGTCCTGTCTCCATGGGTATGGCAGTTTTGCGTGGTTCGGTTCTGGAAAAGAACAGGGGTGCAGAAAATGTCTGCTGCGAGGAGCTGCTGGAATTCTCCGCAGCTCCAAAGTTTAAACAATTCAAGGCCACAGTCCCTGTTGACCAGGGCCAAGCCAATGAGAGATAGTCATAGTGTCTCTGAGAATCAAATACAGGAGAAAACAACCCAGAAGCAGCTGCATTTTGCCACCGGAGAAGGGAGTGGAAAGATGTAAGGAGCTGTGCAGACACTAAGGCCAGGGAGGACAGGGGAGGAGGCACCCCAGGTGCCAGAGAGAAAGATGCCCCTGCAGCCCGTGGAGAAACCCTATGGAAAAGGCCGAGACCCCACCTGTAGCCTGTGGAGAGGCTCCATGCTGGATGGAGCAGGTGGAGAAATAGAGAAGACGCTGTGACCTTACATTGGTATAAGTCCCTGCCAGCACTTGCAGCCATGAAGAGAATCAGAGACACAGAGATGAGCAAGAGAGAGTTTTGCGCTGAAACAGGTTTGCTGGGGGGCGCTGGTGACCCCATGGAGGACTGGGACTGAGAGACATTGCGATTTATGGCTGCCCACCATAGCACTGATCCAGGCGGAGCAGCTGATGAAGAGATAAAGCCCTGGGGGTAGAGACTCACGTTGGAGAAAGTTCATGGAGGACTGTCTCTCGTGGGTGGGACCCCACGGTGCAGCAGGGGGAGGGTGTGTGGAATGAATGCCCCCTCCCTAGCCGAGAAGGAAACCAACTTGCAAGGAACTGACTGAAATCCCCTTCTCCCAGTTCCTGCCCCCTGTGCTGTGATTGGGGGGAGGAAGGGAGTGAAATCATGACTAGAGTGAAGTCTACTAAGCAGGGAGTGAGGGGGGGAGGTAGAGGTGTTTTAAGATCTGGAAAAAGAAAACAGCTCATGAAGAAGTAACCTAGAATCCCGTTATTTTTTCCTAGTCCCTGCCCCGCCCCGCACTGCGAGCAGGGAGGGAAGAAGGGAGTAAAATCATGGCTAAAAGGAAGTCTGCTTAGAGTGGAGGGGTGGGGGGAAGGTGCTACCGAGAACCCCATTTTCCTCAGTCCCTGCCCGCCCTGTACTGCGAATGGGAGGGAAGAAGGGAGCAAAATTCTGGCTAAAGTCTGCTAAGAAGGGAGTGGTGGGGGGAACCTGTTTTAAGATCTGGTTGCATTTTTTTTAAGATTTGGTCGTGCTCCCGACTCCGGATTTCACTGTTCTTGTTAGTGTAGTGTAATTAATTAGAATATTTTTTTTCCTTCTCTCTGTGTTGTCCACGTTGTTGCTGATAAAATGATCTCTCCTTGTCCTTATCTTGACTCCTAAGCCTCTCAATATATATTTTCTCCCCTGTCCAACTAAGAAGGGGAGCAATAGACTGGCTTTGGTGGGCACCTGGCCTCCAGCCAGGGCTAAACCACCACAATTGGTCTACAGGTCCTGCCAGGAACCTTCTCAAGCATGTTTTTCCCAGCATGGGCTTTCCAGCCTCCTTTTGCTCCTCAGACTGCTGGTGGATATCTACTCCACTGTTAACCTTCAAGGACTGCAAGGGGACAACCTGCCTCACCATGGTCTACTCCATGGGCTATTGGGTATTTCCTCCCACTCCTTCTTCACTGACTGTCGTGTCTTCAGAGCTTTTCCTTGCACATATTCTCACTTCTATCTCTCTTTCTCCAATTCTAGCTGGTAGTTCTAGCTTTGCCTAACCCCCACCTCTACCCCCGGGGGTCTACCAACATCACTAGATAGCTCAGCCTTGGTCTAGCAATGAGTCCATCTTGGAAACAGCTGGCATTCATTGTATCACACATAGGGAAAGGTTCTAGCAGCCTTGACAGAAACCACCTCTGTATTTATGTAAATATATTTATTTATACACACACATACAGTTAATATATGCATATGTATATTTATAGACTTCTATTTGTATGTATATGTATGTCATGTATATATATATGCATACACATGTACACATAGGAACACTTATGTTTATATACACACATATATCTACATTTTTTTTTCAATAAAGTAGTACTAAGTTTGAGAGATTTTTTATTCCAAAATAAGGCCTAGGAAACAAAGTATACCAACAGAAATGAACAAGTATCATACTTCTTCATATGTAAGATTTTGTGAATATTAACCTGGGGAAAAAGAAAAACTATCTGAATCCATCTACAAAACCAAAGTTATGTTCAATCAACTTTGTATACAGTTAAATTTTACTAGTGTAAGACCTTAACAGGATACTTTAGGGGAGCTATCCTAGTGTTGATTTAAGTTTGGTATAAGACAGATACTGTGCTAAATTGCTCTTTGAAAACTGTGAGGTGTGTATAGGAACTCCCCAAACAAATATGAAACAACAGGTGTGTGTTTTTAAACATTAATATGTGTATAATCATGCAATATATGTCTATATTTGTATGTCTATCAGTCCAGCTGAACATAGCCTTTTTTATTCCAAATAATGCCAAGCTCAATTTTAGACATGTTGGGGGTGGGGGTGGGTAGGGAGTGAGGGATGGTGGAGGTTTCATGCTTTGAATCATTACTAGAATAGATGTTATCTTCCTCTTGTTTACTGTTTTCAATATTTGCGTTAAGCCATACAGCAAGAAATCTGTAAAGCTTCATTGATATCTGCACCACGTCTCTGAAGAAAATATTATTTTTTGTTGTTTCATTACTACTAATTTATACCAAGACTAAATGAAGCAACTTCTTTTTTTAAAAAATTTGTTTGTCTTCTTTTTTAGACTTGAGATTGGTAATGGCATAATTTTCAATCCCCGCTCTATGCTTTCCCAGGTCAGTCATAGGCTGCATTCATGAATATCTGAATATCCTTCATATTTCATAGGTAAAGAAAGTTACTAATGAAACTATGATTTGACTGTATAACCACACATAATATATTTTCAATCATAGATGTTGAAACTGAGAATGCCAGACTTGCTAAGTTTTGAGGGGTAACACAGCAAATAAAGTTGCTTGAAGGAAATTTTCCCAGACAACAAAAACTATAAATTCACCTCTCCACTTAGACACTTTACAGTAAAACAAGTCATCCTAACAAACAGCTGTCCATATGACATCTTACTGGATTATTGCATTTAGGTAAGGAATAAACTTCTTGATTTAAACAAGTCAATGTGATCAACTACCCCAAATTGCCATCTCTTGTAACTACAGTAACTCAGATGTAGCACAAATGGCTTGGAGTTTTATAGCACTCTGGAAAGTACAAGGCACAATTGTGCAAATCTTACAACAGCTACCATTTACAGTCAGGTGGTCAGAAACATGGCAATTCCATGCCCAAAGAATCTTCATATGCTAGGACTTCATATTCTTACACAAAACTGCAAGGTGAGCAGTTATTTATCTTCAAGGTTACCTGGTTAGTATTTTAAAAGGAACTTTGTTCCAGCTGTTATGAATGAACACATGAGCTCCTCAGGACTGCAATAGAGGGAAAAAACATCTCTGCTAGCACAAAGGAAAAAAAATGGAGAAAAAACAAAGCAGCGAGTATAAAGAGTACAGGATACTAGAAATTAATTCAAGCTATGAAATATTTTTTTCTACAACACAATGACTGATTTGTCAATGACTGTCTGTACATATTGTATCTTTTATTTTGGAGGGTTCTAATGAATGTGTATAAATATCTGAAGAGAAGTTGTAGAGAAGATAGAGGCAGGTTCTTTCTGATTGTGTTTAATAGCTGGACAAGACAGCACATACTGAAGTACAGGAAATTTCTGCTGAACATAGCGAAACAGTTTTTCACGGTGAGCTTGAGAACAGGTTTCCCAGAGAACTTGTGGATCTTTTGTCCTTTGAAATCTTCAAAAGCCCTCTAGACATGGTCCAGGGTAGCACAATATGTGTGAGCATGCTTGGCAGGCTCATTAAACCAGATGGCATCCAGAGGTCAGTTCCAACCTCAACCATTCTGTGATTCTGTGATTTATCTTGCAGGCAATTAGACCTTACCATTTGGTAAGGCTATGCATAGAGGTCGTTATTCCAGCTCCCAGCTAACCTCAAAATACTTCTTATATTCCTTTTCACAAGTATATAAGGTCCCCTCTGTCATTTTCAAGAACCCTACTGACAGTTAATCTACCTTTTAATTTTCAGCTTAAATTTACACATAACTTCTTTATCACTACAAGAAGGACATCAAAATGCTTGAGTATATCCAGAGAAGGGCTACAAAGCTGGTGAAGGGTTCAGAAGACCAATTTTATGAGGAGCTACTGAGGGAGCTGTGATTGTTTAGTCTAGAGAAAAGGAGACGGAGGGGAGACCTCATCGCTTTCTGCAACAACCTAAAAGATGGTTGTTGTGAGGTGGGGATTGGTCTCTTCTCCCTGGTATCTAGCAACAGCACAAGGGGAAATGGTCTGAAATTGCATCAGGGGAAGTTTAGGTTGGATATCAGGAAAAAATTTATTTACTGAAATGGTTGGTAGATATTGAAACAGGCTGCCCAGGGATGTGGATGAGTTATCATCCCTGCAGGTGTTTAACAGAGGAGTAGATGTTGTATTTGGTGGCATGGTCTAGCGTTGGACCTAGTGGGGCTGGATAGACTGTTAGACTCAATTATCTTGAAGGTCTTTTCCAATCAAAACCATTCCATGATTCTTTACGTGCATCTTAGTGTGCAGAATGTCGATAACCATTATTCACTACCTTATATTCAACCTATCCTCCCTTCACAGACACAACCATAAAGATTTTCCTCTCTAGCTCCAGTTTACTAGATTATCAAATCAGGCTCTGCAAGTTTTGATACAGACTGCCAATTCCCTTAATTACAAAAAGCCATTTTTTTCCATATCAAACTGAATCCATCTTTCTTGAAAAAATATAATCAGAATTGTACATATTTTAGATGGTTTCTTAGTCATTGTCCCAGACTTCTGAGAACAGTCAATTTAAAAGAATATAATTCTTTGTGAAACACAAGCCTTCCTGTCTGTCTAAAGTAATTGCAACAAAATTGGTTATCCTGTAAAACATCTTTCTTTTTCTTCATTCAAAAAAATCCAACCTAAAACAGTCAGAAAGAATTTGTATTGATTAACTGGTGCAATTGCTGCTTGTAAGATGGCAAGTCTCTGGGGAATGTTTTGTCAACCAAATCAGAAATACTAAGTGGTTGTTTCCTACCACTGAGGGGTTTACACTCTTGCCCTTGTAATTGTGATAGCAGTAGAATCATTCTATTATTTCTTCAGTACCTGAGAGTCAGCTCAGACAGGCACTCAACATAAAGGGAACCGGATAATACAATTTCAGACCGTTAGAACATAATACAACACCATGAAGCAGATGGGATCCTAGTGTCAGGTCAATTTAAATATTTCAGGATTTTCAGAAAAAGCGTCCTTTCTAAATGGCTGATATTTAGATGATATCTTATCTGTGAGGGAGTGACTTGTATTTCTCATTTCTCAAACTAGAAGCCAAATTTATTATTTAATCTATTGAAAGGTAGGGCTTCTGCTACAATCAGAATAAATCTGGTCAATTATAATACAGCTACCTATTAAGTTCCTTAGTCAAACCTAATAAAAACAATTAATAAAGTGCAGACACCTATATTAAGAATTGCTTTTTAGGAAACAGTTTTCTCTTTTGTGAATTATGCTATGTGCATATACACTGATGAGAGAAATTGTAATTTTTTGGCAATAAGGAGAAAGTGCAACTGCATCACTTAATGGGATATAGAATCTTGTGTTTGGCTGCAAAGGTCAGCAGCTGGAAAGGGAAAAGCAAAGCCATGAAGGAGGAGTGTTATGAGGCAAGAGAATAAATGAACAGAAGGAACATTTAAGCTGTCTGTGAAGAAATGTTTTTAAAAACCCAGCAACTTTCAGAAAGAAGAATCTGCTCAACTTTTGATTAAATACCTTAGGAAAAAAATTAGGAAAGATATCACTTGAGACATAACTAGGCTGGACAGCACCCTGTAAACATAATAAAATCTAAACCTGCATTGACAGAGAGACAGATGACAGGACGTATTGATTTTTTCCAACCATAGCGCCTAAGATCCATGAAGCAAAGAGTGATGGGAATGAGCAATAAATGCTGAATCTAATTTACATGTCAGTAGACTTTTTCTTTCTTAACTATTCCGGTGTGAACAGCTAATTGGCAGCCACCTATTAATTGGCTAGTCAAAGCCAAAATGCCAGCTGGCACAATTTTACAGCCCTCTCTCCCAGGGTTCATAGATGAATTCTGGGTAAGGTGTGAACAGTGGTTTACAGCAGCAATTAGTTTATTCCTGGGGCAAAGTACAAATAGAAGTGGGTATGTATGTACAGCAAGAAGCTTGTTTCCCATTCCACTGTGACTGAAGAAATGACAGCCAGTTGGCAGTGGGCCATACAAATAAAAAACAGCAGCTGGCAAGTGTCGGGATTATTTTTTCCCACATGGCTAGAGGTACGTTAGATGACAAGAAGATATGTTACTGAGTACTAAGTCATCTATTCCTTGATGGTTATTTAGCTCACCAGTCACAAACTAGCTCATAACTAAAAATGTGGCAGTTGGCAACCTTATAATTGTACAGAAGTTATATGGAAGACCTGAATGCACCAGATTATCCATAATGCTCACAGTGGTGATTCAAAACTGGTTTGAACCAACTTCTTTCTAGAAGATTATATGAAAAAACAGCTTTAAAATTCTCTGAATAATTCTCAAAATATTATGTCTTTATTGTGGGCTGGAAATTTTGCAACTTCTATCTTGTTTGGACCTTTTAAGAAATTACTAGTTTTAGATTAATTTTCTTCGTGTTTAGTACAGTTCTGTCCTACGGACACTTGGAGCATCAAATAATATAAATAAATTTGAACTTATTACATGATCAAATACATAATTAAAATTAAAAATTATTAAAGTTTAAGTTGGAAACAGCCAATCTAACTACTCTAATGCATATTTCCATACTGAAAGTGGTAATATTTTTGTTTGGGTTTTTATACTTTTTTATATAGAAAAAGAAAAATTTGCCTTTTTCTTTTCTCCTTCAATATATTTTCTGAAAAGAGATCTCATGGTATTGAGCTCAGTCCTCCTGTAAATTCAGCTGTGAATAATTCAATTATGATTCTCAGTTATTAGGGATATTACCACACATCTGCAATATCATTAATTTAAGCTGTCCTCATGCCATTAGAAGAATGTCAGATAGATATGTTGTCTTCAAGTACTTGATGCCAGTATTTATTTGAGAGTGTATTAGCAACATCGCTAAAAGATGGGTGTAATTTTTGTATTACATATGGCACTTGCAATAGAAGGAAAGTATTATACATTAGGATAAAAAATTAAATGAAGATATGCTTTAGAAAGAACGTTTGAACTCTAATGAATGGCAATTTGAGGAAAATTAATCCTGGTTAATATTAAAGATGACATATTGTCAAGGAAGGCATTGTGTGCAGAAGGAGGAAAAGCAGAAACTCATTGTGAAATATTGTTAATAAAACCCCTCATAGTTCTCATCCATTTCTATCAAACTTCTCATATAAGATATGTCATTTTATGATGCTTTCTACACATTTTATGCCAGCTTTTTCATGTATGACAATTCATTTAAACATATAATAGTCCACATCTTATATCAAATATTTGTGTAGTCCTCAAGAGTTAGCAATTAATTAAATAACAAAAGAAAGTTTCTTATTAATAAAGCCCAAGTCTTCCACTGGTTAATATGTAACAATTTACTTTAGCTGATCCTCTCATCTAAGTCTACTTACATTGTCCAGTACTCAAAACTGTCCAGATACATTTAAAACAGGATGCATTCACCGAAAAGCTTTACAGTTGTGTGATTGCAGTAATTTAAAATGTATTGAAATCTTGCAGCATGACATTTCAATTGTCTGGTGGACCTGATTCATTGGTATGCATATATTTATAAATAGATATGAAGTATAAAAAGGTCATCATGTAACACATACATCCTGAAAATGTCAGGAGTTTTTTCTACTTTTGAACAATTATATTTTTCTAGCTGATTATGTGTGAAGAAGCTTTACCATTTGATGGCCAATACGAGTTTTAGGTGTCTTCACTAGTTAAATAAAATAGACCAGTCTCTTCTCCTGTTTATTTGTTTGTTTGTGTTAAATCTAAAATATTATTTGCTTAATATCATTCCTACTAGAACCTGTATAGAATGTGATAGTTAGACTTTTAAAGCAGTAAGTTTTCATTCAAAAAAATTGTAAGCTGAAATCACGACATAATTATTGCCTTAGGTATCTCCTAGTTAAATTTTGTGTTTTCCAATTGCCTCCTATAACCTTCTACCAGAAGTTACTTTTGAGAATCTTTATTTCATAATTTATTCTTATTAGGACACTAAATCTTGTCCTTGGCTAGAAATAATTTTGTGATTAGACATAGTATGCACTTAGCGGCATACTCAGGAACATAATTTTTGTTCTTGTTTAAACACAAAAAGGCATATGCTGATTTACTAATCACATCTGTTTATAAAATACAAATCAAATGAAAAAAGGTACACTGTAATAACTACAAATTACCAACTTGAAGATCTACTTATTTAAGGCTTGTTCAATGATCTCAGGATCTACTCCACATTATTGAACCATTGTTCTGCACTGGCTCAATTGCCATGACATGAGACGTGTCACAAAAGTCCCTTCTAAAACAGAGTTCAACTCATAGCATACAGGATTCATAAGCAGCCAATGTGTCTCTCAGGACATCAACACCAAAAGAATTAGTTGCTGTTCTGTATGTATATAAGGGAATTGAGACAGCATAGCACTGTTACCACAGAGAATATTACTTCCCTCTATGTGTACAAACTATAGGTTACTTTCAGTATTAAAGAAATTACAGGAATTAGCACATCACAGGAAGATCCAATGAAGGGAACAATTTTGAGAGAGGCTGTTCTTGGATAAACCAGGGTGGGTTTTTTTGAACCATTATAATGAACTTATGTGAAAACTAAGCAAACAATTGTGTAAAGAACACGCACCTTATTGTTATTTGAAAATGAAACCACATGCTATGAGTCAAAGCATTTTTACAAGATGTCTCTGGACACACAGAATGTACTAAGCAAAGAAGATAAATGTCGAGTGCAAAGGGTACTCCTTTATCTTTGTTGTCTAAATTCATACCTTTAGAAATACAAGGTCTATTCTTCTTAATTCCCATGTAATCCAACACTTCAACTTGTCCGGCATTATGCTGGTTTTTAGCATTTTAGCAGTTAATATAAAAATGAGACAACACAGGCTACACAGAAATTGTAAATAGAAGGCTTATCTCTGCCTCTACAGGTAAAAAGTTTAATGCTAAGATGTAGGTAAACAAAGTTCATTCAGGTACATATTTTTGTGGAGTATATCAACTGAAAGGAATAATTTAAGGACCAGTTAAAAAACAGATGTAAAACAATAAGGGCAACAAATCTCTTCTTTTCATTATTACTGTTTTGCTGGTCTATTATACTAACATATTTTCATTATGAAGCTCGAGTTAAATAATAATCTACATAAAGTTCAATCAGCAGTTTCCACTGTCAAAAGAAAGCGCAGACAAAGCCCTGGGAGTGTTATTATAATGGATGAAAAGGGGGAAAAATATCAAGAACGCACAGTACTGGACCAAGTTATGTCAGAATAGCTTAAGACACATTGTCATATATGTTCTTACACTTCTAATTTCTACAGTAGAACGATTATTTCCTTCCTGTGTATATATGTTTACAAGACAACAGAAAAATGGTTAATATATTTTTGGAGTATTTAGGAAGACTGATGAAGGTACAGTAATGAGCAACCTACTGAAAAGAGAAGGTTTTTAAGTATGAAAGACTGAGCACAGTAATCAGGCATTGACATCAAATTATCAAATTGAGGTAAAATAGAGCAATAAAATCGTAGTTCTTTGAGTTTATAAATTTGTTCATGATTTCTTGAAACTTATCAGCAGAATGTATGACCTACTGATTGACTCATATTCAAAAGTAGAAAACCACTTCAATAATTTATCCTAACTTTTTTCTTTTTTTTGTTAGCAAAATAGTATATAATATTAAAGTTACTGCAAGGAAAAAAAGTCCATCAGTGACTGATGAGAAGGCACTCTTTGAGGTTGCTGCATAGGTAAGCTTTAACTTTGCAATTTCTGAGTGATCCCTTTTCACTATAGAACAATTTTTAAATAAGTGGATATGCTAACACCTGGCTCTCCAAAGTACTCTACCCGTCTTGTGTTTTCCATTGTTTTAAGAAAAAATAATCCATAGAAAACAGTGATCAATGGTTTTACACTCCCCATAATAAAGCTATAATGAAAATCAGAGTCAAATTTGTATTTCTTAATGTAACTGCATTGCAGGTTATGTTACAGTATGCATTCAGTTTTTATAACAGTAAGCCACATCATTCAGGAAATGTTGTTTTAAATTAAAATCTAATAATATGTTGTCGTGGTTTTGCCCCAGCCGGGGGCCGCACCCCACACAGTCGCTTGTACTTTTAAAAGGAAGGGGGAAGGGAAGTTGGGGGAAGGGGAAAAGGGAAGGGGAAAAGGAGGAAAATAAACCACAACCTAGAAACCAGAACCACGCAGGTTGGGATAAGGATAGTTTACTAAACAATAACAGAAAACTAGATATAACAATAACAGGAGTTTAAAGCACAAAATAGATGAAACTGGTGATACACAATGCAATTTCTCACCAAACCACACAACTCAGGCCGCACAGCTTAGAGCCCGTCCCGGACAACCCGACCGCCCCAGAAAACTGCACGTCCTGGCGTTGTCTCCCCCTCTTCCCCCCAGTTCCCCCTTATACTGAACATGACGTAACTGGCATGGAATATGCTCTTTGGCCAATTCGAGTCACCTGTCCTGGCTGCGTCCCCTCCTTTCTCACTAGTAAGGAAGTATGCAGAGCTGAGAAAGGTACTTGATTGCCCGGCAACAAATCGGAGACATCAGGGTGCTATCAGCACTATTCTCATGCTAACAACCAAACATGGCATTCCATTCACTGCTAAAAAAAATTTAACTCCATCATAGCTGAAACCAGGACATTATCCACCCCTTATTCCATACCATTTACGTCATGACCAGATCCAACAATTTTCTTTGGGTACAACCAGTTTCGTGTTTCACACACCCATATATGTATGTACACATGTATGCACACATACGTGCATACAGATCTTATTCCCTCAGTCTGTGAATCATCCCTCTGAAGTTGTTGAGTTCATTTAGTCCATGATTTTCAGGCTTCATTTGTCGTAACAGTTTCTCAGGAGAATTGTATGTTCCATTGGCTCGTTGCATGCTGCATCTCAGGCTCTTGACTGATACACCTGGCATGGTCCAAGCTCATAGTCTGTGGGTCAGAGTTTATTTTCAAAGGAAAAAAAAAGTTCTTGAGAGGCCAGGCTTTAGTTCCATCATCATGGCACTCATTCTTCATTAACTTGTATGACTCCGGCTATAATGCTATGGTACAACATACAGCAATCATAACAATAATGAATATACAATAATGGGTTATTTGGCAATTATTACAATTTCTACTTTATTAATTATATTGGCTATTCTCACCCAAAATCAAATCCCCTTGAGGTACACATCGAACTTCAACATCCCTCTGCATTACCCACCAAGTACAGCCAGGTCCTTGAGCAAAAACAATTCCAGATATGGGTTTACCTTTGCCTGAAGCAGGGATGACCCAAACTCTCTTCCCCAATACACTATTCATATGCACTACTGGGACTCTGTCTCCCTCTACAGTACGTGGAAATTTTGACTGGGCAGGGCCAGCCCGATTGGTAGATCCCCTAGAGTTAACTAACCACGTGGCTTTGGCCAAATGTGTATCCCAATGCTTGAATATCCCACCACACATTGCTTTCAGTGTAGTTTTTAAAAGTCCATTATATCGTTCAATTTTCCCAGAGGCCGGTGCATGATAAGGAATGTGGTACACCCACTCAATGCCATGCTCTTTGGCCCAGGTGTCTATAAGAGTGTTTTGGAAATGAGTCCCATTGTCTGACTCGATTCTTTCTGGAGTACCATGTCGCCAGAGGACTTGCCTTTCAAGGCCCAGAATTGTATTTTGAGCAGTGGCATGGGGTACGGGATATGTTTCTAGCCAGCCGGTAGTTGCCTCCACCATTGTAAGCACATAACATTTGCCATGGCGGGTTTGTGGGAGGGTGATGTAATCAATCTGCCAAGCCTCCCCATATTTATATTTCATCCACCGTCCTCCATACCAAAAGGTCTTTAACCGCTTAGCTTGCTTGATTGCAGCACATGTCTCACATTCGTGGACAACTTGTGCGATGGCGTCCATGGTCAAGTCCACCCCTCGATCCCGAGCCCTTCTATATGTTGCATCTCTCCCTTGATGACCCGAGGTATCATGAGCCCATCGAGCCATGAATAATTCACCCTTACGTTGCCAGTCTAGATCTACCTGAGCCACTTTAATCCTAGCAGCCTTATCTACCTGATGGTTGTGTTCATGTTCCTCCATGGCCCGACTCTTAGGTACATGAGCGTCGACATGACGTACCTTTACAATAAGTTTCTCTAACCGAGCAGAGATATCTTGCCATAAGTCACCAGCCCATACAGGTTTGCCTCTACGCTGCCAGTTGTTCTTTTTCCACTGCTGCAACCACCCCCACAGGGCATTCGCCACCATCCATGAATCAGTATAAAGGTAGAGCCTTGGCCACTTTTCTCTCTCAGCAATGTCCAGGGATAACTGGATGGCCTTCACCTCAGCGAACTGGCTTGATTCACCTTTTCCTTCAGTGGCTTCTGCTACTCTTCTTATAGGGCTCCATACAGCAGCTTTCCATCTCCGATGCTTACCCACAATGCGACAAGACCCATCAGTGAACAGGGCATATCGCTTCTCATTCTCTGGCAGTTCGTTGTAGGGTGGGGCTTCTTCAGCACGTGTTACCTCCTCATCCTCTGGTGACATCCCAAAATCTTTGCCTTCTGGCCAGTCTGTGATCACCTCCACGATTCCTGGGCGATTGGGGTTTCCTATTCGAGCCCGCTGTGTAATTAGTGCAACCCACTTGCTCCACGTAGCATCAGTGGCATGGTGTGTAGAAGGAACCTTCCCTTTGAACATCCAGCCCAGCACCGGCAGTCGGGGTGCCAGGAGGAGCTGGGCTTCAGTTCCAATCACTTCTGAAGCGGCTCGAACCCCTTCATAGGCGGCCAGTATTTCCTTTTCTGTTGGAGTATAAATGGCCTCAGATCCTTTGTAGGCCCGACTCCAAAACCCCAACGGTCGACCTCGAGTCTCCCCTTGCGCTTTCTGCCAGAGACTCCAGGTTGGGCCGTTCTCCTCAGCTGCAGTGTAGAGCACATTTTTAATATCTGTCCCTGTCCGGACAGGCCCAAGGGCCACTGCATGGACTATCTCGCATTTGATCTGCTCAAAGGCTTGCTGTTGCTCAGGGCCCCATTGGAAATCATTCTTCTTTCGAGTTACATGGTAGAGTGGGCTCACAATGAGACTGTAGTTTGGGACATGCATTCACCAAAAACCTATAACACCTAAGAAAGCTTGTGTTTCCTTTTTGTTGCTTGGTGGAGACATAGCTGCTATTTTATTAATAATGTCCATTGGGATCTGACGACGCCCATCCTGCCATTTTATTACTAAAAACTGGATTTCTTGCGTAGGCCCCTTGACTTTACTTCGTTTTATAGCAAAACCGGCTTCTAAAAGGATTTTAATTACCCTGTTTCCTTTTTCAACAACTTCCTCTGCTGTGTTGCCCCATACAATGATGTCATCAATATACTGCAGGTGCTCTGGTGCTTCACCCTTTTCCAGTGTATTCTGGATTAGTCCATGGCAGATGGTGGGGCTATGTTTCCACCCCTGGGGCAGACGATTCCACGTGTATTGGATGCCTCTCCAAGTGAAAGCAAACTGTGGCCTGCACTCTGGTGCCAGTGGGATCGAGAAGAAAGCATTCGCAATGTCGATTGTGGCGTACCACTTGGCTGCCTTCGATTCCAATTCATACTGGAGCTCTAACATGTCTGGCACAGCAGCACTCATACCTGGAGTGACCTCATTTAGGCCACGATAATCTACTGTCAACCTCCACTCTCCATGGACTTCCTCACTGGCCATATGGGACTATTAAAGGGTGAGTGGGTTCGGCTGATCACTCCCTGATCCTCCTGTTGACGAATCAGCTTATGGATGGGAATCAGGGAATCTCGGTTAGTACGGTATTGTCGTCTGTGCACCGTCGTCGTAGCAACTGGCACTTGCTGTTCCTCACCCTTCAACAACCCCACAACAGCAGAATCCTCCGAGAGTCCAGGCAAGGCACACAATTGTTCAATTTCTTCTGTTTCCAAAGCAGCTATTCCAAAAGCCCATCAGTAACCTTTTGGGTATTTAAAATACCCTCTATGTAGATAATCTATACCTAAAATGCACGGAGCTTCTGGACCAGTCACAATGGGGTGTTTTTCCCAGTCCTTCCCAGTTAGGCTCACCTCAGCCTCTAGCACAGTTAGTTGTTGAGATCCCCCTGTCACTCCAGAAATACAAACGGGTTCTACCCCTTCGTGATTCGATGGCATTAGAGTACACTGGGCACCAGTATCCACCACAGCTTTGTACTCTTGTGGGTCTGATGTGCCAGGCCATCGGATCCACACAGTCCAATAAACCCGATTATCCCTCTCCTCCACCTGGCTGGAGGCAGGGCCCCTCTATTGCTGCTGATCATATTTGTTTTCCACTGGTTGCATAAAGGACTTAGAGGTCCCTTCAAAAGGATCAGGCACATCAGACATATAGGTAGGCCTTCCAGTTGGTCTAGGGAACTGCCAAGTAGAAACTGGTGCAGCCTTCTTCCTGGCAGAATCTCGTTGTGCGAATGTTTTACCCCGCAGCTCATTTACTCGTGCTCGAAGGGCTGAGGTGGGCTGCATATCCCATTTCCTCATGTCCTCTCCATGATCAAGCAGGTAAAACCACAATGTACGTCATGGTGTGTATTCTCCCTCTTGGAACGATGGACGCTTTCTCCCAATAGCTGCAACATTGCTCCATACGGGTTGGGAGTTGGACACATTGTTGTCAAGTCGTTGAACCAGTTTCTCTACTGCTGCAATGACGGAGAGGGAAACATTGTCTTCGTGTTTCCGGAGTCGGCAGGCCACCTCATTTACAGTTGGCGGATTCGTATCATTCCAGTCAATTGCTGCCAGTGAATTGGTATACCCTGCTGGTGCACTTCGTACAACCTTACGCCACATATCTGGAGTGCATAGGACTTCATTGGGATCAGAGGGAAGCCGTGAATTGTCCAGATCATAATAAATTATCTCCCGTACAGCTAATTCTCTCAGGTGCTGGACAGCTGTCTCTATGCTGTTACACTTGGGTGTCTGGCATGTAATATATTCCTTTATGGGATATCTTTCCTGCACACTTGACAGTAGTCGCCTCCAGAGGCTGAGGATTTCCGGCCTCCTCCCAATTGCTTTGTCAATTCCTCCTTCTCTAGCTAGGGATCCCAACTGCTTGGCCTCTCTGCCTTCTAATTCCAAACTACTGGCCCCGTGATCCCAACATCGGAGCAACCAAGTGATAATGTGCTCACTTGGGTGGCAAGTGAAATCTTTTCGAACCTCACGCAGCTCACTCAGAGTCAGGGATCGGGTAACAATCTCTGGTTCTGCCTCATCCTGATATCCTCGAGATGATCCCGGTTGATCATCATCCTTATCCATCACTATGCGAACTGATTTCTTTGTGCCTTTCCTCTTTTGTACGGGAGCAACAGACACTGGTGTGGATTGGTTTTTCGGATCATCTGCAGTGTCTGCTGTAGAGATTACAGTAGCTGCAGTATCGGTCACAGGGGTTGCAGTAGCTGCAGTGTCAGCCCCAGTGGTTGCAGCAGCTATAGTATCTGCCAGTCTGTTTCCTTTCCCTTCTCCCTGACAGTGCTGACAGTGCTGACAGTGCTGCCTGCTATCAAGCAGTGTTTGATAAATAGTGGCCAGAGCCCAGCACAGTGCAGTAAGGTGTCCATCTCTGGGAAACCTACAGCATTTTTTCCTTAGGTATGCAGTCACTTGATCGGGGTCTTGTAGCTGTTCAGGAGTGAAGTTCCAAACCATCGGGCGTGAGAAAGTACCTAGGTACTCGCCCATACTTTGCCACATGCCCTGCCACTCGTGATTATTCTGTCTCGGAGAAAGCTCTTCAGTGGTATTCATAAACCTATGCTTGATATATAACAAAAACTGAACCATCTGCACCAAACCTACCAATAGCAAAATGCTAGTTTGAAAATCCCAGAGATATTGAAGATTTTCAAAAACTGTCCTAAGAGCTGTTTTATTTAGCCCAAAGGAAAAAAAAGCAGTGCCCCCACCATACCGGCTGCTGTTATTAACCCCTCCCTGTCCAAAGAATGGACAGGACAGCAAAACCTCATACAAGTACCAGATTAAGCTCATGATCATCGATATTATTGTATCATAGACTGATATCATAAAATACACTATAATGAAGTATGGGAACAAATACGGGAGCCACAGACCTGAGAGAGTAAAGAATCCTGCCAGGATTGTATATAGCATGCGGTGGTTTTGCTGCCACAGCCCTGTGAATAAATACCACAGCATCATGACCAGAGATTGCTTAAACAACAGTGCTTTCCTAATTGCGATAGTTAGGGTCAGATCTACTGTCATCCCAACCGTTCGTGCCCCACGTTGGGCGCCAAAATAACTGTCGTGGTTTTGCCCCAGCCGGGGGCCGCAGCCCACACAGTTGGTTGTACTTTTAAAAGGAAGGGGGAAGGGAAGTTGGGGGAAGGGGAAAAGGGAAGGGGAAAAGGAGGAAAATAAACCACAACCTAGAAACCAGAACCACGCAGGTTGGGATAAGGATAGTTTACTAAACAATAACAGAAAACTAGATATAACAATAACAGAAGTTTAAAGCACAAAATAGATGAAACTGGTGATACACAATGCAATTTCTCACCAAACCACACAACTCAGGCCGCACAGATCAGAGCCCGTCCCGGACAACCCGACCGCCCCAGAAACCGCACGTCCTGGCGTTGTCTCCCCCTCTTCCCCCCAGTTCCCCCTTATACTGAACATGACGTAACTGGCATGGAATATCCTCTTTGGCCAATTCGAGTCACCTGTCCTGGCTGCGTCCCCTCCTTTCTCACTAGTAAGGAAGTATGCAGAGCTGAGAAAGGTACTTGATTGCCCGACAACAAATCGGAGACATCAGGGTGCTATCAGCACTATTCTCATGCTAACACCCAAAGATGGCATTCCATTCACTGCTAAAAAAAATTTAACTTCATCATAGCTGAAACCAGGACATATGAGTTTAAGATAGACTATCTACAGCTATATCTAGATAAAGGTGCTTTACCACAATATTTTCCACTAGCAAATCAGTTAGCTGTTCCCAAGAGAAACCTTCCACCTGTGTGGCCTTTCTGACAGTATTGTTTCTGACAGAGTACTACATTTCATCTCATGCTTCAGGCAGGTTTTCTTTAAACCTATTATGTTGAGCTGATTAGCTTTTCTGCTTACCCCACTAAGCCAGATAACCACACCTAGAGAATTAAAAAAAAAAAAAAAACAAACCCCTAAACAAACCAAAAAAATACCCCACACTTTAGTGCTTTCAAAATGTTACCAGGCTAACCTGGACCAATCTGTGCATGCACAGAATCTGTGCATGAACCTCAGCCTATCTCTGCTTACAGTACTCCCTTTTTTTCCAGCTACAGTTTCTATCTATACCTCAACACTTTTTCTGAGACCGCCCAGATACGAGGGCCTATGAAATTAGTTAAAACTTTCATAAAGTCTAGAACATCTTGCTGTTGAAGAAATATATATAGTAAGGGCCTTAGTACTGCCTCTATGGTTAATCATCAAAAAGGAAGATGAATATTTAGTTGTTGGCATTTTGGGGTAAAAAGGTTTGTTGGCTTGTTTATTTTCTAGTTTTCTGACTACTGGCTCAATACTAGTATTGGCTTTCCTAATTTCTGAGTTTAATACTTACTTCCAAAACTGATTGGCTTCAAGGCTGAACTGATCATGTCCTTGATAAGAAACTCCAATTTGAGATAACTATAACCTACAAAGCTTTGGAAATCTCACCTTAAGTACCTAAAAATGAAAATACTTACTAGCCAAGTGAACAGTGGTATCTTCTGTGACAGTAGGTGTCTTCCAACTCCTGAATGTCAGTTGCTGACACCTTTGACATTTCAAAAAAAGGAAAATTACAGACAACCATACTGCTCTAGAAAAGCTTAGAGCTGATGTAAATTATTATCTAGAGCAAGCTGATCCAGTTACCCTTAAGTTGAAATAACTGGATGAATATTCTAATTTACTATATCAGCAGTGTTAAAAGCAGAGAGAATTTTGGCATTAAATTTGTATTCTTTAAGTGAATGCAAAGGCTGTAGAAGGAAAGCATATTAGACGCTCATACCAGATGTTATATTACCCAAAGTCCTGCAGATACTGAAAAGGTAAAGTGAATAGGAAAGGAAAGAGGAAGGGCAGAATAAACTCACTCAGTAAAATCAGGATATAAAAAGATAATTATATAAAAAAGAGGATCAAATTGCATTAGTCAGATTTTGAAAGTACTTCTTGATATAAGAGCTTTGAATTTATTCCACATCTGTTTGTAGATTTGAATTGTTAGGTGTTAATTAGGCCACAGCAATCAATGAGGTCAACTCTTCTATAAAAAAATTAATTCTTCAGTCCTTTTGAAGGAAAATGCACTAGTAACAGCAGATGACTCTGGATGAAATACACAGATATTTGATAGACACCCCAAATTATATGTAGCTTGGTTGGCATTATGAAAAAGAGATAGTGGTTTGGTGGCTTGTTAGAAAATACCATTATATCATGAAGTCTCTCCTCATGTCAAAAAGTCTGTTTTGAAGTAGTATTATATTTTAATAATTTATGTTGCAAAACTAACTTTCTTATATAGCAATGAACTATACATATTGTGATCTTTACAAATCTTCATTGGCAGAATGTGGAGAAAATTTGTTATACAAAATGAAATGTTCATTTAGCAATGTTGAGTAGTCCCCATTATTTAGGAAAAAATAAATCTTCATTTATTATGTATGAGAAAGGTTTTCAAAGTCTGAGAAATTACTTTTCTCTTGTGAAAGTAAAATAAGAAAAGATAATGATGGAACTGTATAAAGCAACAACGTTTTACCTCAGATTTTGTAGCGATTAGCAAAAAAAAAGACCTCAGAAGCTTTTTTAAACCAACAGCTTAATTCTGTAAGCAGCACATTGTGAACAACTTCAAGACAGAGATAATGATCACATTTTGCAAAGGGAAGCTGCAGACTGAAGCTAAGGAAGAAAAGTTGGCATTCCTAAATTGATGGGCTTGGTAGATTTTGTGATGAAACTGCCTGCTTGCTTAAGGTGTCCTCTTACATTTAAGAAGAAAAAGTAATAGGAGGTGATAATCTGTTATAGTCAGGGTTTTCTTTTTGAAGGTCAAAATACCAAGGCATA
The DNA here is from genome assembly GCA_020800305.1 of Porphyrio hochstetteri. NCBI lineage: Eukaryota > Metazoa > Chordata > Aves > Gruiformes > Rallidae > Porphyrio > Porphyrio hochstetteri. The sequence goes on along the minus strand of CM036938.1, from coordinate 48,653,778 downwards.
ATTCCACAAGAGCCTCTGGGCCACTAACTTGTGAGGCCACTTATCCTGGGGTCTGAAATCTCTTTCTGGGTCCAAAGCAACTACTTTGCTCTTTCATACTGAGCTATGACTCACAGCTCCCTATTCATCTTAGATCTCTTTGCCTCTTCCAACCCAGCACCTGCTAAGATCACCTATCCCCACAGTGTTCTCATCCACATCACAATTCTTTCAGCTCCTGCTCCCATACCTCTGCTGCTCAGGAAAATAACATTTGTACTACAGATTTAAAATCACACTGGCATGTCCATTGTCAGTCTGCATCAGCCTGCCAACCCACACCACTTTCTGTGCTAACCCTCTCCTTCATTTCCTTAGCTGGTAGTGACTTCAAAAGTCAAGACAGACTACACATTTCATAACCCACCTTGAAAATACAAGAGCACGTGATGAACAAAGACAGTGCTAGTGCTAACTAGAGCTGTAAGCAGAGGCAAGGCGCTAAAGAAAGCTATGTTGTGAGCAGTTCTTGTAGGACACAGTATCAGTTGTCCAACCAACTGAAAAAGAAGAGAGACCAAAACTTCTGGGAGAGACAATGAGGACACAGTAAGGAGAGGAGGAAAATCATCAGCAAAACAGCTTTAGTGTAGAAGGGAATAGCTAGCTATTTAACCTCCTAAGCAGATATGGCTTAAGTAATTGCAGACATATTATAGTTGGGTCTTGTTCTTATTATTATTATTATTACTACTACTATTATTACTATTATTACTGTTGTTCTACTACTACAAAGAAGGATTTTTAAGCTACAACTTTGTCAGATGCTGAACATGAGTGCTAGAGAATTATATAATCATATGATTAACAGTTTCTGAACTTTACCACCAGATACCATTTGTGGAGAAGAAAGAAGAAGGTTATCAGGAAATCAGGAGTGGTCAGCATGGGTTCACTAGGGGGAAATCATAACTGACCGATGTGATAGCCTTCCTCTAATTTATTACAGTACACATCCAGTGACAACAGAGTCAGATGATGATGAGTGAGACCAGACCTTAAAGCGCCTTTCCCCACCCCTCCCTTCTTAGCAGACTTTACTTTAGTCATGATTTCTCTCCCTTCTTCTCACAGAATCACAGAATCATAGGGGTTGGAAGGGACCTTGAGAGATCATCGGGCCCAACTCCCCTGCCAAAGCAGGCTCCCTAGCTCATATTGCACTGATAGGCGTCCAGGTGGGTCTTTAATATCTCCAGAGATACTCTGGTGCAGGTAACTGGCTGCTGCACAGCATCTATCTGCCCATGACCACTTACCTCAAGGTTGCTCAGGAGCCAGAGGAGGCTGGCAGTGCTTCTCAGGCAGCTGGCTGCCAGCCACCACGCTTCTTGCAGGGCCCCCAGTTGGTGCAGCAGTGCCTGCAGCTCCTCAGCAGTTACCTCCTGCAGCACCTTCTGCCACAGCTCCTCAGTGCTAAGATCCTGCTCTCAGGCCCCACAATTCTCCAGAACTGAAAAAAACCCCAAAAAGCCCCCACCCAAGAGACAACAGGTTGTAATAGGCACACTCCCTGAGGGAAAGAGCCTCAAGCAAGCACAGGTTCCTCCTAGTGAGGGAATGGGGTTACAGGGTTGGCTCAGTTTTAGCAGCATGGAAGCGAAGCCAAGTCTTACATGACTGTGGCACAGGGAGGGGCAGGGAATTTGGGAATGAGGGTTTCAGTCAGTTCCTCATGAGCTGTTTTCCTTCTTGGCCTGGGCGCATTCCTCACACCCTTCGGTGGCTGTGCATTCCTCACACCTGCACCATGGGGTCCCACCCACATGAGACAGTCCTTCGCGAACATGTCCAGCATGAGTCCTTTCCCACAGGGCTTCAGCTCTTCACGAGCTGACCCAGCATGGCTCACTTCTATGGGGTGCATACATAAATCACAGAATGTCTCTCAGTCTCTCAAACCCAGACTGCTCCAGCCTGGTCCTCCACGGGGTGACAAGCCTTGTCCCCCAGCAAACCAGCTCTGGCGTGGACCTCTCCTTCACTCTGTCTCAGTCTCTCTCTCTCTCCATGGGCTGCAATTGCTGGCAGAGGTTTGCTCCAATGTGGGTCACAGCATCTTCTATATGTCTCCACCTGCTCCTCCATGCGTTTTTTCCATGGGCTGCAAGGGCATCTTTCTCTCTGGCACCTGGGGTGCCTCCCCTCCCCCTCACTGGCCTTGGTGTCTGCACAGTTCTGTACATCTCACTCCCTTCTCTGGTGGCAAAAAGCAGCTGCTTTCATTTTTTTTTCTCCTGGATGTGATGCATGTAGGCGCTGTGACCATCGCTGATGGGCTTGGCCTTGGTCAACAATAACTATGGCCTTAAGCAGGCTGGTATTTACTCTCTCATGCCTGAAGAGAGCTTATAGCTGCTTCTTGAAGAAGCCACCCCTGCAGCCCCCCCTTCTCCACCAGAACCAAGCCACACAAAAATATGACACACTTCCCTGGGCAACCTGTTCCAATGCCTTACCACCCTTGGAGTGAATAACTTTTTCCTAATATGTAATCTAAATCTACTCCTTTCCAATTTAAAACCATTGCCCCTCTTCCTATCACTAAATGCCCTCCTAAAACGTCCCTCCCAGCTTTCTTGTAGGCCCCCTTCAGGTACTGGAAGGCTGCTATAAGATCTTCCTGGAGCCTTCTCTTCAGGCTGAACACCACCAAATCTCCCAGCCTGTCTTCATAGGAGAGGTCCTCTATCCCTCCAATCATCTTTGTGGCCTTCCTCTGGACCCATTTCAACAGTTTCATGTCCTACTTATGTTGAGGACTCCATAACTGGACACATTACTCTAGGTGGGGTCTTACAAAAGCAGAGTAGGGGGCTAGAATCACCTCCCTTGACTTGCTGGCCAGACTCCTTTTGATGCAGCCCAGCTTTCTTGGCTACAGGCTCATGTCAAGCTTTTTGTCCATCAGCATCCCTATGTCCTTCTCTGCAGTGCTGCTCTTTATCACATCAAACTTCTTCATTCTGAGGGTGGCAGAGCACTGGAACAGGCGGCCCAGAGACATTTTGGAGTCTTTCTCCAGAGATATTAAAGACCCACCAGGAAAGGATCCTGTGCAACATGCATTTCTTGGATTTCGCTAGGATAGGGTCAATTTTCACCAAAAGCTGGGAGAGGACACAGCCAGGACAGGTGATCCAAACTAACAGAAGCGAGTATCCCATATGATGTCTTGGTCAGTATAAAAAGTGGCTAGTCTGGAAGGCATGGCACAGCTCCAAAACATGTGGGTCGCAGATGGTCTGGCTTCAGGATGGGTCTGAGCTTCATGGTCTGAGTTACACAGTTCAGTGAGAAACTGTTGTGTAATACTAGTTTTGTATATTCCATTGCAAGTGCTGTTGTTATTTCTCTCTCCCTTTGCTGTCCTTTCATCTCCTTATCCCAAACCATGAGATTTGCCTTTTCTCCCTATTCATCTCTCCATTGCTGGTGGGGGTGGTGGTATGAGCAAGCGGCTGCACGGTGCTCAGTTGCTGGCTGGGACTAAACCACACCAATACTCTAGGTGATCCTGCTTTAGTGGGGGATGGACTAGGTTTCTCCAGAAGCACCCTCCAACCCCTACCATTCTGTGGCTATATGATTGCGTCATTCTGTGGTTTCATTGAAATCCATGCTTGGAATAAAAAGTGCTAATAACAAAATACTATAGTGGGGATATTTTTAAAATATATTTTTTTAATGAACACATACTGACACATTTAGAGAATGTTTTAAATTTGATTTATTATTAGTTGATATTAGGAAGAAATTTTATATTATTGAGGCACTGGAAGAGGTGCACCCTTGATGGAAGTGTCAAGTGTTGGATGGGATTTTGAGCAACCTGGTCTAACGGAGGTTGTCCCTGCTCATGGCACAGGGGCTGGAACTAGATGATCTTTTAGGTCCCTTCCAACCTGAACCAGCCTGTGATTCTGTAAGATCTGAATGCCCCTATTGCAAAAGTAAAATCTTATATTAAAAGGAATATGCTAAAGTAGTTAATTTGAAAACTGACACACAGGTATTATATTAGATCAGTATGTGATATACAGATGGGTACTATCATGAGATGTTACCTACTTATTTAGTAATGCAATAGTACCTGACTTTCTAAAATTCAAGATCAGGCAAACTAAGTAATTATGAGTGAACTAGTAAATAGAGAAGTACTTTGATTAACCTTAGCTGTCTAAAACTTTTACTATATTTAAAAAAAAAAAAGAAAAAATGTATCTTCAGCTCATAATTAATGGAGCATTTGTAATATTTTAGTCTCAAAAATTCTTTTGAGAAATGTGCTGACTTTTAAACCAGGTGTTTGTTTTCATATGTAACCTTACATATGTAGACTTGCAGAAAAAAATTATTTTGCTATATTTCTGAGGAATCATGATAATTTTGTACTGTTGAACCCGTTGTGCTTGTAAGATATATTTTGTATGCAACTTTTTGTCTTCTTATAAACTGTGCTTTCTGTGTCCTCAATAAAAATATTAACTGCCCTGTGATCTAGCCCAACTATGCATAGAGGTCCTTAATAATGGTTTACAATATCCTTTTATTTTGAGATGTAGCACCTTCTTAATGGAATTCAGTTTGCATTATCTAGATTTTTGTATTACTCTTACTTCCAACTCAATCCTTGCCTAGAGTGAGATTTCTTATTTGAAATAAACTATTACTATCATCAACAAAGCTCAGGGGAAAAAAAATGCTTTGCAATGTCCATCTTCCATAAACAAACCCTAGCATCATTACTGTGTTACTAACCTTCAGTTCTTTATTCAGTGATTTCTGATTCGTCATTTCCATTATTTTTCTCTGGGATCAATGAAGAGCTGACAGGTCTACAAGTACCTAAGTCACCTGCCTACCATTTTAAAATATTGGCACAAGACCACCTTTCTTCTAGTCTTGTGGAACTACTCCAGTATTTTAAGACTTACTGAAAATCAATATTAATAGTCTAAGTTGGTTCTATGTCAGATTTCTTAAAACTTTTGTATGAAAATTTCTTTGAACACGCTGGTCTCAGTAGTCCACCAACAAGATCAAAAGTGATGTTTTACATTGTTAGATGGTTATTTTCCCAAATAATAATAATAAATCTAACACTTTTGAATTCTTCTACATTATTGCCAGTGGTTTTACTCCTCATAGATATCAAAGAATTGATACAGTCACTCGGTTTGTTTTTGACCATAAAATCATTCCTTATTTGACCATATGATCTTTCTTTTTATTGCACTTTCTCCTAGCCATAGCTTAACCATGTTTGCTTCCCTTACTAATTTCTGGTGAAAATATATTTAAATTTCATATTTCCATACATATCTGTGTGTATATGACTAGAAATGCATGCATACATCTCAGTGTCTGTGTACTAACACAACACAAATGCAATGGTGAAAACATTACCCTTGATTCTCCTCACAGGTAATTTTTTTTTTCTTTTTTCCCTTTCCTGTGGGCTAAGAGCCTTCAGGGTCTTTTATTTCAACAGGACTACTTCAGGACACTGACCTAATATGAAATAACCCAACATGGAATATAGTTGTGTGCCTCTGATTTTAAACATTTTTTTTAATGGATTGTACTAACGATACTATAAACATGTTCAGTCACTTCATTCTCTTAAAAACAAACCCAAATATCTAAGCCAGATTAGCCACCTTTCCTCAAGAAATACCTCTTGTTTTCTGTTATCTGAAGCGTTTTTATCAACAAAGACAAAATTTTGCAGGGCACTGTAGGAAAAATTGTGTTACATGGAAGAAGTAGAAGACTATTTAGGGAGCTAGTTTTCATAATACTCACCAGCATTGTTGTTCATTCCTTCATATTAAATCTGCCTTTTATGCAGATAAATACTGAACTTTGACAATAATATATGTTCCTTCAACACACATAAAAAATAAAGACATAGTGACTCTGCAAGATAATATACTAATATGAGCCTGAGAGACTAACAAGACAGAATCAATGGAGACTCAAGAGATAAGGTCTTCACAGAATCACAGAATCACAAGGTTGGAAAAGACCTTTAAGATCATCAAGTCCAACCATTCCTGTCCTATGATAAACCATATCATTAAGTACCACATCTACAATTTTTTTAAACACATCCAGGGACGGTGACTCAACCACTTCCCTGGGCAGCCTGTTCCAGGCCCTGACAACTCTTTCAGTAAAAAATTTTTTTCTAATATCTAATCTGAACCTGCCCTGGCACAGCTTTGTGCCATTTCCCCCCTGTCCTATCACCTGGCTGAAGAGACCATCACCTTTCTACAGCTTCCTTTCAGGTAGTTGTAGGTGGTGATAAGGTGTTCCCTCAGCCTCCTCTTCTCCAGGCTGAACATCCCAAGCTCCCTCAATTGTTCCTCATATTATTTACCCTGCAGACCCTTCACCAGCCTGGTTGCCCTTCTCTGGACTCACTCCAGGACCTCAAAGTCCTTCTTATGATGAGGAGCCCAGAACTGGACACAGTACTCGAGGTTCGTCCATTAAAGTCAGCCCTACGGAAGTCTAAGGTGCTTGTTCTGCTGTCTCCCTTCCTTACTTCTCCTAGTACTAAGAATTCTGTCAGCTCAAATAAGAATTCTATTATCTCAGTCTTATGTTCTACATCATAGTTCCTTTTAGCTGAAAATGAAAGTCAGTATCACAGTTTCACATCTAGAAAACTGAAGCACTGTATGTATTCTATGTGTTGTTCTGAGCATAAGATATGGAGCAACAGGCTCTTGATTTCAAAAAATATTAATAATCTAGCCTGAATTTCCATGTCTTCCTGTTCAAGAATTCACCACTGAATACACTGGAGTATGCAATAAGTATTTACAGAAAAAACATAACATTTACGCTTAAGTCAATCAGTTATGTGATGGGTGATTGTGTTGAAGTTGTCAATTAATTTGTGAATAGCATTTAGGTGCAGGCTCAGACATATGAAGAGCATGATTTTGTCCTTTAGTAGAGCTGAGGGTACTGTTGTTTCAAGGATCATTGGTTTTACTACATCTAAAGTTACTGCTGTTTATAGTCGTCTGTAATGTCCACCAGCTTGATAGAACATTAATAATGTCACAGAGATAGCCCACAGTCAAAATCTCAGATCCAAATCACAGAATCACAGAATAACAGAATCACAGAATAATAAGGTTGGAAAAGACCTTTAAGATCATCGAGTCCAACCATAAACATCCTAAACTAAACCATATCCCTAAGTACTTCATCTACCCTTTTTTTGAACACATCCAGGGAAGGTGACTCAACCACCTCCCTGGGCAGCCTGTTCCAGGCCCTCACAACTCTTTCAGTAAAAATTTTTTTCCTAACATCCAATCTAAACCTGCCCTGGCACAGCTTCATGCCATTCCCCCTTGTCCTATCACCTGTCACCTGGCTGAAGAGACCTGCCTCTCTATAACCTCCCTTCAGGTAGTTGTAGGTGGTGATAAGGTCTCCCCCCAACCTTCTCTTCTCTAGGCTAAACAGCCCCAGCTCCCTCAGCTGCTCCTCATAGGATTTGCCTTCCAGCCCCTTCACCAGCCTGGTTGCCCTTCTCTGGACTCGCTCCAGGACCTCCATGTCCTTCTTGTGGTGAGGAGCCCAGAACTGGACACAGTACTCGAGGTGTGGCCTCACCAATGCTGAGTACAGGGGCACATTCACCTCCCTAGACCTACTGGCCACACTGTTTTTGACACAAGCCAAGATGCCATTGGCCTTCTTGGCCGCCTGAGCACACTGCTGACTCATATTCAGTCTGCAGTCAACCAACACCCCCAGGTCCTTCTCTGCCTGACAGCTCTCCAGCCAGTCTCCCCCAAGCCTGTAGCGCTGCATGGGGTTGTTATGTCCCACGTGCAGCACTCTACACTTGGCCTTGTTAAACTTCATCCCATTGGACTCAGCCCATCGGTCCAGTCTGTTCAGATCCCTGTGAAGAGCCTCCCTACCCTCAGGCAGACCAACACTTCCTCCAGTTTAGTGTCATCTGCAAACTTAGTGAGGGAGCATTCAATCCCTTCTTCGAGATCATTGATAAAGATGTTGAACAAAACTGGACCCAGGACTGAGCCCTGGGGGACGCCACTCATGACCGGCCTCCAGCTGGATTTTGTTCCATTCACCACCACCCTCTGGGCTCGGCCATCCAACCAGTTTTTAACCCAGCTGAGGGTCCACCTGTCCAGGCCAGTGGCAGCCAGTTTCTCAATCAGAATGCTGTGAGAAACTGTGTCAAAGGCTTTACCAAAGTCCAGGTAGATCACATCCACAGCCTTCCCCTCGTCCATTAAGCAGGTCACCTTGTCATAGAAGGTGATCAGGTTAGTTTGACAGGATCTACCTTTTGTAAACCCATGTTGACTAGGCCTGATCCCCTGGCTATCACACATGTGCTGCATGATAGCACCCAAGATGACCCTCTCCATGATCTTCCCTGGGACTGAGGTCAGACTGACAGGCCTGTAGTTCCCTGGATCCTCCTTCCGACCCTTCTTGTATATGGGTGTAACATCTGCCAGCCTCCAGTCGAGTGGATCTTCCCCAGTCTGCAAGGATTGCTGATAGATGATGAAAAGGGGTTTGGCAAGCACATCTGACAGCTCCCTCAGTACCCTTGGGTGAATCCCATCTGGCCCCATTAACTTTGGGTATCTAACTGGCCAAGTAGGTTGCTAATCATTTCCTCCTGAACCATGGGAACTTTGTTATTCTTCCCCTCCCTGTCAGCCAGTTCCGGAGGAGGAGTACTCAGGGAATATCCTTCTTTACTTTTAAAGACTGAGGCAAAGAAGGAATTAAGGACCTCAGCCTTGTCCTCATCCCTTGTCACTAATGTGCCATCAGCATCCAATAAGGGCTGGAGATTCTCCTTGACCCTCCTTTTACTATTAGTATACCTATAGAAGGACTTTTTATTATCTTTTACAGAACTGGCCAGCCTGAGTTCCAGATCAGCTTTAGCCCTTCTGACTTTCTCCCTACATGATCACACTACATTCCTGTAGTCATCCCAAGACACCTGCCCCTTCTTCCAAAGCTCATATTTTTCCCTCTTTTCCCAAATGACTTCCTGGACCTCTGTACTCAGCCAGGCTGGCTTCCTAGCTCGCCAACTCCTGTTCCAAATGCCTGAGACAGCCTGTCCTTGTGCCGCCAAGATTACCATCTTGAGGAGCAACCAACCCTCTTGGGCTCCTTTGCCCTCAAGGGCTGCCTCCCATGGAATCATATTGAGCAGCTTTCTGAACAGTCCAAAGTCAGCCCTATGGAAGTCTAAGGTGCTTGTTCTCCTGTCTCCCTTCCTTACTTCTCTCAGTACTAAGAATTCTATAAGCTCATTATCACTGTGCCCCAGGTGTCCTCCAAACTTCACATCCCCCACCAGGTCTTCTCTATTGACAAGCAACAAGTCCAGCAGGGCACCTTTCCTTGTGGGTTCATTCACCAGCTGGGTCAGGAAGTTGTCTTCCAAACCCTCCAGGAACCTGCTAGACTGTTTCCTCCCTGCTGTATTGTACCTCCAGGAGACATCCGGTAAGTTGAAGTCCCCAATAAGGACGAGGGCTGGTGATGGCGAGACTTCTCCCAGCTGTTTAAAAAACAACTCATCAGCTTCCTCCTCCTGGTCAGGTGGTCTATAGCAGACTCCCAACACTGTATCTCGCTGATTTTGTTCTCCTCTGATTTTCACCCAGAGACACTCGACCCTGTCTTCATCACACTCCAGCTCCAGGCTGTCAATGCATTCTCTGACATACAGGGCTACCCCACCTCCTCTCCTACCCAGCCTGTCACGCCTGTATAGTTTATAACCAGCAATTGCAGCACTCCAGTTACATGAATTATCCCACCATGTTTCTTTGATGGCAATCACATCATAATTTCCTGTACTTACAAGGATTTCTAATTCCTCTTTTTTGTTCCCCATGCTGCGTGCATTGGTGTAGATGCACTTCAGCTGGTCTACTGATCTGGTTTTGCTCCTTGGGGAAGCCTTGCTTCCCAAGCGACAGCTGTTTAAGTTACCTAGCCTATCAGTAGTAGCTGCATCTCTACTCTGAGTTAGAACACTATCCCCCTGATTAACTAGGGTGGCTGACCAGAGGTCATTGCCAGCACACCATCCCTCAGGAACTCCACCACCACATCCAGGCTTTTTTCCATCTAGCCTGGCCCTGTCCCCCTCCCCCTTTCTATCTAGTTTAAAGCTCTATTAATGAGCCCTGCCAGCTTCTTGGACAGTATCCTTCTGCCCCTAGGGGATAAGTGCTCCCCATCCCTCGAAAGCAAGGCTGGTGAGGCTCGAGCCAGCCCATTCTCAAAGAACCCAAGGTTCTGTTTCTCGCACCAGGCTCTGAGCCAGGTATTTATTTCCTGGCTCTTCTCAAACCAACCCTCCCCATTCCCTGTAGTAGGAATGACGGAGGAGAACACTACCTGTGCTCCAGATCCTCGTACCGTGCGTCCCAGGGCCCTAAAATCCTTCTTAATGGTGCTCAGGATTCTTTTATGTATTTCATTACTACCTCTTTGAAAAATTAAAAGTGGATAATAATCCGTGTCCCTGACCAAGGTTGGGACTCGCTTGGTTATGTCCCTAACTGAAGCTCCCTTAAGGCAGCAGACTTCCCTGTGTAGAGGGTCCAGCCTGCAGATCGGACCCTCAGTTCCCTCCAGAAGGGAATCTCCTAAGACAATGACCCGTCTTTTTGCCTTAACAGAGGATGTTTTGATGGTTTGCTTAGGGGTTCTAGTCCTAGGGAACACAGCTTCGGAAGGAACTTTCCTATCAGCCATCTGGGTTTGTTTGGAGGGTCTTGTCCTAGGGAACACAACCTTAGAAGTGATTTTCCTATCAGCCATCTCATGATCCGGCTGGTCCCCTTGTAAAAGGATCTCGTATCTATTGCTCAGAAGCACTTGTGGAGGAAGGACAGGCTTGGAAGGTACTCTCCTACTGCCCTTGCCACGTACCTGCTTCCATTCATCCTTATCATTTATACTGTCCTGCGTGGGGGAGGGTATAGGGTCACTCTGGTCCTGGACACTATCTACTGGGTATTCACATTTCTGTGGCTGGGAGGACAGAACCTGGCTCATCCGATCTATCTCCACCTCAGCCTCCCTGGTGCTCATGAGCCTGTCTAGTTTATCCTTGAGCACATCTACCTCTTCTTGTAAGTATGCTGCACGGCTGAGGAGATCCCTTATGATCTCACACAGTACACAGCCATGTTCAGAGCTGTCTGCTGCTGCAAGCATGTTGTGACAGTCCCTGCACCCCAAGACCTGCACTGCAGCATGCTTCTGCTGGATGGGTGTTTTGGGTTTATTATTTTATTTTTCATTGATTTAGATTTTTAGAGTGAAAGTTCTAAGTTTATGTCTAGGTATTCCCTGGTATCATTTACTAGACCGTCATTCTGACAAATATTCCTCTCAGGAGGAAGACATTCTTTGAGAAAATCCTTCAAGACCATGTATTCAATAAGATTAAAAGTGCAAACTGATGAAATACTTGGAAACACACTAGAACTATGACTCCTTTTGCCATAATTTCAATTTCCATAGCCAGCTACATCTTAACAAAGATCTGCATCTTATTGCAGTAAGTTTATATTAACTATTTTTTTTTGTCAGTTATATACTCTGGTCATAAGTGTTTTTTTAATGCCACAGCTGATGAAGGTTGGTTCATAATGCTCAGCATGTATTGGAAAGTACATACTATATATGTCTTGAGCCATCAAGGTAGAATGCCTGTGAACTGAGATAAGAAACTTTTAAAAAATATGCTATTGTTATAAAAATAAAGAAATTATGAAGCTGGAGAAAAGTTGATAAATTTTCTTGAGGAATCTTGGCAGAACGAAGAACATACACATCATAGGATAAATACTTAGTCTCTGGATAAATGCCAATTGCAGATGGTTAGCCTGTGAATGCAATTATTTGAAAAAAAATGGAAGAATTACTTTTGTTTTTCTTTTTAATTTCTTCAATTTTGCTGTGAGTATCTGTTTAAAATCACTTATGCTAGGCATGCAGAAAGCTGTCAATAACATGACCTAATCTCCTCTGCAAGGAACTTCTGTTTGCTTCTTATTCGTTTGATGGTCAGAAGTAAAAATTTCATTTGATTTAATCTTAATCATTTCTAGAGTACACCAGCAGCTGAGATGTATTATAAAGCCATTTCAGAAAGTCTGGGTAGATAAATTACTTACAGGAGCACATAGACTATTTAATTGATACATGTTAAAAGTGATAAAGAAAGGAATGGGAAAAATGTCTGGAGAAGAAATAGGATGGGAAAAAATAATGTTAGGAGAAAACTAACTCTTTCAGGATATGACTATTGGTTTGGGGTTTTTTTTGTATGAACAACATAAGGAAGAAACACAAGGTTTTTACTCTATGTAGGAATACATAAGGATGCGGATGGATGAGAGATACCCATCCAACTTCAATTTGCAAAACATTTTTTTGTACTTATGTGTAAAATTAATGAGTTACATATAACCACTTATTTCCACAAGACCCCAAACAATAAACCCAGAAATATATATATATATATATAATTGTTTTATATATATAGGCATATAAATATATTTATTCCCATTTCAAATTAGGAAGATAAGCTGAGGAGTCAAAACTGTGCCTCTCAGCAGCCATATTTAAGTCTATAGCTTAGAAAATTAATTAAACAGGACCAGATGAATAGCAACCCTTGTGCTGCATCTTTGTTTTCAAAACCACACAATACATGCAAGATGATTGAGCGGTATTCAATAGAAAATACTGATTCATGAATGGAAAATTTTCAGAAACAGATCTTAGTTTTATAACTGGCCTGTAGGAAAGATTTCTCAGGTCCCAGGGTGAGAGGCCTTGTCAGTGTATAAAAGCAGGTAACAACCTGTAACTTGTGTATTACAGAACTTCTCTGGAGCGCTTAGCATTCCAGTGATGCATTACTACTGGAAGATTCCCCATTTTTAAAATTTGCATTCCCTAATTTATAGTTAAGACTTTTCCCAAGTTTTCAATAACTTTCTACTCCTGGAATATAATGACACTATTAAAAGTATTAAGAATAATAGTGCTTGGAGACATGCTTTCCTCTATGCAGTGTTACTGAGGCACAGCCACCCTTTTGTCCATATCCAGGTCTACATCCAGGATCAAATTATTTCTCCACTGACATATCTCAAGTGGATAATGTTAGACTTTATTTCTTTTTAAAAAGTGTGACTATATTTAAAATTCAGCATAAAAAGTTCCAAATTTTGCTTTGGGGGTAAACAACCCAAAACAACAAACAAAACAGAAAGACTTCTACCTTCTTTCTAAAACTATTTTCTATCTCCTAAAAAGTAATTTTTTTTTTTTTTTTTAAACCTTGAAATAAAAACATTAGTTTACCTCACTGGAGGTTAGTTAGCAATAAAGAAACTCACTGTGGCAAATGCTATAAATATATATATATTACCTTCCACTTGTTATTCATGATCAATTGTTCAGTCTTTGTAGTCAAAAGTTGTTTCCTGCTCAGCATGGCCTCAGTAAGGACAGTAACATTGCATTGATTTCAGACTACATCAGTGAAACCAAGATCTGAAGTAAAAAAAGAAAAAAAAATCAACTGAAAAAACCCAAAACAAAACAAAGCCCACGTGCTGTTCAAAAGTATGCTTGGACATCTCTCATATAAAAAATATCCAGTTCTTCTAAAGGGTAATATGTATGCATACATGACACATACATTGATTTTATTTAAAATATATGTGTAAGGATTTATGGAGAAGACATTGGATGTATCAGCTGATTCAGTTTGTTTAGAAATGCAAGGACCATAAAAAGCCAGTGAGATTTTGGCATTTACTATCTGCAAACTAATTTGCTGTTCAACACCAGCATTATTTGACATTATAAATGTTTTGGAATCAAATTACAGTAGCCCAGTGCTTTCTGAAAGTAGGCAAATAGGGTTTTAGCAAAATCATTCACAAATATTTTTTTCTATTAACTATTTTAAAGGTATGGATTTGTCCCAGTCCCATTTTCGGTGTCAGTTAGCTAATAGGAAAAAAAAAAAAAATTGTGAATGATTTTACTGAAGCTCTAGCCCAGTAGTTATAATCCAAAATATATGGAATAGTGGTTGAGTGACAAATGGCTTTCACTTTTATTGAGGGGCCTAATAAAGGCAGCCTAAAAAATAATCAGTCAGATCCTATAACAAAATTTACATTTTAATGAAACTATGAAAACATTATTTTCCCTAGCATTAATAAACTTCTTTTTAATGAATTAAAAAACAGCTTCATGCAACAAAGAGCCTCTGCTCCACGAATCATTTCCTTCTGCTTGCTTTGCAGAAACAGAAATAAAGTACACATGCATATTTTGGCTTTCTATACATTTTTCTTAATATCATGACTTAAGCTTTTAGTTACAGATGAAATATTCTGGTCCTAATCCTTAAAAAACTATAGATGCTTTCATTGTTAGAATGACAGAACTAAAAAGCCTAAAGAAAATCATCATAAATAGTCACTTTGAGATTATAATTTATTTCTACCCAAACGTCATTTTTGCCTCCTGTTCAGATTAGTGTCAAGTCTAGAAGTCAAAAGCAAAAGAATCCCAAGCATCTGGTGTGGTCCCCTAAAGTCTTGCCTAGTATGGATGTTTTTGAAGCAAATCTGGAAGACAACTGCAGACAACTTTACTCATGAAGAAGATGTCAGGTTGTGAGTTTATTACCCTTAATCAGTCCTACCAGACTGGCTTTTATGATTCTTAAGAAAAATATATTTTTTATTATTGTTTTTGTTTTATCAAAAGACAGTAATATTGAGTCTCTAAGGAAAGATTGAGTTAGGCAATTACTCAGAATTTCAATGATGGAGGAAGCAGAGTTTGAAGAGGTGTTGCAAAAATTAAATTGGTAGGAAAAATGTCTACAAAAGAAATTTAGAAAAGTAAGCATGTTTCAGGCTTCAAATGTATAGTTTCAGAATTATTTATATACATACAAATGCATATATATAGTTAACACAGCCCCTCCTTTGGTAAGTGTAATATTTTGGTTTGGTTTGGTTTTATTTTTTCTTAGGATTCACTGCTTATATGAGAAAGATCTGTAATTCCAACTAATGTCACAATAATGCTAAAGTACAGCTTGAATTTTGTCACAAAGGAACCTGAACAAATTGTTTAATTTTTTGTCACTAATTGGTTACAAATGACATAATTCTGGGGAGTGTCTTTATACCACCATTACCTTACCAATATAAGCTCCTCACAGTACTAAAATCAAAGCCATTTCTAGAAAAAAACCCCCTTGTTCTTTCATAACTACAACCCTGATATGGCAGAATAAAAAATAAATGTATGAATTAGTGAATGAACACATACATACATACATACATAAGAGGTAATATCACGTTCCAGGAAGACATCCCCTCCCCAGTGAACCACGGATTAACATCCCCTTTACATTCAATCAAGATAATTAGCATACAGTATTGGTAAGTCTCTGGTTGTACCACTTTTGACTGGGATAGAGTTCATTTTCGTCATAGCAGCTTGTACTGGAGTATGTTTTGGATTTTTGATCAAAACAGTATTGATAACACAGAAATGCTTTAGTTACTGCTGAGCAATGCTTACACAGGAGCCAGACCTTTTCTGTTTCTCACCCCTCCCCACCAGTCAGTAGGCTGGAGGTGCTCAAAAAGTTGAGAGGAGTCACAACTGGGACCTCCAGATGTCCCCAGCTCACCAAAAGGATATCCCATACCATATGGCATAGTGCTCAGCAAGATCAGGTCTAAGGAAGGGCGAGGACAGAGGGATGTTTGGAGACATGGTGCTTGTCTTCCCTAATAACTGTAACATGTGATGAAGCCCTGCTTTCCTGGAAATGGCTAACCATATACCTGCCAATTAGTAGTGACTAAATTCCTTACTTTGCCTTGCTTGCACATGCAGCTTTTTGCTCTTAATGCATGAGTTTTCATATGTTTACACTCCCAATTGTGTCCCCCAACCCAGCAGGGAGGAGTGAACAAGCAGCTGCATGTGGCTCAGCTGCCTACCATGTATAAACCACAACAGTGTGTCAAACATCAGTACAGTATTGATTTAAGACCATTTTATTTAGCTTTTTTTCCAATACACTCAAAAAAAATTCAGTCCTAAAAAATCCTGATGCATCATAAGATATATCATTGTAGGGCTAGCTAAAAACAACAATAATGTCAGCTGAGTGATTTCCATTCCTTCTTCTGTATTTAACAACAAAGTTGCTAATTTGTTCATACTCAATTTATTTTCCTTTATTATTTTCAACACAAATACAAAAACTAGAATTTGTCCCATGCAAGAAATGTGAGAAGTATTTTGAGAAGTATATTTCACAATATTTAAGGACAATATTTAAAATTCTTTGATGAGTATTATAGATTTTACTACAGTCATAAACCAGAAAAATATTCCAATGTTACTAAAATATATATCTGTGGCTGATTATTTTTTCTCAGCATTTTTCAGGTAACTGTCAGTTGGTAACTCTGATGTCATTAGAACGTACCCACCCTATTATTTTATTACACTTAACAGAACTAAAAAACTTTCAAATGTGCCTACAAATTTAGATGAACTTATTTTTCTGCCAGATATTTCCCAGACTCTTGCCAAGGCTGACACACCACTCTAAGAAGTTTTCAGATTTTCATGACAGATTTCAAAAATAAAGTATCTATGTCCATATGAAGTCTCCTTCTGTTGTCACTAACACAACAGCAATACTGTATCTTTGGACAAGCAGAGTTTTAAGTTAAATATCAAAATAATATGGCATGGAAAACAAATGTCTGACAAGTTTGAAAGAAACTTTAGCAGGAGAGATTGAAGAATAGGAAAGTTGCCATCATATTTATTTAGCCAGAAGTTTATATTAGTGACTTCTTTTTTAACAGTGCATGACAACACTTATGTTCTATGTTTTTTGTTTAAGGTCCATAAATCAGCCGGCAGTCTACTACATACATAGCTGTTTAAATACTTTTAATATAGGATTTTCAGTAGAGATAATATTTGGGAAAAAACAAACAAACAAATAAACTAAAAAGTCCAGTCTTCAGAAATCCAACCATAAACTTTAATTTCCTCAGTTAAATTAAATACTGATAAAGCATTGATAACATTCCTTAACTGCTATTTATAAAAAGTCTGAGGATGAGGAATCTCAGTCAGTTCTTGTCAAGTAGTTGATTTTCCCACCCAACATGAATATTGTCCCAGAGAATTTCTAGGTGATATATTTGAAACATTCAAGAATGAGGCAAACAAGTTAGTGAGGGTTATGAATGACACAGCAGTCACAACCTTTTCAGAGGACTCTGAGGTGGAGATGCTGGGAGGATGCACAACTACATTCCTTGCTCTCTCTCTTCACTCTTGGCCACTTTTGGCCACCATCTGAGATAAGAAATCCGGCTAGAAGAGATTTCTTTCAGGTGTACCATAGACAGTGTCACTTAACTGTGGTGATACATTTCAAATAAAGAGCAGAAATCTCATTAAGCTTTTTTTTTTGTTTCCTTTATTAATTTTACAGTTTTTTCATTTACAGCTAACATGAGACATAGGCTGGACTAAGTTCTTTTCATACTCCTTATACTATCATAAAAGAACTACTCATTTTTCATGCTATTGTCCTTGTTATTTCATTAAATCTCTCTTAAGCTGTCAATGTACATATACATATATATCACACACATATACATGCATACACAAACATTTTCATTTTCATTGCCCTCACTTCTCTACCTCCTTATGGCAATACTTTTACAATTTCCTTCTAACCTTTCTTTGTCCTGTTTTACTATTTGTCTCTGGAATTGTGACTTTACCAGTATCCAGTCTGAAAAATTTCCCAGCAATCTATTTTCTTTACCTGTTATTTATTTTTATTAAAGCAAAGTATTGCATTTCATTGCTTGAATATTAAAAGAAAGATTGTTTGTGTAAAAAGAAAACAAAACAGAACAAAACAAAACAAACCCCCAAAAAAACCCACATGCTGTACAGATGTTATTACACGTATATTTTTCATTTAAATTTCTGGAATTTTATGTAATTGTATCTATTGTTTTATTTGTTCCATACCTTTAATGTAAGGTTTAAATCTAAAAATTCAACATTTACAATGCAAATATTTCTGGGCAGTATTTCTGGTAGAATTTGTAGGTTGAGATGAATAATATCTTGAACAGTGATCTTCATGGAAATCCACTCTTTTAAGTTAAAACCCAAAATTTTTTTGTTAATAAATACCTTTTATCATCCATAACCAACAAATATTGTTTGCAAACTAGTTGTGAAATAATACTGGTTATATGTAATGACCTGGAGTAATGAAAATCCTTTTTCACATGTATGCACCTATCCTGGATTTTTAAAATTCTACAATGTATTATATTATACATTGTATTGCTTTGATTTTTTGTTATGACACATCTGCAAAAATTGCAAGATTTCACTTTAAAAAAAAAAAAAAGTATTCCAGTGAATCAGGGACAGAAGCACCACACTGGTTCAAGTTTCTGGTGGATAGACTGGGAGGAACAATACCCTTCATGCTGCACCTAATAATACTAGCATAGAGGATGTTTTGTTTATTCCCAGTTAAAAATCACAAGTCAAATGAGCAGCATTTCAACTGCAGTCAGAAGTAACATTCTCCATATGTATATGTATTTACACTTCAAAATTCTGTATTTCTCTGCACAGTTTCTGAACTTCTGAACTACAGCACATCTACATCATTTGTGTCTGTATCAAACATTAGTATTTCAGTTATGTATAACCCATGTAGACAGATACAGAAAAGATGGTGTTGAAACCCACTGAAATGTATATGTATAGCTGTTATCTTTTATTTTAATGAACTATAGGATTAAAGCATATTATTAAGTTCCATCTTGGAAAACAAATTCAGGTGGCATGCCTTCTTATTACTGTGATAGAAGAGTTGAGAAGATATATTTTAGATATGTGTGGAAAGAAAGAGACCAGGTGAAGAAGAAAGATACGAAGCAGGAAGGAGGGAGTAGACTTTTGGCAATTCCTGAACAAAACAGCTATATGGCCTTGGAAAAATCCAAAAGAGTGCTTTTTGGGATGATCGTACTGCCTGGAGAAGCAGTGTGGCTGAGAATAGGCAAATATTCTCCAGCTGTTTAATTCTTCTGCTGCTCATTAGTGTATGTCTCCTTGACAGGATAAAAATTGTATCACTATACTCAAGTCTGTCACCACTTTCTGATCCTGAGTAGAATAATTTACAATCCACTCATTTTCACTTGTGACTTGGATAAATCAATTCAAAAATACTTTCAGGGCTGGGGGGTGGTGGCACGTGGGGTGAAGGGGAGAGTTATCTAGAAATATTCTTCTGTAATTGTTTTCACATCACAAAATATAAAATGAGACTAACAAGCATCTCTGTTCCAGTTATCCTCTCAGTTTCCTGTGGCAATGTAATCATGCATATATGAAAAATTTCTTTTTTCCCCATTTTAAACTTGTGTCATGAGAATTAAATTTGTCTTTACTTTTTAACTAATTTATCCACTCCCTCTCCTTCTGCTTCAAATGGATACTTGAACATTTGACTAAGTGTGACTGTCTTATTACAGTTCCCTATTTACCTCCTTTACAACATGATTATTATAAAAGTTTTATCAGATCATATATGTTAGAATTGAAAGGAACTCTTGCTGTATTTAGCCTGCTCTGTATGGAGACTTTCACTTCTCTCATTATTACCATCATCTTACTTCTAGCCTTTTCTAGTTCTATTAAATCTATTTTAGCAAAAAAGAAATGCAATAATCAAGGTGTGATGCACAGGATGTGTCACAGTTATAAACACTGTTGTAATAAAGTTAATCAATAGCAGTACAAAAGGATGGAAGAGAAGTAGGCTTTTTCTACTTAAATATGTATGACACATTTCAGAAGAACAGATGAGTGCAATATGATGAGGTTATAAATTATTTTTAACTTGCAGAAATGTGGCTCCAAGAGAAGCAGAAAAAAAAGTGAGCAGCAGTCATGTAGTTTTTGCTTGTTTATTTATGACTGATACCAGGCAAACTCTGCTGACAAAACTTGAAATTATCCAGTTTCACCAAGTAATCAAGTTCATGTGCTTGAGAACTCATGATTAGATCTTGTCATCATTTACTGATTTTTATTTTCTAGAATTCCTTTTTTTTTCAGAGAACACTGATTTCAAATGCATGTCTTAAATAAGAAATATATCATCCCTTGGATGGAATTTCTGAACAAGACTACAAGGAGACATGGGAAAGCAGAAACGCTCTTAGCTCAGTTGCTAGGACTCTCATCAGAGATTCAGTCAGATCCAATTTTTCCTATCTAATTAGATTCATACTTTGTATGGATAACCTTGGGCAGAGATCTGTTCACCCTATTTGCTGGAGTCTCCTCAAGCCAGCAACTAGCACAAAAGCTGGTTCTTCTGACATTATTTTACAGCAGATGTTACATATTTAACTTTCAGCCTAATTGATAGATCTGAACAAATTTGGGTTGGTTTTTTTTTTTCAGATTTTATCTGTTCTAGCTTCCCCTGCTTCTGAACAATATGAGTGACACAGGACAAAGAATCTGTAGTGTGCTAATGCCCGATTCAATGAGCAAGGGCAGCAAGTGGAATTCAGGCTGCCAATAAAAGAAATATGCATGTTGGTGCTAAGTTTCACTATCACCTTGGTCCTTCCTCTAGTTGCATAAATACAGATGTAGCAACTTAGATCAGAGACAGTAATTTCACACTGTGGAGGTTTGTACTTTAATGATCGGTAGCAATACTCAACCCTTGTTGGTATTTCAGCAACTCATGTTTTCCTTTTGCTGAGCAAACATCACACTCCACTGAGAACAGTGGAGTTCACTGGGATAGCTCCTAGAAAATAGATTTTAATTTCCTATTTGTCTATATCTGATCCATCTATTGGAAAATTTCAGAAATTAAGAGAAACATATAATTAAGTATATCTTTACCAAAAAAACCCCAAAAACCAGAAAACAAAACCACCACCAACAACAAAAAAACACCTAAAAATCAAGCAAAAAACATGAGGATAATCACATCCTCTTTAAAAAAAACCCCTTTTTTCTTTTTTTTTTTAATAGCTCCAGTCATTTGGTAAGATGTATGATTTTCTGGTATGGAATGAAATTTCAGTTTTCTGACAATATGGTGGTTGTCAGGAATCCACCTGACTGACAGTTTTTAACCTGATTTGTGTCAGTTAGAGTAGAAAGACTGAAAGCCTGTATTATTTGCAATCAAGCAGAATACTCTTTGTTTTAGAACGATGTCTTGAGCTGCACTCTGGAAATGAAGATTGCAACAAACACAAGTCTCTTGATGACACACTGGCAGTGTTGCTATTCCTTTGCTTAGCTGTGTGTTTCCACCATTTAAAGGTTATGTCCCAATGGAGCACTTAGATGAAGATAGTCAGTATTTCCTGAAATGCAGACAATAATCAAAAGGAAATAAATATAACAATAAAAAGGGGATGGGAAAATTTTCAATACTTTTTACTTCCTAGCTTGTTGGGTAATTTAATCTTGGTTTTGTTTAGTACCCTATTTTTAAAGGAAAGCATTTGACATCAGAGTTCATTCAAAGAAAAAAAAAAAGATAATGAACAGAAAAAATGAAAAGAAAGAAAAATATCTAAGCTTATGGTGTTTTGAGGTATTTCATCTCTCATTTGATCTACCACCTGTAGCTCTGACCTTTACTTGTTTTGATTACTCAGAGCTTGTGCTCTGGCAGTCAAACTCTGTTGACAAGCTTTATCAGTTCCTCACCCAGTGCTGGTTGGAAAACCTTAGAAGTCAGAGAGTTTTTATAACTTCAGTAGGCTTTTTGATGAGGAGCATAACAGAATAAAAGTACTAAACTCTCTGAAAGACTCAAATGCCAATTTACATTCGGTAGCAGACCACTTTGCTGAGTCACTCTTATTTCCAAAGGAATATTACTATTCTTTAGGTCAGTAAGGAGAAAAAAAAAGAAAAAAAACCAGTTTTGCAGGGTTAGGATAGAACATTGTAAATATAAGGATTAAACATAGTAGCTAAAAAATCCATCCTGAATTCATTTAGAACCTACTAAAAAGAAATTCTCAGCCAGCTCCAACTGAACATCAATTGGAAAATCTACAGTAGAGAGTATATTTAGAGGAATATGCATACTACTACTATCACTAATTACATTGGCGATGTGTCCTGGTATTATAATGGCATGTAGTTTCAGAAACATGCAACTACTTCATCACATACAAATACAAATTCTTCTAAAGCATCTCTTCAAGAGAGAAAAGTAGCCAGGTTTGTAACAATATCCATTTCTATTTATATTCCAAGTGTTATTTTGGTGCTTCAGTACACTAATATTTTCAGTGAAAAAAGCTTCGGCTAGGGTACTTTAGACACAGACAAATGGAATTAGATTATCTGTGAATTACATCGCCTATTTATTTCATCTTTACTTTTTAATTTAAACCATTAATTTACACTCAAGAGGTTTCATGGGGAAGCAACCTCATTTCTGTGTATTATAAACATATCAAAAATGTATTCGAAGAATGGATGTGAACTATTTAATTTCTAATGTGTACATATACACAAACACTATATGTGTGTGTTTCCAATATGACACTTCCACATCTGATTAATAAAATATGAAGAAATTATTATTCCATTGTAGAAATGTATTTTAACTGTCTGCATTTAACCTGAAACATATGTCTGCATAAGTAAGATATGCCTTTAGACACAGTGGTAAACACACCATAGCTTTTCTGATAAAACACTCAACATATTTTTTGTCTTATTAAATATTTCATTAAAAAATAAACATAATTGTTTCTTTACATAATAATGCTTAAGAGCCTGTAATAGTGACTGTCAACTAATGATTGCATAAGTGTTTTTTTTCTTTCAGAAGACTGGCATGATGTTCTAATATTTTCCTAATACATCAAACCAGTGCTATATTACTTTTAAGACATACATATCGCTTAAAATAGTTGTCCTTCATTTTCCACTAAACTTTTTTTTAAACTCCTCAAGGCATCAGTGAAAAAGGTGAACTCAGAGAACTGTTTTCGTTCCAGGAATATTACTAAAATTTAAGAAGTGATTTATAAACCTTATTTGTTACATCTTATCTCACAAATATTTTCTACATATTTTCGTGGTTTATCCCCAGCTGACAGCTGAGAACCACACAGCCACTCCCTCGCTTGCTTGGGGGAAAGAAAGACAAAAGAAACCCAACAAAGGCAGACCTCATGGGTTGAGACAAGGATATTTTGTTGGGACAGCAAAGGGAGGGAGAAATAATGATAACAGGACTTTAGCAAATACCCAAACCTGGTGAGACGCAATGCA
The DNA here is from genome assembly GCA_020800305.1 of Porphyrio hochstetteri. Taxonomy (NCBI): domain Eukaryota; kingdom Metazoa; phylum Chordata; class Aves; order Gruiformes; family Rallidae; genus Porphyrio; species Porphyrio hochstetteri. The sequence goes on along the minus strand of CM036938.1, from coordinate 48,630,216 downwards.
GTGTCTCACCAAACCACACAGCTCAGACCACACAGATCATAGCCATCCCCAAGTTGGACTGTCCTCAAACCATGTGTCCTGGAGCTGGACACTGCTCCCCTACCAGCCCCACCATTATGTTGAACATGACATCATGATATGGAAAACCCTCTTTGGTCAGCTGTCCTGGCTGTGTCTCCTCCCAGCTTGCTGGGTGCCCCCACCTTCTCATTATCAGGGCAGCATGAGAAGATGAAAGGTCCTTGACTGCTGGGCAACATCTAAAACATCACTGTGTTATCAGACTGCCCTCATCCTAAATACTAAAGACATCACTACACCATCTACCAGAAAGAAAATTAGCTCTCTCCTAGTTGAACCTAGGACATTAGTCAGATAAAATTTCGTGTATTAAAAATTTCATCTGAGATGCCTACTGCTGACTTAGGCAATTGACAGGAAAAATAGTTTGCAATATTGCACAGTGAAATATGTTAAAATCCTCATCAGCTCTGCTACTTACTGCCAGACTTTAAGTTGTTGGGGTTTTTTTATTGCAATTATGTTAGCTTGACTTTAAATGCTGTAATAATAAAGATACTCAAAACTAGGTCAGACAATCCATTCTTAATGTTATCAGGAGTAGTCACGGGTCAAGTACTGAATCCTCCTTTACCTGCAGTCACTGGTCTTTTCAACTGATGTAAAACCACTAAGATAATTGTAAATGTAGATATATTTTAACTAAGAAATAGTCAATATGTCACTTTGTCTGATAGAAGTACATTTATCTACTTACTGAAGTCAGTAATTTTCCATATATTGGAATAAGCATACAATGTCCATTGTTGTTATGTATTCTCATGCATGCTTGAGAAGAAGCAATATATTCTATTACATTACCTGAGCTTATTTAGACAGAACACTGGAAGCTTGAATTCAACAGATCAACCAGAATTTGAGACAGTATTTCTTAAAGAGTACTTTCAGGCATTTAAGTTATTCTTTCAGTTTTATGGTACGTATACAAAATCTGATACTTAAAAAGGGAAATTGCTGCAAACCATGTCCTAGTAGCTATTAAAATACCTGCTGTTCAACAAGGGAAAGAGGTTGTGTACTGTAGGACATCCTTAATACAGTCTGTCTTCTAGGCATCAAGATATCAAGTATTTCACATTCGCTCCCAGGCTTTAGCTTTCTGATGGAGTCAGGAGTCTTTCACAGCATTTTGCTTTATAAAGAGGTAAAGCTACATAAGAACTGCAGTCTTTGTGATTTAATATCTCACATTTAGAGTTCTCATGTGTGATGTATGAGATTCAATTTTCCCCACTTCTGTTAGTCTTCCCTAATTACACATCCTACCTCACAGGCTAGATGGAATATGGGATAAATAAATGTATCTTCCTCTAGCCACAGGATCTTCACTTTGCATAAAATAATTAAATGTTAATTGGAAGAAGGAAAAGAACATCCATGAGCATGACTCTTCCAATAGTTATGGCTTTGATGTGGGAGAGGTAGCACCCAACTCTATGCTGACATACTTATGATAAAATGCCTCAGTGTTCTTCAGAACAAAGATCTGAATGTAAATCTCTCCTCTATCAGCATATATTCTTAGTCATAAAGCTAATTGCTTTTGCTTATTTTCTTTCTCTGAATACTCAGCATTTATGTGATTATAAACATGGTAAGGCATCATAAATTTAACTATGTTTAACTTAATTATTCTTACGGATAAAATATTAAAAGTGATGACGTTACCTAAATGGAGGTCCACGATTTACTTTTCAGAAAAAGAGATAAAATGAAAAACCTTAGTTACATTTACACGGGCAGATCTTTAAGAGATGAAGCTCTAAGTCTGAACTCAGGTTTTTAAAACTTGTTATATGCACTAATATTCCACTGAACTCAACTTTTCTCCATCTATCTTCAAAATAAATTCCTGGCATGTTTTCTTAAATGTGAAACAAAAATTATTTGTAAATAGCTCCTTGGGGAAAATAAATAAACTTCCAGATTACTACAGAATATGTAGTCAAAGGATATGGTATAGACCTGTTGCAAGCACGATTGTTGCTCCTTGTGCTAGCTCTGGGTGGGAGGAAGAAAGGAAAGGATCACAGAATCACAGAATCACAGAATCGTAGGGGTTGGAAGGGACCTCGAGAGATCATCGGGTCCAATCCCCCTGCCAAAGCAGCTCCCTAGCTCATATTGCACTGATAGGCGTTCAGACAGGTCTTGAATATCTCCAGAGAAGGAGACTCCACCACCTCCCTGGGCAGCCTGTCCCAGGGCTCTGTCACCCTCACTCTAAAAAAGTTCTTCTGCATGTTGGTGCGGAATTTCCTGTGCTCCAACTTGCAGCCATTGCCCCTTGTCCTGTCTCCACAGACTACTGAAAAGGGGCTGGCCAATTCCCCCTGCATCTCATACTTAAGATATTTATAAACATTAATTAGGTCCCCCCTCAGTCTTCTTTTCTCACGGCTGAAGAGTCCCAGCTCACTCAGTGTTGCCTCTGGGAGGTGTAGCGACCTAGTTTGGGAATAGCATGGTGACCACCCCCAGGTCGCTCAGTCCATCAGCTCACAACCAATGTAGTGGACGATAAATGGCGTTTATTGGTGAGTGAGACAGCATTATATAGCTAAGGTTTACAACATCACTTCCGCCTGCTTACGTCATAGACTACACGCTGTTGGCTACTAGGGGCCAGGCCTTGTCTATTAGCTACTGGGAGAGGGGCCCTATCTTTCCGAACAGCACAACATCTTCCGGCTGCTGGACCCTAACTGCCCACAACTCAGCCTTTCCTCATAGGGGAGATGCTCCAGGCCCTTAATCATCCCTGTAGCCCTCCTCTGGACTCTCTCCAGGAGATCCCTTTCTTTTTTATACCAGGGAGCCCAAAACTGGACACAATACTCCAGGTGGGGCCTGAGCAGGGCAGAGTAAAGGGGAGGATCACCTCCTTAGACCTGCCGGCCACACTCTTCCTGAAGTGAAGAGAGATATCATTACACTTTTGTGTACATTTTATTCTGACGCTTGCTTCTCCTTATTCAGTATATTGTGCTTTTCTTTTCCAACACCAGCACAGATCTTGGTGGAGACAGTAATTTCTTATACAATAATTATCTGTTCATGTAATTCTTTTGGTTATTCCCAAAATTATCTCTTCACAGTGACATTTGATAATAGTCAAATACTATTAACAAATACTGATTTAATCTTTTTCTCTTTATAAACTAAATGTAAGAGGATGTAAATTAATTATTGGTATTATTTTAGCAAAAGATTAAACCAGCATTTTATATAGAACAGATTTATCATAAATTTGGATAAAATATTAAAAAGATATATTTTCTGTAAATAAGTGTTAAGAATTTGTATTAAAAATAAGATTCATAGTGCTTAAAAGACATATTTTCAGTTACGGATGTAAATCAAAAGTTTTATTTCCTTCTAAATAATGTATTTGTTTCATTAAAAACTTCAGTGGATCAATCCAATCTCCCAGGCAATTTTATACACAGGTTAGGATTGATTTTTAAAGTTTTCTGCTTACATAATTAGGCAATATCTTAAATTTTACCAAGTAATGTACATAAGTAATTGTGTATGGCTTTGATGTGGGAGAAGTACACAAGTAATTGTCTACATTACATTCAGATCTTGTTGAGAAACTAAAAAGGAATCTTTGCTGCTCTCCTTTCATATTTTTCTGGTTTTATTCATTGCTCCAAACCAGCAGTTCTCTTTTCATACTTGTTTCCTTTCACGTCCTGTGGATTTTATGGTAGTGGTGGCAAGTCTGGATTAAGATAGAACTATTTACTTTAAGCTATGCTTGTCAGTAACATTTGCAGGTTTAGAGTCTTTTTTGATAATTTTTATATGTTTTTAAATGATGACATGTGTTTTCCTTCTTTTGACCTGAATCCAATTTCTATGGTATCTTTTGTTTCTGTAATAAGTACAGTGGGACACATATGTTGTTGACAAAGCTGTGTTTAGGTGTATGTGTGTAGTCACAAAAGATTCTATTATACAGTAAGCGTCAAGTTACTGCAGAAAGTGTAATATTATTATTTATCCTCAAGAGTAATTACTTTTTTCACAGTTTTGCTTAATGCTGAATCGAAAAGACAAAAATTAAAATTTCGGTATTTGTCAGTTTCCAGTCACCAGCATATGTTTACCTCATTTCCTAATGTTTTTCCTCTGTGGAGTCCCTCAGCAATTCCAGCTCACTCAAGATACCAAAGGATAAGCCTTCCTATATTCCACTATTCATACGTCCACCAAATTCTGATAAAGATAGATACTGCTTATTGTCTTCAATATGCTGACTTAAGTGATATTCATGAAGGAGGAAAACATAGTATTTGTTTGAAACATTTCATTGTTGGAATTGCCTGTAACCTGACTAAAGTGAAAGGTGAGTGGAGAAATCAGAGATTTAAATTTTCAATGCACCTTAAATATATGTAAAGTACTGAAGTATTCAGAATTTACCTGGAAAGACACAGCACAAGGGAGACCACTGGTGAGTATAGAAGTAGGGTGAATTAATATCTTGCAAGACATGTGTTTGAAGTAGACAAATGTTTTTCTCTAAACAATATGAAATCGCTTGTTAACCTGGAACTTCTGATCCACTTTAACCTTCATAGTTTCATTTGTAGAACTGCTTTGATGGCTGAAGAGTAATTTCTGATTAATACTGGTACTGTTGAATGCAGTTCCTTATTTTTTCAATGTTTATTGAGGAGCCTTGATCTTTAGAGAACCTAGAAATTTACCTAGAAAAAGTCAGTATTTTCCCAGCTAGTATTAAGCCAGATTTCATTCAGTTCACTGAACAGCTACACAAACAGTTGCTTGTGGCTAAACAAGGAAAGGAAAAGAAATTGTAATGGGAAGCAAATACGGGGCGAACCAGTTTAATTAGTATTGCTGCTTACCCTCAGTCCAAAAAGATCTGAAAACCAACAGATAGTGAGAAAAGCATGCAAAATCATGTCTTCAGTGTGAATGAAAGGCAAAACTTTCAGAAATGGAAATTGCTGGACAAGTGAGTCATTATTTTTGAGCATAAACATTGCCTTTTTACTTTTATTTCCACTCTGTGCTTTTCTTTCATGAACAAAGAAGATTTTTTGAGGAATATAAAATGACATTATTCATATGAACATAATTATAGCTAAATTAGTCATATTAAATGAAATTAATTATATTACAATATTCATATAAACAATACTTCTCTAAATTGGACAAAACTAAAATGCTCAAAATATTAGGCTACTACAGCATTAACACTATTATTTTTCCTTCATTTTCTCATGTATTGAAGTTCTTACTAGAGGATGCAGAACCTTTCAGTTTACATGTTGGGTTTTTTTCTCTTTTTCTGCTCTTGGTTTGAGACTGTTTGGGTTGGGGGTCGGGGGCGAGGGGTCTGTCTTTTTCGCAGGCTACAGAAAATTGACTGAGGAGACTCAGACCCAAATGTGGAACCAAATGCAAGACCCAAACCCACCACCTCACAGCCAGTGACCTCTTTGCAGAAGGATCTAATGTTTGAGATTAATACCTGCTCCTGAGTTGTTGCAAAACTTTGACTAGGCAATTATTTTCTATTATACCTAACCATTTAGAATGCTTCCTTTGAATTCACCATTATCCAGGTATAGTATCCAAAATTTTGGTAAAACTTTATATTTATATAGAAACAGTGTGGGTTAGTTTTGGGGTTTTTTTTTGTTTTTTGTTTTTTTTTTTAAATTGTGTTCAGTCAGGCAGTTTTGCTAGACTTCCATTGTATGCTATTACTTTGGTTCCCAGTAACAGAAAACCTAGGTCATACCTAGGGAAGGAATATTTGCCTGCTGATAGAGAGCAGAAAGAAACAGCAGGCATTCTGATTTTGGCACATCCCAAATAATAAGATTCCTGCTGTCAGTTTAGTTCCTAGTTGACAAGTGCTTCTATAACAAGAACAAACAAAACATCTCTCACAAATGGCACATTCAGAGTTGGCCCATACCTAAAAGTACAAGAGCTACCAGCGGACTAGAGCTGTCAGAGGCTAAATTCCACCTTGCCATAATGCAAGGAAATTTGCAGTGGTTTAAGTTATGCTTATCCTGAAAATAAAATGGTAAAAAAATTTAATGGTATCAATTTCATTCTGCTCTAGGGAAATTAATTAATTAATAATTTTTAGGTTTCCCAGTTTTGTTTCAATCCCAAAACAGTGTTCAAATCTATCTTTTGGTAACTAACAGTCATTCTAGCAAAACATGAAACCTTGTACCACCACAATGTTACATTAATTATTTACACCACCCTACTGCTGTAAAGGCCACATCTCAAAGATATTGAGGCTTCCTATTTTGGTTACAGCAACAGAAACATGTTATTAAGTCCATTTGTACTTTATACCTAGACACTTCATGATGGTTTTGGGTTTATTTCTATAGAGAATATGTAGTACTGGAAAATCAATTTATTCTTAGCAAAGCCATTCAAAAAGCTGGATAAAATATACTTGCTTTCCATCAAAATGGACAAAGATTACAGATCTGTACACTACAACTAGGGCTTTAAACTAGATAGGAAGGGGGAAGGGGATAAAGCCAGGTCTGCTAGAGATCGGCCTGGGGAAGTGGTATTGGGATTAGGAGAGAGGCAAGGGGCTCAGCTGAGGTGCGTCTACACTAACGCACGCAGCATGGGCAACAAGCAAGAAGAGTTGGAAGCCATAATGCGGCAGGCAAACTATGACCTGGTTGCCATAACAGAAACATGGTGGGATTGCTCCCATGACTGGAGTGCTGCAATGGATGGCTACAAACTCTTCAGGAGAGACAGGCAAGGAAGGAGGGGTGGTGGTGTGGCTCTATACGTTAGGGAATCCTTTTCTGCCATTGAGATTGTGACTAGGGATGATAACATTGAATCCCTATGGGTAAAGATCAGAGGAAGGGCTGACAAGGCAGACATCCTGGTGGGCGTCTGTTATAGACTGCCAAACCAGGATGAAGAGACAGATGAGGTGTTCTACAAGCAGCTGGCACGAGCTGCACGGTCATCAGCCCTTGTGCTCATGGGGGACTTCAACTTCCCTGACATATGCTGGGAGTACAGCACAGCACAGAAGAAGCAGTCTAGGAGGTTTTTGGAGTGCACAGAGGATGCATTCCTGATGCAGCTGGTCAGAGAGCCCACAAGAGGAACTGCCCCGCTAGACCTACTGTTCGTGAACAGGGAAGGTCTGGTAGGAGATGTGAAGGTTGGGGGCTGCCTTGGACAGAGTGACCATGAAATGATATATTTCTCAATTCATGGTGGAGCTTGGAGGGGGAATAGTAAAACTGCTACCTTGGACTTTCAGAGGGCAGACTTTGATTTGTTCAAGAGACTGGTAGGGGGAGTCCCTTGGCATTCAGTCTTAGCGAACAAAGGGGTACAAGAGAGCTGGTTGCTCTTCAAGAAGGAAGTCTTAAGGGCGCAGGAGCAGGCGGTCCCCCTGAGCCGCAAAATGAGCCGGCGGGGAAGAAGACCAGCGTGGATGAATAGGGAGTTACTCTTGAGGCTCCGTGAGAAAAAGAGAATCTACCGCCTGTGGAAGGAGGGACGGGTAACTGAGAATGAATTCAAGGAAGTTGTCAGGATGTGTAGAGGTGAAATCAGAAAGGCAAAAGCCCAGCTTGAATTTAACCTGGCCGCTGGGGTGAAAAAGAATAATAAACTCTTTTATAAGTACATTAACAGTAAGAGGAGGACAAAGGAGAATATCCACTCTTTACTGGATGAGGCTGGGAATGTGATCACTGAGGATAAGGAAAAGGCGGAGGTTCTGAATGCCTTCTTTACGTCTGTCTTTAAAGGTCAAACAGATCCTCAGGGTACCCCTCTCTCTGACCTGGTAGTCTCAGCTGGGGAGCATGCTAACTCCCCTGTGATTCTGGAAGAAACAGTCAGAGACTTCCTACTCCAACTGGACTGCCACAAGTCCATGGGGCCGGATGAGATCCACCCGAGAGTGCTGAGGGAACTGGCAGAGGTGGTAGCCGAGCCGCTTTCCGTTATCTATCAGTCCTCCTTGCTGACTGGTGAGGTCCCAGAAGACTGGAGGCTTGCCAATGTGACTCCCATTTACAAGAAAGGTTGTAAGGAGGATCCGGGGAACTACAGGCCTGTTAGCCTGACCTCGGTTCCAGGGAAGGTTATGGAACAGATAGTCTTGAGGGAGATCATGCGGTATGTGCGGGATGGCCGGGGGATCAGGCCTAGCCAGCATGGGTTCATGAAGGGCAGGTCCTGTTTGACCAACCTGATCTCCTTCTATGATCTAGTGACCCATCTGCTGGATGAGGGAAAGGCTGTTGATGTGGTCTACCTAGACTTCAGCAAAGCCTTTGACACTGTCTCCCACAGTATTCTCCTGCAGAAGCTGGCAGCCCGTGGCTTGGATGGGTACACCCTTGGCTGGGTAAGGAGCTGGCTGGAGGGCCGGGCTCAGAGAGTGGTAGTAAATGGAGTTAAATCCAGCTGGCAACCGGTCACGAGTGGTGTTCCCCAGGGGTCGGTGCTGGGGCCTGTCCTCTTCAATATCTTTATTGATGACCTAGATGAGGGCATTGAGTGCACCCTCAGTAAGTTTGCAGATGACACTAAATTGGCTGGGAGTGTGGATCTGCCTGGGGGTAGCGAGGCCCTACAGAGGGATCTGGACAGGCTGGAGAGCTGGGCTGAAGCCAATGGCATGAGGTTCAACAAGAGCAAATGCCGAGTCCTGCACTTTGGCCACAACAACCCCAGGCAGCGCTATAGGCTTGGGGCGGAGTGGCTGGAGGACTGTGTGGAGGAAATGGACCTGGGGGGTACTGATTGATGCACGGCTGAACATGAGCCGACAGTGTGCGCAGGTGGCCAAGAAGGCCAACGGCATCCTGGCTTGCATCAAAAATAGTGTTACTAGTAGGAGCAGGGAGGTAATTGTCCCCCTGTACTCAGCACTTGTGAGGCCGCATCTCGAGTACTGTGTTCAGTTTTGGGCCCCTCACTACAGGAAAGACATTGAGGCTCTGGAACGCGTTCAGAGGAGGGCTACTAAGCTGGTGAGGGGTCTGGAACACAGGCCTTACGAGGAGCGTCTGAGGAAGCTGGGATTGTTCAGCCTGGAGAAGAGGAGGCTTAGGGGAGACCTTATAGCTCTCTATAACTTCCTGAAGGGAGGTTGTAGTGAGCTGGGGGTCGGCCTCTTCTCCTGTGTAGGCAGTGACAGAACTAGAGGGAATGGTAGCAAGCTGCGCCAGGGGAGATTCAGGCTCGACATTAGGAAGCACTACTTCTCAGAAAGGGTAGTCAGGCACTGGAATGCACTGCCCAGGGAGGTGGTGGAGTCACCAACCCTGGGGGTGTTCAGGGAAAGACTGGATGTTGTATTGAGGGATATGGTTTAGTGGGAGCTAGTAGTAATAGGTGAATGGTTGGACTGGATGATCTTCTAGGTCTTTTCCAACCTTGATAATTCTGTGATTCTGTGATTCTGAAATTTTCTGACTATGGAAGTCAATAAAATTTCTTTAAACAAAAGCAAAATTATACATTATATGTGAATTATATAAAACTATGCAAAACAGCAACTTGAAGAAAGAGAACGTGTCTTTTTTGTCTTTTATATTTCTAGTGCTATACAACTAACAGATGTGGTTTAAAAGAGAGAGTTACACTGATGGATGTTTCCAATCAGTCCTGCTTTTCATTACCATATTCACCAAATAATGGTGTATTTTGGATGATTTTCCATTCTATGTGATATTTGGGAAGTGTTATGGCTCAAAGGACTTTTTTTCTTCCCACAGTATTTTTCTAACAGCTATGATTTATGTCCTCTGAGACAGCAAGTTGATAGTGTGGAGGCATACAGAGGCAGCGATCTTTACCAACTGTGTAAGTAGTCATGTGAGTAACCATACCTCTAAGGCTCTGAAGCTACAAGAGACAGTTTGAAGGATTGTACAAGTCTGTGTAGTAAGCGGCAATGAACCTTCCCCACAATGTACCTTGTTCTTAAGGCTTTACACATCATGTTATTTAGCACTGTCACAACTGAAATGTTCTGGATTAACTGCCTGAGAACTGGTAATGGATATGTGTTGTAATTAAGTGTTTGTAAACATGATTGGCTGTAGGTTCAGCATCTTTTTTTTTTTCCACAGCATTTCAGAGACACTATTTCTAGTCAACTGTAATTCCTTAGAAGTTTTAAGAAAAAGAAATAAAAATATCCCACTTAATCAAAGGTGACAGGAAGCATATATTCAGCTAATGACTGAAATAAAAGCATTTAAATATTCCTAAATTACTATAGAAGATTTAATTTCTTTATAGATTTCCTAGACACATATTACTGCAATAAACTCACCAAATAAATTCTTGCATTTGTGTGTAAGAACTGTAGTCACAGCTTCAGAAAATGCAAAACTTTTATCAAGTTCATGAAAAACAAACCTTTCCTAGGTGCCTAGGAGTAGCACACAAAGAAACTGAGTATCCTCATGAAATTAGAACTAGTTCCAATTTACCTGTAAATTTCTTTAGACCATAATCTCTCATGAAAAGTGGTATGTGATGACTTGCGTGTATTTCCTAACTTTAAATTAAGACAAGAAATTTCATTAACAGGTCTATCAGCAGCAATACAAATTAAACCATTTATTTTTCCTTCTACCTAAAAATGATAAATCAAAGCAATTCCGGGGGATTGGGGCGGGGGCGGGGGGGGGGGGGGGGGGGGGGGGAACAAAACCCAGCAAACAAAAAGAAAACAACAACAAGGGAAAAAAAACCCCCACCAGACAAATGAGGCAACAATATGATGAGGTTTATTTCATGTCTGAAAGAAATACTATATTAAGTACTGGAATAAAGCTCTAAGTGGCAGTGATAGTTTGTTGTGACAGCATTTTTTACCAAATCATGGGTGAATACAAAGAACAGAAAATTTTATTAATGGATCAACTGCCTGTAGCCATGGGGGCTGATGAAGTTTAAGATGTGAGTGAGGGTCATGTCGAACTTTTTTGTGCAGAAAGGATTAAGGGTACTGTTTTATGACCTTCTTATTTGTCTGATAAGAGTAATTGAAAGGTTTCTGGTGAATTTTGAAATCTTAGGATGTCCTTAATTTGCCACTCTAAATACATAAACCTCACAAAGTAAAAAACAGGCACACAATCTGTTTTTTTTAAAAAAAATCAGTTCTCTTTGCTTTATTTCTACAGGAAAGCAATGGGGTGTGAGAGATGACTGGTTATATGTTGCCCTTGACCAAAAATAAAATGCCAGGGATGTCAATGGGAGCTAGCTCTATGGGCTGAGAGCCGTTTATAGCCCTAGGACATCAGTATTTATGAAGTCTCTCAAGTGAAACAAATGGAAAAATAAGCCCCTCCATTCTAAAAATTGCTTTTCTTTTTTACATGAGAAGAAATTCTGTTTCTAATCTAAAAAAAAAAAAAGTCCCTTTCCTGAAAAGAAACGTGTTACCCCTGAACTCTGAAGAGTCTACATCAGCATGTAGACAGATTCATCACAATTTTATTAGAAGTAACATATTGAAATTACAGTCATGCAGGAATGAGGAAAAGGAACAAAATTGTTTAAAAATTTAATAAAGCATTAAACAGAAGAACATACATCTGTTCACAATTAATTAAAGAGGTCTCCAATATTGCAAGTATATCATTCTAGAATTAGAAAGTAACATAGTGATTATCTGATGCTATTTGAAAGTCTTGTTTTATGAACTCAACATCAAATTCAGTTTCACAATAAAGAAAATACAAACCTTCAGTTTGTTGGATTTGATCAGAACTTATCTGAGTCATTTCAAGGACACTATTAACCTTTCCTTCCCAGTTATATTTTATTCCCTGCCATGGTACAGAAGTTCCTTTGCAAGATCGAAACCCTCTTTTTATTGCTTTTCCATTCACTTTGCTTTTGCAGGGATTTTTTAGATCTTTATTTTATTCTTCTAACATTTTTATGCTTTGCTAAACTAGTAAACGACAACAAAACAGGTTTAGTCAAATTTGACTTCCTAAGGATTCTTCTTAGAGCTCTCCTTCCTAGTCATTCTCTGTCTAATTGTACACAGTGAGGAATATATGTGCTGGATAATATTGCTTTATGTTGCATTGAAGTCCTGTTTTCACACAGCTAAAATAACAGAGAATGACAGCTTACCTCGTGACTTCTGAGCCTGAAGGAATTTTACAGCAGAGAAAATGTTTATAAGCATGATGTTTAAAAAAAAAAACACCTTTTTTTCCCCCTTGATACTAATTTGGTGCCTACTAAGTAATTTTAATGAAGAGATTACATAGTGGCACCACTGTTCTCTTCAGCATCACACAAAGAAGAGCATGTCCTGTCTCATGCACTTTTCTTTAGCACAAAACAAAAGAAATAATCATGTATTATTTTAATTTACTTGGACCCAGTTTTTTCTCTGCCCTCTCAGATCCTTCTTCTCTAAGCATAACTTCATGCACTGAGAAAGCACATCAATCCAGAAATTCTAAATTGTAATCCTCCAGTTTCTGGACTTTAATTTAATCCTGCATAATAGAAACAACTTCAAACATTTCAATTTGTTGCAGATCTCTCCATCAACCTAACTTTTGTGTTCAGAGGAGGGCAACCAGGCTGGTGCAAAGGGCTGGAGGGCAAATCCTATGATGAGTGGGTGAGGGAGTCGGGGTTGTTTTGTCTGGAGAAGAGGAGGCTGAGGGGAGACCTTATCACCACCTACAATTACATGGAAGGTGGTGGGCACTGGTCTCTTCAGCCAGGTGACAGGTGATAGGACAAGGGGAAATGGCACCAAGCTTTGCCAGGTCAGGTTCAGACGTTTTGAAAAAATTCTTCACTGAAAGAGTTGTCAGGGCCTGGAACAGGCTGCCCAGGGAGGTGGTTGAGTTGCCATCCCTGGATGTGTTTAGAAAGACGGTTAGATCAGGTACTTAGAGATACAGTTCAGTGTAGGACAGGAACGGTTGGACTCAATGATCTTTAAGGTCTTTTCCAGCTCAGTCATTCTGTGATTCTGTGATTAAGTTAGGTCTTTTTGTAAGTAGTTTAAGGAACATGATTTTAGGGAAAGGGTAATTCCCAACTAATGTAACCTCTAGCTTTATCACAAGACTAATTCTGCAGCACACTGATATTGGGGTGGGATTTATCTTTAAATAAGGGAAGATTATTCAAACATTTGCATTTTAAAAACCATAAATGTAACTCTAGATGTTGACAGTTCTTGGAAGCTATTTGGCATTCCATTTGGTTTTAATAACGATCTTTATTCCCACTCTTCTGCGTAATATCCCTTGCACAAACATCTGGAAATAAAAACGTTTTACTTCAAACCTTAAAGTCTTCCTCACAAAGCCATGGGTACAACTATTTAACCGCATTTTTTCAGTGAGAAACTTGGTATTTTAACCATCTCAATCTTTCCTGTGCTCAAATACCACTGTGGTAACTGCAATAAAAAAGTATTATGTTATTGGGAGTCCTGTAGATTGTGGATGTTATGAATTGTTTCTTCATCCTTTGTCTAATTCCATCCCCATCTTCCATAAGGAAACAGTGGCCAGAAGAAGAGCAAGGCAGTTTTTATTAGCAGAGTGGGTTGTTCCTTTTAATTCTGCAAGACACTGCATCATAACAGGAGCCAACTGCCACTCCCCAGGTGCATCTACTCAGAAAATGTTTATGTATTTAACAATGTAAATCCTCTGCTATAGATCTTGATCGTAGCTTTTTCCATTAATGATGAGATTTTCATCTGTTTTCAGAAGGCTGACATAACCCCAGCTGCTCAGGACCATGTGCATTTACCACCACCATTGGCCATAAGGCCATTTGAATTAGATAATGAACTCCAATCAAGTAGTGATAGAACATGCTGCCTGACTGAGATAGAGCATGCTACTTAAATAATCCATAAATACGTACAAATAAAGGAATATATTAAAACATGACAGTAGGCAAGTCTGCAACACTAACAGAAGTGTCATGGACATAATTAACCCTCAGGACCTTTAAGTGCTTCTCTGCAACAGGTGTAAAAATCAGGCAATCTTTATTCCTGCATCCAAACACAGCAATATTGTAGACCAGAAATTATCATCATGCAAATGCGTACATGTGAACACAGAAAAAATAAAAAAAATAATTTAAAGGGGTCACTTTTAAAGCAAGACTCAATCAAATATTGTACTGCTTCTGCCTCTCTGTTGAAAACAAGAAAATATAGGTACAGAATTGTTTGCTTCACAGTGTGGTACATAACCATGGGGAAAAAAAAAACTAAACGCAAAACTGCAAAACTGCACTAAAATGACAGACATGACTGCAGAATCAGTCCTCCATTTTGGGGATGGTCCAGCTTCAGGATGGCTCTGAGCTGTATGGTCTGAGTTGTATGGTTTGGTGAGAAACTGAATTGTGTATCACCAGCTTTGTGTATTTTGCTATGAAATTCTACTACTGTTACCAATCTCTCTCTATGCTGCCCAGTAAACTGTCCTTATCCTAACCTGTGAGGTTAGTTTCTTTGGCTATCTTTTCCCTCCTCTTCCTCTCCTCTAATTCTTCCCCCACACCGCCATCTTAGAGAGACCATCTGCATGGTGCTCTGGTCCCAACCAGGATGAAACCTTGACAGGGAGGTAGGTGGTTGAATACAGAGGGAAATAGGTAGAGAACTTCTGGAAGCAGGTGGTACATTTTTAATGAGTCCTATAAAACCATGATTAACATCAGGCTTCCCATTGTTATTTATTAATATGTTCATAGCTGCTAGGTCCTCATTTTGAAATGGCAACCATAGAAATTTTCTTCATGGCATGGTGGGAGAACATATGAAAGAGAAGTGCCTGGGTGTGAAACATTACAAAGCTTTTACTGATTGCATAACTACACAGAGCCAATTAGATTTTACTTCTATAATTAAGCATTCAAATGTAGAGCTTGCTGTCTGTGAAGGTGTTCTAATTAATAACCAAAGGAAATAATGGTGAGATTGATTAATTATTCTACTTTCTGGTATTTTAAATTTACAGTCAGATTGCTGTCTATAAAAATACAATCATCTTTATGACTTGATCCATTATTTTGCAACAAGTGTATTTTTAAGAATATTATTCTGATTTAAAACACGATTTCCCCAAAGTACTCATGAGGGACATTCATCCATACATGGAATTTCTCAGCTCTGGACCTAAATCCATTTACCACTTTTTATCATCTTTCTGTGGCACACTTGTGCTATATTTTATTTTAAATAGTTCACTGACTGACAAACATTACCTGCCAGCTGAGAATAACAGACAGTTGAAATGTCTGGAATGAAGACTCATAATGTGTCTCCAATCTAGAAAGCTAAGGTCGCTCAAGGTGCTGAACTATTACTAGAAAAAGACTTAAGTTTGCATTTCTTCTTAAAACTCTATTATGTAGCTTTACTTCTGTGGCTAGCATGAGACAGCATTTTATATTTTGATATTTCATTTTGTACCAGTTCTTGAGGGTAAAATAAATTCTGTCAGTGGTTATAATGCATCCCATTGCTGCAATGAAGATTAATCAAATATCTGCATATTTTGAATATCTTAATTAAAATCCATAAATAAATAACTCCCAAGGAGATCTGTTCCATGGTCATGACATATTACTACGAACAAAAACTGAAAAACATCACCTTTAGGCTAAATCATCAGAATCATGTTAGGGAGATTCTATAAGCTAAGGAGGCAAACTAGTTTCCAGTATTCTCACTGCTTCAACCACTTCCTAACAAAATGGAAAGTTTGTCAAAAAGGGAAAACCAAAATTTAACTGTATGTATTTCTATGTATGTATCTAATACTTTTCTTCTCTAATTATTATTAATTTCTCATTATCTGGCTGACACTGTGGCAAGAACTGAAAATTTTCTCCAAATAAAGCAAAAGTGAATAAAATTGAAACAATTTTCAGATCATCTTTCATCACATTTCATAACAAATTCACAGCCAAGTACGAAATATATCAATTAGTATATATGAAATATGTACTGTATTTTCTATTCTATACAATGAACTTACCATGCCTATGACTAAATATTTCTGGACTATTCAGTAATTAAACCTTTCCTCTAAAAAGAGTTTAATGCATGACAAAAGCTCTTTGTTTCTGCTACACATGAAACAGTGTCAAAATATTTGACAATATCATAGTCGTCAATGACTACAAACTCGGGGGTGTGAGAACACAACTGACTGAATATTCTTGCACAGTGTAGTTACAGATTGAAAATAGTTACTGTCCTGGTTTCAGTTGAGGCAGAGTTAATTTTGGTGTAGTGCTGTATTTTGGACTTAGTGTGAGAATAATATTGATAACACACTGGTGGTTTGTTGCTAGGTAGCTCTAATGTCAACACTATGTCAAGGACTTCTCAGCTTCTCACACCTTGCCTGGTACACAGGAAGCTGGGAGAGCACAGCCAGGACAGCTGATACACACTGGCCAAAGGGATATTCTTGACCATATAACATCATGCTCTGAATATAACTGGGCATCAGATAGTTTTATTTTTCTTTTGCATGTGATGGCCAATTGCATTTGAGTATGACTTGTTTTATTATCATTATTATTCTCTTCCTTTGTTATCGTAATTAAGTATCTCAACCCACAAGGGGTTTTTTTCCATTCTCCTCTCCATTCCCTTGGGGCAGAGGAGTATGCAAAGGGGCTGTGTTATGCTTAGTTACTGGCTTGGGTTCAACCATCACAGTTACAAATCAATCGAGAAAGACAGACAGAACTGGTGGTAATACACAGCTTTGGAACATAAGGACACACTTTTAATTCCAGTTCTTTAACACATATGAACCTCAGGCACATTCTGTAGAATTAGATCTAGAGATGTTACTTTTAGGTACCTTAATACATTAATAATCCAGCCAGAATCTCAAAATTCATTAGATTATTCTCTTTATATAAATTTATATGTAAGCACAAGCAAGCTTGACTATATTGCAGGACTTTATTCCTAAACAGGCAAAAGTATAATGAGCATGTGTGAAACTTGTTAGGGTTGTGGTGTTACAACTATTTGAAGTTTAAAAATTGCTATCATTCAGTTAATTGCTTACTTTTTAATTATCCTATCTCTTGTTAGCTTAAGCGAAGTTTGGAACAGTTGGATGTTCCAAATTAGCTAACTGAATTTACACTGGTAGACTGCAGAAGACTGCTGCTTTACTTTTATGTGTGACTGATTTTCATACAAGGCATACATATTTGCCAAGTTCCTAATGGTATTCAAAATACTATTAATTTTTAATGAATGCTAAAATTTCACGTGAATTTCTGTGGTGGAAATGTAACCTAAAGCAACATTAACAAATCTTTCCAAAGATCAACAGAGTCTCTTTTTTTCACCTCTGATTCATACATTATTTGAGAAAATGCTTTTATGCATGGTTAACTTTCTTGGTTCAAGCAGTTAATTAGTGGGGAAATTTAAATATTTTTCAGGCACAACCTGGTAGTGACATTTCAAAATCTATCACTTAAGGCTCATTTTCTTTTCAGAGAGTAACCTTAGTCTCCTGGGTAATTCTGTCAAGCAATATTTTTCTCAACTTTTCTTAACCCTCAACTCCACATGCATTAGCACCTAGTTTTGAAAGTCTTGACAGAGATTGCTAGAGGTTAAGGTCATAAATTCCTCTAAGACAGTTATTTCTAATACAGGACTTTATGTACAAAAACCTTTAAAACATGCTTCATAAAATACAGTTTATATAAGAAAACCCCACTCTTAAATTGTTAAGCAATTGTCTTTGCAAAGATTAATTTTATTTTATTTTGTATAGATTTTAAATGATGCATAAAATTTTCTTTCAATATATTATGCAACAGGAAAATTATTCATCAGAAACGTGATACTGTGTTTTCATTATTCTTACTGTGAACTTATTAAAATAGAAATTGTTTTATGTGTATTTTAAAATATTATTTGGAATAGAAACTAGTATCAAATTTTCTTGCAAGTAGACTGTCCCTATTAAATAAAAACTACATATTGGTATCTACAGTGCTACAAATTTCCATGTTACAAGCAGCAAGTTAGTTTTAAATCTTTTACTAATAAATGTTACCTTAGTAATATGCATTTCCTATTTTACAGGGACAGATTATTTACAGGCAAAAATTACCACTGGTAGCATGTGCAACAATTATGCTCAGCAGACAATTCCAATGTTGGAAGGGAAATAGAAAATTATGAAAATGCATCTTCCCTATCACAACCTGTGTCTTCATTTTTTAGCATAAACCAGTCTTCTATAAGTGTTTTAACTGTGTTTTAGACAAAACCTAATCTAAATATTAGTGAAAGTTTCTATAGAATACAAAAAATGTTAAATTAATTCTTGCAGATTTGTATATGTAATCAAGCATTTAACAGAATATTTTCTTTAATTACAGTAATATAAAACTTAGCTTTTAAAGCTGTTTTAAAATAAATTGTGAAGCATCATGGGCTCTGATTTTATATTTCTTAAAAAGTGCTTTTCTAGATACTCATTAAATTGCATGCAGTCCATCCTCAACTGCCTAAGAGAAATTCAGAAAGCAGTGTAAGAGGAGGGGTAGAAACAGTTATCATACTACTTAACCTATTCAGAATAGGGATTTAAGTTAAAAACTTTGATCTAAATTCTACCATGAGTTTTAAATCACTTCTTTGATTTTAACATTTATAACATGACAAACAAAAAAAGGTCTTTTAGAAATCTTGAATAGTTTAAATGAAAAGTCCAAGTAATTCACATGCCTACAGTTACCCAAGTAATTTCAGCCCGTATAAACCCAGTGTCAATATGAGTCAGCAGTGTGCCCTGGCAGCTGGTAGGGTAAGCTGCATCCTGGGGCATGATCACCTGGTTAAAAAAGGTGATGATCCCAACCTCACCTTGGGTACTGTGTGCTGTTCTGGGCCCCACAATTTAAGAAGGATGTAAAGGTTCTTTAATGCATTCAGAGGAGGGCAACAAAGCTGCTGGAAGACGTCCTGTGAGGAGCAGCTGAGGACTCCAAGGACAGGACACATAGGATTAGTAAACCTTTCTTTCCTGAGAGAGTGATCAAACATTGGAACAATACCCTTCCAAACATGCTTTAACTTTTGGTCAGTGCAGAAGTGATTGGACAGAGACTAGGTGATTGTTGTAGGTCCTTTCCAACTGAAATAGTCAATTCTATGCATTTTTAAAATCAGATTGCCATCTTATAAATACTGAAACATCTAGACACTGAGATGTCATTGCCTAAGTTCTTTTACAGAACAAAGGAGACTGTTAAAAGCTATATTAAAGTTAAAGAAGATAAAGAATATTCACTGATTTCTTGTCCACAAAGCTGATTAATTCATCATAGAAGCAAATCAAGTTGGCCATGCCTGACTTGTAAGCATCTGAGTATCACTGTGATTATATAATACAAACATGCAGCTGTCATTGAGAATTAGTATATGAAATATACACAAGCAAGAAAGAGAGGTATTTAGCTCAAGTCTGAACCTGTGAAAGGTGTTTAAAAATCAAGAAGCAAATACATAATTATTGCAACATATGAAGCATGCTGGATAGCACAGTATTGCTTAACTATACCTATTCTAACTAGATATGAATTTTATTTTATATCTTCCAAAGTTACTGATATTTTTTTCTTTCTTCTCATACAATCCAGTTTTACTTTAATTCACTTCATGTTCCCCACCCAGCTAATATCTCACCAATTGCTTTCTGCTGTCAGTCTGTGATCACTCTGATTTACAGCTCTACTTCCCTCATCTTCTCTTCCAAATTTTCTGTATCTCTATCTCAGTTCAATTCTTTAAGAAGAGGTTTAATCTTCTAGTGCTCCTTGTTTTTTCTTTCCTTTTTACTCCTCACCACCACCATTAATCCATTCTCTGTCTTGGGTGCCTTCTCCACATCCCTAAAATGGATAAACACATTTTTTCCTTATCCTTAGAGTACTTTTTTTGTAGGTAGCATAGTTTTAAAACCAACTTTACTTCCTCAAATGCTTCAGGTAATAGTGTTTTATCATCCCAAAAGACTCCTAGTCTACTGAGAAGAATGTGAAGTTATGTCTCTTGAAATAGACATAACTGGAGTTGAGAAGACTATCAGATTCACCAGCTGCAACCAGTTTTTCCAGTTTTTCTCTCTCTAGCCAAGGACTTGTTCCATAAAGCACTTTCCACACAGCAAAATTCCAAATAACACAAAAAAGCCCCCACCAAAACACCCATCAACAGGCTGCCCAGGGAGATGGTTGATTTAAAAGACGGGTAGACGAGGTGCTTAGGGATATGGTTTAATAGAGGAGAGGTACAGTTTGACTCAGTCTCAAAGGTCTTTTCCAATCTAGTGATTCTGTGATCAAAACCCAGTCTAATACTGAACATACAGAAGCCTACAATAAGCTGTGGACTCCACTCAGAAACATCTTAAAAATAGCTTGTCTTTCCCTCTGAATGAAGCAAAAGGTGATGGAAGGAAAGTTGACCAGGCAGGAACGAATTCTTCATTCTCCCTCCCTTGGAGTCTGCTGATTGATGTGGTGGGTTGTGGGTTTTTTGGTTTGCTTGCTTTTTCATTCACATTTTCTATAAGAAATTGATCTCCAAAGACAACCTCCTCAAAACACGAGGGGTAAAGAATCGGGTAGTTTAGGGGCGGAATTCAGATAACCAAAGGTCAGCTGAAGCAGAAACTAATGAAGGATGTCAATGGCATTAAGAAAGGTTTTGCAGATACATTGGCAGAAATGTTGAACCAGATGATTTCCAAGGTTGCTGAGAGAGCTGGACAATATCATTGTAAGACCACTCTGTATTATCTTTGAATGGCCTTCTGGGAAGGTCCTCAATGACTAGAAAAATGCTATACTATGTACATCTTCAAATAAAAAAAGACAACAGTAAAGACAGAAGAAATCACATGCTGATCAGCCTCACCTCAGTCCCTTGGAATACTTTGGAGCAAACCCTCCTGTAAACTGCTAAGCACATGAAAGACGAGAACAGAAATGGGAATAGACAACACAGATTAACAAAGAGAAAGTCAGGCATGGCCAACCTGATTTCCTTCTATGATGACATAATCAGCTTTGTGGACAAGAAATCAGTGAATATTATTTATCTTCTTTACTTTAACTTTAATGCAGCTTTTAAAATGGTCTCCTTTGTTCCTGTAAACAAACTTAGGCAGTGACATCTCAGTGTCTAGAATACAAGATAGATGAAAAATGAGATGAACAATGGGCTGAAAAGAACGCGATGAACAGTTCAAAGTCTAACTGACAGATGGTTATGAATCACATTCTTTTCAAACCAATACAGGAACCAATAGTTCAAATCTTTCATCAACATGGCAGAATATGCCTCATCTGGTTTACAGATGACACTAACTTGCAGGTACTGTCAATATGGTTGTGCATGGGTCACCTTCCAAAGTGACTACTAATGCTACCAGCAATCTCATGTATTTCAACAAAATGAGAAATTTTCATGTTAGGATAAGGCTTGACACCAGCGTTTTGGTTATAAGCTTTGCGGGAAAGTAGTGGAAGGATTAGGGAAAGGCAGGCTCAACATGAATCAGAAGCATGCCTTTGTGGCAGCATATGCCCTAGTGAGACAAATTATATATGCTGTATCCTTTTTAAGGCTAAGACTGGGGAAAGTGTTTACAACACCTTATTAGCACTTGTAAGAGTATATTTAGAGAATTTAATCCAGTTTTGTTTGTTCAAAATATAGGACACTGGTAATTTATGGAAGACCACTAGGGCACTGAAGAACATGGCTTTCAAGAGTGGCTCAGGAAGCTAGACTTGTTCAGCTGGAGCAGAAAAGGATAAGGGGAAAATTTAACCATTGTCTTCAGTTACCAGATGAGAAAGCAGAATCAAATGTTTCTCAGAAGAGCTTAGCAAATTGATAAATAAAAAGTGCACAGCAGTTGTGTCACAGACAGAAAGAACTTTTTTAAAAATGAGTTTCAGGTATGATTAAGCCCACTTAAAAGATTGCCCAGAGGAGATGTAAAATCCTCATCCTCAGAAACATTAAATTCCAAATTGGACAAGCAACTTGACCCAACCTTAAAGTTAACTCAAGTGTAATCAGGAGATTGAACTAAATGGCTTCAGCCATTCTGTGAGTCTATGCTATGATTCTATGCGTCAAGAAAAAAAAAATTGCTAAATCGTACCTAAAATGGTTCAAAAATCATCAAACGGTAATTTTAACAACTGAAAATTTGAATGGCTTAAGAGAAGATGAGAGAAATTAACTTGCTTAATCTGGAGAAAAGAAGGTTTATGGAGAAACTGATAGAAGCCAAACAGTTGGTTTTGAGAGAACAGAGCAACATCCTTTATGGAGGCACAGACTTTATGTCAAGCAGCAGAACAAGTTTCCCAGAGATGTTATGTAGTCTTCACCTTTGGAGATTTTCAAGGGTAGAATGAGAAAAGCCCTGAGCAACCAGACCTGAGCTCCTACTTGATCCTGTGAATTATCCTATTACTTTGTGTAATGAGTCCATATGTACCTGGTGGTTTCTGTTCTCATGGTTCAAAATAATTCACCAGTGTTACTAATACAACACATTCCTCCAGGATTGACAAAAGTTTAGCTGTATTTTTGTCAGAAGCAAGTTTAACAACCATACTACCATTAGACCATGCAGAATGCCACGATCCTTACTTTATGTAATAAGCATGATGTAGACACAATATATTCCTATGAATGGTCAGGATCACTATATTAACTTGAAATATTTAATATGGATTATATATTATGTAAATCTCACCTAGTAATGAGATTCAACTCATTGTAGATTAGACAATATGTCTGATCAAACTATTAAAATTTAAAACAAGACAGAGAGAGATGGAAAGAAAGATGGACAACTCAGCTGAGGCAGCAAATATTACTGATTTTAAAACAACCTAATATTCATTGCTATCACAAATTATACAAGCTTTCAAGAATTTCAAATTGTATTTATGCTGTATTGTTAAAAAGTTATAAAAAAAAATATGTTAGTTGCAGCAGCCTAGCAAAATTTTAATTGAAATATTGAAATTGTTATTGAAATTATCCACTAATGAGGATCCCTAAGGAGAAGGGAATCACAATCCTCTGATTTTCATTTACTTTAAAGACATTTCAATTCAGCAACATATTGTTCTGCTAGCATCTGTCACCTGTACTTTATTGCCATTACTGTTAGGTATGAGACAAATGTAATAGAGGAAGGGTAAGGAAATAAGTGCAGTTTTACATATCACTGTATGAAGGGACATTAAAAAGAACTGAAATGCCAGAACACCTTTTGGATTTTCTTACATTCTTTTTCCAACTCCCAAACTACTTTTTTTTTTTTTACTTTGAATTACTGACAAAAAGCAGATTGCCAACACTGGAATAGTTTCTACATCGGCTGAACCATAGTTCAATGCGAATTCTTCATGGCTGCTTGAAAAATCCAGCTCAATTGAAAGTTGATTCACTTAGATGTGTCATGAAATTTAGTTGATTTATGGTCATTCTCTCCATGTCAAGACAGTATTTTTTTTTCCACGTTATTATCTTCTTTTCCTAACATAGCAGGTGCAAATAAACAGAAAGAGCTGACTACCTGATATAACATAACACTGCTATGAGTACTACATAGCAGCTAATTACCACACCTGGGAAAATGACATAAAGAACCTAGTGAAATCTTTAATTTTCAGGAAAAGTCTTTCATTTTCAATAAAAATCTCACATTGACCTGTTTCTAGGTCACATGGGACTGCTTCTGGATCATCCTCATGATACAGATGTCACCTGTTCTAGAACACCCATCAGACTATAAAACACTGAAAAACATCAAACATCAAGGCAAAGTAACTAAATACATGCAATTAAAGCACTTAATGCAAATCATTAAACAGAAAGATATTCTCAGCCGGGCTGATAGTAGGCTGGCACAGTGCTATAATCTCATCACGAGAGGAGAAAGAATTAGTACTAAGTCCTGATGTATGATATCAAACATACATAAATTTGTTTGAAAGTGTTTTCATAGGACTAAAGATAGCTATATGCTTCACTGTTTGTAGAATAATGACCAGAATTATGACGTAACTGACTGTGGTGGTTCAGCCCCAAGCTGGCTGAGCACCACAGACCACTTGCTCACTCCCACAGGAGAAACAGACTCCATGGATTGGGATAAGGACAGTTTACTGAGAAAATCATCGTGAAAGAGTAACAATAACAGCCAGCAGCAAATTTCACTCACACACAGTGAGTACCTTATTAACCCAACTATAACACAGAGTACTGTACAACTCCAAGACCAACCCAACACCCTGGCCGCACCTGAACCCTCTTGGAGGCATCAAGAAGCAACCCTCCCCAACCAGCCCCTTTTATGAGGGAGTGATGTCAGGTGATGTGGAAAACAGTCCAGTCTAACCCAACTCACCTGTGCTGGCTTCTTGGGGGCTTAACTCTAGCCTGGCAAGAAGCAGGACACTGACCTAATAAACAGAGACAAAAATTTTAGAGAAAGATGAGGTAACATTATTTCACATATGAAGTGTTCACATGATTTAATAACAAAGAATATTCCAACCAGGAGGCAGTGTAACATTCATTCTTTAATTGGGAGTTTGAATAATGTAAAAGACTGAGGGAGTAAAGACTAATGAGCTTCTTTAAAAGCAAGAGGGGGAAAAAAATATATCTTGACCTCAGGGACATTGCACTGCTGTGACTTCAGTTTTTAGCTGCTTTAGCAATTAGTCATAATAGGACCAATGAGATAAATAGGAATTATTAAAATTAACTAGCAAGACTCAAATCTCAGCCAATGTTTGTATGAATTCTTTGTTGTGTATATAAGTGCAGGAATCTCACAAATTATAATCACCCAATGCACTTTGACAGATACTGTAGACTCAAAGCAAAAATGTCTCTAGTGCATGACACTGAGCTTTCAGGGATATCAAATGTAATACAAGAAAACATTTTTAAGAGTAATCCCAGCTCTTTGCTATGTGAAAACTACTTCCCTCTCATAACTGACTTGATCTGTTTCCACTCTATCTTAACCTAATGAGTGGAACAAGCAGAACAGACTGTCTCCCATTTTAAAGACAGCAGTTCTAAGCTGTACAGCAGCTCAGCAAAGTAGTACAGCAAAGTAGCTCAGCAAAGAAAGTACATCCAGAAGCAGTACAGTCATGGCAGTCCTGTACTAAACTCAGCTGGTTAATGTGTTGAACAACCACACTAAACTATGAGTTCAAGGCCACAGCAACACTACTAGTCGCTTTGAGGTTGTCATTAATTATTTGCTCTCCATGGATGCCTCCCCTGGATCAAACTAATTCTTGATCCTCTGCTCCATTCACTTCATAAATACATGGTTAAGGCAGAAATAATAGCACCTAATTTTCTGAAGGAATCTGACACATTTCCTTTCTCCAAGTTTACGGTTTTCCTCTCAGGAAACACTCTGAACAGCATGGAATAGTACTTAATACTTTCAGATTTGGTATGTAGTGCTTTCCTCACTGATTCTGTAATGATGGTGATCTAGTTTCTTTCAATGATATCATGAGAGGGGATTTCTATAATCTTCTTGACAGCTGTTCCTGGAAAAGTGCAAGTACTATGACTGAGTATATTGGGAGATAAGCCAATACCAGTACTTTACTGCCTTGCCTTTCTTTCTGTTATTAACTTATATCTTAAAAGCAACTTTTCCAAGGTGTCTCCTAGCTTGATTATCTGTTCCACATCACTAGTAAAGCCTCACAAACCTTACTATCTTGTTAAAATTCTCCACATAGTCATTTTCATTCTTTATCATGATGAAGGCTTATTCTCATTTCCACAAATTTTTCTGTCATCAGCTGGAATGTTGCATACAATTCCCACTCATCTGTAGAGAAACCTGGATTGTGGTATTCAGTCCATCCCACAGCATGGCTGGTTTATGAAGGGAAACATCATTATGCTCTCAGTGTATGAACTTCCAAAGTTAAATTGGCTGAATTGTTGCATATAGCTCTCATATCACCCTCCATCTTAATTTTCTTTCACACTCCTAATTTTGAGAACATTCTTGGAAGCTCAGCTGCACGTACATTGCTGGCTACATATTTTATCCCTTGGAGAAACTAATGGCCATTATTCTGTGTTGAGATGTGTGAAAAACCTCTAAAACATTTTCTTTCAATATACTAGTTATTTCAGTTAAACTCTTGTTATATTTAATTAACACTTGGCTTTTTGCTTGCTAGTCAAATTTATTATTTATTCTATGCATGTTAAATATTGTTAGTTGACATAAAATTAAAATAACTTTATTTTCCTGCTTTAGTCCTTCCAAAAATCTCAATAAAAGAAACTTGCATAACACAAAGTTGAGTGTCTTATTTTCCAAAGTCTACAGTATTACTAATTAACATAACTCAAATATGCAATAAAAATTTAATAAAAACATTTTCCTTTATGCATTTTTCTATACCTTTTCTAGTTTACTTTATAAGTCATAGTAAGGAGCTTTAGGTAGCAATCAGAGGTAAAGCAAGTGAGAAAAGAGACAAAGAAAACTACAAGATAGTGTGGTGACAAATACCAGTCATATATAGATATAGAGGGTGTGTGACAGCTAGTAAACAGCTATGGAAGATATGTCCTGTATAAAAGGACCACTGACAACTATCATGTTTATGCTTATTTCTTTTTATTCATAGAAATCTTGTGCAGTGGGAAGCACAAAGCTCTATTTGTGAAGTCCATGTAACTATTTAAAATGTATCTGTAAAAGTCTTACAGAACTACTCCTTTTTTAAAACTGGGAAATTTATTGGTCATTTTTTTTCAAAAGGCAGCAAATTTTGACACTACACTTCTTTCCACTTCCTACATTACACCTTCTGTGTAGTTTTCTTTCAGAATACTTTTAGTGAAATCCTACATGATATCCTGGTATGTCTGCATATTTCTTTTTTCTCCATTTCCCACAGATAGCATGTCTGGAAAGTTGCTCAAGGAAGTGAAAAGAAGTCAAATTGGGATTTGTTCTATTGTTTTTCATGTCTTTCCAATAGGTACCTTCACTAAGAATATGTAAATTTCAGCCCTATAAAGTGTTATTTTTGGGAATCTTCTTATATGTTGTTGCTAGAAAAATTGAACTTGGATTTCTTTTGAGTGGCCTTTAGTGGAAAAGCTTGCTTTCTCTTGGAATAAACTAAGGGTGGTCTAGTTCAGTTTCTGACCTTTTTTTTCTTTACTCTGAGAATCAGGTACAAATAATTATAATTCATTTTAATGCATTCATAATTAATTATAAATAAATAATCTTCACACCTAACTGTTGTGTCTACACTGCTGAGTAAGTGAAGGTGACTTCTAGCTTTTGAAATATGTTTGGAATACATTTTCCTAAAATACCGATACCTTCATATTAGAGAAGATTTCACTTCCACAGTGAAACTAGTTAATTGTGGCATAAAATTTCCCGAAGAATGTATGTGGCTACCAGAGTGATGAGTCTTTCTATTCAATGTGTATCATTCACCTATTTAGAATGGAACCAGTGTTCCAATTCAGGCTTGTCAGAGCTTTGAGAAACCTGATGGAAAATTTTCCCTGACCGTAGCAGAGGGGTTGGACTAGAAAATCTACAAAAATCCCTTCCAACCCAAACCAGTCTGTGATTTTATGAATAAAATACCTCTGCTTTATATGCAAGAGTACAGAGGACAATTTCCTTTCAAGCTATTAAAAAATACAAAAATATAAAACTAAGTACCAGTTAAGTGAACAGCCATTTCCTTCCTTCAGAATTTAAAACTACAAAA
Organism: Porphyrio hochstetteri; assembly: GCA_020800305.1. Classification (NCBI taxonomy): domain Eukaryota; kingdom Metazoa; phylum Chordata; class Aves; order Gruiformes; family Rallidae; genus Porphyrio; species Porphyrio hochstetteri. The sequence goes on along the minus strand of CM036938.1, from coordinate 48,602,199 downwards.
GCTGTGATATTAAAACTTGAAATTCCAAAAGTTATCTTAATCTTCTTTATAATTGCATAACCAACAATCTTTTATTATGTGCACAATAGTTAATACAAAATTCTGGTTATCACATTAAAAAAAGTGTGAAAATGAGATAAGCCATTATGTTAGCTACCAATTCCTTCAGAAAAAAAATACTGTAAGGTTCCTAGTTCTATCATCATAGTCTAAGGTATCCTAGGCATCATTTGTAGGTCATCACATTAATTTTTCTTCACTGTTCAATTTCTGGATTTTTCATCAGACTGGCAGGTGTTGGTCAGGACTTTGGCAGTGTCAACAATAAACTAGATTCACATAGGTTGACACTTGTGGGGAGAACTGAACTACTTGTGTTCTGTGATAATCTGCTGACACTTGCCAGATGACTAAAATGTGTGCTGCCATATCTGTTGGCACAGTTACAGTTTTCAAAAATATATTTGAGAAATGTAAAATCCCACTTTAAAGAAGGAAATTCTGAGGTAAAGGGAATTCATACTCTCGGTCCTCTAAAGCATGATGCTATTATAGGAAGAAAAGTTTTCTGTGCTTAAGAAAACAGTTTGCTTACTGAAGAGGACCTAATAAGGAGAGAGTGTAACTAATAGACAAAGACTAATTGTGTTAATTAAAAAGCAGATGACTAAAAGACAAACATAATGAATGACACGTGGAAAAACAACTGCACAGGGAAAAAGCATGTATTCTTTAAGGCAGCACTGAAAGGCACAGAGCCTCTAATGTCACTGGAGTTAAAGGCACGCAGAACATCCCACAACCTGCCTGGTAAATTCAAGCAAGTCAGACTTCTCACACAACAAAAAGACAGAAATTACAGTGTGTCAAATATAAATTGGCAAGTTGGGTCAAGGGACTAAAGAAATAAATACTAATGGAGAAATACAAGTGAACAGTATTGTGGAAGACTTGAAAACATGCAATTGAATAACTGAATTTTAAGTATATGATTACAGGTGAAGAAAAATTATTTAGTCAGAAACCACAGCTTATGAGTAAGGACAGAAAGACAGAATTATACACCTTATTTCCTCTTCTACTGCTTTTTCTATTAGATTCATTTTAGTAATCTTCAGTCTGTGAAGTACAGGCTTCTCTTCAGTGGACCTATACCAGTACATACAATGTCTATCAGATCAGAGAGACATATCCATCTAGTTGCTTATGTATTTTACAGATCCATATTTATAAACATGTACCTGTATGCATATGTCTAGATAACTGCCTATTAGTGTATCCAGCTAAAGTGAAGGAGAAAAAATATAAAATACAACAGCAATCGAACACCATTTTTATAGATGTAAGGGAATGGCTGTCAAGACTGAATTCTATATGGAATGGGGACTACAGAAAATGTTCTGGATTCTGTATTTCACTTTCAGTATTCTGTAAGAAACAATTTATTTTAGAAAGCTTAAGACAGAAAGCTACAATCACTATAACCTACATAACACTTTGGACAAAAAATTTCACACCAAATTAATAACCGGAGCAGATATTAGAAAACCTGATAGAATTTGTCAGATCCAACAAGCAAGTGTGGTGCTATTACATATGTTCAAATCCAAATATTAGGAAGACTGAATATAAGTTCCCAGGAGGGATATTCTCAACAAGTATATATGCAATTTTCTGAAAAACAACCTATAGAATTTGTGTTGTTTGGTTGATACTATAAAAATGCCCATGCCATTGCAATAAAGCAAGCAAGCAAGCATTCTGAAGCACATTGATCATAGACTGGTGTGTTGTGTCTGTCTCTATGACACCCTCCTGCCACTGCCACTATATTCCTTGGTGGATATACAGGTAAGTTTTTATCACGTGAACTAAAAAACTTCTGATGCTAAAGAAAAGAATGAACTTTAAAATTACTATCCATCACAATTAAAATATTTTTTCTGTATTGGTAAATAGGAACTTTACAATCTTCTTAGTGAACATGGAATTGTGTTTTGCTAACCTGAGTCCTGCACTTGCAATTTTGAAAGGATGAACAGTAGCATACAGAGATAAAAGTGAGAATTGCAGATATAGGCAAAAGGATTGTCCACCTCATGTCAAATTGGCACCATTTTCCCTAAGGCAATAAGGCTGTTTATTAGTCACTCTGTGTCAAGGCCAGAGTTAACCTCCCCAAGCAGCTAGAAAAGGTAAGCTGAGTTAGCCTGGGCTGTTTTTCACACCACCTGACATCACTCCCCCATAAAAGGGGCTGGTTGAGGAGGGGTGCCACTGTAAGCCTCCAGGGTAGTCGGAGTGCAGCCAGGGCATCCTGTCTGTCCTTGCATCCTGCAGCACTCTGTAATTGTTGGGTTGGTAAGGTACCCTGTGTTATCACTGGATGTAGGTGTAATTAGCTGTTATTGTTCCCCTTTCACTGTGCTTTTCTTCCTCCTCAGGAAGAGAGACAGTGGCCTGTGGAGCTCAGACTCTGTTTGGGCCTGAACCACCAGTCCTTTTTGGCAACCAATGTGGGGCCTAAAGGGTTGGGATAATAATAGGTCTGACCCAGTTGTGTAAAAAAGCTGTGAAAAAATGTTTATCATGTTATTCAAAGAGGTGATGGTAAGAGTGATGTTTTTGCCTGTTCACTTGGCTTTGGTATGTGAACCCACACTCACTTTATATAAGCCTTGCCCAGCTGTTTATCACCTCAGTGAGAGGAGTCAGATTCCTAATTCTGTTGTACCATGTGACATTGATTTATGACAAGATATCATCTGTGTTTGTCAGCCTGAGAGGGCATCTATATGTGTCATTTCCATTATTTAATAATGATACTCACCTTATGTGGAAAACAGGAGCATGCCTCCTTCTCTCCTTTTTCCATCAGGCTTGTTGCAGCATAGTTTGAGAACTTTGACTACCTCTGGGATATTCAGACCAGTATGTATGTGTTGCTCATTCTCCTGAATGTTTTTCAAGTCTTAAGTGTTACAAGACATTCGTTTAAGACTATTGCCAGGAGATTTTCCTGAGGTCTGAAGTGTCAAGGCCAGAGTAATTTTTGATAGTCATAGTGCCTCTGAATCACATTTAAGAAGAAAAAAAAAAATATGCAAGCAGCTTCTTTTTGCCACCAGAGTAGGGAATGAGAAGATGTAAGGATCTGTGCAGACACCAAGGTTGGTGAAGGACGGGGGATATGAGGCACTCCCAACTACAGCCGATGGAGGACCCCATGCTGGAGCACATGGAGATAACCTGAAGGATGCTGTGACCACATGAGAAGTCTGCCTTGGAGTAAGCTCCTGGCAGCAAAACCTGCAGCCCATGGAGAGACCAAACCATGCCAGAGCAGGTTTGCTGGGGGGTGACTCTGTGGGAACCAGGCTGGAGCAGACTCTGCCTGAAAGTTGACAGCTCATGGAAGGGAGCCACGCTGAGGCAGTTGGTAAAGAGCTGAAGCCCTGAGAGTAAGGACTCATGGAGAAGTTTGTGGAGACTGTTTCCTGTGCTGCAGCAGGGGAAAAGTTTGACAAGTGCCCTCCCAGATAAGAAGGAAAACAACTCCTGATGAACTGACCAAAACCTCACTCCCTGCCCTTCCTCGTGCCTCAATGTGGGGAGAAGAGAGCTAAATCATGACTAAACTAAAGTCTGCTAAGAAGGGAGGGGTGTGGGGAGGTGCTTTATGATCTGGTCACACTTCTCATTATCTGACTCTGGTGTCACTGGGTGTGTAGTGTAGTGTAATAAATTAGAGAGTTTCTTTCCTTTATTCTGTGTTGAGTCTGTTTTGCCTGTGATGCTAATTGTGGATTGATCTCTCTCGGTCTTTATCTTGACTCATAAGCCTCTCAGGATATATTTTTCTCCTTTGTCCAGCTGAAAAGGGGAGTGATAGAGTGGCTTTGGTGGGTTTTAAGTATAGAAACTTAAAAGAATATTATAAGGGTTTACATGAATTAATTTCTATTAAAAGGTACATGGAATATTGCTATAATTTTCCACTTTTTCAGAAGCATTGGCTCAAAAATTAAATAAATTGTAAATTTATTTAAATTGATAAAATATGCAAACAGAGTGAGATGAGGATACCCTGTGGGAATCTCCAGATGGCAATGTACCAGAGGAAGAACAAGCAACACATGAAAAATCCCCAATCCATTACTACTTTAAACCAATTTTCCTTTCCACATCCAGCCTATGTTTCCCTCTCATGACAGACATGTAGAGCAGATCAGTGTCAGGTCCTTAAGTCATTCTTTTCAGGATCTGCTCATAGAGTAATTGCAAGGTTGTGTAGAGATGAAACATCTTTACTTCCTTACAAGCATAAGTGGGTTTAGTTGTTATTTAGTAGAGATGAGAAGACCTTATTTTTCCCTGTGTCTGACATTGAGAAAAATAATCTTTTCAGCATGTTCTCAGAAATACCTCAGTAAGTTGTAAATAAACAACCCACAGTGTAATTATTCAGGAATATTTTTTATCAGCATTACTGAATAAATTACTCAATATTTACAAGACAATATGCATTCAATTTCAAGTTCTTTTCTTGAAACACGAAGTTCAAGTTAGCCTGTCACATCGTTCAAAGATCATTCACTTCATGCTACTGATGCACTTAAGGACAGAACCTTCTCATGAAGTAGACAAGATGTGTTCCCATTGGGAACAGTTTGTGGGATTGAGGCTTTTTTTCTCCTCTCATGAACAGAGGTGAAAAAGGCTGTGTGGGCAGAAGTATCCCTCTAAACAGCAATGTGGAACATACAAGTATAAATTTTCGCCTGGTAAATGCTGACTCCAGTGGGGACTTTTAACAAAGTGAACAATGAGTTATGATTTTATTCAATGAACTTGCCAAAAATAGAAGAGCTTTAACTGGTACTGGACACTATGTGCCAGAAGGCTGAACTCTTAGATATTTACTCATATCAGTGATGTTATCCTTACGACTAACATGAAAAAAGTCAGTGTGAGTAATTATGTAGTCATTAACAGCAAATATCTCTTTCACAATCTGTAAAACTGCAATAATTTAGTGTCCTTTTTTCTTTCTCTCCCCCCCCCCCTTTAAATTGGGCTCTTTAACCATGTTTTTAATGAGAAAAAAATGTTTATATATGTTAAACCTATGTATCAGAAGCAAAAGGTCTCATCTAATTTATGTTTAAAATTATTCCAGTTCTGAATTATGGTCCTATCACTATTAGCTAAGCTCCATAAAGTAGTAAATAAGCATTTGTTCTAGCTGAGAAAACACTATTTTCCCATTTGGTGCATATGATCCTGAGCTAGTGTCTGTGCAGCAACTTGGCAGTAAATGTCTACCCACACAGAATTTTAGGACAAAATTCCATTGAAATCAAAGGGATAAGTTATTAATCCTGAACTTCCTAGTACTTTTTTTTTTGCTTATTCAGATAACTCGATTCCCAAAAAGTAATCTTCATATCAGAAGAGGTGAGGAAAAGTTGAATAAAAAATGAAAAACTTTCAAATTACTATAGAGTATTCTCCAGAGAATAGCCCATGCCACAGGTTTTATGTGAGAAGCTGAGCATGTCACCACAGCTACATTATGATTTTTCTTCTCATTTATTGAATTGTTAACATAAAGACGCTGTGATTCACAGTGGTGAAATAGCTAAGAGTTAACAGCTACAGCTGAAGCAGATTTAAAGTTAGGCTTTCAACATGGCAAGTAACCTACAACACTCAGGGTATCAAGTTATGCAGATGTTTCTGAATGTTCACTGAGAAGTCTCAGAATTATTAGGCAAATTTGTAAGTCTCATAAAATCTTAATGTTTAAAATGTACTAATTCTCTCAAGAAAACTGTACTTTTAGAGCAGCAGTCTCCAAAGTAGCTGACTGCATATGCTGTTATTTTTAGCAAATGTGATATGGAACTGTTGGTTATATCAGGATTTAACTTAAAATGTAAGGTACATAACAAAATACATCCCTGTCCAAATTGTGTCTCCAACTCTTTTGCTCATACCTGTTGCAGTTTTGTGTAGCTGTGCTGCTTCAGTGGCTTTTGTAAACCGCAGTTACAGCTTTCTCCAAGCCCCATATTTTGTAAACATTGGTCAAGTCAAGGCCAACTTCGAGGCAGAGCCAATCAGATCTGGTCACAGCGCCTCTGTGAATCATAGGAGAAAAAAAACTGCTGGCAGGTGCACTTTGCCACCGGAGCAGGAAGTGAGAAGATGTAACAGGCTGCACAGACACCAAGGCCAGGCCACTTCTTGTGAAGGGAGGGGTGGGGGGAAGTAGAAGTGTTAAGATCTGGGGAAGAAAAGCAGCTTGTGAGGAATCGCCGGAACTCCACTCCCCATTCCCTGCCCCTCCCCATGCCATGTTGGGGGGGGGGGAAGAAGGGAGTAAAATCGTAATGATGTTTAAGTTTGTTAAGAAGGGAGGGGTGGGGGGAAGGTGCTTTAAGACTTGGCCACTTCTTACTCTTATCTTGTTCCAGTTCACTAGGTGTATTAGTTGTAGTAGCAATAAATCACTTTTCTTTCCTTTATTCTGTGCTGAGTCTGTTTTGCCCATTGCACTAATTGGAGAGTGATTTTCTCCCCTTTTCAGCTGAGGGGGGGAGGGAGCAAGCAGCTTGGTGGGTATTTGGCCTCTAGCCAGGGCCAAAACCACCACATACCCCTTGACACTAATAAAAATCTTTCCTAAGGAAAAAAATACATTCTGAAAGAACTACTTTGGTCACATGGATTTTCCAACATGCTTCTGTCTATGACCATCTTATTGTCTTTCCAGCTTACTGCAAAAATGCTTCTGTAAGGTAAATCTGATTTAGAAAATTATATACTTATTAAAAAAAAATCATTATTATAGAGGAATAACATTGATGTCATTCACTTTACAAGCCAGTCTGTTCAGCCAAAATAGTATTCCAAGTATGAATAAAGAGTGGTGTCTGGCTGGAATTTTAATTCAGGCTTTTACAGCTTCATTTTAAAGGGCTTAGTCTAATCAATACAAAAAATCTAAGAGGCCTCCTGTATCTCTCTGATATGTGGCCATGACAACAGCTGACACTGACACATCAGGTGGCAACATCAGATAGATTATCTGAATGCTACTTGACATTTGAAAATAAATGCTTTCAGTATATATGATTCAAAAAAACCTCATGCTTCCCCCTACTCTGTCTGTACTTTGCCAATTGCAGTAGTGGAGCAGGGTGACTGCAGAACACATTGCAGTGATTGCACTGGGGCTGTGCAAGCTTGTGAGTTACAAGGCAAACATCACTGATCTCGAGACTTATAATTTCAAGCTTATGAAGTAGTAACCTTATCTTTCATCTTAATTACATTAGTGCCTAATTTAGCATTAACAGCCATGAAGTTTAGAATGGATACTCATTTCTGGTTTTATTTATTTGGGATTTGTCTGTATTTTAACATTCCTTTGAAAACAGTCAAGGCAGTAAAGACTGCTTCCTCAAATCCTTCAGTTCCTAACCGACTTGCTGCTAGCATCATTCAGGCTGAAAGCAATGGCCAACGTGACAACTCTTTTATGTTTGTGGTGAATACACTGGTTTATTTCTGTTGTCAGGGATTAAACTACAGAAACAGGTGTTACTTCTTCAGAACTTGCCAGTTCCATTCACAGTGGAGTGACCCTCCCACAGTGACCTTTTAAACTTTTATAGTACAAGGATTTATGCCAGGATGTGAGTGTGATTGTGTATGTGTGCATAGATCGGCAGTGAAGCAATTTTACATTTGCATGGTTCAGTGATTAACAAAGTCTCGGAACATGAATTTAAATGAAGTAATGTAAAACAGTGTTGCCTTGTACAGTATAAGATAAATTGAGATGACATACCTGTAAATCTTTAAACAATTTTTTTTCTTTTTGTAATTTATTTTAAATTAATCTTTTTTTCAAAATTTATCTATATGGAGGTTGCACATGAAATTGTTTACATTTTATGCTTCATTGATTGAAAAGATTGCTGTATCATATAAAACGTTGGCTTACAAGACAGGCTGAGAGTTGGGCTTGTTCAGCCTGGAGAAGAGAAGTCTCTGAGGAGATCTTACAGCAGCCTTCCAGTACATGAAGGGACCTACAGAAAAGCTGGTGAAAGATTATCAGGGACTGTAGTAATAAGACAAGGAGTAATGAGTTTAGGCTGAAGGAGGGTAGATTTAGATCAGTCATTAGGAAGACATTCTTTAATGTGAGGGAAGTGAAATACTGACTAAGGTTACCAGAAAAGCTGTGGGTTCTTCTTATCTGGAAGCATTTAAGACCAGGTTGGATGGGACACTGGACAACCTGGTCTAGCGGAGGGTGTCCCAGCCCATGGCAGGAGTTTGGAACTAGGTGATATTTAAATTACCTTCCAACATAAACCATTCTGTTCTACAAATAAATCACAAGGTGATTTAGCATTTAAAAATGTCAAGTCTTTTAAATTTTTTTCTTCCAGTATGAGAACTACAAAAGGAGTCAGTGCAGCCCTGATCTTAGTGCCTCTTTGATGTCTGAGAAATAAAAATGATAAATTTACATTAAGGATGCCAAAAGCAAAAATGTTCCAGTGCATTCATAAATTAAAGGGCAACCATTTAGATAAATTATGTTCCTCTCAATTTGAAGCACATTAAAGAAAGAAGACCTTAGATAAATATATTGAAAACTGCTTTTCTCATGAAGTAGAAATGCCTTTAAATATTTCCCATATTGATAATTTTACCTCAATTATTTCTGAGATTTAAATTTGAGAACTACTAAATGTGCGTATACTCTTTCCCTCCTGCTTTAGGGGGATAATTTACCTATCCTAGATCAGCTAGTTTACTTCACTCGTATATTAATCTTTTTCATCCATTGCATAATCATTGAAGAGAGCTGTTGCAGTTCAGTTAATTCTAGAGAGACACCTGAAGAGAGAATTTAAATTCTGCATAGAACTTTCTTCTATATTTGAAACAATAACTGAAAAATCCCCTAAAACCCCCATCATTTGCAAGAACTGTCTCCCACAGCACTCTCATATATAAGCTTAGGAAATACGGGTTAGATGAATGGACAGTGGGGTAGATTGAAAATTAGCTGAAAGAGCTCAGAGGGCTGTGATCAGTGGTACAGAGTCTAGTTGGAGGCCTGTAACAACTGATGTTCCTCAGGGGTCAGTTCTGGGTCCAGCCCTGTTCAATATATTAAATGGCTTGGATGAGAGAACAAAGTGCATCGTCAGCAAGTTTGCTGATGACACAAAACTGGGAGGAGTGGCTGACACACCAGAAGGCTGTGCTGCCATCCAGTAAGATCTGAACAGGGAAGAGAGTAATCAGGAAATTCAACATGACCAGGTGTAGGGTCCTGCACCTAGGGAGGAATAACCCCATGCACCAATACAGGGTAAGGGCTGAGCTGCTGGAAAGCAGCTCTGTGGAAAATTGCTTAGGAGTCCTGGTGGACAACAGGCTGACCATAAGCCTGCAATGTGCCCTTGTGTCCAAGAAAGCCAATGGTGTCCTGATGTGTATCAAGAAGAGTGTGGCCAGCAGGTAGAGGGAGGTTCTCATCCCCCCTCTGCTCTGCCCTGGTGAGTCCTCTTCTGGAATAGATTGTGCTGTTCTGGGCTCCCAGGTTCAAGAAGGACAGGGCGCTACTGGAAAGGATACAAAAAAGGGCTACAAAGATGATTAGGGGGACTAGAACATCTCTGTTATAAAGAGAGGCTGAGGAACTTGGGACTTTTTAACCTAGAGAAGACTGAGGAGGGAATCTTATAAATGCTTATAAATACTTAAGGGGTGGGTGTCAGGAAGATGGCGTCAGTCTTCTTTCTATGGTGCCCAGTGACAGGACAAGAGGCAGTGCATATAAACTTGAATATAGGAAGTTCTACATAAATATGAGGAGGAATATCTTTACTGGGAGAGTGGAAGAGCACTGGAATAGGCTGCCCAATGAAGTTCTGGACTCCATCTCTGGAGATACTCAAAACCCACTTGGATGCTGTCCTGTGCAAACTGCTCTAGGTGATCCTGCTCTGGCAGAGGCCTTGGACTGGATGATCTCCAGAAGTCCAGAAGTCCCTTCCAACCCCTATCATTCTGTGATTCTTCCTCCAATCCAGTGTAGGTCCTTTGCTAGCATGGTGAATAATTCTGAAAATTTCTGACTTTTTAAAAAGATATTAAGTCTTTACATCAACAGGATTAAGGAAGGGCAGTAAAATTAACTTGATGTTACACTATGGACTAAATGGATAATACTGCATTATTGTAGTGGTGATTTTTGTCCACTGAAATCAAGTGACAGAAAATAGGTGATACTATACCATCAAAATATAATTGTCGGAAAATTCCATCAGAATCAATGCATCTAAATGGACAAGCTTGGGCAATAAACCTCATAGCCAGTGCTTATGATGGTAAGTAGGAAATATTGGTAAAAAGGATGTGCCAGGACATAATCTTGTGCTAAATAATGAACTAAATGAACTACATGTTATTTCAGTTGAAAAATACTGTACAACAGTTACCAAATATTTGTGGGGCAGTTGGAATTCCTCTATCTGTAGTGAGAGACACTTGGTACTCTATAAAGCTCCCTTTTTGAAAAGAAGCTGATGATACTAATCTTCTGACACAGAATAAATAAAGAAAAAAGGGCAGGGGGGAAATCCCTAACCTCAAAGCCTTTCGCTAAGAACACGTCTATGCAGCATTCAGAGCAACTACTCAGTTTCCATCTAATCCAGTTTCATGGTTACTCTCTACAGAGATGCCTGCACAGAAATGAGCTTTATGCAGTCATAGATTGCTATTCACTATTTTTCCACTAAATCTACAGCAAAGCTGTTCTTTCCTTCTCACCTGAATATCAGAAGACAGGCTCCAGAGTTTTCTCCTCTGAAACCAGGAAGTTAGGTAGAGTGCCAAGTATTTTAACAGAGCAAATGGTTCTCATTACACTTACACATGTCACTGTTACAAGTGCTATGTGGTGTACTATACTGTTGGGAGAAAGTTTTGAGGATTTCTGTTGAAAAGAAACATTACATTATATATTTTAGGTCATCTGTATTACACTGTACAAGGCAGAAGCCTAGATAAAAGACATCTTTGTTCATTGTATTGGTAAGACATTCATCTAAAAAAAAAAAAATAAAAAAAGGGTCTGGAGTCTTATACCAGTGTTTAGAAAATCTTCACTACTGAGGGGCTAGCAATTTGGCAATAAAAATCTACACACTTAGAAAACTAAAAGTGTCATAAGAAAGGTTTGATATTGATTTGAAGTGAGTTGTTCTTAGTTATGCTTTAAAGACTTTTTGGGTTACACTTTTCCTTAATAATAATGTAACTAACATTCACAAAGAATGGTGGCAATGAATCACAGAATCTCAGAATTGTAGGGGTTGGAAGGGACCTTCAGAGATTGAGTCCAAACCCCCTGCCAAAGCAGCAGATTGCACAGATAGGCATCCAGACGGGTCTTGAATATCTCCAGAGATGGAGACTCCACTACCCCCTTGGGCAGCCTGTCCCAGGGCTCTGCCACCCTCACTGTGAAAAAGTTCCTTCTCATATTGGTGTGGAACATCCTGTGCTCCAGCTTGAAGCCATTGCCCCTTGTTCTGTCTCCACAGACAACTGAAAAGAGTCTGGCTATGAATATGAGGGTTTCTCATGTTACCTACTATACTACTCAGCATAGTTGACGGATGTTTCACTGCTTATGCACAGTGCTCACAATGGATCAATCACCTGTATTGTTAAAAAAATATTCAGTGTCTCAGATTTTCTGTCAAACCTCCCAACAATTTCAAAACTGTTGGGCTCATGGCATCAGTAGAAAGGAAAAATGTGTGGTGATATTAGTACTGTGACCCTCTCTTATAGTTGGTCTTGTCCAGGACCCTCCTACCCATCTGCTGGAGCTTGGTGGCTGAGAGATCCAAGCTCTCTGACCATACTGAGGGATGCAGCTGCTGCTTTCCCCTTTGCAGGCTGAACTAGTAAGAAAGACAAGCACATGTCCCAGAGACACGCAGACACACATGCAGGTCGACAGTCACACACAAAGGACACTGATAAAGACACAGACAGCACACAGACTGTCAGACAGACTGCTACAGACTAGGTGCTGCCTTCACAGCAGCCCCCCCTGCCCCCCCAGGACTCACCTAAAACACAAACACAGGTAGCCAAGTCCCTGACTCTTCTTGGGCTGGCAGAGACATAAGATCAGTAGTGTGGGCACACATGTGACATGGTCCCAAGCACAAGCACATTCATGGATGCCTTAAGCACTTGCTCAGCTCCTCTGCTTGCACCACACCCCTGTACTGATATCAAGCCCTCTTACCCACCCCATGGGCACCTGACTCTCTATCATGTCTAGCTTGGTGATTACTAACAAACATGCAGCACTCAAACACAGTTCCCACGTGCACCTGGATGTACCAGCATGGACCTTCCACCCACCTGGTAACTTGGCCCAGAGTAGAAGCTTCCCCCTAGCTGCTGCTCATCTAACTTTATGTTTGCTGTAGACTATACACACACATTCCATGCTCATCTGCTTTGGGGAAGATGCAGATGCTTGGCCCCACCCAGTTGCTGGCTGAGACTTGTGATCATGCTCCAGATCCCAGGCCAGAGTGACTTGCTCACCTAACTCACAGCAGTTCCCTAGTAGCTATTTTTTGGGGGACACACTCTTCCTGCACTAGAAGCTGAATGTTAACGACTCCCCACATGCTGACAACACAGGTGAGGGGCACCTAGACCCTTGATCTGTCTACAGTGCTTGGCACCATATCTATTTCACTCATACAGGTCTCACCAGTATCTGGCACTTAGCCCTTGCAACACACATACAAAGAGGATAGAGAGTGACAAGATTCAGACGTATTTTAAGGAAAGTTTTAATAAAAAGCAAGGATATACTAAGTTATTGGTCACAGGGTTCAGCCAGACGTGTACTGACCAGCCCCATTTTACACGCAACCTATCCCTTTTATATCTTTTTCTGTCAGTCTCCACTTTATTCCTCCCCATGCCCCCTTGCCCCTTTAGTCCTCTCAGCTGCTTGTACAGCTCTATTGATTCCTACAGCCCTCCCAGACTCATAAGAGCAGAGGGGAAGAACAACTTCTCTTAACCCACTGGACACACTTGTTTTAACACAGCCCAAGATACAGTTGGCTTTCTGGGTTGCAAGTGTGCATTGCTGGCTCATGTTAAGCTCTTCGTCAACCAACACCCCCCTTGCATTTATGCTTGGGATTGCCTCAACTCAAGTGCAGGACCCTTTCCAAGGCTTTGTTGAACCTCATTAGGTTTACACAGACCCATCTCTCAAGCCTGCCAAGGTCTGTTTGGATGACACCCCTTCCCTCCAGGATGTCAGCCTCAGCACACAGCTTGGTTTCATTGGCAGACTTACTGAGGGTGCACATAATTCCATTGTTCATGTCTCTGACAAAGATTTTAAACAGCATTGGTCCCAAGACCACACTTGAGGAACACTACTTATCACTGGTCTCCACTTGGACATCAAGCCATTGACATCAACACTTTGAGTGAAACTATCCAGCCAATTCCTTATGCACTGAGTGGTCTACCCATCAAATCCACACCTCTGCAATTTAGAGATAAAATGTTGTGTGTGACAGTGTTAAATTCTTCGCACAAGTCTAGGTAGACCATGTTAATTGCTCTTTCCTTATTCACCAATGCTGTAACCCCATCATAGAATGCCAGCACATTTTTCAGGCACGATTTACCCTTAGTGAAGCCATGTGGGCTGCCACCAATCATACAAAACATAATCTATTGTTTTCCCTCCTAATACCTTCACTTTCCCATCAGTATGCTTAGCTAAATTTTGTAAAATTGTTTACTACTGTGACACCAACAGTTCTGTTAAGATATCACAGATATCACCACTATAGAATTAGGACAGATAGGAAGAATAATGTTGCAGAAAGCTAAAATGACATTGCTAATACAGAATAAGAAAGAAAAAAATGGACATGAAACAGAAAACAGACAGAATCATAAATCTCCAAAGGGCTGGAAAAGTATCTGAAGGTTTCGGAAACCTCCAAGCTTCTGAGTTTTTTGTTTTGTTTTGTTTTGGGATTGTTCAATTGCTTGTTTTTATCCAGTTAAAAAGAAATAACAGCAGCAAAAAAATTTCTAAATTCTGAAAACTTGCACAACTTCAGGAACATCACTAAACCTTAACCCACACAGAAATAAATATGTTGCTTACAGTAGAGAAAGTTTAACACTTGGGTTTGTGTCACCTTTTTATACAATCAGACTTCACATAAGCATCCCCTTGATTACACTAATTGCCTTATATTGGATCTGGCTGAGATGGATTTAATTTTCCCCTAAGCACACCTCCCAGTACTATGCTGTGTGTTGGTAGCTTGAGAGGTGTTGATAACACATCAGTGTTTTGGCTGTTACTGGCAGTGCTGGCACACATCTAGACTGATTTCTCTCTGCCTCAGCAGTAGTCTGGGGGTGGGAAAGGTCTTGGGAGGGGACAAAGCCAGGGCAGCTGACTCAAACTGACCAAAAGGATATTCCAAATCATACTATGTCTGCTCAGCTATAAGAAGCTGAGAGATAGGAGGAGGAAGTGTGTGTGGGGCGGGTGTTCATTTTTTACAAGACATTTTGTCTTCTGAAGCAAAAACTACACATACTGAAGTCCTGTTTCCCCGGAAGTGACTAAATATCATCTGCTGATGGGAAGTAGAGAATAGTCTTTTGGTTTTGCTTTACTTGCATATGTGGCCTTTTGCTTTTGCTGTATTAAACTGCCTTTATATTCACTCAAAACTCCTGGGGATGTTTTACCCATGTTATTCTTCTCCCCTCCTTGTCCTGTTGAGGAGGTCAATGATTGAACAGTTTAGTGGACACTGGACATCCAACCAAGGTTAAATCACCACATCATATCAACAACCTGATAGACTCTTCTACTCTTCCTTACATTTACAAACCCTCTGGCATTTGAATCTACACATGAATATAGACTTTTTTTCCTGAGAAACTATTCAGCAGATCTCCTCTTACCTTTTTAGCATATATCGCAGACCAACAATTGTATAATTGTACTGAAATATAAAAGGTTAAGTGCTTGAAATAGATATGAATTTCCTGTCCATCTTGAGCATGGCACTTTCCTAGTCGCAAACACATCCTATCAACTCAACTCATAACTAGCTTGGTAAAATAAAATTCAAAGCATCAATCCCCTATTTTTTTTTCCTTGAATTTCTCAGACGTTTCTCAATTTTTATGTCCAGATATTCAGCTGGTGTAGGCTAGCACATTTCCTGTAAAGTCAATACATAAAAGTCAATACATTCTTGTAAAGAATCTTGTCTTCAAACATGTTATCTCTGTTTTCATCTACCTCCACCTCTCCCCTTTTGACCACAATGATGTTTTCTGCTGTCTGACAATCTTACCTCATGCCAATTATCTGTTGCAATAACTGATCCCTGTTGCCTACTACTGTTTGTATTATGACTGTCTTCTAAATTTCTCTTTTTACTATCCATGTGAAAACTTCTGAACATATATGTTTACAAGTTTTATCCTGAAATTAAAATTAAGTTGTGCAATTTAAGTGTTAATATCCAGAGGAAAAAAGGCAACAACAACAAAAACCACCAAGAAAGCCAAACACACATCCCACCCCCAAAGACATTAGGAGAAAAAAATAAAAAATGCAGAGATCAATTTATTATTTAGGTGGGAAAAAAAAAAAAAAAGCTTTCTATATAATTTGTTAAAAATGAGAATAAAAACAGTGCTAACAGCATCAAGACCAGACTTCAAGAAAGAGCTGAGAAGGGACTTACTGACACAAAGTTAACCTGCACTGTAAGAGAAGATAAAGACAGTAGGATTTTGGAAGTTTATGAAACATGAGCTCCTGGAAGTCCTGGAGAGTTTATTACAGACAGGTTTAAAATGTGCTTCCAGAGACACACAAATGCAAGTACTTATTAGATAGATTGTTTTTAATGATGAAGTACTTATGGACAATGTAATGACTGATACATAGAATCATAGAATCATAGACTTGGTTTGGAATAAGCCTTCAAAATCCTTGAGTCCAACCACAGCTTAACACTGCCTAGCCCACCTCTAGACCATGTTCTCAAGCACAACAACACTCCTTTTAATACCTCCAGGGATAGCGAGTCCACCACTGCCCTTGGCAGCCTGTTCCAGTAATTGATTCCCCTTTCAGTAAAGAAATTCTTCCTGATATCTGACCTAAATGTCCCCTGGTAGAATTTGAAACCATTTCCTCTCCTCCTATCCCTTCTTACCTGACAGAAGAGACCCACCCCCACCTCTCTACACCCTTCTTGCTGGTAGTTATAGAGAGTAATAAGGTTTCCCCTCAGCCTCCTTTTCTTAAAACTAAAAAGCCCCAGCTCCCTCAGCCACTTCTCATAGGACTTGTGCTCCAGACCCTTTACCAGCTTTGTTGTCCTACTCTGGACTCCCTCCAGCACCTCAGTATCCTTCTTGTAGTGAGGGGCCCAAAACTGAACACAGTACTCAAGGTGCAGCCTCACCAGAGCTGAGTATAATGGGATAATCACTTCCCTACTCCTGCTGGTCACACTGTTCCTAATACAGACCAGGATGCTGTTGGCCTTCTGGGCCACCTGGGTACATTGCTGGCTCATGTTCAGTCCGCTGTCAATACCCCTAGATCCTTTTCCTCCAGGCAGCTTTCCAGCCACTCTGCCCCAAGCCTGCAAATACTTAAAAAGAAAGAAAAAAATTACCCAGAGAGATCAAGGGTGCAAAAAAGAAAAATCCTATTAAATAAGAAGCCATAACAGTAGAAGTTGAACCAACAGGCAGATTATGATGCTTTGTACATTATCTGTCATAGAGAAATGATAAAATAAGCATAGAATGGATTCTTATCATCCAACATATTTACAAACCTTTATAACTTTATGTCAGTGAAAACTTCAATTAAAATTGCATACAGGATTAAAATGGCTGAATTTTGATTTGACATGTACTTTCACACCTTGAAAAGTGACCTACTAACTGCTTTCTATGTAAGATATTCTGAATAGCTGCTAAATGTTCTTCCAACAATTAAGAACAGAATCTTGATTAGAGAGCACATTACATAATAAAGGTACAATGAAATCAATTTTAATGATTTAAATCCAAAACAATGCATCCTTTGCTAATGAGTACCAATTTAATTCTAAAAACTAAATTATTGTTTCCTAAATTAGCTGAAAAAATAGAAAAGAAATAAGAAAATGGAAAGTTAAATGATTTTATTTGTATTTCAATAGTTTGCCAATGAAGAACTGATTTATTTTTAATAAAATTGCAATAAAATTTTGGTCAAATCTGAAGGTGCTTAGCACCCAAGGATTTAATTTCTTTTATTGGAAATTTTAGATGTTCAGTAGAACTGAAAATTTAACTGAAAGTTAATAAATATATATTGCAGCTAGAACTACATTATGTATTCCCTAAGAAAAATCAGAAATTTCTTGTGTAAAAAAGTATCTCATCCCTACAATTAATATAAAATGTTTCAAACAATCTTTAACCACTTTCCCCTCCCCAAATCATGCTTAGCTTATTTTGAAATTAAAATATATTTAATAAATGTTTTGCCAATTGTAATATGTTCTTTAAAATCTCATCCACAGAAATGAAACCTCTTCAGCCATAAGAAAAGGCTTACCTTTATGAAGAACACCTTGATAAACAATGGATTGTCCTGATGTCAATCAAGAAAAGTGTCTTTTTCTCATTCCATAGGATTTGATGTATACTGAGATCTTGGCAGGACCTGAAACATGTCACAGCTTATTTTTTTGCTTTTCTCTTTCTTTTTTTCCCCAACACAAATCATGCTAAGCTCTGTCTTCTCCTAACAGATTTGGGATACAGTTATGAATCATGTTCTTCCACAATTATTTTGTAAATCTTACCTAGCCAATCAGTCTTAGAACTGGACAATATTACTATCATTTCTCTGGGGGTTAATTTTTGCTTCTTAAGTGCAGATAAACCCTACAGCTTGTCAAATATTCAGGTTCACATTTTGGGGCAGAGGAGTACACTGTTTGTTCACAGAGAAGAATAATATTGGTTCATGTAGATTTAGTCTAGGTGATCCTGCTGTGGCAGGGGTTAGACTAAATGATCTTTTGAGGTCTCTTCCAACTCCTAATGTTCTGTGATTCTGTGATTTTAAAATTTGTAATTTGCTCTAATAATTAAAATAAGCCACATAATCTCAATCTCATCTTTTACTGTATCATGTGCTTCCATATTTGGCAGTGTCAGGGCCACACAGCTATGACATACATCGAAGTAAACCAATCAATTTTTTCACCATTTAGATATTATCCTACTTTCCACTCCATCAAAACACCACCAGAGTACTAGGAATTCTCCCACAAAAATCTCCTTTTTAGTGCCCGCTATTCTACTTCTATTTTACATCAAGATGTTCTCTCTAGAAATGTAAGATTTTTCATTTAATGATTTGTCTCACTGGCTCTTGAGAAATAATAGAATTTCTCTTACTGAATAATGAAAGTGTTCTCCTGAATAAGTGCTTTATCTTGTTGTTACTTTGTGATGACACAAAACAGAGCAAAGGTTTTCAGCTTCACTTCTTGTTTTGCCTCATTTCCTTTCTATATGCTGACATATTGTAGGTTTACACATCAGCAATGTTACTCAAAATACTCCAGCAGATGCAAGACAGGGGCAGAGGAGCGAGTGGAGCTCCCTACCTCTGTTGAATCCATAGACTGGTTCGCACCACTTCTATCTCCATGGTGCTGCTCTTCTTTGCAGAGTTACAAGCATTTAACACTTCTTACTATTTTTAATATTAACAAAGTAAGCAATTCCACACACAGCTTTAAGTAACATATGCAACTATAACTATAATGAAAAGCTGTAGGGTGTTACAACGATTACTATGCATTATTCTTTATAGATAATTTATCCTCAGATTACCATCTTCCGTTGACAGCAAACATTGCTGTTACATGTTCTTTTGTGACCAGAAAAAAAGGAAACAATGTAATAATTTAAGTCTAAAAATATATTTTTAAAATATTTCCATTTATTTCTATAATTCATTCTTACATATATTTTATACAAAATATGCATATTGAAATATGCATACATAAAAATAAGTCTGCATAACAGTTTTTCAACTGGAATTTTGGTGTGTTGAAGATGGTTGATTTTAGCTTCATTTAATGTGGTTTGCACTGTCCTCAGCAGGCTTAATACAGACTGGAGGAACAACATCTTTCACACACAGATAGCCATTATCTGGAAAATCTGCAGCTTCTTAAAAGTACCAGCCCAGGAAATAAATTCTCAGACAACTTTGTCCCCTATGAAATGCCTCAAGCACAGACAGATGCAGAGTAGATGAGGAAGACAGGGAAGTAAGAAGTGGAAGGGAAAGACATGGGCCAAATGTGTTTTAAGATAGGGAGACCAAGTTATTGCGAATCACAGGTAGAGAGGGTTTTGCACAGAAAGGACCTGAGTTTCACTTTTTGTTTTATTATTTAAACATCTGCATGTCTCATGCTAGTTATCTGCAAATTTCTTTAGAAATAATTCACCTACCTTCAGGTACATGAATACAGTTTCACTTAAGATGCATCTGAATTGCTTTCTCTCTACCTTCTATGAAATTCAGGACTCCAAACCATGAATTTTTTTACAGTCTGGTTAAATTTGATCAACAGTGTGTGCTCGGTGAACAAATGTAGAATGATGTATAGATGTTTTCCCAAATAGCAGCCAAAGTGCTTAACAGGACATTAACTGTGATTGTTTGCATATTGTACTGTAAGTGTCACACCAATGCTTTAATAAGAATTGTAATTCAAAAAAAACCAGAAAAAATAACATCATCTTTCCTGTAATCCTACTTTTTTTATCAACACTTTTCTAAAACTTAAAACGCACTCTGAGCATGAATTTTGTCATTTGGAGTATAGTCACCTTTAAAATTATATGGCAGCATGAGAGAAGAGAAAATTCTAGAGGAAAACTAACACAAACAACTTTTTTCATTGTAAATACAATTTCATAGGAGAAAAGTTCTCAACAGATATAAAAATATACCAATATTCCACAAAGAAAAAACAGTGACTCTTGAGGTGATCTATACATTTCATTTTTGCTCATTAGGGTGACCTATTCCCTGACCTCTGACTCTGCTGCATTCTGAAACTAATGAGGAATGCAAAGGTCTTCTTAACTCATGAAAATAAAATGTGCTTTAAGCCCCAAGGTGTTGTGTATTTGTTTCCTATTTAGAACCTTTCAGGATTGTTTCTTTCAAAACTGGTTGAAGGTAATAACAAATAGTCTTTTCTGTTGAAAAACAGTAAGTGAAATACAGCAGAGAAATACAATAGAGCAGAGTATGTGTCAACTCATTGTGCTGAATAATCAGCTAAGTCTAATTTAGAAAAACGTGAATGATATGAAAAGCCTGATATTCTTTTTGGTTTTTTTCATTCTCCCTTCTCTTTCAATTTACTTGAGGTATTTATGTAAATATTCTACATAGTCAAAAAAACCCAAAAAACCAAGCAAAACTCATTCTCTGTTTTAAATTTGTTTAAATCTCAGTCTTACTTCTCTTAGCAGTAGTGGTCTCCAGTTGATACATGTAGGTTCTGTTCATCGACAGTGGTCATGAATACAAACACAAAGCATGACATATGTTACTAAGACATATTTAAGATGTATGAGTGAAGAAGATAGGAAACCGTAACACCCCACATTTTTAGGTTTTCATATTTTGCAGCTGAATCAACATCCACATTACACCATTAGAACATAGCCATTTGATCATGTGAGTTAGTTGTCATGTACAAATCAGACTACCTATGAACTGTCTTACTTTATGTCTGCCATCCAGAACTTCCCATACAGTCTGATGTTAGTTGCTTCATCTAACAACTTAACCAGTAAGGCCAGAGATCAAGTGGAGACTACTCACTCATCTTTTGTCTTGCTCACACCTTATACTGGAGTTGTGAGAGAGCTACTGCACAGCAAGAATAACTAAGACAATAATGTCTTCTCTGTAAAAGTTGGTCAGCATGTAAAAGAGACATTTTTGTAGCAGACCACTTCATTAGGAATCAGTGTTCTATATTACACTTAGAATTCTTTGTTACAAGACACTAACCCAGAAATGGCACCAAGCATCTGATCTACTATACAACTATTATGCCCACATAGCTAGGTATGCAGTATTAGTGCATGAATGTGTCGTAAATCCATTTAAGTATTTCGATCTAATGCACAGTTGCTCATTAACAGCTATACATGAGTGCAATGAGGTCAGTTCTTCACGACATATGACTTACGTCGCTGAGGAGAAGGGCTCTGGAGTGGGGGACTGTGTTGAGGAACCCTTCCTGAAAGCGGCAACGCTGGACATAGACCCGCGAGGGCAAAAAAGAGAGAGAGAGCGAGGCACCCACCGGCAGCCAGAACCCACAGTCCGGACTGCACGGCGCGGTGACTCATCGGAGGCGGAGCTAAGGGTGACAGGAATAATCCCTCTGGATACAAGAGGGGCCCTTGGGAGCGCCAGCGAACAGGACGGGCAAACAGGACGGGCAAACAGGAAGCTGCACGGCAATTTGCGCGGCAGTTCGCGCAGGCAGGGCAAGCAGGCAAGGCGAGACCTCCCTCCTAGCTCAGGGGGTAAATTGAGTGAGCTGGCTTCCGCTCACAAAGTACACAGGGCGAGCCAAGAGTGTTTCTGTCTGCTGTGTGCCCAGGCAGTTAAACCATGGTCTCCACCAGGTGAAGAGGTTCCCCCTACAAAACTGTGGCAACCCAACGGAGGGCCTGCCTAGGGATGCCGCGGTTCAAGTCTCTGGCTGCAGGGAATGCCTGAGTCTGCTGCTGCCAGGGAAAAGAGGCAAATATTTCACCAGCGTGAGGTGTGAGCAGCCCTGAGGAGGGCTAGAAGACAGTCCCAGCTCGCCATTGTAGGCGCTGCCCCTGCCTGCCCACCCAACTCCCCCAGGTTCCCCTAAGCAATAGGTTTGGGGCCCTGGAAGTTGAGGAGGAGGTAAGTGAAGAGATGAGTGCAGCCCCTCTGCCTCAGAGGAAGCAAAAGCCTAGAATGAGGCAATCGATTGCACGCCTCGAGACTGCCTCTGTTAGGCAAGAAAGAAGGGTAGTTGTGGTAGGAGATTCCCTCCTCAGGGGGACGGAGGACCCCATATGCAGACCTGACCCTATACGCAGGGAGGTGTGCTGCCTTCCTGGAGCCCGGGTCAGAGACATCACCAGATAGCTTCCAGGGGCTGGTGAGATCGTCTGATTATTACCCATTATTGATAGTTCAAGCAGGCAGGGATGCAATCACGAAGTGTAGCCTGCGTGCTATCAAAAGGGACTTCTGGGACCTAGGGCGCTTTGTAGAGGGAGGAGGAGCTCAAATAATATTTCCCTCTATCCCTACTAGTGAGATGAGGGGTTCAGAGCAGGTTAGGAGAACCCAGAAGTTGAACAAGTGGCTGAAAGGCTGGTGCCGGCATAGGAACTTTGGGTTTTTTGATCAAGGGATGATGACTGTTGACGGGGCTCACCTGTCCCCAAGGGGAAAGCGTATCCTTGCCCAGGAGATAGCAAGGCTCATTGAGCAAGCTTTAAACTAGTTAGGAAGGGAGAAGAGGATAATGAAGTCTGCTGGGGTCAGGCAAGTGCTTCAGGAGACACGGCTAGAGCTGATAGCGGAAGAAGGTAAAGGCCAACGGCACAGTGACGGACTTGGGGATGTTGTTCCAGGTGATAGTAGGGAAAATTCTGTGGATTGTCCTGAGGACTCAGTGGAGCCACCATTGCCCATCCCCTGTCAGAAATCTTCCTGTGACCTGTTGAGGATACCTGCATCTGCTGCCTCCCTAAAGTACATATATACGAATGCACGTAGCATGGGTAATAAACAGGAAGAGTTAGAGATCTTTGTGCGGTTGCAGTGCCACCATCTCATTGCAATCACAGAGGCGTGGTGGGACAGCCTGGATGACTGGCACGCTGTCATGGATGGCTATGTGCTTTTCAGGAAGGACAGGCTAGGGAGGCGAGGTGGAAGAGTCGCTCTTTATGTTAGAGAGCAGCTTGAATGTATTGAGCTCCACCTGGGGAAGGATGATCCATCAGTCGAGTGCTTGTGGGTAAGAATCAAGGGGCAGGCTAGTATGAGTGACAGTGTTGTGGGTGTGTGCTATAGGCCCCCTGATCAGGAGGAGCGAGTTGATAATGTATTCTTCAAGCAGCTAGAAGTAGCCTCGAGATCCCAGGCCCTGGGTCCTTACGGGGGACTTCAATT
Source organism: Porphyrio hochstetteri (assembly GCA_020800305.1). Taxonomy (NCBI): domain Eukaryota; kingdom Metazoa; phylum Chordata; class Aves; order Gruiformes; family Rallidae; genus Porphyrio; species Porphyrio hochstetteri. The sequence continues at coordinate 48,578,762 of CM036938.1, read as the reverse complement.
ACCCAGATATTTACTGGGCAAGCAACAAGGCCAGTCGTATGCAGTCCAGCCAGATAATTTCTGCAATGTGTATAAGACAATTTCCTGCTACAGATGGTGCAGGAACATACAAGGGGAGGGCAGGTACTGGATCTTGTTTTAACCAACAAGGATGGGCTCGTTAGGGAAGTGAAGGTCAGGGGCAGCTTGGGACAAAGTGACCATGAAATGGTAGAGTTCAAGATCCCGAGTAGAAGAAGCAAGCCAAAAAGTAGGATTGCTACCGTTTAGAATTTTAGAAGACCAAACTTTGATCTCTTCCGCAACCTAATAGGAGCGATCTTGTGGGCTACACTGTTAGAAGGCAAGGGAGCCTGTGAGAGCTGGCTAGCATTTAAACAGTGCTTCTTCCAAGCACAGGATAGGTGCATCTGTTTGATCAAGAAATCAGGAAAGAGAGGCAAAATACCTTTGTGGATGATCAGGGAGCTCATGGGTAAACTCAAAGGGAAGCAGAAGGTTTATGAACTGTGGAAAAAGGGTCTGAGCACCTGGGAACAATATAGGAATGTTGTCAGGGCCTGTAGGGATGTGACTAGGAAGGCTAAAGCCCACCTGGAAATGAAACTGGCAAGGAACATAAAGGATAATAAAAAGGGGGTTTTTAGATATGTGAATAGTAAGACAACGACTAGGGATAATGTGGTCCCCTGTTGAATGAGGTGGGTGTCAAGGTAACGGGTGATGATGAGAAGGTGGAGATACTGAATGCCTTCTTTGCTTCGGTCTTCACTTCAAAGGCCCCTCGGGACCCACAGACACTGGAAGAAAGTAGGAGTGTTTGGGAAATGAAGAGCTTTCCTCTGGTTGAGGTTTGGGTGGTCCAGGAGCGTCTCAAATGGATTAATGCACATAAATCCATGGGTCTGGATGGGATGCATCCACATGTGCTGAGGGAGCTGGCGGAAGTGATTGCTAAGCCTCTCTATCCTATGACAGGTAATGGAAAACAAGAGAGGTGCCTGAAGACTGGAGGATAGCCAATGTCAATCCGGTCTTCAAAAAGGGCAAGAAGGAGGAACCTAACAATTACAGGCCAGTCAGCCTCACTTCTGTCCCTGGAAAGGTGATGGAACAGCTTGTTCTGGATGCCATCACCAAGCAACTGGAAGAGAAGAAGGTCATGAGGAGTAGTCAGCATGGATTCACCAAGGGGAGATCGTGCTCGACCAACCTCGTAGCCTTCTATGATGTCATCACTGGCTGGGTAGATGGAGGGAGAGCAGTGGATGTCATCTACCTTGACTTCAGCAAGGCTTTCGATACTGTCTCCCATGACACCCTGATAGAAAGCTGAGAGAGCGTGGGATAGATGAGTGGACAGTCAGGTGGGTTGAGAACTGGCTGTCGGACCGAGCTCAGAGGGTCGTGATCAGAGGAGCAGAATCTGACTGGAGGCCTGTGACTAGCGGTGTTCCCCAGGGCTCGGTGTTGGGTCCAGTCCTGTTTAATATCTTCATCGACGACCTTGATGAGGGAATAGCATCCACCCTCAGCAAGTACCTGATGATACAAAGCTGGGAGGGGTGGCTGACACGCAGGAACACTGCGCTGCCATCCAGCGAGACCTGGACAGGCTGGAGAGCTGGGCAGGGAGAAACCAGATGAGGTTTAATAAAAACAAGTGTAGAGTCTTGCACCTGGGAAGGAATAACTGCTTGAATCACTACAGGCTGGGGGAGGACCTGGTGGAAAAGAGCTCTTTGGAGAAGGACCTGGGGGTCCTGGTAGATGACAGGTTGGCTATGAGACAGCAGTGTGCCCTGGTGGCTAAGAGAGACAATGGGATCCTGGAGTGCATCAGCAGTGTGGCCAGCAGGTCACACTCCACCTGGAGTATTGTGTCCAGTTCTGGGCTCCCTGGTAAAAAAAACAGACAGGGATCTCCTAGAGAGAGTCCAGAGGAGGGCTACAAAGATGTTTAATGGCCTGAAGCATCTCCCCTGTGAGGAAAGGCTGAGTGTGCTGGGACTGTCCAGCCATGAGAAAGGAAGACTGAGAGGGGATCTTATTAATATTTATAAATATCTTAAGTATGGGATGCAGGGGGAAATGGCCAGCCCCTTTTCAGTGGTCTGTGGAGACAGGACAAGGGGCAATGACTGCAAGTTTTAGAGCATAAAAAAAACATGCAGAAGAACTTTTTCACAGTGAGGGTGACAGAGCCCTGGGACAGGCTGCCCAGGGAGGTGGTGGAGTCTCCTCCTCTGGAGATGTTCAAGACCTGTCTGGACGCCTATCTGTGCAATATGAGCTAGGGAGCTGCTTTGGCAGGGGGGTTGGAACTGATGATCTCTCGAGGTCCCTTCTAACCAATATGATTCTGTGATTATGCACAGTCAGTGGTCACACCAGAATTCCCAGACCTGAAGTAATTAAATAAGCTGTTTTATGCCTAGAAGTATGTGACAACTATAGGAAAAATATATTTTTTTATTATTAAATTCTTTGGAGACGATACGTACAAGGAAGCCAACAGTCAGAAACAGGAAAAAGATCTCAAAAGAAGGAAGACGAGACAGGCCACAATCTGTTATCAAGATTTTAGCTGGGCTTGCCAAGAGATTGTGTTCTGCTAGCACAGGTATGCCTGCCTATTTCTCTATCTATATGGTTTGGCTTTAAAACAGTACTGACATTTCTTACAGTACATTGTAAACTAGAAGAAAATACATGATACCTCTCAGAGACTGAAATCAAACCAAAAGAAATGTTTGGTTGTCATACTGCTTCTTAAAGGATACCTGTTGTCATCCCACTGGAAATCCTCTTTATATGTATGGCAGATAAATACTATATCTAATCTATAAAAATGGATTCTATATTTGCACAAATTAATTAACCATTAACCATTGCAGAAATGCTCTGACATGTCCTCTGCAACCACTCCTGCTTCCCTGAAATATCTAAAATACAGGAAAGAACACAGAATGTTCTGTAGTTTCAGTCAAACATTTTTAAATTCAGTTTATTCAGTTCACATGACAGCTGGACAACCTGGACAAATGCCAAGGGCCAAAGAGCAATGTCTGTACATAAATCTTTCCTCCAATTATATTTATTTTACATTTAAACTGGAGATTGAATACTACAGCCCTGAACTGAAAAGTCTATAGTTCATTTCACCTGCAATCAATTAACTTAGATTTTTTTTTTTAATATGAGAATAAGAAACCAGGATTTTCCTATTAGTTTTGAATCCAGCTTTAGATTCAAGTACAGTAGATTCAGTGTCATGGAATTTAAGGCAGAAATGAGCCATGAAGTTTGAAGTAAATTGATCAAAATGTGGAAATGCAAAATTCAATATTTTAAGAGCTCTAATAAATCACTATGTACCTGTGTTTGACGTTAATGATAAGTGTAGTCCTGAACTATCAAATTTATAGCCTCTGGATTATACTTTGAAATCACAATGCTATTTAGCTTGACACAAAGTAGGTTGTCTTTTTTCTATATTAAATTCTTTAGCATATGAGAGGAAAATAAAATATTTGCTTCTATGAAATAATCCAGGGATATAAAATCTTGAATTTTTCCAGTGTTAAAATATTTTTAGAGTATAAAAAACCTCTAAGCAAGTTTTAGTAATTTACCTTAGTACATGAACAGAAGAGTATTCTATATATTTATGAATATTATATATTTATTTTATGAAAATAATTTAATAACAATAACCCAGAAACTGAATTTTTCAGCCTGGTATATATTTTCCAGTAGACACTACAATACATATCTAGAAGGCCATTTTTTCCTTTAAAATTCAGGTTTTATCCATTTTCATGTCAAGTGACTGAAAAATCAATAGATACACATTGCACTCTTAAGATCTAGTAAACGTTTAGGAGAATATTTCACCTATTTAACCAATGCGGTCATGCAAAAGGATAAACCATGGTCAAATAATATATACAATTTCAAATATTAAAATTGTTTTTATTTTTCCTGTGATTCAATATTTTTCTTTCGAATATTTGTAATTCTGGAAACCACCTTACAGCTTACATGAATGAAAGTACAAATTCAAGTATATGTTTTCTCTCTCTCTCTTTTTTTTTTTTTTAATCTCAAATGGCATATCTATTCTAAATTTAACACACCAGTTGTGTTCACAAAACCAATTTAATCATGTACATACTGGACACAGGCCATGGCTCTGACTCCACAGTGAAGTTTAGAAAGGAAGAAATAAATAAAGAAAAAATGAAATATTTCAGGTTGCTATATCAATGTCTGGTGGTATGAAATGAGAGAAAATAAAAATCAATATCTATAATGTTAAGTTATATATATTTAGTAATAGCTCTGTAATGCTATGATATATGACATCTGGGATGAAATAATTTCCCATTAATCTTAACAGTGCAGTGTAATCAGCTATGATGCTTCAATAATAAATACCCATTTCATCAGAAACTGTTCTAACACTTCTGAATGTGATGCAAGGAGAAAAGGAGAAGACAGAAGAATGGAAAAGAGTAAAAGGGACCATAGAAACACACTATTCAAAAGACTCTGAAAAAATCGATAGGATAGTATTTTTTTAATTCTTAAATTAAAAATAATACAAGTTTTTATTTAGTAGTGATTAATTATGTACCAGACCTATTCCATAGGTTAGTTGTTGTTTTGGGACAGCCTGCCTCACCATGGTCTTCGCTGTGAGCTGCAGAGCAATCTCTGCCTCAGTGTCTCCTCCCCCTCCTTATTCACTGACCTTGGTGTCTGCAGAGTTGTTCCTTTCACAGCTTCTCACTCCACTCTCTGGATGCTGCTTCACAGCATTTTTCACCCTTTCTTAAATATGTTATCACAGACACACTACTGCTATTGCAAATCAGCTCAGCTTTGGCAAGCAGCAGGTCTGTCTTGGCCCCATGTATAACTGGTTCTCTTGGGTATGGGGAAGTTTCTGGCATCTTAGGACAAAAGCCACCACTGTAGCTCCTATGGCTACCAAAACATTATCAAACAAAGAACAACAAAGAAAAAAATGTAGTAAGATGTACTCAATTTACTTTTAGCTCAAGACATCTAAGTATTGTCCTCTCCCTGTACAGTACTACAGCTTCAAGTCTACCATAAGATCTTTATATTTATTCTGTGTATGTCCACCATCATCCTTTCACTGTAAAATAATTTGCTTCCAGTTGAGCATTGATTGAAAAACCTCCTATTAATAATTTTTTTAGCTGCCTTAGTTTCACATGACATTTGTTTTTCAAAAGCCAGTCTTTCCTCCTGGTAGATCCTCCCTAACTCCAAGGCTTCTTTCTCTCTTTCCTGATTGAAGTTTGGCATTTAGTTTATGTGGGCTCCTTATACAGCATGTATTTGTAATAGTCTCCAAGACACTTTTTCACACTGCTTTTCTTAGGGTTGTAGTGGATTGTTTTGTTGGTTTTTTGGTTTATTTTTTACTTTGTTTTTGTTTTAAGTAATTCACGTTATGTAAGTTTCTTTCTTGAAACTGAATTTCTGTATGCTGGATTTGGCCTGCTCTCTCTACTACGGCGTTAAAATTTACTGTACTGAGCAGTTTTCCCTCTAATCTCTATTAGACTCCATGTATTTAATCAAGAGAGAAAATGGAATGATTTCTTTGACTGTATCCAGGCACTAAATCCCAAATTTTATTTCTACATCTGTCCTGGTTTCAGCTATGATGGAGTTAAAATTTTTTTTTAGCAGTGGATGGAATGCCATGTTTGGGTGTTAGCATGAGAATAGTGCTGATAGCACCCTGATGTCTCCGATTTGTTGCCGGGCAAACAAGGACCTTTCTCAGCTCTGCATACTTACTTACTAGTGAGAAAGAGGGGGACGCAGCCAGGACAGGTGACCCGAATTGGCCAAAGAGCATATTCCATGCCAGTTACGTCATGTTCAGTATAAAGGGGGACTGGGGGGAAGAGGGGGAGACAACGCCAGGACGTGCGGTTTCTGGGGCGGTCGGGTTGTCCGGGACGGGCTCTAAGCTGTGCGGCCTGAGTTGTGTGGTTTGGTGAGAAATTGCATTGTGTATCACCAGTTTCATCTATTTTGTGCTTTAAACTTCTGTTATTGTTATATCTAGTTTTCTGTTATTGTTTAGTAAACTATCCTTATCCCAACCTGCGTGGTTCTGGTTTCTAGGTTGTGGTTTATTTTCCTCCTTTCTTCCTTCCCTTTTCCCCTTCCCCCAACTTCCCTTCCCCCTTCCTTTTAAAAGTACAAGCGACTGTGTGGGGTGCGGCCCCCGGCTGGGGCAAAACCACGACAGTTATTTTGGCGCCCAACGTGGGGCACGAACGGTTGGGATAACGGTAGATCTGACCCTAACTATCGCAATTAAGATAAGCACTGTTGTTTAAGCAATCTCTGGTCACGATGTTGTGGTATTTATTCACAAGGCTGTGGCTGCAAAACCACCTCATGCTGTGTACAATCCTGGCAGGATTCTTTACTCTCTCAGGTCTGCGGCTCCCGTATTTGTTCCCATATTTCATTATAGTGTATTTTATGATATCGGTCTATGATACAATAATATCGATGATCATGAGCTTAATCTGGTACTTGTATAAGGTTTTGCTGTCCTGTCTAGTTTTTGGACAGGGAGGGGTTAATAACAGCAGCCGGTATGGTGGGGGCACTGCTTTCTTTTCCTTTGGGCTAAATACAACAGCTCTTAGGACAGTTTTTGAAAATCTTCAATATCTCTGGGATATTCAAACTAGCATTTTGCTATTGGTAGGTTTGGTGCAGATGGTTCAGTTTTTGTTATATATCAAGCATAGGTTTATGAATACCACTGAAGAGCTTTCTCCGAGACAGAATAATCACGAGTGGCAGGGCATGTGGCAAAGTATGGGCGAGTACCTAGGTACTTTCTCACGCCCGATGGTTTGGAATTTCACTCCTGAACAGTTACAAGACCCCGATCAAGTGACTGTATACCTAAGGAAAAATTGCTGTAGGTTTCCCAGAGATGGACACCTTACTGCACTGTGCTGGGCTCTGGCCACTATTTATCAAACACTGCTTGATAGCAGGCAGCACTGTCAGCACTGTCAGCACTGTCAGGGAGAAGGGAAAGGAAACAGACTGGCAGATACTATAGCTGCTGCAACCACTGGGGCTGACACTGCAGCTACTGCAAACCCTGTGACCGACACTGCAGCTACTGTAATCTCTACAGCAGACACTGCAGATGATCCGAAAAACCAACCCACACCAGTGTCTGTTGCTCCCGTACAAAAGAGGAAAGGCACAAAGAAATCAGTTCGCATAGTGACGGATAAGGATGATGATCAACCAGGATCATCTCGAGGATATCAGGATGAGGCAGAACCAGAGATTGTTACCCGATCCCTGACTCTGAGTGAGCTGCGTGAGGTTCGAAAAGATTTCACTCGCCACCCAAGTGAGCACATTATCACTTGGTTGCTCCGATGTTGGGATCACGGGGCCAGTAGTTTGGAATTAGAAGGCAGAGAGGCCAAGCAGTTGGGATCCCTAGCTAGAGAAGGAGGAATTGACAAAGCAATTGGGAGGAGGCCGGAAATCCTCAGCCTCTGGAGGCGACTACTGTCAAGTGTGCAGGAAAGATATCCCATAAAGGAATATATTACATGCCAGACACCCAAGTGTAACAGCATAGAGACAGCTGTCCAGCACCTGAGAGAATTAGCTGTACGGGAGAAAATTTATTATGATCTGGACAGTTCACGGCTTCCCGCTGATCGCGATGAAGTCCTATGCACTCCAGATATGTGGCGTAAGGTTGTACGAAGTGCACCAGCAGGGTATACCAATTCACTGGCAGCAATTGACTGGAATGATACGGATACGCCAACCGTAAATGAGGTGGCCTGCCGACTCCGGAAATACCAAGACAATGTTTCCCTCTCCGTCATTGCAGCAGTAGAGAAACTGGTTCAATGACTTGACAACAATGTGTCCAACTCCCAACCCGTATGGAGCAATGTTGCAGCTACTGGGAGAAAGCGTCCATCGTTCCAAGAGGGAGAATACACACCACGACGTACATTGTGGTTTTACCTGCTTGATCATGGAGAGGACATGAGGAAATGGGATATGCAGCCCACCTCAGCCCTTCAAGCACGAGTAAATGAGCTGCGGGGTAAAACATTCGCACAACGAGATTCTGCCAGGAAGAAGGCTGCACCAGTTTCTACTGGGCAGTTCCCTAGACCAACTGGAAGGCCTACCTATATGTCTGATGTGCCTGATCCTCTTGAAGGGACCTCTAAGTCCTTTATGCAACCAGTGGAAAACAAATATGATCAGCAGCAATAGAGGGGCCCTGCCTCCAGCCAGGTGGAGGAGAGGGATAATCGGGTTTATTGGACTGTGTGGATCCAATGGCCTGGCACATCAGACCCATAAGAGTACAAAGCTCTGGTGGATACTGGTGCCCAGTGTACTCTAATGCCATCGAATCACGAAGGGGTAGAACCCGTTTGTATTTCTGGAGTGACAGGGGGATCCCAACAACTAACTGTGCTAGAGGCTGAGGTGAGCCTAACTGGGAAGGACTGGGAAAAACACCCCATTGTGACTGGTCCAGAAGCTCCGTGCATTTTAGGTATAGATTATCTACGTAGAGGGTATTTTAAAGACCCAAAAGTGTACCGATGGGCTTTTGGAATAGCTGCTTTGTAAACAGAAGAAATTGAACAATTGTGTGCCTTGCCTGGACTCTCGGAGGATTCTGCTGTTGTGGGGTTGTTGAAGGGTGAAGAACAGCAAGTGCCAGTTGCTACGACGACGGTGCACAGACGACAATACCGTACTAACCGAGATTCCCTGATTCCCATCCATAAGCTGATTCGTCAACTGGAGGATCAGGGAGTGATCAGCCGAACCCACTCACCCTTTAATAGTCCCATATGGCCAGTGAGGAAGTCCAATGGAGAGTGGAGGCTGACAGTAGAATATCGTGGCCTAAATGAGGTCACTCCAGGTATGAGTGCTGCTGTGCCAGACATGTTAGAGCTCCAGTATGAATTGGAATCGAAGGCAGCCAAGTGGTACGCCACAATCGACATTGCGAACGCTTTCTTCTCGATCCCACTGGCGCCAGAGTGCAGGCCACAGTTTGCTTTCACTTGGAGAGGCATCCAATACACGTGGAATCGTCTGCCCCAGGGGTGGAAACATAGCCCCACCATCTGCCATGGACTAATCCAGAATACACTGGAAAAGGGTGAAGCACCAGAGCACCTGCAGTATATTGATGACATCATTGTATGGGGCAACACAGCAGAGGAAGTTGTTGAAAAAGGAAACAGGGTAATTAAAATCCTTTTAGAAGCCGGTTTTGCTATAAAACGAAGTAAAGTCAAGGGGCCTACGCGAGAAATCCAGTTTTTAGGAATAAAATGGCAGGATGGGCGTCGTCAGATCCCAATGGACATTATTAATAAAATAGCAGCTATGTCTCCACCAAGCAACAAAAAGGAAACACAAGCTTTCTTAGGTGTTGTAGGTTTTTGGCGAATGCGTGTCCCAAACTACAGTCTCATTGTGAGCCCACTCTACCATGTAACTCGAAAGAAGAATGATTTCCAATGGGGCCCTGAGCAACAGCAAGCCTTTGAGCAGATCAAATGCGAGATAGTCCATGCAGTGGCCCTTGGGCCTGTCCGGACCGGGACAGATATTAAAAATGTGCTCTACACTGCAGCTGGGGAGAACGGCCCGACCTGGAGTCTCTGGCAGAAAGCACAAGGCGAGACTCGAGGTCGACCGCTGGGGTTTTGGAGTCGGGCCTACAAAGGATCTGAGGACAATTATACTCCAACAGAAAAGGAAATACTGGCCGCCTATGAAGGGGTTCGAGCCGCTTCAGAAGTGATTGGAACTGAAGCCCAGCTCCTCGTGGCACCCCGACTGCCGGTGCTGGGCTGGATGTTCAAAGGGAAGGTTCCTTCTACACACCATGCCACTGATGCTACGTGGAGCAAGTGGGTTGCACTAATTACACAGCGGGCTCGAATAGGAAACCCCAATCACCCAGGAATCATGGAGGTGATCACAGACTGGCCAGAAGGCAAAGATTTTGGGATGTCACCAGAGGATGAGGAGGTAACACGTGCTGAAGAAGCCCCACCCTACAACGAACTGCCAGAGAATGAGAAGCGATATGCCCTGTTCACTGATGGGTCTTGTCGCATTGTGGGTAAACATCGGAGATGGAAAGCTGCTGTATGGAATCCTATAAGAAGAGTAGCAGAAGCCACTGAAGGAAAAGGTGAATCAAGCCATTTCGCTGAGGTGAAGGCCATCCAGTTAGCCCTGGACAATGCTGAGAGAGAAAAGTGGCCAAGGCTCTACCTTTATACTGATTCATGGATGGTGGCGAATGCCCTGTGGGGGTGGTTGCAGCAGTGGAAAAAGAACAACTGGCAGCGTAGAGGCAAACCTATATGGGCTGATGACTTATGGCAAGATATCTCTGCTCGGTTAGAGAAACTTGTTGTAAAGGTACGTCATGTCGACGCCCATGTACCTAGGAGTCGGGCCATGGAGGAACATGAACACAACCATCAGGTAGATAAGGCTGCTAGGATTAAAGTGGCTCAGGTAGATCTAGACTGGCAACGTAAGGGTGAATTATTCATGGCTCGATGGGCTCATGATACCTCGGGTCATCAAGGGAGAGATGCAACATATAGAAGGGCTCGGGATCGAGGGGTGGACTTGACCATGGACGCCATCGCACAAGTTGTCCACGATTGTGAGACATGTCCTGCAATCAAGCAAGCTAAGCGGTTAAAGCCCCTTTGGTATGGAGGATGGTGGATGAAATATAAATATGGGGAGGCTTGGCAGATTGATTACATCACCCTCCCACAAACCCGCCATGGCAAATGTTATGTGCTTACAATGGTGGAGGCAACTACCGGCTGGCTAGAAACATATCCCGTACCCCATGCCACCGCTCGAAATACAATTCTGGGCCTTGAAAGGCAAGTCCTCTGGCGACATGGTACTCCAGAAAGAATCGAGTCAGACAATGGGACTCATTTCCGAAACACTCTTATAGACACCTGGGCCAAAGAGCATGGCATTGAGTGGGTGTACCACATTCCTTATCATGCACCGGCCTCTGGGAAAATTGAACGATATAATGGACTTTTAAAAACTACACTGAAAGCAATGTGTGGTGGGACATTCAAGCATTGGGATACACATTTGGCCCAAGCCACGTGGTTAGTTAACTCTAGGGGATTTACCAATCGGGCTGGCCCTGCCCAGTCAAAATTTCCACGTACTGTAGAGGGAGACAGAGTGCCAGTAGTGCATATGAAGAGTGTATTGGGAAAGAGAGTTTGGGTCATCCCTGCTTCAGGCAAAGGTAAACCCATGTCTGGAATTGTTTTTGCTCAAGGACCTGGCTGTAATTGGTGGGTAATGCAGAGGGATGGAAAAGTTCGATGTGTACCTCAAGGGGATTTGATTTTGGGTGAGAATAGCCAATATAATTAATGAAGTAGAAATTATAATACTTGCCAAATAACCCATTATTTTTATGATTGCTGTATGTTGTACCATAGCATTATAGCTGGAGTCATACAAGTTAATGAAGAATGAGTGCCATGATGATGGAACTAAAGCCTGGCCTCTCATGAACTTTTTTTCCTCCCTTTGAAAATAAACTCTGACCCACAGACTATGAGCATGGACCATGCCAGGTGTATCAGTCAAGAGCCTGAGATACATCACGCAACGAGCCAATGGAACATACAATTATCCTGAGAAACTGTTACGACAAATGGAGCCTGAAAATTATGGACTAAATGAACTCAACAACTTCAGAGGGATGATTCACAGACTGAGGGAATAAGATCTGTATGCACGTATGTGTGCATACAAGTGTACATACATATATGGGTGTGTGAAACCCGAAACTGTTTGTACCCAAAGAAAATTGTTGGATCTGGTCATGACGTAAATGGTATGGAATAAGGGGTGGATAATGTCCTGGTTTCAGCTATGATGGAGTTAAACTTTTTTTTTAGCAGTGGATGGAATGCCATTTTTGGGTGTTAGCATGAGAATAGTGCTGATAGCACCCTGATGTCTCCGATTTGTTGCCGGGCAATCAAGGACCTTTCTGAGCTCTGCATACTTACTTACTAATGAGAAAGGAGGGGACGCAGCCAGGACAGGTGACCCGAATTGGCCAAAGAGCATATTCCATGCCAGTTACATCATGTTCAGTATAAAGGGGGACTGGGGGGAAGAGGGGAAGACAACGCCAGGACGTGCGGTTTCTGGGGCGGTCTGGTTGTCCGGGACGGGCTCTAAGCTGTGCGGCCTGAGTTGTGTGGTTTGGTGAGAAATTGCATTGTGTATCACCAGTTTCATCTATTTTGTGCTTTAAACTCCTGTTATTGTTATATCTAGTTTTCTGTTATTGTTTAGTAAACTATCCTTATCCCAACCTGCGTGGTTCTGGTTTCTAGGTTGTGGTTTATTTTCCTCCTTTCTTCCTTCCCTTTTCCCCTTCCCCCAACTTCCCTTCCCCCTTCCTTTTAAAAGTACAAGCGACTGTGTGGGGTGCGGCCCCCGGCTGGGGCAAAACCACGACAACATCCCATGTAAATGTGGCACTGATCCTTTCTTTTTGTGGACAGATGAAATCTCTCACTATTAATACCTCTTACTCCAAATTTCCATCTGTTCAATTGTTCCTCAATCAATTACATACAGTAATATTTGAAATAGACTGTAAGATGGTTATACTGTAAGAAAGTTATATTTCGCTAGACCATTTTTATGCTACAAAACTAAACTGCTCCCAGCATGTGTTGCTCTATGGTTCCCATACAAGTGCTAGCAAGACACCGCTCTATCCTGCTAATTATTCTCCTTCCATCAGGTCTGCAGCATGCCTAGTATATCAGGGTAGTTGTTCGCTGCAAAGCACTCTAGTGTCCCATTTTATTTTTAGGATGCTAGAATTCATGTTTTTCAGCACTAGTAAGTTTTAGTTTCACGCGCTTACTCAAAACTGCATACCCCAGTCAGCTGGCATTTAGGTATCTAATTTGCCTGTCTTATTTATTGTAATTATTATTTTATTTTCATCCTGGCCTTTTCAGAAACACAGTAAATGTTAGTCATACATGCTTCAGTTCTGCCAACTCAAACCAGATGCTCTTCTGTGACTGTCAATTTTTCTCAACCAGCAGTTTTCTGTGACCTTTTTAATTCTGAGTTGTAACAGTCTGGTTTTACCAGAATTAAGTTGTAACCTTTCCTTCCAAATCAGATCTTCTTTCCATAGGTCTCAAGAGTTTCTGACATTCCTTCTGTGATTATCTCTTCCACGCATGAGACTCCAGATCTCTAACTATATTCTAGCCTTCTCTCATGCAACTGGTAGTATTTTAAATGAAGATCCTTAGCTTCAGCCTTCTGCATACCATCCATCCTGAGGTAAACCCACATACCATCCCTTCTCCACTGATACCCATGTTTAATAGCTTATCTCCTAAATCCCAAGTGCCCCATCTACATAACTCCTAAGGTGTCCAACCTGCTTATTCAGCAGACAAGTTACAACTCAGTCCTTAGACATCAGTCCTCAGACTTAAACTACCTACTTAGGGATTATAAACTCCCCAAATACTACTACCTCTATTTAAGTTCTCAACTGTTTTTTTCCCCATATTACTGGGAACCTTCTGCCCACTTTTATCTGGTTTTGGCGAAGACTAGCTTTTTATTAAGCTAGTTAGTAAATGGTAAGAAAAACTCATGCCTGTAGAAAAAGAAAACACATAGCAGAAGACAATCTTGACCCAAGCTCTTTGTAGCTTTATAGCGCAACAAACAGTTCCCTGATTAACCAGCTTCTGTTCTTTCTCCCTTCGCATCTTGAAAGGCAATCTTTTGATTTTGACATATAAATTGAAATATCCTAGACATTCACCCAGATTGCACAGCCATCTCCTCCTCCTCAGACCCTCCCAGTCATCTTTTCTTCCAGAAGCCAGTATCTCTTCTTTCGCTTCTTCCTCCCAAGCTGCCATACATGTTGTTTGACAAACCTTGTTCACTGTACTATATACATATAGTGTATATGCTATACAAGCTGCTAACAGTATTTTACAAGTAGTTTTGTACATCACTCTAATCTAACCCGGTTGCAGTAAACGAAAGTTAATACTTATTCTATGTATATCTTTTGTCATCCCAATGAACAGTGTTACTCCAAAAAGGGAATATGTATTTACATGACTGTACTTTTTCCAAAAGGTATAAAAAAGAAGAAAATAATAAAATCTTCAGTATGGTCAGTCAATATCTTCATAACTATTTCCAGAAAACAAAGCCTCTGCTGTGTGGGTTCTGCCATGATTTTTTTCCTCTTAAAATACATTTCTAGCCATACATCTGCCAGTATGAAAAGAAAAAGAGGAAAGTTTACTGCTTTTCAGGTCCTGCTTAAAGCTCTAGGTTTTGCTTAATTTACTCTGAATTATGTAGGCAAAGCATGATTTGCTATTTTAATAGAATATATCATATGACTTCCTTATTTGTACTATTCAAAGACCTGTAAGGTTTTTTCCTCTGTGTCTTTCTACTTTAGATGCATTTAACAAACCTGTTTCTCAAAAAAATATTTCAGTGGGAAGATGAGACAGCAAACAAAATAATAAAGCTTTCAGAAAAGCAGTTATAATTTGTCTAAAAATAAAAGAAAAAATAATTCTGGAATTAATGGATTTTTTTTCTTGCTAGGATGTTTCTGAAAGTACACATTAAAACATGCATATATTGGACTAATTGTCCTCTCCAATTCTTATTGCACAAGGGAAAGCGGCTAGAAATTTTTTTATTATTATTTAATTGAAAGCAATGTGACTGCTGATTATTAAAATGAAACTATAATCCTTTAAAACCTAATTAAAACAAAAAATATCTAGACTTCTAGGCTCTGTTTCTGTCTTGTAAATCTGAGTAGAAGGTGATTTAAAAATTACTTCTTTTTTTTTTTTTTAAGTCACAGAATTATCAGAGATTTCCAATCCACCTAATTTTGGGTTCTCAAAAATATTGCAAAGTTCAAGGGTTGGATGGAATGGGCAAGAGAAGTAGAGATGGACAAGAGAAATATCTGCAAACTTTCCAGCAATTAGAATAACCTATCATAGGAGATCAGTGGAAATTAGCAAGGAAAAAAAATGCAAATCATGTCCATATTTAGGGTTTCATTTGCTCCAATAGAAATTGTGGCTCATTTCGTTACATTTAGTATATTCACTTGGATGGACAAGATCAAGGAAAATTCCTGAAAGCCAGTCGTTAATCTAGATTTGCATATTTTATCTCCTATTGTTGTGGTTTGGCCCTGGCTAGAGGCCAAATGCCCACCAAATCCACTCTATCACTCCCCTTTTCAGCCGAAAAGGGGAGAAAATGTATATTGGGGGGCTTAGGAGTCGAGATAAGGACAGAGAGGGATCACTCAGCAATTAATGTCATGGGCAAAACAGAGTCAACACAGAATAAAGTAATTTATTACACTACAACTACACACCCATGAACCAGAGTTGGGTAATGAGAAGTGTGGCCAGGTCTTAAAGCACCTTCCCCCATGCCTCCCTTCTTGGCAGACTTAACTTCATTCACAATTTTACTCCTTTCTTCCACCACCAACATGGCATGGGGAGAGGCAGGGAATTAGAACTGGGGTTCTAGTCAGTTCCTTAGAGACTACTTTCCTTCTCCAGATCTTAACACTTCTACTTCCCTCACCCCTTCCTTCTTCGCAGACTTTAGTCATAAACTCACTCCCTTTTTTCTTTCCATTGCAGCACAGGGAGGAGCAGGGAATGGGGAATGGGAGGTTTTCAGTCTGTTCCTCCCAGGTTGTTTTCCTTCTTAGCTGGGGGCGTCATTCCACACACACCCTTCCCCTGCGGCACCATGGGATCCCACCCATGGGAGACAGTCCTCCACAAACTTCTCCAACATGAGTCCTTTCTACCAGGGAGTCATCTTCTCACCACGTGCCTCAGCGTGGCTCCCTTCCATGGGGTGCTGACTTTCAGGCCCAGACTGCTCCAGCCTTGTCCCCCCCCAGAGTCACAATTTCCCTGGCAAGCTTTCTGTGGCAAGGGTTGATCTGTTCACATGCTGTAGATGGTTTCTGCTCCCCGTCATTATCCATGGGCTGCAGGCAGGCACCTGTTCCACCATGGTCCTCTCCATGGGCTGCAGGGGAATCTTTCTCTACAGCACCTGTAGCGCCTCATTCTTCCCTCGACCCCTGCCTTCTTCCCTGGCCTTAGTGTCTGTACAGCTTCTTACATCTTCTCACTCCTTTCTCTGGTGGCAAAATGTATCTGCCTGTGTTTTTTTTTCTCCTAAACATGATTCACAAAGGTGCTGTGACCATGACAGTTTGGCTCGGCCTTGGTCAGCAGCAACTCTGGCCTTGAATAGGCTGATGTTTACTTTCTGGGGCCTGCAGAGAGCTTCTAGTTTCTTCTTGAAGCAGCCATCTTTGCACCCTCCCTTTCTCTACCAACACATTTACTATACAAAACTATGACACCTATGGACAACTGTTCAGTTCTTACTTTCTAGGACTATATACAATGTCACACCAAATAAATACCCTATATAGCCATCTCCACATTTAGACTCATATTAATGCCTGACCTAAATGGTAGAAAAAAGGCTTTAAAATTAAAAAGACTGAGGCCTAAATTCCTCTTAGATACAAATTATTTTCACCTCTCAATATAAAATTCAAGATTGCAATACTATTCATGTTTAGTGTATCAATGTTCTGTTAAATTGTTGTGTGGTTCAGGTCTCAACATCACACTGTGAGAAATCTGTTCATCAAGGATACTGTATTTTTAAGAAAAAAACCTTGTCAAAATTATCTGTTCATCTGAATTGAAAGGTCCACCGTAGCAAAAGAATTATTGTCTGATCTTTTTATCAGTATAATATCTATTACAGACATATATTAATCTATTTGTGACCATAAATCTAAATATGGCAGAAAGATCATACAGCAACCTTGTTATAGTCTTCAAAAACTCAGACAAGGTGAAGGAAATGAGGAACTAGTTTTGACTAAAAGTGGTCGTATGCTAATAGGATAATGACAGAAACAGCCAAAGTACTAGTGTTGCTAATTCTCAAAAGCAATGTTCTATTATTTACCATTAAGCACCAAATACTTCACTTACTAGACTGTAATTATTGTTAAACAGGTAATTTAAATAATAGTAACCAGATGAGTATAGGGGAGATTCATCCTGATAGTGACATTCAAGCTCTGCCTTTAAAAAACACTGGGATTCTTATTAAAAATAAAAGTTAGTAATCCTTTTTATTAACAAAAAGCAATCAGTTAGGTGTTACTTTCTCATTCAGACACTGTAGAAAAGGTATGTGTCTGAGCTGTGACAAGTTTACTTATTTATAAACACAAACAGATGTATGAATATATTTAGTGATATAACAGTCATATATGCATGGCATTGATATATTAATTATATAATTCAATTATATTTTATTATTACATGAACATGCATGTGCATAGCATATTTATATTGTATTATTCCTATTGTATACTTTTATGTAAACATATTTACTATAGTTACATATACATGTGCTTGCTTGGATACATGTATGGATTATGTAAGTGGGTTACCTTGTTAAAATATGCAGGTTTCAATGTTGTTGTTGTTATTATTTCAAGTGAAGCTTTTATTCCCTGAAGTCATCAGGCAACAATGTCTCTGACAGATGTGTAAGGTCATTCACTTAGAGGGCCTATATTTTCTAGAGAAGGGTTCACAGTCCTTTAGAAGAACACATATGCAAGTAAAATCTTGCAGAAGCAATCCCAAATCTTTTATCTAAATGTTACTTGCCAGCTGCAGTCTCCAAAAGGTACTTTGTCACCCTGGTCACACTAATAAAAACAGATGGATTTTTGTTCTTTCAAGAGCGGGTTATAATAGTCTGCAGCTTTGAGAGGTAAAGGTCACTTTGTCTTTATTTGAAATGACAGACCAGCATCTATAATGTTCCTTTACCAATAAACCTCTCACAGAACAATCAAAGTGCTTTCTACATTAGCTGTTCAACTACCACTGACTTCAATCCTACCATTCCTTTGAAGTTTTATATCTTTAAATTAGAAATTTTTATATTATTTGTTAATTACTGTGGGTTTGTTTGGTTGGTTGGTTCGTTGGGGTTTTTTTAAGCTGATTTAAGTAAAAGGTGTGGGCTTTAAAGTACAAGGCATTTACTTGTATTTATAAACATAAATTAAAAAACCTAAAATATTGAATGTCATAACTAACATTCTCTAGGTGCTTCCATGTCTTCCAATTAAGGCTTTATTTTTTTTTCAAATTTATCACACTTATTAATTTAGTATTTTAAAAAGTATTTATACATATAAATATATTTCTAAGAACACAATAAAAATTGTGGCATATTATTTAGCTGTATTTTATATGTATCCTTTTACATTATACCAAAATTGTTGTAGAAATATAATTATAATATATTTTTAATTTAATAACTATATAAATATATAAATAAAAATAAAGTTTATTAAAATTAGTTTAATTTCTTCACTTAAACTCAAAATTTTGTTTCTTTTACAGTAAGGAATGACACAAATAGCCAGAGGTCTTTGATATCAACAGTCTGTGATGGTGATTTTACTCCACTTTGTTTTCTCTCCTTATTTTTATTTTTTCCTGCTATAAACTTTCCTGTACTACTACCAGAAATACTGTGTGAAGAGGAAAAGACAGGATTATGAATATAAACAATGGCCAGAAGAATTAGTTAAATTTTCATTTTCAAAATTAACTGTGAAGTTTCAATTTTTTTTTTTTTTAAAATTGCTTTCAATTTCAAAACCTTGTAGCTAATCCCTTTGGCATCCAGATACCCATGCACTCAGATGCCTAAGAAGTCTTTTTTGAGATGCTTGGCAACAATGTCTGGGGCAGCATGAGCTTTGTGAGCAGTATCATTTTAAAAACTCTGTCTTAAACAGAGATAATAGAGCGGACCCACACTAGCCAACAAGATTTTCAGTACCACCATTCTCCAGATATAAAGGCAACTGGCCAGGGAGGAGGTGTCACTACTCTACAACAGGCTGAGGTCAGGTGAGCCAACTGCATTATTTATCACATCCTTTGTACATTCTCTCATTAGCGCTGTTATTGGTTATTGCTATTGTTATTTTCCATTTCATTTGTTGTCCTAGTAAACTGTCTTTATCCCAACTACATGATTGTCGTGGTTTTGCCCCAGCCGGGGGCCGCACCCCACACAGTCGCTTGTACTTTTAAAAGGAAGGGGGAAGGGAAGTTGGGGGAGGGGGAAAAAGGGAAGGAAGAAAGGAGGAAAAGAAACCACAACCTAGAAACCAGAACCACGCAGGTTGGGATAAGGATAGTTTACTAAACAATAACAGAAAGCTAGATATAACAATAATATAAGTTTAAAGCACAAAATAGATGAAACTGGTGATACACAATGCAATTTCTCACCAAACCACACAACTCAGGCTGCACAGCTTAGAACCGAACCCGACCGTCCCCAGAAACTGCCCGTCCTGGCGTTGTCTCCCCCTCTTCCCCCCAGTCCCCCCTTATACTGAACATGACGTAACTGGCATGGAATATGCTCTTTGGCCAATTCGAGTCACCTGTCCTGGCTGCGTCCCCTCTTTTCTCATTAGTAAGGAAGTATGCAGAGCTGAGAAAGGTACTTGATTGCCCGGCAACAAATCGGAGACATCAGGGTGCTATCAGCGCTATTCTCATGCTAACACCCAAACATGGCATTCCATCCACTGCTAAAAAAAAATTTAACTCCATCATAGCTGAAACCAGGACAATGATTCACCTTTTTCTTTCAATTCTCCTCCCCTTCCCACCAGGTAGGGGAGGAATGAACAAGAGGTTGCATAGTACTCATCTGCTAACTGGGGCTAAACCACAAAGGAAAAAAATGGAGAATAAGCTCTGTTACCTAATTCTGTACTTTCATGAGATTCAATTATGCTACAATTCAATATAACTTTAGAAATAAAGTTTTTAAATCCATAATAAATAATCATTTCCTTCAACATTTCTGAATTTATATATATAAAATCAGTGGCAAAAAATATGTATATGCTGTTTTACTTTATTTATCTAACCACAAAATTTTGCTTTGATTATATTTCCACTCTAATCATTATGATAATGTTGTGTTTACAGACATCCACTTTCATATCAATATTAATTCATATGATTACATGAACATTTCATAACAGTGAAAATTTTGCACTGTATTCTAAAATGTACCATTTGTGATGAGCTTACATTATAGTTTGCTATACTCCAGGAAAGTCTCTGCAGTACCTCATAGAATAAGTATTAGATACTGTAAAGTTAACGAGCATATTTTGTACTTCAGTGTTAATAAATAATGTAACCTTCAAAGTCTTGTATAAGAGGTGAAATATATTAAAGATTTATCTTTAAGAGAACATGGCATATGTTTGATATTCAACCACAATTAATCAAGATGTTTTGACTTGATGTGAATGTTAATAATTGTTCATGTCTATCATGAGTTTTCAAATGAAATGAAAAAAGGTGCTAAGGCAGCTAAATAAACCTTTGTTTTCCTTCATTCATTAGTGTACTTTTAAATTAACATAAAGATAATATTCATCATTGTATTCAGATACTTCTGTTTCTTTAAACTGGAAATAATACATCCTCATCAGTAGAACAGATGATAAATATTTAAGAAAGGCTGATGGATGACATTTGCTGTGCTGCATTTAGTTTCAAGCATTGTCATAACCTTTTATTTTGTACAAAGTCTTCAGTTCACTTGCAATATTTGGTATAAGAGATGGAGTTTTCTATAAGCTGTGTAAAATTCTGCTGTACAGATAATGCTAAATGGTTAATCAGGAATATTCCTCTGTCCAAATAGTGCATACTGTATTCATTGAACTTTTTTTTTTTTTTTTCTTTCCTGTGAGGTATTCACAGAATCACAGAACATTAGGGGTTGGATGGGACCACGAAAGATCATGTAGTCCCACCTCCCTTCCAGAGCAGGATCACCTACATTAGGTCATACAGGAACATGTCCAGGTGTGTTTTCAGTGCCTCCAGAGGAGACTCCACAACCTCTCTGGGAAGTCTGTTCCATTCAATAACATTCTTCAAGCCTAAAAACTTTAATAGTAATATTTCAAGCATGGAACTTATTTATTAAAAGTAAACTGTAGTTATATAATTTTGACAGTATTTTTTTTCCTTTGATAGATTTAAAATAAAGCATATAAATATCATAGACTATGTGAATGGTTTGGGTTGGAAGGTATCTTAAAAATTACCTAGTTTCAACTTTCCTGCTATGGCAGGGACACCCTCCACTAGACCTGGATGCCCAAAGCCCCATCCAACCTGGCCTTAAGCACTTCAGGAACAGGGAATTTAGCACCTCTCTGGATAACCTAGTCCAGCAACTCACCACCCTCACAATAATTTCTTCCTAGTGTCTAATCTAAACCTACCTTCTTTTAGGCTAAACCAGTTACCTCTCTTCTTATCACTACATGCCCTTGTAAACAGTCCCTCTTCCTGTAGGCCCCTTCAGGTACTGGAAAGCAGCTATACCCAGATGCTTTCTCTTCTCCAGGCTGAACAAACACAACTCTCCCAGCCTGTCTGCACAGGAGAGGTGCTCCAGGTCTCAGACCATTTTTATATCCCTCCTCTATACTCACTTCAACAGATCCCAGCAAAGTATATAATATTTACAGGGAAAATACAATTATTTCAGTTAAAAGAGGTAGAAATTAATTGATTCAGAAGTGAAATAACTCATGAATAATTGTTATTTGTATAAAATAAAAGATATAGAAACTAATAAAAACTTATCCTGACCTTATTAAGAGTCAGCTTTTGATTTGGAGACACAAGACTTACATAAAAATCATAAAGATAATATATGGCCATTAATAGATCATTATGTATCTTTTTAAGTGTTTGTGTACAGCTGTTTTATGCATATTCCTCTACTGCAAGTTTTCATCTCAGTTTAGGTATTTTTCTTGTTTCCATATACTTTAAAACTGAAACTTTTCTATGTTTAAGTAAAACCTGTAATTCTACTTTCTCCTCTGCTAAAATGGAAATGCCACCTGAAGTTTGTACCCTTATGCAAGCCATCAGTAGCCCGAATTGTACAATGGTGTATATAGCATATATATATATAAAAAATAGCATAACACCATAATTACTATATGATACATATTTTATATCTATGCTATATATATATGCTATATTCTTTACAGCTGAAGTCACATTATTTGTTATATGAGACTAGAGAATGCTTTTGTGAACATATTTTGCTCTCTTGAATTTTTCGGAAAGCAAGTATGATCAATTTTCCCCAGCTTCATAGACAAGTGAAAAAGCAAATCATTCACCCTCAGGGGCTGGGAATAAGAAAATGAAAAAACTAATATTTGGGTTGATGTTGCCATTTAAAGTGATTTTCGGCGAACTGTTTAGAGTTGTACCTGACCCTCTTCCTTCATTCCTTATTTCTTAAACATTTTACATGGAGAAAAAGCTATTGCACAGCTTTGAAAAAAAACCCAACCAAAACATTTATTCAAAAGCAAAGCATATAAATAACAAGCTAAAGAGTATTATCAGCTCAGATGGCACCTAAACTCATAGGTCAGTCAGTAGACTACATATAAAGTATAGCAGAAGGAACAGCATTCTAATCTGCTTCATTCAATTCCAAAATCAGATATGAGAACATCTATTGTGTACTGTGCATTAAAGATTTCAAAATGAATACACCTTTGCTTTCTGTAACTGCTGCAGTTATATGGCCAAAAGTGATAGCATTTTTGGGCTTCATCCTCCTATCATTTAGATGAATACTATTTTTTGTAATGGAGTTTCCTGGGAGCAGGGTTGAACACAGATTTGAGCACCACCTCCTTGAAAATTATTGCTTTTAATAATCAACACTGTATATTTTCTGTAGCTGTATTCTTAGTGTTGATAATAGCTAAAGATGGAAGCATGAAAAAACCTGAATATCATGTTGCTGTTGCTCTGAATGTTGACTTGAATGACAGACAGTATTCTGAGCTGATATTTTGTCATCAGACCTCCCAAGTATTCATGTGCTAGAAAACATGTGATGTCAGTACAAATCATAAAAAGAAATCTCCATTAGCATGCTTGAAACATCAAAACACTTTTTTGTGGAGAACTTTCTTGGCCTACAATCAGGCTGCAATTAGGAATATGCATCCTCCAGAAACTCACAATGCCTACAAAAGCTTGTTTCCTTTCTGTTAGTCAGCAGAGACATAGCTGCTATATTTTTTATCACATCCGTTGGCAACTGATGGCATCCTTCTTGCGATTTTATTCCTAAAAGCTGGATCTTTTGTGCAGGTGCCTTAACCTTTATTAATTTTATGGCAAAAATAGCCTTAAGAAGGAAAATTTTCTTTGGAATAAACATGGCATTTTCCTTTAAAATATTCTATAACTTCATCAGCCCTGTAGTATTTGGGAGCAACATTCCAAAACATTGGACTTGAGAAATTCTGCCCAAATTCACCCAAATGCCATCCCACCCATGACTATCCAGATTTGGGGAAGATCTCTGTGTGGTATTATTAAAAAAAATTCTGTAACACTACACAAGAGCTGGAACACATTGAGGAGACAATAATAAAATCATGCTGGCTTGAACATCCCAAGGATACTCAAAATTCTCAAAAGCTGCTGCAATCAGCCTGAAGGGAAAAGAGGAGGTGAAAGATCAGGAGAAAATACCAACCCTCCCCATCTTCCCAATAGATTAGGTGCATAATTAGTAATCATTTATGAGAGATGCTGTCAAAGGTACAGGCATGACAGCAATGGCACATACAACTACCAGAGTTACCTTATGGCCAGTGATTATATCGTAAGTGAATATTATACAGTACAGTAAAATGAGAATCCTGACCCCTCTCTCCAGTGTCATAAACAGCACTGTTGGGAATACATACAGAAAGTAAGGATTTATACAACACAACTATGTCAACAAACAATATGTGTATATGCATTTGTGTGTGGAATCTCTTTTGCCCATGACACTAACTGTGGAATGGTCTCTCCCTGTCCTTATCTCAACTCCTCTAAGCCTCTCAATATATATTTTCCCTCCATCCAGCTAAAAAGGGAAGTGACAGAGCAACTTGGGTGTGCATCTGCCCTCCAGCCAGGGTCAAACCACCACACTGGGATAAGTACAGTTAACTAGGAGTGAAAATGAAGAGGAAAGTAACATCAGGTCATATAACAGAATATACAAAGTGTGTGATACACAATGCAATTGGCTCATTGCCTGGAACCCGATGCCCAGCCTATCTCACAGAGTGATCCCTCCTCCAGAGTCTTTTGAAAATTAATTGTATCCTAGTGAGAAAAGAGGACATCCCCTCACTATTACTAGTTCTGTTGCAATTAAACAAAGCATGGCATTTCTAAGAATTATAAACCAGATATTTTTCAAATATATTGTTGACTAAAGATGCACCTATCAAGGTAGAGAGGTCTATGAATAACTTTGTGCCTTTTTATTGTTAAAATCTGAAGCCTATGGCCTGAACCTTGATGATACTTAATAAACTGAAATCTTAACACCTCTTCTTTTTTCTTTTTTTTTTCCTTTTTTTACCATATACAGATTTTTACTATCTCTGATAATTGTAGGAGTAATTGGTACTAAGGAAGTAAAGGGGAGGGCCATGTTTTCCTAATAGGTGGAAAAGAAGTATCATCTGAAACCTCCATGAATTATTTTAAGAAGTGACAATAACTGACGTATTTGTCATAAAAGGAAATAATTTTCTATGGAAAAATACCTTTGTCGTAAGAGGAAGGAGACAAAAATAGTTTAATTGATACAATTATGCATCTGAAATGCCACACAGATTCCACTATTTGAAAGGGAAGGAATATTAACAAACATCATTACCTGTTGAGGTTTGGCACTGCAGTACCTTAAGACATACTGCATGAAGATGAAAGACATCAAAGTTCAATTGGTTTTCGAGCTATTAAAGTGCCATTACCATAATGACAGATAAAGTTCAAGTGACTGTCTTGTAGAACCAAATATATAAATCTCTCTTGTAGACTTCTCTCATTGTGCATTTTAAAATACATCTATCTCTTGAGGATGCCAATTACAGCCTCTGGCAAACCACCCTTTTCATTCTTTCTTCATAGTAATGCACTAGCTATTTTCTAATGAATAGCCTGAAATGCACAGAGCAGTTTGTCACACTTCTAAGTAGTAGTAGATCCATCTAATGGCTTCTTTAGCCCATGTTCTTTATAGAAGGTAAAGAACTAGCTCTTTTTATGCTGAACTAGATTTTGACATGATGTATATTATTTATAAGTCTGGCCATAGCTGCATATGTATCTTTCAGGAATTTCAAAACAAAATCTATTTTCTTGGCTCTTCTTTTTATTTTTTTTAATAATTTGACATTACACTCTAAAATACTGAAATAAAAATTATACAATAACAAAGCTAAGAATATGAGCTATTAATTTAATCTAAATATCAAAGTAAAAATTCAACAGAAATCACATATTCCCACAAGGTATTTTGATTTCATAATTTGGCTTACTCTGATTGAACTTCTGACCCATAGTTGCTTTATTAGGATTACTGATTTAGTTTTTGTGACTCATCACATGGCAATTACAATTTTATATTTGGTCTGCTATATATCCTGGAGGGGAGAACATAATAACTTCAAAAATCAGTGTATTTTATAATAATAGTTTTAAAAAAATCTAAAAGAAAGTAGATATTCAGGTATTTAAAAGAGAGATCAGCAACATGGAAAATATTTTCAAAAAAGTGAAATCTGGTTTACTTTTGAATAGAATGCATAAATTATTATAGTATTCTAGAAAAGTTAAACTACAATCTGGGTTTCTGAAGTTTCTGAAAAGCAAATAGAATATTTAAAATTTTGTTTGTTCTAAGAAGGAAAATAAAGTTCATATTTGATTGCAATTTATTCAGGCTTATAGAATAATGACATATTTGGATCTCTTCCAACTCAACAGCATTCTTGTTTTGGCCAGCATAAAATATTTATTTTTGTGGGATTTTCCCATTTCATGACATTTTTCCATTTTAGTTTACAAAAGGTTTGAAGCATCCTGCAATCATAGAATCATAGAATGCTTTGGGTTGGAAGGGACCTCAAAAGGTCATCTAGTTCCAACCTACTGCCATGGGCAGGCACAACCTACACTAGATTACATTTCCCAAAGACTGATCCAACCTGGTCTTACAAATTTCAGGGGATGGGTCTTCCACAACCTCTCCGAGTAACCTAGTCCACCACCTCACCACCCTCACAGTAAAGAATTTCTTCCTAACATCTTATCTAAATCTTCCCTCTTGCAGCTTAAAGCCACTACTCCTTGTCCTATCACTACACTCCCTGGTGAACCGCTTTTCTGTAGGACCCCTTTAAGTACTGGTAGGCTGCTATAAGATCACCCCAAAGCCGCCTCTTCTCCAGGCTGAACAAGCCCAACTCTCTTAGTCTGTCGTAGTAAGAAATGTGCATCAGCCCCCTGATCATCTTTGTGGCCCTCCTCTGGACCTGCTCCAAGAGCTCTACGTCTTTCCTGTACCAGGGACCCCACAACTGGATGCTGTACTCCAGGTGAGGTCTCATGAGAGCAGAGTAGAGGGGCAAAATAACCTCCCTCGACCTACTGGTCACACTGTTCTTGATGCAGTCTAGAACATGGTTGGCCTTTTGAGCTGCTAGTGCACACTGCTGGCTCATGTTCAGCTTGTCGTCAATCAGCACCCCCAAGTCCTTCTCCTCAGGCCTGCTCTCAATCCATTCTCTATCCCACCTGTAGTTGTACTTGGGTTTGTGCTGACCTACATTTAGGACATCACACTTGGCCTGGTTGAATTTAATGCAGTTTGCATGAGCCCACCTCTCAAGCCTGTCAAGGTCCCTCTGGATGGCATCCCTTCCCTCCAGAGTGTCAACCTTACCATACAGCTTGGTGGTGTTGTGAAACTTACTGAGGGTGTACTCAATCCCATTGTCCATGTCACCAACAAAGATGTTGAATAGTGTTGGTACCAGTACTGACCCCTGAGGAACACCACTTGTCACAGACCTCCATGTGGACATTGAGCCATTGACCACAACACTGTGAGTGCAACCTTCCAGACAGTTCCTTATCAAAGGAGTGGTCCATCAATAAAATCCATGTCTCTCCAATTTAGAGGCAAGGATATCATGCTGGACAGTGTTCAAGGCCTTGCACAAGCCCAGGAAGATGATTTCTATCATCCTTCCCTTGTTCACCATCTCTGTTATTCCATCATAAAAAGCCACCAGATTTGTCAGGTATGATTTGCCCTTAGGGAAGCCATGTTGGCTGTCCTAAATCACGTCCTTATTGCCCATGTGCCTGACTATAGTCTCCAGCAGGATCTGGCCCATGATCTTTCCAGGTGAGACTGATCAGTCTGTAGTTCCTTAGGTCTTCCTTTTTCCCGTTTTTAAAAATGGGTCCTATATTTCCCCTTTTTCAGTCAGTGGGAACTTCACCAGCTTGCCAGGACTGCTCAAATATGATGTAGAGTGGCTTGGGCACTTCATCCACCAGTTCCTTCAGGACATGAAGATACACCTCATCAGGTCCCATGGACTCATGCACCTTCAAGTTCTTTATGTGTTCTTGAACCTGATCTTCTCCTGTGGTGGGCAGATCCTCATATTCGCAGTCCCTGGCATTAGTTTGAAAAATTACATCTGTATTACACCATGGCAGACTGAACTCTACCAAACTCTGTAAGAATTTGTGGTGGGTTGACCCTGGCTGGAGACCAGGTGCCCACCAAACCCACTCTACCACCGCCCTCATCTGGGCAGGGGAGAGAAAATAGAACAAAAGGCCCCTGGGTCGAGAAAAGGACAAGGAGATCACTCACAAATTACCATCACAAGCAAAAAAGACTCAACTTGGGAATATTAATTTAATTTATTAGCAATCAAAACAGACTACAGCCATGGTAAATACAAACAATCATAACACATCATGCCCCACCCAACCCTTCTTCCCAGGCTTAACTTCCCTAGATACTCAGGGGTAAAAGGAGTAGGGATTGCAGTCAGTTTATCACAGGTTTTCTTTGCCACTCCTTCCTCAGCAGGAGGACTCCTCAAATACTTTTCCTGTTCCAACGTGTGATCTCTCCCACAGGAGAAAGTGAGCCACAAGTTTCTCCAATGCAAATCCTTCTCATGGGCTGCAGTTCTTCACAAATTATTCCAGCAAGGGTTTTTTCCATAGGGTGCAGTCCTTCTGGAACAGTGTGTGTCCACCATAAGGGCACAAGTCCTGCCAGAAAACCTGCTGCAACACGGGCTCGTCTCTCCATGGGCCACAGGTCCTGCCAGTATGTTCCTCCAATGCAAGCTTCCTACAGGGTCTCAGCCTACTTTGGATGCCTCCACTTGCTCCAGTGTGGGGTCCTCCATAGGCTGCAGGTGGATGTTTGTTCCACATGTCATTCCATGGGATGCAGGGGGACAGCCTGCCTCACCACGGTCTTCGCCATGAACTGCAGAGCAATCTCTGCCTCAGTGTCTCCTCCCCCTCCTTCTTCACTGACCTTGGTGTCTGCAGAGTTGTTCCTGCCAATCAGCTCAGCTTTGGCCAGCAGCAGGTCTGTCTTTGCTCCATGTGTAACTGGTTCTATTGGCTCTGGGGGAAATTTCTGGCATCTTCGGACAGAAGCCACCACTGTAGCTCCTACTGCTACCAAAACATAGTCACTCAAAACCAACATAGAAATAACCAGCTGCTCAAACATAATAAAACAATCATAACAAATTGAAGGAATAGTAGAATGTCCAATAAGACATTGCCCACCTTAACAAGTGAGGAAATCAAAGTGATCTTATGATGGTTTGGATCACTCTATCCCATTCCATTCCACTCCATTCCGTTCCTTTCCATTCTATAAAATCACAGAATGCTGAGGATACAAGGGACTCCTGGAGATTGTCTAGCCCAATCTCCTTGTTCAAAGCAAGGTCAACTAGAGTCGGTTAGCCTTATCAAATTTTTCAGCAACTCCAGCCTACGTTCTAAACCTCTGCCAATGGTATCTTCATACCAGAACAGGCATGCACACGAACAACAACAACAAAAAAAGCAATATCTCTATTAACCATAAAGAAAATATAGTACTATTCTATTTGCTAGTCCTCAAGACAGATTTAATTGGAAATATGCTTAAAAATGCCCTGGGAGTTCCCAGGTTAAATAGCTATGCAGCTCATTTACAGAGTAAAATTTCTCAATCAGGGATTTCATTCTTAATGACTTTGTTTAACTGTCAATGACTGTGTTCTTCATCAGGGCATTTGTGACTTCTAGTAAGGACAGGAAAATACAATGTTCCTTCTAAATTATCTGTGAACATCATTTAAAGCTGCTCAACTCTTTTACTCTCCTTTTTGTGATGTAACCACATTAAAATTGATCCTAGTCTTGTGGGAAAACAAATATATTATCACCACAAAAGAATTAATTACATTTTTTATACAGATAGGTAGGTAGGTAGATAGATAGATAGATATAGATACCCATATTTTAAAAGATCTTTTCACCTCAGGAAGCCGTTATAAATATAATGCATAGTCAAACTTACATTAGGTTTTCTGAATTCTGTATGCAAAAGCTTCTCACTCAGCCATCACAGTTGCTGCAGCTGCTATCGATTATAAAAAAAGCTGTGTCACACTTTTTTCAGTGTGACAGACATCTGATCTTGTTCTCTTTCTAGGAAGAGTCACAGAGCCTGCTTGAAGAGTATGTCAAGCTTATGAGTATGGATGTTTAGAAAAGACATACTTCATATGGAATATTATAATGTAGGTTTTTCTGTCTCAACAAATGTAAAATGTAAGAATCTCTCAAGACAGGCACATCACCTGTTCACAACTCAAAGGATCACTAAAGTCTCAGAACAGTTGAGATGAAACAAAATATTTTTGTACATATTTAAATATACCACATTTTTTTCTGAATACCTGTCTCAGGTAACAAAAATGTACCTCTTTTTTTTATACATTTCAAACTGTATAAAATTAACAGCCTGTTAAAGCTGATGTATTAAAAAAGTCTGAACCAAAGTTTAAATATTCAGACATGATATTTCAGTATTTTCACACATTTAATATATCATCAAAATAAACTTTCATTATTCTCTTGTGGCCTATTGTCATGATCACATGACATTTTTTCAGAAATAGTTACTTGTGTGAAAAAATTACATTAGAAAATCACTGAACTGCTTCACCGTCTTTAACATGATTTATTATGTGTAGACCATCAGGATAGCATTGCCAACTCACCAGCAAACATCAAGAGGCACTGCGTAAGTCACCTGTATAGCAGCTTGAAATGAGCCAAATGAAAAAGGTGTAAGACACTTGTTTCCCAGGGACAGGAAACTCATCTTCCATAACTCTTGGGAAAGGAAGAGATGAGCAGCATGCCAGTCTCTGTGCATCATGACATATTGACTCCACAAAAAGGCAATCTGTCTTTCTGCTAACCCTAGAATGACAGAAAGGCTTTCTGTTCCAGAAGTTTATGTGAGGTTAAAAAAAAAAAAAAAATCACTAATCTCAGTGTTATCCCACAAAACATAATTTGGGTTATTTATTAAAAAAAATCTCATGCAGTAGGCTACGTCCATCCTCCAAACAGGTACTATGAACACACTTTGCCTCAAAGGTATTTTATCAGTGCTACATGAAAGTCATGTTCTTGATGGTAAAATATTTAGTCCTCATAACACCACACCTAAATCCTGAAGACATAATGATACTACTGAAAACTAACGTATGCATTTTTGTGTGTTGGTATGTCGACATTCTATGTCAGTGGAATTATGCCCTGTGGCTCTCACTAAAGCTGAGAAGGTTCCTTAAAGGATGGTATACAAATCACCTGCTTATGTGTAACTCACAAGATGGTAAAACTCCTGGTTCTGATCAGAGACAGAGAGGGAAAAACTGCCTGGACAGTACACTTTCACAATCTCCTTCTTCAAACTCTGTTTTAAACTCCAAATACAATCACTTTCAAACTGTTTCACTTTATCATCAGTAATATTGTGAAGTACTTAAAATGCAAACTCAAACCAAGAACAATTACCAACTCCCAGATGACAGCCTTCATCATGTGAATGGAACTAGCTTAATTTTCTTTTCTTCTCAATGTATTTCTGTCAGTGGCATGGCACTGTAAGTATGGGGCTGCCACATGGCCTCTGTGGAAAGACAGCACAGACTATCTCGTTACAGATGCAGCTGGTTCCAGCAGGCCCCAGTGGAGCCACCACAGGATACAGCTGAATTTATCAGCCACATACGGTGCCACTTCGAAAACATGGTTGAGAAAGGGCAAAAAACACCAGACATATTAAAAACAGAAAGAATGACAAAAACTGGAGGGATTAACAAGGTCAGAGAAGAAGGAGGTGTTCCACGGTGGAGCAGATCTCTACATTGCAACCCATGGAAGACATCTACAGCTGCAGTTGGATATTCATGAAGGAACTACAGGTGATGGAGCAAAGGAAAAGTGAAAAGAGGAAAGACTGGCAGAAAGGAACTGTTGTTTACTGACCCTTGATACCCCCTGTACTCCGTGATGTGGAGCAATGGTGTCTGGGATGAAGAAGGTAAGATAAGCTTTGGAAAATGAAGAGGGAATAAAGTGTTTTAGGGTTTTTCTTTCTGTTTTGCAGTACTTGAAAGAATAATTTCATATATGTTTTAATTGGCAATAATTTAAGCTATTTTTTTTCCCAAGTTGAGTCTGTTCTGGTAACAGCAGTTTCCAAGTTCTCTCCTTTTCTTTATCTCAACCAGCTAGCTTTCTTGATCTTTGTTTCTACTTTCCATCGCATTGGGGGTCAGGTAGGAGCAAGTGGCTAGGTGGTCATTGGCTGTCAGTCAAAGCCACTGTCAGACACATAGCCTCTTGAGACAAATAAAATTTATTATTAAATGAACAAATTTACCAACATATCTTGGAGTAGAAGCTGTACTGGAAACTTTCTCATCAAAATTTGAGATTTAGTTGGTGTTCTGTTGAGAAAGCTTTCTCTTCCATATAAAGATAAAACTCAAATCTTTAAATATATTTTTGGAATGATAAAAAAGGCAAATGAATATATATGCCTGGATACACGAGGCCTATGCAAAAAGTGTTTACTCAAGTGCATCCTTCTTTCTTTTTAGTCACTCTGGGTTTTTTTCACATATTTCTTATTTAACTCAAATATATTTCCTAGTTAAAAAGGGGTTAATATTGACATGGTTTCATCAAAACCTTATGACGTGGCATTTTATGACAAACTGTATTTACTTAATTGTAAAAGTTCTGACCCATTTTACAGTTTAATGATGAGAAAAAGTATACATCACACACATTCAAGTAAGAAATCAGGGAATTTTTTCCTTCCAATGTTAGGGATTTTTGAGCTTTATTTATGAGCCAGTGACATTACGTGCTTTTGTTTTTATAAAATATATGTTTATTTGGTTTTATTCTTTTTTTAATATACATGACATTAAAAACCTTTAGATTAGCAATCAAAATACTTTGGAATAAAAATGTGCATTTCTCTTCAGAAGATTTAACTTCCTGTACCTTTTATTTCAAAAGAAAAAAAAAAAAAGCCTTTACTAAACATCTGCAATATGTTATGACTGTAATAAACTTCTTAGTACTCCTTAAGAAGAAATTCTTAAGAATTTTAACAAGGCTCATTTACAAAAGAGAGGGCTTTGTCATGCTTTTGGCTCATGACTTGCTCATGAATACAATCTATTCAGTGCTTCTTCTCAAACTCCTTCTGTTGTTCTTTTCCCCTCCTTTCACGTTTATAAGAAGAAAGAGATCTATTGAGAGTGCAGGCTGGATATTATCATTAACTGTACAGAATAATCTTGATGAACTGAACTTTAGGTGGAAAATGAAAGGTGATTTCAACCTAGGAAATTAGTGTCATCTCCAAAAGTTGTGTAGTATTAAAAGCAAAGTTAGTATTACTAGATCAGTCAGAATTAAATGCAACCCACAGATTAGCAGCTATTACCATTGCAAGGTTGGAAAGATCTGAGCTAGATAGGACTTCAAACATTAAAAATTGACAATGTTCTCCCAAACAAAGGATAAAAGAGAATTTAGGGATCAAAGATAATGAGTAAAAGAAGTCCTTTCTTTTCGCTTCCTGCCCCCCAAAAAAACCAAAAGCATAACTGAACATCCAAAAGGGAGAAAAAAAAGGCTCAGATCACCATTAATTTAAGAATCTCTGATGAAATAGCAAGTGTTGTCCTAAGCATAAAAGGTGACAAATGCATTTTTACATGTTTAGCAGTTTCTGCAGCCAGCCAGGGATAGTTTCAATAGACAGGAGCCCTGAATATATCTTGAGCAGATACTCACTATGCAGCTACAATCATAAGAAAATAAATGTTATTTGAGGTTTGGTTTGGTTTTGTTTAATATAAATTTAATATAAATTATGCAGAAAGTATGTTTTTAACTGTATTTTTTCTAATGGCAAACTCCTCATGCATGCCAGGAAAG
Source organism: Porphyrio hochstetteri (assembly GCA_020800305.1). Classification (NCBI taxonomy): domain Eukaryota; kingdom Metazoa; phylum Chordata; class Aves; order Gruiformes; family Rallidae; genus Porphyrio; species Porphyrio hochstetteri. The sequence goes on along the minus strand of CM036938.1, from coordinate 48,544,929 downwards.
ATGATAGTATAACAGAAAGCAAGCAATGGAATCTCTCAACTAAAATACTACATTTTACATACATAAATAACTAAACAAATAGAGAAAATTAGTTAAAAATAATGCTGCTTGTTTATAAAAATGTTGTTTCTTAATTTTACTATAATTAATTTTCCTTGTAAATAAATATTATATCATTTATATACTTCTTCATAAGCTATAGCTGTTTTGTCCAAAATAATATATATGAAGAAATGCCACATGCTGGGTTTTTGTTAATTTTTTTTTAGTTATAAATAGCTTAAGATTGTGTAATCTTTTTATTTAATCATCAATATCACCACAGATCTGATTCACATTACATTGCCTTTCTGCAAATACCATATCTAAAAGTGAGTTATACTTTAGGGTGCCAGAACCTAAGGAAGAACAGAAGTCTAGGAAGGTTAGTAGATTAAAATACATAATCAGTTCTTTCCCAGCTGTATATGTCTCTATTCCAGAGTATGCATAGAGCATTTACTGTTTACGATGTCAAAAGGACTGAGATAATAAGCTTATATCTAATTTTAAAATCAGTCATCAAATAACCTTAATGATACTCTTTGAGTGTTTTAAATTTTATCTTTATTCATGATTCTTTCTATATTGCCATGTAAAGTTACAGTTCTGAACACAATTCATTGGCTTCATGAATAGTTAAACAATTTGGGTTCGAGTTGGAGAATTACCCCCACAAAAATGCCAGAACTTAGAATTTACTTGTTTATATTCTCAGAGCAGAAAAAAACTGCTGGAGTATGAAGCCAAGAAAAATCCAGCAACAGCTTTGAGTAATCCCTGCACCTTTTGTTTAAGCTAAAGAGGAAATTTCAAGGATGGGTGAGAAAATAAAATAAAAGAAAATTGACATTCATCATCTGAGTTCTGAATGCAAAGTACACTACAAATCTTTTTAATTGGGTATGCAGAAAACTGATTAAAAAACTAACGGGTATAATAAAAGTATTATGTAGTAGATACTGATTTCAAGAAGAAAAACAGTTTAGAGCAGTTGCTATAGCCCAATGTCCAAATCTTTTTTTGTGTTGAAAAGGAATTTCAGTGGTAATTAATACAGTTATTCTCCATTGCAAATATAAGCTTACATTACAGAGTTAAGCTGCTTTTAGACATGAATGTGACATCACTAGAAATTTAGAGATTCAAATGGAAAAAAAAATAGTTTAATATTCAGACCTAAATATGAATTCATGTGTAACCAAGTAATTATGAAAAAGACTGATTGAAATCTCTGAACTGAAATTTGCCTTTTTTGTTGGAATGGTTTTATTAAGATATTAAGGAAAGCGTAACAGATATACTCACCAAATTCTTGTTTCATTAAGACCAATAGTATAATGACTTACAGTACACGTATACATGCCTCTCCAAAGAAATTCCCCAGCTTTCAAACTAGATATTTTACTGAAACACAAAGAACAAGTGTTTTAATATTTAAGCTGCTTTGTTAGTTTGACCCTTTTCAAGTGAGTTTGCCAATAAAACTTTCTTTCCAGTGCATAATGACACACATTAACCATAAATGACGAACAAGCTTTTATTCTGAGTATTCTTAGACTAATTTAAATTTTTCAGTGAATTCAATTTTGACTTTGACATGGTTGGGAGAGGATTTAAATAAAAGCTTTTGATTTTGCTGCGTTTATTTGATTAGAAAACATCTCATGATCAGACTGCAACTCATAGATAGGTTTGAACAACTTTTAAATTAACTAGGTAAATAATCACATTGTAATAGCAGCAACATTAAACTGCAAGCAGCAAACCACGTAAGAAAGTAAGTCAGTACAGCCTATGGTGGCTTGGGTTTCTGAAGATACTTCCTTGCACTTTCAGTTGTGATTCTCTGTGTATTCCTTGGTTAGGCTGTGCTGAACCCTGTATCTATGTTTTTATCTTTTTGGATAGCTAGCTAGACATATATAGTATGCCTGTGTTGGTCCATTGTGTTTGTTTTAGAACTGTTTCTGCCGCTCAAATTTATTCTGATAAAAAAGATTTGTATTAAAAAAAACCCCCAAACAAAGCCAAAACTCAAAAAAAACCCCCTATCCAGAACCATGAGTCATGTTAGACATTAAAAACCAAAAAACCACCCCCTAAAAAACACTGCAGAGAACAAAGACCTCAATCTTTTTTTAAATACATTTCTGAGTAATGTAAACATGTTAAACTATTAAGCTTTACATTAAATTCAAAGTTTCATAATATTATATAAAGGACATAAAAAATTAATCCAAACAAAATGTTCCTTCTACAAATATTTAATGAAAAACAAAAAAGCTAGCCAGTTCTGAAACAACAATAGAAAAAGATCAAGGAAATGAGAAGAGTTGAAACATAATCTCTGTGATTGTCACAAAATATATTTGAGGTAGAAGGCACTCCAGGTGTTTTGTATCATATCTATCATGGTACTGAATAATTACCCTAGTATGTTTGTCCTGTTACATTATTTCCTCCTTTTCTTGGGACAAGAGTGCTTAGTCTATCCTCCTGTAATATACAAACAGGTCTTATGGGCTTTGGCTTTGCCATGAAAACTCGCAACTGGCCCACGCCAACCAAGGAGAAGGGCTAGGATCTGAAATATTAAATTACATAAGTAAACATTTACTCATGCACATGAGGTGTCCCAGCTATATTGGGGCACCCCAAATGTGTCTTTACACAAAGATCTTATATCCTTCAAAGGTTCAGGTACAACGTAGTTTGACTGATCTGTAACACCCAATCTATCAATTACTAGTCACAGTAAAAATTTGCAAAGCAACTACTTTTTCACAGAATTCTTCTTGTTTGTTGATCTAGGTGTCCCTACACTGACACTTGCTATAGGCACTTACCTGTAACATCAGAAATTACTAGGAGGGTTTCAAAGAATCTTGGTTGTCCAAGGGTATCCTTTATGCTTCATAGATAACTCTAAGCTCTCAAGAAGGAAAATCTTCATTTCCTGGCTGGACTGTCTTTCAGTTTGCTTTGTGTAAGCATGAACAATACCAGTCTTCAGTCAAATTGCACTATCTCATTATCTCATATACATTGCACTGTATAATGTGAATTTATATATATTAACAAAGTCAATATACTTTCCTACTCTAAATACTGATTGATGCAACAATTGGGGAAGGAAACTTACAAGAACAGAAGGTGTTCTAGTTTAGTTTTACGATATTTATAACTTGAAAATTTATTATGAAGAAAGACTACTGTTCTTCATGCTGATCTCAAAATAAAGCCAATGAAAATATTAAGTCTTAAGGTAGGCCTCTGTCCTGCTGTTGTGTCAACTGCATATGTTTAGACAGCTTTCTGATCAAGGAAGCTCAGGGGGGGTTTTGTTGTTCCTTAATTTACATAAAGAAATGTGCACCTCATTAGTTAAGATCATATACTTGAAAACAAAACCTGACAGATCTGAAGACAAAATGATGAAAAATGTGCCAATGTATATGCATGATCATGCAATGTGCTTGAACTAATCAGTCATAGCTGAATATGAAATGGAATATGAAATAACCTGGGCTTTGTTAACAGTATATGGTAAATTATAATAACATGAATAAAACAGTTTATGCAAAGAAAGATTTAATGAAAATAATTATGGTTGAAATTGCTGCAGTATTGCAAAAATATATTCAATGGAAAGATGTTTAAGACGTTAGCTGAACCAGCAACATCTTCCTAGTATTTGTATCTAAGCAAAGGATTATTTACTTTTAACAAATAGAGCAGAATTTAGGTGAATTTTGAATGTACCTCTGCTCACTGCAAACAAGAGAATCTGGATAAATACTTTATTAATTTTTTCAGCATGCTGCCAAGACTGGCCAACACTGACTTTTACTCTTCAACTACATGAGATCTTTTGAATGAATTTATTGCTTTAGAAAACAAAGCAAATGTCATAAATAAAATCAAGTGAATGTTTGCACATGCGCAACATCATCATGTAAACATCGTATGGATATTTATGGCTCTATTTTGGTATGTTGGCTGTCTCTAGATGCTTACCTATATGAAACACTCTCAGTTTAGGATTACAATAAATTCCCTATGTCATGAAGCGTGTTGGAGGTAACCTTTAAATACAAGCCAGAAAGTTTCAAATAAGTCATGTGGACCACTTCTGACCTATGTCTAAGACAGATGAAAGTTATACCATCAGAGTTGAAATACTGTAATTCATGTCTAAGGCCTTAAACTCCAAATCGCTATGCAAGTATTGCAATGTAAGAAAAAAATCACATATGCATAAGATACTATTACTATATAAATTTATAAGAATGAACAGAACAGAAAAAAACCTCTATAATTGAGGTTACCATGTGTATTCTTGTAATTTTGGCACACCTGATCTATTCAAACTGAAATGTTTAGAGCAGCTCTTTACCTCCTGTTCAAGATCAAAGATTCTAGAGTTTTTTCAAATGTTAGCAAAAATAAGCAACCGTTTTCAATAATTATGAACTGTTATGGAAAGAACAAACTGGGGTTTTTTTTGTTTTGTTTTGTTTTAATTTTCATGAACAATTCAACACAAAGCAGCATTAACGAAATATTTTAAAGTCAAGACTTGAAATGTAGTGGAATGGACACTAACATTTTTGAGTAAATGATAAGTCAGTAACACACCATGAAAGTAAAAAAAAAATATCTTTTAATAAAATGAATATTAATGATATAAATCACACTAAGATTTTAGACAACTAGCAGGTACTTTCTTATGGTTTAGCACTGGATATATTTGTGTGTCTATTCAGGTATGTGTATATTCTTCTGTACTTCAGCAATATTACTTTATGTTTTAGATCTCTTTTCTGAAGTATTTTATGAACACATGGAAGAATGGGTCCAGTGTAAATGAGTTAGGGATTGAGGCTCTGGTACTGCAACTACAGCAATTTAGAATTCTTTACTGGATTTTTATGAGAATAATGAGTGTGCAAACTATTACTCAAATTGCAAAAACATAGTAGTAAACAAATTTTAACAGGCCAAAGCCTAGATATGTATTTTCTCAAGTCCAGTAATCCTTTTCCTACAAATAAAATATCAGTCAAAGATTTATATGTGAAAAAGAATGTCCACTTACCTATTGATCACTTACATTAAAATAAAGATTAATTTATTTGTCCTCCAATTCCTTCTTTGGCCATTAAAACTGCACACAAAATTTCAACTACTAATGGAATTTAAAGGTGTTTTCATTTAGTTGTCTTTGTGCATGGACATCACATTTTGAAGGGGCAATTTTGGGTGAAAAAAAAGACACTAAAACTTACCTGAGACTTACACTGACATTAAGCTTACCTGAGAACATCATACAGTAAACAATACCACACATATTGTTGTTGTCTATTATGGCATGCTATGGAACAGGAAAGAAGTATGTATAGCCTCAGAAGAACATATTGTTCTCCAATTGTGATGATAATTTGCAACTTTTTCCGTAAACTTGGCAAACGTAATCTAAAGTATTTGCATTATAACACTCAGGGCACTTCAATTAAAATATAAGAGGAAACAAGCTGCAAAAATCCATAAGTGCATTTGTAAGACACAAGCCTCTTAACTGAATGAGTCAATTCACTTTCAGAAATGTAAACTCAAATATATTTGTACCCCACTCTAGCAAGTTCTGCTGCTTTTGTCATATTGTGCAAATTGCATTGAAGTACTGCAATCAAATCTGACACAGCACAACTTTCACAGAAAAATTCCATTACCTTTATATGAACAGAAGTGCTTAAATGCTGTTAATATAGATAGAAATAATGTGCATATGTATTTTGATGAAAGTCCATCTTGCAAAATCTAAACCAACCTAGATCCAGAGTCAAAACCTCACGGGGCCATAAATGCAACACATCCAACTATATGCTAGCAGTTTTCATATCCCTAAAATGTCATACATAGTGAAACACTTCTCAGGATAGATAAAGTTATGGAAGAAAGGCAACATATTTGCACAGATCAACAGTCAAATTCAGGTCAATATAGTCACTCCAGAATTAGTATATTCCTAAAAGATTATCTGAGGTGCATTCCTGATACATTTGGTGTACAATCTATTAGAGGTCCTGAGATTTTGTGTTGTGTTTGTTTAGTTTTTTATGGGTTTTTTCCACTGTACTGTTTTATAGCTGATTTTTAAGTGTTGTTAATGATTTCATAGAATCATAGAATCTCCTGGGTTGAAGAGACCCTTTAGATCATCAAGTGCAACCACAGCCTAACCCTGACTAGTCCACCTGTAGATCATGTCCTTAAGGACTTTGTCTATATGCCTTTTAAATACCTTCAGGGATGGTGACTCCACCACCTCTCTTGGCAGCCTATTCAATTGTTTGACAACCCTTTCAGGATACATAATTTTCCTGATATCTAACCTAAATCTTCCCTGGTGCAATTTCAAGTTTATTGTGTGATTATTTGTTTTGTCCAATTCATGATACTTTGAGTTAGAATTCCCCAACAACTTTTCTTAAGAATTTGTCAGCACTTAAAATGATCACTACAGAAAATTGATACTCCTATAAATCTAAATTTGTAATCCAGTTTTTCACAGGTAATACCAACCTAGTTTGGTTAATCATAATGTTACTTTTGTTTCAACAACAACTGCAAACTGTTTTCCAGTAGCCATCTTCATTATTACCTTTTCAGTAATGTAAAACAGCAATGGTATCTCCCTCTCAATATTTATTTTCTCCAGCATGTATACCTTTTGTCTACATCTGTGAGATCTGATAGACTTTAACTGCTTTACTACTGTCATATGGAGAGTGGTTGAGTAATATCAACCTTTATTACTGAGACCACATAGCTTATTTAAACTGAGTTCTGGAGTTGCTAAATCCTGTTTCTTAATTATTAGATTATTATTATATTCTTAACAGACCATTTAAATAATCCTGCATCATCCTGTATTTTGGCAAGAATAACATTTGCTGAAAGGGTTGTCATTGCCAGAAAATCTGAATAGTGGAAGATTTTAACTCATCAGGGTGCTGTTCTTCATTACCTCTCTCAACTCTGATATCCTTGTCAGCACTGCAAACTCTAGCTGTCTGCTCCTAATTTGACTACTAAATTAAAATCATTAGATCACAGAGAATTAACTGGAAGTCAGTGTATTTGAAATACCTTGCATAAATAAGTCATGGACAAAGGAAGAGAGAAATATCTTCTTAAAACCTATTTCATACTCATACTTCTCTAAAGTCAGCAGCAAACCAATTAAGGCCACTAAATATCTCATAGTCAGAATTTTGATTAATGTGTAGTAGAACAGCAAGCTAGATTTGTAATTTTGTCACCGACAGGAGCTGCTTTGGACCCTGTGTGACTAGAACTGGAGAAGCAGATCTTTGTGTAGAGGGGAGGTTTCCAAGGTTTTCCTGAGGAAGGGGGACACTAGAGGAACAGAGAGACCTGTCCAGAGCTGGCAGCCCTCACAAGGGTGTTTCCTAAGCTCCCTAAGGCTTCTTAAAAAGGCACCAGTTACCCTGGAAACACCCATGCCTTTTTAAGAAGCCTTAGGGAGCTGTGTCAGTGATGACCTAGCCTAGTCACTGTGCACTGGGCACAGAGTGGGTGGACTGTGTGAGGGCAACAGCCAGCATGGCATGTGGCATTGCATAGAGAAGGTCAGGCAGGAAGGAACCAAATGTCTCCCAACTCAACAGATGAGTGCTGCCGGTGGTCATCACCCTCTTGGAACAAACTTAGTAATAGTCTCTACCCTGCAGAAGTTCATCTCTCAACCTCAGCCAGAATGAATGTGGGAATTAGGGCAGAGCTCCCTCAGAACCACACAACTTTCCAGGCCACAGTCTGCAGGGAGTGCCTGAGCCATTCACTGTTAACAGCTGGCAACCATGAGACCTCTTATGTTTGTTGTGATCAAGTGGACCGTCTGCTCAGCATGGTGGTAGATCCATGAGAGGGAGTGGAAAGGTTAAGAAACACTGGGGAGGCTGAACAAAAGGTAGACGGAGCCAGGCTTTGCCCTCCTTGAAACAAAACTGGGACCACCTGTCAAAAATTCACCAGGATAAATGGACCCATGTATCCTGCCCCAGTCAGGGGAGGGAGGCAGGATCCTACCTTAAAAGAGTGAATGGAGGAAGTTCATCATCGGGGCAGCAGGCAAACTCTGTCCTTTCCCACTTTGACCCTCCCAGTACCTCTGAACCATAGTTATGAGGTTCTGGTTGAGGAAGACCAGTCAAATGAGGATGTGGATGATGGAGAATCAACACCAGAGGTGTCTCCAAGGTCAGAAAGATATAGTAATTTCATCATGACCATGACCACAAGGAAGAAAAGAAGGACCTGGCAAAGCTTGAGAGGTGGACCCATGCAAACATTATGAAGTTCAACAGGAGCAAGGGCAAGGTCCTGCAGACCTTAGATGGATTACCAGGCCCAAAGAGTTGTGGTGAATGGAGTTAAATGCAGTTGAAAGCTTTTCACAAGTGGTTTTTCCCAGGGCTTAGCACTGGGACCAGTTCCCTTTCTTATCTTTATCAATTATGTGGACGAGGGGATAGAGTGTAGCCTCGGTCAGTTTCCAGATGACACCAGGTTGTGTGGAAATGTTTATCTGTTTGAGGATAGGAAGAGTCTACAGGGGTCTGGACAGGCTGAATCAATGTGCGAAGACCATCTGCATGTGGTTCAACAAAGCTTAGTGTCAGGTCCTGCACTTGGGTCACCACAACCCCATGCAGTGCTACAGGCTTGGAGAAGAGTGATTGGAAAGCAGAAAAAGACCTGGGTTTGTTGGTTGACAGTAGACTGAACGTGAGCCAGCAGTGTGCCCAAGTGGCCAAGAAGGTCAACAGCATCCTGGTTTGTATCAGAAATGAGTGTGGCCAGCAGGACTAGGGCCGTGATCATCCCATCGTACTTGGCACTCAGAGATCTAGAATTGGAATAAATTTATCCTTCATGCATGAAAAACAGTTTAATATATATCAAAAGATAATCAAAGAGAAGTGCACTGGGTATTCAGTGACAAGCAATTTGAGAATAGACTATAAATTAGTTACCACTTATGTTAAAACACATAATTTTATAACTTTGAATAAGTGACTAGCATGGCATTTTAAAGATATGCTGCAAAATGTATACAATTATTTCAGTATACCATTTATTACATATAAAGATGTAACAAAACTTGCTGTCTCCCAAAAAATATAGACTTTAGTTCATCTTGTAATGGACTACTGTAAATTGCCTTATAGCATGAATGAAACTAGCTGTTTCTGCTTGAAGGAAAACTTGCTTCATTTGTTATGTGTACTTCCTACAATCAAGGGAAGTGATGCCCCATCTTCCTGGGTTACTTTACCCTGAGACCTGTGAGCTATATTACAAACCTAACTACTTAAAGTTTAGTATACAATAGGGAATATGTTTAATTTATAAAGGGAAGGAATAAAGATGATAGCTGTGCTACATTTTTTTAAAAGCTTCAGACCAGTGCCAATGATTTTCCCTTGACTCTAATGTGTACAACAGTTCAGTGCCTTCTAGGTGAGTGTCTGTGTTTGTTTAAAAAACAAAATTATTTTAAACATCATGCTTATTGTATCCATATTGCCTTTTTTTTCCATGAGTTTTTGAGTAGCTCCATCAGATTCAAGCATTTGTTATAATTTGTTACATGTGGGTAGAACATGATTTATAATACATCTTATACTTTACAAGTCATAATTTTATGTTGCTCATGGGGATAATTCTTGAGGAAAGGAACTGAAGAGAAAAAGAAGCTATTATATTGACTGCTTTTACAAGAACTGCAGTATGCTTTTACTTTATAACTATCTGTATACGTTTAACAGCAATTGAGGATCATTACACAGAAATTTTTGAAGCCTAGCAGCTTATATGTTTTGATGCAGTAATATGAGTATCCTATAAAAACAGCACCTATATGCACTTGGAAAGCACTCTTCATACTGTACTCGTGGAAAACACAATCAATAATGTCAACATGCTGCATAAAATGAAAATGCATCCATACACAAGAAAATCTGTAGAAGATAGACTGAAAACATTAGAAGGTGAACCAAAGGGTATTGAAATATACTGCAAAAGCCAAGGATTACGACAGATGATATTTTATATGGTAGACAGATTTAATCTTCTTGTGATGTATACCAAATGCACCAAAGTTGCAATTAAATTTCCAGATGAAACTGGAAATTATAATTTTAAACATGACTTTTTCATTATCTGTGTCAGGTTTAGTTTGACTTTTCTTGGACAGATCCTGGTTTCTTTTTGAGCTCTGCAGACTCATGTTTGCCAACTTAAAATTAAATGAAAAATTCTGAACAGAAGAAAAAAAATGTGAGGACATTCCTAAGGAATTAAGTTTAATTAAAACTGAAGCCACAAAGAAAATATTTTAATGTGGCCTATTATTTTTATATGCTAGCATTGTTGGATTTACAGTAATCTGAACACACATTTTAAAATAATAGACCAAGAGTTTTGGTAGAGTGGGGTTAAGCACTATTTTAAGCATATTTAATTTTCAAAAGCTTCATTTAACAATAATTGTAGTTCATCCTTTACTTATTAATGTTACTAGTTGTAATTTAATATACAGGGCTTTTCTATATAGGACTGCAACTACAAAGGACAAAAGTAATAAATATTGGAAGTTGTTAAGTTGGCAGTAGAGGAAGATAAAATAAAGCATCACCTCTTTCCTGATTTCTGCAGGAATAGAGTTAATTTTCTTTCTAGCAACTGGTGTAGAGATCTCTCGTTTTCAGGATGAGAAGGTGTTTTTAGTTGTTGCCTAGTAGTCAAGGACTTTCCAGTTTCTCATACTGTCCTGCTCATGAAGAGGTGAAGGGCACCCAAGAAGCTGGGACAGGACACAGCCAGAACAGTTGACCAAAACTATCTAAAGAGAAATTCCATACTGTATGACCTCATGTTCTGTTTCTAACTGGGGGTGAGCTGAGATGATGAATGGCAGCTGAGGGCCTGGAGATGGCTGAGCATCGGTATGCCCATGGGAAGTAATGAATGAATGGATTCCATGTTTTTGCTTTGCTTGCATGTGTGGCCTGAGAATCTGTGCACTTTGGGAGTCTTGTGCAGCAGCCAGTGGTCTTGCAAAGCCTTCACTTGTGTGACCTATTAAATTGCTTTTAACCCACAAGTTTTCTTACTTCACTTGTCTGATTCTCTCCCACATTCTGCCAAGGTGAGGGAACAAGGGAACAGTTGGCTGGTTAGTAGCTGCTGGCCAGGGCTAACCCACTGTAACCTCCCAGCAGAAAATACAAAGAGGTAATAAGTGGTTAAACCATTAGGTCTTAGTTACAGAATGAAGGCCTTGTATTTAGAAAGTAACACTAGGACCTCGGGAAAGAAATTCATCACGAGCCAAAAGAAACAACAGGAAGATCTTCCCTGGTGGCCAAGAGGGCCAGTGGGATCCCAGGATGCATCAAAAGGAGAGTGGCCGGCAGGTCGAAGGAGATGATCCTCCCCCTCTACTTTGCCCTGGTCTGGCCCCACCTGGAGTATTGTGTCCAGTTCTGGGCTCCCTGGAGAGAGTCCAGCAGAGGGCTACAAATGTGATTAAAGTCCTGGAGCGACTCCCTGTGAGGAAGGACTCAGTGAACCGGGGATGTTCAGCCTTAAGAAAAGAAGACTAAGAGGGGATCTTATTAATATTTATAAATATCTGGAGTGTGGGACACAGGGGGAAATTGGCAGCCTCTTTTCAGTTGTCTGTGGGGATAGGACAATGAGCAATGGACTCAAGTTGGAAGTTGGAGCACAGGAAGTTCCACACCAATATACGGAAAAACTTTTTCACAGTGAGGGTGACAGAGCACTGGGACAGGCTGCCCAGGGGCTGGTGGATTCTCTCTCTCTGGAGATATTCCAGACCCGTCTGGATGCCTACCTGTAGTATCTGTCGTAAGGAATCACAGAATCACAGAATCACAGAATTGTAGGGGTTGGAAGGGACCTCGAGAGATCATCGGGTCCAACCCCCCTGCCAAAGCAGCTCCCTAGCTCATATTGCTCAGATAGGCGTCCAGGCGGGTCTTGAATATCTCCAGTGAAGGAGACTCCACCACCTCCCTGGGCAACCTATTCCAGTGCTGAGTCACCCTCACTGTGTAAAAGTTCTTCCCCATGTTGGTGCAGAACTTCCTATGCTCCAACTTGCAGCCATTGCCCCTTGTCCTATCCCCACAGACCACTGAAAAGGGGCTGGCTGATTCCCCCTGCATCCCCTGCTTCAGAAAATTATAAACTTTGATTAGGTCCCCCCTTAGTCTTCTCTTCTCCAGGCTGAACAGTCCCAGCTTACTCAGCCTTTCCTCATAGGGGAGATGCTCTAGGCCCTTAATCATCTTCGTAGCCCTTCTTTGGACTCTTTCCAGGAGATCCCTGTCCTTTTTATACCAAGGAGCCCAGAACTGGACACAATACTCCAGGTGGGGCCTGACCAGGGCAGAGTAGAGAGGGAGGATCACCTCCTTTGACCTGCTGGCTACACTCCTCCTGATGCATCCCAGGATCCCATTGGCTCTCTTGGCCACCGAGGCACACTGCTGGCTCATGGCCAACCTGTCATCTACCAGGACCCCCAGGTCCTTCTCCACTGAGCTCTTCTCCAGCAGGTCATCCCCCAGCCTGTACTGATACAAACAGTTGTTCCTTCCCAGGTGCAAGACTTTACACTTGCTTTTGTTGAACTTCATCTGGTTTCTCACTGCCCAGCTCTCCAGCCTGTCCAGGTCTCTCTGGATGGCAGCGCAGTGCTCCTGCGTGTCAGCCACTCCTCCCAGCTTTGTATCATCGGCGTACTTGCTGAGGGTGGATGTTATTCCCTCATCAAGATCGTCAATGAAGATATTAAACAGGACTGGACCCAACACTGAGCCCTGGGGAACACCGCTGGTAACAGGCCTCCAGTCAGATTCTACTCCACGAATCACAACCCTCTGGGTTCGGTCCGACAGCCAATTCTCAACCCACCTCACTGTCCACTCATCTATCCCATGCTTTCTCAGCTTTGCTATCAGGATGTCATGGGAGACAGTATCAAAGGCCTTGCTGAAGTCAAGGTAGATGACATCCACTGCTCTCCCTCCATCTACCCAGCCTGTCATGAGATTGTAGAAAGCTATGAGGTTGGTCGAGCATGATTTCCCCTTAGTGAATCCATGCTGACTACTCCTCATGACCTTCTTTTCTTCCAATTGCTTGGAGATGGCATCCAGAACAAGCTGTTCCATTACCTTTCCAGGGGCAGAGGTGAGGCTGACTGGCCTACAGTTACTAGGTTCCTCCTTCTTGCCCTTTTTAAAGACTGGAGTGACGTTGGCGATCCTCCAGTCTTCAGGCACTTCTCCTGTCCTCCAAGACCTGTCGAAGATGATAGAGAGCGGCTCAGCAATCACCTCCGCCAGCTCCCTCAGCACACGTGGATGTAACCCATCTGGGCCCATGGATTTGTGTGCATTAATCCCTTTGAGCCGCTCCTGGACCTCCCCTACTTGAACCAGAGGGAAATTCTTCATTTCCCAATCAGTCCTACTCTCATCCAGTGTCTGTGGGTCCCGGGGGGCAACCTCTCTTGGTGTCCCTTCCAACCCCTACAATTCTGTGATTCTATGATCAAGATACAAAGTCAAATTCCTGAAAAACTCACAATTAATAAGAGATAAAAATAAATAATTATTAATCCAAACCCAGACTATAATTAACTGAAGTCTGAAGGAAAAACAGGGACTACAGGGCAGTATCTCAGTTTGTTACTTCTTCAGTTTTCTAAAATCTACAGATGTTAAAACAAGAGATGTTTTTATACATCTGTAATTGTTAAAGTTTCATTAAAAAGAAAAAAAGATTCAGTAGGCTGCAGAGATAATTTATTTGAGCAAATTAAAGACACTTCCTTTTGTAATTCTGCTCCTCCATTGTCAAGTGCTGACTACAGGTCTTTTGAAAGTTGAACAGAACTCTTCAAATAGTCACATGCAAGACATGGAAGCAGACCAAGTACCATTTATGAAGAATTGTCCAAATCCAGAAAAATGTGTAAGTCCTTAACAGAGAACTAAGAAAGCCATACTTGAGTATCAAGAAGAAAGAAAGATACATGCAAGAGGAATTAGACACGTGGCACATAAGATAAGACAGGCCAGGAATATTTTCTTTAAAAATGTACTTTCACTGAATTCAAAAGACCATGAACACAGATTAGGAAAAATTTACTTGACATCATAGAGGAGAATATAGCTTGAGCACTAACAACCTTTCAATCACTGTGTAACCTGCCAGAACACAGAGAACTTTCCAGTAGGGCTGGTTGTAAGCCACAAACCCAGCAGTAGATAGGCAACAGGTGCCACTACAGTTCATGTCAATTAGCACCAGCTGCTAGTGGCCTCAGCTGTACTGGACACCCTGGGATTCACAGTGTTGATAAAACAGTGGTGTTTTGTCTGTTGCTGAGCAGTGCTTGCATGGTATCAAGTATTTATCTTTTGTTGGTGTGTTTGTTTATTTTTATTTGGGTTTAGGTTTGGTTTTGTTGTTCTGTTTTATTTTGTTATGTTTTCTTTTCCCTCTCTGCCTACCTACCCAGTAACCTCAGTGGGGGCAAGAAGCTGGGAGGGAACACATCTGGGACAACTTAAACTGACAACAGGCTTATCCCATACAATATGTTCAGACATAAAATTTTGGAGAAAGAAGGGGAAAAGTGAGCACATGTGAGTATGACGCTTGCATTCCCAAGCAACTGTTACACATCTTGAGGCCCTGTTTCCCAAGGACTGGCTAGGCATCTGCCTCCCAACGACATGTATCAAATGAATTCTGTATTTTGCTATGTTTAGACACAGAGCTTTGTTTCAGCTGTAAAACTATCTTTATTTCAAACCATAGACTTTTAGATTTTATTTTTCCTTTCTGACCCCCACTTCACTGAGCGGGAGTCAGCAAAATACTGTATGGGGTCTTCTTAGGTTCTGTCTGGATTAAACCCAAAACAGAGAGAAAGGTTTGGCTGAAAAGAAAGAACAGCTCAATGTATGATGTTCTGTGTCAGTAATACTTGCATTATTACACTGCTTTGCTGACTTCTGCCTGACACAGTGTTGTGGTCCAGCTCCAGCTGGCAGCTGAGCACCCTGCAGCCACTTGCTCATCCCTTTCCCTGTTGAGATGGGGAAGAGAATAAGAAGACAAATTTGAAACTTGTGGATTGAGATAAGTACATTTTACTGGGACAGCAAAGGCAGAAGAAAATAGCAAAAATACTTATAAAAAAAATTGCACAGTGTGAAATAACCAAGGCTATTTGCCAACATGACAACCAAGCAGATGTACAGACCACAATGACTGTCCCAGAGCTGTGCCAAACTGCACATCCCTGACTATGTTAAGCATGACATCACATGGTATTGAATATCTCCTTGGACAGTTTGGGTCACCTGTCCTGGCTCCTTGTGAAAATTACCTCTATCCTAGTCAAAAACAGGACTTCTTTTCTCAAGAGAGAGTATACTACTGTCCTTTTCTATTGCAAGTAAAATTTAGCATTATGTTGGGCATGTCTCTGAAAACTGTTATCAAGTATGCAGTATTTAACGTCAACAGCTTTAAAACTACCACTCCATAATGATTACTGTTTTTCTTCACAGTTATGACTATTGCACTGTGCATGATCTTTTGTTTTATTTAGTCTTCCAAATGGATCAAAAACTCAGTCTAGCATTTGCTGTTAAAGGTAATAATCATCTCTCTGAAAGGCAGAGGTAATTTGTAGGACAAAATGTCTCACGTTTGTTAGTTTTAACAAGAGGGAATGAATCAGAACACTTTTCTTCCCATACTTCTCTTTTAGAGTCTGAATAAAGCCTTAGTATTAATATTGTTCTTATTTGGAAATATGAAAAGTTGACAGTTGCCTGAACTGTTCAGAAAAGACATCTTTATGATCAGTACAGGTAATCACATAAACTGCAGTTGTTGAGAATAAGATTAAATCTAATGTCTGCCTATTTAGGCCTTATGGAAATTTTGGTTTAGATGTTTCATTCTCTGAGCTCTAACAGCTCTGTTGGAGACTCAAATTTCTAAAAAAACTGAAATGAACATGAATGCATAAAGATAAGAGACACTGTGGTGTGCTTACAAGAACCAAGAGCATGCCGTCAATTAGGAGTGTAGCAATGCGACCAATTGATAAAAGTAGCACGTTAACTACTATTGGTTTACTGCAAGTGTACACTTGTATACAAAATGCATGCTGAGTCAAGTGTTTTATTTTGTTCTTCTAAGAATTTGCCAGCATCCGTCTTCTACCTGAAAAGCTATGAGAATTATTTTCACTTTTACCATTATTTAATCTGATGGGTTTTTTTAAATTTGATACCTTGATTATAAGGCTTAAATTATAAAAAACAAACAAAAAACCCAAAACAAAAAAACCAAACAAAACCACCAAGCCAACCTCTCAGTGCTAAGCTTCTCCTTCTTTAATGTCTTTCAATTTCCATATGACCTTATGAATGTAACAATATTTTAGTGAGTGAACAGGTCGAAATGCAAGAAAACCATAAGACATTTGAAACAGCCTAAGCTGTATTTGGCACCTTGAGCTCTAGAGAATAAGAAATAGATTAAAAGTGTGTTTCCACCATCATAATCCTCAGTCTAATTCTACTGCTAATTTATGATCATATTTGGGTTACTTTAGAGCAACTGAGCTATCTGGGAATAATTGATACCAACATGGCTTTGTTTTTCTATTCCTTGATGGCAAGTTGAATTTGAGTCAACAGTGTGCCTTGGCAGCCAGAAGAGACAACCATGTCCAGGGGTGCATCAAGCACAGAACAACTGGCTGGTCAAGGGAGGTAATTGACCCACTTAACACTACACTGGTGTGACTCAACTGCAAAGGGCTCCACTGCAATTACTGTGTGCAGTTGTGGGTGCATCAGTACAAGAAGGACATCAGATTATTAGTGTATATCCAGAGGAGGCCAAAAAAGATGCTGAAAAGTCTTGAGGGCAAGATTTATGAGGAGCAGCTGGCTTGCTTAGCTTGGAGAAGGCTGAGGGGTGACCTCATGCCAGTCTACTACTTCCTCAATGAGAACAGTAGAGGGAGAGGTGGTATCTCATCTCTCCAGTGACCAGTGTCAGGACATGAGAAAATAGAATGAAGTTTCTTCAGTTTGGACATTAGGAAAAGGCTCTTCACTAAGAGGGTGGTCAGTCACTGGAACAGGGTACTCTGGGAAGTGATCACAGAAACAAGCCTGTTAAAGTTCACAAAGTGTCTGGATAATACTCTTAGACATATGATTTAGTTTTAGGTTTTTCTATGAGGAGCAAGGAGCTGGACTTGATGCTTATGCTTTCCTTCCAATTTAAGATATTCTATAATTTATAAGGGAACACGTAGGTTTCGCAAAGTTGATAGATACAGCTAAACCAGATGTTATTCTGGTTTTAAATCTCAGGATTTTATGTTGAGACAATTTCCATATAAGATTCCACAGAAAGGTTTGATTATCACACAGGTATCATTAGCCAAGATGCTGTAATGTAGCCCTAATATTCATGATTCAAAGAAGAAAGGCTGCTTTTTTGCAATGAAATAATAGAATGTTTTGTTGCAAGTGCTGCAGCACAGGCATAGGAAGGATTTTCTAGAATTTAACAAAAAAACTAACTGTACTATCTAATATATTGGAACTATATCTTTAAAAATTTATTTTCCTCAGTGATTGACTGGTCTCAAATTAGAAATTACAATTTAACTTTTACTTCTATTCAGGTTTTGCCATTGATTCATACACAATCTTCATAGTGAAACATATTTGGAGTAAGTATTCACATAGTAGGAATATTTGAAATACTGTCATCCAAAGATATCAATTAATTTTCTTCAGCTTTGGGCTGAACAAAGTTTAGAGGAAACTGAGTCGTCTGACATATTTATACATAAATATGTACGTACACAAGCTATTCTAATCAGCAGACTAAGACCTCTTAGGGAAGAATATTTCTCAAATACTGTATTGGCGACTAATTTTTCCCAAAACTATTACTATTTCAGGGTGCTAAGTTATTATGTGGTCTATCTCAAGCAGTTTTAGGGTAAATTATAGTGAAATAAACCAGACTCTATGATCAGATTTGTATCTGATGTTCTTTTAACCTATATTCTGTATTCTATATTCTATATTCTTCCTATATCTAGTAAAATGCCTAGACAGCTTCCGTTTCTTTGTGAAACAGATCATTCTTCAGAAGAAGAAAATAGACACAGCAACACCTCTCACAAATATTCTACCAAGGTTGTAAGAAACCATCATCTTGTGGATGGGACAAGATTAGGTTGAGGTAACGTTTTTCAGATGATTTCACCAGTTAACACTGAATGCCAAGGGAAAGCAAAAGTTGTAGGTGATACCAAAAAGGTCATATCCCACTTTCTTCCAGTACATTTAAAGGTATTAGTATTTTAAATAACCTTTCTGCATTAATTCAATTCAAAAAGAATGGTAATATCTAGCTGTGATTTTGGATCTATTTATGATCTGTAGATTGAAGGAGGAGCTGAGCAGTTAATTCTGTTTATTTCGGAAAAAGGTATACAAGCACCTAGATAAAATGTTTATGTGATAGTTTTGCTACATAATTTATTTCCTCTGTTATTCATTCATGTCCTTCAAATTTAGTAACTAGCTTTGACACACAGTAGTAATGTAAGAATACCTGAGCATAATGGTTAACTAAGCTTCCACCATGGGACTAAAATATGGTTTTATTTATTTCTAGATTATTCTTTGATTACTATGTCATATTTAGAGGTGTATGTATAAAATATGTATCATTTGGTGTTATGCCAGCAGGTGAAGGAATCCTGCCTTTGGTCCCTCCACCAAGTTCACACAGTGGGGCAATGTTCTTTTATTTACTTATATGCAGACATACTCGCTGCAGTTTGTGCTCATGTTTTCACAGGATGTTTGGAGGTGCTGCCCTTAACACCCACCTAGTTCTCAGGTTAACACTTCAAAATTAGCAGGGAAGAACTCACTGCAAAGTATCACTGGAGGCTGGATTTCAAGATAAATGTGAAGCAAAGTAGTCATATGGAAATGAAACTGGGTTGGAGGTACTATCTGGGTGAAGGAAAAACCCCAATATTTTATGAGTTACGTAATTTATTTCCGCTGTTATTCATTCATGTCCTTCAAATTAAGTAACTAGCTTTGACACTCAGTAGTGGTGTAAGAATACTTGAGCATAATGATTAATCTTCCACCATGGGACTAAAATAAGGTTTTATTTATTCTTTGATTACTATGTCATATTTAGAGGTGTATTTCTATTTAGATTATTCTTTAATTACTATTTCATATTTAGAATTATCTTTCTATTTAAAACAGTTTAAACACTTTAGTCCAATTAAGCACCTCTTCTTATCATAATGCTGTTCACTGGATGCATTATTCTGAAACAGTGTGTGGTAGGCAGCATAGCTACAATTTTTTTCTGCAGAGTCTGATTAGCTGCTTTAGTGGAGATACTCATTTTCCTTTGCTGTGGAAATGCTGTGTTTAAATGATAAAGGCAGGGACAAAATGGATTTTGTCACTGCATTAAACAAAATAGTATTAAGAGGTCTAAGGAAAATACTGGACTAATACTTGATGAAGATAGTCACTTGGCAAATACAGATGCAGAAAACATGGAGGTATTCAGTGAGTTTTTTGCTTGATTCCATAATAGTGATAGACTGCTGCTCTTCTCACTTGGAAAACCTGCCTACAGGAACAGTAACTTTCCATTTGTGGAAATTTTAAGTGATTAGTTGTATCAGTTAAATTCTCATAAATCCATGAGGCCTGGTGGGTTTGTATTCCAGAGCATGGAAGGAGCTAGTAGGTGTTATGTTAGGATCCCTCTGAATCTTTGCCAAAGGTCTTAAGAGAACTCCACTGACTAGAAGCTAGCCTGTGTTACCCATGAAATTACAGACTTGTTAGTCTAACAGTATCTGGAAAAGTGATGGAGAAGATCATACTGGGTGCTACTGAAAAGCATTTAAAGGACAATGCAGTTGTCAAGCATAGTCAACAGGTTTCACAAAGGGAAACTCCTGCCTAGCTAATTTTATTTCCTTCTGTGATAAGGTCACATGTCTAATTCATCGAAAGAAAATGTGATGGATGTAGTTTTTCTCTAATTTACTAGGCTTATGATACTTTCACTAACAGGATCCTGCTGGATGTGTTGTCCACCTGTGAGATCAACAGGTACGTGGTGTATTGGGGGAAGAACTGCCTGAACCTCAGGGCAAAAAAGATTGTCATGAATGAGGCTACATCTGGTTGGCAGTCTCTCCTTGAGTATTGTGTGTTGTTCCAGACCTCACAATTTAAGAAGGCTGTGAAGATCCTTGAATAATGCTTTGAAGAAGTCAGTAAAGCTAGTAAAAGTGTTGGAAGGTGTGTCCTATAAGGAGTGGTTGAGAACTCAAGGTCAGCATAGTTTGGAGAGAAGGAGTCTGAGGCGTAACCTCATTGCTCTCTACAGCTTTCTGAGGAAGGGAAGTGAAAGTCAGATGCTGAGATCTTCTTCCTGGGACCCAGTGACAGGACAAGTGGGAATGGTTCAAAGATGTGGTAGGGGAGGTTCAGAAATATCTTTACAGAGAAAGTGACCAAACAGTGGAACAGGCTTTCTAGGGAACTGGTGGATGCCCCATGCTTTTCAGTGCCTTAAAAAGAGGTATTTTGACAATAGCCTTAATAACGTGTCTTCCCTTTTGATCAGCTTTGTAATGGTCAGGCACTTAGGCTAGATGATTGCTGTAGTTCCCTTGCAACTGGAACTACTCCATTCCAATCTGTTCCATTCTATAAAATCATAGAATTGTTGAGGTTGAAAGGGTCTTTTGGAGATTATCTTGCCCAACCCCTTTGGTCAAAGTGGGGTTAAAATTAAGTATTCATTGCTACCGATTGCTACTGTTCTTATGAAATTTAAATGGTACATATTTCTTTTTAAAGAAACAATCCCTCAAACAATCCCAGGTAAAACATGCAATGAAAATAATTGAAAACTTTTTCAAAATGTATCTTTATGAAGCTTAAACTGAACAAGAAAATGGGTTTGGAAATTTTCATAGAAGTTTAAGCTGAAGAGGAAAACAGTGTTGAGATTTTCATAAAGAGCAAGCATATAAAACTGAATCAGAAGAGAGATTGTATTTGCTAGAAGGCCAAACAATTCACCTGAGAATTGTGTATAGCCCAAAAAGGAGTTTTAAAATGAATATAAAAAAGAAATATGAGACACTGGAGTGAAGTAATAAAAAGATTTTTTTTTTCTTTTTGTGTAAAAGGACTATTATGCTATAAAGGAATAAAAGTCATAAATGACCTATAACATTACCAAACAGTTCCCAAAGGAATTACATTGTGTGAGCCATAAGCAGCTATAGTAGCTAAAGCACAGATCCTTCAGTCACTATTTTCCTTGACATTGGAACTGTCCTGTATTTGAAAGAATTTTAAAATTGTTTAGAGTGAAAAGAAATCTTATCTTAGTGAAGGAACATAGAATAATTTGGATAGAAAGCACTTCTGGATCTCATGTAATCTTTAAATGGTTGATCTGGCTATGCCCTCTTATTTTTCATCTCAGTATGTCCCTGAATTTATTTCCTCAACAATGTGAACTATCGGATGGCAGTAATGTACACTATAATACCATGTGTTAAACATATAGTAGTATATGTAACAGACAATCTGCAGTTGTAGTTGTACATTTTATGCGTGGAAAGGACCTCATAGAAACACACTCCTCCCTCCTTCTGAAGTAGAATTGAATCAATCAAAAAGCTTTAGGTGAAAGCATATAGCTTCCTTGAACCCTTCTAGCACCTTGTCTACATGCTTAACTACTTCTGAGAAAAGTGTTTAAACATCTCAACTAGTATTTCTTCCCACCTGAGATGATTGCCTCAAGTGCATCTTTATAATGACCTAAGAGAAAAAAATTAGAAGGTTCTAAACCAAAAAATATTATTAACATCCTAACAAGGTTTTTCTGCTCAAAACAGAATAAAACTTTCCTGAAAAATTGACTTTTTTTACTATTCATTGGGTTTTTTTCCAAAATTATTATTTTTTTCTTAATATGCAGTACCTACCTATGCATGCCCCCACAGTATTCCAGCAAAAATTCAAGACTAAAATAATGCCATTGGCATTCTGGCATTCGGTACAGCAGGAATTACTACCTTTTGTATTCTGATATTACAGTTAGGAAATATTATGGTCTGGTAAGGGTTTTCCTCTTTAAATATATTTTGTACATCACACCTCACTCCTTGGAACGGGGAGAATCCTGAAAATACAACAGGATTGAAGAAAAAGGTTACTGAGAAATAAATGAGTACATTAGAAGACAAAGACTATGTGAAAAGGCAATAGGATTGGGAAATAAACTGATCATGGAGAAACCAAGAGAGAAACAGTCTTCTGCTTATTGTGCATAAAGTATGGACTGATTTGAGGAAAGTATCATTTAAGGAAAAGGTCATGCCCCTTCCTCCTCTTTACTGCTATATATCAATAATTGTGGCATCTGTCTATATAGGCGTTACATAAGAAAGAGTTCTTATTAATAAAATTTTGTTGCTTTATAGCCACACATAAAAATTTTTTAAATCTTGTACTCATGTCTACAAATGCTACCACATAAAATCTACATTTTATCTTTTTTTTTTTCTGAGACTGCCGTTTCTGCTTTTGCAAAGCCATAGTTTGAGCAGTATGGAATTTTGCTCTGTAGCCATGTGATTAGCATGGCGGGAAAACAATGTACCTCGGACCTGGCCTAGTGAAAAAACAAAAGCCATATTCACAACTTTCACTGTAATAATATTATTTCCATTAATTCTAAAAATAGACATGAACTTCCACCAGTATTCCTTAACTGTATGAAAATATCTCAGTTACACACACAAAAAAGAATGTAGAATTCCTTTCAGAACCCGTACCATAAAGCTAGAAACACATTATGTTTCCAATTAGCATTACAACTCTGCATGGACATACAAATACAAATAGCACTCAACTTGTAAATTTACTGCATACTGCCTTAAAAGCATTATGGTTTTATTTCTCCTTTAGCTAACCTAAGTCACTAAAATCTTACCATGTAATTGGCTAGCCCAGTACTGCACTCAAATTCACCGCATCTGAAATTTGAAGACATTCAAAGAAAACTAGATAACAGATTACATTGTTTTATGGAGAAACATGCTTGGAATACTATCCCAGGTAGAGCAGAAGATAGTAGGTTAGGAAAACTACTCTGGCAACGTAGCTGCACTGAGAAACAAAATATTGTGTGTATCAGTAAAATGCAACAGTCCTCAGGTTTTAATGGTTTTGATCTTTCTAACAAAAATAGCTACTTTGCCCTTGTAAAACTGTAATTAATCAAAATTTGTAGGACATTTGTAGTGTTTCAAAGAAACTGAATGTTCAGTTTCTTCAAAACAGAACTAAAAAAAAAAAACCAAAGCCAAAACATTTCTCAAGAAGGATTACTGGGGTTGGTAAGGCCCACCAAATTCATAAAGGAAAAAAAGTTCAAGCTATGTAAAATATTTCAAACTTAAGTATATAGGATGCCTATCATTGTAATAATAACAATAATGAGATGTTTTTAAAGAAAAATGTGCTCAATTGTGCATTTGTTTTCATGTATTTACAATGATATAGAACTGCTCTTTTTTTTTTTTTTTTGTCAGATCCCAATCATTTACTTTTAAATGTATTTCAAATTATCTAAAGTCCTGGATTTTTGCATATGACAATATGCTTTGCAACTGACCCTTTGATGAAATCATAATTTAGAAATTTACTTTGAATAAAAATCATACAGTTAGAATCAAAGCTACAAAATATGCTAATTAAAATGCAAGGAGAAGCATAAATTTATAAAGCATTTATGCACTTCATGAGTCATAGGCATTAATAAATTCTGATACGCTCAGGATTACTGTTTGTCTGAGGGCACTGAAGACTGTCTCTGAGTAACAGACCAAAAGGAAGTGTACAATTGAGCCTCAAAAGTTGCCTAAACAAAATTAAGTTTATAAAATATGATGGAGAAATATAGGGAAGTTGGAGATTCCAATGATTCATACTTAATATGGAAATATTTAAATAAGTGGGCACAGAAAATTAATGTACTTGTTAATCATACAATCAGAAACTCACAGAATTGTCCAGGTTGGAAGGACCTCAAAGATCATATAGTTCCAAACATCCTCCCATAGGCAGGCAAACCTTCCACTAAACCAGGTTGACCAAAGTCCCATCCAACCTGTCCCTGAACACTATCAGGAAGGGAAGTTACGGACATGACTGACACAATACGTGACAGTAACTTGTTACAGCCACAGAGAGGAGGCAAACCAAGACTCCTCCATAAGATACAGTACTGAATTTTTAATACTTGCCAACCATCTATCACGTACAGCGTCATCACTTCCTCATTCAATGCTCTCAAAAATGTTGAGAAGCTTTGCTTTCACCTTTTTAAGGAGTTAATAAAGGCATTCCAAACACCTGAATACAAAGAAACCAAATTCCCATGTTTATTACAAACTTGACGAAAGAATAAAATGACAATTTTTTTACTTTGTCATCATATTTCCTAATTCATTCTCCACATACATCTACCTATATCTTTAAGCTTCTCTTTAGATGGGTGTAATTGCAAATTACCAAAGATAATTAGAATTAGTATCAATACAAAGGGGTTAGATTTATATTTAAATACTGTATTGTCAACATTTTCTTCTTGTTGCTGAAAATTAAGTGTTGCAGTTCTGCAATACTTATGCTCTGACCTATAATTTGCTGTAGCAAATTTATTGCAGTAATGTTTTATAAAAACTAAAGATTACACATTACATTAGAAAAACCAAACACTAAATTCAAGACTTTCTAAAATATATTCTTTCCTCACAAGTTTCAGAGTTTTATTTAAAAAAAATATAAAAGTTAATGTGAAGTCAAAATTCTATCCTAAATAAAAATTATCACCTTTTTTACTATATATTCAAAATTGTATTAAAGGTTCTGAGACCTTCTCTTGAAAGTTATTCAAGAGCAAACTGAGAAAGCAATGAAGAAATTTACATCACAGGAAGCAATTCCATGCTGCTTGAGTATATTGACAAGGAAACAATAAACTTCTCAGGCATTCTATGCCATGCCAATTTCCAATTTTAATTATTTAATCCATATTTATTTTTTTCCTTATGGACCTAGAAAATGAATTAATAACTGCAGCCATTACAGTCATAGTTCAGTATTTATTACCAGCTGGGAATGACAATCACTTAATACACATTTACTTGAAGTAAAAGTACAGTTGCTGGTACTGTAGATGAAAGTTTCTCAGAATTCCAAGTAAAAAATATTAGCAAGAATTAATTCTTGAAAATTATCTTTAATGTTAAGCCTTGCTAAATAACATGCAGTCTGCCCTCTATAGACTGGTATGTTTCCATAGAAAAAAGGCAAATAGCAGGAACACCACACATAACACAAAGAAATTTTAACTTCTCTTTCCTCCGTAAGAGAATTAACACAATATTGATGTAAAATGGTTAATATTAAAATCAGTAAACAGAATAAAATATAGAAATAGATTATGACTAATAATGAATATTAAAATTTTCACAGAAAAGTCACTTATTCTAGAACTAGTGATAGAATTGCTGAAAAACTTGCACATAACACTCTGCAGTTCTGAATCGACTACCTGAATTATTTCTGTGTTGGGCTGCATTCTTAGCTGGTACGTGTGCAATAAATGCCCAAACTGCAACGTCTGAAAGAACTAGAACAGATGATTGAATTATTTTATTTCCACACCCACAGCTATGATGTTTGAAGGCAGCAGCATGGTAGCTCTAGAATTCAGGGAATACATCTTTGGCTTAGCCATAAGAAAATTTTTTCACAAAAGAAACAAAAAAGGACTGGTGACATCTCCTCTTCCCCTACATCCTCCTGTGGCTGTTTTCTGCTGTTAGGCAAAAGAGTTTGTGGACTGTCATTTGAAATGCTTCGGGTAACTGTGAACAAAATAGCAACAAAATTAAGAAAAAAAAAATCCACATTATGAAGTAGAACAAAATATTCCTTTTACTAATTGAAAGCGTAATTGTCTCACTCAAGCTTGCTCATAATTCAAAACCTGTGTTCAAACTCTTGAAAAAAACTAATAAGTTGTGCATACACACAAGCATATATATATGGCATCCAACTTCAGATAGAACTAGTGATTGTAAAATTAGCAAATTTAGAACAAGCTAAATATTTGAGTCCAAAAATTTTAAAGCACTTTGCTTAATAGGTAAGAAATTTAGCCTGTGAAGTGTCTCAAGATTCAAATGCAATGTTTTCTTAACCAGCAAAACCTGCCTGAGAGATATTAATCCCCTTATCAACTGAGATGCTACATTAGATGTTTAAACAAAAAGTCTACTGACTGGTTCAGTGTTTAACAGTTTGAAGTACTTTAAAGAGAAACTCCATTTAGAACAAGGCTGCTAATTAAAAATAAATAGCTAATTTGGAAGTAGCTTCTCTATTTGTTTTGAAGACCTGAAAAAGTTTGGATACTAATGAAGTAACTACTTTTTTTTTTTTCCCTTAAGTCTTTCCTCCAATGTGTATTTATTTATTTATTTATAAATAGACAATAATACTTCGCTCTGCTTATTCACGTGAATTACTTATAACAAGACTTTTCCTATCTGGCTAACATAGTCATGTGTTTCTATCCTGATGGATGCCTTTGCAAGTTACCTCTCACAGCACACATTTCTAGATAGTCATACAAGCATTTTAAATAATAATTATGATACAGAAGTAGTCAGGTGAGTGAGTATTCACAGAAATTCATGTTCATGAGGTGGGCCTACGAAGAAATGTTTGTTCCTGTAAGTGGTCACAAAAGACTGAAAATGAACTGGTAATACTAAATGACTGATATCCTTCTTTACTTTGCTTTTGCCTATCACAACTAATTCCAGTTTATATATACTAGTAACTCGAAGGAACTATTGAACCACTACTGACAAATAAGTTAGATACCTTCCCAACTAATAAACCACAAACCAAACAGAACCAAAGGTAAGTAAAATCACCTTGATTTCTGTTGAGCATTTGTTCTTTCTAGCTAGCTGCACAAGCATATTTTTTCTGTTTAATTCCCTAAGTGGCTAGTGTCCATTGTTTCTAACTTTTAATGCATTGTGACATAATTATGTTTGTTTCCTCCAGATTCCACACCACCAGATATCACAAAAAAGTATAATTTAAGTTATGACAGAGTAAATGATATTAAAAAATCATAAATAATGTTCTGTGAGTCTGCGATTCTGTGAAATGTGCATCATCATTTTGAAGCAGGCATATTTAGAGTAAGTGATGTTTATTAAAATATACAATTTATGTAAAATAAGCATGTAATTTGACTTCATGACTTGAAGTTGTAAACTGGAGTTCATTTTGCACAGAGACATGAAAATAGTATATATTGAACACATAACATGAGTGAATCCTATCACAAAGCAAAGGTAGATTAGCATGGAAAAAACCAGAAGTGACCACCTTGAAACCTCTGGCTCAGAGGAATTATAAACAGAAGTTCCTGAAAGCATATCTAGACTTGCTCCTTTCACTTACCTATGTGTATTTGCAGCCCATAAAAATTTTAAAAGTTTCAGAGAGGTAGTAATTCTAAATTGCAGAGCATTCAGTAGAGATTCTATAGCGCTCACTATTTACTGAGTGATGATAATTAATTGAATTTAGGTCAGAATTTCAAATACATTATTATTTGAATAAAAGTACTATCCCATTCATAATCTATGCATCCTGAATTCTAATGCAACTAATATTTTGTTCTCCTTATTCACACTGTGTAGAGAATCCATATTAATGAAGGAGCTAAGGTTAGAAGTTATATTTATACACACATTTTGCTAAATTTGAAAGCAGACAATGAAGGAAATAATAAAAAAAATGAGGAAATTGGAAAAGTATGCAAATATAATACTCTACCAAAAGAAGAGTATCAGATGAGTTGTCCTGGTTTCATCTAGCATAGTGTCATATTCTTTCTAGCAGCCGATCTAATGCCATGTTTGGGAGTTAGGATAAGAGCAATGTTAATAACACCCTGATGTTTTAGTTGTTGCCAGGCAATCAATGGCTTTTCAGTTGTCCTCTCCTCTCCTCTCCTCTCCTCTCCTCTCCTCTCCTCTCCTCTCCTCTCCTCTCTTCCCCTCTCCTCCCCTCTCTCCTCTCCCCTTTCCCCTTTCCCCTCCTTTCTCCTTTCCTTAGTCTTTTCTCTTTTCCTTTCTCTTTTTCTTCTTCATCAGTAAATTAAAAGGATGAAAGAAATCAAACACTTTTTTTTCCCCCCAAACTGCAAAACAATTGTAATAAAATCAGACATTAAACATGGAAGAGGAAAGACTCGTTTGTTTTCAGAGGAGATGGATAAAATCAGACAGTAATAATAACTTTCAATAACTGTTAAAACAGAGTAGGAAGACCCACTGAAAAGCAAGATGAACAGATTAGTACTATAATCCAAACAGATCCTCTAAATTGTTGTTATCTGTACTGAGGTAGGAATCATTAAATGAAACAAACTACTCCTGTCTAGAAACAGAACTGTCCATGTGATGACTAGTAGATATTCCATTAGGATTTACTTTCAAATAATCAAATGTCAGTGCAGTCTTCTTACACTGATTTAAAATCCGGTCCCCTTATCAAGATTTTCCATTGTATATATTCGTCTTTAACTATCCAAAGGGTTTAATGGAAAACCATATCATGTGAGTAGGATAGGAAAGAATATTTCTGAAATCTCTAAAAAAATTTTATCTACAGCACTTAAAATAGCTTTTCAGTAGTCTGATGGCATCTCCATTGATCTGGAAGGAAGAAACCAGTCAGGTGAATAATAACTTCATCTGCTGCAAGGTTTCCCTAACATCTTCATTTATTGCATGAATGCATCTTTCTATTAAATTCTCCTATCTTTTCCTCTCACAAAGCCATGAATACTATGCCACCTCTTAAGTTATCATTTCTAAGGCTAACTCCAGTTAATTCTTATCATAGACGGATGTATTTCAGTACAGACTATCTCTAAGAAATATGATAGTGCCACACCTCATGTGTACATATCACCATAGGTGTTGCAAATAAGCTCCATGTTCCTTTCAGAGTGGAAATAATGTCCTTCCAGGTTATAGGGAAATAATATAACATACTTTTTAAATTAACAAAGTTTACTTTTAAGTAGAAAGTTTAATCGATGCAATACATTAAAGTTGTGTCAGCTAAGTCTAACTTTTCAAAGAATATCATCATGGTAAAGCAGAGAAACATGTTGAATATAGTTTTATCATTAGACTATTTTCTTTTGGAAAAAACTGTGTTTTGCAACAAAAGAGAAAATGTTATTTACATATGCAGGAAAACAGCAACAACATCTTATGGAAAAACTATGTTTAGTCTATAAATTATAATTTTTCTCAGTATTTGAAACTCCAGATCAGAGATCACCAATGTGACAAAGGAAAAAAAATTCCAGATTATCTAAGTTACTTTAATAACCAAAGATCTTTTGAAAATAAAATTTGTTTTGAATAATTTCTATAAATTTAAAATTGTAAAAATAATTTAACACGAGTCTCCCCATCAGATTTATCTGAATCTTATTCTTAATTTTAAAACAAAAAATTCAGGACATTTTTCTTGTTTTTCAACTGATTGAGAAACAGCAAAAAATCAAATCACAGCAGAAAGTAAAACACTTGAAGGACAGGAAGTGCACATTCAGTTGTCAGAGGAACAGAATCAAATTAGATTGTACTTGACAAGAGTACACAACCATCCACTGAGTTTCAGGTTAACTATACTTTGATTTTCATGGACTTATGGATTTCTTGTCAATACAGGAATGTTGTCCCAAAACAGGGAATTTGTTCGCCCATACTGCATATTTCTGGAGGTATAGGTGTCTGTTCCAAGACAGGGCCCTGAAGCTCCAAACCAGTGGTTATTTATACAGTTAATATTAACATATTCATGTTTCTACTACATATGTATCATTTATCATTATTTATGACTGGTTAAAAACCATTTTCTCCAATGTAAATTAGTGCATATGCCTAATAGTCCTTTCTTTGTGGTCAGTGGTGTAATTACAGTTGGTGGTCAATGAGTCAGTGGTTGTGGTCTCCTCCTCTTGGAATTACTTTTCCCCTAATTTCCTACAGAAATCTTCAGCAATCCTCAAGTTCTGCTGGTCACACCAATATATCAGTCATGTTTCTATGTTTTGACAGTCGCACAGACAGTTTGAATAAACATTAATTAACATTAACTATTGGTAGGGCTATACAATGGACATATTTAGCAACAACAGCTTTGGTTTAATCTACAGGTTGCATTGATTTTGCTGAAACATGTAGAGTCCCTTAACCTAAACTATCAGAAGACATCCTAAGTATCTTTTCAGTGAGAGTCTTAATAGCTTGTGAAGAAGTAACTTCACAAATTCATATAACTGTCTGTGACATCATAAATTTGACAATTAATCAGTTTTAGAACGATTTAATTTATCTAGAATGCAATCAAATTTTAGGTTTTGTCCCAGAATTTGCTTATACACTTTCTGCATGCTGCAGCTACAATAACTTGTATTAAGTCGTTGGGATTTGCATGTTGTTAAATGACCCAAATTAGAGGTCCAGTTTTGCCCTCAACCATACAGTTTCATTGCTGTGATAACTCCAGCATCCGGCTGGAGTCAGACAGTTGTCAACACATTTTATCTAACAGAGCTTAACAAAGAGTACATTTTTAGGAATCAGTTTTTCTTCTTCCTTCTATCCCATCAGAATTATTAATTGAGTTAGAACAGAGGGGTTTTGCATGGGTGTACAGAGCTAAATACACAGGGCAAGAGTGTCAGGAGTTCAACTTGCTACCAGGGTATGCATCTAAGAGTAGAAAGTAGCCGTGTGAGGAGTACACTTTGACACAAAGAGAAAAGATTTTCTATTCAAAATTTACAAATCTCAAGTTTCCTTTTAGGCTCAGCTCCTTAAGCCTTAAACTCTTTTTTGTAGACTGGCTATTTCATAGAATCATAAGACTTACAGAATGCTTTGGGTTGGAAGGGACCTTAAAGATCACCTAGTTCCAACCCCATCTGCTATGGGCAGGAGCACCCTACACTAGCCCAGGTTGCCAAAAGTCTCATCCAACCCAGTTTTGAACACTTCCAAGGAGGGGGCACCCACAGCTTCTCTGGGCAGCCTGTGATAGTGCCTCACCACCCTCACAGATAATATTTTTTTTCTAATGTCTAATCTACATGTATTCTTTGTTAGTTTAAATCCATTACTCATTGTCCTATCATTACATGCCCTGATAAAGTGTCCATCTACATCTGTAGGTCCCCCTTTTGGTACTGGAAGGCTGTCATAAGGTCTCCTTGGAGCCTTCTCTTCTCCAGGATGAACAAGCCCAACTCTCAGCCTGTAGTCAGAGGAGAGGTGCTCCAACTTTCTGACCACATTTATGGTCCTTCTCTGGATACTCCAACAGCTTTGTTCTACTGGGGATACATTAGATCTGGATGCAGTACTCCAGGTGGTGTATCATGAGAGCAAGTAGAGAGGAAGTATTGTCTCCCTTGACCAGTTGCTCATCATGCTTTTTTTGATGTAGCCCAGGATTTGATTAGCTTTCTGGGTTGCAAGTGCAATGACAGCTCATGTAGATCTTCTCATTCGCTAACACTCCCATGTCCTTCTCCTCAGTACTGTTCTGGATCTGTTCTGAAGCATTTGCTTTGCATTGCACTGACCCATGTGCGGAGCTTGTACTTGGTCCTGTTGGAGTTCATGCAGCTTGCCTTGGCCCAATTCTCAAGCCTGTTAAGGTCTCTCTGGATGTCACTCCTTCATCTCAAGGTCCCTCTGGATGACATCCCCTCCCTCCAGTGTGTAGACCACACCGCACATCTTGGTGTCATTGGCAAACTTGCTGAGGGTGCACTCAATCACACCATCCATGGCACTGACAAATATACTAAACAGTACAGATCCCACTAGCAACTCCTGAGGAAAACCATTTGTCACTGGTCTCAATTCAAACATTGAGTCATTCAACACGGCTCTTTGAGTGTGACCAATCCTTATACACCAAACAGTTCATTTGTTAAATCCACATCTCTCCAATTTAAAGACAAGGATATCATGGGGGACAGTGCCCAGTGCTTTGCAATGAGTCCAGGTAGATTATGTCTGTCACTCTTCCCTTATCCATCAAAGCTGTAACTTCATTGTAGAATGCCACCAAATTTGTCAGGCATGATTTGCCCTTAATGAAGCCATTTTGGATGTGATCAATCACATCCTTATTTTCCATGTGCCTGAACACAGTTTCCAGGAGGATTTGCTCCATGATCTTGTTGGCATGGAGGTGACATTGATGAGCCTGTAGTTCCCTGGGTCGTTCTTTTATTCCCTTCTTAAAAATGGGGGTTGTTTTATGTACGTTCAGGCATATCATATTTTCGAACATTCTTCCGACACTTTTTTCCACATGTACTCACCAAAAGAGCTACCACTGACAAAAAAGCTAGATAAAGACACAGAAAAGTATCAGTGGCATACCTAAGTATGGTGAAAGAAAACTTAACCTGGGTACTATAATCAAAACATTATCTCTAGACTATAGGACTGAAATGCTATATATTAAAGGAAAAAATGCCTCTATGGATATCTAAAAAAAGAAGAATTCTGACAAGATGAAAACTACCCCAGATCCTCTTGCACTTTTTAATTCATATACTTAATTCAGCAGCAGATCTAATTCTTGTCCTAATGATTACCAGGAAAAGAAAATAAAATCTTGATATCTTTGGAGAAAAGCTTCATGCTACCTCATTTCCCATTTCAGTCTACAAACAACTAATATTCTGAAGCACACTGCCACTACCATATTTATGAAAAGCTTGCCTAGACCACATGGATTCCATTCATTATGGAGATGATAGAGATCAATTATCTGTTCCCTAGAAACAAATGCAGGAGGATTTTATTACACAAAATGGTCTGCCACTAAATACTTATTCATTGCAATGTCTAGGATGACTTCTAATTCAGTAATTGATAAATATGGGTTTACCGATTTTAGAAGTTTTTCCAATGTGTTGTTTCCAACATGATACAGTTTGTCCTGAAGATCCCTAGGATATCTATAACAGGAACATCAGTGATTAATGTTTCTAGATGAACACATGGAAATGAATGTAATCATATGTATTATAATAGTACTGTACGGTACGATAAGTTCATGGCACTGTAGTTAGAACATGTTTTCCTTCTCTGCCAATTTATGCTTACTATGTAATTATTCAAAAGTGAATGACAAAGACTTAAAAAATTTACCAGTTAATAGTTTTCTCGATTTATAATTTAACACAGTAAATACTTTTCTGCTTATACCAAGACATCAACTTTCAAGCAGAGACTAAGAACAAAAAATATTCTAAAAGTCACAATCTAGCTGGTGCTATAAAATTAGTTAAAAATACCATACTGAGTTATGCAAGTTTTGTATAAAAAAAACCTATGTTATAGTCTTGCTTCAAGTATTTTAGTAATACTAAGTGTATGCTTGAAATCTACAAATGATATTTAAGTACAACTTTTTTTTCAGTCAAGGCATAATAGTACAGTTGATAACCTTTGGGAGCTCTGCCATTCTCTTTTAATTTTATTTTAACAATAAGGCATATCTTTCACTACGACTGGAACCAAAAACCCTGCTGAAAATGAGTATAAATATGTTTTCCAAAATTATTTAAATACCTGAAACCCAGAAGAATGTGAATAAAAGAAAACAAACCAGTAGTGTGTCTTTGTTTGAAGGGGATATCAGTCTGAGGTCAATTTAAATACTTTAACTATCCAAAAGTTATTAATAGATGAAACTAAATTCTATTGTGTTCTTCTATTAGGGCTGTAAGTATTTTTTTTTATTAGCGATAACACTTTGAACAATGTGTCCTTGATCTATCAATTTAATTCTTCTTTTTAATGGACTTTCTGACCATATCTTGACAGTAACAGATGATTCCCAAGTAAACTATAAACTAAGAAAGCTAATCAAGGAGATTAACTGTCTATTCTATTGAAAACAATAACATTAAAGATAGTCTTACAGTTTATTAGATGATCATAGGTCAGTAGACATAATCTTTTCCTCAACTGGAGTACAATATATGAAATATTTCTTTGTTAAAAAAAAAAGGCACATGAAAAAGTTATACACTTTCCAAGAGATATCCATATGTCTTCTTTCTAATATGTTTTTATTTTCAGGGAAGGGAAGGGAAGGGAAGGGAAGGGAAGGGGAGGGAAGGGGAGGGGAGGGGAGGGGAGGGGAGGGGAGGGGAGGGGAGGGGAGGGGAGGGGAGGGGAGGGCCTTCTGGCCAAGAGCTGCTCTATTACTTTTCCTTACAATAATTCATAGACACATAAAAGTCAAGGGAAGATTTTTGCAAATTTCCAAACAATAGATGATGCTAAAATCAGCTTTTACTATTGCATTGTAGAGTTGAAAGCATACATAGAACTTTACCATGTAAGTCCGAAAAGACCACAATGATAGGAAGGCACCACTGGAAATAATACCCTTCTCTACAATACACACCATATTTGTTCTAAGCTATTGAGGGATAAGTAGAAGTTACAGGGCTGTGGGCTGAATGTGATTGATGTTTCTTTTGTAAGCATAAACAGGACAAAGTTGTTGCTTTAAGCCAGAATCTTAATGTGGCTAATCCATCACCTCATGGAAAAATAAGTAGCACCTGACAAAAAAGACAGCATGGATTCACTGAGCCTGAGTAGGTACGTGTCCTCAGACTAGTGCAGGGATATCCTTTCAGTAATTCTAAGCTAAGAAGGAAACATGATTCTACACTTCTGATCCCAAACCCGATTTTTCCCTAATTCTAGGTCTAGATGCCTATTTTTTTTTCCCTTTGTTTTTCAAATAGTTTAATTTCATTGCTGTCACCTTGACTTTTTTCATTTATATAGTATTAAAGATTTGGTATTGTGGAAATGCTTGGGAAAAAAACTTTTGATATAACCCAGCTTGTTTTGGTTTTTTTTAATAATGAATCTTATAAATACATTAATTTGTCCTTTGTTTTGAATGTGCTTTTGTGTTTCCCTGATTAGATGATTATATAGTTTCCTCTAAATTTCTCTATACACCATTTCTGCATTTTATTTCACTACATTTTTCAGTTTCCTCTGCTAGATTCACATTGTGACTAACCAATAAACTCCTAAAATAGAGTAAGACTCAGAGGAGGTGGGCAAGGGTGATGTGCCTGTGAAGCTCATGGACAATGTAGAATATGATGGATCACAGCTGTTTTAAAGATGCTGACTTTGATCTCAATAGGAAGAGAAGCAGAGACCTTGGTTTTAGCCAACCTGCTATCAAATAGTGGTGTAAATGTTTCTCCCTGAGTTCATTAAAAGAGTGTGAATGTTAGCCATACCAGCACTGGGAAACTGTGTGCTCACTCAACCCAACACACAGTAGAAAATCTGGGCTTCCACCAGAACAATTCTGAGGAGAGCAGTGGGTTTTATTCACATCAACCCTTGTATTCCATCCTGGTGACTGGAAGCATCATAACAGGGAGTATATGATAGAGAGCAGTAATGGGTAACATATTGATATTGTGATTGAACTGTGCATTGCAATTGCTATGCTTTGCAAAGCATAACTTATGTTTGTATTGAGATTTCAGTATATTTTTATCACATACCTAATCAGAAACCCTGTGTGAAATCAGCTGTCTTCAAATAACTACGTCTGATATTATACTTTACATCATCCATGTATGGAATATTTATAAAACGTGGTCAGTGACTATTCTGGCATGTATCAGATGACTCCAGGTAGCTAATCAATTTTATGGCACAATACTGCATGATCGAACAGAACGGGTTCATCACATCTGAAACATCTTTATAGTTATACAGTAACACAGATGGATATAATTGCTTAGCAGCTATGACTTCTCTCATGAAGACTAAATTTGAACCCTATAGAATTCTCAAAGATTCTGGGCGATGGGAAGAAAAATACAAGTGCCATGTAATGCAGTTAGGTACTTTTGTCATTTTTCTTGATTTTTTTAATGATGGCCCTGGAAGTCACAAAAATCCTATTGCTTGAAGAAGATTTCAACTACATACCCTCTAATGAAATGTCATCCTTGTTTGAATCATATGTCTTTGGCTTCCTGACTCCTTGTTGACTTCAGGATGTGTTAGAAAGAGTGGAGATTTGTTCAACCAGGACATTTTATTTACAAGAGTAAAATTAATGCAGTCATGGAATAGCAGAAGAGAATTTACCATACAGAAGAGAAGTTTCTATACACAAACCGTCCCCTACCTGACCATCTGGTCAGTTGTTGAGTAGGCAAAGTGCCTTGTGTTATCAGCATTGTGTACATTCTATGTAAGTCTTCTTGTTATTTCCCTCTCTTTGTTATATCCCAGTAAACTGCCACCCCAATCCCTGAGGTTTTCCTTTGCCTCCTCATTCTCCTCCCCATCCCAACAGGGGCTGAAGGGGTGGGAGGAAGGGTGTGTTTGTGAGCAACCAGTGTGTGGTCCTCAGTGGCCACCTAGGACTGAACCACAACAGTCAAAAAGAAAAGCCCGTTTGGGTATGCCAAGTGAAATGGTTTAATGAAAATTCAAAGAAATTATGGGAAAAAAGGTTTGACAAGATGGAAAATGTTTTAGCAGAAAGCACAGGAATAATTGGAGTTCTGCCTTAAATATTTAAATGTACATTTTTCAAGTGAAAAATAATGAGTTCCTATTTTAATAAATATCTTTTCAGAAAAAAGCTTCAAATTAAAATGAAAATAATTCTGAGAATATGTAGACTGTATTAGCAAATATGCAATTTAAAACTGGTAAATGTCAAAAGCCTGTACACGACACTATTGCACTGAATTTTTATGCTTCACAATAAAAGCTGAGGAGATATATTTCAATGAAGCTGTTTTGGCTGAACAG
Source organism: Porphyrio hochstetteri (assembly GCA_020800305.1). Lineage (NCBI taxonomy): Eukaryota > Metazoa > Chordata > Aves > Gruiformes > Rallidae > Porphyrio > Porphyrio hochstetteri. Next base: position 48,507,590 of record CM036938.1, on the reverse strand, counting down.
ATGAAAAAGTAAGCCGTGAGCCAGAAAGGTTGTCTATTTCTACAATCTTTAATGTCTTTTTTCAGAACAGTTGTAGATGGTTTGAACTGAGGAAAGGAAATATTCAGGATGGACTTTAATTGCCCTTTTAGACCTATTTAGTTCTTTAGGCCTTCTACCAATGCTGCAATGTCTGAAAACTGGACAAAGGACTTAATATGAGAACCACTGGTAGGAAACTGAGTTAGGCTTGAAAAAGGCTGTGCTTCAAAGTATTTTTTTTTCTTTCATGGGAAAGCCTACTTTGCATATGCCATAACAGCAAATACGAGTCTTTAGAGTTTCAACACGATATATGAAAGCTTTAAATCTTTATACTAAGGATGGCTATAAAATAGTCTTAAACCACAAAGTCTAAACTATCATTGACCAAAATATAAAAGAAACTACCATGACCTTTCACTGATAGATATCACTGATTTTGTTCTTCATGTTCAGAAGTGGAACTTAGATCTGCTGACTCACTTTGGACATAACTTTAGAATTTACTACTTCAGGAAATGTGCCATGCACTCAAGAAAAAAATCAACTTTCTCTAACCCACAGACAGTATACATTCCTTTTTCTTTACTGCATTCATTCTCCCTTTTTTGTGTGTGTGATTAGTTCTGAATTTCAGATGACAATGGGCCAGGCAAATTTTGTTTAGTGTGATCTCCAGTGTGCCATTACAAAGTAAGATAAAAGTAAGATAAAATTATTACTCAAAAGTGTGAAATAATGGCTCTGCCTACTCCATGTGTGGGCATGCATGCATGTCAATAATGTTGTATATAAAATTTGCTTTTTTTTTTTTTTGTCTAAGTATAGTGGAGTGTCGTTTGAATCTTTCTGTCTCATGGGAACGTAAGTTATGTTTCTGATGGCAAAGCACATTTCTACAGTTTTAGTAAATGTATTTCATGTGCCAAACAGGAATGCACTGATCAGCCCAATGTGTTTGATTTCACACTGTTGATTATTTCTATGCTTGCAGGTCATCCTGCCACATACTCCCGTTTAATGCTTTACTAATTATCTTAATGAACATGTATCTGCAGAAAAGTAACTGGTACTGGAAAATCAATGGATATTTCAGAAGTAGGCTCTCTGATTCACTTGTCCATTATAAAATGCTGAGAACTGTATGTAAAGCATTTTGAACTATTTCATGTGTAGCAGGGACAGCTGCCTTAGTAACAGCATCTCCCCACTTCACCAACAGAAGTGCCAAGTATCTGTGCTTGAGGCACAGAGGGCTTTGTGCAGTTTCTCTCATTTCATAGCTTTCCCGTAGAAGAGTGTCAGCTTATTTAGCCAGTCTAGGGAAGAATTATATAGAGAGAAATTTGGCTGAGGTTTCATTTCACATCACCTCCTGTTAAATATGTTTCTTCTTGGAGAACGAATTGTTAGGTCAATTGTTTTCTTCATTATGCATTTCCAAAATTTTTAGAGATAAACAGGTCATCCAAGCACCCACGTGGAATAATAGCTTTTACAAATTTTGTGACATACCACACCCTCAAAAATAAGCCTCAAAAATCACCACATAAAATACACTGTGGGCTATAAAGATGTAAATATATTCTCTGATTCTTGAAGCCTACAAGGCATACTAAGAAACTTTATTTTATTATACACACAAAAATAGATTTTTAGTTTTAATTAGTGATTTTGTGGCTTGCTAGCATCACTACGAAGCATATTTCAGTGATCTATGTCACCTCAAGGCAAGAGGCATTTTGAACAGCAGGGTCAATCCCAGAAGTCTAGTTAATCAATTGGAAACCAGCCACTCTTGTCTTCAGAATTGCTTTATAAGGATAATTAAGACAAATTTCTGGCTCCAAACCATTTATATGGGGTTTTTTAGAGGTTTTGTTTATGTACTTTTTTCTTTTGTTCACTACCTATTATTTCCTTGAAGGCAAAAATATTGACGAATACAAAATATAACCTATAAATATGTTTCATTATATTTGATAACACTGAAGTTCTAATAGTACAAAACAAAACCAACCAACCAAAACAAAACCCACCCAACAAACCAAATCGAAACAAACCAACTGGTAATCAGTTACAAGGTTCACTGTCATAAACCAGATTAAACATTTATTCTATCTACCTTCTTCAGTGTGTGTAGAGGTATAGAGGTATTGTGCTATTTCTCTTTTTCAGCTCAAGCTAATGCTGTAATGCAAACACACATAGTTCAAAGATAAGGCGTATATTCACAGGTTGTGGTAACTGCAAAATCAACTCTTCTCAGGCAACATAACCCTCTATAAGTGTCCTAGCCAGTTTCTGAAGTTTTTCAACTATTACTACTAGAAGCTTTTCAGAAATTTTTTTTCATTACTTTTTATGATCAATACCCATAAGAAAGACTCAGACAAACAGAAAGAACTGAACTTGATAAGACAAGTGGTTTTCCTTTGCAGACAGCAAGAAATGACAGACAACGTTCAAACTGCAAACAAAGCTTTAATTTTATTTTTTTACACTTACTCAGAAAGCTCCTAAATACTTTTCATACCTAATATTAATAGCAGAGAAAATGTTTTGAAATATAAAAACTTCAAGCACAAACCAAACTGATTTTACATCATTTTCCCATTATACAGTCCTTCCATAAAAGTATTAGATATAAGATTGAATGAATACTGAATCAGATCAGGATTCTAACATGGTGACTTAATAAAAAAAAAAATTGCAGAGCAATTTTTATTTTTTTTTAATTTGAAAATATTTGTGTGAAATTTATAGCTCTCTCTTAAATCAGAGGAGTTTCTACTGTCACTCGACGAGCTGATGTTTACATGAACTAAAGTTCTATTTTTTGAAGGAAAAGTTAAGGAGAATCCTTTGGCTAGAATAGAAGCTTAAGTTTCTCTGCTCTATCAGAAATGTGTAGGTACCAAAGTTCCATGGGTGACTTATTTTCTTTTCAGGAGCATTTAGTCGTCTTCTTTACAGCATACACAGAATAGATCTTCCCTCATAGGAATAATCAGTCCATCCTTTAAGCCTAATTGTGTTCCAAAAAGCTTCTCTACATAAAACCAGCAACAAATGCTATTCTTTTGCATAAAATTTCTGGGATATTGAGATGTTTGATGGAGAGGGAACATCATCTCCCTTTTGGTGACTGGAGTATTTAAGAGGAAGAAGAACTGACTACTTATTTGCTCCTCAAATATGGCTTATTCTAGTGAGTCTGATACCTGTACAGACATCAGACTGTTTAGGGAAATGCATTCTTTGGATCTCAGTTCAAAGTAACTAACATTTTGTACACACTACACAATGTATCCACTTACTGAACAGTATGGTTTGGGACTTTTTCCTTGAGTCTAGGTATTTAAAACCAAGAGATTCTAGTCTCCAACTTTAAACTGATCTCTTGGATTTCACACTGATAGTGGAGCACATACTGACATGCTAACCTAAATGTCAAGGTAAAAATTCAGACTACTGAAGTATACCAGAAATAATCAGCATACTTCAATCAGTAACATTATTACATTCAATAACTATCAACCTTACAACAATTATTTCACTCCAACAATTCTGTTTTAATATATATCATACATACACAGGATCATGAAGTATTCATTAAAAAGCATCAGCTTTGAGGGAAAAAAGAAGAAAAAATATAATTAATATGAAGAATTCAAGACAAATTTAAACTTACAGAAATGTGAAATCATCTCATTTGCTTATCCTGGTGGAGGCAAATATATCGCCATTTTCTTACAAAATCCAGATAAAACTTATTAAAAGACATATTGTAATGAAAATGAAAGGTCTAGTAGAGCAGGACTGATCTACCTTCTGCATCATTACAGAAGTCCTAACGTATTTGTATAGTTTATCTCAAAGGACAGCTTTCTGGCACATGCTGCACACAGTAAAATGAGGGGTCTCTCAGGTTGCTGTGCAAAATGGATTAACAAATGAAGAACTTCTGTTATAATATTCATAAACAAATGTTAAGTTGAGGAGAGAATAAGCTATGCGCCAGGATGAAATGGCATGCATTATTAAACAGGAGCATACAGAGGCAGAATACATTAACATACTGCCCAACTTTTATGAAACTTACTCTACTAACAGTTCTTTAGGGTTTCAGCAGGTGGTTTCATAGAAAGGGTGAATATTTAATACAAAAATACTTTAAGGAACATTAAGTAAGAGATATTTTCTAGCAAAAAGGGTTACAAACATGACTTGCATCATGCACCTAAGAGATTATAGCGTGTTTGTGTATATAGAATATCAAGATCTATCACAGGCTGGAGTATATGAATACATTTGATGTTCACACAAAAGAGCTGACAGTTTATGTTACATTTTATGGAAAGGACCAAAATGTTTCTCCTATATGGCTAACTAATTTCATTTCCTTTGGTGACCATCATCACACTATTCCGAGCTTACAATAATTAGGCAGGCACCACCTGTTGTGTGCAAAGCAGAGGCTTAAATCTATTCAGCAATTTTTTTCAACTCCACAGCAAACTCCTAGAGTAATTAATGTGTTGCATTTATGGATGCCATGCTGAAATGTCTGATCAATAATTAAAGCCATAATTTCAAAAGCCATAAAAAACACTCTTCAAACGCAGTTTCACTAAATTAAGGAATTTTCCAGCTGCTGAGTGACTGTGGGATATTACAAATAATTTACTTATAAAATCCACTGCTGCTTCTTGTAGCCAATGTAAATTTGTGGAGGAAGAAAGAATGTTGATTTTGTTTACTCACTCCATTATCTTCTCCTTTGCAAGTAGCATTTTTCCCCAGCAAATATCTCTTGATACTTCATTTAAAATCTAAAGAAACCACTTTGTTTTGAAATTATTCCATTACACATCCCGAAAAATTTAGGTCTTAATATTTTTATGTCTTGCCACAAATGGCAAAATTCTCAAGCCCTTTTGGAACTATTCTTGAGGGTCAGGCTTATTTACTGGTGAGCAGTTGCAAGTTACTGCAAAGAAAACATGGGAAGGAATGGGGTATTTTTACTACCCTTTTGTGCTGGTTTTGGCTCAAATAGAGTTAATTTAAACAAGTATCTGGGATGGGGCATAGCCAGGGCAGATGATCCAAACTGGCCAAAGGTGTATTCCATACTCTATGATGTGATACTCAGCATAGAAGGGCAGGGATGAGCAATGGTGCTCTGGGATGGTCTGAGTGTGCAGGCATTGTGTCGTTAGGTGAGATACTGCATTGTGTATCACCTGCTTCATATATTCCAAGTACTATTGCTCTTTTCCTCTCTCTGCTGTCCTAATAAACTGTCTTTACCCCAGACTTTTTCTTTTGACTCTCCTCCCCTTTCAGCTGGGGTTGGGTGGAGGCAGAAGTGAGAAAGCGGATTCATGGTGCTTGTTTGCCAGCTGGGTCTAAGCCACAACAACAACTCTCATTACATACTTTGCTCAAAGTTAGTCTAGCAGCTCCCAAACTGTGCAAAATATTGTTTTTTTCTTGAAGGTCAGAATGTTAAATATGTCATTAAATGCATCCATTCCTGCTTCATCTTCAAAAGACATAAACAGGCTTCTTTTTTATTAACTTGAGAAGGGCTTATGGGAAAATAAAAGCAGAAGTTTTATTAACTACAAAGAAGACAGTAGTCTTAGTTCTTCATGATTTACACCATGTAATTCCAAAGACTTCAGCAGAATAATCTCAGATTTTCACCACAGCAGAAGAAAAATTAAACATTTATGTGGCTAATTAGAACATGAGGTATAGGGAATAAGTCATTAGTAAGTGCTAGAGACAAGAAACAGCATCTCCTCTGGGAAGCCTCTTTAGATATATCATGTTCTTTACTGTGGACTATTATGACACAACCACTTTCAGGGTCAGGACTTCAAGATACATTAATTTGCTCAACATCTCAAGTATTAGGTCCTTATATATTAATTTGGTTGATGTAGGGGTTTACTCCATCTATATAGTATTTTAAAATATTACTAATAAAAAAACCCCCCAAAACCCAACAAAAAACCAACCAAAAAACCCCCAATAAACCCAAACACCTCTCACAGTTACCCTTGAAGAGGATATTATGTATTTCACTAATATCTCTGGAATTCTATTTTGAACTTCTTTAATCACATGCAATAATGTCTTTTCAAGCATAACTGCTAATTAACACCAACAAAACACCACAACCAAAAGTTTTACAGGGTAAATTCCTACTACTAGAGATTGCTAGAGATTGTGGAAAAAAAGAGGAAAAATATTGCTAAATGTATGTTAAGGTGTGTGGTGGATGGACCCAAGCTGGAAGCTAGGTGCCCACCAAAGCAATATCACTCCCCTCAGTTGGACAAGGAAAAGATAATAAAATAAAAGGCTTCTAGTTTGAGAAAAGAACAGGGATAAATCACTCACCAATTACTGTCATGGGCCGAAAGATGCTCAAAGAAAGAAAATTAATCTAATTTCTTACCAAGCAAAACAGAGTACAGTACTGAGAAATAAAAAATAATTTCAAAAAACCTTTCCCCACCCTTCCCTTCTTCCAGGGCTTAACTTTATTTCCAAATTCTCTACAGCCTTCCACCAAGTGTCACAGGGGAACGGGAAATGGGGGTTTGGATCAGTTCATCACAAGTTCTCTGCTGCAGGGTTAGGACTTCTCCCATTTACTCCTGCAGCAGCATAGCGTTCCTCTCACGGGATGTAGTCTTTTGTGAACTTCTCCAATGTGAGTCCTTCCCATGGGGTACAGTTGTTAACAAACTGCTCCATCATGGGGTCTTCCAAAGGCTGGAGGTGGGATCTCTACTCCCCATCATCTTCCACTGGCTGTAGGTGAATACTTTCTCTACCATCATCCTGCAGGGGGACGCCTGCTTCATCATGGTCTTCAAGGGCTGCAGGACAATCTCTCCTCTGGCACCTAGACAACCTCCACCCCTTCCTTCTTCACTGACATTGGTGTCTGCAGAGTGGTTTCCCACATTTCACTTCTTAAATGTTATCACAGACCCACTACAGCCACTGTTGATATTTTTAGCCTTGGCAAAAAGAACATCTGTCTTGGAGCTGGTTGGCATTTGCTCTTTCACACCGAGAGGAAGCTTCTAGCACCTTGTCACAAAAGCCACCCTTGTAGCCCTGCCCACTACCAAAACTGTAAACCCAAAACAAGGTGCATTCATTTATACCCCAATATGAAGTCTTCTATGTTTATTAGTTTTCTTTGAAACAATTAAAATATACGTCTTAAAGCTGCAATTTTTGCCAGCCACTGTCTAAGAAATTGTGTTATGTGAGAACCACAAGTATAAAATGTTAAACTTCTTTGTGATCATTTCAAGCATTTCTCTTCCTAAAGTACATGAAACAGGAAATCAGAAAGTAACAGCCATATTTCAAACACCCATCACTCACAAACTGTTATTCAACTAATGGCATAATAATTGCATTTTCAAGGTTTACTCCAATGTCTTTCATAACTATAAATGGAATCTGGACCAGATCAAGGGAAAAAATATGCTCTTGAGCGATAAGACCTAACTTGCTAGTACATTTCCACCAATCTTTACACAAGAAGGCTAAAATCTCTCCAAAGATAGTTTGCAGAAGAAAGTATTTAGACATGGTGATGTCTCACAACATATTTTATTTTTTTCATTTTGATGTAGACCCTTGTGTGTGTGTGCATATTGGATCTTAGCTATATGGAAACAATAAGTGTAGATGAAGCACGTAACACAGTTTACCTGCAGAGACAAAATATACCATGATGATGAATGGACTTCATCTGTAGTGACTATTACATATTGAATATGATTAATAAAATACATCAGTCAGAGTCTGAAATATCTGGTTCTGATACTTCTGCCAGTCAGTGATCTACAGAGCAATGTTAAACACAGTTTGAGTTGTTTCGGGCTCTAATTTCTTTATGCACGGCTAATACTGTCCTTGGGCATTGAGGAACATTGTCTATTTTTCTAGTCACATTTTAAAAAAGGAAATAACTTTTTAGATTAATGCAGTATTTCTCAGTTTAAAAGGGATTAACTTTTTATTCTTTCTCATGTAAATCACAGAGGGTGAAACAAAGAAAAACAATCCTTGGTTACCATTCATCAGAGATCACTAAGTGTACACAAAGCAAGAAAGTACACCTTCAAGGATTTATATTTTTTTTAGCTAGTGGAAGCATGTAGGTGTGTACACGAAAAGTAAACCCCTACAGGAGATATATATTTTAGAAAACCTACCAAACCAGTGCTATTTATAAAAAAGTGTAACTATTGATGACTCTGAGTAAGTGTTAAACGATTTGTTCCTGGGTCATGACCCTTGAATAGAAGTTGCTAAACAGCAGTAACTCTCTTTATATGACCAGGGAAACTGGCCTTCTACAAGTGCTTTTTTCTAAATGAATTTTTGTCTGTTTTGAAAACATATTTTTCATTGAACTTCTCTTATTACACTAAGGGAATTCAGTACTTTAATGTACACAAATGCCTCAGTTTAGCTTTTCAAAGACCCTGCTGCTTAAAAATTACTTCTACTGTTTAGGTTTCTGGGGTACAAAGACTTTTACAATATCTGTGCACTGTCTATTTATACATTTACATTTGATTGAATTTCTATGTTCTCTTTATTCCATACAATTTTTAAGCTTTTTGGGGGTTATTTCTCTGTGTTTGTAAAACATTGAGCATTCTTGCCTTGATATCCAGCTTCCAAAGGGCTGTAAGCAATAATAAGAGAAATTAATGTGGGTTTCTTGATATCTCTCACTCAATATTTTTTTTTTTAAATACAGATAGATCCACTCTCAATGTCTTCAGTTCTTACAAACAAGACAGCAAACGTCAACTGAAAACTACCGAACAGTGAAGCAGCAATTAGAATTGATTCAGATCTGTGAATTTCTTACATATTCTAGGATATAAGAGAATATATTTTTTAAAAAGAAGGAAAGAAAAGTAAAGTAATAAAAAAAAACCCCCATCAACTAATTAAAAAAACCTGATTTTGCAGTTCTGGTGTTCTTAAACTCTTTTAACTCCATTGTTTCATTCCCCATGTGATTTCAAATTAATTTTATATTCAAAAAAATTGCCAGAAGAGAAAAAAAGAACAGAAAATCCTGAAGAGAAATAGGACTCGAAGACTTCAGTGAACTCTCACTACCCTTAATTTTAGTCATTGGGAGAAAGAAATTAAGCTGTAAAAGAGCAAAAACAGAACTATACTATAACCCTGCAATACAAAGAATATGACTTCCTTGAAATCTATTAGAAATACAAGAGTCTGAACTAGGTTCAGTTTCAATATCTATTCCTTTGGCCTTTCCCTAGAAATAAATAAGGGTATCTAGTTGTTTTCACAGGTAATTGAATTTTATTTCACTATTCTGACCAGTAAGTTTATTGTGATCTGGTCAATTTATACAGAGACATTTATTTTTATCTAGGCTCCCTGCAACATTACATTAGCTGTGTTTATTTTCTTCTTTTCACATATTTTAGTTTCATAGTAGCCAAAAATCCAAGAGCACAGTTTCTTTTCATCATCTTACAAACAGTTTGCATTGTTTCTGCTGTTTTCCTCCTAGAAGTATTTCATTTGCAACCTTATTTCCATTCTTGTTGCTGAACGTCCTGAGCACCTGTTGCTGATTTATTACTTCGCAGAGGCCTTCTAGCAGCTGTTCTTCCTCTTTGCTTGTACCCTCTAAGAGATGCCAGTGCATTTGGACTATGCAGGCAGCCTGATGGATATGCAGATGGAACAGCACACCTTGAACTAAATGAGGGATTAGATAAACTTAAAAAATCCAGTACAACTGGGGGGGCAGGCTATTAATTTCTAGGTCTAATGCTGGAATTCTGCATTTTGTCCAAGACAAACATAAGATTTTACTATGTGGGTAAAAATGTGTCCATCTTATTAGTGACATTTCTTTGAGACAGTTAAAAGGTTATATTGATTTGGTAACTGGTGTACTTTGAGTTGGTTTTCTTCCAGTTCTGAAATACTTAACTATTTCATTCATGTTTTCCTGATGTGTTTGGAAGCTGTGTCTGTCATCCTTGTGTTACATGTTACACACAATACAGCTATGTGTGTATGCATATAATGTGTATATCTGGAACAATGCAGGTAGGTACAGTTGCAATAAATCATCTTCATTGTATTCTTTTCAGTCATTTCACATTTATAGGTATCTTTGGATCTTTTTAATGAGTTATACTACATATTCAAAGGAGTTTTATTTTGGTATTCACTGTGACTTTTGTCCCAGCACTTCACCAAAATCATAAAAATAGAAGTTCTTAGATTTCTGAGTCACTCATTTACATTAGAAATAAGAAAAAACAGATCATATCAACTAGCAAGTTAATGCTTGTCAGATAGTGTACAATAAAAGCATTTGATGAAGGGTTAGATGGACTAAAAATATCCAGTGGCAACAGAATGCATTTGTAATAGTACTATCAATTCACATGTGTTATGACACTCATGGTAAAGAAATTACTCTGCTTAAGTCATTATGTGACAGTAAAAACTAGTTTAAATATGGTTTTGAGGTTTTGATAAAATGTTGGGTTTTCTTAGACTATATACTTTTACAGTAGGTTAGTTATTATTTTCTCTTTCAAGATTACTGAGGGCTGTGTTTGCAAAGGTAGGTAAAGAATGACCCTCTAGGAAAGAAACAGAACTGTTGAATTTCTACTTTTCCTGAATTGTTTGCCTTTCACCAAGTTCCTTCTCAATTAGATCAATTCATATATTCCACAAAGCTCAGTTTGAAAAGATTTGGAAAAGAATTCAAGATAACATAGAGAATTGACTGTTCTGTATATGGAAAATGGCTTGAAAAATTGTAAGAAATTTTTAAAATTCTTTACAACTAAAACACACTACCAATGTTTAATCTGCAATCAAACAGAAGTGCCTGATATTGACTCCACTAATATTTTAAGGTTCATTTCATCCCCCAAAAATGGAGTTGCAAGGCTAGCTACCCACAATTTCAATAAGACTTTTATTTTAATAAACTACTATCAGTCCACACAGCTTTTATCTAAACAGCATAAAAAAATAATAAGCCACAGACAGTTCTACATAACATTGTTTCCTCTGTCTAGAAGAAACATTGCTTTTTATGCAGTGCAAACGTGTACACAAGAAATATATAAAGAGATTTGGCAGTAACTCTGCCTTAGGAAGAAGCACTCTTTTATATAAAAGATCTAATGATATAAAAATCTCTAATGATATAAAAGGTACGCAAATCTTCTAAAACCAGTGGGTTAAAAAAATAAATTAGAAGAGATTTACTCTGTATGGGTGACACATAAATAAACACGTGCTGTCATCTTTGCTGTTATTAGATAAAGTTAAAAGGAAAAAAAAAAAGAGCAAGATGTTTGGTAAAATCTCTTATGTTGCTGTGTGTTCTTGTCTGGATTAATCTTAAAAGCTTCCTCCTTGGCAGAGGTCAAGGAGTGAACAAAACCCCAGAAGTCTTATCTAAATTGAGTATTAGCTTCATTTTCATGAAGTCACTTTGTTACTTTCTGTTAGCTCAGCATGAAGAATAGTGTTAATCTTAGTAGTCCCATTATCAGATAGCAGCAAGACAGTGTCATCAGCATACAAGTAAATAAAAGATTTATCAAAGTTGAAAGAGAGGAATTATAGGCAGATCCAAAGAATGGAATAAACACTTGAGCAACTCCAGTACTGACTGGGGCACAAGAGGAAAAATAAAATAAAATCTGTAGCTTTTTTTAGCTTAGTTAAACTCCAAACATGACAATGCCAAGTTATTAATGTCAAACAGAGAGCTGCCTTTGCAGATATTATAATGAACTTGTGTATGTGTAAAAGGTTCTCTGAATAGAATGTCAGTCTTCTATTTCAACACCTTATCTGAGGAGGAAAGAATTTCATTGGGTAAAATGATAGAATTAGAAGGTCAACTCTATATGGGCTATTAAATAAAATTGTTATAGAGAATGGATAAAAAAGCATGTGGGACTCTTGCTTCAAATAGAAAGGTAAATGACATGAAGAAATAGATAATTCCAAGAAAATTAAAAAGCTATTTTCTTTTTTTTATCATGTGACTTCTACAGACCTTGTTTCACATTAAAACTTTAACTACTGACACTCACTAGCAAATGCAAAGTAAAATTTACCTTTCTAAACTGCATCAACTTCTCTAGATAGATATGGAAAAATTACCACAGGGATAAAATATTGTATGCTCTAATAAAAGATATTCTTCTTCTTGTTGTTGTTGTTGTTGTTGTTGTTATTATTATTATTATTCAAAACTTAACAAATTTTTCCTTTGTTTGAAGCTGAAGGTACAGAATAAACATTGTTATGCTTATTTATAGAGGCTTATCTGAGAAATAAGCTTTAAAGAAATCAAATTTTAAAAATCAAGATACAGTGCAGAAACCATTTAAGCATATTGTAGCACCTTTTAGAAAGTTTGAAATTTCTGGAAGAAGAAACTTTAAATAAATAGAAATCTTGATAAAGTTGCATATTCCTAACTTCCAATCCAAATGTGGCAGTTTCAAGTACCATTCATTTCAAGAAGCAACAAAGCCCATATCTTGTTGCAAGCTAACACTGACACTGATTTAACAGTACCTTAAGCCCCGGAAAAATATTAGAGATAATTATATCTAGGTAAGACGTAAACATCTAGTTTCAAAGTTATGCTAAGAACATAGATTTTAAAAGTTTTCAAGCACAATTTTTATGTTTTTATTTTGGGGTTGGGGAGGTGGTGTCACAATAATACTTTATGTTAAAATGTTGAGACATTTTGTTTCCAAAATTCATACAAGACTGTATAGTGGAACTCAGTGCAAAAGCAGGTGAATTTAATGGCATTTCAGGATGCCATTTCAGTGGTATACATCTTGGTATTAACTCAAATTAATTCAAAGAAACAAAAGCTCATATCTTCAAATCCTGTGTATCTAAGATATCCTAGGATGCACAAAAGAGTACTGTATGCACACATTTACATAAAGTAAAAGCCCTTTATTAATTTATCCTAAAGAATCTCTTATATGTATAAGTAATTACCGAATAGCTTTGCTAATATTTCGTGTTCTATTGGGAAAGTACAATACTAATCAGTATCAGAATCTCAGCCCTGTGATGTTATGTTGGCTATTTTCCACATACAGAACATTCCAAGTAACCAGTATCCAAATTACAATTTAACTAATGCAAGCTTATTGTTTTGAATAAATGATAGATGAAGCATTGATTCACGCAACAAACTGAAAACAAATATGAGCAAATTTAAAGTGGTATTTAAAAAGACTAAAATTTAAATGATAGAAACATATTTTAATAGATGAAATTATTTCTAGAAAATAATTCATACTGATGTTCAAACGTAGAAGTCCACATCCAGGTGGATAGATGATGGTAGGGCAGTGGATGTGGTCTACCTCAACCTCAGTAAAGCATTTGACACCGTCTCCCACAGCACCCTTGTGGCTAAACTGAGGAAGTGTGGTCTGGACAGTAGAGCAGTGAGGTGGATTGAGAACTGGTTGAAGGGAAGAAGCCAGTGAGATTTCATCAATGGGACAGAGTCTAGCTGGAGACCTGTTTCTAGTGGAGTCTTTCAGGGGTCAGGACTGCGATCTGTACTATTCAATGTATTTATTGATGACCTGGATGAGAGAACAGAGTGTATAGTCAGCAAGTTTGCTGATGACACAAAACTGGCAGGAGTGGCTAACATACCAGAAGGTTGTACTGCCATTCATCAAGACTTAGACAGGCTGGAGAGCTGGGTGGGAAGAAGTTCAATGAGATTTAACAAGGTCTTGCATCTGGGGAAGAATAAACCCATGTACCAGTAGAGGCTGGGGACTGTCCTGTTGGAAAGCAGCATCGGTGAGAGGGACTCGGTGACCCTGGTGGACAGCAGGATAACCATGGGCCAGCAATGTGCCCTCATAGTTAAGAAGGCAAATGGCATCCTGGGGTGTATTAGAAGGGGTGTGGTTAGTAGGTCCAGAGAGGTCCTTCTCCCCCTCTGCTCTGCCTCATGAGATCTCACCTGGAATACTGGGTCCAGTTCTGGGCCACTCAGTTCAAGGACACAGAACTCCTCGGAAGAGTCCAGCACAGGGCCACCAAGATGATTAAGGGAGTGGAACAGCTTCCTTATGAGGAAAGGATGAGGGAGCTGGGCCTCTTTAGCTTGGAGAAGAGAAGACTGAGGGGTGACCTCTTTAATGTTTATAAATATGTAAAGGGTGAGAGTCAGGAGGATGGAGCCAGGCTCTTCTCAGGGATGGCCAGCGACAGGACAAGGGGCAACGGGCACAAGCTGGAGCATAGGGAGTTCCATGTGAATATAAGGAGGAACTTTTTCATTATGAGGGTGACAGAGCACTGGAACAGACTGCCCAGAGCAGTTGTGGAGTCTCCTTCTCTGGAGACAATCAAAACCCACCTGTAGGAAGCCATGTTGCTATGTGATTTAGTCTAGGTGATCCTGCTCTATCAAGGGAGGTTGGACTAGATGATCTTTCAAGGTCCCTTCCAACTCCTAATGTTCTGTGATTCTGTGTGATTCTGGGTTTCTGTGATTTCTTTGAGCCCTTATTTGATTTTTGTAAATGCAAGTAATCAACAACTAGTCTAAGGAAACTAACAGGTAATTTGAAGTATTTACTTGTCCTCTTTTTGGACTATGTACCACATATTTTTATCAAAGACTGGCATCACTAGTTTATATTTTATTGGAATATAAGCTGTAGAATCTCTGTGTCTACATGCTGTCTAAAAAATCTGACTGCTGATTCAAGCCAAAAGAAACCACTGTTAGAAAATGAAATTTGTTATGCTGCTTTAAATTTCCTCAGTTTTTCTGTTAGTACCCAGCTAAACTGGGAGCAGAAACAGATGTTATTCAAATTGCTTTTACAGAGATAATTCAAAAGTTTACCTGGGGAGTAAATTAAAATTACTGTAGGATCTGGCATTATATTTTTATGGAAAAGAAAAGCTGGTCAATGAGCCTTGAGCAATGAGTGTTGCATGCCTCTAAGACATATCAACCTCCAACCCTGAGGGCTCAGGAAAGGACTGGATCTAACATCGAAAATTACATTTACATACTGCTCTATAAATACAATAGCTTACAGTTTGTAAAAAAAAAAAATCCAGATAAAGCAAATTTCTTTCAAAGTAACTGATCATACATATGTAGTCTCCAAAAGCATAGACCCTAAGGACCCTTATGTAGTCTTGCAGCATGAGTAATGAACTGAATTTACAATTACCTCCTGCCTAGTACCAATACTGGTCCTTTCTTCCTGTTTATGCATGGCGCCTAACTAAAAAGCATATGGACATTTACTGTAGGCAGTCATATCATGTTGCTGTAAAGGAGAAAGTTCAATTTTAAACTTATTTTCCAGTACAAATCCTTCCCAAGGGATGCAACTTGAGGAATACTATGAAAGTGGTTAAGTCAATACCATCTTGATTCCACCATTCTTGCCATCTGTTTATCATAGACCTTTCAGCAGCTGTTTTGCACTCTGCTATTGACTAAAGGATATTAATATTGCTTGACAACTGCCTGGTGTATGAAATAAATGGTTATCTCATTTTTTGCCTAACAGATGTTGATTCATCCATGATAACATGTTTATGGAACATCCATCAAGTATTTAAGAGGTGGACAGCTTCCACTGTACTTTTGGTGGGAGAATATTGGATGATGAAGAAACACAGCCAGTAGAAGTTAGAGACACAGCTAAACAAACAGCAGTTAGTAACCTACAAATCAACAACTTGATTAAGAATCTAGTTCTCAGGTTACTTTATATCATTATTGGTGGATATTTTTGCTCTTTTAAAAAAATCCTACTATCTGTGCTGCAGGAAAAGATAATGTATAAGCAATATACAAATCAAAGAAAAGAAGGTTTTAAAGGAAAGAGCTTCTGCAGTTAAATTGATAGACAATGTGTATGTTCATGCAACAAAACAGTGTTTAGAGAAAAAAATCTGAGCACTAAAATAGCTTAAACATTTGGTTGTAGCTCACAAAGACTAATTTTCCACCATACATTTTCCCAACACTTATGAAATACCTATAATTTTAAAAATTTGAACATGGAGAAAAAGCCTGTTTTCTTACCCTTTGTCTCACCATTGAGCACAGTGAAATTTCTGCTCTACATTTTTCATTTTTGGAGTTTAGGTTTAGTTGGGGGTGAGGGCAGCTTCTTGAAATATATTTTTCCTTTCTGTAGATTTATTTTCCTTTGATTATTTTTGAAATATTTCTTTATCTACATTTTATGTCTCAGAAGTTGCAAATCAAGAAAAGAAAAAGAATTAAAAGTAGACCTTAATACAAATCATTGCACTGTAATTACTTAATGTGAGGAATAAAAAAAGAAAAATGCATACATTTCATATTTAGTTTTAAATGTTTAATTTTAAAATATTCGTGCATTAGCTTAGAATAAAACTATAGTATAACTGACTCTTGAAAAGAATTCTTTTGTTTGCTTTTAAACCAAAACTTTATGATGCTTTTAGAATGAGGAATCATGGTGGTTTGACCTTGGCTGGCCACCAGGTGTCCACCAAGCCACCCTATCACTTCCCTTCTCAGTAGGACCGGGAGATGATAAAAAGATGAAAAAGAACTCATGGGTCAAGACAATCAAAGAGATCACAGGTGGTAGAGCAATAATCACAGAATCACAGGACATTAGGAGTTGGAAGGGACCTCAAAGATCATCTAGTCCAACCCTCCTGTCAGAGCAGGATCACCTGGACTAAATCACACAGGCAAAGGATAAAGGCAACTTAGTAAAGAAATAAAATAAAGAAATAAAATACAGACATAAAAATAAATAAAACCATACAAACAAATCACTAAAGAGCAACAAAGGCTGGACATGGAAGAAAAGGGAAAAGAAAGAAAATTACTCTGCTTCCATCAGCTGGCTATGTCTTCCACTTCCCAGGAAGCAGGGTTGCAGTACAAGTAGCAGCTGCTCCAGGAGACAAGCATCATAATTAAAAATGCCCACCCCATCCCCCTTTTTTTAGTTCTTATTGCTGAGAACATGATATACGGTATGGAATATCTCTTTGCTCAGCTTGGGTCAGCTTTCCTGGCTGTGTCCCCTCCCAAGATCTTGCCCAGCCTCAGTCTACTGGGGAGAGAAACGTTGAAGAGGCAGTGCTGACGCTGTGCCAGCACTGCGTTGTAATAACCAAAATATTGGTGTGTTATTAAAACCTTGGTAGCCCCAAATAAAAAGTATAGCAATATGAAGGCTGCTATGGGGAAAATTAACTCCATCCCAGCAAGTCACAAGACAGTGAAGTGTAAATTTGATTGGCTGCAAAGAATTCTCTTTGTCCTCCTTGTCCTTTCATCTGTCTTTGACTCTCAGTGTCTTTGTACCTGCAATCAGAACTTCACTCTGAATTATGGGGAAGGTTCAATGGATTTATATGAAATAAATATGTCAAATATTAGATTCCTCATCTCAAGTTCAATAATGTTTCACAGCAGTCATAAATCTTTTATACTAAATTATGTCTCAGCCCCTGTATGTTTCTAATTTTCTTTGCTCGCCATGCTTTTTAAAAATGTTTAAAAATGGTAAAATACAAAGAAGACATAGTAGTGTCTGAACATTCAGCAATATAAAGTATAAATTATCTCTTCTTCAAAGTTTTACTAAAAAAAAAAGAAAAAATCCGTGAAAAATAACATAAATATCTTTGAGGATCTGAATACTTACTAGGAATTCTTAAGACTAACTACATGGTCTCAAATTACAGACTACATGTTTAAAAAATAATCCACATAAACTGAACTAACCTATATTAAATTAAAATGCTTCAAAGCTATAAGACTATTGTCCCAAATATAAGCAGCATTTCTTACCATCAAAGATTCTGAGATTCATGTTAAGGTTTTTAGATACTCAAATGCAAATGTTTCTATTCAACTAAGTGAAATATATTATTTTAATAGTAAAAATGAAATCTATTTCCAAGTTTGATAAGGAAAAAGTCAAATAAAGTAAAATAGTTACTACCATGAAGTTTCAAAGCAACTTAGTAGAAAGTCACACAAACAACAAAAGGTGTATTTATCAGACTTTTTATGATTTCAAACATTTTTGAGATGTTCTCTGAGCCATTGTCAACATAACATCAGCATTCAGTATGTAGGAATGCAAGGACGAAGGCTAAGGCCCATTTGGTATATAATCTGACAAGGGATGTTAAGGGCAGCAAGAAGGGCTTTTTCAAGTGTATCCGCAGCAAAAGGAAAACTAGTCAAAATGTGGGCCAACTGCTGAAAGTGGTAGGTACCCTGGTGGCAGAGGATGAAGAGAAGGCAAAGTTATGGAAGTCTTTTTTGTTTCTTTTCTGCTAAGGCCAGCAGTCTGGAATCCCAGACTCTGGAGCTAGGAGAGAACATCTGGAGAAAGGAAGACTTCCCCCTGATTGAAAAGCATAGTGTTTAAGAACATCTAGTCAAACTCGACATCCACAAATCCATGGGCCTTGATGAGATGCACCCATGAGTGTTGAGGGAGATGGCAGATGTTTTGCTAAGCCACTCTCCATCATTGAAAGGTCATGGAGAATAGAACAAGCATCTTAGGACTGGATGAACATCAACGTTACTCCAGTCTTCCAAAAGGGCAAGAATGAAGAACAAGGAAACTATGGGAAACTACACCTCCATCCCTGGAAAAGTGATGAAACAGCCTACTGGGGGGGTCATCAAAAAGCATATGGAGGAAAAAAGGCTTATCAGGTATGATCAACATGGTTTTAACAGGGGGAAACCATGCTTGACCAATCTAATGGCTTATGGTGGCATGACTAGTTTGGTAGATAAAGGGAGAGAAGTAAATGTTCTCTACCTTGAAGTCAGTAATGCTTTTGCACCATTTCCTGTAACATTCACATTGATCAATTTAGGAAGCATGGGTTAGAGGAGTGGACAGTGAGTTGGATTGAGAACTAGCTGAATGGCAGAGCTCACGTTGTGATAAGTGGCACTGGGTCCAGTTGGAGTTAGTGGGCTAGTGGGCTACTCTTTAGATAGTGATGTGGGCCAGTGCTGTGCCCAGTCTTACTCAAAGTATTCATCAATGACATGGCAAGAGGACAGAGTGTACCCTGAACAGGTTTTCTGATAATAAAAAAAACAGGACAAGTGACCGACATTCTGGAAGTTTCTGTTGCCTGACTGACCTGAACAGTCTAGAAGAGAGGAACAGAATGAAATTTAATAAGGGCAACTGTAGGGTTCTGTGCCTAAGAAGGAATAACCCCAAGCACCAGTACAGCTTAGGGGCTAACCAGTCTGGAAGCAGCTCTAGGGAGAAAGACCTGGAAGTACTGGTGGACAACAAGCTCTAGATGAGCCAAGAGTGTGCCTTTGTGGTAAAGGCCAACAGTATTCTGGGGTGCATTAAGAGTGAGGCCAACAGGTTGAAAAAAGTTATTGTCCCCTTCTACTCTGTCCTGGCGGGCCACATATGGATAACTTGGCTCTCAGTTCAAGAAAGAAAAAGTACTGGAGAGAGTTCAGTGGAGTTCTACAAAGATAATGAGGGCACTGAAACATCTGAGTATGCAAACAGAAAAAAGGAGATTTAATTATTTGGAAGTGTGCTTTTTCATTAAATATTCTTATAGTATTACAGCTCTTCGGAAATCCCCATTTGATGGAACACTAAAAACCATGTCCTCTCACCTTAGTTATATTAAAATTCCCACCATTCACGCCACAGAAAGCATGACACTATAATTTATTTTTTTCTAAATACGTTTATCTGTAATTTTCTCTCACTATTGTACTTAGAGCCTCAGCTGAATTCAGTTGTATAGTATTATAATTATTTTTAAACTTATATTTGTCTTTATGAAGCTGTGTGATTCTATCCACATAGTTTGTACTTCTAACAAAGACTCATGTTTTTTAAGTAATTATTTCTTTTGGTTTTATTTATTATATCAAGAAACACAGAGATGTAACATAGTTATGATACTATTCGGGACAACACCTCTGTGGAACCTTTGAACTGTAATCAAAGTAATGCTTTGTAGGGATTCAAGTAAGAAGACTAAGAAGAGCATCTCTTTTTTTTTTTTTTATTTCCTCCTGAATGAATCATTCAAGGTGTGCTTTTAAAACAATTGTCTTAATTCATTATCCTGTTACATTAATAGAAGTCTTACGTTAACTCCACTGACTTCAAAATGCTGGAATAAAGTCCTGATTAATGAGCTCCAATCTGTTGTATTTCAGAATGTATTTACTCGCAAGGTTTTTAATCATGGGTATACTTTGTTGAGTCTGTAAACCATTATTCCTTTCTGTAAGCTTTTCTGTGTTTCACAGTAAAGCACTCTCCTCTTGAAGTATCTCAAGTGGCCTGCCAAACTTGCATTGATATACAGAAAAGGACACAAAACAATAAAGTCTATAAAATCTGAATTATACTGAGAAGTCTGTCATTTCTATACATACTTCAGATACTATTAGTGTTTCCTAAACTGTCATGTAAATTTTAGACAAAATAAAACTGGACACCCTAGAAGTATATAAGATAAAAACTGAAAGTGAGTTAGCTAATTTTCAGACTATGTCATTATGTCAAACTTGAGGAAATTTTTTGAGACATTCTAGAAGGGCCAAATGAACACAAGATATAAAGCTAGGGAACATCTGTGTCCAGAAGACAATATACTTCATATTTCCACTTTCTGCTTCTTAAATACATTCAATACACCTTCAGCAAATGGAATTTTGTGGTTAAAAAAAAAAGGGGCAGCGGGGGGAGAATAGAGCAAATAAAGGAAGTAATGAAATTGCATTCTAAAAAACCTGTCATTTCCATCAATTTCTTTGAGGTAAAACATTGTTATAGTTAATATTCACAGCTATTATCTTGAATTTATACTTCCTCAGGTTAGGAACGGTAGCAGTGGGTGTGAAAATCATTGTGCATCCTCAGAGTCTTCATCCAGGTATATGTACATATGGAAGACCGCAAGGAACAGTTTTTTTCAGTAAAATTCATCACAGTGCACCCACAGATGGGTGTTAGACTTTTTCATTACAATAGTCTTGAGTGAAGATTTCAATACTGAGAAGCAGTAATAGCACAAACATAAGCTGAGCTGGCAAGCACCTTGCATTCAAATGGCTAAATGCGTGTATTCATTTTAGCTTATGGGATTGATTACATAAAAAAATTATATGCTTGGTCCTTAATCACATTCCTAAAGGATTATTCATCTATGTGGTCAGAAGAAAAGGAAAAAAAAATCAGATAGAATATGATTTTTTTTTTTAAATTTGCTAAATGCTCTTTCTGATTTTTTTTATAACTTCCAAGAGTATGGAAGTCAGGATGCTGACAAAAAGGCCTTAAAATTTTACAATTTTTGTCAGAATCTGAGATATCTAGTTTATCTGTGATTCTATGAGGGAAATTTTATTTCTAATAATTCCTAAATGTTTACCATGATAATGAGTAAAGATACCATGGTAGTCTGGGGTTGTATAGCTCATAATATATGGTGTAATTTACCACCATCCTCTGCTCTGTTTTTCACTCATTAATGTGAAATGAAATGTTTTCTCAATCTCTGTCTCTTAATTTGATCAATAGCACTCAAATTCACTGTATTTATATATTATTTCTTTCTTTGGAGATGCTTAGTTGGCAGACCATATGTCCTTGACTATGTAGTTTAAGCTAGATTTTCCCCATGTCTGAATGCCTAAAGAGCTAGTTGGTTCCTTGGGTCAAAATAGTGAAAGTTTATAACCAGGGTGAAAGACCAGATCTTTAGGTCTCGGTTGTGAATTTTGCATACCATATCTTGCCGTTGCTTCCTTATCTTGACCCTAATTTAGTACAGATATTCCATGTGCTCCTCTCCTCTTAATAGAACTTAGATGCTACCTTTGCATTTAAATAATTATTCCACTTCTAGTTTCATCAGCCTTCCATTCCTTGGCCTGCCTTGGTTTTGACTTCCATTTTATGTGATTGAGTGGAATAAAGCCATCTTAATTACATGCTGTCCACAAGCAAATATTCCAGAGCAGCAAATGAACTGGTTACCAACAATTTTAGCCTACTAATTGTTTTACTAATATTTTCAAAGGGAATCTAAGCATTTTGATTTCTAATGTATTCAGACTTTAAAATTATTTGTGCTCTTGCCCTTCAAATTTCTGCCTCTGATCTTGCTTCCTCAAAAACCTACCAACAGCTACCAAGGAATTGCACAGACATCATCCAATTGTTAACTCTTGGAAATTAGCAATTATCACATTTTAAATACTGTGACACTAAACTCTCCACATTACTGCTGGGATTACTACAGTCATGTTTCATTCATTTAATAATACTAACAAATTCTGAAGTACAACTGCAGTCTCAAAAGCACAAAATTGCCATTGTGTTTTCTAATTTATTTGAAGTAGGTAATTGGAGATTTGTGAAAAGGAAAACAAATTTCACAATATAACACCTAAAAATGAGATATATAAAACCAGCCACATTCACCAGCTTCCTGTGTTGATTAAGTTCATAAAAGAGAACATTTGACACCTCTTTTCAAATTTTTCAAAAGGATTCTCAGAGTGATAAATAGTACTTATAACTAGTGAGTATGGTCACAGAATCAGAATCACAGAACCACAAGGTTGGAAAAGACTTTCAAGATCATCAAGTCCAACCATTCTCATCCTAAACTAAACCATATCCTTAAGTACATGATCTACCCTTTTTTAAACACATCCAGGGAAGGTGACTCAACCACCATCCTGGACAGCCTGTTCCAGGTCAACTGACAACTCTTTCAGTGAAATTTCTTTTCCTAACATCTAATCTGAACCTGCTCTCGAGCAGCTTTGTGCCATTTCCCCTTGTCCTATTTGAGTTCAGTATCAATGGGATACTTCTGTTGTGTTTTGTCCCTAAGAAACTATGTTAGTAGCATACAGAACTCTTGATTAAATATACCTGTCAGTTTCTCAATCTTGGGTTCTCTGAATTGTTCTCTCCTTTCATGTAAAATTACCACTGGTTCTTTGACTTACCAAAGACAAGTGTCTGTGGAGGAACTATTGCAGAAAACTTATTAGATGAGGACATAACTTTGCGATGACAGGTATGTATAGATCTCAGATCAGTTTTCTACAAAATTCTTTAGGGCTCAAATAGCACAGAGAGAAATTACACATGTCCAGGCAAATTCAGGAATATCAAAACTCTTCTTGGTATATGTCATGTTGTAGCCCCAGCTGGTAGCTAAAACAACCCACAATAACTCACTCACTCACCACCTCCCAGTGGGATGAGAGAGAGAATTGAAAATGGGGCGTGGGGGGTGGAAAGGCAAAAAAAACCCCTTGTGGGTTTAGATAAAGGCAGTTTATTAGGACAGAAAAAGAAGACAATAATATTATAATAGTAAAAACAACAACAGAGTATACAAAGCAAGTGATGAACAGCACAACTTCTCACCACCCAAAGTTAATGCTCAGCTCATTCCTGAGTTACGCTGCCTCCTGACTCTCCCCTCTGTTACATATGAGCATGACATCATATGGGATTGAATATCCCTTTGATCAATTTGGATCAGCTGTCCTGGCTGTGTTCCCCTCCCAGCCTTCTGGGTGCTCCCCACCTTCTCATTGGCAGGGTAGTATGAACAACTGAAAAGTCTTTGACTGCTGGGCAACAAGTAAAACATCTGTGTGTTATCAGCACTGCTCTCATCCTACCCCCCAAACACAGCACTACACCAGCTGCTAGGAGGAAAATTAACTCTATCCAAGTCCAAACCAGGACAGTATATTAACTGAATTGCCATTTCAGTAAAAATATACTACTGAGCAAACATTTGGGAGAATGCTACACTTCAGGTCTAGTAGATGTGGATACAGATTCATTTTCAGGGACATAGTGAAGCAAGGAAGCAAGTAGTTTTTTTATCACTAGAATCTTCCTTCAATATAGTGGCTTTATTTGCTGAATCTCTGTATTGCAGGATCCATTCTGAACCTTTTTCAGTGGTAAAACACTCTTAAGTATTCTGAGTTCCAATAATGTTGAAGTGCAAATTGTTCTCATTGAGGAACTGAGCCTTCGAAGTATTTGGGTCTGTATATCTGAGAACAAAACCAGCATTTTTCTCCATTCAGTTAAAGCCTAAAATTGCTACTCTTCAAGTCAAACGAGAGGGCACCCTTCACTTGCCAGATAAATCTTCTCTGGTAGCAGTCATTTTCTATAGTGGAATATATAGGAACCAGAATCATAAAGACACTACTTAGCACTAGAATTTAAACAAAACTGGAAATAATGATCACTAGAAATGAAATATAAAAAAACTAGTAGTTTTACAAAGTCATGACTGAATGGTTTTGTAAGGGCCACTTGAATTTTATTAACATCAGCCAGGCAGTTTCTCAATTTAGCTAATGTTTTTTAAATAAATATTTTATATCAGTCAGGTGTGTATACTAAACCTATCATATCTAGTATCTTCCTCAATGTCATTCTCTACATCTTTAATACTCCATTACCCATGATGCATAGAAAACATTTGACACTGATTTTTTTTTATACTTTATAGCTTCTTGAAATCATGTTTTAAGTGTCTAAACCCGGATAGTCATAACTTGAAAGCATAAAATATAACAACTTAGAATAAAGACTTAAAGAACCCCTTCCACCCTCACAGATTCTGACTAACCTGACATTTTTCCTGTTCTCCTAATAATCCAGCCTAATTCCAGGTATCATCAGAACTTTACAGATTATTTCACCTATGGTTATCATTCTAACTTAACTTCTACTTTTTTTCTAGAGAAAGTTTTAAACCTCATCCAGTATATTACACAGATTTTATGCTCTCTCAGTTCATTTGTGTATTACTTAGTTTAAAATATATTCTTAAAAAAGAACTCAAAGTAGTATTTTCCATTGTCACACCATGATTATTATGTCACCTCAGTAACATTCTTCAATATAGAAAAAAAAAATATCTATACACAGAACCATTTGAAATATCATGCTTTCTTTCTAAAACAGCTAAGGAGACATTACATTCACCTGCAAAACCCAGGTAATAAAAATATTGAACAAAACATACTAATGTTATCCAATTAATGTTGTTGCATTACTTTGCGCTTTATTGAGCTGGTTGTTAACCTTGGAATCTCTGGAACCTAAACTTACTGAATGTTCAGAGAACCAATGAGATAAGACCACAGAAAACAATTGAAAGACACTAGTTCTTTTTGAAAATCAGGATTTATGTATTCAGAAATATAAAAAGAATGTGGAATGTTTTACTGTACAGTAAGATTCCTCAACATCTTGGATGAAGCAAAAAATGTCTTCTTAATTTACATTATTTCAAGTTGAAAGTTCAACTAGCAAATTTTACCTTAAAGGCCCAAAACAAATATATTTTCCATGTGTATTAAACAAATAAAACCATACCTATCTAAAGTTCATTAATAGATGTTAACAGTGAAAGAAGTTTTGAGGGTCTGAGTTTTGTGCAATTAAAAAGATTTTGACTGTTTACTTGTGAAATATTTCTCTCTGGTAAATATAAAAGGCATTTTCCAGAAGTATGTATTTCAGCAGATGTGCAGAAGCAGTTTTGTAAGGTCTATTTTAATGCTGCATAGACATTACTATAAAAATAATAGTTAAAGCTGAAGTAGCAATAATTTCTTGGCTCAAATGCCTGGAAATTGCAATATCACTTTAGAAGGAAGTCTCAAGAGCTTCTCAAAGAAAGGCTCAAGGGTATATTTATCTTCCTTATGTCAAACCAGCAGCAATTTGTATGTGTAGGTACAATCAAGCTGATATTTATATTATATCTGTTTAATTATTTATTTATTCAAAATTATCTGGACTCTGAATTAGATAAAGGATCATATGATGCATTACAATTCCAGAGCACCCAGGTATTCACAACACGATTTATACATTTAAGCTAATTACTATTTCCACAAAAATTGGCCACTGAATAGTCAGTGGTACAGTAAAGAAAATACTAAACCCCACTGCAGAAGTTCAGGGTAGAAAAGGGACAAATTCAATAGACTGGCATTAAAAAAGCCTGTCCTTGCTGTAGATGTCTTTTCCTCATTTGTCTTGATCCAGTCTATCGGGAAGTCTCTTGAAAATTTCCTAGGACAACATCTTCCTGTAATAACATACATATTTTGCTACATAGAGTACAATAAATAATGTTTGCTTCTATTATGTGAATATATGACCCCTTTTTTGCAATAAAAAAAATGAATAGCATTACTGACCAAAGTTTGTTTCTCTTTATACAGAAACCTTATTCTTTCATGTCATCCTGCAATACAGGTTTTTATCAGATCTTCATAAGTGCAATGCATTGGAATAAGGCATCCATTGTATTTGTCGAATTTCAATCACGTTTTTTTATAACTTGTCTTTCATTTACCTGCAATAAGGTATTGATTTGCTTTGACAGCACCCACCATGATGCAGATTAAAAAATATTTCAGCAATTAGTCCTAAACTTTTGTATACCTTATGAATTGCCAATTTGTTGAGTATAACTATTGTTATGCTGCTGCCAAAGTTGTGATTGCAGCACAGGTAGATATACCCAATAGAGCTGACTACTCACATAAATGGAACTGCAGTTGCAAGGACATATGCTATCAAATACATAATCAATAATTTCATTCCTAAAATTTAACAAACTAGTGAGGTTAAAACTAGCTCAATTATGAATACATATTCTGCAATCACACCTCTAGATTTCATGGCAGATACAGTCTGAGGAACTGCAATTGACGAGAACGAAATCCAGTACAGGAAAGAAACAAGCACAAATAATCAGAGTAATTAAAGGAGGGAAACTCTGCATTGAGAAATTAAGATTTTTCCCAGTTGGTCCCTAGGTCACTGAGGAAAAATAAGGGTAATTGATTAAAATCAACCAATACCGCTAAAAGATTATCAATGAATGGATAATGGTGCAAGAAGTAGCAAACTTGAGGATCTTCATCCAGCCTAATTTATTCTACTAAGTTTCATTTCACACTTTTTTCCTTAAAAGTAGTTTGTGTGTTCATATCAGGCTTGTCTTGCTGGTTAACATGGAACCAACTATTAACTCCCCCTGCTGTACAGGTCATTATACTATGCAGGAACTTGATCCTAGCATGTCAGTTCACCATGGCAGTGAAGAAGGTGAAGTCGTGTGCCAGGAAAAGTGTAATCAGCAGGAATATTACTTCACTTTAAGATAACAGTTTGAATAATTATTTTCATTGTTTTTGTTTTATTAAGGTTGGACATTAGAAATACATTATCTAATTAGAGATTAGAGATTATTCATGTATGCCCCAAAATTTCCAGATTTACACATGGAACTCGATGTAAAATATGGTAATCACAAATTCACAAGCAAGTGCTAGTGCTTTCCTTTAGCTGTTCTTCTGTTCCTGGGGTCATATCTGTGAGACATTTTGTTGTTTGGACCCCCTCCAAAATAAAAAAAAACAACAAAAAAAAAACCCTAACAACAACAACAACAACAACAAAACCCAAAAAAAACCCCTGTTTTTTCCCATAAAATCATATAGCTCTCTATACATAAAACCAGCATGTTTCATTTCTACAGTCTCTCTCCTTAGAAGAATGTGCAGCTTTTTTCTTGGTCAGTACCAAAATGCAGCAATGCTTATAGCATTGCCCAATATTTAGTATCTAATTTTTTAGTCAATATTAGATTTTTATCCTTGTACGCAGTTCATACAATTAGAACAAATCACTATGTGTTGACAGATCTCCACATTGCTCTTTTATTTTACTGTCAGTTTCAACACATTACAATGAGAATTCAATTTGTATATAGAAAATATATATATTTTTGTCATAATACAATTGAATTTTCTTGAAATGCAGAAATGTGAAGACTGACACATAAAAATTATAATTCATTGAATTAAATCAGAGTCAAATGTAGTTAAACATCCAAAATTTCAGCAGATCTATATCTCCTTTCTTACTTTCTCTCACTTCAATTCTTTTCCCACATTCTTTTCCAGATTGCATCCATGGGTTTAATGAACCCTGCTCCAAACTTAGTAACGTTCATCTGAGATGCAAAAGTACTTTTGTCTTTGGAAATAATTCCCTCTTACAACACAAAGATAGTTTTCAAAGGGTTCCTCGGGTGACATTTGGCAATGGTACAAATCACCATCCTCACAGACTTTCTGTAGTTGCATAGAAAAAGGATGATGGAAACAATGTATCAAGGTCACAAATGTTAAGTATATATAAAGGGTTTAGAATCAGCTGCATATCCCATATTTCAGGCTACCTCATATTCTGTTGACTATGGCACTGACCGCAAGGGTCTGTTTCCTCATTGCTTTCACTATGACAATCAAAAAACCTTCATTCATAGGAAATAAAACGCTTAGAAGCTAGGGGCTCCTTTGATTCAAAATGCTATCACGCTTCATGCTATCACATGGTACCTTACTCAACATATCAAACACAAACTGTTTCCATGAAGAAAAATGGTCTTCATTAACTTTCTGAGTATTCATATGGCTGGGGTATTTCTGTTTTGGAGTAGATTAAGAGCCTGTATCATAAGAAGAGATAAAGCAAGCTATTGTCCTGCTTCTCCTCTGCCCTTTGAACTTAAAATTCAGAGGAATTTATTTTATTTTCACATAAGATGAAGTCTTTCTTGCAGCAAAATTTATGTAAGTGCATTTATTTGCATTCACAAATTTATGGCATTCCTGGAAATGGTAAATTCTAGATGTCAAAATATTAATATAAAATGAGGCCACACACTGAACATCCTAGCTGGTTTTATTTGTTTATTTATTTACTTATTTCTTTGTTTGTTTGTTTGTTTATTCTTTTTCTCCAAGTGTCCAGCCTTCTGTCTGCCAGTGCTACTTTAAACAAATAAATGTAGTACTTCAGCTAACAGCAAACAGTAGCCTGGATCAGCCAAGATCAGCAAAAAGCATTTACATTCAGGTTTTTTGTTACACCATTGAATTTTTTCTCTTCTTTCTCCATGGAATTCTCTTGTATAAGGAAAAATGTGCCTTTTGATTTCATCACTATTGCAATCACAAGCTAGTTATTCTTTCAAAATAGTGATATCAGAAAAAAAGAAGAGGTGTTCCATGCACAGTGTAAACATTCAGGTAAAATATCATCCAAAACCTGCTGAAGTAGGAACAATTTAAATCAGATTATTCTTCTGACTAACCCTGGAAAGGTCAAAAAGTTAATTCTCTAATAGAGACTAGCATAGCAATTATGTCATCTAATGATGAATTCCTCAAGGCAAGTTTATCCTAGGAAATGGTTTCCATGGATGCACTGGCTCAAGTGAATAAGGCTTTTCATCTAGGCAGAAAAGAAGAGGCAGCTGTAATTGCAGGTAAGTGGCATGGAAGAGCCTAGTTTGTAATCTGTAAACGTGGCTTTGGAAAACATAAATTTCATACTTAATTTAACAAAACACGTGAAGATGTAAACCAAATGGGAAGCAGATGCCCTCTTCATCTCCATACATCACACTCTACATCAGTCCATGTGTGTTTTTCCATTTAAAAGGGAAAAAAAGAGCATGACAAGGGAGTAACATTCGTGGAGGAGGATTATTTTACAGGGAGAGATAAAAAAAGAAACAAGCAGGAATGACAAAAGTAATTAAAATTTTAGACTTCTTATAAGACATAAGTCTAACTGTAAATGAAGGTTGGACTGTAGCTCATCTGAGCTCTTTCTTCTAGCCAGTGATATCAGAGCGAGCACCCAGGGGAAACAGCCTGGTGTGTCACTCCAGACAGTGTACATTTCTATCATCACAAGTGATAGTCTTCTTAAAAATGGAGGTGTTCAAATAATTTGAGAAAAGGAAAGTCTACATCCACCATTTTTTTCAACATAAACAATAATGTCCATGCCATGCTTTAGCCCTGGCCTGCAGCTAAGCACAATGCAGTTACTTGCTCACTCCTATCCCCAGTGGGATGAGGGACAGAATTGGGAAGAGTGACAGTAAGAAAACTTAGGAGTTGTGATAAAGACAGTGTCATGGTTTTGCCCCAGCCGAGGGCCGCACCCCACACAGTCGCTTGTACTTTTAAAAGGAAGGGGGAAGGAGAGTTGGGGGAAGGGGAAAAAGGGAAGGAAGAAAGGAGGAAAAGAAACCACAACCTAGAAACCAGAACCACGCAGGTTGGGATAAGGATAGATTACTAAACAATAACAGAAAACTAGATATAACACAACATAAGTTTAAAGCACAAAATAGATGAAACTGGTGATACACAATGCAATTTCTCACCAAACCACACAACTCAGGCCGCACAGCTCAGAGTCCGTCCCGGACAACCCAACCGTCCCCAGAAACTGCACGTCCTGGCGTTGTCTCCCCCTCTTCCCCCCAGTCCCCCCTTAAACTGAGCATGATGTAACTGGCATGGAATATGCTCTTTGGCCAATTCGAGTCACCTGTCCTGGCTGCGTCCCCTCCTTTCTCACTAGTAAGGAAGTATGCAGAGCTGAGAAAGGTACTTGATTGCCCGGCAACAAATCGGAGACATCAGGGTGCTATCAGCACTATTCTCATGCTAACACCCAAACATGGCATTCCATTCACTGCTAAAAAAAAGTTTAACTCCATCATAGCTGAAACCAGGACATTATCCACCCCTTATTCCATACCATTTACGTCATGACCAGATCCAACAATTTTCTTTGGGTACAACCAGTTTCGTGTTTCACACACCCATATATGTATGTACACTTGTATGCACACATACGTGCATACAGATCTTATTCCCTCAGTCTGTGAATCATCCCTCTGAAGTTGTTGAGTTCATTTAGTCCATGATTTTCAGGCTCCATTTGTCGTAACAGTTTCTCAGGATAGTTATATGTTCCATTGGCTCGTTGCATGCTGCATCTCAGGCTCTTGACTGATACACCTGGCATGGTCCATGCTCATAGTCTGTGGGTCAGAGTTTATTTTCAAAGGGAGGAAAAAAAAGTTCTTGAGAGGCCAGGCTTTAGTTCCATCATCATGGCACTCATTCTTCATTAACTGGTATGACTCCGGCTATAATGCTATGGTACAACATACAGCAATCATAACAATAATGAATATACAATAATGGGTTATTTGGCAATTATTATAATTTCTACTTTATTAATTATATTGGCTATTCTCACCCAAAATCAAATCCCCTTGAGGTACACATCGAACTTCAACATCCCTCTGCATTACCCACCAAGTACAGCCAGGTCCCTGAGCAAAAACAATTGCAGACATGGGTTTACCTTTGCCTGAAGCAGGGATGACCCAAACTCTCTTTCCCAATACACTCTTCATATGCACTACTGGCACTCTGTCTCCCTCTACAGTACGTGGAAATTTTGCCTGGGCAGGGCCAGCCCAATTGGTAGATCCCCTAGAGTTAACTAACCACGTGGCTTGGGCCAAATGTGTATCCCAATGCTTGAATGTCCCACCACACATTGCTTTCAGTGTAGTTTTTAAAAGTCCATTATATCGTTCAATTTTCCCAGAGGCCGGTGCATGATAAGGAATGTGGTACACCCACTCAATGCCATGCTCTTTGGCCCAGGTGTCTATAAGAGTGTTTCGGAAATGAGTCCCATTGTCTGACTCGATTCTTTCTGGAGTACCATGTCGCCAGAGGACTTGCCTTTCAAGGCCCAGAATTGTATTTCGAGCAGTGGCATGGGGTATGGGATATGTTTCTAGCCAGCCAGTAGTTGCCTCCACCATTGTAAGCACATAACATTTGCCATGGCGGGTTTGTGGGAGGGTGATGTAATCAATCTGCCAAGCCTCCCCATATTTATATTTCATCCACCGTCCTCCATACCAAAGGGGCTTTAACCGCTTAGCTTGCTTGATTGCAGCACATGTCTCACATTCGAGGACAACTTGTGTGATGGCGTCCATGGTCAAGTCCACCCCTCGATCCCGAGCCCATCTATATGTTGCATCTCTCCCTTGATGACCCGAGGTATCATGAGCCCTTCGAGCTATGAATAATTCACCCTTACGTTGCCAGTCTAGATCTACCTGAGCCACTTTAATCCTAGCAGCCTTATCTACCTGATGGTTGTTTTCATGTTCCTCCATGTCCCGACTCCTAGGTACATGGGCGTCGACATGACGTACCTTTACAACAAGTTTCTCTAACCGAGCAGAGATATCTTGCCATAAGTCATCAGCCCATATAGGTTTGCCTCTACGCTGCCAGTTGTTCTTTTTCCACTGCTGCAACCACCCCCACAGGGCATTCGCCACCATCCATGAATCAGTATAAAGGTAGAGCCTTGGCCACTTTTCTCTCTCAGCAATGTCCAGGGCTAACTGGATGGCCTTCACCTCAGCGAACTGGCTTGATTCACCTTTTCCTTCAGTGGCTTCTGCTACTCTTCTTATAGGATTCCATACAGCAGCTTTCCATCTCCGATGTTTACCCACAATGCGACAAGACCCATCAGTGAACAGGGCATATCGCTTCTCATTCTCTGGCAGTTCGTTGTAGGGTGGGGCTTCTTCAGCGCGTGTTACCTCCTCATCCTCTGGTGACATCCCAAAATCTTTGCCTTCTGGCCAGTCTGTGATCACCTCCACGATTCCTGGGCGATTGGGGTTTCCTATTCGAGCCCGCTGTGTAATTAGTGCAACCCACTTGCTCCACGTAGCATCAGTGGCATGGTGTGTAGAAGGAACCTTCCCTTTGAACATCCAGCCCAGCACTGGCAGTCGGGGTGCCAGGAGGAGCTGGGCTTCAGTTCCAATCACTTCTGAGGCGGCTCGAACCCCTTCATAGGCGGCCAGTATTTCCTTTTCTGTTGGAGTATAATTGTCCTCAGATCCTTTGTAGGCCCGACTCCAAAACCCCAGCGGTCGACGTCGAATCTCCCCTTGTGCTTTCTGCCAGAGACTCCAGGTTGGGCCGTTCTCCCCAGCTGCAGTGTAGAGCACATTTTTAATATCTGTCCCTGTCCGGACAGGCCCAAGGGCCACTGC
This sequence comes from Porphyrio hochstetteri, assembly GCA_020800305.1. Taxonomy (NCBI): domain Eukaryota; kingdom Metazoa; phylum Chordata; class Aves; order Gruiformes; family Rallidae; genus Porphyrio; species Porphyrio hochstetteri. The sequence goes on along the minus strand of CM036938.1, from coordinate 48,474,353 downwards.
ATGGACTATCTCGCGTTTGATCTGCTCAAAGGCTTGCTGTTGCTCAGGGCCCCATTGGAAATCATTCTTCTTTCGAGTTACATGGTAGAGTGGGCTCACAATGAGACTGTAGTTTGGGACACGCATTCGCCAAAAACCTATAACACCTAAGAAAGCTTGTGTTTCCTTTTTGTTGCTTGGTGGAGACATAGCTGCTATTTTATTAATAATGTCCATTGGGATCTGACGATGCCCATCCTGCCATTTTATTCCTAAAAACTGGATTTCTCGCGTAGGCCCCTTGACTTTACTTCGTTTTATAGCAAAACCGGCTTCTAAAAGGATTTTAATTACCCTGTTCCCTTTTTCAAAAACTTCCTCTGCTGTGTTGCCCCATACAATGATGTCATCAATATACTGCAGGTGCTCTGGTGCTTCACCCTTTTCCAGTGTATTCTGGATTAGTCCATGGCAGATGGTGGGGCTATGTTTCCACCCCTGGGGCAGACGATTCCACGTGTATTGGATGCCTCTCCAAGTGAAAGCAAACTGTGGCCTGCACTCTGGCGCCAGTGGGATCGAGAAGAAAGCATTCGCAATGTCGATTGTGGCGTACCACTTGGCTGCCTTCGATTCCAATTCATACTGGAGCTCTAACATATCTGGCACAGCAGCACTCATACCTGGAGTGACTTCATTTAGGCCACGATAATCTACTGTCAGCCTCCACTCTCCATTGGACTTCCTCACTGGCCATATGGGACTATTAAAGGGTGAGTGGGTTCGGCTGATCACTCCCTGATCCTCCAGTTGACGAATCAGCTTATGGATGGGAATCAGGAAATCTCGGTTAGTACGGTATTGTCGTCTGTGCACCGTCGTAGTAGCAACTGGCACTTGCTGTTCTTCACCCTTCAACAACCCCACAACAGCAGAATCCTCCGAGAGTCCAGGCAAGGCACACAATTGTTCAATTTCTTCTGTTTACAAAGCAGCTATTCCAAAAGCCCATCGGTACACTTTTGGGTCTTTAAAATACCCTCTACGTAGATAATCTATACCTAAAATGCACGGAGCTTCTGGACCAGTCACAATGGGGTGTTTTTCCCAGTCCTTCCCAGTTAGGCTTACCTCAGCCTCTAGCACAGTTAGTTGTTGGGATCCCCCTGTCACTCCAGAAATACAAACGGGTTCTACCCCTTCGTGAATCGATGGCATTAGAGTACACTGGGCACCAGTATCCACCACAGCTTTGTACTCTTGTGGGTCTGATGTGCCAGGCCATCGGATCCACACAGTCCAATATACCCGATTATCCCTCTCCTCCACCTGGCTGGAGGCAGGGCCCCTCTATTGCTGCTGATCATATTTGTTTTCCACTGGTTGCATAAAGGACTTAGAGGTCCCTTCAAAAGGATCAGGCACATCAGACATATAGGTAGGCCTTCCAGTTGGTCTAGGGAACTGCCCAGTAGAAACTGGTGCAGCCTTCTTCCTGGCAGAATCTCGTTGTGCGAATGTTTTACCCCGCAGCTCATTTACTTGTGCTCGAAGGGCTGAGGTGGGCTGCATATCCCATTTCCTCATGTCCTCTCCATGATCAAGCAGGTAAAACCACAATGTACGTCATGGTGTGTATTCTCCCTCTTGGAACGATGGACGCTTTCTCCCAGTAGCTGCAACATTGCTCCATACGGGTTGGGAGTTAGACACATTGTTGTCAAGTCGTTGAACCAGTTTTTCTACTGCTGCAATGACGGAGAGGGAAACATTGTCTTGGTATTTCCGGAGTCGGCAGGCCACCTCATTTACGGTTGGCGGATTCGTATCATTCCAGTCAATTGCTGCCAGTGAATTGGTATACCCTGCTGGTGCACTTCGTACAACCTTACGCCACATATCTGGAGTGCATAGGACTTCATCGGGATCAGCGGGAAGCCGTGAATTGTCCAGATCATAATAAATTTTCTCCCGTACAGCTAATTCTCTCAGGTGCTGGACAGCTGTCTCTATGCTGTTACACTTGGGTGTCTGGCATGTAATATATTCCTTTATGGGATATCTTTCCTGCACACTTGACAGTAGTCGCCTCCAGAGGCTGAGGATTTCCGGCCTCCTCCCAATTGCTTTGTCAATTCCTCCTTCTCTAGCTAGGGATCCCAACTCCTTGGCCTCTCTGCCTTCTAATTCCAAACTACTGGCCCCATGATCCCAGCATCGGAGCAACCAAGTGATAATGTGCTCACTTGGGTGGCAAGTGAAATCTTTTCAAACCTCACGCAGCTCACTCAGAGTCAGGGATCGGGTAACAATCTCTGGTTCTGCCTCATCCTGATATCCTCGAGATGATCCCGGTTGATCATCATCCTTATCCGTCACTATGCGAACTGATTTCTTTGTGCCTTTCCTCTTTTGTACGGGAGCAACAGACACTGGTGTGGATTGGTTTTTCGGATCATCTGCAGTGTCTGCTGTAGAGATTACAGTAGCTGCAGTGTAGGTCACAGGGGTTGCAGTAGCTGCAGTGTCAGCCCCAGTGGTTGCAGCAGCTATAGTATCTGCCAGTCTGTTTCCTTTCCCTTCTCCCTGACAGTGCTGACAGTGCTGACAGTGCTGCCTGCTATCAAGCAGTGTTTGATAAATAGTGGCCAGAGCCCAGCACAGTGCAGTAAGGTGTCCATCTCTGGGAAACCTACAGCAATTTTTCCTTAGGTATGCAGTCACTTGATCGGGGTCTTGTAGCTGTTCAGGAGTGAAGTTCCAAACCATCGGGCGTGAGAAAGTACCTAGGTACTTGCCCATACTTTGCCACATGCCCTGCCACTCATGATTATTCTGTCTCAGAGAAAGCTCTTCAGTGGTATTCATAAACCTATGCTTGATATATAACAAAAACTGAACCATCTGCACCAAACCTACCAATAGCAAAATGCTAGTTTGAATATCCCAGAGATATTGAAGATTTTCAAAAACTGTCCTAAGAGCTGTTGTATTTAGCCCAAAAGAAAAGAAAGCAGTGCCCCCACCATACCGGCTGCTGTTATTAACCCCTCCCTGTCCAAAGAATGGACAGGACAGCAAAACCTCATACAAGTACCAGATTAAGCTCATGATCATCGATATTATTGTATCATAGACCGATATCATAAAATACACTATAATGAAGTATGGGAACAAATACAGGAGCCGCAGACCTGAGAGAGTAAAGAATCCTGCCAGGATTGTATACAGCATGCGGTGGTTTTGCTGCCACCGCCTTGTGAATAAATACCACAACATCGTGACCAGAGATTGCTTAAACAACAGTGCTTATCTTAATTGCGATAGTTAGGGTCAGATCTACCGTTATCCCAACCGTTCGTGCCCCACGTTGGGCGCCAAAATAACTGTCGTGGTTTTGCCCCAGCCGAGGGCCGCACCCCACACAGTCGATTGTACTTTTAAAAGGAAGGGGGAAGGAGAGTTGGGGGAAGGGGAAAAAGGGAAGGAAGAAAGGAGGAAAAGAAACCACAACCTAGAAACCAGAACCACGCAGGTTGGGATAAGGATAGTTTACTAAACAATAACAGAAAACTAGATATAACACAACATAAGTTTAATGCACAAAATAGATGAAACTGGTGATACACAATGCAATTTTCTCACCAAACCACACAACTCAGGCCGCACAGCTCAGAGCCCGTCCCGGACAACCCAACCGTCCCCAGAAACTGCACGTCCTGTCGTTGTCTCCCCCTCTTCCCCCCAGTCCCCCCTTAAACTGAGCATGATGTAACTGGCATGGAATATGCTCTTTGGCCAATTCGAGTCACCTGTCCTGGCTTCGTCCCCTCCTTTCTCACTAGTAAGGAAGCATGCAGAGCTGAGAAAGGTACTTGATTGCCCGGCAACAAATCGGAGACATCAGGGTGCTATCAGCACTATTCTCATGCTAACACCCAAACATGGCATTCCATTCACTGCTAAAAAAAAGTTTAACTCCATCATAGCTGAAACCAGGACAGACAGTTTAATAAGTAAAACAAAGAAGACACACAAAACAAAACAAGGAATTATTTCCCCACTTCCCATGGGCAGGCAGATGTTCAGCCATCTCTAGGAAAGCAGAGCTCCATCGTGCATTATGGTTATTGGGGAACACAAACACCATCACTCTGAATGCTGCCATACCTGTCTCCCTCTTCCCCAAGTTCCTGATAAGCTCATCATGATGTCACATGGTATGGTCAGTTTGGTTCAGGTCTCTCCTCACAGCTTTTTCTGCACTCCCAGCCTCCTCACTGGAATGGTGGTGTGAGAAGCAGAAAAGGCCTTGACTCTGTCTAAGTGCTGCTCAACAGCAACAACGACAAAAAAAACCCTATATATAACAAAACCATCACTATATCATCAACACTGTTTCCAGCATAAATTCAAAACTTAGCCCTGTACCAGCTACTAAGGAGAAAATTATCTCTGTGCTGGATGAAACCAGCTGAAATTGAAAGGTATTAAGGGAATGGTAAATCAAAAATATGTTAAATCAGAAATAATACTTCTGAGATGCAGTTCACCTGCAAAATGAGGATCAAAAGAGGAATATCAGCCAGAATTGACACTCAAGAAGAATGTTAATTTTGTTGTAATATAATACCTATATTCAGACTATTTAAACTTTAAGACAGATAGACTTTCTCATTTCTTTAAACCATTATGAAAGACCTAGGTTTTAGTACTGAAGAATCCATAATTCATAAAGTTTTATTTCCTGACTTTCTTCCCAATTCAGAAATTTTAGCTTTATATGAGGTAAGGAGTCTGAATTATTTCTACTTGTTTACTGTCAAGGGGTTTTGTGAAGTCCATACTTTTCACTCATTAAAAACTTTTTAGGTCAAACTTTTGATTTTATCCCCAGGCCAAGTTCAGGCTAACTCTTAATTAAAACCTTAATTAAATAAATTGAGCTAATATATTTTGTCATGGGGAGTAAATATTAAAACTTTAACATATTCTGTAGTTCTAGTAGATTAATAATGATCATTGTTTGGTCCATGTGATCTCAATGTTGCTAAATTAAATACCTATCTCAGAATATATCAAATATATTTTAAAAAATCAATATAACTGTCAAAATGTGAACACACAGAAATAAGACAGCAAAGGAAAGAAAAAATGTTTGAAAAATCTGCTGGACATTCTGTAGACTAAATTATCTTTTTAATTTTTTTAGTAAGATAGAACAGAGGCTGCTGTGTTTGGAAACAATTAAAATGCCAGTTGCATATAAATAGGCAACAAGAAATTAGAATTTCATCCAGGTTTGCAAATTTGAAGAATCATTTATTCTATATCAAGTTAGCAATCACAAATAGAAATGTTAGAATCACCTTTAAGTGTGGATTTTTATTTTTTTTTCCACAGTATTCTCCTGGAGAAGCTGGCAGCCCATGGTTTAGAGAGGTACACTTCACTGGGCTAAAAACTGGCTGGAGGGCCAGGCCTAGAGAATAATGGTGAATGAAGTTAAATCCAGCTGGTGAACGCTCACAAATGGTGATCCCCAGGGTCGGTACCAGGACCCATCCTCTTTAATAGCTTTATTGATGGTTTGGATGAGGGAATTTAGTGCATTCCCTTAGTAAGTTTGCAGACGACGCTAAATTGGGGGGAAGTGTTGATCTGTTGGAGGGTAGGAAGGCCGTCCAGAGGGACCTGGACAGGTTAGATCAAGGGGAAGAGGCCAATGGGATGAAGTTCAACATGGCTAAATGCTGGGTCCTGCACTTTGGTCATAACAATGCCAGGCAACGCTACAGGCTTGGGGCAGGGAGGCTGGAAAGCTGTGCAGAGGAAAAGGGTCTAGAGATGTTGTTGACACTCACCTGAACATGAGCCAGCAGTGTGCCCAGGTGGCCAAGAAGGCCAACAGCATCCTGGCTTTTATCAGGAACAGCATACCCAGCAGGACCAAGGAGGTCATCATCCCCCTGTACTCAGCACTGGTGAAGCTGCACCTTAAATACTGTGTTCAGTTTTGGGCCTGTCTCTACAAGAAAGACAGCAAGGCCCTGGAGGTCATCCAGAGAAGGGCGACAAAGCTGGTGAAGGGTCTGGAACCGAGTCTTATAAGAAACTGCTGAGAGAACTGGAACTGTTTAGCCTGTAGAAGTGGAGGCTCAGGGGAGACATTATTGGTCACTACAGCTGCCTGAAAGGAGGTTGTGGTGAGCTGGGTGTCAGCCTCTTCTCACAGATAGCAAAGGATAGGACAAGAGGGAATGACTGTCAGTTGCACCAGGGGAGGTTCAGGTTATACGTTAGGAGAAATTTCTTTCTCAAAAAGAGTGGTTAGGCATTGGAATGGGTTGCCCAGGGAGGTGGTCGAGTCACTGTCCCTCAGGGTGTTTAAGGACAGGTTGGATGAGTTTTAGTAAGTAATGCAGGTGGTAGGAGGATGGTTGGATTAGTTGGTCTTGGAGGTCTTTTCCAACGTCTTTTCTAGTTGCAATTACAGGGACATGGTGGGACAACTCACATGACTAGAATGTGACCATGGAAGGCTATGTCCTTTTTAGGAAAGATAGGCCAACAAGGAAAGAGGGTGGAGTTGCTCTTTATGTGAAAGAGCAACTAGAATGCGTTGAGTTCTGTCCAGGTGCAGATGAGGTATGATTTGAGAGTTTGTGGGTGAGAATTACAGGCTAATTTGGGGGATACTGTTGTGGGTGTCTATTACAAGTTTCCTGACCAAGACAAAGAAGTTTATGAGGCCTTCTACAGGCAGCTAACTGTAGCCTCGCAATCACAGGCCCTGGTTCTTATGGGGGATTTTAACTACCCAGATATTTGCTGGAAGGCCTACACAGCCAGCTATTCAGAATCAGGAGGCTTCTACAGTGCATTGATGATAACTTCCTAATGCAAATGGTGGATGAGCCTGCTAGGAGAGAAGCGCTGCTGGATCTTGTACTTACTAAAAAGAGGGACTGGCTGAAGTGGTGAAGGTTGAGTGTAGACTGGGCTGCAATGACCATGAGATGGTGGAGCTCACTATCTTATAAAGTAGGAAGAGAATACCAAGTGGGACTGCGACCTTAGACTTCAGCAGGACCAACTTTGATCTCTTCCCTCTTACTGGGGGAAATCCCATGGGACAGTGTACTGGGAGGAAAAAGGGCCCAAGATAGTTGGTCCATATTCAAGGACCACTTCTTCCAAGCTCAAGGTCAGACCATCTCAATGGGTAAGAAGACAAGAAAGGGAGACAGAAGATCTGTGTGAGGAAACAGGGGACTGCTGGGCAAACTCAAGTTGAAGAAGAGAGTCTACAGGTCATACAAGGAAGGGAAGGCCACTTGGGAGGAACATGAGACTGTTTTCAGGGCATGTAGAGAGGAAACTAGGAAACCTAAGTCCTCTTTGGAATTAAACCTTACAAAGCAGGCCAAGGACAAGAGAAAGGACTTCTTCAAATACATTGGGGACAAAAATAATTCTAGAGGCAATATAGGCCCTCTGTTGAACGAGGTGAGTGCCCTGGTGACTGAGGAGAGTAAAAAGGTTGAGTTACTGAATGCCTTCTTTACCTCTATCTATACTGCTGGAGACTGTTTGCAAGAGTAAAGGATGAGTCTGCCTAGGTTGAAGAGGATTGGGTCAGGGATGAATTAAGGCATCTGGACATCCACATATCCATGGGGCCTGGTGGGATGCACCCAAAGATGCTGAGGGAGCTGGCGGAAGTCATTGCTAGACCACTATCCCTTTTCTTTGATAAATCCTGGGAAACAGGAGAGGTGCTTGAGGATTGGAGGAAAGTAAATGTCACTCCAGACTTCAAAAAGGGAAAGAAAGAGGACCCAGGAACTACAAACCAGTCAGCCTCACTTCCATCCCTGGAAAGGTGAGGAAATGACTTATCCTTGCTACTGTCTCTAGGCATATCAAGGATAAGAGGGTTGTTAGGAGCAGTCAATATGGTCTTACCAAGAAGAAGTCATGCTTGACTGTGTAATAGACTTTTATGAGGGTATAACTAGGTGGATAGATGATGGTAGGGCAGTGGATGTGGTCTACCTTGACCTCAGTAAAGCATTTGACACCATCTCCCACAGCACACTTGTGGCTAAACTGAGGAAGTGTGGTCTGGACAGTAGAGTAGTGAGGTGGATTGAGAACTGGTTGAAGGGAAGAAGCCAGTGAGATTTCATCAATGGGACAGAGTCTAGCTGGAGACCTGTTTCTAGTGGAGTCCTTCAGGGGTTGGTACTGGGATCTGTACTATTCAATGTATTTATTGATGACCTGGATAAGGGAACAGAGTGTACAGTCAGCAAGTTTGCTGATGACACAAAACTGGCAGGAGTGGCTAACATACCAGAAGGTTGTACTGCCATTCATCAAGACTTAGACAGGCTGGAGAGTTGGGTGGGAAGAAGTTCAATGAGATTTAACAAGGGCAAGTGTAAGGTCTTGCATCTGGGGAAGAATAAACCCAGGTACCAGTAGGGGCTGGGGACTGGCCTGTTGGAAAGCAGCATCGGTGAGAGGGACTCGGTGACCCTGGTGGACAGCAGGATAACCATGGGCCAGCAATGTGCCCTCATAGTTAAGAAGGCAAATGGCATCCTGGGGTGTATTAGAAGGGGTGTGGTTAGTAGGTCCAGAGAAGTCCTTCTTCCCCTCTACTCTGCCCTGGTGAGACCTGTTCCAATCCAGAAAGATCAGGTCTGAGGGAGATTCACTGTTATTACCAGAGTGAGATTAAGACACAAACAAGGTCAGATGCCGTAAGTAGAAGTTGTTTAATAGTTACATCAAAATTCACAGAGGTGTAAGAAAGAGAGAGAAAGGTGGAAAAAAAGGGAAAATAAAGGTGCAATAGCTACCACCATGGAGCTGTGGCAACCCATCAGTCCAGCTCAACTTTACATCAGGTAGGGAATTCTGTGTGATGTTGGTTCTCATGGCTCTTTTATAGATGTGCATCGCTCCTTCTGATAATCAATTAGCATATTCTAAGTGTTTAGTTTAAACCTACGCACCACTCGGTGGTGGTGCGCATACCCAATACCATCACTAGGGGATCTCTCATCGTCCTCAGTGGTGTTCAGGGGTCTCCAGACCCCTCTGGTTTCTGGACCTGGGTCTGGGTGCATACGCAGGGGTTGGGTTAAATTCTTAGACTTTGCTACACAGACTGCTACAAAGGAAGGCAGGAAATGGGTAGTCTTGTGGTTTGCCTGATAACTCTGTTGCTGTGGCAGTGGTCAGCAATGTGATGTTCCAGCAATGTTGAGACAGACATCTGCTGGCACAAAAAAACACCAACACAGTCTCAAACTAGTCCCTTAAACATCTGTCCTTCACAAGACTGCACCTGGAATATTGGGTCCAGTTCTGGGCCCCTCAGTTCAAGGACACAGAACTCCTCGGAAGAGTCCAGCACAGGGCCACCAAGATGATTAAGGGAGTGGAACAGCTTCCTTATGAGGAAAGGATGAGGGAGCTGGGCCTCTTTAGCTTGGAGAAGAGAAGACTGAGGGGTGACCTCTTTAATGTTTATAAATATGTAAAGGGTGAGAGTCAGGAGGATGGAGCCAGGCTCTTCTCAGGGATGGCCAGCGACAGGACAAGGGGCAACGGGTGCAAGCTGGAGCATAGGGAGTTCCATGTGAATATAAGGAGGAACATTTTCATTGTGAGGGTGACAGAGCACTGGAACAGACTGCCCAGAGCAGTTGTGGAGTCTCTTTCTCTGGAGACAATCAAAACCCACCTGTAGGAAGCCATGTTGCTATGTGATTTAGTCTAGGTGATCCTGCTCTGTCAGGGGAGGTTGGACTAGATGATCTTTCAAGGTCCCTTCCAACTCCTAATGTTCTGTGATTCTGTGATTCCATGAACCTTAATGATTTTATGATTTTAATATTACAGCCAGTGAAGCTTAGTTTATCAGTATGGAGAACAACTACTTGGTTATAGTATAGCATACATTATAATTGGCTAACCATCTTTTCATTGATGGCAATAATTCCTTTATACTATTGTATTTATGTTCTTCTTCTACTGTTTCCAAGACTGATAGACACAATCCTGAATGCACACTTGTATTGTCTCACCATTAGTGAAAGTATCACAAACAGCATAGCTGATTTGTCAACTAAGCATATTTGCAGACCATGGCAAATTTTCCAGTTTTTTTTAAAATATCTGACATATTAAGTTAGTAATTTTGAGAAAATTTCAAGGAATGCAAAGAATACTTTAAAGCTTTTAGGGAAGGTAGGATTTAATTTTATGAAATTTAGCATTAAGACTGGCAAAGGAAATTTTTGGTCACAAGCAGAGTCAGATTACTTAGTTTTTGAACTTGCACCAGTCTTCCAGCCCTGAAGGAAACCAAAGTAAAGACAGTTCAAGACTAAACAGGCATCAGCACAGGTCATTCAATATGCAGATGGATAATCCTTGTTTGTTTCTAGTCATTTTTGTGCTGTGTTAGAAAAACTCAGTTGTTCTCAACCCTCAATTGTTTTCAGAAAGCTCAAAGAAAATCAAGAAAAATCACAGGAATTTTAAATCAGATATCAAATTGTCCTTTAATGGCAATAGTAGTTTTAACAGTAGAATCATAGAATTGTCTTGGTTGGATGGGACCCTTTAGATCATCAAGTCCAACCATCACACTAACCTGCCAACCACAACTAAGTCATTTCCCTCAGCACCAAATCTAAATATCTTTTAAATACCACTAGAGATGGAGACTCCACCACTTCCGTGGGGATCCTGTTCCAATGTCTAACAACCCTCTCTGTGAAGTTTTTCCTAATATCCAATCTAAATCTCCCCTGATGTTATTTTCTCTTGTCCTAGCATGTGTCACTAGGGAGAAAAGGGCAGTTCCCACCTCTCCACAATCTCCTTTCAGGTAGTGGTAGGGAGCATTAGGAACATCTGACACAGATGCCCAGGGAGGCAATTAGAGGAGATGCTCTGCTGTGCATCTTACCAACAAAGAAGAAATTATAAGTTCAGGGCAGATTTGGCTTGTCCTAGCATGTGTCACTAGGGAGAAAAGGGCAGTTCCCACGTCTCCACAATCTCTTTTCAGGTAGTGGTAGGGAGCATTAGGAACATCTGACACAGATGCCCAGGGAGGCAATTAGAGATGCTCTGCTGTGCAGTTTGGGATACTGAGAAAAGGGAAGAAGGAAAATAGTAGGATCACAGTCCTTAACTTCAAGTGAGAGGATTTTGGCCTCCCAAGAGACCTGTTTGTAAGAGTACCATTAGATAAGGACCTGCAGAGAAAAGACAATGAAGAGAGCTCAGGAATTATCTATTCGAATTTTTCAGAAATCAAATAACATTGATGGGAGGTCTTCCTGGATGAGCAAGGAGTTCCTGACAAAACTTAGACATAAAAAGTAACTATACCTGTCCTGAATTTGGTTACGATAGAGTTAATTTTCACAAGTAGACAGGACAGGTGAGCCAGACTGGCCAAGTGCGTTTTCCCTAGCATGTGACATCATGCTCACCATAAAAGTGGGCTAGTTGGGAAGGTGCTATTCCTTGTGGTTCCAGGACAGCCTGAGTGTGGGTTGTGTGTCTGGTCAGTGATCAGGTTGGTAAAGTGCTTTGTGTTATCACCATTTGTGTATATTCTGGTTTAAGTCCTGTTGTTTCCCTCTCCCTCTTCTGTCCCAGTAAACTGTCTTCAGGTGAACTCTGAGGTTTGCCTTTATCTGTTCACAGGCAAAACAGATTCAAATTAGAAAAAAATAATCTAGTTTATTACTTATTCAAAACAGAGAAGCATAGTGAAAAACAAAACCGAATCTTAAAACATTTTTCCCCCATCTCTCCCTTCTTCCTGGACTCAACATTATTCCTAATTTCCCTACCTCTTCTTCCAAAGCAGCACAGGATGACTGGGAATGGGGGTTTCCAACTGCAGTCAGTTTATCACATGCTGCCTCGGCTGTCTGTCAAACTCCTCCGGAGCAGGGTTCATGTTTTTCCTCTGCTCTAGCATGGGCTCCCTCCCATGGGAGACAGTTCTCCATGAACTTCTTCAACCTGAGTCCTTCCCATTGGCTGCAGTTCTTCACAGTCTTCTAGCATAGGTCCCTTCCATGTAGTGCAAACTTTCTGGAAACAACAACTCCCATGTGGGTCCCCACAGGGTCACAAGTCCTGCCAGCAAACCTGCTCCAAGTGGGCTCCTCTTTCCCTAGGCTTCAGGTCATGCCAGGAGCTTGCTCCAACATGAACTTCCCACAGTGTATCCACCTGTTCCAGCATGGGGCCTTGTGTAGACTGCAGGTGGAACCTGTACTCCCCATCACCTTCCATGGGCTGCAGAGATCTCTGCTCTGGCACCTGGCGTGCCTCCTCCACCTCCTTTTTCTGCATTGACCTTGGTGTCTACAAAGTTTCTTACATCTTCTCACTCCTTCCTCTGGCACAAAAAGCTGCTGCTAGATTTATTTTCCTAACTGTGTTATTCCAGAGGTGCTATCACCGTACTTCATGGGCTCAGCTTTGTCCAGTGGCAGGTCCATCTTGGAGCTGGCTGGTAGGGAAAGCTTCTAGCAACCTCTTGCAGAAGGCGCAGCCCTGCAGCCCCACCCCTACCCCCAGTTTGGGTCACCTGTCCTGGATATGGCCCCTCCCAGATTCCTGGGTGCCCCCTGCTTTCTCATTAGCAGGGCAGTGTGAACAACTCAAAAGTACCTGACTACTTGGCAACAAGTAAAACATCAGTGTGTTATCAGCACTGCTCTCACCCTAACTCCCAAACACAGCACAATACCAGATGCTAAGAAGAAAATTAACTTTATCCTAGCTGAAACAGGACAAGTTGCTATCTCACCACCCCTACTTCTCCCTGTGGCACTATAGAGAGAGGAATGGGGAGACAGACAAACCACATGGGTTGAGATAAGGACCATTTATTGAGACAGCAGAGGGAGAAGGAAATATGGAGAAGGCTGAGATACTCAATGCCATTTTTGTCTCAGTCTTCACTGGCAAGAGCTCTAGCCACAACGCCCAAGTCATGGAGGGCAAAGCCCAGAAATGGAAGTATTAGGAATTGACCACTATAGGAGAAGATCAGATTCGAGAACACCTAAGGAAATTGAAGGTACACAAGTCCATGGGACCTAATGAGGTGAATCCACATGTCCTGAAGGACCTGATGGATGAAGTGATCAAGCCACTTTCCATCATATTTGGCATCCTGGCAGTCTGGTGACATCCCAGAAACTGATTTTTAAAAGGGAAAAAGGAAGACTCAGGGAACTACATGCCAGTCAGTGTCACCTCTGTGCCTGGAAAGATCATGGAGTGGATCCTCCTGGAGACTATGCTTAGGCACATGGACAATAAAGATGTGATTTGGGACAGCCAACGTGGCTTCCCTGAGGGCAAATCATGCCTGAAAAATCTGGTGGCTTTTTATGAGGAATAATAGAGATGGTGAACAAGGGAAGGATGATAGAAATCATCTTCCTGGGCTTGTGCAAGGTCTTGAACACTGTCCAGCATGATATCCTTGTCTCTAAATTGGAAAGACATGGATTTTATTGAGGGACCACTTTGATAAGGATCTTTGACCACTTTGATCACTTTCCTGTGATAAGGAATTGGCTGGAAGGTTGCACTCACAGTGTTGTGGTCAATGGCTCAATGTCCACATGGAGGTCTGTGACAAGTGGTGTTCCTCAGGGGTCAGTACTGGTACCAACACTATTCAACATCTTTGTTGGTGACATGGACAATGGGATTGAGTACACCCTCAGTAAGTTTCACAACACCACCAAGCTGTATGGTAAGGTTGACACTCTGGAGGGAAGGGATGCCATCCAGAGGGACCTTGACAGGCTTGAGAGGTGGGCTCATGCAAACTGCATTAAATTCAACCAGGCCAAGTGTGATGTCCTGCATGTAGGTCAGCACAATCCCAAGTACAACTACAGGTGGGGTAGAGAATGGATTGAGAGCAGGCCTAAGGAAAAGGACTTGGGGGTGCTGATTGACGACAAGCTGAACATGAGCCAGCAGTGTGCACTAGCAGCTCAAAAGGCCAACCATGTTCTAGACTGCATCAAGAACAGTGTGACCAGTAGGTCGAGGGAGGTTATTTTGCCCCTCTACTCTGCTCTCATGAGACCCCACCTGGAGTACTGCCTCCAGCTCTGTTCACCAGGGAATGTAGTGATAGGACAAGGGGGAGTGGCTTTTAGCTGAAAGATGGTAGGTTTAGATTAGATATTAGGAAGAAATTCTTTACTGTGAGAGTGGTGAGGTCCTGGAGTAGGTTGTCCAAAGAGGTTGCGGAAGCCCCATCCCTGGAAGTGTTTAAGGCCAGGTTGGCTCAGTCTTTGCGAAACCTGGTCTAGTGAAGATGTCCCAGCCCATGGCAAGGGGGTTGGATCTAAATGATCTTTGAGGTCCCTTCCAACTCAAGCATTCTGTGATTCTAATAACAGCAACAAGACTTATAGCAAAATACACAAAACTGGTAATACACAATACAGCTTCTTATCGAACCACACAACTCAGACTGTAGAGTTCATACATTCCCAGGGCTGTACTGTTCTTTAGCTGCACATCCTGGAACTCCATGCCCCTCCCCAAATAACCTTCTTTTATACTGAGCATGACATGATGGTATAGAAGACATCTATTGGTTAGTTTTCGTTACCTGTTCTGACTGTGTCCCCTCCCAGCTTCCTGGGTGCCCCTGCCTTCTCATTTTCAGAACAGTATGAGAAGCTGAAAAGCCCTTGACTGCTTATCAACAACTAAAAATATCAGTGTGTCATGAACCAGGTTCTTATCCTAACTCCCAAACACAGCACTACACCAGCTCCTAGTAAGAAAATTAACTCTATCCTAGCTGCAGTCTGAGTTCTGCAGTTCAGTGAGAAACTGCACTTATGTACCACCAAGTTTCGTGTATTTGGCTATAACATTCTGTTACTGTTATTTTTCCCCCTTTTTGTTGTCCCAAAAAACTGTCCTTATCCCAACCCATGACATTTATCTTAGGTTTTCTTTTTCCTTCCCTTTCCCTCCACTGCCACCCCACACCCAAAAAAGCAGGTGCACGGTGCTCAGCTCCCAGTTGGGGCGTAACCCAGACAGCCCTCTTTTACTTTAAACCCATTATCTCTTGTCCTATTGCTACAGTCCTTGATGAAGAGGCATCTTTCCTATAGGACCACATTTAGGTAACTGGAAGGCTGATATAAAGTCTTCCTAGAGCCTTCTCTTCAGGCTGAAAATGCCCAACTCTCTCATCTGGTCTTCAGATGAGGAGACCTGCTCTATAACTCTAATCATCTTTGTGGCCCTCCTCTGGACTGATTCAAATAAGTCCATATTTATCTTGTACTGAGGAACCCAGAATTGGACACAGTATTTCAGGTTTGATCTCACAAGAGCAAAGAATAGGGATGGACTCACTGATCTGCTGGTCCTGCTTTTTTTGATGCAGCCGACAATTTTCTTAGCTTTCTGAGGTGCAAGTGCACAGAGACAGCTAATATTGAGCTCTGAAGTGATACTCCTCAGGGCTGCTCTCAATCCATTCTCTGCCCAGCCTGTACTTGGGATTGCACCAATTCATGTGCAGCACCCTACACTTCGTCTTGTTGAACGACATGAGGTTTGCATGGGTCCACCTCTCAAGCCTGTCAAGGTCCCTTTGGATGGCATCCCTTCCCTCCACTTTGTCAACCACAACACACAGCTTGGTGCAAACTGGCTGAGGGTGCGCTTAATCCCACTGTCCGTATTACCAACAAAGATGTTGAACAGTGCCCATTCCAATACTCAGGAGCACGACTCATCATGGATCTCCACTTGGACACTGAGCCATTGACCTCAACCCTTTGAGCACAACTGATACAGCTAATTCTTTATCCATTGAGTGCTCCATCCATTGAATCTATGTCTCTCCAATTTAAAGACAAGTGTCCAGTGTTTTGCAACAAGTTCAAGTAGATGGTGTCTGTCATTCATCCCTTATCCACCAAAGCTGTAACTTCATTGTAGAATACCACCAAATTTGTCAGGTATGATTTGCCCTTAGTGAAACCATGTTGGCTGTCACCAATCATATCCTTATTTTCCTTGTGTCTGAGCATGGTTTACCAGGAGCATCTGCTCCATGATCTTTCCAGGCATGCAGGTGACACTGACCAGCCAGAAATTTCCCAGGTTTTTCTTTTTTCCCCTTTTCAAAACTGTCAGTCAGTGGGAACTTCACCAGAATGCCACGACTCCTCAAATATGATATAGAGTGTCTTAGACACTTTAACTGCTTGTTCTGTCAGGATCAGCAGATTCATCTCATTGGGGGCTCATGGAATTCTCCATTTTCAGCTTCCTTAGGTATTCTTGAACCTGATCTCCTACAGTGGGTTGTAATTCATTCTCCCAGTCCCTGCCTCTGAGTTCTGAAACCTGGCAGTATCACTAGAGCATTTTCTAGTGAAGACTGGGGTAAAAAAACTGTTGACTACCTCAGTTTCCTCCATATCCTGGGTAGCCCAGTTTCCCATTACATTCTTGAGAGGGCCTACATATTTTTCCTGTCTACCTTTTATCAGTGATGTACCTATAGAAGCTTTTCTTGTAGCCCATGGTGCCCCTGCTATCAGGACTTTAGTTTTTCTAACCCAATCCCTGGCTGCTCAGACAATTTCTCTGTATTTCTCCAAGGCTACCAGCCCTTGCTTCCACCTTTTGTAGGTTTTGTTTCTGTGTTTGAGTGTGCAGACACTCCTTGTTCATACATGCAAACCTCCTGGATTTTTGCCCACTTTTTCTTTGCTGGAATACATCATTCCTGACTTTGGAGGATGTGATCATTCAATATTAGCTCTCTAAGGCCCCTGTTTCCTGCAGGGCTCTGGAAATATTCTACCAGGCTGAAGGCTCCTATGGTACTCTACCAAACAAATTCCTAAAGAGGCC
The DNA here is from genome assembly GCA_020800305.1 of Porphyrio hochstetteri. Classification (NCBI taxonomy): domain Eukaryota; kingdom Metazoa; phylum Chordata; class Aves; order Gruiformes; family Rallidae; genus Porphyrio; species Porphyrio hochstetteri. The sequence continues at coordinate 48,457,397 of CM036938.1, read as the reverse complement.
AAACTTCTCTCTGGAAGCGCAGGATAATGAGCTTGCTGTGTGCCTTCTTCATTACCCTGAGGATCTTGAACTCCACCATTTCATGGTCACTACAGCCAAGGCTGCCCTTGGGCTACATCCCCCACCAACTCCTTCTTATTGATGAGGACAATGTCCACCATGGCACAGCTCCTTGTTGGCTGTTCTGTCACTTGGAGGAGGAATTTATCATCAACACACTCCAGGAACTTTCTGGATGGTTTTTGCACTGCTGTTTTGTCCCTCCAACAGATATCAGAGTGGCTGACGTCCCCAGTGAGGACCAAGGCTTGTGAACATGAGGCTACTCCTATCTGCATATAGAGAACCACATCCACATGGTCATCCTGGTCAGATGGCCTGTAGCAGACCCCCCGCTATAATGTCTCCTGTCCCTATGATCACCTTTATTTCTTATCCATAAGCTCTTGATCAGCTCCTCTTACATCCCCAGGCAGAGCTCCATGCACTTTATTGGTCATTGACAAGGACAACCACATCCCTTCCTTGCTCCCCGACTCTCCTTTCCAAAAATACTGTATCAGTCCATTCCAACACTCTAGTCATAGTAGCTATCTGTGGCTCTGTTGGTGTATGCACATCTCTAATTCTTCTTGCTTATTCCCCATGGTTCACGTGTTTGCATAGAGACATCAAAGTTGGGCCCACAGTGAAGCTGACTGGCTGGCTAGAGGGGTTGGAATTTCTCTGAGGTATTTACCAGTGTTTCTCTGTTGGTTCCTCTTACCTTAGAAGCCTCTGGGTGGTCTCCACTACACTAGTGAATCATAAAAGACCAAGCGACCTCCTGGACTGCATAGGGAGGTTGATGGAGGTGGCCAGTCATCCACCTCTGCTTAGGGCTGGTAAAACACATCTGGAGTACTGGGCGCAGTCTGAGGCTCTCCAGGGATAGAGAACATGGATATAGTGGAGTGAGTCCAGCAGAGAGTCATGATTAGAGGCCTTGACCATCTGACATATAAGAGGTGGTTGGGACATTAGGATAGCTTCTTTATAGTGAAGGTGGTCAAATGCTGGGACAGGCTGCCCAGGGAGGTTGTGGAGTCTCCATCCTTGAAGACAGGCAGAACCAAACCAGATATAGCCATGACCAACCTGCTGTATCTTTAAACAAGAAAGTTGGACAAGATGATCCTTAGAAGTTCCTTCTAACTTTAGCCATTCTGTGGATGTCTATCTGCCCATATGAGGAACTGGTTAGCACTGGGGGATTCTTTATATAAAGTATCCCTCAGTAGAGGAGTTTCAATATAGTTACTTTTTTGTTGTTGTTAAATTTGATGTAATAAAAATTCTTTCCTCCAGTATGAATGCCAGTTTAGAATTGTCTTAAAGCTATGGGATAATGTTGTTTTTATACTCTCTTCAGCAATTCACTCTCACTTTTAAAGTGTGTTTTTTTTATCTTAAGGGAGAAAAAAGTGGAGATATTAATAAAACACTGATTAGCAACAACCTGGTTACATAAATTGTAGTTTTCTTTCTGTCAGTCTTGACTTTAATGAATGAATCTTAAATTTTTTTAAAATCCATTTAGACAATATATTTTTGTGTACACAAGACCTGTCCGTGGAATTTTATGACTTAAATCAAAGGACTAGGAAATAATTAAACTGACGTTTCCATGTCACTGCCTTACTGCATAGTGCCACCTGCTGGCAAATATAACAATTTTGGACTATGTGTTTTATTTCAAGCTCTTAACAATGGTTGTAACACCGAGGAAAAGAAGGAAGACGTGTGAGCAAACAGAATTCTGAACTTAAAAAGAACACTAATTTTCCTTTTAACTTTATTCCGTTTAAAAAAAAAGAAAGGTAATCCTATTTTTCCTAGTTTGTTGCCCTTTTCCCAACCCCACGGTTTTTCTATTGTGTTTTCTTGTTATAATTTCACAGGTTGTTGAAAAACCGGAATTTCCACAAAATACTATTTTTGTTGAATAGCTATTAAATAATCCTATATTAGCGGTTAATCAATGACCTCCAAAGCAAATAACTACATTTTTACAGAGATACTTATTGCATTTGAAGCTACTAAGGAACACCATTCCTATGCAAGATTACTCCACATCTTTTCTGTGGCACAGATGTCATACATAGAGTAATTTCTTCTGGACACTTTTACACATTGTTTTTGAGAAAAAAAACAGAGATACAATGATTCACTGTTTGTTTTCCCTCCACGTGTGCACATATTTTAGACTGTATTTTAGTCTTTAGCCATGTTAAATGCCACAGACAAGAGTCTAGTCACAGCATTTCATCCCTGAAAGACCATCCAAATTCATGAAACCTAAACAGTTAAAAGATAGAGATAAATCCACATGGCACCATTTCAGAAACAATCCTTAGCACAGCTTAATTTGGCAAAGGTCTGAAATACCTCCAGATTTTACATTTCCATCATCTTCAGTTCTTGCTCATATCCACATAATCATATTCCAAGACCTTTCTCTTCTCATTACTTTTTCTAAGGAACATAATCCATAGCCAAACAACAGGCTTGCTGAAGATGGCATCATCCAAACACAACAAAAAGCAAACATAGTAAAAAGCAAACATAACAAAAAGCAACATATAAAATACACCTAAAATACAATCACGTCTCAAAGAATAATGTTTACATCATGCTTCAGGAGTTTATCATCGTTTTTACTAGTGCAGAAAATAACCAGTGTTTCACTTGCTGAAGTCTGTCGATATTTTTCTTTGGTGCTAAACTCTTCCCATGTATGTACCTACGCACTTAATTTGCAGTACACTGTCATAAAGGAGAAAGGGGATGGAGGCAATGATACACTTAAAAAAAAAAATCCAGTATTGACTCTTTTTAGAGTAATGTTCAATCTTTGGCATTTTAAAACTGCTTTTGCTTTTATTTTATTTTTACGGGGTGGAAGGGCTTTATACTCATAGTAAATATCATCCACAAATCCCTTCAGTTAGCAACAACAAAATTTTAAATAAGATGTGATCATTATATCTGGATTAAACATTGAGATATTTCTTAACTAATTTCTTCCTTCTGCACTTCAGGATGTGCCTTGTAAGACAAATGAGTAAAGAGTCCTCACATTTTTCTTGAAATGTAAGGGTGATGTATCTCACAGTTGTGTTACTGGATGGAAAATACAGGAAGTGGTTTCTCAGAGGCTATGGAATCCATGTCCATGAAAGATACTCAGAACTGGACTCGACAGAGCCCTGTGCAGTCTTTTGACTCACTCACACCTTTTGGACTAGGTGACCAGTGAAGGTTCCTTCCAAAGAAAATTATGCTCTGGTTCCATAACCTGAGTTAATTATATATATTTTAATTGTATTTGGTCTTTTCAGGCCCAGGGATATTAATTATTTATGAAGTGCCTAATGACACAAAGAACACAGGTGACAGTTTTAGCAGAAAAAGAAATTACATACTTAAAATACAGCCATTAGATCTGACACTTACTCTGAAGCTCAGGATGTCAAAGGCACAGTGATGAGCTTTCCAGATATTTTACTTGACAGACAATATATTTGAACTCAATTATTATGACCAAATCATTCCCTGGTGTTCAGAAAAAACAAGTTAAAAAATTTATAGAAAAAATGTTACCTTCACACGTCAGGCTCTACACAGTCTTCTGAATAGAATGGGCAAATCAGATAACCTGGCAGAAAATTACAGGCAGGAATCCTTACTAAAAAGAGGTCTTTTCATCCAAAGATCTCTGGAAGTTCATCTTCCACGATGTAGATTGTCTTTTCTAATTAATGTTAACAAGCTTGCTTACAGCTGTTATTGCCATCAAGTCTTATTTAAATTTTAACAGATAACACACCTCTTCCCTGCTTCCACTATCTTCCACCTGTAGAGTGATCAGAATGTCAACAACACTTTTCTAAGGAAAGCATCTTCAACGCATGTAGCAAAAAATCCAAAAAACACATATTAAAATGAATGGCTTGGTGAACTTTATGTTCCAGACTTCAAATATCCTATTTTTATTGCCAGGTTTCTAATGTGGGGTTTGTTGGGGTTTTTTTTTTTCTTTTGTAAAAAGAACATTGTACAATCAGTTCTCGGGACCAGCTGTTATACCAATAAGTATTCAAGCAAGGATGATGAACAGAAAATGTTATTCCTTCCCCATGAAAATTCTAGAGATTTAAGAAATTCCAGTCTTTAATAGGAAGAAGAAATATTTGACTCAAAGTTTCTTATTTTAAAAACAAATAAAAAACTATATATATAAAAAAAACCAAAACAATAATCAACCACCACTGTACTTGTTTAGAACATTTGAAATTAAAATTATTCCCAAACCATACCATCAGTGTAAACCTTGCCTTCTGATATGCAAAATCTTTCCTAAACATTAGACCTCAACTACCCTTCAAAGCCCTTTTTGCTGTCAGAACAGTTCTAAGTAAAATCACTACTACTGAAATGGAAAACACACCCTTTATGGCTCCTGAAAACAGCATAGCATAAAGACAACTTCTGTTTCATTCTCTACTGTTCTATAGGATATGTACGTGGTGTGAGTTGGTTGGCTTTTAAAGGCTGCAAGGATATGAGGAAGCCGAGGTCTCTGCTTCCTTAGGGGTATTTGGCCCCTTCCAGTTTGGCACTTTTCAGGGCAAACTGGAAAATAAGTAAAGGAGGAAGCCATAAATAAGAACATGCAGAGATATAGACTTGATCAGCAAATTACAAGGGAGGCAGTAACAGGAACTAACTCTGGTCATCCATGCTCATCAATAAGGGTACTTACTGGAACATAGGAATGTTCATTTCAGGAGGGTCACCTGATCAAGGTCCATGGAGATCGCAAGGAAAAAGGAGAAGCCACCTACATAATACATAATATGCAAAATTGATGGGAAGACGTAATGGACACAAAGACAAGAAGCAAACCTCATCAGTCATACTAATTGGTGGGCTACCAAAGATCTGCAAGCAAAGTATAACTGTGCTGCTGACAGGTCTGCAAATCTGAAGGTCCAGGATGTTGGAGGTGGAGGGTGGGGGGTGGGGAGAAGCAGTGGGACTATGGAACTGATGAAGGGCCTGGGAGGAGAAGGGGTTGGGGAGGAACAAAGGTGGGAGGTAGAGAGATAGGCAGAAACAGATACAAAAAGAGCTGAGCAAGTGTAAAATAGGTCAGTGAGCATGTTCATCTGACTAAGACATGTACCTGATTACTGCAGTCCACCCTGTTCTCTCATTAAGTTCTTTTTCAGCTGTCTGTGTAATCTCACTCTGTGCTGTGTCTGTGCATGCTACCAGGACTATGTGACAGCTGCTTGGGGACTGGCATGAGTGCATTTGTCATCAGCAACTGGAGTTAGACTGGGCGTGAAGGTGCCACCTGGCCTGTGGTGTCAGCCACTGAAGCAAGTAAGATCTCAACCCCTGCCACTGGGCTGTGAACGATTTGTGACCCAAAAGCTACCTACCGGGATGGACCAGGGTGCATGAGGCAAGTGAGAACCTCAGCAGCTGTGGCTGGAGCATGACCCTGGGTTACAATCCATATACCTGGAGATGTCTCCAGGGGTTTTTTTTGTGAGTGTGAGTTTTGTGGTGGTATGCACTCAGTAATGTAGGGCATAACTGATAAAGACTAACAGTTCTGTGTATATAGTGAGAGATAGTGTTGCTGTGTAGCAATGAGCCATTAACATGAGGGATGTTCTTAAAGAGGATTAATCAAAGAAAGTTTTGTTTTAAAATCTAAAAGCAGGCAGATTTTTCAGTCTTCTGAACACACCTATTATGAATGTTGTCTGATTCTCTGATATAAACATACATGCACACACACATATATACATATACACAACACATACTCTGCTGCAACATTTCAATCGTTGAAGAAAATAAATACTTATTGGAAATGAGTAAAAATGGGACAAATATTGAATGTGATTCACTGACTTTGGTAGAAAGAAGTTTTTCTTCCCTTCTAAAATAAACCTTTTGTAATTAACCGACTAACATCAAACAAAGAGTCCAAAGGCATTACAGACTGAAACCTATCTCAATGGTTACAGCCATTAGTGTATAAATTTGGCCTTCTTCCTAAACTACTGAATTAGAGCCCAGAATTTACTGTCACTGTATTTGCATCTCTCATCTTTGCATTGACAATAGAGAGATTTATCCTGCACCACCTCTGCAGACTGGAGCGATGCTGCTATAACCACATTGTGGAACTGTATGCTAAAAAAATGCTTGTCCTCTCTGAGCGTTTTTTAAATTCCATCATCTGACAAGAACATTCTCTACAGTCGTATACAAAGTATTTCATTATTATCAAACTTTTTCTTCTTAAACAGGCTAACTGCAAGGATTATCTGTCTCAGGATTTTGTCTGTGCACTACTTGTCATAGATGCAAGGGCTACGCAAACTCTCCAAAATTTTATTTCTAAAAAGAACCCCGCAGCTTTGTTTGCAGGGATTAAAAGTAAAGCCTTTCCTGAAGGTTCACTCTGAGGTTCAACTGCTGGTTACATTCACAATTTTGTCTTGTTAGTTTTAATTTAGCCACCATTCTGTTTCTGGCTTGCTCTGGTGGTTGTAAAGAAAAGATTAGGGGTGTTCATAAGTGCACTAAACTTTGCAAAAATAAGTGTATGCTTTTCATGAGGTGTTTGTGTTAGTGGTTGAAGACAGCACAGCAGATAGGAACACCACAAAAAAGACAGCCACTAATAATTTACTGTACTTCTGTTTCCTGGTAAATGCAATGCACAAATATGAAAAATTACATTCAGTGAGACTGCAAACCTATAGTAAGGGACAACGTGAGATTGTAATGTTCCCAGGAATTGCTTCAGGATATATTCTGAATCAAATCAGTTCAATGCTTCAAGGAGAGCAAATCAGTTTAGGTACCATTGTACCCAGGGAAAAAAATGTGGTATATGTTATCCCAGATCTTCTGGGCTGTGAATACAAAATATGGATATGGCTAGACTTGACACCCTTTTCAGACCCTATAAGAGGAAAAAAAAAAAAGGAAAAAATATCTACTACTCCAAAGTACAAACAGTAAAATGTTTATTTTTTATTTTAAGCTGAAGTATGTTTTGTCCTCTCTAAAAATATTTCACTGTGTATTTTTCCAAATTTCTCTCCAGGCTTACACCATCACTCTCCTTATTACTTACTGCTGTCTACTAAAATATTGAGTTTTGAAATATCCATTTCTTGTACCTGAGGCTATTCTAGTTCTTCCTTTTCTGTTCTGCGTACAACTTAGTGTGGATAACAATGCCAGCCTGAGATTGTTCTTTTATCCTACTGGCCAGTATACTTATTAAATTATAAAAAAAAAAAAAAATCCTGTAGCAGCTGTGTACAACTGCTGTGCCTATCACAGCATGCTTTATCTGAGCTGTATAATCCTTCTCTAATAAGGATGATAGAAAAAGGAGAGATGCTAACAAAGTTAAAAACATGGAGCTTACATAACTTACTAAAATATTCTCTGATTATAGCCCAGCACTAGCCATAATTAAACTTCAATATTAGAAGATATCTTAATTTCAATATTGATATGACTCTCAGCATATTTGCTCTGGACACAGATCAATAGTAAATACCAAATCCACAATTACTTTAAGCCCATTTTATGACTTTCTGTGAGATCCATTGCCACAATATTCTCAGTTCCACAGATGGGCTCTGTGGCTTTTCTTTCCCAGCTGGACACAAGTTCAGCATGTCTATGAGCTTTTCTTCGCTGGGATCTGAAATTTCCCCAAGGAACACATGAATCCCACTGTTCTTAGCATAGTTCAGTTTCCTTGGTGCAAAATAGTACCCCTGTGCCTGAATCCAGTGCTGCTAACACTGCATTTGTTTCCATCACTGAGACAGACTCAACTATGTCTACGTATTAGACATTTAGAACACAAATTCCCATTGGTCGTATCACCTGTTCAGCTACATCAGCACTAATTGAGCCACTGGTGGATAGGAGGCTGGTGAAGACTGAGTCTGCACCAGCAGCATTACAGCTGCTTTTGGAACAGCTGAAGCAGCACTAGCTCTCACGAGCTTTCTATCTACCTGAATGTGTCTAAGGCCTGAGAGATATTATATCCAGTACTAAAGCCAGGCAATGAGATAACATTTCATTAGATACAGCAACGCATATTTAAACGTTGTTTGCTACTGTAATATACAGTTGGCCTGCACTAGAGATTAAATTCTGCTGTAAAGCCAGGTACCTAAACAAGCAGGAGAGCAAAGTAGATGGACACTGGGATGTTTCCCAATTGCTAGCACAGTACTCAACTAAGATTATTGCTGCTATTCTCGACAGCAGATGCATTCACTCTCCAGACTAGCAATACTGCAAAGGTGCAGTGATCCCAAGATGGAGTGAAGATAAGCTCTTGGTTTCACTTGTATAAGTCTCATTAGAAAGACCATTGTGCCACGCTATTTATCATCCTGATGGGAATGACTTTTCTGTCTGCTCTGTGTAAGAATAAAATAAGGACTTGCAGCCAGAGGGAAAAAAATATATATGACAGTAGCTTCCCGTGTCCTTTCCTGTATCTCAGTATCTGGAGAAACACAGCAAACCTCTTCATTTCGTCTTTAGAGCATTCAACTAACATTATTTAATTAAATTAAATACTACCCTCTTAACTAAGCTGACAATAGGGCTTGCCATCTTTGTGCTAGTTAGTGTCTCTTCCTCAGTGAAGGCTCCATGAGGTGATTGGAACCTTTTTAATCTAACTAAACTAACAACAAAAGATATCATATGGGGGTGCACATTTTCTCAATCTTGTATAAATTACCATAAAATGACTGTAAACGTATACATAAAAGCTACGTGATTTTCCTCTCAGCTTTTCTGATAATAATGTAATTGGTTCTGTTTACTGATAAGTAGAATGCAGCAGGAGTGAAATATGGAAGGAACACCAGCAACAATCTTCTGTTTGTCTCCCCAAACCAAATTTTCTACTTCTAACTCCATTTTATGGAATAGAGAAAATGGTCTTATCAGGAGTTATTGTGAAATTGACTGTGATAACTCATAAGGTAACTGTGCCATTACTGCTTGCCACCAGTGCAATTACACCCTCTCCCATGATATATATTCTATTTATATATAATTTAGAATACCAACGACAGATAGATAATATATCTATCTAAACTTTTCAAGAGTGAAAGGTTAAACTATGCACACAAAAAAAATCTTCATGAAAAGTGCTAGAGGGTGCTGAATACACTTTACATTTTTATAGGTACATCCACACTTTTGAAACCATGAAAAGTGTAAGAGGCTTAAAAAAACCAAGAAATATTAATCTGTCAAGAATTAATCTAGCAAATGAGCAATGGAGTGAGCAAAGCTCACTCTGACTTCAGTCCTGAGAATTTCCTCCAAGTGCTCCCATGTAAGATGGTTCATAGCAATTACAATCTAGTCATTGCCTACAATATATCTAAGGCAAATATTTGAAACAGAAATACCACCATAGGGTGAAACTAACCAATAAAAGCATTGCCTTTTTGGATTGCCTGCACCCTACTGATTTTTAAGATTGATTCTTTCCTTTATAACAACTTGATTCTGAACAAGGACTAGTTGTATGTTGATAACACCTCCCTAGCCTATATGGTAAACATGTATGTCATCGTGGGGTGTATGATGTTATGTAATAAACAAAAAAGCTTGTGTGAGTAGTAGACAGAAGTCCACGTTACATATTCATGGACTAAGTTACCTCTGTTTGACTCAAAGAGAATTTTTTCACAGCCTTCATGAAAGGGAAAGGGTACAGGGGAGAATACTAGAATAACACAAATTTCTTCTACCTCCTCCAAATTTCTGATGCTCGTCTTGTAACTTCACTTCCCTGGAGGTGTTCAAAAGCACTTAGGTATGGCACTTTCTAGACATGGTTTAGTGGCCATTGTAATGTTGGGTTGATGGTTAGACTTGATGATCTTAGAGGTCTTTTGCAACCTTAACTATTCTATGATTCTCTATAAAATTCATGTATAAGTAGTATGATACACACAGTAGAAATCTTTAGAAGTAATGTTCAAAAAGAGATAAAATTACACTGATCTGTGTCTGGATATTTTAAACATTGAAAACAATATTAAATTTGTCTTGCAGAGATATAGATGAAACCAAGTATGTATGCTTAAAATTAACTACAAGTGGAATGTAGTTTGTCTCTGTTCTTATTTATTCAGTTTGTTCATCCTCTGCCAATGGTCTAATCTCTCAGACAATACAAAGCTAGACAACCCTGGCTATGAAGCAGGATGACAATTTCAACACTAGATGTGTTTGTGATAACTGTGCTAAACTGAATATAAATTTTAAATAGTCCTGAACACAACTGTATTGGAACTTTACCTTATAGACTGCTTTAAAAGATACAGATTTAAATTAATGCAACTAATACAAAACAGTTGTCATTGGGAACTACCTAATGGATAATTATTTACCATAGGAAACCAGAACTACTCTGAGACATTAATCATTGACTACATTTAAAAGTGTACAAAAACAAACATGGATGGGGAAAAAAAAAGTTAAACAGATCTTCATAACAAATTAAGAATAATGTCTATTTATCCTTTACAAAAAGGAAGACCTTACATTCCACTTCTGGATCAAGTTTTTGATATCTGCATTTCTATATACAGTTGCACAATATAAATAAATTATATAACCAGCAGACCTTAAAAAGATAAACAAAGACGATGTCCATAAATTAAGAAAGCCAGAACATGCATCATTTTAACATTCATATAAAAACCTATATTATATATTAACTTTCTCTTGGTTTTTAATTTTCTTTGAATGGTGTGTTTTTCCCCCTTATTTTATGGTATAATTTTTTCATGACTTAGGCAAATTTTTCATCTTCTACTTGAGAGAAAGCATGTCCAAGTACTTAAAACAGCAATACAAGACCAACATTTATATTGTTATTTTCTCAGCTGGACAGAAGTGATTTTATTCAAATACAATAATTTTCAGATTGCATCTCTCATCTCTCAGCACACTACCTTGAAAATTAATTTGGTTTATACTATATTTTCACAGGCAAATATCCTGTAACCAGCATAGCATCAGTGCTGGTCCCAGAACAGGACTAGCAAACCTGAGGGTAAATGACACTGAGCCACTGCATACTCCACTCTCCCAAACTTGTCACAGAGTGAAGTGACATTTGGCAGCAGTGAACCAACAGATTTTGACAAATTTTTGAATCTAAAAGCTGTCAGAACGCAAGAACTAAGAGACATTGGTTCTCTCAAAATTTCTGCTCTGGACAGCCAGGTGAATATACTCTGCAAGGTTTTCTAGCCAATTAGTAGCTCTACAAGTTACTACTGCATGATTTTAATTATTTTTTTTAGATTTATATTATATCTAATCCATATAAATACAGTATGTTTTATCACAGTCTAGACATAAGACATATATTACATGCACAAACAGTCAGGATGTCACCAGCTTCTCACTTTCCAAGTTCTAATTTTTTATCAAATTTGATAATCTAAAATTGTAGAACAAATTTCCAAAAGTGGCCTAAAAGCAGGTGTAGGGCTTTTAATGACAGAAAAACCATTTTCAGTCTTCTCGTCTTTCACCTTATTATTCAAAAATCATGTTGTAACAGGATAAATTTCTATTACATGCACTACATATGAGAGTGTCGGAATGAAATCAATTAAAAACAAAAAGAAAAGAAAAGAAAAGGAAAGGAAAAGGAAGTTACCAATAATAGTACTCTCTTTCAAGTACATTAAGTAAAAGATGTGTCCTGTCTCTTGTGAAATCCAGTCTTCCAGATGATATGCCAAGAGGGTTTGAGTCTTTAAAAAAAAAATCATCACTAAAAACAGTGAGCTAGCACAGTGATAAGAGTCTCTGATAAGAGATTCAGCAGTATTTTTCTCTTGGTCTGCCTTCTAAGCCACATGCTCTGGTCATGCATTTCATAGAGCCACTGTCTAACAAAAAATTCCTAAATACGAAATACACAGAGGAGAATAGTTCTTATTTCCATCACAGGGGATCTGATTTTTCTCTATGGAATTTATCATGTTTATGCAATGAGGTTTCTTTTTACACTGTTTAACTTCCTAGCAACCAGGGAAGGGCATTGAAAACATTGGTCATTTTATTATGTATGTTTTCTGTTGAAATGTGAGTTAGTTTGTGAATCATAGGGAAAAGATACAACACATCTTTGTCTTCTTCAACTCCTTTAGCCATGGAGGAAAGAAAAGATAAACAAATTCTTTCTACAGACAAAGGTAATATTTTTCTTTTTTTTTTCTTTTATAAAGCAGTTGTGCTCTTTCAAGTGACATTTGATTATTTTTTAAATTTTTTTTTGCATTTTAAATTCAAGATCTCTGTAACTTCCCAATAAGTACTAATTAAAGTCCTCAGCAGCTATTATTATAGTAACACATGCTTGTTTGCATATGGTTATTTAAAAGAAAATTGTGTCATACAGATGAGGAAAAGGTTTAATCCAAATATGTAATTCAGGAAGGCATTCAGATTTGATGGGTTTGATTTGCAATCAGTCAATGCAGTCAATCCCTGGGTCTTTTCTTTGTCCAGTGTAAATTATAAGGTATTCTGGGATGTTTTTGCATTGGACGTTCTCTGTGGTAGCCACAGGCAGCTACAGAAGAGAGGGAAAATACTGTCATACTTCACAATTCTACAGTTTTGCTTTCCCCTTAAGAAAATTGAACATTCATAGACATGTCTGAAGGACTGGGTTTCATTTCCAAGCTAAGTTGCCATTTAATAATAAAGAAATATATATATGTGCTTGTGTGACACAAGGGAAAAAGAAAAGCAAGTTTCTTTAGTATATACAGTACCCAACCCAATGTTTGGATAATTGATTTTTGTTTTCCTTATACATTTTACAAATGATATTTGTGAAATCTTATCTCAAATTGTTTCAACCACTCTCAACTACGTTATCAGTTTAGCAAACGTTAAGTATTGTGCACTATTAATTTACTCTGCAATTAATTTGTGAAGTTTACTTTTGAGAAAGTCTTGCTGCTGCACAGTCCTTGAGCAACGACCCAAGTGCCATAAGCAAATCTTTTAGTTTAATTTTGTTTTACCCTAATTACAAATAAATAGGTGGGAGGATCCAAATATATTTCTGCTTAGTAAGTTTAATTGTAACCCCTGGGGTTAAGAATTAATTAATTCCACTGGACTTGTGTGTGCACAGAATACTTTTTTTTCTAGCCACTATAACTCTCATACACAAGAAATGTGTCTTTTCTTAAAGGACCAATACTTTTAGGGGATATCTGCCTTCTACGGTATTTTACATATTTCTTTCCCACCTCTCTTTATGCTTTTCCCTGGAAACATTGCATAAGGGCTACGCAGACTGAATCCAGAGAAATAACGGATGCAGGCCTACCAGAAAAAAAAACCAAAACAAAACCAAAACCAAATAAACTAACCAAACAACAAACCAAAACCAAACCAAACAAACAAAAAAGCCACAAAAAAAAATCCAAACAACCAGATATGTTCCTGTAGCAAATTGAAAATAGAAGACACCAACCCAACTCAGCTCTGAATAGGAGTAGCTTTTAGAAATGCAGATGTAATTTTATTTGTCTGTGTCTATTTTCCTTAAATAATTATATAAATTATTGAAAGTCCTGAATTTAACATCACCACTTCGAAAGATTTTTAATTAACCTTAGTGATTTTTTAGCTCATATTGACAAATTGTCCATCCTATAGCTTTATAAATTTTCTCCTGTTACAGTGGTAGAGCAGTTATTTGTTGTCCTTATGTCTAGTTGTATCACTTTTAAGAGGTTAATATACCATCTCCTCTGTAAATGTAAACAGAGAAGCCCAGTTATAGATAAGGTTAAGAAACAGAAAGAACTTGTGTATTTCTGTTTTTCAATCAAGCAAAGATTCCATTTTACCGTTACTCTCAGTAGCATCATAGATTTTGCCGCATATTTCAATTTATCATTGCATCTGCATCCCATTAAGTGTAAAGCTACTAGGAAAAATTACCTTCATGGCTCACTGGTTACTGTTTGCACTATAGTTGCATCTGTAATACAAACAGGGAAAAGTTTGCCTCACTAATATCTCTTGCATTTCTTGAAGAATTTTACTGCTAAGGAAACAATGTCCTTTTAGTTCTGGCTAAAGAGGGCTATTACAAATGAGGCATTTATTTCTATTCCAGCCATTCACATGCTACTTTTTATTGATAGGCTTTTTGTTAATCTTTCAGGGAAATTTATTATGTATTATGATTTTGAATGTGAGGGTTTTGCAGTTGTAACTCAGAAGAGTTTTCTTTTTTCCCTGTATCCCCCTTTCTGTCTTCTACTGACAGAACAGTAGAAATTATGGACTTGTATCTTTAATCATTGTCTTTAAGGAGGTCATGGTTAATTTTATTTTAATTTTATTTAACTATTTACCCTCAGCACGTTTGCAGATTGCACTGAATTGAGTGGTGCAGTCAACGTGCTAGAGAGACGGGATGTTACCCAGGGGGACCTGGACAAGGTAGAGAGGTGGACTGGTACAAACCTCATGAAGTTCAACAAGGGCAAGTACAAGGTCCTGCACATGGGTTGGGACAATCCTCCTTTTCAATACAAGCTGGGGAATGATGTGACAGAGAGCAACCCTGCAGGAAAAGACTTGGGGGTATTGATGGGTAAAAAGCTGGATATGAGCCAAAAATGTGCACTCACAGCCCAAAAGGCCAATCACATCCTAAGTTGCAGCAAAAGAAGTATGGCCAGCAGATCAAAAGAGGCGATTCTTCCCCTCTGCTCTGGTAAGACCCCACCTGGAGTACTGTATCCAGCTATGGACCTCTCACCACAAGAAGGACATGGACCTCTTAGAGTGGGTCCAGAGGAGCATCACAAGGATGATCAGAGGGTTGGAGCACCTCTCCTATGAAGACAGGCTGAGAGAGTTGGGCTCATTCAGCCTGGAGAAGTGTAGGTTCAGGGGAGACCATATAGAAGCCTTACGTTATCTGAAGAGGGCCTATAGGAAAGCTGGGGAGGAAATCTTTGCAAGGGCATCTAGTGATAGGACAAGTGGCAGTGGTTTTAAACTCAAGCAGAGTAGGTTTAGATATTAGAAAGACGTCTTTCACTATGAGGGTGATGAGAAGCTGCAACAGGTTGACCAGAGAGGCCCTATCCCTGGAAGCATTCAAGATCAGCCTTGATGAAGCTCTGAGCAACTTGATCTTATTAAAGTCATCCTTGCTTACTGGAGAGCGCTTGGACTAGATGGTTTTTAAAGACCCCTTCCAATCTAATGCAGCATTCTATGATTCTATGAGTAAGTGTAAGGCAAAGTCTGTTTCTAGTTACATGGATATTAGTGTTTTGACCATATGTTCAAGGGTCACCAGACTTGAAGATGACAAGTAAATGGAGTCTTAAGGATCTGTTCCTGAAGGAGAGCATGTATATGAAATCATCTGTTAGTAAAACTACTATTCTTGGAGTGTACACTTTAGTTTCATTCAAGCAGAATCCAGTTCATACACCTGGAGACAGCTTTGAAGTTTGATTCAAGAGGGAAGACACCAGTTTCTTTACAACCACATTTAAGTCACATTTTCAAAACCATGTGACAGGCTTAAAGTTACATGAAGTTTCAAAATAAACTCAAACAATACTTCTTTTAGTTGACCTTCTATTATTTCTCTTTAATAATTCACTCAAAGATTTTCATGCATTTTTGCCATAGTACTAGAGTGGCAACTCTATTTTTCATTAAATTCAGGTTCTTATATAAATGCAGGTTTTCTGGACCTGAATGAGAGAAATCAAGGAATGTGTAATGCAGCAATAAAATTGCAATATGCAGAACTGCTACTACTGTGTGAGTTTGGTAGGACTTTTTGCAGATCTAAATCTTTGAATGCTTTTTTCTGTTCTGATCATCTTACAGAAGTTACCCATGTGTCCTAGTTCTGGCCAGGCCAGAGTCAACCTCCCCAAGGAGTCTTCACAGGTGAGCTGAGTTAGCCTGGGCTGTTTTCCATACTACCTGACATCACTTCCCCATAAAAAGGGCTGGTTGGGCAAGGGTGTTGATTGGGTGCCCCTAAAGCAGTCTTGAGTGTGGCTGGGGTGTTGGGTTGGTCTTTGTATTGTGCAGCACACTATAATTGTTGGGTCAGTAAGGTATTCTGTGTTATCACTGGGTGTGAGTGTAATTGGCTGTTATTGTTCTATATTCATGGTGCTTTTGTCAGTAAACTGCCCTTATCTCATCCCACAGAGACTGTGTCTCTTTGTCCTGTGGGAGTGAGTGAATGGCGTGTGGTACTCAGCCACTGTTTGAGGCTGAACCACCATACCATGTCAGTTACACACAGTGAAGTATGTGCAGGGGATCACTTTCTATTTATGTGTCTAAAAGTTTTATTGTTTCCAAGAATGCTAATGGACATGAAAAAAATAATCAATACATCCCTTGATTGTCAGTAATACCACTCACAGATTAATCAAATCACTCTTTGCTTTCAGAAAATGATTTACACATTTGATGCTTACTTCCACATGTGCTGCAAGACAGAGAGAGATTATAGACAAAAAGATTAAATGACAATGCAGAAAGGTTCATTCTTAGAGGAGAACATGAGGAAAGCAACATTTCCTCAGGCATAGAGTTTCTAACTTCCTGGTGCTAGCACTCAATGTCATCCAGAATAAATTAGTTCCAAATTCATCTGTGTCCGCACTAAAAATATAATACCATGGCAAACTTGCTTTCTCTATGACTTTTTTTGCAAGATAAAGCACTTATATTGGTACCCCCATTCTTCTCAGTAACTGAACTCACTTATTAAAAATTACTTCTACAGAAAAAAATAGGGGGGAATTTATAGCTCTTTTTCATTATGTTCCAGGAAGTATCTATCATTTTAAAATATATATGGAGAAAGGATGAAACATAGATTTAATATGACTTCCTTTATTACTTAAATACAAGCTGTCCTTTTTTTTTATAATGGTTGTTACTTTTTCAGTAGTGAATAAGAAAAAATAATAGTGAATTAAAAAATAAGAAAAAGCCAGACACAACTATCATTAGGCTTTCAAAAAACCCCTAACTATTCACTACTAATCTTTTTTTCAGATGCAAAATACAAAATTCATATTTTATTGTGAATTCATGTAGTATGTTGCCTTTCTACTACAAAACTGTTCCTTCTTGAAGTGGGACTGAAGGCAGCATAATTCCTATTATTAGTGAAGACAAATTTCCATAAACTGGGTAAGAAACTCTTCTTTCAGTCTAGAATAAAAATAATTTGATTTGTCAATAAAAAGAATTTTGGGGGATTTTTTGGTGTATGACCATATATATCTTTTGTTTTGGTCATCTGTGACTACATTTTGAAAAAAATCCAATGTTACACAACAATTTGTTGGCAAAAGACCACAGCATTTGTACATTGTACAAATTTTTTGGCTTTTATTATTTAACTCATGGTATTGACCATAGCAGCTATGCTCAGTATTAGGTCTCTCCTTATAAGTATTTCTATTATCACCTTTATGTACTAAGTTGGATGAAAAAACAGATTAACTGAAAGAAAATTAGTAGGCAGAACAGATATCTAAAAAAATTAAAAAATTACAGTGCTAGCTGTAACTATGAGCTATAAACTTTCTATGTTTCTTATTCCTATTTCCATTCTGCTATAGGTCATGCAAGTTCCTAAGTGTATTAAAAATAATTCTTCTTAATAACTAAATAAGAATTATGTTATTTTAGGTTCCTAATATCCCTATTTCCTCATTTTATTCATCAGTAATTTCAGCGTTCATTTCCTTATCTCATTTTAAATGCTTGCATCCAAATTCTGATATGAGCTACATATCAACAAGCCTTGCAGACCTCTAATTTTCCTGCATTGATCCATCTTTCAGATTAGAGTACTTTTAATATGTGGGACCTGGTAAGTGAAATTTCTTGAGTCTTTTTTTTTTTTTTAAATCCACCTAAAATCCCAGGTTATTGCAATGAAATCTCAAGTCTCAAAATAAGATTTTTAACATCTATAGAAAAAGCATCTGAATGGCTAAAGAAAACTTAAACTTTTAATACATATCTATGCAAAGTTCTGATTTTTTCCTTTCTGCAAGGTGATCAAATGCAAGGAAATACTGCAGAAATCATGTTTTCAAGTACATTCATCCAGGGAGTAATCAAACAGTGAAGAGAAAAAAAAAAAAAAAGCTTTTTCTTTTTGAAGGATGGTTTCTTCATAAACAAGGAGAGAAAAATGGGGATCTGAAAGCAATATCTTAACATCTGCTGTGACAGCAATTCTTCAGCTCTGATACGTGTACCATTCATGCTTCATTGATGGATGAGATGATTAAACAGATTCGTTGTGAAAAAAACAAGAAACATTTATAATACTCTGATTATATTCCAAAATGTGACCTGGAAGTGATGGGAAGCTAAGTTGTAAAGTTGAAGATTACCAAAGCCCCCTTAAGAAGAACAGCAAAAAAATGGCTGGTATAATGGGGGTACTGTGTACATACAGTTTAGAAGGGGTAAGAACACATCACGATTGTTCCTACAGTAAGGCTGATACTTCCTTAATTTTTTTTTCTGGGCCACTAGATTTCAAACAACCTTTGTAACTTCTGGCTCTCAAGCTCCAGTGAACATTTACTCAAGAGAGTAAAGGAAACCGAAGCTGTGCATTAGTGTCATGAAATACTGTTCATGCTATAAACTTCTACATTGGCATGTTAACAAGGGTCTAGCTTCTTAGAGATATATTGGTTTCAGAGAAAGCACCATACCTAAACACAGAAACTGACAGGTAACTCTGACAATCTGAGTCAAAAGAAGGTGAAGATAACATACATGTTCTGTTTATAAAACAATTTTATTCCCCCATCCACGCCCTGTGCTGCCCCTAGCATTTCAGAGTGGATGGCCAGTCCAGTTATAATCTGGATGCTGCAAATTTCCTCTTAAACGAAGTTGATAATTATGACAGTCCATGTACATAAATATGACTTATGCAGTTTGGATAAAGTGTATTGCTTCATTCTGTAGTATTTATCTATGAAGATCAAATTAAATATTGGCAAGCAGCACCAAATGAAGTCATACAGAGTACATAAAACTTCTAAAATACATGCAGAAACTTGCTGACTCATTGCATGGCTGAGAGTATGTGTTGCTTTGGTTATTGCTCCAGTTTATCTACCCTCCAGATATTTTACTTTTAGGATTATTTATATTACATGTAGGATATAACTTAGGGAAGAACATCGTCAAGGCCAGTAATGGCACACTGCATCAAGTGCACTTCAGAGAGTGGCTGACTGGTGGAGCTGTGAATATAGGAAGAAGTTTGCAACATTTTTTCTGTGCTGCCAACATCAATTCATACGGACAAGTAATGGAAAAATCTTTCAGTGAACTTTGAGCTTGCTTAGCATTTAAAGCCCTCCCCATCCCAGCATCTGAATACATCACAGATTATGTCAAATATTCTGAGGAGGTAAATAAAATTCAAAGTGTCTAGTATAATTTAAGAGATGCTCAGCATAATGTAGACGTATACTCTTCTGTAATAATCAATGTTTAATATATAGGCTTATAAGTTCTCTGCAACATCTCTTTTGACTATTTTTAAAATATTTTGCAAGAATGCAATTATACTATAGCATTAATTCATGTTTCAGATGAAGTAAGATACTAAAATGGACAGTTATATTTACACCCATGCCTCACTTCATACAAAATAATGAAGTGTTGTGTAAAATAAACTCACATATACTCAAGCAGAAATTTGAACAAAAAAATTATTCAACCAAATGTGCAGGTCATGCAATCACTCAAATAAGGAGATATTTTTATTTATATATGTTTTGAACTTTGGTAATCGGGGTCAAGCAAATTACTATCTTTATATTTCAATGATGTACAAATTGAAATGTGACTTTATCTGATGAATATTAGCAAGATAGAATTATTAAGGTCAGAATTTTTAATAGTGGATGTCTGTAGGCTATGTTATATCTAATTAATTTAGTACAGGCTATTGTATTAAATGGTAATGGAATTCTTAGAATATTTCTCACAATTAGAATATATTAATATGAATACAATTGCATAGTTAATGGCCTGCTGAAGTTTTTCCTGGTTCTCTGTTAGTTCATTACTTTGCATCTAGGTTTTCTTATATTGTCCCTTCATTGCTATAAATATTCCATTAATGACTTTCTATAGAATATAGTTCAATGGAAGCATTAGGCAAGTGAACTTGAAACTCACACCTATGACATCAGTTGCTGGATTTAAGCATTCTCTACGTTTACTGGAAAAGAGAGGAATGAAAATGTAAGAGTCTGTAAAATGCGTGTAGGCTGACTGTGCTTTCTCCAACACATCATATGAGTAAGTAAATACTGAAGCTGTACTGATTCAGTTACACAATAGTTGCTAAAACCCCACAAGTTTCCCTGTCACTTAAAGGATAGCCATATGGTTTAGCAAAAATTCTTCTTAGCTGTAGAGGAATTCTGTATTCCAGAGACAGAACAGTGTTTTCACTAAAAGGCAGTCCTAACTTGGCTCCAAGAACCAAAACTGACTTTTTAGGTAAATGAAAGACTTCACCATATTTAAGATTCTGAGAGTCTCATAGTCACTTCTGCAATTAATCCACAGAAACAATGAATTCACATCATAAGATCATTGGACAAGGAATGAATTCCAAGTCCTTTTTAGTCCTGCCACTATTTTGTACTGATCAATCAATTTCCTTTTTCTATTGTTTTGTTTTGTTTGTCTGCCTCTTAACTTTTCTATTGGTTTTGAATCATAATTTCTTGTGAGTATATTCCAAGACAACTATAAAATATCACCCTTTTCATATGTTTATTTAGCCAATTAGTATTTATTCTGCAAACCACAAAAAGTATATGAATAGTCCTGACCAGAAGTGGAAAAAAAATTCATTAGAGTCTTGTTTGTCCTAATCATAATACTTATAATACATTTACATTGCATGAATAAGAGCATTTTATCAGAAACATTCACTAATACTATATAGATCAAAGGATCCCTTGCCAAAGATAGTTCTGTCTGTTCAATAGGAACCCTGTTATGGATATAGGGTGGTGTTTTGGTACTATGTATATTTCTTTCTCATAATTCTTTTTTTAGTTTGATGACTACAGCCAGACCCTTAAATGTATAATATGCCTAGGAAGCTAAAGAGGAGAGAATGCAACCGTGGAGGCTTTGGGATTCTGACACAGATTTGCTGACGATTGCTTATGAACAACAGAATAAGATATAACAGTCAATTAATTCATACCTGTTGTCCATTGTTATTTAAAAAGGACAGCAAAAAACAAAAGGATAACAGAGATCGTACTTGTCAGAATCAGAGAATATAAAGTTGTGGTACAGAGAGATTAATTTTCTACCAGTAAGCACCAGCACAAAAAGCTTTTCAACTATTCTTTTCCAAGTTCAGCAGTTTTTCAGGTTGCCTTTCTTTTTGCAAGTAATATTTGTTGTCTTTTCTCTCTCTCATTCATCATAAGCTGTTGGTATACACTTCACAGGCTATTTCCAACCTAATTATAAAGATTTATTTCCAAGGAACTAGGATTCCTCTGGCCATTTACTCATTCTCAAACAAGGACCTCTGTCCTTTTCACTTCTGCATCATTCATCCATCCTTGAAAGAAGAGTCTTACAGAGCTCTGCAAAGCTGTCTTAATAGCCTACTTCAGGAAGCTTCCCATCCTTGCAACAATGCCTACAAGAAAAGCAAAGGTCTTGTTTTGCTGAAGTTCCCACTTTTGAAGCTGACCAGTATTGCTCCATTTTCTCCTGGTAAATTAAATAAAATTTAGCTTGTATTCGTACAAGAACTAGACACAGATCAGATTTAGCTTCTGAGTGTCAGCATGACTGCAACTTGGGTTGCTCAGACTGGTTTCATTGAGCCCAGAAGTGGATGTGGGTGCACAGAAATAGCTGATAAAGTGTACACATGGCTGCCTGAACCTGGCTAAGTTATGGTGTCGTGTTTCTGTTGCTCTGTTACTTCCAGACACGACTGGCAATTAAACAGGACTGTAGTAGCACCGAGATATTTTCTTTCTTGGATTTGCCTTCTTGTTCATCATTCTCAGTTTTTATACATAAAACATATTCTTGATTTCTTGGCATGCTGGTACTATGCAGGAGAAATTTGCCAGTATAGTTTTCTGGGGTTTAGACACATATGTTGGCCAACTTAAAGAATGCTTTTAACATAATATTCTTTTTAGAAGGTTAAACACATTACTTGTGTTCTCCACTTCTCATACAAACAAATCCATGAGGACAGAATGAGCATTTGTTTCTGCAGAATGATAGTAATGATAAAATTATTGCAGTTGGCATTTTTTATAGCATTGCCTAACAATCACATTTCATAACATTATTTTGTTTTTAAAAGAATCACATAATTATCTTTAAAGTAATAATTCTTATGGAAGTATGTTCTCAGCATGTGTTCATAAATTCAAGTCGAGCTTCATACAATGACTGAGGTCATGGCAGAAGACACAGAAAAAGAAAATAAAAATATTCTCCTTTCTTTAATAATGACTGAAAGAATGAAGATTTAAGGAAACTGTTGATTTTACTAAGTGAACATATTTGCTTTATAGTAAAGAAATGTTATCAATGGGTTAAGACTTAGCTTCTATTTAAAAATTCCTTTTCTAGTTCTTCAAAGTCCTGTAAGATAACTGAAGCCTACTAACCCTATACAGCACTACTATTTCCTGTTCACTTTTTAATAAACTTTTAAATAAACTGTAAAAAATACTAATTAATCCTTATAAAAAGCTTCATTGTCAATGTTACTCCAAATCTCAATTTATGAACACTTCCTTCACAGATTTTAGCACAAAAAATGTTAATGTTTTTCTTTACTCACTAGAAAATCAGTAGGAATGTCAATATTACTGAAAAAGTTACAAATATATTTAGTGAAGTCGTAAGTTACTCACACAGTAGCACATTTAAATAGAGAGTGTGGTATCTTTAGCTTTTTGACACTAAGTCATGTCTTTTCTGCTTTTCCTTCTTTTTTTTTTTTCTTTCCCTGGATGATAACAACCTGAATTGGTAATAGATTGAATTGAAGTTTGTCAGTGGCATTAAAGGCAGACAGAGGGCTATATAAATGTTAATGTCTTAGGGAAAAGGCTGCTTTAGTCAACAGACTTAGGAAAAGCTTTAAAAAACCCTTACTTAAATTTCACAGCTGTGCACTGCTTCTCTTTGAAAGACAGATAGTGACCTTTACCATTCATAGATGACCATGACCAGCAGCTTGTGAGAGCCACAGCCAAAGACAGAAACCTCAGAAAACAGCTGTCCGCAACTTTACCTCACCTGAAGATGCATCTGAAGAAGGGATGTGGTCAGTCCCTTTCAGCACCTCCAAGCGGGAACTGAATGAGGCTGCTCTGTGGAGAACCAAAACCAAGTAGTACAGCTGGCCCCTGAGGATTGTTCTGTCAAGGTATGGATTGGAGAAAGGTGCTCCTGTTCAGTGAGGAGTCCCTTGGTGTTGTAGAGTTGTACACTGTGAAGGGCTTAGGCACCAACAGAAACTCATGGGGGTAGGGATCTTGGGCAGTCACACCACAGGGACTTTGGGGTGGAACCCCATGGTGTAGGAACACTTGGGCTAACTTGTAAACCCGTGTGGATTGAGCAACTGGATCCAGGAATTACAAAATGTGCTAAAAGTCTGTTTCTGGTTTTCCAGTTGGCTTAAATAATCCTACACAATTTAAGTCTTTAAGTCTTCTTGTCCCAGAGCTGCAAATAAGGAAATCATTGTGTTGTGGCATTGTTTGACATCTG
This sequence comes from Porphyrio hochstetteri, assembly GCA_020800305.1. NCBI lineage: Eukaryota > Metazoa > Chordata > Aves > Gruiformes > Rallidae > Porphyrio > Porphyrio hochstetteri. The sequence continues at coordinate 48,433,379 of CM036938.1, read as the reverse complement.
TGCAGAATCACAACACAATAAACTTCTCAGTGGTCAATGACTTGTGCTTGAAATAATTCATGTTATTAGTCATACTGAAAAAGGCTGAGTGGCAACAACGTGCATGTTCACGTCTCTAAAACAGAATAATTACACTACTTTTGTTTTAGCATCACTGGCAGATGTAAGAAGACTTAATATGTGGTTTAATTTCATCTATACCACAGACCACTTCCAAGCTATTCAAGTTCTTTCCAGCTCTGTTTAGAGTTTCCAGCTTGCAGAAGATCCCTTACTCTCTGAATATTTCTGTGCAGGTGCCATCAGCCTCAATAGTTTTTATTCCTTCAGATGTTTTCTTTCAAAATGAACTATGATGGTAGGCTGAAATGCTAACTCTGGAAGTCTGAAGGAGAAAGATCAAAGACCATTAGTCTTTTACAGTACAAGCAAGTGGGCAACAGGCATATACTTTTAGGGTGTGAACCACACAATTTCTTAACACTGACTCTTTCACCTTCTACATTCTCCTATCTCCATTTTCTTTTTGTTCCAAATGCTTGTAAAGTTTCATACCTTAAGTCTCCTCCCCTATTTGCAGTTAGATATTAGGAGACAAATTGCAGTCATTCAAGCACGCTTTTGAAGTATTCTTGAAAAATATTCCCTGCTGCAGCTCACCAAGCAACAGCCTCTTGGGTACATGAGCATCATTACTTTGAACACTAGGTCTAAACCCACAGGGCCTCTCCCTTGTTACATCTTAGTGGATAGAAGTCATTGTGCTATGACACTTCATCAGTAGTTAGCTTCTGTGATCATCTTACACAGTAAAGAAAATTAAGGTACTTCAGCTGAAGCCTTGCCAAGTTATTGATTTTGAAAGATTTTCTCTGCATCAAGACTGAGACACTTTATTTAGAACACTGTCAAAATAAATTGTATTAAGAGTCAATGTTTGATTCTACCAATAGCATAATACCAACATGTACTTACTACTATGCTGTTTCCTGAGGATTTCTCTGTGGTTTTCTTTAAATCTCTGCAGGAGGAAATACAAATTGAAAAAATATATTTTTGTAAAAAAATATACATACCTATCATTTCTATTATTAATTAAACTTTATTTAATGCATTAAATACTTTTTCATCTGTGTTAAACTCTAAGTTGTAACCTTTTGTCCCTTTTCTTTCATTTCTATGACGTGGGGTTTAATCTAGATTAACATAGAAAAACTGCAAGTATTACTCTTTCTATTACTTGAAGGATTAGATTTGAACCCAAGAATTTCTGTTGTAAAACTACAAATTAAGGTGGAAAATTAAGGTGGAAAAATAAGGTGGAAAATTACTGTTTATGTGGTAAAATATATTTCTATCATAAAATAATTCTTCCTTTAAACTAACTTTCTTCTTGACAGCAGAGAAGATACATTTGTCTGTTATTCTAATTTTTCCAGTGTGTGTACTACAAATTTTTGAAAAGCATGGTTGGAGAAAATGATGCACTCACCAGCTTTGGAGCACTTTTGAAAAACACAACCAGGACCTTTTCTGCTTTGTTTCCTGAACAGGAACATAACCCCATATCTATAGAAACTGAGGCTAAATGTCAGTTTGCTTCAAGGCAGTATCCCTCTGTTGACTGTACAGCAGGCACAGAAAAGATACATTGCCAAAGGCAATTTTTAATTGATGAGGTTAGGACATTAATTCTTTGCAGTGGCTTTTCTGCTTTCTCCTTCTACAGCTGCCTCCCTTGGAACCAGCAGTCATTCCTTTGAGTCACCCTTCTATAAGATATTGACAAGCCTCACAGATTTGCAGGTGACCGATGCCAGTTTGAAGGCAAACATTAAATCTTAGTTGAAAACAAAAAGAGGAAAATACAACATGTTTAGTGGTCAGGCAGTTTTGAATGTCAATAATTGTGTTTGATTGATGTGAATGCTTGCTCCAGAAATCTCTTGTATTCAGGGTTATAAAATTAATTTACTAATTATAGACAAATGAACACATCAGATCTCATAGTCTTCTGGATATGAACTTTTGTTTTATTCATATAAAAGATGTTTGAGCTGAGTGGATACTACTGACAATTTGGCTTTTGAACATTTCAATAACTCTTGCATCACTGATCAAAGTAACCAAATAAGGTAAACAGAAGTATTGTATTGAGATGATGTGCATAATATCCTGCATATCTAAGACAGCCTAGAGAAGCATTTCATCTTGAAAATAGAAAATTAAAGCTAATCTGCATAGAGTCTGCAATACATCATCCTATTTTGTGCTATAGTAAGACAAAATCTGGGTTATGTCTGAAAACAGATTCGTTGTGATTACTTACTTATCAAGTGTGAGTCACAGAAATGATTATTTAAGCAGTTAATGGTCAATTGTTTGTTACATATATAGAAGCAAACATGTAGTTTTACAAAACTAAAATCCAGATAAAGAGTTTTCCTGTGTACAAGAAAATAGGTATGATAGGGAACTTGGTGATGCAGCAACAAAAACAAAGGAAGCATTTGCTTACTGTATGATCCTTTGAGAAAAGTTCTATGGCAGTTGGATTGTAAATATGGCAGAGAAAGTTTGTACTTTAAATATAGCAGAAAAGAGATACCACTTTACTGAATGCTAAACCATTTACAGAACCTCTTTAAATGTGTCACCTAAGAAACAGAGAACTGTATGTACAGTACAGTTCAAATTCTTGAAATAATTTGAACAGTCATCTGTTTTTGTTTCAGTGCTGTTCTATGAAAAACAAACAACATAACCACAGATTTTAGTTCATGGATTCATAATGTCAGTGTAGAAAAATATGTGTAGTTTTATTTGTTCCAACAGAAACCAAAAAATCCAAATGCAATTCAGCATAATTGAACGGAACAATGTATAGAAATATCTAAGATAGCTCAGCTTATTAGAAGTAAAATGGTCACATTAGTGCAGATATCCACCTGGGATTAATTAGTCATGAGAACCAGGGATGCGCTATGCCACATAGACATCCCCTTTGTGTGAATATTTTTGAGCCACTTATAATTACTGCCTCACTAAGAGATAGTCAATTACACAGAGGCTAGTTTGTCTTCTTTTCTTTGAATTATAACTTTTCCATATTTACACTGGCATGCAATCCCTCCTTCCCCCTCTCTCTCTCTTTCCACTGAGTCCATTGACTCTGAAATGCACAGATGGAGGGTTCTTTTTTATTTGCTTTGCTGAAACCCAAACTTCATTCTTCAGTATACAAGTCACCATTTGTAGATACACAGCTGACAGAAAACCACATCCAAACAGATTTGTAAATAGACAAAGGGCACTTTCATATAGGGAGTGCATAGACACATCCACAGTTACAAGCTCCGCTTCTTATTCCTCACCTCAGCTTGGTTGTCATGTTACACGGTGTAGAAAGTCAGTCCGTACCACGCTGCACCCACAACTCTTGGGGATAATGCCCTGGCTGTACAATCCCACAGGATGGGCATGAAGATGAAAAGCACTGAGCACTAGTGCCTCTAGGCTTGTGACTTAGTTCTAAAAAAAATTACAGATTAAAAGTATGGTTATTCTAAAACAAACTTCCATCTGGAACATGCCTTCCTTAAAGAAATCATGGTTATTGTATTTCCTTATGTAGCTGTCTTTCATCAGGGTGTTTGTCACAAGCAGACTCATGAACTTCCTACAGATCATCCATCACTATTTTCATAAAATATGCTAAATTTAAACAATGAAGATTCCTATTTATCCTTGTACACTGATCTTTATAACAACTAACGTGGTATGCAAATTATAGCAGCTTGACCCTTACAAACTGATAGTCCCTTACAATATCTATACAAGGATGTTAAGAGAGCTGGATGACATTTTTGTAAGGCCACTCTCCATAATCATTGAGAAGTCATGGAGATCAGGAGATACTCCAGAAAACTGGAAGAAGCTTAATGTCACCCCATGTACAAGAAGAGCTTACAGGATGATCCAGTAAATTATAGGCCCATCAGTCTTACTTAAAACCCTTGGAAAATTAGGAAACAAATCCTCCTGGGGGCCACCACAAGTCAAACAAAGCATGTGATAGTAAACAGCCAGCAAGGATTCACCAAGGGCAAATTGTGCTGATCACCTTCTACAACAAAGTAACCTGCTCAGTTGACGTGGGGTGAGTGGTGGACACCGTCTACCTTGATTTCTACAAGGCTTTCAATAGAGTCTCCCATAGCCTCCTCCTAGAGAAACTGATACATTATGGTCTAGACAAGTGGTTCATGCAGTGTGTGGGGAACTGGCTGACAGTCTACATCCAGAGGGTGGCGATAAACAGTTCTTTTTTGATTAGGCAACCGGTCACAAGTGAGGTCCCCCAGGGATTTATACTGGGCCCACCATTGTTAAGAATCTTTGTAAGTGACCTGGATGATAGGATCAAGTGCATCCTGATTAAGTTTGAGGATGATAACATACTGATTGGAAAAGTAGACACTTTGGGAGAGACACCTTGAAAGAAGACTCAGAGAGGCAGGAAAAGTGGGCTAACAAGCACACTATGAAGTTCAACAAGGACAAGTGTAAAGTCTTGCACCTAGTAAAACATAACTTTGGAGTGCAGCACAAACTGGAATCCACCTGACTGGAAAGTAGCTCTGTGGAGAACGACCCAGGGGTCCTCATGGGCAACAAACTCAATGTAAGTGAGGTGTGCTCCAGCAGCAGCAAAGAAATCAAGTATTATTGCATCAACAGGTTGCTTCAACAAAAGCATTGCCAGCAGAGATAAAGAAGTCATTATCCCACTCTATCCATCACTTCTCAGGCCATATGTGGAATATTGTGTTCGGTTTTCATTCCTGCTATACAAAAAAGGCATAGGCTGGAGAGGGTCCAGAGGAGGACTACCAGAATGATCAAAGCATGGGGAAGCCTTCCATATAAGGAAAAGCTGAGAGAAATGGGTTTGTTCAGCCTTGAGAAATGAAGGATTGGGGGTTACCTCATCACCATATTCCATTACTTAAAGGCTGGCTAAAAAGAAGATGGAGACTCCCTGTTTAGGAGTCACATGGAAAAGACAAGGGATAAATTGTTCAAGTTACTCCAGTTGGACAGAAGAGTAAGATATTTCATACTGAGAAAAATCAGACATTGAAATCGACACTTTTAAGATTCAGCTGGACAGGGTGCTGGGGAGTCTTATCTAGACCATGATTTTGTCTATATGAAGCTTTTGCCAGGAAATGTTAAACCAGATATACTTGAGGTCCCTTCCAACCTACTATTTTATGATTCTATAATTGACTCTATGATTCTGTGATTCTATGATCTCACCTAACTAAATGAAATATTTACTACGGATTGTTAGTTTGCTTTCAGGAATCTGCTTTTAGTGACTCATATAGTAGAATCTCAGTGAAAAACAGAGGAATTAAAAAATTTTCTTCACCTCTTCATGGCATATACACTTCTAACAGCTATTTTCCATTATGAGTGAGTATTCATTTAATTTTTCCATGTTTTAAAAATATATTGCTGTTTGATTTTTTTACATTATTCTTCACCACATAAACAATCACCTGATTTTTTAACCTGCCGTATCATAGCATTGAGTGATCACACTGTTATGTCCAAAAGTTTCTTTACAGTTCAGAAGAAAGGTGTATTTTGAAATTTCAGACAGTGATTGCTCCTGGTGCCATTTGCACATTTCTCATTGTTAGGGCAAGGTTCTGTTGGAGGAGGGGGCTGCTGCACAGGTGGCTTCTGCAAGAAGCAGGTAGAAGCTCCCCCTGTGCTCAACAGAGTAAACAACAGCTGTGCTTAAGGCTGGACCTGCTGCTGACCAAGGCCAAGCAGATCAGAGACAGTCATAGCGCCTCTGTGAATCACATTTAAGAGGAAAAAGAAAATGCAAGCGACCACTTTTTCCTACCAGAGAAGGGAACAAGAAGATGTAAGACACTCTGCAGACACCAAGGTCAGTGATTAATGCAAACAAATCCATGGGCCCGTATGGGATACATCCACATGTGCTGAGGGAACTGGCAGAAGTGATTGCTGAGCAGATCTCTATCATCTTCGACAGCTCTTGGAGAACACGAGAAGTGCCTGAAGACTGGAGGATAGCCAATATCACTCCAGTCTTTAAAAAGGGCAGGAAGGAGGATCCAAGCAACTATAGGCCAGTCAGCCTCACTTCTTTCCCTGGAAAGGTGATGGAACAGCTTGTTCTGGATGCCATCTCCAACCAACTGGAAGAGAAGAAGGTCATGAGGAGTAGTCAGCATGGATTCACCAAGGGGAGATCGTGCTCGACCAATCTCATAGCCTTCTATGATCTCATCACTGGCTGGGTGGATGGAGGAAGAACAGTGGATGTCATCTACCTTGACTTCAGCAAGGCTTTTAATACTGTCTCCCATGACATCCTGATAGCAAAGCTGAGAGAGTATGGGATAGATGAGTGGACAGGGAGGTGGGTTGAGAACTGGCTGTTGGACTGAGCTCAGAGGGTGGTGATCAATGGAGCAGAGGCTGACTGGAGATCTGTGACTAGTGGTGTTCCCCAGGGCTCAGTGTTGGGTCCAGTCCTGTTTAATATCTTCATCAACTACCTTGATGAGGGAATAGCATCCATCCTCAGCAAGTACCCGATGATACAAAGCTGGGAGGGGTGGCTGACACACAGGAACACTGCTCTGCCATTCAGCGAGACCTGGACAGGCTGGAGAGCTGGGCAGGGAGAAACCAGATGAGACTGAATAAAAGCAAGTGTAGAGTCTTGCACATGAGGAGGAATAACCGTCTGTATCAGTACAGGCTGGGGGATGACCTGCTGGAGAAGAGCTCTGTGGAGAAGGACCTGGGGGTCATGGTAGATGACAGGTTGGCCATGAGCCAGCAGTGTGCCCTGGTGGCCAAGAAGGCCAATGGAATCCTGGGATGCATTAAAAGGAACATTGCCAGCTGGTCACATGAGGTGATCCTCCCCATCTACTCTGCCCTGGTCAGGCCCCACCTGGAGTCTTGTGTCCAGTTCTGGGCTCCCTGGTATAAAAAAGACAGGGATCTCCTGAAGAGAGTCCAGAGAAGGGCTACGAAGATGATTAAGGGCCTGGAACGTCTCCCATAGGAGGAAAGGCTGAGTGAGCTGGGGCTGTTCAGCCTGGAGAAAAGAAGACTGAGGGGAGACCTAATTAATGTTTATAAATATCTTAAGTATGGGACGCAGACGGAAATGGCCAGCCCCTTTTCAGTCATCTGTGGAGACAGGACAAGGGGCAATGGCTGCAAGTTGGAGCACAGGAAGTTCCACACAAACATGCAGAAGAACTTTTCCACAGTGAGGGTGACAGAGCCCTGGGACAGGCTGCCCAGGGAGGTGGTGGAGTCTCCATCTCTGGAGATATTCAAGACTCATCTGGATGCCTATCTGTGCAATATGAGCTAGGGAGCTGCTTTGGCAGGGGGGTTGGACCCGATGATCTCTCAAGGGCCCTTTCAACCCCTATCATTCTATGAAGGGAGAGGAGTCTGAGAGACATTCTATGATTCTATGACTGCACCCCATAGAAGTGACCTATGCTGGGGAAGTTGCTGCAGAGATGAAGCCCCCATGGAAAAGAACGCATGTTGGAGAAGTCCAGGAGGACTGTCTCCTCTGGGTAGGACCCCAGGCTGGTGCAGGGGAAGATTCTGAGGAAAGTGTGTTGTCATCTGCACTGCCCCCCACCTCCCCACCCCCCTATCCCTGACTAAGAATGAAAACAACTCATGAGGAACTGACCAAAACACCCATTCCCTTCCCTGTCCCATGCCATTCTGGGGCACTAATGCTGATGCTAATGCCTGTGACGCAAACTGCAGAATGATCTCTCCCTGTCCTTGTCTCGACTCCTAAGCCTCTCAGTACATATTTTCTCCCCGGTCCCAATGAAAAGGGTAATTTTATAGCAGCTTTGGTGGTCATCTGGTCTTCAGCCAGGGCCAAAACACACTCATTAAATGGATTCTGTAGCATATAGAACTTAATATACTGAATTAGAAATTGTACCACAGTATTTCTTCTCTTAGTAGGCAGTAGAAGAACCTAAAGGCTCCAGTAAAATTTGGTTATACTTCTGACTATTTCTGTGAACCTTCTGTTCTTTGATAAGCAAGGTTTCTGCCACCAAAAGGAGAGAGATGTGGGGCGGGGAAAGTGAGTGCTGCCTTCATAGGGAAATTTCTTTCTCTCAAGACAATGCTTAAAAGCACAGTTCTGAACAGATAGCTGTAACAGTAAAGTAATATGTTGGGAAATAACCTGTTCTAAAGCAGGTCTCTGTCACTTTTTAAGTCCACAACAGAGACCCTCAGCATGTGTCTAAGCTCCCTGCCACCATGGTCATGGTAGTATACTCAGTATTTTTCTCTGGCTAGTTTGGCTCTTCCACTACTTGTTGAACATTACGTTTCCAGGCAGTAAGGGCTTTTATTCCATTACACTATATATCTCCCACCTTTGCCACCAAACTTAAACAATTTTTTTCTGATCTAGAGAACCCAAATACTAACAAATAATTAAATATTCCTACACAGTATTATCATATACAGTATATATATATTCCTATGACAAATAAGTAGTATTTTACTAATTTCTTGGCCATATCTCTATGGTCATCACCTTCAAACTATTGCATATTTAATGAATTATTATTGATGAAAATGTGTAGTCCTTTATGCCAAGATAATTTGCACAGCTCTTTCATGACATGATCTTAAGAACTAATTGGTTTTTTCCTTTTTTATTTTTAAAATAGAAGAAACTCTTACATGCTCTCTTAAAAAAAAAAATCACAAACACACAGAAACTAACAAACCAAAAAAAAACCAAAACAAAACAAAACCCCCCAAAAAACTCCAAACACCAAACCAAAAGCTTCAGCAGGTTGTCATTTTCATTCTGTCTGTCATTCACAGGATATGTGTAAAAGTGTCTGTTCATTTTGTACTTCTCATTTTTTCTGTTCAGCATAAAACACTTCAATTTGTTATGTCTCTATTACAGCTGTACCAATTCTGCAGCTAAGATAACATGGAAATTTCACATGAACAGAAAATAGTTATTTGAATTAATGAGTGATTTATCCAAAGAAAATATCTATCGGTAATTTGCTAGTTGAAAGATCATTAATATCAAAACAGCAATTGAAGAATGATTCAGAAATAACAGTCTGGATTGCCCACCAGCTTTTAATATCAATTGTGCAAGGTAAAGGCAAGAGAAAATTCTTCAATAGACAAATATTACAGTTTTATAAAAGTCTGCTTTTCAGTGTAACTGTGAGGACATCTAGACATCTTTACACTTTGAGAAATAATTCAACACCTTAATCATGCATTGAATCTGTAGGGTTTTGTATTCAGACAAATATTTGGCAATGTCTCTACTTCTACAAATGCCATTATTCATGAGAGACCAGAATATTAATTCTTCTTTATTAGTTTTTCATTATTTATAATTTTGTGTTTGTTATTCTATTTTAAATGTTTCAATCACTTTGTGAGATGACTTCAACAAGCAATTCTGCATCTTAAGAGAGAACAGATTGTGATATGTACAACTCAAAAGATTACTTTCAGTCATCAGACACCTGAGCTAGCTTATATTGGAAAATATCTGCCCTACATCAAATCTGATTTCCATGGGGACATTCAATGAAAAATATGATTTTATGTGGCTTTGTTAATCCCCATTGAATCCTTGTCTAAACTTTCTTTTGGAAGTGAAGATCCTTCAGTGCTACGTACTTCAGTGATTTTGGGAGTTATTGAAAACAAGATTGAATTAAGGCCATCTTAATTCTGAATAAAAGTATTCTGCACAGGGACTTGAAACATTTTAAGTAACTGGCTTGAAAAGTAAAATAAGATTAGCCATTCTTTGCATCCTGTGAATATACATCAAAATTTTCCGTATCTACTCAGTTCTTGATTCAGCTAATATGAATGTTGGCAAAGCTTCAATTCACTTTCTTGGTTAAATAATAGATATTAGCTTATATTTTATATTTTCTCCTTTGAGGGAAGAAACTGGTATCCACTACAAAATGCTGGCACCGGGCTCTGGCACTACCTGTGCATCAAATATACCAATGAGGTATAGAGGTATATAGGTGTACAGAGGTATAAATGTTAAAGAGAATGAAAAGTTTTGAGAATTCATTGAAAGCTTTCAACTCCCCACATGACATTTGTTCTTACTGAAAATGTAAATGAAAAGAAGAAAATTATAAATAACACTTTGTTAGGAAAAGGTTTATTTCTCTGTTTGATAAAAACATACATTTCTCATAAAAAATGGTATCTATAATTTCATATTATCCATTTCATAGACCTTGAATCTTAGAGCTTGCAAAATGAGTTTTTCTCTGAGCATCTCACAGGCTTGTTGCCACTTTAACACAGCACAAAAGAGCCACATGGTTCTGTGTGCATGGGTATCATGTCCAGATATGAGACTAATATGGTACATTCAGACTAGGATTTACAAAGTTCATTTTGATAAATGACAGTATTTGGCTAACATTATTCATATTCCATTTACTCCTGTAATTATATACCAAAATATTTCCATAATCAAAAATAGGATAGAGCAGGACTATGATTTGTAATAATTGCTGAACTTAGTCATAAATGTAGAATAGAGTTTAGCTTTCTATTAATTAATTTTAAAAAAAGATAAACAGACAAGATAGTAAAAAGTTTCATAAACATTCCATGAGAAATCAGATAGCCAAAGACAAACTCTGAAATTTAGATTAAGCAAAACAGACCATCCACCACACACATTCCTGGCATGCTGATTTTATGCCAGCTGGTTCATACACCCAAAGTATTGGACCTTCTATGCACGTATTTCTCTCACCTTTCAAAGGTGTGGTATATACTGCTGATGCTTGTTGAGGTGTTTTTCTGTATGGAAACTAGAAACATAGCATATATGGGGTATGATTCATAAGTAGCTCAAGATGCATCACTGAAGCACTCTAAGAGGTCAATAGAGATTAGATTTCTCAAAGATGGTACAGTTCCTAGGAGAAGTAGAAACACCCTATCTCTATTGATTATATTGGAAGCCAAAGGCAACTTGGATCCTGGCTGCAACACTGCAATTAAATACATGTAGCTGGACAGTTAAATCTATGTACTGTTTCTTTCCCTGTGGTGCTCAAATATGTATTATTACCCTTAAGCAATTTTTGCAATACATGGGACTGAAAATGAAGGGTATGAGTTTTAATCCTCAGTTCAGTCTTAAAACTCTGCTTATAGGAGAAGGACTATGTTTGCATGACTGAAGACAAGGAAATAAATAAAACAATGAGATCCTTAAAATGAAACACAAGATCCGTACGTTTTACAATTAAATACTTGGTCAAATATATACATCAAATTTATTTGTTAAACCAGAACAGATGCATTTAATGACCTTTCAGTTTTATATTCCTCCATTTTCACCTATCTGCAGGCAGCCAAGCTATTTTTCTCTTTCTGTTAGAGATCCCCACTCCCCAATTCCAATTACACAGTCATCTTCAGCAATGCTGAGATAGAATTCTCAGCAGAGCTACGTTGTATTCAGATTCAGTACAGTATCTTCTCAGTGTGCACCAGGCATTCCTAAACTCAGCAAATCGGGTGGATTTCAAAAAATAATTCAAATATTGTTATACATTCTGATAATTTCAGAAACAGACTCATATCTTGGACAAGAATATAAGTGCCTTCAGTAGCTGTTCTGTTTAAAATTCATATTGAATTAAAGAGAATTTTTTAGTACGTGACATCCTTCCACAAAAGTTAGCTTGAGATTAATTTCCTCTTGAATATAATATTCCTTACAAGGTATCCAGTTTTGTTACATTCACGAACTACATCTGATCAAGAGCATATGTATATATGCTATATATACATATATATGCACACACATACACACACACACACATATGTGATGGGTTGACCCTCTAGTGTGCCTGTGCCACAAGGATTCACGCCAGGGGCAAGGCCACTGCTGACAGTCCAGGCACGACTGTACAATCCCGTTAGCCTTGGCAACTGACAAGTGTTATTGTCGTTAAAGCACCTTAGCAGATTGATGAAAGAATTTGTGCAACTTCCTAGCTTGTGCAAAGAGGTCTGCTGAGGGAGCAGCTCATGCCGGTGCCACCAGCCTGTCTGCTCTCTGATTTCTGTCTGCTAGACCTTGAGTTAGTCAGTTAGCTCAGTGTGGCTGTGAATTATGAGTAATCTAATCTAGTTAATATCTCTAAGCAACTTTTGAACATCCAAATATTTTCACACTGGCTTCTTTTGAATTTTCCCTGGAGCAATCTGTAACCCCTTGCTTTTCAAATGCACTGCTAACTCATGAATCAAATTTTCAACGTCCAAGTTTTTTTCCCGCAATCAATATATCAACCATGTAATGATAAAAGATTAGACCAGGATGCGTTTTTCATACTGGAGCAAGTGCCCAGGCTACATAAGCCTGGCACATAGTTGGTGAATTTTTTATGCCTTGTGGAAGCACTACCCAATAATACCTTTTCATGGGTTTATTTTTGTTTATAGTAGGGACTGAAAAAGCAAATTTTTCCTAATCACCAGGGTGTAAAGGAATAGTGAAAAAACACAATCTTTTCAAATTTTTGCATTTTCCATGGACTTTCTGAGTAAGTAGCTATTAATCAGCCCAAATGGGGATTTCTGTTTCCCAGGTTAATTTTAAAAACGAGCTGTCCACTTTCAATGCTCGCTATCAAAAATCCTTTTGCTTAGTAACCAGCCTCGCTCTCAGTGGACTAAGCGCATCTCTGGCCCTGCATCACATACAAATGAATGCTGCAAACCAATTCATCAGACAACTAACATTGCAAGACGCGAATTGTCACATCCGCTCCGTATGGGTGGGTGGAGGGGGCGGTTCTCCGATTTCTGTGGCTGTGGCGGTTCTGAGGCACCCGAAGCCGCGTCACCGCTTCTTCCCCGCCCCCACCGCGAACCACAGCGTGACCTCGCCGGCGAGCACTAGGACCCAGACGAGCGCCAGGATCCTGTTCCGTTCGCCTGCCACGGGCCCACTATTAACTCTTTCCACCACCCGCTCGTCCCCCCATAAACTTTTCCACGGTAATTTCTGCAACTGAGTAGGACTAGAGTTCCCTTCAGTTTGAATCGAAATACCCTGATTTAACCATTTTTCTCGTTCTGACGTCACCTTACGTGTCCAGGCTCCGACGAGCAGTCTCTGCAGACAGAGCCTCTCAGGCATCAGGAGACGGTGATGTGTCGCTGAGTTCTCCAGGTGGTATGGGTGGCAGCAGTGGGTATTGAGACAAAGTGAGTCCCTTATTCGATAGTAGACAAGGCAGATTCTTGTCCATCTCTGTAGAATTCTTGTCCCTTTCCTTAGGTTTCTTGTCCATGCCCATAGGCTCCTTGTCCGTGGGAGGAACACTGCCCTGTGCCATAGTCTTTTCCATGGGCTGCATGGGAATCTCCTCCAGCGCCTGGAGTGCCTCCTCCTCCCCGCTTCTTCACTGACCTTGGTGTCTGCAAACTGGTTCTCACATCTTCTCACTTCTTTCACTGTCTGCAAAAGTTGCTGCTCCTTTTATTTTATCTTCATAAATATGTTATCACAGAGGGACTACCAATGTCATTGATTGGCTCGCCCTGGCCAGCAGCTGGTCCATCTTGGAGCTGGCTGGTATTGGTTCTATAAGTCCTAGGGGAAGTTTCTAGCAATTTCTCACAGAAACCACCATTGTAGCCTCCTCACTACCAAAATCTTGCCATGCAACCCCAAACTACTATAGTAAAAACATGTGTAAGAAACACACTTTTTATATTACAAAAACATAAAATCAGTTTATGACATTTAATTTCAGTAGTCTTAGAAAAAAATTACTTGCTTTGTTTTGTTTCAAAAGTGTTTTGGATGTGGTTCTTTCCTGATCTAACATTATTCTATGGCTTCCTAAATTAAGTTGCTAGAAAGAGCTATAGTTCAAACTGTTCTTGTCCTTCCTTTTGGTCCATGGTCTTCCCTCTGCCTCCCTCTGCCAGTGTGAGGGACCACTGTAAGAGCAGAAAATGGTACCAGTGTACAATGCACAGTAGGAAATCTTGGCCTATAGAAGAAAAATAATATAATGAGTTAAGACTGAATAAATACAGATGGACTGTAATTGACTTGAAAGGGCCTGATTAATTTGATAGACCGATATTTTTCCTATTACATGTCTATTAACACACACAGAGGAAAAATAAATAATACTTTTCTTGTAAAAGATTTAAAGTTTCTTAAAGATTTATTTATTTATTTACCCTCAAAAGAAACAAATGATCTCATTATTTTTACTGGTATTTTTTGGGTTTTTTGAGGCTCCCAACAAGCCTGCCAAATAGAACTTACCATTTTGCTAACCCAGATCTTTTGAAACTGCAGATCTCTGTGACTAACTTTTGTTTTTAAATTAAGTGGTCTTTTGCAGAAATTGTAGAACAGCTGTACTATCACCACATAGCCTGGGGCAAAAGACTGTTATTCTCTGAACCCCTTAAAATCTGCAGTAAATCAATGAACACAATGCATACCAAAAATCAACAGATATTAGTTCCATCATATAGAGGGGGAAAAAAAATAGCAGTACAAAAATTATGCTAAATAGGAAGCACAAATATTTTTAACTATGTCTCCAAAGAACTGTTCCTCTATTTGACCTATATGCAAACAAGCTTGTAAAGAAATTTGCTCCTTTTAGTGATCAGTAAGTCAGTAAGACAGCATCCCAAACCAATTCCTATAGGAAGAGTTTTCACATAATGTAGGAAATATATTCAACATTAACAGCAGGTACTTCGGCCACTTATCACACTGCAGCTGTCCAAATGCTAAATGTTGGAGCCTGCTCTGTGAACAGACATTTCCAAAATGAAACATAAATGTTCTAAATTATAGGTAACTAAAATAGAAAATAAAAGAAACAACATTATTTTCTCCTATGCCTTATGTAATAAAGAGGTTTGGATTATGTTTTCATATTGTTGATATTGTTTCCATAATGGCAGGATGCCTTGATATCCTTCTTCCCCAAATATTAGAAATCTACAACTTTGATTCCTTCAAATCCTAGGTTTATAGGAACATATGTGTGTGTGTGTATATATATATGTATGCATGTGTATATATATGTATGTATATATTTGAATATATATTGCTATGTGTATAGATGCATGTAAATTTATATACATACATATATTTGATATATGATGTTTTGTGTGACTGTTCTAATCCTATGCAGGGAAAACCTTGTCTCACCAGAAGAAATATCAATATTATTCCAAAAGTTCTTAAGAAAGGATTTCCCAGATTAGTGTGTTCTTCCTTCATATATACAATCTTCCACCCACTTTTGTGACACATTAACAGCACATCAGTTGTGATTCAGGTCTGAAACACAAGTATTTAGATGCTCTGTATATGAAAGAGCAGAACCATATTTCCAAGGAGGACAGATGTGACACGGGACCTTTGAGAGATCTGTTCATTTTGGAGTAGAGACCGGAAAGAAGTTGTCACGAATTTTCTATGCTTCAGTACTGATTTTTATATATTTAAATAAAAGTATCATGAAAACCAAAATAAGTTTGTTTATATTTTTTGAGAAAACCTGTACTGATTTGGACGCCTCATCTGAATGCTCTGTGGTAACATTGTCTGCCTCCAGCCTTGGCACAGCAGCCATTTACTCCAGTGAGATCTCAGCTCAAACAGAATTACACAGAGAAGTTGCTGAAATTGGAGTCTGTTTTTTATTTCTGGATACAAGAATGTATTGGGTCTGCAGACTTTCTCCACAGCAGTCCATAAAGTGCTGTGTGTTTCAGATCTGTGTCTGAAACAGTGTTTAATAACACAGTAATGTTTTAGCTGATCATCACCTGAAGAACATCAAGGCTTTTTGTATTTCTTGCTCTGCACACCCCACCACGACAAGCAGGCTAGGGGCTAGAGACTGGGAGGGGCAGAGATGGGACAGCCTACTCCAATTGACCAAAGGGATATTCCATACCATATAGCATCATGCTAAACCTGGCGGACAGTCCTTCCATGGTAGTCATCACTGTCTGCTGATGGGACATGATGAGTGATTTCCTTTGCATCACTTGTTTGCTTGTTTTTCTCTTTCCTTCACTTATTAAACAGTCTTTATCTTGACTCATAAGTTTTTTCTCACTTTTGCTCTTCCACTTCTCCCCCACCCTCATAGCATTGGGGAGTGAGTTTGCAGCTGGCCACGATTTAGCTGCTGTCTGAGGTAAACTCATCAAACATACTACATTTAAATGCAATTTATACCCACAGAAAGACAGGGTTGGAGCATTCCAACAAAAAAATCCACTAAGTCATCTGCAACCTGGGTACTTTAGACCAAGCAATAACCTTTTTTTAAATTAAGGAAATGGAATAAAAGATCAATAATGGCTGCTATTACACAAGTAACAAACCCGCTTGTTAATACACTGAAAATGAATATGCAGATTGCTGATGAGATTGACAGTACTGCTACTGTACTGCCAACATGCTGTTCCAAGTAATTCCTCATTTTTTCTTTTCTTAAATAATCCTGAGTTTTGCTCTTTCTGTAAACTATCTTTTACTATGAGCAATTACCTTTCTGATAGCTTCAAAATTTAGATTTTTTTCCCTCCATAAAAAATGAATAGTGTTTGGTCTCTAGGCATCCTCTGAGAGTTCCTGTGTCATTCACCTCTAATTATTACTTTTGCTTCATCACATTACTTCTTAATGCTCTTCGTCTACCTGGGTAGAGCCTTAATTATGGGACTTTCTCTTATTAAGACAAAAAACCTTATACAAGACAAATTGAATATATTACATTATGTTTTTAGAAGTGTAGCAGATGTTTGACTTTACAGCCATCAGGAATAGGTATTATTCTTTCAGGGAAGGCTGATTACATCCATTCTGTATTCCTATTCTCAATACTTTAACTCACTAACAAACACAAATTAGAGTCGATAGTGTATCTGTCATCTAAATAAACTCTTCTCTCTGATCTTATATGCTATATGTATCATCTTAAATAAGGATAATCAGTGAAAAATATGTAGAAGATACACTGGAATAACAAATAGGAGTGCATTGCTAGATAACTCTGGGGAAGAATCTTACCTTTAACAGCAAGATTCCAAGACTTTTGCTCTTTAAGATATTAAAGGCAGGTCAGAAACTGAAATTATTTTTTATAATCATATTAGAAATATTCAATATAATTAGTTAATATTCTCAGGGAATTTAGCTCAATAGCTTCTGTAGTTTCTTCACAGAAGTAACATCCTATGAAAATAAGGGATTTTGATAAGACTATAAAAGGGCATAGAGTCACAGAATTGTAGAGTATCTCAAGCTGGAAGGGACCCATGCATATGACTGAGTACAACTCTATGCTCCTCACAAGACTAAATAAAATTAATCATATGACTAAGAGTGCTGTCCAGATGCTTCTTGAAATCTGTCAGGCTTGACTCCATTCCAGTGACTGATCACCATCTCAGAGAAGAAACTTTTCCCAATAATATCAATTTCTTCTGCTGGTGCTTCATTCCATTTCCTTGTGTCTTACCATTAGGCACCAGAGAGAGTTCCAACTGGAACAGCAAGTCTTGAACAAGTTCAGAGTTGACTGGGTGTTTATCCAGTCACAGTCTTCCAACTTAGGCCTTCTGGGGTCCCAAGGCTCATCAACAGTGATAAAGACAGGTGTGAAGAAGGCGTTAAGTGTATCTGCTTTTCCTACATCCCTATTTGTGAGGTGACTAACCTCTTCAAGAAACAGAATGTTATTTCAGGTCCTAGATTTGACTTGCCTATTTGATTTTGATCTCTGCCTGGCTTTCAGATTATTTTTGTGAAATGAAATTGATAATGGTATTGAATTACACTAATGTGTGGTTGAGCTTGGAATTGGCTCACCAAAATACGTTAATGCATTGTAACTGATGTGAAAGTTGACTTCCCTCACAGCTTCTTTACAGGAAAAGCTTTTTTTATGATATAATCAAGAAAAACAGCTGCTCAAGGAATGTTGTCTTACAGCAAATTGAGACAGCATTTTTGTTTTTATACTGCAGAAAGATTTTATTTAAATAATGTTAAAACATACTTTTGTCCTGGCAGCCAAATCTACCTTGTATTGACCCTGACTAGTTAAATATGAAATGTCCTTTCATCTGAAATTTAGAGAATAATATTTGCAAACCTTTGTCTGAAAACTGACTAACTCATATTGTTATCCATGTTTGTAGTTAATAAAGTGCCTTCAGTGCAGGCATACAGTGTATAAGTAATAATCCTCCCTCATTATTCTCAATAGTTTTAGAAAAATATGTGTTTGACAGGCATACTAATGCTTCCTGGAAAGCAGGTTTGGATAATATACACTACTTAGCACTAAAAAAAATCAGCTACTCCAATTTCCTTTCTAAGCTAAAGCCAGAATAATAATTAAATAAATAAATAAGTCACACATTTACAGATCACAGCAAACAATTTGCATCAAAAATATACAGGAAGAAGAAGGACCAAGAAGGAGCTCAGATATATTCACTGCTGCATTAACATTTTTGCCTGTTTCCTTTTCTCTCTCTGAAGAGAAAATGTAATTAAGGCTGGCAAGTCACTGAACAATTTACTTTGAAAGCCTTTTATAGGCTGAGATGGTGTCATGTTAAAGGGTAAAGAGGTTTGGCAGAAAATATACCCCTCTCATTCCTCCTTGTCCTCAAGCTTTCCAGCTTAGATTCTTGGTGATACACTACTATCAGGCTGGTTGTGTTCAATATATTGAACTATCATGATTATGGACCAGTGCTCGACCACCCTCCCAGAGGAACCCCACTAGTGACTGAATTCTAACCAGATGTAACCCCATTTACTACCACCTTGTAAGCCCGATCCTTCAGCCAATTGCTCACCCAAAACATGATGGCTTTATCTGGTTATATGCTGGACATTTTGTCCAGCAAGATACTATGAGACACAGTATCGAAAGACTTGCTGAAATCCAAAATAATAACAGCAACAGGATTCCCTTGGTCAGCCAGCTGGGTGACCTTGTCATAACAGGAAGTAAGTTCCTCTTCTGAACCCATGTTGGCTGTGACCAATGACTGCTTTGTCCTTTGGGTGTTTTTGAATAACTCCCAGTATAATTTTTGCCACATTTTTTCCAGGCACTGAGGTGAGACTGACAGGCCTGTAATTACCAAGGTCTTCTTCTTACTCTTCTTAAAAACTGGGACAATGTTTACCACCTTCCAGTCAAATGAGACCTCTCCAGATTCCCAAGACCCTTGAAGCAAGGTCTTGGAATGACATTAACCAAGTCCTAGAGTATTCTGGGATGAATCCCATTGGGGCCCATGGACTTACATGAATCCAGATAGACTGGAAAATTGCCCACAAGTTCAGGGTTCATAGGAGTTTATTATTACCACAGTCATGGAAATACTGTAATGCCTACATTGTCACAAAAGACACACTAAAAGAATAAAAAATAAAGATACATAGCAGTCCATAAACACATTTTTTACGTGTCTTGATCACTACTTTAGAGGTAGTAAAATGAGGTTTTATGTGCTTTATCAAGATTTATGTGTTTCTTCAGTAATTAATATGAAAACTGAATGACAGTATTTTGTTTAGAGAGCTATCCCTGAGATTAAAGGAAGTGTTGGAAAAAAAAATCAATAAGTCTTCCAACTGCTGAGAAAAAATTAAAATTGTGAGTTTATTTGTTTGGTTTTTTTCATAGTCTAACTAAGATCAATAATGACTGGAGGCTATGGAAACGATAGAGGTTGCCATTTCTGTGACTGGGTGAGTGGATGAAATAAACAACTCACTCTAGCTGAAAAAAGTGTCACAGCCTTCAGTGTTTCCTTTTTACCTTGATATTATGAAGAAAATCAAATTTTAAAAAAAAAACCTAGAACAATAAAACATCAGTTTTTTGGGGGTTTGCTTTGTTTGTTTGTTTAGGAAGAACAATACAGAAGAAATCACAGAGTGCTGGGTAAGCAACCTATGCAGATCATTACCCAAAGATGCCACTGTCTCTCTGTACCTCAGGAAGGGCTCAATAATCTCTCAGAGGACTGAGCTTGAAATAAAATCACTGTATTCAGGGAGTGAAGAGTCATTTGTTGAACATCCTGTTTCACTAGCTTTTCCATTTCGATTGACTACACACATAATAGTTATTTGAAGAAAAAGGATAAAAAATAAATAAAATATCCCAAGCATACTCTACATACATAAAAATGAGCATATGACCTTTTTTGCATTTTTCTACACTTCCCTTGCAATTTTAATTTAATTTTAACTTTATTTAAACATTTATTTACTTTTATTTTATTTTGGTTTGGTTTATGTATTTGTTTATTTATTTTCTTCGTTAAATTATTTCTCCATTATAGTAGTTTTGCTGTTATGTTCTTAATTTTGGCTATAATTTGTCTACCCCACCGATGCTGTCCTTTTTTTCAACTACAACTTGCATATATTCACAAGCAAGGAAATGCAAGCATTGTTTACAAAATGTTGTGGGTTTGTATGTGTGGCTGTGTTCTGGTGGAAGATGGGGGTCTGTGGGGTGGCTTCTGCAGGAAGGAGCTAGAAGCTTCCCCTAGGCCTGACAGAGTAAATACCAGTGGGGCTCAAGGCTGGACTCACCACTGACTGAGGCCAAGGCCATCAGTGAAGGTGACAGAATCACATTTAAGAGAAGAAAATTAAAAAAAAAAAAAGCAAGCAGACACTTTTTGCCATCAGAGAAGGGAAGGGGAAGATGTAAAAAGCTCTGCAGACACCAAGGTCAGTGAAGAAGGATTGGGGAAGGAGGCATTCCAGGTGCCAGAGAGAGATTCCCCTGAAGCCCATGGAGAACACCATGGTGGAGCAGGTTGTCCCCCCTCCAGCACATGAAATTATTTTGGGGTCCAGTGATTCCACCTGCAGCCCATGGAGAGACCCGACACCGGAGTGGCTGTAGACATGGAAGATGCTGTGACCTGTGTTGGAGCAAGTTTCTGACAGGACCTGCAGCATGTGGAGAGGCCCATGCTGGAGCAAGTTTGCTCGGGAGGGCTTGTGACTCTGTGAGGGGACCAGGCTGTAGCAGTCTGGGCCTGAGGGACTGTACCCATTTAAGTGACCCATGCTGGTGCAGTAACTGAAGGCCTGTAGGAAAGGACTCACGTTGGAGAAGGTCATAGACGACTGTCTCTCGTGGGTGAGACCCCACTCTGGAGCAGGGGAAGGGTGTGAGGAATTCCAACCCCCACCCTCCCCCCTGCTCCCTACCCCCAACACCCCTAATTAAGAAGGAAAACAACTTGTGATGAATTGAACGAAACCCTTTTCCCCATGTCCCTGTGACACCTTTAGGGGGAGAAAGGGAGAGAAATCATTAATAAAGTTAAGTCTGTGAAGAGGTGAGGGGAGGTGTTTAATATTTGGGTTTACTTCTCACTATCCACCTCTGGTTTTTGTGCGTTTGTGTGCGTAGTGTAATAAATTAGATGGAGTTTTTTTATTCCATGTTGAGTCTGTTTTGCCCTTGATGTTAATTGCTGAATGATCCCTCCCTGTCCTTATCTCAACTACTAAGCCTCTTGATATATATTTTCTCAAATGTCCAGATGAAAAGGGGAGTGATTAGAGTGACTTTGGTGGACATCTGCCCTCCAGGCAGTGTCAAAACACCACACAAATATATAAAACATAAGTGTTGCCTACAACTAGATTTTCACTGGCAAGGACACCTTAAAAAAGAGAATAGATGAGGAAAATCATTCAACAACACAAGTATACAGGAAGAAACATAATTCCTCCCACTTTTAATAGGACCCAGAACAACCCAGTAAGGGACAAAGAGGTCAGGATATTTATTGCAAGAGGCATCATGTCACTTCTGTGGTCTACAGAGACTCAAAAAAAAAATAAAGAAAAGAGAGAAAAGAAATGTCTCTTATTATCAGTGTGGTTGATAGATGGATAAAGAAATGTTGCAATCTAGATAGTGCAGAAGTAATAGCAAAAATATTTGCAGTGGAAGTGTAACCATTTAAGCAACATACTATATGGGAAGCAGCTACTTATACAATGACTGTTGCTAATTCTCATTCCATTTATTCAGCAACTGAGCTGTCCTTTCCACGTACAAATATGCTGAGTATGCTGTAGTTTCACAACAGACTTATGGTTCAATAATATTGATATGTCCTGTTTATCTGAATTGAAGTCTTAGTAAGTGTAGGCTACTTTCTGTCCTCTTGCCACAACTGATCTGTAAGGTTAATGAAGGTAATAAACAAATGGTTTCTGCAGTTTGTTCCACCCAGAAAGCATGTGGAAAATCAAAGAATGAAATAATAACTTAGAAGTAACTACATATATCAAAATAAAGCACTATTGTACATATTAAAGTAATTCACTCACCAATAGGCATGCAGCTAATGTATTACTATAATGACTTAAGTGTTCCTGAGACAGCTCCTTCAAACATAAACAAATTTGCAACACAAAATAAGGCCCAGTATTTGGCATTCCACTTCTGGAATGAAAACAGGATACTGAGGGAACAATGAGTTTGCAGCTCTGGAAAAATTCCATTTCATCTCATTAAGTAAAAACTGGATATTTCCTAATTGGAGAAGGATTTAACAGTAATGAACTTTGAGAAGAAACAAAGATGTGTGTAGAAAATGACAACAATTTAATATATTAAAATAGGAAAATATAAAATATTATATATAAATATATAATATGACAAATTAATAATTTATTAAGAATTTTTGAATACTCAAAAAATAGAGACAAATTATTATTGTGCTTTCCAATTTTACTCAAATCATTTAACTTTATTTTAGAAACCCTATGAATCTTTTCAAGACAAATCTTTGGCAAATCCTCAGTATTTATCCATTTACAGTTAAATTTTAGTCTAGTGTTTGTGTGACGTATTTTCCTGCCAAGATTCAGGCACTATGAATGTGCAAATTTCCCACTGGATTTATCACTGGGATTTTTGGCTTTTGGGGTTTTCTTTAATAACTTTAATATTAAGAGGGAAAAATCCTACTCAACTATTAAATCTAACATTTTTAGCCTTTTTAGAGGTTCCTACATAATTGTCCAAGTCACATATGAAAATTTTAAATTTTAATGACAGGGAAAAAAGATGTGAAAAAACCAAGCTGTAATGAAGATGTACAAAACCATTTATTTGTCTTTTTTTTTTTTCACTTTCTGTAACAAATAGGATTCTAAATTGAAATCGAAGCTGCCAAAATTTTCAGGTAATTCAACAGCAGTTTATTGATTTCAAATTGTTTAAATAAAAGTGCTCTGCTACTCAGCACTTCTTTTAAATTACAGTAGAACGGAGACATTTGGGGCATCCTGTCAGTGATGGGAATATAAACTTTAAAAATCCTTCCAATAATAATAATACCTATGAAAATTATGTAAAGCCATCGTGTTATCAAAGAGAAAACTGACAGAAGAGCTCAATATAGGAGGATTTCCTATTTCAGCAATCACTACAGGATATCAATGTGTCTGTAAATTGACGTTCAACTGACAAGAAAAGATGAGTTTTATGACATCTAACTCAAAAAAGCTCTGCTTTAGGAAACTGGCCTATAAAACAAAACAAAAATTTTTCTTTATGTGATAGGACAGGGTGTTTTCTATTTTACATTTCAAAACAGGAAAACAGTTCACAGATGAGAGAGTCAAATGGGGAAGGTGCATAGAGTGGTCTGAGACTCAAATCTAGGAATGCTGGAGCAGATTGTGGATCACCAGCACTGCGTAAGGAACAAGGTAAAAATATTGGAGCATATCTTTAAATTTACAGTTAAACAAAAATTTTTCTTCTCCCAACACTGTATAAAAAGAAAATAGTTCTGAATGATCACTCACTTTCCTGTTTCCCTTTTGTCCAGATTTTTGGACTGTCTTGCTCTAATTGCCAAGTTCACCTTCCTTATGAAGTTTTGGAGGCTGTTCACAATGACACAGCAGATCTGCTTGGTCACTGTCTTCTGAGAAGCAAAAAAGGAAATTTTGCTACTGGACCTAACTATCAGTGACTATTTCCTCACCTTCATTAATCCTGCTTGTATAGTATTATTAGAGAATCGGAATGTAGATTTAACATCTAGTGTTTTGGATGCATATTAGTTCATGAAAGTTTGAGACGGAGTTCTAAAAGGCCTGAGTCTTAAAATGAAAATGAATGTGCATTTTCACCTGTAGTCATTGTTTCAGTCTCTATCAAAGAGATTTTAGTCTTCCCACACTAGGCCCACTTAAATTACTAGATACACTAAGCTAATAAAGTCACATCCTGTTGTTTAAATCCTTGCCTGTTTTAGATGACCTGTGTCCAGACCAAAGATGAGAGGCTTATTTAGAGCCTACAACAAGTCAGTGATACACTCTTTGATGATGGTTTCCTTTGGTACACATCAGCTTATACATGACAGACTGTTAGTATCTAGCTAGATATCCTTTAATTGGCATGCTTTTGTCAAGATGGTAGTTTCTTTATACAATTTGCATAAAAGGCAAGTTGGGAGGGGGACACAGATAGGACAGGTGACCCAAACAGATCCAAGGAATATCTCATACTATATGACATCATGTTCAGCATAAAAGGGGCTTGGGGAAGAGGAAATAACCATTACATGTGATGGAGCCCTGCTTTCTTGGAGATGGCTGAACACCTGCCTGCCCATGTGAAATAGTGAATGAATTCCTTCTCTTGCTTTGCGTGTACAGCTTTTGCTTTCCCTATTTATATCAACCAGCAAGTTTTCTCACTTTCTGTGCCCCATCCTGCCCAGGGAAAGTGAGTGAGCAGCTTTGGGGTGCTTAGCTGCCATCTGGGGTAAACCACTACAGAGCATTCTGCAAAACAATATAGATTATCCTTTCTCAGTTAACAGTAAAAAACCCCAGATCTGACTGGTTGGTTAATTTCTTCATGTTGTATTAATAATCAGCAAACACATTTACTTCATTTTCAAAATCAACATTGCTCTGTTCTGTAAAAAATCACTGCAATTTATTTACTAAGTTTTTTTGGGTTTGGTTTGGTTAGGTTAGGTTTTTTTTAAACATGCGCTGAAATGGTGTCTGTTGGATGGGGCTTTTATGTTTGGAGTTTTATTTTCTTTAGAGTCCATTTTTTAAATGTTGTGCAAAATGCCTTATATATTCATTGGCAAAACTGGATGACACAATAGATATGTCTGAAAATTTCAAATTAAAAAGTAAAATTATTTAGGAGACTGTAATGTGATTATCCCACAAACATTAACAAGCTGTGCTGTAAAATTGTTACTAGGAATTTATCATCAAGTGCTGAGAAGTTAAGAATATTAGAACCCAGATGTTAAAAAGGCCTTTAACTGCCCACCTTGTGCGTGGACTATAAGGTAGTCTATGTAAAAACCCTTTATTCCCCTGGGAACAACTACCTTACTCTGGGCACATAGTGGATGATGCTTATTTAATGAGAAGCTATTCAGAGTCTTTTTCTTGATCACATTTAGTGAATGGCCCCATGGTTTATTTACAACATATTATTCAAATGCAACTCTGCTAAGGAAATTATTACTTCTTCCACTAGGTTTCCTTGGATTAAGGTCAATGTAATATCTGAAATGAGGAATTACTTCCTTTTGGAAAAGGACACTAGCTCTTGCTGATGTCTGTGTTGTTGATTTTGATTGTTTCTATTAAATGAATAAGGTAGTTCCTCGATAGCATATGTACAATTTAATTTCTCTGATTTTTCACAGATATATTTTAAAGTTTTAAATTTTATTTTGATTTATTAATTTAGCTTTACAGTATTTCTTATAATTTTAATATGTAGACCACTTTTTAAATTAAAAATATGGATTCAAAAATTTTCATTTCAGATCTCATTTCTATTTCAGAGCACAATTTGTTCAGCTCTTACTAGATATGCTATAAGGGCTGAGCAGCTATTGTTATACATGATTCAAAAGGGGGAAGATAGAGATATAAGCAAATTTGCCAATAGCATTAAACAAGGGATAACCTTTTCTCACTATGGAATCTTCTTCCTTATACAAACCTCACACACAAAGGAAAAAAAAAAAGGGGCGGGGGGAGAGAAAGGTGGTAAGGGGAAGTTTACTTACTCTTTGAACAATATTTCACACTTGATTTATTTTGATAGTCTTTGAATTTTAGCAATAAAAGAAGTTCACAACTATATGACTTCATTTTTCAGCACATGAAAAGGGAAATATTATGCATTGAACTAATATTTCGTTTTATGACAGGTTCACGTACTGTTTAACAAACATAAAAACTACATTACTTATAAATCTCACAAGTTAGAGATCTGGGTTCCAAAACAAGCTCTGTTTTTTTCCTTTCTGTGATAAAATACATTCTGGTTAACAAAAATATGTTTGACCTGGAGGCTAAGGATATCTTTCTACTACAGAAAAAATTGATCAAGCTGTTTAGATTCATTAAGAATTGTTCCAACAGAATAACTTTGGTATACACTTTTTGTCTCAGGTATGAGCCACCTCTAGAATGGAGCAAAAAATATAGTGATAAAGATGCAATATAAATTTCAGAGTCTGGTCCAATTAAGAACAATCTTTTACATGATAGTTAATATATCACAAAGAAGAATACCTTTTTTCTGCATAACACCACTAAATTTAAACACCTACACTGAATTCTTTTCTCTCAGACATTGAATTCCTTGTACAAACAACAAGAAAAAACACAACCCACTACCACACCCACCTATTTCAAAATACAAAATCTGGCTAAATAAAACAAATAAAAATAATTCCCAGATTAATGAAAAAAAACCAGAACAGCTATAAAATGCTACAGTATTTTCAAAAGGACAGGTTCTATATCTTACATGATTGTGTTTTATGAAGTGTACTTTTCTAGTACATTTGTCCTAGAAAAATCTGATGTCAATCAAAAGCATCAGTGAGGGAAATTATGTTTTTGTATTAATAATTAACTAGGTCTTTATGAGCTATAGGTTATTGCTGTCTGGAGAGTAAATTTCTATTATGTGATCCCCTAAAAATAATCTAATCTGCACTTCATTCCCTGGTGATGATAGATAAAACTTTGGAGTGATTGCAAAGTGATCTTCAGAAAGACTCAAGATTTCAGGTAGTATTAGCCCACAACTTTTCGTATACCTCTTTTTCCCAAATTGTCCTTTTTTTTTCCTCTCAAAGATTCAGTCAGGAGTTTCAAATGGCTAAAGCTAACAATTATTTCAGAGTTATTTTTATATCAGACAAATTTTTGTTTCTCTATAAGAACAGAATGGAACTTCAATTGAATACTCATGATACTTGTTTTTCCTAAATCTTCATTATGGTGGGTGTGATGAAAGCATTTATAGAAATCAAATGTTCTGAAGAGGTGAATGAATTAGGTGTTGCATTTTCACACAGAAAAAAAAAAAACAAAACAAACCCCAAGCAATCAAACTTATTGAAAAGGAGATAAATTTCTCTTGAAGAAATTTTTAAACAGAAAAGATCCTTCTGAATAGAAATCTGAAGTTGGCAGATTTATATGGTATCCTAAAGCATTCTTACTTAAAACACCATAGAAAATGAAATTGATGGAAAATTCTTCAAGTGTATGATCATTACAAAATTTTCCTATTTCTTAAAAGTGCTGACCAGATTGGTAGTGGGTGGTTGTCACCATTTTATGGTTTTCTAATGCAATATGAAAAAGTGCAGATTTAAATACATTAGAAGTCTGTGAGAATTTGTAAACTAACAATTTTAGTGAAACACCAGCATATAGGAAAACACTAAAGTAGTTGAAATAACTCATTTCAAACTTTTAATGTTTCAACAACAATATTTTTCTCTTGTAATCATATAAGCTTGACAAGTAAATATACTAAGTCACCATCCTCTTTTATCCTTTCTATCAAAAATTATGAGATTTCGAATGATATTTATTTTGGTCAAAGTGGAAAAATTACTTATTTTTCCACCAGTAATACAGTCCATCTCTCTTTTTTGTCCTCTTCCCATAACTATGAGTAACAGGAGCCACTTTGTAGAAATGAGTGGAGATAGAGTCATGAACAAAATTAAGTCTTTCATTGCCTTCAATAACAAAATTTTCACAGTGTAATTCTTGTGCATAGTGATGTAAGATTAAGGAATACAGTTTTCTGCTCCAAAAGGCTAATATGTTGGAAAAAACTCAGGATGAAATGGGTTTTCTTAAATATTGTCTGTTCCTTTCTTTAGAACATTTTGTTTTCAGAAAATATTTCAATTACTCTGAGTATTCTATGAATTGAAAGAAAATATTTTAAGTAAAATATATTAATTCATATAAAAGTAATTCACTGCCAAAATATTTATTAAATATATATGTATTTAATTATAATCATACATTCCTGTACACACATAAGGTGCTTGCTTTCAAATATGTATATGTAAGGATTTAATAATTTAACAGCAGATTTGTTCACCTCTGCCTACTCTATTCTGATTTCTAGTAACAGAGGAAGAACTCGAATGTTCAGTGTGGGACTTCTTTGAGCCAACGATCATGGATTATGATCCTTGGTACTAAAAAATTACTGACATACAGTGACAAGTCCAGTGAAGGACCATGAAGGTAATTACAAGGCTCAGGTACACGGTCTATAGAAAGAGACTGGGAAAAAAATGGTTTATTCCATTTTAAGGAAGTGAAAGTTAAGGAAGGGTCTTATTGCTGCATCCATGTATCTAGTGAAGAGTAGACAGGAAACACTATACATTTCTGAGGTGTACAGTGATAAGGGAAGAGGCAACAGACACAAGTTATAGTGGGAGAAATTCTGATCAGGTGTTAAAGAACAATTTTTCACAATGAAGATAATGAAATAGTACAGCAGGCGCCTGGAGGACTGTCATCCTGGATGATATTCAAACCTGACAGAACACAACCCTGCACAACTTCTATCACAGTTGGCCCTTCTTCCACTGAGGGATTTGACCTTCAGAGGTTGCTCCCAGCATGAATTATTCAATGACTCTGTAACTAAGTTAATAAGAGGAAACAGTAGTACTAACACTTTCAAGCATAAGAGGCTCTTCCCTTTCTATAACTATTATTATATTATGATTTTTTTTCTTTCTTAATTTTTATTAAAATAAAGCATCTACATACTTTCCTGTTTCCGTAATTATTTATTTGCTGTTTTAAAATGTCACCATTTACTCCACAACTGAGTTAACAACAAGCATAAAATACTATCTTTAAAGCAGTAAACGAGGAGTTTCCTGTCTGACAGCATTATTGTTAACAGCATTGGTGAGCGTAATTCCCCATGCACTGCCTTGACAATCTAGCCCATAAAGTTAGATGATGCTCATTTTACATTTTGACAGTTAGACTTTGTATGAATCATGTAAGAATAAAAATTCAGCAAAATCAAAAGTGATGTCAGCATATTAGAAATAGTGTAGAAGAAACTCATAGAGGCAGCTCAGCTACCCAATCTGAAACACTACCTACTCTGCATTTAATGCTCATTGACATGTCCTACATTGCTGTCTGGCCTCAAGCAGATGGTTGCGGAAGTCACTGCTCTCCTGCAAGTCCTGCCTCTTCTGCCAGTCCTATAAGGTTTGTATTGAAAGCTATATGCATATCTGTGTATAGGCAGCAGATTGTACATTTTGGCTGAAGGAACTGAGATCTTTCTTAAATTATTTCAGTAAAGTTGTACAGATTTTATTGCTGAGTCACAAGAGACAAATATCATTATTAGTCATTGTTAAGGTACCTCACTGTTAAGACATGAGGTACCTCAGATTTATTTCTAGCAGGTTATATTTCTGTCATAATTCTGAACAAATGTTTGACATCATAAGATGTGATCCTCCTGCTGCTGATACTTCAGACCCACGGGGAGTTTAAGACTGACATTGTTCACCATATTAAACTGTGTATTTATAACCAAAGATAAATTATTATTATATCTTAACCATCACTTTTTCCATATGTAATTTTAACAGTATGCTTCTCTACAAACCACTCAGACTTCCCAATTCTCAGAAATGAGACCTAACACCTCTGCATACATAGAGTCCTCTCCGAAGATTGCAGACAACTGTTACTAGTTTTATGTCCTGTTTGATGTAATGATTTTATTATTGGTTAAAGTAATCAGTCTTACAAATAGTACGTATGTTAGCAAATCAAAGTACTGTTTTGTGACTCCTAATGAAGACAAGTTATATTCCTTTAGTATGAGACTTTTTCCTTCTCTTGATATTAATTCACATAATCCTGGCTCAAACACCAGTCTAATCTCCAACAGATGATTAGCACCAACTAGTGATCATATGTGAATTAATAATATTTAATTATTTCTACAAATGACAGAGAAATATTTACCATCAATACAATTGACAAAAATTATCTGGAAAAACAAAAATCTAATATCTGAGTTGGCTATAACAATTCATTAATCCTTGTCAACTTTATTAAGCTGATTTGACATTCTCAGAATGTTGTTTTATTTTGGACTAACTACCAATATGTGAAAGTTTTAAAATGTGTCAATCATTTTTCACACAAATATTTTTTTAAAGGAAAAAAAAATAAAGGAAGAGTAATTCTTTTTACATTGACCTAAGACAATTATATCTCCAGCTGTTCAATTAGACCAGAAAAAGAAAAAGGTCAATATTTGCATGGCACTAATCATCTGCATAGCAAAATGTACGCTCAGCAGAACCATAAAATGACTTGCTCCTTGCTGCAGAAATCTGCATAATTGCACAACTTTCCAGATTTTTAGATGCATGATTTTATGAGCCACAATATTCATTATCCTATATTGAGTAACCAGACTCATAATTTTTTCATGACTTTTTGCAGATACTTTGAAATATCAGGACCGTATTCTGCCTATAAAGAAAGCAGGTGAATAAAATTGAAATCAAGCTATCCAGTTAAAGGTATACTTTCTGCTTCTTCAGTAAGACAGTTTTGCAGAGCATTCCCTTGTCTTATTACTGTAGTTACTCTGAGGTTTCATTACAGATTTCCTGTAACACTGTTCATTAAATATTATACTTCTTAGTGATAAATGAAAAAAAATTTTTGTCTTAAAGCTGTTAAAAATATGAGACCTTAAAATAGTCTTAAAGGAGATGAAAAAACTACCTTAATTTCCAGTTACATATATATGTAAAAAAATAAGGGGGAAGAGAAAAAAAAGAAAAAGCAACCATGCTAACAGGATTTGCTTTTGCAGGAGTTAGCCTATTATAAAAAACAAAACAAAACAACAAAAAAACCACCAAAAAAACCCACAGTCAGCTACAGAAGAGACTTTCCGCTGTTTCTTTGGAGATGACCAGTTTCAAAGTATTATGATTCTTGTCTTACAAAACATTAGATTAAATGAGAGAAATGTTGCTGATTAATGTTTCAAATTAATATATATGTTGCAATAATTAAATAATACAGAAATATTATTTAACACTTTCTACCATTATTTACTATAATATCTCCCAAGGGAAAAATAAAAAGGAAATAAAGAGATAATTATCAGTTCTGACATTTTTATATTATGTGTAATTTTTTAAATAAATACTGACTTATATACTCATTGAGAATACTGGAGAATACCCATGGACCTAAGAAGGACTAAATACAGTGAGATGAACTTGGTCCGCTGCTTTTGAAGTACTTGATGTTATGAATAGATTTTACAAATGTAAGGACATTAGTAGAGACCATTATGTTAACTACCACACTGAAAATCTTTCAACTTCCAGTCACTACACAGGATTCTGGTCTTGACCGAAGTTACTTTTTCTTTAGAACAATACAAATCATATCTTTGTATTCCTGAAGTTGTGCTGCCAAGAACTGCGGTAGCTTCACTTAAGAACAAGTACAGCCAATCCCTGTATATATTCTTGAACCCAGTAGTGAGGAAACTGGGGTCTTAGTCACTATTAAAGGACAACCAAGAATCTGCTATTAAGATCACAAACAGCACCATAGGTGCAGAAATAGCACTGACCTATTAGTTCAAATAAAATGATGGGATGTTGTACTGAGAGATTCAGCTGTAGCTTTTTGCTTCAAGGCAAATAGAGAAAGTCAGCCTCCACTGGAACCAGACAAATATCTTTAAGAAAAACTAATTTATGAGAATCAATGTTAATTACTGTAAAACTACATCTCTACTTAATAAAGAGAACATTTAATCAATTATTATTTGCACTACCCTAATATCCAGAGACCCAATTAGGATTACGAAGCCAGTGCCTACATACAGTGTGAAGGCAGTTAGTCTTTAACCAAAGAATCTAAGAGAAGCAAAAAAATGGCAGCATAAATAAAAGCACATGGAAAAAAATGGGGCATGTAGAGAGGGATTACATGGCAATGTGGTATAAAAGGATGCAGGCACAATTCTGACATATTTGTTTAGTCCCAAGAGCTAAAGCCAACTCACCTAAGCATTAATAAAATGTTCAGAGTACTCCATATATGATAATGAGAGCAGGAGGCTATTAGTTAATCACAGAACTGAATGCACACTCATTTCTCATTCACGTGGCATCTACAACAATTTAAGAATGTGCACATGTGTCTGATTTTTCTCTTAAAGCAAATTCACAGAATCACAGAGTGGCAGGGTTTGGAAGGTACCTCTGGAGATCATCTAGTCTAGCTCCCTGCCAGAGCTACTCCCAACTACTTCATTCTCATGAACAATCATTCAGTACTGTTTTCAATGTGGTAGAGGTATAAATAATTTTAAAATAGTATGCCATTGTAAGTGGAAGAATGAAACAAAGGAATAGAACTCATATATTAAAAAGCCACTCTAAAATAGGAGGGGAGGCTTTTCCTAAAAAATTTATAGCATAAGTATCATGGGATGGTATGAAGTTTTTACTGTCAGTTTTTTCAGTGACCTACATATGTTATTCCAGGCTTTTAGAGTAAAATGTGTATCTTAAATTTATTAATGTAATTCTTTTAAAAGATGTTAATATGTATTCCCTCTTGTTTGCATAAGAAGTTGACAGTATTCAAAGTTGTATACAGAGTAAAACATTAAGTTTTAATTACATTCCAGTTGAGAAATGCCAAGCTTGGCTCTAAATCCAAACCAAACCAAATTAAAATAAAAAATAGTAAACAAATGTGAGAGAAGACCAAACCAAACCAAATACTCCCTGCTCAAATACAACTTGCCTCCTGTCAAATCAAAACTGAAACAGCCAATGTTCTTCAAGTATTTGTGTGGTTAACAAGGGTCCTGTTCTAACATTTCCTGAAAATCATGTCACTGACACATAATTGCCTAATGTCCAAAACAAGAGCAGTGAAATGATATTCATAGTAAAATCTAGTATTAGCAAACAATTCAATTAAATTGCCTAATATTTCTTTCTGTAATTAAAAAAAAAATTAATTTGATAGAACAGTGATTAATTTGTCACTGAAGAAGCTATATGTTCTGTAGAGCTTGTCAACTGTTTGTTGCAAGTCAATGAAGTTAGCTGATCATTATTCAACTTTGCTTCTGTCCAAGTGATCAGATTTTTCAAGTGCAAGATTTTTCAAGTGCAAGATTTCTCTTTCAGAAGTCAAATTGAAACCTTGGAGTTGAGTGAGTATTTGGGGAGGAAAGAGGGAGGAGGAGATAACTGCCACCATGTTGCTGATGTTAATCCTTTTTCATGACTAATGAGACAACTGAAGTCATGCAAGAAGCTAACAAGGGATAGGATCTCATGCTATTTCCTAAGCACATATGGGGCAGTTTGGTTTTGTGTATGTCCCTAGTTCTTCTGCAGAGCTCCTCTTCCTTGGTGACATGTTTCTAAAGGGAGATGATGCATAGCAAAGGCCAGAAACAACTAGGTATGTATACAGAAGACTACCCGTTCAATTTTACTACTGGTAGGTGCATTTAAAAGTTTCACAGTCAAGGGAGAGAGCCTAGAGGTTTACAGGCCCCTAAGTTCTTTGTGAAATCTGGAAAAGCTTCTAATTAAACAGCTGCCATCACATCTATGTAGGTGTTTTTGAAGGGGAAAATGTAAGAGAGGGAAAGTAGAAACACATTTTACTCTCAAACCAATATATACTTCTGAAAAAAAAAAAAAATACTTGTGCACATAGTCTTCTTCAAAGGGCTAAAATCTCTGCTCCTAAAATCAATGCTAAAAGTATGATCAGAAACAAAGTTACAAGTGCTCAGAGGGCTTTTTGCCCAGCTCTGATCATTACTCATCTCTGGAGGGCCTGGCTCATCTTCTAGTGCACTTAACAAGATAAAAGAGAGAATGATTTATTCTATACGCAGCTGCTAAATGAGAACCTTTGATTCCAGTTTGAAACAATCTCAGAGACCATAATTTTCTTTTATTTTCTTTCTTGTTGTGCGACAATGTTTATAGTTTTCCCAGTTGTGGCTGAGAGGTCTCTCAGTGAAATTTCCTGACCATCTCTGATAACAGTTGAAAACATCACTGATGGATCTCCATTGTTTGCCATAGTGGCTGCAGTTTACTGATTTTTCCACTTCTCTGTCTTGTATTTTGACGTATCATTCAGAGCTCATGTGTGACAGCTCTTTTGTGTAGCCATGTTGCATTATATATCATTTCCTTTCTTGAAGATATGATGTAGAACTTTTCTGCTCACAGAAATACTTTTTCATTTGGCTTTAAAAACATCTGTCATCCCCGACAGAGTAATATACAGTACATCCACTTCTTACATCATTTGTCGTAGAACCACTTATTTCCTCCTTATTTTGCTTCTTTTCAGTTAGCATCCATCTGTTACTCTCAACAAAGATAATAAATATCTTTTTCTATCCCCCTTCTCCTTATCCAGTTGACCTGCCATTACACTGGGTTCTAAATGAGGTTAATATTTCTTACTGTATTTTTACAAGTTGGTTTTGGGGATTTTTTAGTACCTGTCACATTCAGATTTTGCCAAACATTTTAGTCTAAAATTAAAAGAAATAAAAACAATCCTGCAGTATTAAAGAAAGAATATGAGAATCCACCTTTTAACGCTCTTAAAAATATTTATTGATTTTTTTCCTCCAAATCTCAAGTCTCTTCCAAAGCTCAAGTCTCTTAAACAAACATCCCTGCAATTATGTATTTAGTATGTTAACATACTATCTTATATAAATATATGATACATATGTGTTATCATACCTGTATGATACATATTTAGTATGTAACTTACATGGTTGTGTGCAAGTATGATATTTACATATATACATGTATTTATCAAGTAATATATGCAGCGGTGCATGGAGTGAAAAATCACTTCTCATAAAACCAGATCTTTAGTTGTGTTGTTTAAGTGTGAATTTTTTCCTGATAAAATGAATCATTTGTTTAATCCAATGTTGGCTAAACAATACCCCTTTATCAGTGACAGAAAAATAACGTTTAGGAAATCACAAGTATGCATGGTCTTCTTTTCCTTTTTTTTTTTAAATACATATAATAACAAAATTTTTAGTTGTTTTCCAATAAAAATAAATGTGATTGAAATAAAATGTTAATGTTAAGACACATTTTTCTTTTAATAAAAATATTGATTGTTACTAAATGTTCAAATATGAGAAATTTATTTTGAAATGACTGCACATTTCTAATAAAAGTTCTACTTTCTGTAGCAGCTTCTTAAAAGGTATATTAAAAGGGTGATAAAGTATTTCCATGCAGCAGTATTTACAGTCTTTATTACATAGATATAATTGCATATATATATATTTGCATACTGTATATATAATACCTATGTAATCCATACTCTGTAGATATTTATGTATCTATAATGTAATTATGAAGACAAGAAAAAAACCATATTTATTTATTTGTTTGTCTTTCCTGTAATACATATAATCCCTCTCTTGTCTGTTAAACAAAACTTATGATTCAGGAGTAATGGACATTGTGTGTGTGTGTGTACCCAGGTACCTCTAACTCCTCATCACCCACTTTCTTTCCTTATTCAGTCTCCTAAATCCCTCTACTTCATATTTCTGACCATGAAGCTCATCTCATTGTGGCAGTTATCATCTGCCATTTTCCAATGTTAATATAATGAAAGACCTGAGGGTTGGTTGGGAAATGGTCTTTATAAAACTCATAGGCATTTGCCTCACAAGTTGAGGGAATTCCTTCAAAAACTGATGCAGAGAACAGACCTTTGGCTGTTAAAGAAAAAAAATAAGAGCTATTTGATAGTAATTACCTTTACATTTAATACAAATTTAGAAACATTTTTAAAATATTTTAAAGACAATAGTATCTTAAAGAAAATAAGAGAAAATTAATTTTAAAACATGTTAAATTTTATTTATAAGCACTCTGATAACACAAGTGAACTGAGTATGAGGAATCAACTAAAACTGCAACATTCACTAGGAAATTAATAATTTACTTCAGTCTTTTTTGTGTTTTGGGTTTTTTTTTTTCTCTGTCAAGGTGGTACCTAGGGAAGGAAATAAAATGTAAAACTAGGCACTTCATGCTGCCTAGCAGACAGTTGTCTGTATATGTTGTCCAGTTCACCGCAAAATGGAAAGGTTTCAGAAAAGTGCTTCAGTTATGATTCACCTCTCAACGATGTTCTACACAGCAAGAGATTTAATGAGTTCATTTTCTTCAATAAGAAGAAAAGAAGGTTAAGGCACGTCTTGACCTGAAGCTGCAAGCAAGAGCACGAGGAACAAATTTCTAACAGCAGCCAGCTTTTTAATCTAGGAGAAAAGGGTACAAAGAGATCCACTGCTTGGAAAATGAAACTAGGGGATGAAAAATCCAACATGGGCAATAATGGTTTTAAGGTAGCAACAGTTTATCTCTGTAACAGCTTATCTATGAACCTGGTAGGATCTCCATTGCCTGAGAGTTTAAATTGAGACTAGCTGTCACTAGGAAAGGTGCAATAGAGTTCAAATGCTGGGCGTTTAAGAGACACATTACTAGCCTGCATAACACATACATCATATTAGTAATTCTATTACCACCCAAAAATATGTTCAAAGTAGGAAAACATCTAAGGAGGAAAGAAGTTATAGTTAAATTACTGAATATACCAATATATGATTAAACATTTATATGCAAATATAGCAATGTTAGTAATGAAACTTCATAGTCTGCAAACCTTAAGCCCACAGAAAAGTAGAATACAGTTGGTTTATTTACATGTATACCCTATACACATATATTCTCCTGATGTATCTCCAACAATCTCATTTAAAACCTGTATATTTCTAATACACACAAAATCTCAAACAAAGCTATAAGAAAAGTTATAGCAGGCATGTTCACTTTCAGCCACTACATTCCAAAACCTTGTAGAAGACCTATAACTAACATATTTGTTCTCCTTTCAAAACAGTTAACATTCAAAGTGTAACATTCTTTGTCAAGAAATTCCTGTAGTGAAATACTTACCACATTGAAGCTGGTCATGAAATTAGGTTTGTGAGTTTATATACCACAGTATCTTTTGTTGAATATCTATGATGAAAGTTACAATGAACAAGAAAGCTCATGGCATCAGGATTTAATTGCTGCAGCTGCTTCTGCTTTAAAATATATATCTTTATTTTTCTACAGTGTAAAACCTACTTCTTTGAGGAGCAAGGGGAGGAAGAAGGTGAACTTGTCTGTTTTGTGGGTTGGTTTTGTTTTTTTTTAAGATAAGATCTTGCTATTTCCTCCCTTCTAAATATTAGTGCTTTTCTGGTTGTTATGCAGCTAAAAGTTATGGACCCCTTTCAGTTGATTAGTTTGGCATATGTTTAATTTGAAGCATTCTCACTAAATTGTTGGAATATCTATACATGTTTTATACAACTAAATGTATTTGATTGTAAAGAAAAACTGAAGTCAAAAAGATTGGAGCTGAGATGACCGGAATTACAGTGCAGGCAAATACTGAAGCACTTTCAGTGTATTTATTTGTTTGCAAGTTGTTTTGTTGCTGTTGTTTGTTCATTTGTTTATAAACTGAGCACTATTCAATGGCCTCAACTTGCACCAGGGGAGGTTCAGGTTGGATATTATAAAAAGAAAGAGTGGCAAAGCATTGGAACAGGCTGCCCAGGGAGGTGGTGGAATTGCAGTCCCTGGAGCTGTTCAAAAAACAGGTAGACAAGGCACTTTGGGAGACTAGTGGTTATGGTGGTGTAGGGCTAACAATTGGACTTGATGATCTTGAAGGTCTTTTCCAACTTTGATGATTCTATGGTTCTATGAATCTCTGACTCTGTGACTCTATGATTCAAGTTAAGTCAGTAGCATGTTAGCACCACTTTTGAGAGTGTGTGATGAAATGGCACCTTTACCTGAAGGTCACAACGTCCACATTCTGCTTCAAAGTATTGCTCTGCCTCCAGAGCACCAGTTGGAACTGAGGATCAACTTGCAGGGCTGTGGACAAGTTATTCAGTGGACACCAAAGAACTGCACTGGAAACTTCACCTTTCCCAGCTGCCTACAAAGTGTATCATCAGAGCCTACAGAAGCAGATCTTCTCTGTTTGACCATTTTAGACAGAGGTAGATGGTGAGAGATTGGTCCAATATGTCAATTGACAAAGATCTGAGCAACTCACTGCAGTAGGCCAGATGGCTCTATTCCTCCAACACCATACTGAGTTTCCTATTTAATAACAAAATTTCTATTTCAACAATTCCATAGGGAATGCTTAGAAACTTCCAGTTAAAGCTATGCAGGTGCGCACCAGCTTTGACAGGCTCAGAGCTTAAATCAAAGACGTTGTGGTAAGACAAACTAGGGAGAGTAAGCACCATGTGAATGATAAATAGAGGCACATTCCACAGCACTCTGTAAAATATTGTTTCTTACTATCTTTAAAAGAGTTCCAATAAATATTTAATAGCTATCAACTAAATCACAATCTTGTTTAATTTTTTTTTTTTCTAAAGTTCACACTGTTTGGACTTGATAGGAACAGATAATCAGAGCAATTACATATCTAGTGTGAACAGGTGGCACTTAACTAGAAAGTATAATAACTTTTAATATAAAGGCAAAGAATCTCATCACCTGATTTAAACACCACAATGAGATTTATCTCTATCATGATAAAATGAATATTAAATTAAACAAGCTCATTATTTCAGCTCGTGTAATGAAAACTTTTATTTATTACAAAACTATTAAACATAGTTCCATTTAATTTGCCTGACTGCTAATTCGTTCCCACAGGACACACTAAACAAAGGCTGGGAAACCAAATAACAGTTTTGTACTAGCTTATAACTGAGAAATCCCTTCACACGTAAAGATACAAGACATGCATCACACAATCCTTTACAAATGCAAACAGCAGCTCTAGAGATATCAGGCCTGCTCAAATTAATCTTCAGAAATGTTAGGGTCACTTTAAAGATGTGAGAAAGGAAAACTCAGAACCTGAGATCCAACTCCAAACCTGCTTTTCAACTGTATTCATGTCTCAGTAGTATGAAGAAACAGCCTCATTAAATTAGCTAGCCTTTTTCTAATGCTCTAAGTAAAGAGAATAGTAGATAGAATCAATCCAAAATGCTATCATTTCATTGCTTGATCACAGACCACATCAGGGACAGATGCACTGAAGAAATGCAAGGTATAGCAAATCTACAGCTGTATCCACCTGTGTATTTTGACAGCACTGGACATCTGTTCACTTCTCAGAACAAAATAGATGGGGGAAAAGAAAACTGAGTGACTGTAGTTCAGAAATCAGATGAGGATGCATACTTACTGGTTTACACTCCAGAGAAAATATATGAAAAGTAAGCTTACTAAAAACTGAATTCTAACTGGAACAAAGAGCAACACAAAGTGATTGTATCACATCTCTGCAGTAAAAGCAAAGATCACTTCTGTACCTTAAGCAGAGATTTGATGATACTGTTATTTATGGAGAGAATGCAATTTTGCTAAGGGAAAACACTTTCTCAGGAAAATTCCTGAGGATTTCCTACTATATGTATAACATTTAATTTATACTCCTACTGATTAATCGAGTCATAAAACCTTTCAACATGAAAACACACAAAAGAGTGGAAGAAAATTATAATCCAATCTATTTGTTTTTTTCCACATTAAATTAAATGCAAATGTGTCAATGTCGTGTTTCTTTATACAAAAAAAATTAAAATATTTATAATTTAAAGATTTAATCTACATGATACAAGGTTTTCCATAATTCATTATCCATCATTATTTATATTCTATCAAATATTCTAATAAAAAATTCCAGTATATAAATTGGTATTATGAATGAAGGGAAAAAAATAAATCAGGTTTGTCTTACATTTCAGGCATTCTGTTCAGAGAAAACCTTTGTTTTCAAAAGTGTACATCGGCTCCCCTTCAGAATATATTACTTTGATAGTGCTTGGATCACTGTGGCTACTGCTGAATTACATTCTTGGAAATTGTCTTAAGAATGCCTGTTTTTTTCACCTGGAATATTTACTTCTACCATGCACTATTATTATGAGTGCTGGATAGTTCTTTCCCATAAAGTTCTGTACAGAGAAAGCGAATGAAAATTTGTTTATAGCCTGCAGGAGTTCAGCAAGTGTTTTTGAGAAGGAAGAATAACAGCCCTTCCAGCAAAAGAGCATTATGGTGTTTACAGAAGGTACAATAAATCTAGATAATAGCCAAATGGTATGTTCTGGAGTAGAGTCTTTCTAAATGCAACTATCCTATGAGAACGGATAGTTTTTTGTTAAGTTTTTGTCATCTTCTTACTAGATATTTAGGATTTATTTGAAGATTCTACACAAAATGAATCAAAGAATCATAGAATCAAAGAATCACAGAATCACAAGGTTGGAAAAGACCCTTATGATCATCAAGTCCAACCATTCTCATCCTAAACTAAACCATATCTCTAAGTACCTCATCTACCCTTTTTTTAAACACATCCAGGGAAGCTGACTCAACCACCACCCTGGGCAGCCTGTTCCAGGCCCCAACAACCCTTTTTCAGTAAAAACTTTTTCTAATATCTAATCTGAACCTGCCCTGGTACAGCTTCGTTCCATTTCTTGTCCCATCTCCTGTTACTTGGCTGAAGAGACCGTCACCCACCTCTCTACAACCTCTCTTCTGGTAGTTGTAGGAAGTGATAAGGTCTCCCCTCAGCCTCCTCTTCTCCAGGCTCAACATCCCCAGCTCCCTCAGACACTCCTCATAGGATTTGCCCTCCAGCCTCTTCACCAGGCTGGTTGCCCTTCTCTGGACTCACTCCAGGACCTCAATGTTCTTCTTATGGTGAGGAGCCCAGAACTGGACACAGTACTCGAGGTGTGGCCTCACTAATGCCGAGTACAGGGGCACAATCACTTCCCTAGACCTACTGGCCACACTGTTTTTGACACAAGCCAAGATGCCATTGGCCTTCTTGGCCACCTGAGCACACTGCTGACTCATATTCAGTCTGCAGTCAACCAACACCCCCAGGTCCTTCTCTGCCTGACAGCTCTCCAGCCAGTCTCCCCCAAGCCTGTAGCGCTGCATGGGGTTATTATGTCCCATGTGTAGCACTTTACACTTGGCATTGTTAAACTTCATCCCATTGGTCTCAGCCCACCAGTCCAGTCTGTTCATATCCCTCTGAAGAGCCTCCCTACCCTCAGGCAGATCAACACTTCTTCCTAGTTTAGTGTCATCTGCAAACTTAGTGAGGGAGCATTCAATCCCTTCGTCGAGATCATTGATAAAGATGTTGAACAAGACTGGACCCAGGACTGAGCCCTGGGGGATGCCACTCGTGACCGGCCTCCAGCTGGATTTTGTTCCATTCACCACCACCCTCTGGGCTCGGCCATCCAGCCAGTTTTTAACCCAGCTGAGGGTTCACCTGTCCAGCCCAGTGACAGCCAGTTCCTCAATCAGAATGCTGTGAGAAACCCTGTCAAAGGCTTTACTGAAGTCCTGGTAGATCACATCCGCAGCCTTCCCCTTGTCCATTAAGTGGGTCACCTTGTCATAGAAGGCAATCAGGTTAGTTTGACAGGATCTACCTTTTGTAAACCCATGTTGACTAGGCCTGATCCCCTGGCTATCACACATGTGCTGCATGATAACACCCAAGATGACCGTTTCCATGATCTTCCCAGGGACCGGGGTAAGACTGACCTCTTTAAGTTTGGAAAAGACCTCTAAGATCATCAAGTCCAACTGTTTGTTCAATGCCACCAT
Organism: Porphyrio hochstetteri; assembly: GCA_020800305.1. NCBI lineage: Eukaryota > Metazoa > Chordata > Aves > Gruiformes > Rallidae > Porphyrio > Porphyrio hochstetteri. The sequence goes on along the minus strand of CM036938.1, from coordinate 48,390,947 downwards.
GTAAATTAAACCATGTAGATTGCCATGTCTAGATGTTTTGGAACAGCTCCAGAGATGTTGACTCCACCATCTCTTTGGTCACCCTGTTCCAAAACCTTATCACTCTTGCAGCAAACATTTTTTTCCTATTTTTTTCGTTTCCTAAATGAAGATTCTACAAAAATTACAAGGTTCACTTGCTTACATACCTTATTTTGGACATTGTCTCAGTTACTTTGTTAAAATTCATGTTAGGATGAATATTTGAGAGACAAAAATATGTTTATCATTACATAAAAATGCAAATAGAAAGCTTATTGACAGTCTACAGAGGGAACATCAAGCCTATGTGTTCTGTTTTCATTTTTTTTTAAATTGTATGTAAACACCATGACCAGTTGTTTTCCTCTCAGAGCACAGAAGAATAATGCTTTTTTTTATTTTTCTAATTTTTTTAATTATAATTATTCCAGCTGGTTTTGATTTTATAACTTAGGCATTATTTTGCTAATGGCAGTCTTCCCTCAAGGCTGGTATTTTACTGTTTAAAATAATTGCAATGATAAGCCATGTAACACTGATTTTAATACCTGAAGATGTTTTCACTTAAGTCTATAAAGAACAGACAACAGAAAGATATTGCAGTGCAGGAATAAGATTCTGTTTTCAGACCTGGTAGTTACTTCTTTTCTGATCTTAAGCATAATACTTCAGTTTTTCCTTGTGTCTCCTGCTTATGGAAGAATGAAGATATTTAGAAGGTAGTGTTTGTGAGGGTTTGTGGCCCCCTCTACAAACTTTCCCCCTTTCCCCCCCGAAAGGGGTGTTTCTTTGTATGTCTGCTTTTTGTTAATACTTTAGATTTTTATTACTTTGTTCCATTGTCCAATGCATGGATATGCATATATCCTTATACATATATTGATTTGAACTATTTGTATAATTAAGGTTAAACTATTGAGAAAATAATGCTGAGAGTTATTAAAAAAAAGCCTAAAGGACAACACAGTCATTGGTCACAGCCAACACAGGTTCAGAAGAGGAAGGTTATATCTATCCAAGCAGATTTCCTGTTACAACAAGGCCATTCACCTGGCTGACCAAGGAAAACCAGTCTCACAGTATGTTGTTGGACAAAATGTCCAGTATACGAGTAGACAAAGCCATAATGCATTGGGTGGGCAATTGGCTGAAGAACTGGGCTTAGAGGGTGTTAGTAAATGGGCTTACATCTGGTTGGTGGCCAGTAACTAGTGGGGTTCCTCAGGCCTTCATTTTAGAAGTTCATTACTGAGAGGGTGGTTGAGCACTGGAACAGGCTCCACAGGGAAGTGATCACTGCCGCAAGCTTCAGTGAGTTCAGGAAGCACCTGGAGGATGCACTCAGTCCCATGCTCTGACTTGGCTGGCCCTGTGTGGATCCAGGAGTTGGACTTGAAGATCCTTATGGGTCCCTTCCAACTCAGGATCCTCTGTGATTCAATGATTCTGATGTGGTAGAGTTGTAGTGGGACCTTTTTTTCAAAATCATTGAAATTCTCAACACAAAACCAAACACATATCCTTCCCCCTTCTGATAATAAAATATTTAAAACAATGGAAAACATTGTATGTTGTACTATGAAAAGGTGGGGAAATAATTTTCATTACTTGAAATCACAGTACATAACTGTCAATAGAAAAATTAATTTATCCCATAAAAGATAAACTGGCATTGCCAGAACATGGTTACTGATGGAACATATCTTGGGATTTTTTTTTTTTTAATGAAAACATGTCAGTTCTCCAATTTTTGAAAGATAGTATAGAAAGCATGACCTTTTTATAAAATTACTTAAATGAAATTCACAATCCTTACAGTCAGAATAGTCCTATTTAACATGTTGTTCTCAACGTGGAACCTCAACACATTTGTAAAGGTTAGTTGCAGGACCAAGATATAACTCACTGCAATATTTACACTAAAATCTATAAGGGTAAAATAAACAAATTTTTTTAAAAATTACTGTGGGGTTTTTTTGGTCTCTTTTTTTTTTCAGAGTCAGCAGCAAGGCATATGATAAATTCTTAGAGGTAATAATCTTACTTATTCCAAATTATCATATTATTGAAAAATAAAATTTATTTTTCCTGCTGAAATTTCTTGATATATCACCAACATAATATTTTTGCTTATTTTTCTATATTTCTTCAAAACAGTACAATATTACAGCTGTAGTACATAGTTACTTGAACAGAAGCAAATTGCTCAGTTGCATTCCCTAAAATTAATGTTTCTTCCATAAAATCCTTTAAGATTTTACAATCTATGCCTCTTAAAAGCATTCCTAACAGTGAATTTATGCTTTAGAAGACATTTTATTTTGTAGTGTACTTACTAGTTACAACTTATATTTTACTATATATTTGACTCATCCTGCTTTAGGCTATCATTGGTAATAATGTTTGCTCAATAAATTTATACAGGATCCTAACAGCAAAATCATAATTTGACAGTAACAGAGTAAACCCATATCCCCAGAAAAGTCCTTTGACAAATCCAGTACAGTGTGCTGTACCTTTTTTATATATTCATTAATTTTATTCACAATAATCAAAATCTAGATGAGCATAATTTGCTTGAGGATAAATTATTTTCTTTCCTATCTTTTTCTGAAGATCTTTAATCTAGAAATCTGAATTAAATGACCATTTTTGCTAGCATCCTATGACCTGCATGTATGTTCAACTAAACACTAAGTTATTTGTGTTCCATATTGCTGGGTCCAGAGTTGTATACACTCAAGAGATCTAGAAAAAACAACTGGTATAGAAATACAGAAATTTTTTTTTTTTTTTTTTTAAATCATATTCACAAGAGTGTGTGCCTTCAGGTTGTTACTCTCTCTTTCCCCATCCTTGAGCTTCATATTCATTTGTACCATATTTTAAGCTTTAAGAATTTTTCACTTGTAAGTATTGCAGACTTTTCTGTCAAACACCTGAAACTAGTTACTACTAGATCCTGAAAATATCTGTCATACAGTGTGGTGGTGCATTTTCCCTCCAACTCTTTGGCCACTCAGTACTTGGTGCAATTCCTCTCCGCCACACACACACCCCACCCCACTCCCCCGCTTGAGGAATGCCTATATCTTGTGAGCATTTACTCCAACACAAAGAAAGAAACTTTAACTATAAACTAGATTATAGTTTAACCTCATCCACCTCTCTACTGGGTTTTTTATGCACATTTACCTTTATGAGTATGGAGGAAGTATCACTGGAACAAAATATTTCATCTGTCTGTGTGTAACTCTATGTCTTATGTTTTTCTCTACATTGATATTTTAATTTAAGATACCTCATAATAATTTAGTATAAAACTTGCCATCTTCAATTCAGTAATTAAGTTGCTGTTTTGATCATAACATATTTTACTGAATTAATTGTTATCCTGCTGACCACAACTGACCAAAAGGATATTCCATACCATATGACATCATGCTCAGCTTACAAAGCTGAGGGAAGAAGAAGGAATGGGTGGGACACTTAGAGTGATGGTGTTTGTCTTCATAAGTAACATGTGATGGAGCCCTGCTGTCCTGGAGATGGCAGAACATCTGCCTGCCCATGGGAAGTGATGAATGAATTTCTTGTTTTGCTTTGTTTTTGCACATGATTTTTGCTTTACTTATTACACAGTCTTTTATCTCAGCCATTGATTTTTCCCACTTTAACTCCTCTGATTCTCTCCCTGATCCTGACAGGAGGGAACGAGTGAATGGCTGTGTGGTGTTTAGCTGATGGCCAGGGGTAAACCAAAACACCTGTAAATCTTCGAATTAGTAAATCATTGAGTGCTATTAAAATTCAGCGTTTGATTTACCTAATAGTATTCATAAATTTTGAATCGGCTTACATCATAGCTGTGTCAAAACACCTTCATCTCTGACATAGAGTAACTGCCTAAACTTCTTGCTAACTTCTTGCCAGTGTAAACACACACAGATTTTGTAGACCCTCCAATAACTTTCTGGCCTGTGCCTGTGATACTCGCAGTCAATGAGATTTCTGACTAAGGATTTCCAAGATCTAAACCTTAATAATTTCTATTTAGAAAACAATGCTTCTTCCTGCATTAAGTAATTTAGGATATTCTAATCTTCATTATGAGATAGTTAAGCACCTCCAACGATTGTTTTGAGGACGTGAGGACAAATTGGTGAGAAAATAAAACAATTTCATTTGATAGCTTGAGGTCCACTAGTTAAGCCAGTTCTGGTCTTAGATGTTCAAAGCCACAGTATTTTTATTTCTTAAGGAATTAATGACCAGAATTTATGATCAAAACATAACTTTAAAAGATGCACTGCACTTCTTCATCAAGATTAAAAAAAAATCAAAATCACTATATTCCATTTTTTTTTTTGAGAGAAGCCGTTTTTCCACTGCCATTAAATGTGAAAAACCTTTCAAAAGAATGCTTTTCTATCATAATTATATCCTATAAAAGTGAGAAAAATACTTTCTTTTACATGGTAATTTTAAGCTCTCTTTTTAAAGGCAAAGGTTCAATGCCTGTCTTAGGCAAGAAAATGAGAAACACAAAAGAGCTCTTAGGTCATCTTCCCCATAGAACACAAATTATTCCTTCTAGAAAATTCTCGATTGCTTTCCTTGCTTTTTTTCTTTACTTGTTATAGTGATCAAACTGATGGGAAAACTTCATTTCAAAGCCTGTTCTACAGTACTAGAAAGGGTTAAGAAAATTTTATTAATAATCATATGATTTTTTTTTTTCTCTGTGTCTATTTTTTCTCTGATATTGTTACTATAACATTAAACAGCTCTTTCCCCTCATGTTCATAACATCTATACATTTACAGGCTGTTATAATTAGTTAATATGATAATATTATTCATTCTATACTGATAGTATAGAGAAATACCTCTTTGTTAGAACAGAACACACAATATACTAAAAAGTTCCATGTAGAAAAGTTGCTTTAAAATATAAACTGGGCAACAGACCTTGGACTTATGCTTACACACAGGTAAGTCTGCTCAGTGTTGGTCTGGCATGAATGTATGTTGACAAGTCAAGGAAGAGACTGTATTGATTACTTATGGCCAAGGATTTTCCCTTCAGCAGAAAAAGGGCAAGAGAATTTCCCTTTCATCTTGTGCTCATATTGAAGTTGGATATTTTTATTGGGTCCAGTTTAAAGCATATGAACAGCTATGTTCTTCTTTTGATCCAAGGCCAGAGCTCACCTGCACTAACCTTAGGCAAGCTTTTAATGCAAAGAAAATTTTGGCTTTCCCTTCTGTTTGACCATGACAGGCAGAAAGCAATGGAATAAATGTGTATGGCCCAGAAAAGTCAATCTTATGATAAATGCATTCTGGTATTTCTCAGTACGACTACAATGCCTGTGCCTGCCCCGATTGAGCAATTAGCTAAAAAGGAGCAGGGACTGCATGATTTTCCATGTAAAGAAAACAGATCCATGTAGTATAATTTAAATAATTTTAAAAGAACATATATTTGTAACTTATACTCCCTGATCAGAAATTGTTCAGATTCAGCAGCAGCAGAAATAAACACAGTTCTAACCTAGAAAAGAGTGTTTTGTACAACATTATTTAATAGCTGCTAGTGAGCTTTATGATATCTATACAATGCTTGTTTTTATAACAGTTTTAGGGACAGATTCAGTACGGTTTAAATGCAATTTTGTGCTCAGGTTACTTCAACAAATTTAGATGTCTGTCAGGCTCCAGCTATTCATTCAAATAGGTATTTGTTTTTAGGGTACTTGAGTGGAAGACTCCAAGGGATAGATTTCTTGGCATTGGGTGATTACCTTTGAAAGGATGGAGACCAAATAACCTCTGCAAAACATTCTGCTCCAAGGAAAAAGGAAAACAGCCTTCCCTCCCATATAAATATACTGAAGAGAATAACATGTTTGAAAGCTATGGTGGGATTGATTTTATTAATCTTTTTAACAAGTGAGGACTCAAAACTGCATTATTTGGCATGCATTGTGGATCCAAATCCTAGTGAACTCAGTGAGTAACAGGAAAAATACACAAGTTGCTGTTGGAGTTCAGAGAAAGGACAATCTGAACTGCTAAACCCTTGAGAAATCTCAGCACACACATTCTAAGAGGCCAGAAACCCTTAAAGGAACATAAATAACTGTGTTTGTTCATTTTAAAAATGTGACCACGTAATGTGCCTGGGACACAGATCAGACTGCAGCCAATGTGGTAAATTAGAACTTAAAGCATGGATGTCTTAATCAGATAATCAACGAAAACATTAAAGTATATCTTTACAGAAATGTAAAGCAGATATGGGTGATTTGCACACCTAATCTAGAGAAGGACCAGATTTTAAGGGATTGCTTTTCATCCTGTTTAAGCTAAGAGCTAAATACCTGTTAACTTAGCCCCAAAGGAAAAATTCTTGAAATTGTCAAGTGGAATTTGAATCCACATTTTGTTACCAGAATCTGACATGCTTCTTGAGAACCATGGACCAGACCAGTGTTTTAGATAACTATTATGACTTTCAGGTTTCAAATTTTAGTGATTCAAACATAAAAATATGGGCTATTTTGTAAAAAATACTGTAATTTGTGCCGAGCACTTAAAATTAAATTAAATCTGAATGGATGAATAAATTCCTGCTATTTTGCTCTATTACATGACAGCTGGGCATTTGAATCTGGTTACTCTAGAGAGAGAAAATTGAACAAAACTACTTTTCCACTGAACGTTTAAAAATTATTCTTTCACTAGATGGCCCACAATGTTTCCCAGTGGTATAACTGATATGGAAGATATACAGCTTGGTGATTCCATATCTTCATGAACAATAAGGTTGCACAAGGAATAAGAGACAGTCCAATTTCTTTATGCAACAGCTGGAGGGACTGAAAAGGCATGTAAGCTCAAGGTAAAGCGCATATGCAGAAGTGAATACATCACAGGGGTAAATAGTGACAGGAGAAACTCAGAAGTTTAAGACTGGCTACAACGTTTATGAAAAAGAATGAGAAAGAATAATAAGTATCTGGCAAAGGTAAAAAGAAACATCAGAAAATAACTGTATTAATACTTTCATCATGCCAACATACTGGCCATACATACTTACCTTTTCAGCATTAGTGAATGCAGAGACAGAAAAGCAGCCAATTACAGACATTACTGTGAAAATGTATGAGAAGAGAAATATAAAAGAATGAAAAAATAGCGGTTATGGCCCCAAAAGAAAATACAACCCTGATCCTTCCCACTGTAGGAAAAGTAAAGGCAAAGAAAAATGTAAGAATTTAACTACAGAGATGATGACCTGATGATCACACATGCTTGAAATGTGTCTGTTTTCCATAAATTTAGCATAAACACTCTCAGATGAAGGAGATTTTCATTTTTTTTTGAGTCTATCCCATACCTAGCTGAACTGTGCCTCCTTCCGGACCTGGGGTGCTGGATTCTAGAATACTTTGGTTGGAAGGGACCTACAATGACCACCTATGCCTGACCACTTCAGGGCAGATCATACAGGCATGGTCCAAACACCTCTCTTTAAGGCATTGCCAGGCATAGGGTATCCACCACCAATTCCACTGTTTGATTACTCTCTCAGGAAAGGAATGCTTCCATCTAAGTCTCCCCTGGTGCAACTTCGAGCCATTCCCATGCGTCCTGTTGCTGGATCCCAGAGAGAAGAGCACAGCATCTCCCTTCCACTGCCCCTTCTCAGGAACCTGCAGAAAGTAATGGGGTCAGCCCCCAGCCTCTTCTTTGCAGACTAGACAACCCCAGGGTCCTCAGCTGCGCCTCACAGAACATGCCTTCCAGCCTTTCCAACAGCACTGTTGCCCTCCTCTGGATGCATCCTTCTTAATTGTGGAGACCAGAACTGCACACAGTACTCAAGGTAAGGCTCCATCAACATGGAATACAGGGGGATAATACCTTCTTTTGTCCAGCTGGTCAGGCTGTGTTTGATGCACCCCAGGATTCAGTTTGTTCTCTTGGTTTTCAGGGCACACTATTGACTCACATTGAGCTTGTTGCCATCAGTGACACTGAATCCTTTTCTGCAGGGTTGCTCTGTAGGCCTTCCTCTCTATTTATACTTGTCTCTGGTGTTCCTCCATCCCAGGTGTTCCTGACAATTTCATCCCATTGATGATTACCTAATGGTCCAATGTATCTATAATTCTCTGGAAGGTATCATGTTCCTCAAGAGTCAATAACATCTTCTAGTTATATCATCAGCAGAATTGCTAACAGTGCATTCAACTCCTGCATCCAGGAGCCAGGAGTTGAATCCATGTCATTGATAAACCTGTTGAATAGAACCGGGAACTCCAGGAATAATAAAAATCAGTATCTTTCAGCCATAGAAGAAACAAAGTGACATATTAAATAAAACAAGACTTCTTACTGGAAGTATAGGCTGTTCAGCTACAATGAAAGCCCAGGGAGGTGTAAGAAAGAGCAAGAGAAACTCCAGAGGACCGATTTCAGTAGAAGGAGGCAGCAAGGCTCCTCTTTGTGGCAGTATCTTTCAGCTTCCTCTCACTCCATTGACCCTCACCATAGGAGAGAAGAACATAAGGGAGTCCATGAACAAAAGGGAATATGCCAGATGTAATATAAGAGGAGCTCAGAAAAGCATTTGATAGAGTGCCTGAGGAAATCTGTCTTCAAAGAACATGTTGGAGTCATCTGGATGTGAACCAATCTTCTGTGAACTGAAATTTGCCTGAAGGGCAAGGCAGAAGAGTACACGAGAAATGGAAGTGGCTGTGCTGCCTGGCCTATGAAAGTAGTATATTATCTAATGTCTCTTATGCTATTAAATTAGGAATTACAATTACAGGAAGAGAAATAATACCAATGAAAGGAGAAGGAGAGGTAGGAAATGTCAAACAGTGAGGAAGGTCACACAAAAATGTATTCTGAAGTTCAGCTGCTCTAAGAGCAGCGATTAAAATTGATCATTGCACACCAGTTTACCAAGTTGTGTTTTTGACAGTATATGTTTTCACAATATTCTTTCAATAGCATGTCAGGCAAATAGTGCAACTGGGTTTTTTTGCGTGTGGATGACCAAGGCAAAGAAAATTATTACTGGACCTCTCATCCATGCTAAGCATTCTCTACAAAAAGACAGAGATGACACCAAAAAAAAGAAAAAAAAGCAAACTCACATGAAAAGCAGTTATCTAGACTGTGTTCAAAAGTAGTGTATTGGTGGGCATGGAAAGTAAAAAGTAAACGAATTAGGAAATGACAGGTAGGCACCACCTCACAAAGGTACGTTCTCTTGATTAAAGTAGGAAATATTTGGCCAAAAGAATTTGTTGAATGAAAGCAACAGAGTATACTTTGCCTCCCCAGAAACAGCAATTCAGAATACACAATGCTGAGTCAGTCCTGTGAGATGTGGTCCCAAATCAACAGAATACTTGCAGGATTTTGCGATAGTCTGAAAGGTGCCAGTGTTAATCCTGGTAACTACATATTGAAGCTAATTTATTTTATTCATTTCTGTTTTGGCATACTCAACTCACAAAGTTATCCCAGATTACAAGTATAGGTTTACACTGATTTAGCTAGACATCGTTTAATGTTTTGTGTAGGGTTTACTATTTTAAAGTCTACAAGCAGAAATGAAACAAATGCAGCCAACTTAAACCAATATGGTCTATAAGAAAACCCATTTGTTTCTTGCATTGCTTCTCTTACCTAGACTAGTTTTGTCTAATCTGTTTCAGATGGAAAAATTTCAGAGTTAATTCTAGTTATTTTTGAGCAAAAGGAACTGTGCGTGTATTGTAAGAAACAATTAGTAGTTAAAACTCTGCCTCACTAAAATTCATGTTTGAAAAATACTACTCAAAAATCAAATTTTTAATGAAGAATTCAGTAGTCTTTCCTAATTAGATATCAGATGATGCCATTCCTATTCTCTTTATTTAATCTACCAAACACATATGTAATATTGTGGTCAGACCAGCATTCTAAAGCACTTTAATAGGAAATCTATATTCTTAGAAACTTGTTTGTGGTATGGAAGAAAGTAAACTGCTTCCACACACAAATCACACAAGCCATACAAAGAAGGACACTGACTACAGAGATTTGTGGACAAGTCAATAATTCAATTTGGTTCAATTCTGATTTCAAAGCTTTTTAACATGTTACTAGGTCATGTAAGCTGATGTTCTACATGTGACCTGAGTCCTATAGTTTTATGTAGGTACTGCTGTTTAGACCCTCCACTACCTACTTGCCTAAAGCTTATATTCACATTGTGTCCAGATCTGGATTGGGTAAAACTAATAGCTGGTGAATTCATATCTGAATATTTGTTCTTATAACTATACATTCTTGATCTCAAACCTATTTATCCTCTTCCCAGTATACTGCTGTGGGTTAACCCAGTTGTAGATGAGCACCACACAGTCACTCTCTTACTTCCCTCCCCTGGTGGAAAGGTGAAAAGAAAAAGAAGAATTTAAAACAAGAAAAAATTTGAGTCAAAATGAAACAAACAAGCAAAAAACCAAAAGCAACTAAACAAAACAAAAAAGCCCCAAATCCTACCAATTATTTAGCAAGGGAATGGTAAGTGAAAGAAGAAGGAATAAATCAAAATAAAAGAAGTCATTGAAAACCAATCTCTTACCACCTACCTTGGGCAGACTGAAGTCCAGCCAATTCCTGAACAAAAGATAGTTGACATCCTAAAGCATCTTTTCCCTTTTAACCTTTAGCATGACTTCATATGGTGTGGAATATCTCTTTGGTTAGTTGGGGTCACCTGCGCAGTTGTGTCCCTTTCCCCCACAATGCCTACCCTCTCCCTTGCTAATCTATTTACTAGGGGGCAGAGTAAAAACCATGAAGGCCTTGGTGGTGTGCAAACACTGTTCAGCAAAAGCTAGAATATTGGTCCATAACACTGCAGTGCATGCTGTGTAAATCCTTGCTGATTTTCTTTAAATGATAAAGCAGCTTTATAATCTTTGCTTTTAACACCCCACCTTCATCAGGTTTTATTTTAATTGCTTCATTAAAACATTTCAAAGTCCATCTGAGAATCTCATCTGTTCACCCTTAAAACTTCTTTCAGAGAAAACTGATTCATTTCCCTTCTGATTTCCTGTCATGAGAGTGAATTATGTAAATGGGATGAAAAAATAATTGATTGCAAAGCTGCAAACTGGTGGGAATTTGGGGAGAACACAGGCTGGGAATATCTGAAGGACATGAAATAATAGTGACTGCAGGGATAAACAGAGACATGATATAAAGACAGGGTCCAATTTCAAGTAGTGGGTTAATCTGCAGTACGTATTTCACATTTATACCACTTTCATGTTTGGGTAGGAGAGACAAACTTCAGGAAACTTTAATCAGGAGTACAAAAATAAATAATTTTCTGCTTAATTAAAAAAAAAAAGTAATGTTTAATTATCCAAATGTATTTACCTTTTTGAAAAACAACTTCTAATCATTAACTGCAGTAAATGCTGAAGTTATTTATAATGTCTTCAAATACAGCTGATTTTGCTGATTTTATAAAATAATAAACAAATAAAAAGTAGTCCTAAAGTGCTAGAAAAAGTCTGCTTCTGAAAGATGATTAAGGACTGAGGTTTTACAAAGCACTCAAAATCAACTGTTTTATATACATAAAATATTTTTTTATATATATATATTTGTATTTATTTATATAAGGGACTAATAACAAAGGAAGTAGTAACTGGTAATCAGTGAATAGCTTGAGACAGTACCTGTTACAGCCTGAAATGAATATTCTGAAATTCCAAAAACTCATATAAAACTTGAGTTTTATCTGAAAATCTATTTATATTTTAGATGGTAGAACTGTAACTATACTAGCAAGGAGCTTTCTTCAGAAGTACAACTTCATTCCTGTTCACAAAAAAAATGGTATCATATAAATTTGATGTGCCAAATCCGTGTTGAAATATACATTGTTATTTGAGGCATTGCAAAATTACATATGGATTCAGGACAATTAGTAATTTTTTCTGATTTTTTTCTGTCCTATTAATAGAAGTGAAGTGTAAACTGCTAAATCATTATGCCTTATTGTTTAAGCCATTTAGGCATATATAACATTAACATAAATTATATAAAGAAATTTTATATGAATATGTATGATTACATCATTGTTATTTCCTCTTCTTATCTACATTTTTCTTCTTTTTATTCCCATCGACGTCACAGTAGCTGATAACTATATGTTAAACTATTGCTCTCTTAAGGATTTTTTAGATTTTTTTTTAATTGTAGAAAATTTTTTGCAAAAATAATCATAAAAATGCGATCAGCTGTTCTTTATTGATTGTGCTTTATCGTCTGGATAAACTTCACGGGGTTATTAATAAAATTGGTTTACTATCTAGTCTCCTAAGTCATGTATAACATTATGAGTTGACACTATCATTTGTATTTCTACATCCTGAGCTCACAACTAGTTTCTTGTTTTGAGACCAACATGACAATCATTTTTCCTGAAAGCAGCCAATTCAGATTGACCCAGTGAATTCAGTAGGAGTCTATAAAAAATATATAGTTATCTAAGGAAAAAGGTCTTTTAGATGCATGGTGAAAGGAATACTATTTCCACCTGACTTTCTCAGCAGCAACTAAATGTGCCCTGCATGTGCCCATCCCTGTACAAGCATTAGGAATAAGGTCCTCTTACTTTGCAAGTTGTAGTGGCCACAGGAATGAGAATGGCTCCAAGAGACTATCTAAGAGGAGATGAAAGAGCTGAACTTCAATTTCCTTAAAGGTTCCATGACCAAAAGTTGTGTCTTGGTCATCTAAATAAATTCTGGATTTTATGTGAAATACTGTGACATACAAGCATCAGATAATTTTCATTTCATGTGTCTTAGTCCTTATTCTCAAGGAAGAATGGAAAAGTCAAGTTTATGCTCTTTAGTTTATGTCATGTTGTTAAATGTTTATGTTAAATGAGATCTATCCAATTGAATTAAAGCAAATGGACAAATTAGCTTTTCATTTCCAGCTTTGTATTTTAACTGTAATTCTAATTTTATTAGTAAATTTGCTATATAATAGAAATTTGTCAATGTTTTTCTCTCCAAAGTATCAGACATACTGGTAAATATCCTTCCCCATCTAAAATTAGGAGCTCCAATTATAGCATCTCCATCTTTGATGAGAAAAGGTCTTTTTAACTGAGTGTTAATTATGATTAATTTATTCATTGATGCTGCATTTATACTTCAATGCACCTGCTAAAATGGCAATAAACATTCAAACATATATCTTTTTATTCATTTGCCTTAGTTAGCTGAATTTAAAAAATCCTTGTAATTAGTAATCATATTTCTTATTTATAGAATTCTTAATGAGAAATAATATAACAATATTTTTTTCACTACTGAGACAATCTGGCACCAAGAGATATAAATTTGTAAGTGCAGAAGAAGACATATTATAAATATACATCAGTTGCAGATAGGCTGCTGCCATCTTTTGGTTATGTAAATTATCAGTATGGAAATAGCAAAACCTCTCCAAAAAGCCCACAAACTTTTTAAAAATGTATTCTAAATGGATTAAATATGTTTTTACCCCATTCTTTCATTCAGTATAATTTCACTGTATGTATAATCTTATTACCTAGGCAGCAAGATAAAATGGCTCAGATGTTGCACATGTAGAACAGATGAGTAAAACAGACATCAGTTGTGAGAAAGATTTTATTTAAAAAGTTACTGCTTGTAACCCTTTTGGCCAACTGCACAATTACATGCAGCCAATGCACACATAGATAAATAGGGAATGAGTTCTGGCCAAATGCATGCACAATTTTGCCTAAGCATCTTCACAAAACTAAGCCAGGATTCAAACGGTTTTTGGGGCGACAAAAATTTCATCCAATCCTACTCCTTACAACTGGTTTAGACAGTGCTCTATGATCCTGAGACTTTCAATTATTCAAAAGATCCCTGATGTGGAAAACTGCAAATATTTTCCAAATGTGTTAAGCAGTTCCTGATTTTGGAGAGTGGGGGGAGTCCTTAAACTGCTTTTACTTTTCCCTGCAGTGCACAGGGAGAGAAAAAAAACCCACCAAACAAGAACAACAAAACCCCAACCTAACAGGAACAAATGACTGACCACACTTCTTGTCTTCAGTGTGTTCATCTGAAATACAAAGTGATGTTCTGAGAGGACGAGGTGGGGGAGGCAGAACTCTCCACTTGAATACAGTAGCTACATGCCTTTTCCACCATTCCTGTGAAGAGGACAGGTGCAGGGCTGTCCTCAGGGTGACAGCCTACTTCTCCCATAGTGATACCATATAGTCTATTGTCTCAACATGAAGCTCTGAGCCTGAGGCACTGTCTGTTCCTCAAACAAAAAAAGAAAAGAAATAAAGTACCCATGTTTGGGTTTGTTGCTTTTTCCACTTGAATAGAAGCTCTGAGCTTGGTTTGCTATGATTTTTACCTTCATTCTATTAATTATTTTCAAATATTAGGATGACTGCCAAGTATTCATAAAAGTGACTGAAACATCAGAAAATGTTTCATGAAGTTCAGCATGATTGTATATGTCTTTAAATTGCACAGGGCAGTGCATTACACAAAGAACAAAATATAAAAAGCATTTAAACCCAGCAGCTTTACTATGCAAGTATCTGAACTACTAAGCAAAAAATCCCGAAGGATTCACTGAGTTAAAAATTGTCCATATTCGTAATGTATCTGCTTTTTTTGGGTCACTTAATGGAGTTTACAATACCTTCATAGTTACTCTAACAGCTACCGACCCTCTTCTATCTCTCACCTTTCTTGTTGATGCCTTTCTGAAAATTCACTTAATAAAAATTTTGGGAAGTATGAAGCAAAGAAATGGCTTAAGAAGAAATTTGTGTTTGGCAGCAGATTCCATCCCAAGACACAGCTCTCCTGGGCAGAGCTAGGCATGCTCTAAAGTGCATCATAATTAAATTAGTAGCCAATACGTAAAATCAGTTCTGCACTTTTTCCAGGAGAGATCTTGGGGATATTTAACCTTCAAATACAACCAACACAGAGGTCTTGAATGGTGTCTGGGAGCCTGACATCCTGTAATATTAACCACCATTACTCATATGTGGGTAGTACATACAGAATCTAGCTGTCAAACTCTAAAATCTGTTAATCTCTGAATTCAGAATCAAATCGAGCAAACAGAATTTTATATGACTTCATGTAAATGAAGGTCTGCCTCTTAAGGATCTGCCAACACTCCCAGCTCTTAAGCAAATGCAGATAGAGATTCAATAAATGAAATGAAATTGAAGGACTAAATCTTCAAATTAAAGCAATTTGAATTGTTTTTAACTCCTTAATGTGATAGAGAAGATAAAATGATAGCAATAGTAGATAAAATGCATACTGACATGTAACTTGAAGCAATGTTAACTAAAGAACTAACCATTTGAGTGTGTGTCCTGGTTCTGGCCAGGACAGAGTTAACCTCCCCCAAGCAGGTAGCACCAGTGAGCCGAGTTAGCTGGGGCTATTTGTAGTCACAGTAATCTCAATGCCCAGATTTGGGCTTTGGCCATGAACTTCTCTGACCATAAATGGGAGAAATTATAAACACTTATTTTTGAAGCCAAAATTATTACCTATTTACTAGGACAATCTGAGAAGTACCCATTAGTAGCCTTTGAAATTATTCAGACACGCAAAAGAGAAATTTATTTTGAAAGATTTCTATTTTTCATGTTCCTTTTCACCTTACATTTAGATCCTGCACTATGTTAGAGAGTTCCTCATGAGCACCTAGAAAGTAAATTACCTCATCTTCTACTGAGCTATTTGAAACTTGGTCCTAAACTTGCTACAGGAATGATTTTATCAGAATAAAAGTTTTCTGAATTTATATTTGTAGTCATATTTTGAGTCTCTGCAGAAGATCATAATGAGTACTTAACAAATTACCACAGCTCTTTGACATATTTTTAGATAACAGTAACATGCATCCAGACCAATTCATGTTAGGTACATATCAATCTTCAAAATGAATCCCTACCCAGTAGATTTTTCATGAAAATAATGCTTAATAGTGGAAATAAAATTAAGCTCATTCACTTATATGATTCTGTGAGCTGCCCAATTATAAAAGTGAGTGGATTAAGGAACTTAAATCTTTCACAAAAACTCAATAAATTTCTTGTATATACACATTATTATTCTTATCAGCCACAAATGTATACAATCCTCAAGAATGTTTGAAGTATTTAAGCAATACAACATCTTTGTAGTAATTATAAAGTTTAAAAAGAAACAAATTCCTCAAATACTGAAAATATCACCACACAGATGATTATTGCTAGAAGTTTTCTATTGCATGAAGACAAGACAGTGAAAAGTAGGATTTAACAAAAGCTACAAAGGTTTATATAATTTAAATCTCCAGACACAAGTTTCTGGAAAGACTAACAGGTTGCTTCCTATTTCATACCAAACTAAACATCCAATAGGAACAATAGATTTTACTGAAGTTTTTCAGTTCAAATACTGAAAATTCTTGTAAATCATGGTAACAAAGTTTCTGACGTCTAAGACACTAGAATAAGATAGAAAACACTAAATAGAAGATTATTGTAGCAATAACAAGTACAGAAGTTATTACCTTACTATTTAGCAGTACATCTCTGTATAAAAAAGCCCTTGAATTTCAATAACAAAGATTGAAGAAAAACAGCACAGAAGCAATTCTCCATTCTGTTCCTCTGGAAAAGGCTTTTTGATATTTACCTTTCTATTTAAAAGGAATTAGATTAGAAACTTCCCCAATTTCCAGACAGCATTAAAACAGGTAGTCACAGGGATGTCACAAGTTGTGAACATGCATAAAGGCAGCAACCTTTCTTCCTATAGTCAAGGAACAGCAAATTAATGGTTCTCAAAGGCCCCTGAAGTTGGAGGCATAATAAAAGAGAACTGAGTTAGTACAGTTTCACTTATTGCACTTATATCACATGGATTAGAAACACCAAGCACATGTGTGTAAATATATGTGCACTGAACAGCAAGATTTCCACACAGAAGCACACACACAGACAGACAGAAAGTGACATTTACATCTTGAATTTATGATTCAAAAATCACTGATTTTACTATGAGAAGTTATTTATAGTAGTGGCTTTTGAAAAATAACAATCTTTCCTGTAGGTAGTTTAACAAACAAAAACTTTCCAAATGTAAAATGGAACAACTGGAAAGTCTCCATTTCATCTTAACAGTAAGAATAACCATAACTTCTTTTCACCTAATATTTTGCTCCAGTAGCAAGTAATCTTGCTCCGGATTTTGTTTCTGAAATGTGTGGTGTCAGATTTTTAACTTTTTAATTTAATATATTTTTAAGATATTAATTTTATTGTTTGCGTACCTCCTTCCTTCCTTCCTTCCTAGGCCTTTTTTGATTTTGTTTGGGTTTGTTTTTTTAATTTATTAATTAGTACTATGGCATAGTTTTTAAACATGTTTCTTGAAATGCTTCACAAAAGAATACTGGTTCAGAGCAGTTGTATCCTGACACTCCTCATATTGTAATGGCCTATATCAATGGATAAATGTTACAGTCAGGACCAACAGAGATATCAAAATATTATCATTTTGTAACCATTTTTGGGGAAAAAAAAAATCTTGCATTTTTCAATGTTTTTTTCATCTGAATAACATAGAGGAAAGAAGGAGAGGAATAGTAGCCAGGTATATAAGGAGGATAGGAAAAAAACAACTAATGCCTCTCACTGTGTAGAATCATGGTAGAGCAAGGTTAAAATAAAAAAGATATATTGTAAAACACAGGTCCAGGAAGAACCTTTAAAAGAGTTCACAGTGCAAGGAGATGAGGCTTGTTTCATCTGCCCATAGAAAAAAACCACTATTAGACATAAAGAGATCAAGAAGCCAAAATGAATGGACAGAAATACTATGTACTCATTGCAAGATGACATAGGGTAACGTAATAGTCAAGGGAAATATTTGGGTTTAAAAAATGTCAAAAGGCATTTGAAATGAAATATTTTATTTTGACATAATTCTTATTTAAAATTGACTAGTTGTGTTCATTATTCTGCACTAAAGTGTTTAAATTAGACACAGATTTTTTTCTTCATAAAAATTTTTCACTTACTCCATATAGCGCAACCATATTAGTAAGGGAAAGCTCATATTTTCTAAATTATTTATTCAAAACTAGGCATCAGAAACCTCAGGTAACACCTGAAAACTGAACCTATAATAAATGAGAATTTTGTCTTACTATAGGGATGCATATAGGTATGCAGAGCAAAATCTATCCAGCATACTACCAAGAACAAGGGAGTAACTGCAGTGCTAACTCTGCCATGCTTTCTTCAGATGTTGAAAACAACTGAAATGAATATGAATTGAGGACTTTTTAAAAGCCGCTTTATTGGAATAGGAGAAAACAGAGTGAGGTGTTTTTAAAGACAAAATAATATTGCATTAGGTCTATTCCCTTTCATTCTTTAATTGTTGTGGTAAGACAATAAGCATATGATTATTTTCTTGAAAAAAATCAAGAGTTGTGAGGTGATTAAAAGCCCAGAACATTGTAAACAGTTTAATCAGACATTACTATGGAAAGGTTATATTTTTTTTCTAAAATGTTACATGCTGCTAGAGGTAGGATCACCTCTTCCCTGGAAAGCAGTTTTTTAGTGCTGACCAGAGTCAGGAAGAAAGAGCACTAAAAAAAATATAATCAAAAAGATCTGTTGCTTAATCAGCTTCATTGCCTGAGAGTAGAAAGTAGTAGGCAAACACAAGACTTGTAAGTCTCCTTTTACAGTATGGTGTTATGATATTAACTGCATAACACTACCTAATTTCATCTGTTTATGACACAACTTCTGTCAAATCTCAGCACCATCATATAGCTAAAATGATGTTATGTTTTGTGAACATGCTTACATATATCAGACAAAAGACTTCAGTCTTTGTCTGCAGTTTCAAAGTTAACCTCTTAACACTGCTGCAAATTTATAGCTATGCTTTTTTGTATCTCAGGAGAGGAATTGCTGATTGTTTAAATAAACCAATTTCACATTAAATTG
Source organism: Porphyrio hochstetteri (assembly GCA_020800305.1). NCBI lineage: Eukaryota > Metazoa > Chordata > Aves > Gruiformes > Rallidae > Porphyrio > Porphyrio hochstetteri. The sequence continues at coordinate 48,371,798 of CM036938.1, read as the reverse complement.
TTTTGAAGTGATATTTTTCAGACTGTTACTTCACAATTCTTTGTTCAGATAAAGCTTTTATGCGGGTTTTTTGGGTTGGGTTGGGTTGGGTTGGGTTGGGTTGGGTTTTTTTCTCATGCTACCAGTTCTACAGTTTTAAACATCAGAATATTTGTTGCTTTTGTTAGGCTGTTTTGGTTAGATAATTATGAGACACACTTACATTTAATTTCCAAAGTCCCAGTGCATGGGAAAAGAAGCTTCAAAATGCAGTCTTAGTTTACATTTAGGCCACAGAAAAATAGAAAGAGCCTATAAAAGGAACGAAAACATTTAATTAGTGGCACTTTTTTTAACTGATTGATTGATGTTTGATTTTTTTTCTTTTGTTTTGCTTTAACAGTATCTTCAAGCTTTTAAGCTTGTCAGGATCCTCAGCCTGGACAAGACTTAGTCTGGCAGAGATTAAACCCCCTTGCGTTCCAACCGAACCTCAGATCGCTCTGGGTGGCTGGGCTTAACCCCTGAGTGACATCCAATTGTTAGGTGTTTTATCATGATCAGTTCTTCGCAATTCTAGGGGAACAGAATTAAGACTTGAAACAGAGTCAAGGTTAAAGTTGCATTATTTGGCCTACAACATGTGCAGGTGAAGGGGGGAAGAAAGAGGAAAGTGTGGAAAAGAGAGGGAGAGAGTGTGAGAGAGTGGAAAAGAAGAAGAGAGAGAGAGGTGGGGGAAGGCTGTATCTACCACCATGAGACTACGGTGTTCCATCCAATGGCAGAGTATTCTTCAGTGTCTTTGTGTCCGATGGAGGGGGGACATTCCTTGATGTCTCCATGTCTTCCTTGGTTGTCTCATTCCCTGTTGCTTCATTCTCTGTTGCTTGGTTTCCTGTTGCTTGCTCCTTTTCTATGTTGGAATGCTCCCTTTTTGTAGTCATCCTTGGCATAGCCACAATCTTCCACATCTCTGTGGGAATGCTTTGGGGTGGATGAGGGAATGTCAGATGTGTGAATGGCTCCTGATGTCTCTCCTGATATCTTTTGGGTGGAATGTGGAAGGAATGCTCTCCTTATGTCTTCAGGGTGGCTCCTTGAATTGTCATTAGGTCCTTTGCACAATCCACTTTAAGCCTGATGGGTGGTGATGTGGTGTGGTAGGAATGAGGTTTGGTTAGGTAAGACAAAAAAGAGGGGGGACAGTTCTGTTGGCAATTGTTAAGGCATATTTCCAGTACCTTACAAAGCTACACTCATTTTTTTTGGTTTAAGAAGGATGAGATCACCTAGTGAATTTTGAATTCTTGGTGTCGGGCATGATGATACTCTTCTTTTTATGTTTTTCTGGTTTTAAAAAGTCTGGTTAAAATCGCACCAAACTAAATGGAGAGATGGGACAATCCTTCAATAACACGGTGGCCTAAAGTTCAGTAACTTTCTCCGAATCTTCATCCTTTACAGAGCTCTGCAGTTGCTCTTAAAAAACTGTATGCAGGCAGTACATGCAAAGTAGCTGAAATATGTATCAGTACTGCCTAGATTTTATAGGCACTTCAGACATTCATACCTATAAACTTCCCCATACTTTTGTTGTCAGAGTTTTTAAAGCATTTTCAATTTGTCTGCATTTCGTCAGGTTCAGTCTCACTTTCCAGCTTATTGTCATAGGCTAAGACTGGAACAAAGCTCTCTGTGGCAAAAGAAGAGGACATCATGTAAGGAAATTTGGCTATTTCCGCTATGATAGGTCTTTATCCTCCAAGCCATGCAAGTCCTGGAACATCAGCCAAGTTACTCAGAGAGACAGGATGAAAGACGTGAGATAATACTGATATTTTCTCTGTTGTCAGCTAAGAGAATAAAGTGTCACTGGCAAGGGGCCAAACGAATGCATCCTTTCAAAAGAACAGCTTGGTGCAAGCCATAGATATGACCTATCAGTCCAAAGAGCAGAAATACTAACAAAAAACATTCCCCTCTCCAAATGAAATCTTTATGATTACTGCAGGAACTGGAAGATGCTTTCTTCTCTCGTTTGTGCAAAGTTAGAATAGTGATGCCAATTACTTTTGTTCTAGTCAAAATTCTGCATTTGACTGCAGAGACAGGTAAAGCAATAAAAAATACGTGAGAGATCTGAGAGTGGGAAAAAGAATAAGGCACCAGCTGTGATTAGGATGATAAGAATCCATTCTATGCTTTCTATACTATAGAGAGCCTTCCCACTCAGTCATGAAATAAGCCACATTATGCATCAGACCAAGCCATTACAATGCATCATAAAATTATGCACACTAAAAAAAAAAAAAACACTAACAGATACAAAACTGATGTATATGAGGTCAATTTTAAAAGCAGCTATGTAGTCCAGAAAGTGGAAAAACTGCCAGACCAGAGACATTTCAGGTGTGTGATAAGTGTGCGGCTTGGAATATTCAGCAGGAAAAACGGGGTTTACACACTGCTAGGTGCATCAGGGAGAATGACTAACCAAATAATCTTAGCATCTTTAGCACATGCTATGTTATTTTATGCATGTACATGGTACTGAGCATAGTGAAAAGACTGAAGAAGTGGCAAGCTTCCTGAAGGGAGGAAAGATCAACTGATCAATAAGTACGTCTCAGCCTGATTGCAGAGTGGCTCTGACAAACTGATTAAAAGCACTGCTACCCAGACACTGTTGCCCAGAAGAACGGTAGCTTGAATATAAACCTTTGAAGATGGGATAAAAAGGCTGTGGAAATACAAGCAGAAGGGATTATCCTGGAGGGGAGAAAAAAAAAAAAAGATCTGCTTGTCATGCTGATTAAACTCACACTAATACATAGGATTCCAAATCCATAAAGAAAGACAATATAGCAAGAACATGTGGATGAATAATATAACATGCACAAAAGACATCAAAGTTCATTGTTACTCCACTATCAATGAAATGCACTGTGAAGTTTCCCCTTCATGCTGCACAGTAGGTACTATTTTGGAACCACTATCAAGGGCAGCAGATTTAAGGATCATTGCTTTTGTACATCACAAATTGTGCTACAACTTGCAAGTGAAAACAGATTCTTTCTTTGCTTCCACAATATCCCACAATAGATTGAGGAAAGCAGAACCAACGAAGGTCTAAGAAATATCAAACAGGTCCCAACAGTGCATTTCTATGATGTAGATATACTATAGACATGCCTCACTGTACCTGCTGCATAGTTATCATGTTACTCTGGTAAGCCTTAGTTTCCATTCATGTCCTAGTTGCCTTTTACAATCAGGGCAGGATGAAGAAAGATTTGTTTAAAAGCTCCATTTCTTCTCCTGTTATGGATGATAACTTTAATTGACAATTCTTCATTTGGTAGTTGAAAATACAAATGAAACATTATCTGTTCTATTGAAGGTCTCAATTATAGGTAGGAGAGAGGATCTGTTAGCAACCTTTCAATGCAAACAGCAAACATATCGTGGAATATACACTGCATAAAATACAGTTGAAGAGGCTGTAAATATTTCACACCTTGTATATTAGTTATTTTTGTTCCCCATACATATTATGTGGTCTCATACAGTGTTCAAGCATATACACTACTCTGTAAATTGTGCTTCAGTTATATTGGATATTCATCAGATAACACTGCAGTTCCAATGAAAATTAATCTTACTGTATATCCATCAAACATTGTTTCAGTTCAAGATAAGGAATACAGAAAAAAAAAAGCCTTTGATAAGTTAAAAAAAACCCAAACCCAATATTTTTACATGGGAATTTTCCATCAAAACTCTTTTGCATTGAACTTTTCCTTGTTTATTTCAGAATAAATAATAAATTAGTGCTAATAATAAGAAAAATAATAACACTTTTTTTCTGGTCAGGGCCGTTCTTTGAATCCTAGCTGGAGATATTTATATATTTATTAACCTAAAAAACCTTTGAAAATCTCATCCTTTTAAAAATGAGATTCAAGATATGCCTTGTCTCAGAAATGGACATGGTACAGAGTAATTTAGTGACAGTCACTTATGATACTGAATGATAATCAGTGCAGCTCTGTCAGAATGGTACCATATCCCACTAACAAATTTTATTGTTAGGAAAGCTGACTGTATATCTGCACTGATTACCTGTGTTTAGACAATATCTCTAAACCGTGTCATACCTCAGTTGTTAAGTCTAGAGGCCTCTACCACCAAATTCTTGTGAGTAATATTCCAGGCAATTCCCAGCCAGGAACTTGAGAGAAAATTTTTAATGCACCTTTACAAAAACTTTAATGGGATCAAGCTCCTATCTGTATTACAGATTTTAGGCACAAACAAGGGTAACTTTCTCTGAAAAAGGAATAAGAAAGACAGCATCACTGTCTTCACACTCTAATGCTTGAAATTAATTATTAGTACTTGATAAACCACTTTGTTACAAGACTTTGATAAACATACCCATAGAAGGGCTCAGAAATAACACATGTAAAGGACAAAAAAATACTTCAACATGTGGATTAGAAGTACTGTGCAAGGAATAAATATTAATGTAAGAAATATATATCACCTTCATTTTGAAAACATTGGAAATTTAATTCACATAACATAATAAAATAAGTCCTTGGAGCAAAAGAACAGTTCCTCAGACAGCTGTCCAAGGGAATCGTTATTGCTTTCTTTCCAAAGGAAGGAATACTTACTAATATGATGAGAAAATGTTCTAATGAAAACACAAAAGGAAATTAAAACTTTTTTACAGTTCCTGACAGAACTTTATCATGGGGCTGTAAAGTTTCCTTTCTTCATCAAGTGCTAACCATGTTATAGTTGAAGTAGTCTCAAGAGAGAAATCTTACAAAAAGCAATATGGCTGTATGGTTGTAAGAAAATCATAGTCAGTAGAGAGGACTGAGGAAGTAAAATATTCTTTAGTGGTGGTAAATTAATATTTAATTGTGTGCATGATATTCTGCTATATTAAAAAGAAATTATATAACATATATCATAATATTCTATGAGATTAATAAAGTTGTATATATCTCAGTAATATCTGGCGAACACTTGACTTTATTAATTTTTAGTCTATTAAGGAATCCATTTAATTTTAGGTCCATTTTTCTCTATATACATCTAAGGCAATCTTTTTCTCCTTCTCACTGAACTAAACATGATCAAATTTAACCATAACCTACAGCACTGCAAATGTACATAGAGAGAAACTTTTGAATTCTGTAAGAGAAGTTAATTCAAATGTCTCACCCTGTTCTAAGCAAAGCTATTGCCATAAATACTAGGCACCTTTTCCTCTTTGAATATTGATACTCATATACATGCATATAGCTGGTATTGAAAGCGGAGTATGGTACTGGTGTTTAATTATTGTTTCCCAAACCAACTTCTTTCTTGTCATTGAGTCAAAATTACTTCTTCCTGCAAAAAATCATATTAGATCAGGATGACAGAACATCTTTATTGGATCGCTTATATCAAGAGGAATCACATTAAAATACTTTTGCTTTAACTTTAACAGAATCTTGCTGCCAAAGGAAAAGGAATGCATTGGTAACAATGGAGCTACAAATGGAATTAAAGACCTTTGGATGTGAATGCATCAAATGGGGAGAAGACAGAAAAACCTCCAGATGGAGGCTATTACAGGCAATGGCAAACAGCACAAGAGCTGAACTGTAGCCACGTGGAGTCAAGCTCTAAAGGAGCTAACTAATTTCACAAAGCATTATTTCACACCTGAACAAACGATCTGTAGCCAAAGGATGGGAAGTGTTCTTATCCAGTGGTGCTGATCATTCAAACTGATCTGTGCAATGATGGCCTAAGTGATCCTTTGCCCCTTTATAATAAATCTCTTATGTGACATAAAACCTTTAATTCATTGAAGAATAATTAAATTCTTTGAGATGGAGGAAATCTGGGCCTAAATAATAAACAGACACCACCAAGAAAAATTGTGTCTTTTCTCTTTTGAAATATAAATATGGTGTTTGTTTGTTTACTTTAGCTATGTAAATACAGTTATTGTGGATAGCTAGCAGCCAAATTCCAACCCAGGCCCTCAGTCACAACACTCACACGCAGTTGGATGGAGAGCTAAATAGGAAAAAAACACAGCATGACCATTAAGGTGTCAAGATAGATTCAATTTCCATTCCATTTCCAGGAAGATTACCTGCCAATTACTGTTAGAGGAAAAACAGGTTCAACTTGGGGAAAAAAAAAAAAACCATTTTTTTCGTTAAAATATACCTGGGTAGCAGGAATCAAAAAGACAAATGCTAAAACACCTTTCCTGTTTCCTTACCTGGGCTCATCATCATTCTGTCACTCCAAATACCACTACCTCCCTACCTTTTTGACACTGCTGCCCTCACACTTTTCTGCTGATCCAGCATGGGATCTTCAAACTCTTCAAGTTCTTTCAGGAATACCCATCTGCTGACTACAGTGTGGAGTTGTGTTCTAGCATGTAGCACCTCCTCCTCCTCCTGTTCCGACGTTCGTGTTCTCTCTGCTCTTTCTCACTCTTCTCATTCCCTCCTCATCTGTCCATGTAAAGCTTTCTACCCATTTTTAGATATGTTTTCACAGAAGCACCAGCAGCTGCATTACAGGGCTCAGCTTTGGCTGCAGGTAACCAGTTCTGTCCAGGATAGGGCAGCTCTGAATCTTGTCCCACAGAAGTCACACCTGCAGGGCCCTATGTCCTTGCCATGCCATGCCACCCAAAACAGATACAATCAATGATTTTTGCTGGAATGATGCAAATTGTTCTTTCTCTGGAAGTATCACTCTCATAGAAAATGTTTGCAATTGTAGCAGGTAACATAACCCCCTCGGCAAGTCAGACTTAAAAAAACAAAGTGTCTGAAACTTCAGCAAGTGAAAAGCACAAATATTGCTTCAATAAAGGCTAAGGTGAAATATAAATTAGTTTTACATCTGGAATTCTGCAGCTAAAATATAGTTGCTTTCTTGCTGTATAAATGGGCATCAAAAAGCCAAAGATTCTACCGCTGATGTATTTAACAACTAAGTTTGCATAAAACTTCAGTAATTTATTTTATAGAAGCTACAAGTTTATCAAAAATAGGTTGAATAGTTATCTGTTCAACAGCTGAACCTGATTTTAGAGATAAGTGGGCTACCTGGTACTGACCCTGCAAGAGATGTCTGGTTGCTTATACAGTGACAGGGGAAAAGTGTGGTGCAAGCATGTTGGTAATTGATATACTGTGCAAACCCTCAGCAAAAGTACTTATGGAGAAAGATCCTAGTTCCTCCAAGATTTCAGTCTGGAGTTACAGTGACGTTAGAAGATACTGCACCATCCCTTTTCATGTAGTCAGGATTGCATAGTAGTAGCCCTTGGTTGATACTGACACATTAAGGATCAGCAGCCCTATCATTTTTCATTAGTTTGTTCCAGTGCAATGTTTGATTTATGTAATTGAAGTATTGCGTCCTTCTTTGTGGTTACAGCATGGCACAGAGTGACTGCTAGGTGGGACAACAGGGGAGGAAAGAAGAGATGCTGGAGTTAGAAATATCCTTCAGTGCTGAATTGCTGAAATAATATTGAAAACATATAACTGGTGTTTTGGTTCACAGCTGGGACCAATAAAAGCCTGTGAAGAATTTCTGTAAATTATACTGTCCTGTGGGGGGCCGAGGAAATGTTGTTTCTCATTTAAAATAAATAGTCCCCCCTACTAACTTATTCCTAATCATGCAAACAACAAAGGAATTAAGTAGGCCATTTCCATACATATGACTGTTCCTTTTATGAAATGTAGTTCACCAGAAATTCAGAGCTAATTGATTTAGACAAATTCATGTTTGTAAATTTTTTCAACATTGTAACAAAATACAATTATTATTTTTTCTTATGCAATGCCATTTCTTATAGTAGCATTTAAAAATGACACCGTGTGCTCAATGTATGTTCTGTTTGCATTGCAAAGCAACGGGGGTTGCCTATAAAAGAAGATAAAGTGTTTTGTCAGATCCACAGATAATAGTACATAACCCAATGACATTGTTTGTGGAATAGAAGCAATGTCACTATTTTCTGCAGAACCAACTCTTTTTGTCTGTCACTTTGAATTTTCTGAGTAGCTCTAAATTCAAAATATTTCCCTTAAATCTAGTAATTTGCACACATAAATGAGAATGAGCCTTTTAAAGTTGCTTCAAAACTTCCCTTAAGAAAAATATGCAGCTGATTTTTTTTTCATCACATATGAATTAAATCATTCAAATTAGATGTGTTCTAAAACTGTTCCATAGGGCAACACTTCTGTAGGTTTCATACTAATACCTAGAAGCTAAGTACCTTTCTTAGAAACTCATGATTTCCCCTGCCATTTAAGGACTTATGAAAATGTGTTCGTTTAATTCCATCCACTTATCTGATCACTGAAATATTGAGAAAACACAGAACGCAAAATACTCCTCCATTCATTTTCATATGTGATTAATTCAATTTTTATTCTCTGCTTTAAAGCTGTTTAAGATCAAAGGTGCCTAAACCACCACACAGGTCTCTCCTTCCCTTTCAATTATATAGTAATTTCTCAAGAAAAACAAGGAGAAATCTCAGGTTATGGTATTTTCATAGACTAAACATTCATTATCATGGTAATTACGGTATGCATTGAATGGGATCAAGAGTGCATTGCTCAGCTCATTCAATAATGGTGATGCTTATTACTAAAATAAGTCCTTACCACTCACTCCCTCACTCAAATTACACCACATATCCTAAGCATTACATCTCAATGCTTTAAATAGTACATCCAATCTCTAGAAGCAGGCACTAAAAATACTTTACTACTATTTCAGCAATTTCATTGATATGATGCCTAGGCCTGCAGATGAAGGCAAGTTATGAATAGCATATACATAGTTCTGTAACCTGATTTTAAAGCAATCCTTGTGCAAAGCTTCAAATAAGCTGCAGTGCCTTCTAATTATACAAGGCTGAGCTGCAGGTATTTTAATGCTTCACTAGCCACTTCATTCAAAGCTAACTGGTACAAGGATGAATCGTATCAGAAAAGCAGTAGACGTCCTTAAAAATAATTAGCTGCTGTGAGCAATACTAGAACTGTTCAAGCTGTCACGCTTCACAGTGAAGCAGGTAGAAGCCATACATCACATAACTGCATTAACAGTAAATACAGGATAAGGGTACACTACTGTAAGTACTTTTAATATTTTCTCCTAGCTCTGGGCTTCATTTCTGCCTATTGCTCCTTGCGTAGGGACTATACAACCATACATGTTGCTTTATTGTATAAAAAATTTAAATCCAGGCAAACAACCAATTTCGTGCCTTACAGTGTTTCAGTTGGACCTTATCCTGAGCCTGATCACTGTGCGAATGAACAAATAATTCTGCCAGCATGATAAAAGTATGGGAACAACTACTCACTAAACATACTTAAGTGCAACAGTTGCTTAATATATGACTGTAACGTTATGCAAAGCTGCATATTTAACAAAAGTCTTTATCAAGCAGTGACAAACAGGATTTTTTTCTACTATAAGTTTATTTCATACCTTCTAACCTTAATTAAGCCTTTTCCTTTGTGTGTCCATTACTTTTCACTTATAAGTGATGAAAAATATGCCTCGGTCTTAAATGAATAAATAATAAATAAATAAATAAAAGTTATTCAGAAAAAAAACAAAACAAAAAACTGGGAGTTTGATTCTACAATGTCAAATCAAGTAAGACAGCATACATAACATCTTAAAAGTCTGTTTTGAACAGAGCATGTAGTTTAACAGCAGAATTTGCCCTTATCTAACCAGTTATGTTTTGAATTCAATTCTAACCAGCAGAGACTTGAATTAAAAGAGATGTTACACCAGAAACTGTAAAGAAAGAATGATTCCATTAGTACTTAAAACAACAAAGGCATCTACATAACAGATGGTACAGGGTATTGGATAGGATTGTAAACTCTGAAGGTATATTGTCCTATTCTTCTACAAAATAGTGTTAAATGCCTGTTTGGTTTGGTTTGTTTAGGGTCGGGAGTAGTTTGTGATTATTGTTTTTTAAGAAGCACAAAATATTTTCTGAAAAAAAGAAAAAATGAAAAAACAAGAAAAAATAAAAAGCAAGATATGTGAAAGGGAAGAAATTTAAAAGATACCAGTAAATTTCACAGAGAATTTGTAAGTGAGAGAAGGCACATAAAAGGAGCAATATACAGAAAACAACATAAGAAAAGGAAAAAGGGGCAAAGACAAAGATGTAGAAAGGAAGGAAGATAACATACTTAGTAGCAAAGGCAAACAGATAACTCATAATGGCAGACAGAGATGTGATGGGGCTATGACACATTAAAGAACAGGAAAGATCATTTCTTTAGGCAACCTGTTCATGAACTGACTGCTTTTCATCCTGTTCTACTATGTTTCTTATAGAATGAGTCATATTTTGCATATACTTCAGGTTCTTAAAAAAAGAAGAAAAACTAAATGGAGTCAGAAAATCTTCTGGAGTCTAATGTTATGGTGCACTTTGTACAGAGGTTATTCAGGTCCAACATCCTCCCTTACTTCCCTCTGCCCAGCTCCTAGCCCATCAACAGTCAAGTGAATTCAGTTATGCAGCCTGAAATTCACAGGGCCAGAGCTGAGCACTTATTCCCAGGGTGTTCAATTTAACAATGATGCAGTACTCCCGGTATATGCACCAATTCTATGCTGAGGGAGAAGGGATGGGGAAAAAAAGTAAAAAGAGATTAAGGTATGGGAAAAATAATGAGAAAGGAAGAAAAGAGAAATGGTGAGAAAACAGTAGGGTTTTTTTTTTTTTTTAAAATCTGCATTCCCTCTCCTTTTTTTGTCTCACAGTAAGCATAAATTAGTAGAGATGAAATAATTAAAAGAAAAAAATAGATTTGAAGATATGAGAAAATAACTAATGAAACAGAAGTGCAACAAATTAAATAAAATATCAAGAATATATAAAATAATAGAAGAATCAATAAGAGTTCAAAACAACATGTAGAAAAACAAAGCAATAAAAGCAAGACTGCTTGAAACAGGCTTCTATTGCCTGAAAGTCTGTGCATATCTTCAAATTAAATACAATTATGTCACTGAAAAGGTAGAGCTAAACCTTGGAGAACAAGGAGAAAGTATACTCTTTACCTGGATAAAACATTTGTTTACCAAAAAATGAAGCATGCCTAGAATTAATCTATGTGCATTTTCCTTAGCCAACATCATGCTACCACTGTAACACTGTCACTGACCTTTCCAAGGATGAAGTTCACTACTTGGGAGCAAATATTATTACCTAGGTTTTTCCATATTTGGTCTTCTAGCTGGTGGGTTTTTGAATGTATTAGAGAAGACACAATAGGTGTTTTCACTTTAGACAACTGTTTCTATCTCGTGTTTCTTCTAAGTCTATCCCTATAAAGATATCCATTTACATATTTATTCTGGTTACAACCAAAACATTTTTTTTCTTTAAATACTACTTTAAGGAAATTATTTCCAACCAATCTTAATATTTGCAGCTATTTACATGTAAAAAATTCATTTTAGTTGACCTTTCTCTGAAAGCAAAGCCTCTCAGCAGTCTATCTTTCCCCACTCCCTCACCCCCTCCCCCATTCTCTTGCTAGTGTACTTGGGGCTTTTTTTCCATTTTGAATATATGGCAAGAGCAAAACCATAGATGCTTATGCCCACCAGGCAGAGCCTAAAACCTAGGTCTTTTATTACCTTCCACTAAAAATTATTTTCAATAAAACAAGTCAGCCAAACCTAGGTCTTTTATTACCTTCCACTAAAAATTATTTTCAAGAAAACAAGTCAGCCAACTGGGATTTCTTAGTGAAGTTCTTTTCAAATATATTTTTTAAAATAAAAATTCTGAAGCAGAAAAACTAATCTACAGCATGTCAAAAGCTGGCATTTGGTTGAAAATCTGCAGCAGAATAGGATTTGCATGAATTGTCCACATCAGACTCTCTTTCCTTTGCTTTGTTTGAATTATTATTGGTCTTCTCAATATGTTTCACTGTCACGGTAAGCTGACTGCAACTTTTGTAAGGCAAGCAATAGTCTACTTCATCTTTCGAAATCTTGATCAGATTAACCTTTAGCAGCTTGTCTTCAAGGAGCTCTCAAATAAATCTTTGGGGAACTTATGCCCAAGCTTTTTCACCTTCAGAACTGTGATTATACTCTGTGGCACTTAAAGCATTTCTAATTAATTTTCTTGTTTGCCTGTGCTTTTTATCTGTTTTTAAACCAAGGCTTTGGATAATGATGACGGAAGTATAGATTATCCAAAAATCTAGCATCAAAATTAATACCTGTGGGGGACAGGGAATGACACACGACACAAATGGATGAATGAGGGACAGGGAAGAAAAAAAAATATATTCATTAAAAAAAAGAAACCTGGTTAAATAATAGCACAAATTTGTCAATCTGTAAAACCTACTTCTTTTACATAGGAAAGTTAATCACAATTAGCAGATCAGGGATCAACTGGTTATAGCACAAATCTCATAACTTTATTACATGAGATTCTCATAGAGAACATAGTGGAAAACTGATATGTTTAAAACCAATTTATTTAATTCACACCCAAAAATACTTGTCAACTTTTTAAAATCTCAGTTTAAGGTTTGAATGGATTATAGCAATCCTGATTGATCTAGCACATCAGTCCTACAGTTATTATTATTTTAATAAATATTTCAACAAGTATTAGAAAATACAACTAAAATCACAAGGACAAAATGATAGTTAATAACATGAGAGATTATTTTTACTAGCACATCTTCAGTGAGCTTTTAGATTTCACATTCATGTTTCAATTAGAACATACACTTCATAATCTTAAAGTATGTTTTTGCACTTGAAAGCACGATAAAAATCTAAAGCCCCTAGTCTGAATTCAGTAAGTCATTTTAAGTTTCTCTATAATAAAATTTGTAGTCACTTTAAATTTCTGTGCACAAAAGTGAAAATATCAGTCCTATATCATTTGAACTTTTGTTTTTTGAGAAATTTTTGCAGTGAGACTCATGAACTAGAAAAGGAAGTATGTATATCATTCCAAGTAGACAGTAATTAATCTAAAAGTATAAATAATCATTTATAAATATTAATGTATTGCACCTCACTGTAATTTCCCATGTTTTTCTTTAAACACCTGACAAAATTTAATTATTTTCTGATTTCAATTGATACCAGTATTCTCCTTCTTTTCAGAAGTCTTTCTGAAGTATATAATTCCGTATCCAGAAAGAACGTTCTTTATCTATATCCATTTACTTACAACTTCCCGAGAATCAGTCATCACCCTTATTGATTAATGTTTTGCTGGATATGTACTTCCTTGTCAATATATACATATAACCTTGTGGATCCTTCAATTAAAGCTTAGCATACCAATGTATGAAAACCTAGTTTCAAAAACTGCTGATCACCCAGGTATTCTTATTGATTTCAATAAGAATTACGGGTTCATCATTTTGCTAAAAGAAACAAGATGACGAAAAACAGTTTTAGAGATGACTGTTCTTTCTAAAAAGTCATTAATTGTAGTTGCACAGGTTTAAAATTGTGGAGGGAAAATTGATGACATCAGGATATCTTCTGGAAATGAATGCCACATCTACGTCTTAATATTTAATATATTTTTCCATCTCTATTCTTTTTCTAACTCCTAGAATCTCCAGCTCACATTGAAGTCCAGAAAATTTATTTTATTTTTGTCTGATTATCCTATTTATATTTATTTTAAAGTATGGATCTCTTCTTTCTTAGATATATGTCTCACTGAAAAGCTCCAGACATGGATATCTATGGAGGCATTATTTCACTTTTTTTTTAAAAAAATGGTTTTCAGCTTACAGCATGTTTTTTATTAATAACAGCCAAAATGTTTAGAAAATATATGTTGCCTATACCAGAATCCTTTTCAAGTATCTGATCAGACGTTGTAACCCTTTTGAATTCTTTGACTTGTGAGTTACAGGTATTGCAACTTTGAAAGAAAAAAACCCAAAAAAACCCTCTTTAAATATATGGAATGTAGATCAAGAAATGGATTAAAATGGAAAGATTCTGAAACCATGGAGTCTTGGAAGATCCCAGCCCAGCAATCAGCTTTTATTCAAATGACTTTTGTTTAGGAAGAATTTAATCTTATATTTCAAGTCAAAAAATAATTTATTATGTAACAAAATGAAGGGATACATGAGTTTGTTACTTGAGAAAACAAAGATATTGGGAGACAAGAACAAAAGACCAGCTGGTTCCAAAAGGACAAAGAAGTTATCAAATCAGGGGGGAAAAAAACCAAAAAATGAATATACAGATAATTGTGAAAAATTAAGAATGTGGATAACCAGAAAAAGGGAGTTACACCAATACAGAAAAAACATTGACTGGGTACTCTATCAGCCAAATTCAGTGTGCCTGTCACCAGACCAGACTCAGATAACCAAGCAGGTGTCTCTCAAGAGTCACATTGCTTAAATTCAGCATGGGAGAGCACAAAATATTGTCTTTAGGTAAGCAAATGCTCTGGGAATGTCACCTTTGGATAGACCTAATTTCCCTATGGAAGAACAAATGCTGGGGATTTTGAATTGGTTAGGAATTTCCTAATGAAAAGGCCTTGTCTTCATGAATTTAGTAAAAGTATCATGAATTTAGAAAAGGTATCATGGAACTTCTCACAGGTTGGAGTTTACACTTTCCAGGTGTCCAGAAAAGAAAAGCTAATGCAGCAAAGCTTCTTACCCTGTTTCTCTAAAGCCTCGCTTCACTACTGGAGGCTAATCTTTTGACCAGATTGAAGACTGTGATACTACATGCTCTTCACCAAATGTTAACAGTTTAGCTATAAATTCAGATAATATTTTACTGCTGCCACTACATCATCTATCAGCAATCCTGGCAGACTGGGGAAGATCCACTCGACTGGAGGCTGGCAGATGTTACACCCATATACAAGAAGGGTCGGAAGGAGGATCCAGGGAACTACAGGCCTGTCAGTCTGACCTCAGTTCTGAGGAAGATCATGGAGACGGTCATCTTGGGAACTATCATGCAGCACATGCATGATGGCCAGGGGATCAGGCGTTGTTAACATGGATTTACAAAAGGTAGATCCTGTCAAACTAACCTGATCACCTTCTATGACAAGGTGACCCACTTAAAGGATGAGGATAAGGCTGTGGATGTGATCTACCTGGACTTTGGTAAAGCCTTTGACACAGTTTCTCACAGCATTCTGACTGAGAAACTAGCTGCCACTGGCCTGGACAGGTGGACCCTCAGCTGAGCTAAAAACTGGCTGGATGGCCGAGCCCAGAGGGTGGTGGTAAATGGAACAAAATCAAGCTGGAGGCCGGTCATGAGTGGCGTCCCCCAGGGCTCAGTCCTGGGCCCAGTCTTGTTCAACATCTTTATCAATGATCTCGACGAAGGGATTGAATGCTCCCTCACTAAGTTTGCAGATGACACTAAACTAGGAGGAAGTGTTGATCTGCCTGAGAGTAGGGAGGATCTTCAGAGGGATTTGAACAGACTGGACTGATGGGCTGAGACCAATGGGATGAAGTTTAACAAGGCCGAGTGTAGAGTGCTGCACATGGGACATAATAACCCCATGCAGCGCTACAGGCTTGGGGCAGACTGGCTGGAGAGCTGTCAGGCAGAGAAGGACCTGGGGGTGTTGGTTGACTGCAGACTGAATATGAGTCACCAGTGTGCTCAGGCGGCCAAGAAGGCCAATGGCATCTTGGCTTGTGTCAAAAACAGTGTGGCCAGTAGGTCTAGGGAGGTGATTGTGCCCCTGTACTCAGCATTGGTGAGGCCACACCTCTAGTACTGTGTCCAGTTCTGGGCTCCTCACCACAAGAAGGACATGGAGGTCCTGGAGCGAGTCCAGAGAAGGGCAATCAGGCTGGTGGAGGGGCTGGAGGGCAAATCCTATGAGGAGCAGCTGAGGGAGCTGGGGCTGTTTAGCCTGGAGAAGAGGAGGTTGAGGGGAGACCTTATCACCGCCTACAACTACCTGAAGGGAGGTTATAGAGAGATAGGTGATGGTCTCTTCAGCCAGGTGACAGGTGATAGGACAAGGGGGAATGGCATGAAGCTGTGCCAGGTCAGGTTTAGATTAGATGTTAGAAAAAATTTTTACTGAAAGAGTTGTGAGGGCCTAGAACAGGCTGCCCAGGGAGGTGGTTGAGTCACCTTCCCTGGATGTGTTCAAAAAAAGGGTAGATGAAGTACTTAGGTATATGGTTTAGTTTAGGATGTGAATGGTTGGACTCGATGATCTTAAAGGTCTTTTCCAACCTTGTTATTCTGTGATTCTGTGACTCTGTGATAATGCAATACCTACTTGAAGATATAGTCATATTTTTATTGCTTCAGAGAGACCATGGCACATTCCTATCACATCTGCCAGAGTATTAGTTAATTTGGGGGTCTGGGGTGTATATCTAGTTACTGTCATTTTTCCTGTATGTCATTTTACCTGCTGTGGATTCATCTAAGGATGTTTTCCCATAATAGGTCCTGAACTGTGGACATAATTTTCATCTATTACAAAACACCATAGTTTTTGAGGAATTAATAAATGTTTACAGGCATACAACTCTCTCCCTGATTGGTCTTAAATGTAGAGGAAACAAAGTTTGGGAACAGGGGGATGGGTAGTGGGGTTTGGGGGAGGTAGGTGTGTGTATGTGTGTAAAAGTAGAATAAAAATAAAATTCAAAACCAAACAACAATAAAACAGCAAAAACAGAAAAAAACCCCACAAATGGAATTATTAGTGACTGCTCAGTCAAATTCTGTTCTCGGTAACATGGATTATGTTGAACAATTATTTGTATGATTGGCAGGGATACTGACTCTTTGGATACTAGTCTGATTTTGATTTTTAAATTATATTTATTGTTGGCTGACATTTTCAGAGAAAAACTTTTAAAACCCCACTTTTTACACTGAATGTCAATCAGTAGAATTTTGGATAATGTAAAGTACCACAAAATTTATACCAGATTATATAACCTTAAAATAAGACAGGGAATTTCAAGGGAAGCCTATACGTGCAGTTCTTGAATAAATTTCACCACTGTGCTCCTTATAAACTTTCTGATATATTAAAAAAAGACAGAAAAATTAGTTTTCTGGAATTCTTCAGTCCCAGGGTATAGTGCAAATATTTCAGCACATGATTCCTCACTGAAATAAGATAAAAGCAGTGCAAGAACTCAAGAAATATTGAAATTTAATTTTAAAAAATAAGAGATTTGAAATAGACAATTAAGAAACTATGACATTATTATGTATTACTTATTACTTGTTACCTATTTTGCTTATTTTAGCCACATTTTTGTTCAGAGAAATATGCCAATGAAGGAAGTTTCATTAAAAGTAAGAAATATGCTAAATTATAAAGAAAATTAATGAGAAGGGGAAATTGCAAATGTTAACTGTTTTTAAAGAAGAATCAACAGACAGATATATGATTCCAAGTGCTTGGCCATACTTGAATTAAATTTGTGACCTATTCCACCCTGAATTATCCATAGGGACAGGTACTCTTCAGAGTAGATAGACTTAGTGTTCAGACACAGGTATTATTTGAGCTTTGATGAAAAAACTATTTTCAGAAAAGAGTTAAGCAAGGACAGGAATCGTTGCTGTGAGAAATGCTGCCTGTCCTCAGAAGTACAGGGAAAAATGTGAGTCAGAAGCATAAGAAAAGGCAATAATACAAGCCATGATTGTGCTAAATGGTCTCTCGCTGCTATGCACTAGTATAAACCATCTGCAGTATGTGTACAGCTAAGGAGTAAAAATCTTTTTCAGTAAGTTTCTTTAAACATTATAAAGAAATATATTGTTATCACCCATTGAGACCAAAAGGCCAACACAATCCATAATGATACAATTTTACCTCAGCAAATGAGATGTTTGGATATTTTGTCTTTCTCTTTAAAAAGTCACAATCATCATTTGTAAGAACAAATTTTTAAAGACATTTTCTCCCTTGAACTTTTACAAAACTCACATTCTGTAAATTCATAGTTCTACCCCACAAATCACAGAGCAAACTAACCAAACCATCTACTTTGCATCAGGCTACTTAATAGCATAGGCTTCAATCCCACACAATTCTCTTTGTGTGTTTAAAGTTATAAATTAAAATGGATCAACTGAATATGTACTACATAAAGGTGAGATTTTGTGGTTTTTAAACACCACCATAGTTAGCAATATAAACTACTGCAGCAAAATTGCAATAAAACAATACAAAAGATAAAAAACCTTGTATCTTCCAGCTTTTCTTGAGTTTTTCAGGAATTTGTCTATTAAACTAGTTCTAAAAAAAAAAAAATTACCTGTTTCAGCTAAATAAATGTATCTCATGTATTTACCAAGTACTTTTAAAATTTGGATTTCTTAATATGAACCCAAACATTATACAAAGAGTCCATGAAAGTTGAAGAAAAAATGTAGGAAATGTGCAGGTTATGATTTTTCCAGCTCATCCTCCCTAGAGCACATATGAAGACTATGATCAGGCCCAGCTCTTTAGTGCAAATGGGAAGTTCATCCTCATGCCATCATATAATCACCTTTTCCTTGCAGTTTGAAATGTCACTCAGCACAAGCCACCTACAGCTTGCCAGCCTCCCAAAAATGCAAGCACTGTGGAACATGCATAAATCCATGGGTTTGCAATTATTTGCAGGAATAAAATGTGATAAAGTGAACACATTCCTATTTATGTGAAAGGTTCTTTGAAATATGTGCTCCAAAAATTACTTGCAAAGTATAAAGAAAATAATTATGTGGCTTAAACTTCATAACTATAATAAAAGCTGTTATAGGACACAGCACTTTCAAATTGTTCAGATAGTTCGGAAGCATAAGTCAAAGTCAATGACAAATAGAAGACCTAAAGACCGAGATCGGTACTGAACCTAAGAACTGGAATCTGCATCCATTTCCCTCATTAAATGCTTAATAAGTAGTAGCAGAAAGTGTAAAAAGTAGGATTGTTATGTTTTCTACTCTGCTGGACTGGAAGAACTGGGCTGGACAGGTTCTTATATCTACTTCACTCTTTTAATATAAAAATAATGCTATTTACAACTACCAGTAACTGATGTGAGACAAACTTAACAGAGTTTATGCTCTGTACTTCTCATGTTTCATAACAGACATAACTTAAATCTGCAAGCTACAGTAATTTTTTTGTTATTAATTCTTCAGGATAAAATAATTCCGTTGTATCTTACAACCTAATTAGATGTATAGGTACAACTTCAATGGTGCCTTATGACACACGAAGCCATTACCATTTTAGTTAATGCTTTTATATTTTTTTCATTTATGATTTGAACTGTCTCAAAACAATAATCACTTTAAATGCCAAAAGAATAAATACTTCCTGAAAATTATTTTTGATAAATTAAATCAAGTTTTTACTAAAAAAAGAATTAGAACATTTTGTTGGAAGTTCAAAACATTTACTGCTAAGCAGCTCATATGACTGTTAAAATATTATTAAAAAGTGTTGATCTTTCACAGTGAATTGTATGACAATTTAAAATGTTCTAATTCATTCAATAACCATGAGTAAAAAAAGTTAAACGCAACTATTGTTATAGCTGTATAAACAGACGCATCTTAGATTACACCTACTCTTAAGTACTATAGCACTAAATCAAGACTACCAGCTGAAAATGTTTTATTTTTCACTCAACTGAAGTCTAAGCTTCTGTAAGTTTACTGCAGTACTCTCTATATGTCAGCAAGAAACACCATCAATAAACCTTAAATTACAAAATTAAACAGAACAAAGGGAAAAGACTGTCAAAGCAAGGAGTTTGTGAACAATTTGATCTGAAAAATGTATTTCTAAATTATAAATGTGTCTACATAACTTTGGGATCAGTAAAATAGCAAGAGCTTAAAAATTAATCACTCATTAATGAATAATTTAAAGTAACTTTTACCTTTTAAATTTTGCAAACAATTATACTATTCTGTAATTTTTACTTTGTTCTGCATTCTTATGTTCTTACATGGTCTTTGTTCTGTAACTTCATAAAACCTTTGTTGGAAAATAAGCCACAAATTGTTCTTACTTTGTGGTTTTCAGTGTAACTTGATATTCATGACATATTTCCCTAGCAACTGTGTGAGGTGATGTAAATTACAGAAGAATCTATTAAAATAATGTTTATCTGTTTCCCACCAGTTCATTGCAATTCTCTATCAAGCACAGCATACTGAAAACCCAGAGGCTAATGTGGTGGTTCAGCCCCAAAGAGTGAATGAGCATCACACGCCACTTGCTAACTCCCAGAGGAGAAACAGACAGAGCCTCCATGGGTTGGGATAAGGACACTTTATTGACAAAATCATCATGAAAAGGCAACAGGAAAAGCCCTCAGCAAGTTTTATTTACACCTGGTGATAACACAGAGTACCTTATTGACCCAAGGATCTGGTTGTACTCATTATCTGACTCTGGCTTCACTGGGTGTGCAGTGTAGTGTAATAAATTAATGAGTTTTCTTTTTATTCTGTGTTAGGTCTGTTTTTCCCGTGATGCTAATTGCAGAAAGATCTTTCCCTGTCCTTATCTCAACTCTTAAGCCTCTCAATATATATTTTCTCCCCTGTCCAGCTGAAAAGGGGAGTGATAGAGCAGCTTGGGTGGGCACCTGGCCTCCAGCCAAGGCCAAACCACTACACCCGACAATAACAGTATGCTGCACAAGGACCAGCCACACTCAGGGTGCCCTGGAGACACCCCAGAGTACCCTTACCCAGCCAGCCCCATTTATGGGAGTGTGGTGTCAGATGGTGTGGAAAATAGCCTGGGATAACTCAACTCACCTGTGTTGGCTGCTTGGTTAACTCTGGCCTGGCCAGAGCCAGGATATTATCCACCTCTTCTTCCATGCCATCTCTGTCATGCCCAGATCTTACATTTTCAGAGCATTTGGGAGGTTCATAACATCGTTTATCTATTATTTAGACCATCTGTGATGGACAGATTTTGTTAAAAACCAAAACTTTAGCATCTATCCTTGTCTAGGATTAAATCCCTTTGGGGTAGACACTGGACTTCCCCATCATTTTGCATCACTCATTAAGTGCACATAGGTCCCTGAGCAAAAGCAATCCCACAAATGGGTTTGCATTTGCCTGAAGCAGGAACAACCCAGACTGACTTCCCCAATTGATTTTTGATGCACACTACGGGGACTTTATCTCCTTCTACACTCTGCGGGAGTTTTGATTGGGCAGGGCCAACTTGATTGGTAGATCCCCTGCAATTAACTAGCCATGTGGCTTTGGCTAAATGCATATCCCATTTCTTTATGTTTCCACCACCCATTGCTTTTAGTGTAGTTTTTAACAGTCCATTATACCCCTCAATTTTCCTGGAGGCTGGTGCATGGTAGGGTATAAGATATACCCATTCATTGTCATGTTCTTTGGCCCAGGTGTCTATGAGATTGTTCTGGAAATGAGTCCCATTGTCAAATTCAGTTATTTCTGGAGTACTATGTCACCACAGGACTTGCTTCCCAAGACCCAGGATGGTGTTCTGGGTGGTGGCATGGGGCACAGGATGAGTTTCTAGCCAGCCAGTGGTTGCTTCTACCATTGTCAGCACATAATACTTCCCTTGGCAAGTCTGCAGGAGAGTTATGTAATCAGTCTGCCAAGCCTGTCCATATTTGTATTTCAGCCATTGTCCTCCATGCCACTGAGGCTTTAACCATTTGGCTTGCTTGCTTGAGGCACATGTTTCACACTCATAGATGCCCTGTGAGATAGTGCCCATGGTCAAATCCACCCCTCGATCACAAGCCCATCTATAAGTGGCATCTGTTCCTTGACAGCCTGAGGTGTCATCTGAGGTGTCACGGGCCCAGCAAGCTATAAATAATTCACCCTTATGTTGCTAATCAAGGTCTCATTTAGCCACTTCAATCTTAGCAGCCTGATTGACATCCTGGTTGTTTTGATGTTTGTCAGTGGCTCGGCTCTTGGGTACGTAGGCATCTACATGACATAGTTTTACAGTTAAGTTCTCTAACTGGGCAGAAATGCCTTGCCACAATGGAGCAACCCAGATGGGTTTCCATTGCTGCAACCACCCCCACAAGGTATAGACCACTATCCATGATGGCCACTTTTTCATTTGTCAATGTTTAAAGCCGGCTGGATGGTTTTTACCTCTGCCAGCTGGCTGGATTCATCTTCTCCTTCAGCAGCTTCTGCAATTTGTCGTCTAGGATGCCACACAGCAGAGTTTCCACCTCCAATGTTTACCAACAATGCAACAGGACCCATAGGTGAACAGGACATATTTTTTTCTCAATTTTCTGAAAGTTCACGTATCAATTCCTCCTCTGGTGATATTAAAAATCTTTGCCTTCTGGCCAGTCTGTGATTACATCCAGGATTCCTGGGTGATTTGGGTTTCTTATTCAAGCCCACTGCATGGGCTTACTTGCCCATGTAGCTTCGGTGGCATGGTGCATGGAAAGCAGCTTGACTTCATTCAGGCCATGATAGTCCACTGCTGGCCTCCTGTCTTGACTGTATTTCCACACTGGCCATATTGGATTGTTGAAGGGTGAGTGGGTTCTACCAATCACTCCCTGACTATCCAGGTCATGAATCAGTTTCTGAATGAGACTCAAGGACTCTGTTGGTGCGGTATTATCGTCTGTGCACCATCATGGTAGCGATTGGTACCTGTTCTTATTCAACCTTCAGTAACCTCAAAACAGAAGGTTCTTCCACAGTCTGAGCAGAAGAGACAGTTATTCAGTTTCTTCTGTCTCTAAGGCAGGTATTCCAAAAGCCCATCGGTACCTTTTTGGGTCTTTGAAATAGATGCCACAGAGGAAGTCTATGCCCAGGATGCATGGAGCCTTGGACCAGTCACAATGGGGTGTTTTTCCAAGTCATTCCCAGTTAGACTCACTTCAGCTTCTAGTAGAGTCAACTGCTGGGATCCCCCTGTGACTCTGGAAATGTAGATGGGTTCTGACCCTTCATAGTTTGATGGTATCAGGGTACCGGTGCACTGGGCACCGGTGTCTACTGACGTTTGGTATTTCTGTGGATCTGATGTGCCAGGCCATTGGATCCACACAGTCCAATAAACCCAGTTGTCCCTTTCCTCCACCTGGCTGGAGGCAGGGCCACTCTAATCTTGCTCATCATATTTGCTGTTTACTCCTTGCAAAAAAGACTTAGAGGTCCCTTCAAGAGGATCACAGGTAAAATTACAGTCACACAGCCTGATGGGCTTTCTAATGGAAACTGGCGCAGCA
Organism: Porphyrio hochstetteri; assembly: GCA_020800305.1. Lineage (NCBI taxonomy): Eukaryota > Metazoa > Chordata > Aves > Gruiformes > Rallidae > Porphyrio > Porphyrio hochstetteri. Next base: position 48,348,435 of record CM036938.1, on the reverse strand, counting down.
CTCTTCCTAGAGGGATCTCTTTTTATAACTGTTATTCCTTGCAGCTCATTGCATTTTCCTTGCATCCCACATCCTCATGTCTTTGATGTGGTCACACAAATAGAATAACAGGATTCCTTGTGGTGTATATTTTTTACATGGTCTTTCTGGAAGAGGGGAACACCTACTTCTGATAGGTGAATTCATGGTCTGCACAAGGTAATTCTGGCCTGGCCAGAACCAGGACACCTATTGATTATTATAATCAGATACTATTTAAAATCTTTATGTAAAAATATTTGTGTATATATATATATGGACAAGTAGAGCAGCACAATGTGTGAAACATGGTATTCATCATTATAATAACTCTAAATCCATCTTTGATCTTTCTTTGGCTACTAATTATTAAAATAATAATTAGATCTTCTGGGGATTTTCCAATTAAGCAGATTTCTTTCAGAAAATATTGATTAATTGAAACAAAAGAAACTTTTGTAAGAAAACAGAATTTTTCACCACACACATTGGAAAAGAAATCTCAGTTGTCAATGCTATATGATGTCATGCCTGGTATCTAATGGAGGGAGCTGGCCAGGGAGTAACAGTTGCTGTTTAGGGATGCGATGAGCATCGTGTTCCATGCAGTGAGAAAATTGCATTGTATATCACTCATATTGTGTATTATTTTTATTGTTCTTGTTATTTCCTCTTCCTTTGCTGTGCCAATAAACTGTTTGTATCCCAACCCATGTATTTTACTTCTTCAAAATCTCCTCACCATGTCACTGAGAAGGGCAAATGGATCTAGTGTCCACATGGTACTTAGTTACCAGCTGGGGCTAAACCATGACAATGAGATATAAATATTTAGATTTCTTCTTTTGGTCTCATTGAGCTTTGTGATGACCTTGGAATAACTTATGGTTCATCTCATATTAGACATAATCAGTAAACAATATCAGCAATTAGAGGATGAAACAAGCTCAATGGAAAATATCAGCTGGGCAATGCTGGTAATAAAGAATCTAAAGCTACAGTATTTTGATAGTCTTGAACTGCAGAAAGAGGTTGTGTGAAAGGAAACTGCTAAATGCCCAATAATTCAAATGCAAAAAGACCATTTTACCAAAAGAAACGTTGATCAATAGGGAAGTATTTTGGTACTTATAATATTAGTTCTAGAGGCCACAGTCAAGTTCTGTTTAACAAACCTTTGCCTTGACAGGTGGCCCATAGCCTCAGCTCTCTTGAAACTGAAATGCTTTTGTTAGTACACAAGCAAGGCAGGGAAGGATGTGTGTCCTATGCCAGCAGCTTCAAGTACCTGGTGGTTAAACCAGTTCTCTGAGACAGATCCTTGTTTTTCCATTCTCTTCCAGCTTTATAAACACAGGAAAGCAATATGCAATTAATCTCCCTGATCGATTAACCAAGCAATTATTTCCACAGAGTGCACACCTCCAAAATACTGCATGCCATTAAATAGCCATGGACTAGAGACTCAAACAAATGAAGGACAAAAGGTTATGCACCTGCTCTGAATTTAGGCCGTCATTTTCTTTCTTCGTTCCAAAATCTTATGTTCAAATATGCCCATGTATATTTTTTTTCAGTCCTTCAGCTGTGCAAATGTTGAATGAGAAAACTTGGAAATGTTATAGTATTAGGCAGGACAAGATAAATATTTCCTGCTTATCGCCTATTAAGAACATAACATGACATTTCCATTTCCACAGTGTTGGAGGGGGTTAGTGTCTGTTGTTTAATAGTATACCTTGGCGAAGAGCTGAGTATAATGCAAACAGGGGCTGAATATAGGGAACTACAGCACTTAAGGCAATGCAAGTGGAAACTGAGTTTGATGAGCCTTAGCACAGTGCATGGGTCACTGCCTGGCAGGAAAGCAGTACTGAAACTGCTGGAAAGGTATCCCACGGTGTGGATTGATGGATTGACAGTCTGTGCCAAAAGCTGTCTATAAAAACCCTCAGCAGTAGGTCAGGGTGACAGAGACAACACACATGACCAGGAGGAAGGAATAATACCTGCACATCTGCAGCACATAAGAGCAGAGTTTCCAAGGAGGAACTGCTGAGCCTTGGAGCAGAGCTACCGTCTGTGATCCTGACACTGAAAAGATGGCTGGAGGGAGTTTATACTCCAGTGCAATAAAAATAATGGATATTTCTGCAAAATGAAAATAATTAGTTCTGATGATGCATGGTATTCTGATTGGTTGGTTAGTTCTAAACAATTCGTGGAAATCTACCTTTCAATTACAATATTATTGCTTTCATTGGAGAATCATGTAGTCAACTCCATTGCTTACTTAAAGAATTATTCTGGTTTTGCTTGTGCTATTGTCTTATAACACAGCAGTAATAATTTTTTTGTTGTTGTTTTGGGGAGGGTGGGGATTGGGAAAAGAAAAGGTACCATTTTTTATGTTTAAAATTTCAGTGTTGTCTGACTTAAGGCATTTAGCTTATTTCTTCTGAAATCTTTTGCTCAAATATGCTAAAACAATTTAAATACATTATTCTCAATTCTTTATATCCTCTGGGTACTTGGAAATAAGAGATTCATGGCCTTCATTTCCTGTTGCTTTCCTTTATGATTTTCAATTACCAGTTCAGAAATATTGTATAGAGTACATTAAGTAACAACAGTTGCATCTGAAGTTAATCTGTAACAAAAAATGTGTTCTATTCTTGAAGCAACACAGCAGCATGTAAGCCATTCAAAAAGACTAAGGGGTAGTTTTGAATTATATTTTATTTCACCTTATGTTTCCAGTATTAAAAACCAGAACAAGATGACACTTAAATATAGGCAAATTTATATCCAGAACAGCACTAGTTCTTCCTTTTTTTCTGAAAGTTTCTCCCTTGAAATTCAAAGAAAGACCAACATCAAATATCTGGGTGTCTCACAAAAGATCATCTGAAAAAAAATTCTTACTTTTCCTTTCCCCTTCATCTATGTAAGCACAGCAACATTCTTCTCACACTCCCTTTGCAGTCAGCAGCAATTAGTGACTGTGCAGAACAAATCACTTTGGAATTAAAATGAAGAATAAGAAATAAAAATTAACAAAAAATAAATTTAAAAACTTCTAAAATAAATAACTGTCATAAAGCTTTATTGAACCAAATTATGCATCCCTAACTTATATTTCCAGAGGCAAAAAATTAATTTTTTTTCAGTACATGTTTTATCAGAGAAGGAAAAATAAAAGGTTTTCCCTTTCCTTACCAAAATAAAAACCCAAGGAACACCCCAAAAAAAAAATTTCCATCTGTTTGCTTAATACAGGAGGTTTCTTAATCCTGAGAAACTAAGGTGAGGGTGAACATGTGTAAACCAGTCACCAAATTTAGCCAGTCATTTCGCAGGGCTGATAGCAAAGACCGTAAGCAGTTATACCTCCCTATGTTCATCACTTCTGTCACCTTCTTCCACCTCCACATATCTTGACAGGATACCAAGGGTGTTTGAAGAATTCAGTGTATGTTTGAATCTTGCTGAGTGTAGCTAGGTCTCTTTAGGAGGAACAGTGTTGAGATTTTGCCTTTCCCCTCCTTTTCCCTCCTTACCTCCCCTACCTTATGCATCTGACGATGAAAAAAAGTAGGAACAATCCAGTTTCAAAGTATAAGCATATGATACCTGTTAAAGAAAGAATAGAATAAAAGGTTTTATAATAGAATTGAAAACTGACAATGGTCATACTACAGAGCCCTGATAGTAAATCTCTCTGTTAGTATTACACTGGTAGGGCACATGCTGCCTCAGTCTACTGAGACTCTAGCCCTCAGCAGTGGTTTAATGGTCATTACACAGGGTGTTGGCACAAACTGGTTAATTCTTGCAGAGCTGGAGAGTTAGCAACACAGCCTGGGAGAAGCAGAGCAAGCTAGAGCTGCTGTGGCATTAATGGTTACAGCACTGCAAGGTTGATTTACAATTAGTGGATGGAAAGTGTGATCCTGATATACAGTAAAGCCATGATTTAAAAATGAAGAATTTTATTTGTTTTTAATCAAATCCCTTTCTGCCCAGAACTGTCAGGAAAAATGCCTTGTAGGAAGGCATTCTGTCTCACTCTTTCTCCCCTTCTGTTTTCTTGAAGTAGAGTAATTTCAGAAAGGCTAAGGGGGGTAGGGGAGTGGGGGGAGAGGAGGAGGAGGAGATTAAAGCAAATTCTCTAGCAGCAACCAGCTTTGATAAAATTTGCATAAATACTGTTTATGTTATTCCAAACTGCAAGTCACAAAGTGAACATAACATTACACTCCCCTCAGAGCCATCCACTACTTTCACACAAATAAGGTAATTTCTTTTCCCCAAAAGCATGTGATTTTTTCCTTCCTCACTTAGATGACTACCCAATTTGTTCTTCCCTGTAACTCATTCCTGTAACTGATTTACTGTCCAGTCACTTGGTTCTTACAGTTGCTCTGTTCCTTTAATCCTTCTACTTCAAGATTCATATTTAGATTGGATCAAGGAAAACTCTAATTATGATAAGGATTTTCTCTGCTAACACTTTGTAGCTTTCAGGCCAAATTCACAAGCTTGTATCAGTTGTAGCATTAAAGTCAAAGGGCAGAAACAGACCTTGAAAGGTCAGCTAACCAGTGATCATCCCATAGGACAAGGACAGCAAAATACAAGTGGCATTCATGACATCCTATCTCCTGAAAAACCTCCAGCAGTGGAGTTTCAATAGCACCCACAGGCAAACTATTGCAATGCTTAGCAGTCCTTTCTATCAGTACATTTTTCCTAATGCCTAACCTAAATCTCCTTTGCTGAAATTTAAGCCATTTACTTCTTGTCTTATCTGCACTGGACATGGAGAACTGATTATTTCCTCTCTCTTTGAAGCAAGCTTTTATAATTTTTAAGACTGTTATCAGGACTCTCTTCAGTTGCTTCTGTTGCAAACTAAAAATCTTCAATTAATTCACTCTTTCCTTCTGTTTTCTAGACCTTCGTCTGCAGATCAGTGTGCTGCTGATCAACACAGAAGAGCAGTCATTTAAAACTTCATGTTGTCCAAAAAATATATTAAGCATGCTATTTTATTAAAATCCCCATTTGTAGTGCTGGTACAAAAGTGTAACAGATCTAAAAGAAACATGCATAGGAAAAATTTTTATACACATTGGTGATTTGGAAATGAATACTTTATTAACAGTCATTTGACAGGAAAAAATACCACACCAACCTTTTTTTCAGATTTCTGTGAATGCTTATGTGATTTCCTGGTTTAAAAATAGGTTGATGAAAACTGATTAAATTTTCCTTTAAAATACATGTTGGCTGGCCACTACCTTACTGGGAAGGTTAACATCACAATCATTCTTAAAAAGACCTCTCACATAACCTGTTGTTTGTACTACTCAAGGTAAAACTCTGCTGTAAACCGTATTGATTTTAAACCATTCAGTAATGGTGTTCTCCATCACAGTTTAAAGCCTAAAGATTGTCGAGCTCTTTGCCAGAGAGCAACACTGAATCTAAACTGCAACATTACAAGATCCTTTAGTTTGAAATGCAATCAAAGAAAATAGAAATTAGCTGCCAGAATCAAAAAAGGAACATGAAGAGAGTACTGTGGCTCCATCTGGAGAAATCCAAGTCAAAATCTGCCTTCCTGTCTGACACCTGTCAGAGGAAGACACTCTGCATACAGTAACCCAGAGCTAGCTGGCCTAAAATACCCATGTGAGTGCTTTTAAGGCATCCACTCACAGTCATGATCAGAGAGTCTTTAACCAAGAAAATAAAAGTTCATATTCAGTCTTTCTCCTTTATTATTCTGAAGTATTGACCTTAATTGATTACTTCACACATAGATTTAAGGTGTAGGAGTCAGAAGATATTTGACTAGTCTTCTAAAAATGGGGGTTTTTTGAACGTTTTAGGTCATATTGAGTCAAAATGCTGCTAATATATATGATAAAGCTGTTCCTCCACCCCTGGAAATGGTAAAAATAACAACAATAAGAAAAATGATGCATTAAAGTAAATACAAATTACAGCATGGGCCATAAAGAAAAGGAGATATATAACCAAGGAAGGAAAACTGTGGCCTGTAGCCTTCAAGTAAAAAAAATTGCCTAAATCAGGAATTACAAACCTTTCTAATCCTACAAGGCAAATACCAAAATCTCGTATTTCTATGACTGTCAAACTACACATTGCATATAAATCACAAGTTCTACTGGTAAGAAATAACCATGTCTGCATAGTAGTAGGATTTCTTTCTGCACTACTCATGCCCCTCAGAGGAACTGCTGTAGGCCACGAGGCTTCCTGGTGACCCACTGCCACTCCATGGCCCCGCCACACCAGAAGGATTTACAGTGCCTGTGAACCACACAGGCCACAGGAGCTACAGGGTGCTCATCCCTTATTATATTTCATTTCCATACCTTCCTTGCTCCTGTCTAATTTTTTTCTTGGAAGCCTTCTCCCTTGCTATGTGTTTGCTCCTAGCTCAAACCTCTGCTTTGGTAGTAAAAATTCCACTGAACCTAGAGACTTCCACTAATCCATTTTACTTCCCCCAAGGACAGATGATGAAAGCAAGGGAAGTTTTCATTTACTGCCAGGATGAGAGAGGAAAACGGTCTCTGCCATTGTGATCAGTGCTGGCAGACAGAAAGGAAGACATGCTCAGCAGCAACACTTCAGACGTGTCAGCTCCTTCCCCCTACCTGCCTAAGTACTTTCTGATCATAAACAAGGACAAATCTAGTGTATTTTGAATCTAGTTACCTGAGCCAATATCACAACACCTTTCCTGATGCCTGAATGAAGACAAAGAAAACCAAAAAAAATCACCTCCAGAGAGAATCTGAGTCTTAAAAAAAGTATAAAGTCTGCTTGTTCATCTACTGGGCTTCAGAGGAGTCGATTAGATTTATTTAACTTCATATCTTCTGCAGAGGTGAGGAAAAAAAAAAAACAAAACAAAGATCAGGATATAAAATAATAGTAAAAAGGCAGGGCATCATTCTCCTTGGTCATGTAACTCAATTCACTTAATCTTTGCATGTATTTTCATTCTGGTATAGTAATGAAATATGGGTTTTACCCTTTTAGTCTATTAATCATTAATAATATTTAGAAAGCAGTATAAATTGAAAACAGTAGACTTAGGACTACAATGCTGTGAAGCAAAAAATATACTGCCTGGTTTCCTTGGTGATTTCTTCCACATCAACAACAGAGCAAACGCAATCATATATTTCTGAGACAAATTAAATTAACATTACCAGAGGATTATATTTGCGGTACCTCATCAGCAAGACACAAAGTGCACCAATATGAACAGAACTGTTCTTAAATTATGAAAAACTCCCCAAGAGAAGAATTTGGTCCAAAAAATACCGCTTCTGGAGTTGATAAATTGTTATTTATCAATATTTGAAAAAATCTAACAGATTATCTAATCAGCAAATATCTGACCAAATCCAATAATTATTAAAGAATAATGTGATGCAACTGTATGATAGCACAATGTATGAGAACACATTCCATCTCATTATCTTCAGCTTTATAATGTATATTAACAAGTATTAATTGGCTGCTGCATTAATTTTTAGAAATCAGCAACTCATACATAGATTAAAAACTAGATATTATTAAAGAACACACAGATTTTTAGCTTCAGGCAAGCTCTTTTCTTTTTAATGGCTTTAAAATAGACACTTTCTGCAATTCATATTACAGCCTACAGAGAAACTGTAGCTTAATGACATCATATAAAGATTTATTATCTTTTTGAAACATTGCAACTGCAAGGGAATTGATACAGATAGATATTTTTTTAAATATCACAAATTTTATTACTAAGTACCTTTGAAAGTGATGTGCTTCACTTAAGGAATTTAAAGAAATTAATAGATACTCTAGGGCTAAAACCTCTTTCTAGATAAATGTCAGTGAATTATTTCATTCAAAATGGATCCCTACTGAACAAAATAGATCTCTCTAGAAGTCTATCTGGGAAAGCCCAGTGATGGAATTTCTCCTTCTGCTGTTATGTTGAAAATCAGAATAATACAAAAGAATTATCAAAATAAACCAATGTTGATTTATTAATGAACTTTTTAATTTTTATTTTTCATTCATAGTCTCAGACATTCCGGATGGGAACAATGTTTCATAGCTAGTGAATTTTGTCAAAAATAGCATCCTCAGTTTTCCAAGGCTACAGTTATTAAGGAATTGAGTCATTTAAGTTCACTGTCTGCTTCTGTAAAACCTAACCAACATTTGTTTTCTCTTCCTAAGCAGTGACTCTGTAGACACACCCTAAACTACAGAGAAAAAATTAAAATATTAAGCACTTTAAGCTGACTAAATCAATCTGATACTAAAACAAGTTACTGGAAACAAAACCAAAATCCTTTCCTGATTAAAGCATTTCTTCCTTCTTTTAGCAAAACTGTAGGTTATGTATAATAAAGCATGATCATGAAGCAGATGATCCAAAGAGCCCCAAAAGAAAATAACACTTTGAAAAAGAAGAAAGATAGGGCTCTGAAAAACAACCTTTGGGAAGTGGATTATGTAATAATGTATGCTCTTTCTTACCTCATTACATGACGCTGTTGTGTCTATATCAACTTTTCAACATTCACATTGGAGATCACAGAATCACAGAATCACAGAATTGTAGGGCTTGGAAGGGACCTCGAGAGATCATCGGGTCCAACCCCCCTGCCAAAGCAGCTCCCTAGCACATATTGCACAGGTAGGCGTCCAGACGAGTCTTGAATATCTCCAGAGAAGGAGACGCCACCACCTCCCTGGGCAGCCTATTCCAGTACTCTGTCATCCTCACTGTGTTAAAAAATGATGATGACCTCACTTTTACAATTCAGTTTAGAACTTCAACTTTTGGAGTATACATATCAAATAGGTTTTAGAAGTTTGATTTTTGTATCTCAAGCAGGACATCTAAAATAAAAGGATTCTATATCCTTTTATAAAGCTTGAGATTGTTCACAAGCATCAGTATTCAGTTTTTGAAAGATTTTATGTATCAGCTAAGTTAAATCTTTTGTTCCTCATCCACTGTAATAGCACTGGAAACATCTGGATTTTATTCTTCCCTTTTCCTTTGTCCCAAAAGAATCTAAGTTCATTTTTGCAGGTAGATGAAAGTGAGATCTGTTAGCATAGCAAAGAATTTCTTCCAATATAAAATATGACATACTGAAAAAGGAAAAATCATGCCTCTTTATTTAATCCTTAACGATGTAAAATAATAATAAAAATGCATATTATTCCTTATTTCTTAGATGAAAAATCTCTCTGATTATCAGAGCACTATTTTTTCCTATTAATTTAATCAATTTTAATTACACATTCTATGGAAGCAGAGGCAATCCATAATTCTTGAACAACGTTAGAGATTTTATAACCAAGGTGACAATCACAAGATATTTAGGCCAATTTACAACATTGAAACTGTAATTTACTAAACTTGCTTCACAAACTTCCTTCCTGTGTGATCATATCTTTAATTTCCCTGTAATATGTCTCTACTTTAATGAATTAGGATATGCATCGCAAATCAGAATATATCCCACTTTAAATTTTATACAGCAATCAAAAAAAGTTAACATTTTAGTTATCTTGGAAATATATATAATTATTACTACTTATCCAATAATTTTTGTTTGCCCTTAGATCATTGATTAAGTAGCTGGCTACAAGGACACGGAAGGGTGATTGATGTAAACATTGGAGATGTATTCCATCTAAGAATTTGTGCATTCCTTTTCTTTGTGAAAGGCAGAGTGTCATTTTAAGTGTCAACTAAGTCTGAATTGATCAAAAAGATATCAAAGAAGAAAACAACAATTAACTGCCCAAAACAAAGCAATGTCTTGTCCCATAAACATAAAATATAGCTTACATGTAATTCCAGTGATGTGCTTCAGCATGTGCTGAAGTAGGTCCATGAATTTTAAATGTAAAATTATTTTCTCATTAATGGGGGAATAGATCTCAGGTTTTTGATTTTTAAAAAAATTAAGATAGGAAAGCTTACATCAAGGAGATCAAGCTTTTTACAAGGATACTTAAACTGAGCAGCATATAGTACTAGCTAACATATCTGCAAGGAAGACATTATTTTCATAGACATACAAAGAATAGGACAGTGCTATTCAACTCTGACAATATCTCTACAAAGTAAAATTATATCTTATTTCTATTGCTCATATAGGATCATAGAATGCATTATGTTGGAAGGAACCTTTAAAGGTCATCTATTCCAAGCCCCCAGCATTAAGCAGGGACACCTTTAACTAGATCAGGTTGCTCAGAGCTTCATCAAGACTGACCTTGAAGGTGTCCAGGAATGGGGCCTCCACCTCCTCTCTGGGCAACCTGCTCCAGTGCCTCATCACTGTCATAGTAAAAAACTTCTTAACGTCTAGTCTAAAGAGAACTTGTTTCAGTTTAAGACTCTTACCCTTTGTCTTATTGATATATACCTGTTGCAATTTTGCGTAGCTGGGTACTGATAGAGAAGGGTGGGCTTCAGTGATGGTTGCTGCAAGAAACAGCCAGAAGTTCTCTGTGAGCCCCAGAGACTAAACACCAGCTGATTCAAGGCCAGAGTCGTTGCTGATCAAGGCCGAGCCAAACAGCGATGGTCACAGCACTTCTAGGAGTCACAGTTAGGAGAAAAAAAAAAAAAAGCAGCTGCATTTTGCCACCAGAGAAGGGAGTGAGAAGATGTAAGAAGCTGTGCAGACACCAAGGCTGGTGAAGGGGGGGGAGGTTCCCCAGGTGCTGGAAAGAATGTCTCAGCAGCCTGTGGAGAAACCCATGGTGGAGCAGGTGTCCCCCCACAGCCCATGGAAGAGGCCAAGATGCCACCTGCAGCCTGTGGAGAGGCTCCACACTGGAGCAGGTGGAGACATACAGGAGATGCTGTGACCCGTGTTGGAGCAAGCCTCTACCAGCACTTGCAGCCCATGGAGAGAGACACAGACACAGAGATGAGCAAGGGAGAGATTTGCACCAGAACAAGTTTGCTGGGGGAAGGCCGCTGACCCCGTGGAGGACTGGGACTGAGAGACATTGTGATTTATGACTGCCTGACACAGCAGTGACCCACGCTGGGACAGCTGGTGAAGAGCTGAAGCCCTGTGGGAAAGGACTCACGCTGGAGAAGTTTGTGAAGGACTGTGACCCATGGCTGGGACCCCACGGTGCAGCAGAGGAAAGGTGCGTGGAATGAATGTCACCCAGGCCAAGAAGGAACCCAACTTGTGAGGAACTGACGGAAAATGCCCATTTCCCCAGTCCCTGTCCCCTCCCTGTGCCACGGTGCAGGGGAAGAAGGAAGTGAAATCCTGACGAAAATAAAGTCTGCTAAGAAGGGAGGGGTAGGGGGAAGGTGCTTTAAGGTCTGGTCATGCTTCTCATTATCCAACTCTGGTTTCACTGTGTGTGTAGTGAAGTATAATAGAAAGTTTTCTTTCCTTTACTCTCTGTTGAGTCAGTTTTGCCCATGATGTGGATTATGGGATGATCTTTCCCTGTCCTTATCTTGACTCCTAAGCCTCTCAATATATATTTTCACAGAATTGTATCACAGAATTGTAGGGGTTGGAAGGGACCTTGAGAGATCATCGGGTCCAACCCCCTGCAGATTCAGTTGGACAGGGTTTCTCCCCTGTCCAACTGAAAAGGGGAGTGATAGATTGACTTTGGTGGGCGTCTGGCCTCCAGCCAGGCCTAAACCACCACAGTCCCCTTGCAAACAGTCTTTCCCCAGTATTCCTATATGTCCCCTTCAGGTGCTGGAAGGTGACTATAAGGTCTCCCTGGAGCCTTCTATTCTCCAGGCTGAACCAACCCAACTCTCTCAGCCTGTCTTCACAGGAGAGGTGCTCCAGCCATCTGATCATCCTCATGATGCTCCTCTGGACCCACTATAAGAGGTCCATGTCTTTCTCATGCTGAGGGCTCCAGATTTGGATGCAGTATTCCAGGTGGGGTCTCACCAGAGCAGAGTAGAGGGTGAGAATCACCTCTCTCAATCTACTGTCCACACTTCATCTTATATAACCCAGGATGTAACTGGCTATTTGGGATGTCCAGCTTTTCATCCATCAGCACCCCCAAGTCCAAAAGAGACTGCTCTCTATCACATCATTCCCCAGCCAGTACTGATAATGAGAATTGTCCATACCCATGTGCAGGACCTTGCACTTACCCTTGTTGAACCTCATAAGGTCTACACTGACCCACCTCTCTAGCTTGTCCAGGTCCCTCTGGATAGCATCCCATCCCTCTGGTATGTTGACCTCACCACTCAGCTTGGTGTAGTCTGCAAACTTGCTCAGGAGGCAGTCAATCCTACTGCCTTTGTCATTGATGAAGATATTAAACAACATTGGTCCCAGTATGAATCCCTGAGGGACACATTTAGTCACTCCTCTCCATCTGGACATCAAGCCATTGACCACTACCCTCCAGACACAATCATCTAGTCAGTTCCTTATTCCCCAGTCAGTCCACCCATCTAATCTGTATTTCTTCAACTTAGAAGGATGTTGTGAAGGACCATGTCAAAGGCTTTGCAGAAGTCCAGGTAGATGACATCCATTGCTCTTCCCTTATCCACTGATGTAGTCACTCCATTGTAGAAAGACACTAGGTTGGTTAGTCAGGACTTGCCCTTGGTGAAGCTAGCAAGATGTCTTCAATCATGTCCCTTTCCTGCATGTGCCTTAGTACAGCTTCTAGAAGGATCTGTTCCGTGATCTTCCCAGGCAGAGAGGTGAGGTTGGCAGGTTCAGTAGTTCCCAGGGCCCTCCTTTCTACTGTTTTGAAAAATGGGTGCAATTTTTCCCTTGTTCCAGTCACCAGGGACTTCACCTGACTGGAGAGTGACTTGGCAACTACATCAACAAATACCCTCAGGACTCTGGGATGCATCTCATCAAGTCCCATACGGTTCTGGACATTCAGGTTCTTCGAGTGGTCACAAACCTGATCTTCATTTACAATGGGAGGCATTTTTTCCCTGGGCCCTCACCTTGCAGTCCTTCAACTCAGAAGGTGTGAGTAGGCTGGCAGTGAAGACTGAGGCAAAAAAGTTGTTGAAATCTCAGCCCTCTCCTTATCTGTTGCTACAAGTTTGCCAGTCTTGCTCATCAGGTGGTAAACTTTCTTTAACCTTCCTCTTCTGGTTGATATACCTGTAGAAACCCTTCTTGTTATTCTTCACATCCATTGCCAAGTGCAGGTCCAGCCATGCCTGGGCCCTCCTGATATCAACCTTACATAACCAGGCAGCATCCTTATACTCTTCCCAGGATCCCTGACCCTGCTTGAACAGCCTATGCAATTCCTTCTTGCCTTTAAGTTTGAACAGCAGGTCCCAACTCCGGCATGCTGTTCTCTTTCCTTCTTTGCCTGATTTCTTACACCTGGAGATTTTCTTATACCTCTTGTGCTCTATGGAAAGTGTCCTTAAAGACACCTCTGCTCTGCTCCCTTGTCCCTGAGGACAACTTACCAGGTGGTCCTATTGACCAAATCCTTGAAGAGCTGGAAGTTTGCGTTCCTAAGATTCAAGGTCCCAACTATGCTCGTTGTCTGAACACATACCCCTTAGAACTCTGAATTCCACCAGTGTGTGATCATTGCAGCTTAAGTGGCCTCCAATCTTGACACCCCCAATGAGCTCACTTGCTTTGGTGACTATCCAGTCCAGTACCACATCCCCTCAGATAGGGCTATTCCCTGACTTAGGAAGTTATTGTTGAGGCACTCCAGGAACCTCCTTTTTTTTATAGATAAAATACTTACAAAATGTATCAGACAAAATAAAAATTACAGGAATAAACTTACCTCATCATTGTTAATGTTATTTTTATTTTTTAAAATATAATAGCGGATGATGAGGAGGGGAACACCCATTCAGCCTAGAAATCACTTTGAGATCCATTCAGCTTTGGATGACATCTCAGGTTACTTCTAAACTCATTGAGAAAGCCTGGAAATATATCTTAGCTGAATAAAATTAAAATTCAAAGGGAAAAAAAATTCCAACCATTTCTAAAGAATAAGACAATCACATACAGGTGAAAACATATGCAAAAAACATGAAACAATGGGGTCTGACAAGAGCAGTGAAATGAGAATAGCCCTAAGGAGAAGAACTTGGGGTCGTTGTTGGATGAAAAGCTCAACATGAGTCAACAATACATGCTCACAGCCCAGAAAGATATCTGTATCCTGGGTTGCATAAAAAGAAGCATGACCAGCTGGTTGAGGGAGGTAATTATGTATGTCATCAAACTTCAAAGTTAGCCACACTTTTTATTAAAATGGTGCCATAATTAAGAATAATTGTAGATAGCTGCTAGGTGGTTGCTAAGAAAAGGATCAAAGGGAATTGTTTAAAAGAACATGTGTAAACTAACTGTCCTTGAACACCAAGAACATCTCATCAAGATATCTCCACACACAGAGCCAGTTCAGCAGTAAAAATTGAAGTCCAGTCATCCCTAACTCACCCATCTTCATAATAATACAAAAGCCACACCCACAGGTCAGGAAAACAGTTGCACAGGTGAAGACACTTCGCCCCTGCAGGTATGGTGATTATTATAATGATATGTAAATTACTAGCCAACCACTGTAACTGTGAGTGTACTACTTTGTAACATGTGTGTATAAATACAACAGTGCTGTTCTTAGGTGTGCTGTATTTGTGAAAATCTGCCAAGCAGTTAGCCCCCGTGTATGTAGGAATGGGCTTATTGCACAACAGGTAACGAATCCACTTTTCAGACAGCAGTGATTCTCCCCCTCTTCTCCACTCTCATGAGACGCCACTTAGAGTACTGCATTCAGCTCTGGGGCACCCCAACATAAAAAGGAGGTGGAGCTGTTGGAGCGAGTCCAGAGGAAATCCATTAAGATGATCATAGGACTGAAGCCCCTCTCCTATGAGGACAGGCTGAAAGATTTGGGCTTGGTCAGCCTGCAGAAGAGAAGACTCTGGGAAGACCTTATAATATCCTTCCAATACATAAAGGGAACCTATATTAAAACTGAAAGACTGATTATCAGGGAGTGTAGTGATTGGGCAAGGAGCAATACTACTAAAACATGGTAGGCTTAGATTAAAGGAAGAAATTTTTTACTGTGAGGGTGGTAAGGCACTAGAAGAGGTTGCCCAGAGAAATTGTGGATGCCCCCTCCCTGGAAGCATTCAAGGTCAATTTGGATAGGGCTTTGGGCAACCTGGCCTGCAGGTTTAATATATGGCATCTCTAAGATCCCTTCCAAACCAAACCATTCTGTTATTCTATGATTCTATGAATCCTGGAAGGAGACAGCTTAATTGGCACACAGTCTTTTAGGGCAGAACTAGAGTAAATTGGTCCTCCATACAATACGATTTAACAGCATGAGCCTTTCTGAAATTGCAGTCTAGGTAAAATAGTTCAGGAAATTTCAGTGCTATTGATAATAAAAATAATGGTTCAGGATAAAAAAGAAAATGAGTGCTACAAAAATTATGCAACCTGATCCTAAAAAATGTGAAAGAAATTAAGAGCATTTATATGGTAGCATAGAGTGTGAGGCCAAAGGACAAAAGATAGAAAGGAATGGCAGAAAGCAATACTTGTACTGAATCCTAGATACTTCAACTACAGATAACTTCAGTTACTTTTCATCTGAACATTTAAAGTGCTAAATAAAGGAGAGAGGATTACTGACAAATCAAATGGGAAAACTTGAAAATTTAATCTCAAAAGACAGCTGAGCACTTCAGTTCCTGCACTCTGCTTAAGAAGATGCAAGTTTCTTTGAAAGATAATTAAAAAAATATCTAAAGGAAGGTGTGTCTGAACTCACATCCATCCTCTCAACATTAAAAGCACTGTCCTTATTCAGGATCTAGAGCCCACCCCTAAACAGAAGTATGATATAGGCACATTTTGAAAAGAGAAGGGGCTGAATTTACCACAACACCTGGGGAATGATAAACTTAATTAAAACTTTTCTTTTTTATGGAAGGTGCACACAAAAGATAGGAGGCATGATTGTGTCTTATTCCTCAGTATGATGTGGATTCCCAGAGCTCATCTGCTGCACCTGCATTCAAAAGGAAATCCCGTCTCTTGAAAATACACTTACAGAATACTTTATTAACACTGCAAAATTTTGCTCTGTGAACTCAGTTATAGGTAAAAATTCTAGGCTTCAGGATCAAAGCTGGAGAATTTGTATAAAAATCTGGTTTATAGCATAGGGATTTTTTTCCATAATTTCCTACTTTTTTCCTAGTTCACATTCCTGAATGATTCTTAAGGAGGACTCTTAGTGATAAATTATCTCATGCCCTAACTAACAATTACGGATGAGCAGGAGAGGAAGGGTAGCCTTTACTTAACATCAAGTCTGAGCTGTCGAGTTGGCTGACAGCACTTACTGCTTGCTCTCTGTCCACCACCCATATGCTGTACTCTATTTCAGATAGAACAGTCTTGGAACACATAGTAAGACTGAAATAAGTGTGGTTCCATGTTGCTTACCCTGGGTTTGATTATACAGGTAAACCAGTATATCATAATGAGTCGAGATTATCACATATGAAATCAGTTCCACAAAATATGCTTAGTCTATTTGCAGATTGCCAGGCACATCTCCCTCTCTTTCAGCCTTCAGTGATTCTTGAAATAAGGCTTTGAGGAAACTACTTCAACTTTGTGAGTTTGGAGTAAGAAGATGACACCATGTGGTGGGTTGACCTTTGCTGGCTACCAGGGGTGTTTTAAAATGTTCCCTTACTCCACCTTCTCAACAGGAAAAAAAAAAAAAAAAGATGGAAAAACATTTGAGTTAAGAAAAAGACTGGAAAATCACTGATAGACAAAACAGACTCATCTTGGGGAAATTAAGTTATTTCTAATTTAGAAATAGTGTAGAATGGTGACAACAAAACACAAAAACCAAAACACCTTCCTCCCAACCCCAAGCTCACCTTTGCTCTAACATTCTCAACTCCTCCACCTTCCCTGCTCTGAGCAACAAAGAGGGATGAAGAATGGGGTTATGGTCATTCTGTCAGAGCTCCTCTTTCCTGCTCCTTCCTCCTCACACTTTTTCCTTGCTCTAACAAGGGATCCTTCAGGAACAGACTGGTCAGCATGGGTTTCCCCTAGGCCACAGTTCCTACCAGAAATCCATCTACAATTCCTACACACTACCCCTCATCCCTTCACCATAATTACAACAGAAATTCCCCAGAATTATTCTGCTCTCTAGCAAAGTTAAGTTCATGTTTGTCTGTTACCTCTCCTGATTACTGTCCTTGTCTTGAATGCTTCAAAAGCCCCATATTGGGTACCAAAAAAATGGCTGTGGTAAATTGACCTTAGCTGGCCACCACCACGTGTTCATCCAGTTGCTGTATCACTCCTTGTCATCAATAAGACAAAGGAAAAAACACAACTAAAATCTTAAGGGTTGAGATAAGGACAGGGTGATCACACAGCAATTACTATCATGGGCAAAACTGATTAAAATAAGGGAAACTGATTTGGTTAATTAATAATTAAACCAAAAAAGGACAATGAAAAATAAGAATAAAAGCACTTTCTTTCCATTACTCCTATCTTCCTAAGTTTAATTTCAGCCCTGACTCTTCTACCTCTTTATGCCTGTCTGGAGCAGGAGGATGGGCCATGGTTATTATGGTGTGTACATAACACTTTGACACTTCTTACTTCTCACATTCTTGACCTACTCCATTATGTGGTCCCTCCCACAGGATACAGCGCTTCCCAGTCTTCTCTATTTTGGGTCCTTCCCATGGGTGCAGGAACAGACTGCTCCACTGTGGGTCCCCCCCAGGCCTCAGCTCCTGCCAGAAAGTCTGGTCATGTGCAGGCCCCTCTCTGTGGAGTGACAGGTTCTACCAGGAGCCTGGTTCAATATGGGGTTTCTGTGGGCTGCAGCTTCCTTCAGGGCATGTTTGCCTGCTCTGGCATGAGTTCCTCCACTGGCTGTAGGGTAATTATCTGCTCACCTGTGGACCATCATGGGCTGGAGGGAAACAACCTGCTGTACCATGGTCTTCACCACAGGCTGCCGAGGAATCTGTTCTGGTGCCTGAAGCACCTCTCCCTTTTTCACAGTCCTTGATGTCTGCAGGTCTGTTTTTCTCACATTTGTCTCACTACTCTCTCAAACAGCTTAAATGCAGCATTTTTTACTCTTTCTTAAATATGTTACTAAATGTGACTCAGACCCTGGTGTTTTCTCATGTAGGCCAAACCTGCAACACACCAGTTCCACCATGAAAATCTTGCCACTTAAACCAACTATACCATTTAAATTGTCTGTTTCGTAGTTATTGTGTCTAATCTTAGGTCTTTTACTGTGGGTATTATAAAAGTGTGGTTCCATTAGCAGCCATGGAATTTATCCAGGTAAATTTTTCATACATTGGAGAAAGAAAAAATTCTTTTTCATAGGGGTTCATAATGAAAATTGTAATATTATGTATTCATAAACCCAAATACATTATATTTTTAAGCCATTTCCATTTTGGCTAGGACAGAGTTTGGAGTTAGGATGAGAGCAGTGCTGATAACACACTGATGTTTTACTTGTTGGCAAGCAGTCATGGGTTTTTCAGCTTCTTACACTGCCCTGCTAATGAGAAGATGGGGGGCACCCAGGAATATGGAAGGGGATACAGCCAGGGCAGCTGACCAAAACTAACTAAAGAGGAGATTGTGGGGGACAAGCACAAGGCTTCAGTACGCACTATCTGAGGATGAGACAGCTTCGGGACAGCTCCGAGCTGGATGTCTGAGTTGTGCAGTTCAGTGAGAAACTGCATCATGTATCACCACTTTTGTATAGTTTGCAACAAAGTCCTGTTATTGTTATTTCTTCCTCCCTTTGCTGTTCCAGTAAATGATCCTTATCCCAAACCACAAGGTTTGCCTTTGTTTTTCGGAAGGTTTTTTGCCTCCCCTCCTACATTCCCGCAGAGTGGCTGCATGGTGCTCAGCTGCCAGCTGGAGCAAAAACACAAAAAATGCATTGTGGAAATTTATAAATTTTATACTTCAGGTGATACTACTGGTCATTTATTGACCTTATCACTAGGCCCAGTTTTTAATTGAGTTTTGAAATGGCAGCAGTACAGCAAGTTCCTCAAAAAATCAATCCAATTGATTTCCATTTATGCAGATGCACAGTTTTACCATGGGTCAAGTTCTTCTTTTGAAGTAGATTAGATGCATAATTCAATCCAAATTTTCTTTCTTATTTCCTCAGCTGTATACAAATATTCCAATTGCACCCCTCTGTTTTATGAGCCCTTTGAAAGTTTGTGTTCATAAATCTCTCAAAAATCAAACCAGAATTGTGACAAACACTACAAAAACCCAGATTTGGAATTCGCAGCATAATTTTGAAAAAGTTGACTTCTATACTATATCTTCCATATATACACACATGCATACACACTTGCTATATATATACTTAATGTATACTGTATATACACACCCTAGAGATGTATGTATGAGTATACATACGTATGTATATACACCCTCTATACATACAGAAATGCAGATAGAGACATTTACATCCCTCTGGAGAGATAGGTGTAAATGTGACATCTAATGTACCTTCAACACCTAAGTATTTCAATATATTTGGAATTTCTAGGAAGGAAAAAAGAAAAACAAACAAACAAGGAAGGAATAAAACAATATTATTCGGAATACAGCAGGTATATTTCTATTACAAGGAGAAGATCTTGCTTTATGTGACAAGCAAGCAGCAATCCTGTGGTTCCCATAAGAGTGTGGCAAGTTTCATTCAAGCTATCTTCCCACAGCAGTCAAAATAAGCACAATAAATCAAGAATCCTGGCCTAAATCATCCTCTTTTTCTTTCACATATTCAAGAAAGTTGAGGAAAACTGTTTCTCAAAACATTTTCCAACTCTGGCACCATCAGAATTTCTTTATGGGTTCTTTCTTTGAAAAGTAGAAACCAAAAGAGATATAGACAGTCAATTACAGGTACAGAGCCTAATTTTGCATGACTGCTTCTCTTACACTATATTGTATATTTTTGCAACTAAAACATTAGGTGATGACAAAACATCTGGGAGCAAAAGTTGCTGCAGAAAGTTGAAAGAGTAGAGAGAGACAAAAATGAAACATTGGGACATGTTATATAATTCCACTATATGTGTGCCTGTCACAAATTTCCAGCTAGGATAAGGTGGACACAATGGATAAACTCTTGAAACACAGTACCACAGTCCAGGAGAGGCTGATTAAATATCATAGATTGCTGTAACAGCTGTAGGAAATGGCATCATATCTATGAATATTACAGAATCACAGAATCACAGAATGATTTGTTTAAGAAGAGACCTCAAAGATCACTTAGTTCCAACCCCACTGCCATGGGCAGGGGCACCTTCTGCTAGACCAGGTTGCCCAATACCTCATCCAATACTGTCTTGGACACTTTAAGGGAGGGACCATCCACAGCTTCTCTGGGCAACCAGCTGCTGTGCCTTACCACCCTCACAGTAAGATATTTCTTCCTAATATCTAATCTAAATCTACCCTCTTTCAGCTCTAGTGATGTTACCCCTTCTTCTATCACTTCATGCCCTGAAGTGTAGTAAAGTGCCTCTACAACTTTTCTGTTGTCCCCCTTCAGGTACTGGAAGGTTGCTACCAGCTCTCCCTGGAACCTTCCCCAGGCTGAACAAGCCCAACTCTCCCAGTCTGTCTTCAGAGCAGAGAAGTTCCAGCCCTCTAATTGCCTTAGTAGTCCTCCTCTGGACTCACACCAACAGCTCCATGTCCTTCTTATGTTGGGGGCTCCAGAGCTGAATGCAGTACTCCAAGTGGGGTTTTATGAGGGAGTAGTAATGGAGCACAGAACCTTATATACAGACTTTGTTAGTAAATGATTTGGACATTGGAAATATCAGAAGCTGACTATAAAGTGACCATGACATTATGTATTCCCCACTAACTGTATAACCAGCAGAACTCACAGTACCTTTACAAAATCACAATCAACAGCAAATGTTCCCCTTTGGTTTGATACATGCTGCCTTTGATATAATTAAGGGTGCAGGAACTCTCTCCTACAGTTCCTAAAGATTAGTACAAGGAACTGACCTTCCTAGGACAGTTTTTCTCTCTTTACTGTCTTTCCAAACATATATGGAAAGTTAACTTGATAGAGGAATCCTCAGAATTTTAAATATGTACAAAAAATATCTAATATGTATAATATAATAGAAAGCTATTGGAGTGTTAAGAAAACCTTGGCCTCTGAATCCAGTTTCCCTGAATTCTAAGTACAGTTCCTTAGGTCGTCATTGACATCCAAATACTTGGGAAAAATGCACAGAATTAGAAAATATCTGCTCACTGTAAATACTGACAGGAAATTTTGTTTGCTTGTTTGTTTTTTTCTTAATGGCACTCAAGACCACTCTCATCAAATGAAATGACATGCTAGCAAGCTTTTGACAACTAACAAGCAGTGACGCTTGTGCCATTTTTAACAAATCTTCCGTGAGCATTCCTGAGTATAACATGATAAGGCTTTAGAAATCAGCACAATCAATTACAGTAGTAATAAAATAATTAATCTTTTCTAACCACCCCCCATCCCCTCCCCCATATTTTACACTCAATGTGAAGTTAATGTCAAGTGCTTTCCCTGAGATGAAAAAATGAGTAAAGAAAAATTATCACCTTGCCATGCTCAAGAAAGCTAAACATTAGACTTCTGTCTGCAGATACTACCTGTATTGGACCATTTTTTGCATTTCTATAGCAAAATTTTCTATAGTAATTTCTGCAGTGGTCACAAGGACTTCAGAATTTACTGTAAATGCTGAGCTTAATGGCAGAATAGATTTTTCTAACATTACAAGAAAAAATATTTCTAACATTATAAGAAAAAAGGTTAGGAAATATTCCCAACTGCTCTTTTTGTGGATACAGCTATAGTTTTAACCATTCTGGTAATTAAGAAATTATGCAAGTCCATAGTTTTAATCTTATTCTGCCAAATCTTATTTGCAACTCAACACTTATATCCATTGGTAAATTCAGTGAACGACTCTCTATGAAATTCATGGAGTTACTTGATTCCTGTTGTATCATGATACACATGAAAATGTGTGGGGTTTGCTTGTTTTTTCTTTTAAAAAAGGAAAAAAAAACCAGACCTGGTCTCATAAATTCTTTTTATCAGTAAGGCTGAAGAAACCAGGATGTTGCCTAAAGCTTAGGAGAACCTTAGTGAACCAAAGTTAGATACCTGGAGATGCTATTGAATGTGACTCACCATTTGAAAATTAAAAGGTGTTAACTCGCACACAAGGTTAAAGTGGCTTAAACAGTTTAAAGATCTGATTTTAGCTTGGCCACAAAATGTTCTGAAGATAGGGACTGGAAAACAGCAGAAAGTAAAACATCTCAAGTAAATATGCCTTTGTGTTTAGGACTGTATTGTGTTTAGGATTTTTATAACCAAAAGACTTGACAGTGATTTGTAGAGGCGAGAAACCTTTCAGGCTTAAGTCTAAATTAAACCAACGGCAACAGTGCAGTTCTCTCTGATGTAAGATCTTGAACCTATTTTCCAAATAAACAGTATTTATTATATTATTGAAAGAAAAGAGGCCAGAAATTGTACACTTAGTACTCTGATACAGTAATGCCCTTTGCTATTAAAATACTATCAGAGTGGACACATTGTTAAAAGTGCTGAAGTTTCAAGTTCAAAAGTTTGTCATCACCAGATCTTGAAGATGCCTTGGTTTTGTTTAACCTCTGTTGGCACTTACTATCCGAGCACTTCTCTTAGCCAGTTCTACCAGCACCCTCTGAGTCACATGAGGTGCACACACATATATACCCAAACCCACTGAGCTCTGACAAGCTGTTGTCAGTGAAAGCTGAGCAATTAAAAACGTTATTCCTTAAAATGCCCCCATATGAGTGGACTTATCATTTTTTTAAAAATCAAAGATCTCAAATAACTCATTTAAATAGAATTAAATATGGTTTTTACATTATCAATACTTTTTAAAAAATATTTTGCTCCTCTAACAAAACTTAAACCTTTGGCAAATAGGACCAAGTAGCTCTGTAGGATGTGATATTCACTGTTTCCTCCTGGTCCAGACCTTTCTCTGCCCAGGCTTTTATGCACCACCAGTGACCCTGGGAACCAGAGCTTGCCTCAAAGACTACATGTGGTTGGAGAAGGATGTTGTTGGTAAAGGAGATACTAAAGAAGGTCTTTGCATCTCCCTCATGTTCATCCCCCTGCTCTCCCACCACCTCCTCCATAATCTGCACCAAAGCCATGCAATCTCCCTAACTGGGCATGTGACACCTGTGTATCCTGCTGCAGGGGACAGAGTCTGTTGCATGGGCAGATACCAAGGCAAGAGGCAGCTGTTCAAGTAGTATCAATGTCTAGTGTTTTCTGTATTGACTACCTGAATATTAATGGTAGTTCTAACACTGGCTTTGAAGGAATGCATTTAAGATATTTAGTTTATGAAAAGTTCTAACATCCTATGTGTTATATGAATCTGGATGACTCCTATAATTTTTCTTCTGAGCTTTCCTCTCCTTTCTGTAAGCATGCACAGCTTATGCATTCATGGTCAAGGTATTTTAAATCTTGAAAGACGCATTTTAGATAGAAAAACATATTTTCTATCTAAATACTAGAGGAAAAATATCTATAAAAATGAAATTTTATGGTTTTTTTTTTCTTTTATACCTATTAAATAGAAAGCAATTGCAATCCTAAAAAGCCTATTTTACAAAACAATTACTATGATCATAGATTTCAGCCTCATAAAACAATCCTGTCATTTAACCATAAGAATGTAAACAGTATTTTATCAGGCAAAATGGATAATAATGGTGATGGCACACTTTAAATTTTACTGATTCAACATTGTTTGGTGCTTGGATACTGCTAATACATAATTCATGATTCTATGTCCTTTCTGAATTATTAATTTATTAATTACAACTACTAAACTGACTTTGCCAAGAACTGCATAGAAAAATAACTGATAAATTTCCAGAGGGGAGATAATATATTTATTATGTATGAACAGCTGTAGTTTAAAACATTAAAGAAATGCTACTATAAAATGAAATATATACATATATATGGAGAAATCTGGTGTTCAACTGAAATAAGAAACAATGTTTAAGAAAAAATAAAACCATGAAGGTTCCTATTCATCACAAGGGTTAAAATAAATCCAGAAAAGAAAAATAGGCCAAAAGTATTTGTCAAAATAACACTGACAGTAATGTATTTTTGCCCAAAGAACTTTAAATTTTATTTCCAAGTGCCATAACATCACAAATTCTGTGAAAAAATCAATGAGAAAACAATGTGAGCACCAAAAATCAAGGCATTTTTGTTATATTTTTCTCTGAGTTATCAAATCCTGTTACTATTGAGGATCCAGGTAGAAAACCATCACTTCATCTCACAGTTTATCTGTCTCTCACCTCCTTTTTTTCTTAAATGAACTGTACATTTTTGGTAAAAGATTCATCTGAACAAGTGTGCTACAGAAGAGCCCTTGGTAGGTTTC
Source organism: Porphyrio hochstetteri (assembly GCA_020800305.1). Lineage (NCBI taxonomy): Eukaryota > Metazoa > Chordata > Aves > Gruiformes > Rallidae > Porphyrio > Porphyrio hochstetteri. The sequence goes on along the minus strand of CM036938.1, from coordinate 48,323,744 downwards.
TTTGCTACAGAAAAATAGTTGTTTTCTTTAATAGTGATGGCTACTAATGTAGCTACACTCTTTGAACCTTTTTTATTTACTGTTTCCCAGGGAAGCATACCCTGGCCAGCACCCTCTTAGGGGTGCTGTTCTTCCCTGCCATGGATATGCATGAGAAGAACCTGTCTAGGTACAAAAGATTCCTGTAGAGTGTGTGGATTAATATCAGACAAAGCTTTGATTACTCAAACCAGAAGGTCACAGAACATGGTGTCTGAACATAACAATATCCATCAGCTTAAGAGCTATGGACCTTATGTATACCTACCTCAAGTTCTTCCCTGTTTCAGGTATATTGTTCAATGATATCTTTAAGCAGCAGAATAGTCTTGTAAAACCTTATTTTTATATGCTCCAAGTAGATTTTTTGTGCTCTTTTTCCTACCCTAGCCTTAGGAAAGACTTTTTCTTTTGTTTAACCTGTAGAGTTTTTTTAACAGTAGTTAAAGTGTAGCTCTCCATTTTCCTAAAGGTGAATTTATATTAAGGTTAAAAAAAAAAGCAACCCAAAAACGAACAGCAGAACAGCTTGATGCCAAAGGCAAAACACACATGTATGCAGAAGCACATTTTTCCTGACGAACTTATCAGCAGAAAATACAATGTTTAATGAGATCTCAAGCTTGTAGCTATCTACTTTCATAGACAAGAAAATTATAGAGGGTGAAGGCAGGACATTAAAGTCACACAAATACATACATTTTTTAGTACAAGAAGATTCACTGTAGTTCTGATAGAAACCTCTGGTCCTGATTTTAAAATAGTGTTTGCAAATGTGTTCTCAGTGGCTTGACTAACGTAGTTGTCAGCCAGATGGTTTCCGTTACAAAGGTGGATGAATAATTCATTATTATTCACACAGTCTAACAATTTAGTCTTTTTCTGTTCATGAACTTTTCATGAAATTATATGCACTCTTTAGGCAGAACTACTCAAGCTTCACTGCAGCATGCACTTCCTCCTGCACATGTAGTCCTTAAGTGATGAATACGCAGGCTTGGAGCTGGGCTCATTAATTGTAGAACTCAAGTGGCATTGTTTCTAGTCTGTGATTTATGTAACTAACCAACACCACATACAGTTTAAATTTCAAAATCAAATAAATAAATGGAACTTGCTTTTGGCCAACATACAACTATTCAAGCTTAAAATTTAATTTAATCAGCATTCACAAGAATAAGTGCTGAAACATTTGTGGAAATTAAACATGAAGAAGTTGGTCCCCTAAGGAAATGACATAGTCCTGCTTCTTCTTCCAGCTGTAACCTTGAAAATCTGCTTTACCAAGGCAGTTCTTTTCCTTAAGGAAATACAGAGCCAATGACTTCTGAGAAGACAAAACAAGTTATATAAAGTCTTATCATTTCTTTCAGACTCTCTGCACCACCTTTAGAGAAAATACCTTTCTCCATGACATATTTTAGTTTATTGCTCTTTTATTTTATTTCCTTCTATATGATGACTATAAAAAAAAATTATAATACTTCACAGCAAAACAAGACTTACCATGCTTTCATAGAATCACAGAATGACTTAGGTTGAAAGGGACTGAAAAGACCATCTAGTTCCAACCTGCCTGCCATGGGCAGGGATCACTGTCTGCCAGACCAAGTTGCCCAAAGACCCATCCAACCTGGCCTTGAACACTGCCAGGGACGGAGCATCCACAGCTTTACTGGGCAACCTGCTCTAGTGCCTCAACACCTTCCTACTGAAGAATATTTTCCCTATTGCCTGATCTACATCTACTCTCTTTTAGTTTGAACCAATTATCCCTTGTCCTACACTCCCTGACAAAACAATCCTTCTCTAACTTTCCTGTAAATCCTGTTCACGTAGTGGAAGGTCTCCCCTGAGTCTTATCCAGGCTGAAGAAGCCCAACTCTCTCAACCTCTCCATGTAGGAGAAATATGACAGGCTCCTTTGAGATGATCAAAGAACCCTTTGATCATCTTCATGACCTACACTGCAACAGGTCCGTGTCGATGTACCGGGAACCCCAGATCTGGACACAGTACTCAAGATGAGGTCTCATGAGAGCAGAATGGTGGGAGAGAACCCCTTCCTTAACATGCTGGTCACACATCTTCCCCAAAGCTATTCTGCTCAGGGTTGCTCTCAATCCATTCCCTACCCAGCCTTGAGATTGCCCTGACCCATGTGCAGGATCTTGCACTTGGCCTTGTTGAACTTCATAGGGTTTGCACAGACCACCTCTTAGGCCTGTCAAGGTCCTTCTGGATGCTATCTCTTCCCTCCACAGTGCCAACCACACCACCAAGTCTGGTGTCATTGGCAAACCTGCTGAACATGCACTCAAATCCCACTCTCAATGTTGCTGACATAGGTGTTAAAATTTATATTCCACCAGGATTGAAATCTAGCTGCTACACAAAAACAATTTATATCATGAAGAGGGAGAAGATACTGAAGGAGGACTTATCCTCTTTTGCAGAATGCAGGTGTAAAATCATGCCCTGGAGCTATGTCTTAAGAACTTTATAGTCTTCTGATTTAGAAACATAGAACCATATTCTCAGTTGATATTAAAGGATATAAATATGTTCATTCAAATTGAGCTGTACAGATACATAACTGAAAAACCTGCCTCTTCTCAAATTGCCATCAAATGGCTCTATAAAATTCTTTCTAACAAGAACAGGACAAGTTATACAATTTGGAAATAAAAGCAAAAAGCAGTAATGGAAAAAGCATGACCAGCAGGTTGAGGGAGTTGATTCTGCCCCTCTACTTTGTTCTCATGAGACTCCATCTAGAGTGATGCATCTTAGGTCCACAGTACAAGAAAGATACTGAGCTGTTGGAGTAAGTCCAGAGGGCCATGAAGGGGATGGAGCACTTCTCTGAAGAAACCCTGAGAGAGGTGGGCTTGTTCACCCCAGAGAAGAGAAGATTCGAGGAAGACCTTTTAGCAGCCTTCCAGTACCTGAAGGGCACCAACAGAAAAGTTAGAGAGGCACTCATTTTCAGAGCCTGTCAGAACAGGACATGGGTTAATGTTGCTAATCTGAAGTAGGACAGATTTAGATTAAATATTAGGAACAATTTTTTTACTATAAGGGTGCTGAAGCACTGGCATAGGTTGCCCAGAGATGTTATGAATGCCTCCTCCCTTGAAGTGCTTAAGGCCATGCTGGATGGGGCTTTAGGAAACCTGGTCTAGCGGAAGGTGTCCCTCTGTACTGGTTTTGGCTAGGATAGAGTTAATTTCTTTTCTAGTAGTGGAATACTGTGCTTGGGAGTTAGGATGAGAGCAGTGCTAACAACACATGAAGGTTTCTAGTTGTTGGCAGTCAGTCAAGGACTTCAGTTGTTCATATTTCCCCACTAACGAGAAGGGAAGTGAGACAGACAGGCCAAAGGGAGTATTCCATGGCAGTTATGTCATGATCAGCATAAAAGGGGGCTGAGGGGGGGAAGCAGGCAGCTCTAGGACTCATGGTTTTGGGGACAGTCTGGTTTTCAGGACGGTTCTGAGCTGTACAGCCTGAGTTTGTGCAGTTTGGTAAGCAACTGCATTGTGTATCACCAGTTCCATATATTTTGCTATGAAGTCCTGTTATTATTATTATATCTATTTTTCTGCTATCCCAGTAAACTATCCTTATCCTAATCCACGAGGTCTTGGTTCCGTGGGTTTTTCTTCTCCTTCCTTCTCCCCCTCCCTCAACTTCCCCTCCCTGCTTTCTTTTAAAGAACAAGCGGCTGTGTGGTGCTTGGCTCTCAGCTGGGCCAAAACCGTAACACCCTGTCAAATGAACTAGATGATCTTTAAGGTCCCTTCCAACCCAAACCATTCTAAGGTTCTATGACGATTCTATGAATGGCAGGTTTTTATATAAGCTGTAGTCTCAGATCAGTTTGATACCTATGATATCTCACATTACCTAGGCAGTCAGACTGTAAGTTTTAGAAATTAAAAAAAAAAAAAAAAGAAAACAAGGATTTTTCATTTTAAGAGCCGGGCTCTGTCTGCCTTGAGTTTCATTTTTCTAAATTAATGAAGACCAGCTAGAATTACTTTTCCACACAAATAGCACTTTTAATCACCATTCTGGATTGTAAGCCATAAAATAGATTTTTACTTATTTAATAAAAATCATATGCCACTTCATTGCCTCCATATTTGTTTGAAACTCCATATAGAATTTTATGAAACTATTTTAGAGTTTTTATTCAAATAGCAGTATCATCCTGCTTGATTAAGAAAATTCGTAAGGTTTTTTAAATAAGTCTCAATGCATTTTCTAAATTGTAAAATTAATGTTATATATATTTTGAGGCAATATACACACAACATGCATAGCTAATATTCATCATCAATTGCAATAACAATTTTTAATGTTCTAATTATAAACTAAATGCACTTTGTATCTAAGCAATTAGGGAATTTTGCATAAATTTTAATATCAATACAGAACAAAAAAGAACTAGAACAACATGATTAGTTAATCGGGGTGTAAACATCACTTTTTACTAATAGGACTCCATAAACTTTGGGAAAATTATCTTGATTAGCTCAAAGGCAATTTAGCAAAGACTAGCTAAAAGTTTAGGAAAAGAATAAAAGGAAGGAAAGAAGACATTACATGAATCAGAATTGAAGAATTATTATTAATTTTGATTTATTCTTCTAAAGAAGCCATTTTTCTTCTGTTGATTTATTTTTTCATGTGAGGTATGACATATTATTACCTGCTGACTTATCCCTGAGTTTGTCAAAACCAAAATTACATCAATGATGGCAAATTTTAGTATATGCTACCACACAAAGTATCTGATTTTCTTCTTAAAGTTTTAGACTCAACTACTCAAGAGCTAAATGATGCTATTTAGTATGTGTTTTGGGCTGCAATACATATTTCAGTTCCCCAGAGTCCATCCCATAAAGCTGAGTCAAATACTTGGATCTCCAATAGAGAGCAGGGAAGATTCACGACCTTCAGCATGGAAATATAAACACCGCCCTACCACACAGAATTTCAGTATAATTAATAGCATTAGAGCTCTAAATTGACATTGTGTCTTACATTATTTCCAGGCAAGCTGCTTCACGCATGTGAGACCTGACCTTCTCTATTTTGCCTTTTTTTTTTCTCTAAAGGTAGATGCCTGCAGCTGGTATTTCAAAGCCTGAAAGAAGGCTCATTATCTTCTTCCAAGCCACTAATGTAATTTTTTTAAAAATATAGCGTAAGAAGATATTCACCTAACAATCTCCTCAGGAGACAAGAAGTGAGGAAGGCTGAAAAAAAAAAAAAACAACAGGGAAGAAAATACTCAATATCTTCCCTACAAAACATATTTCACAAAACTAAATTCAGGGGTATTTTGGCAGGAAAAGTTCTTTAAATTGTGTTTCTTGCTCCAATAAAAATTGGTACACTTCCTACAAAGATTGTCAAATCTGAATTCCAGATAAGATTTGGGAGCAGGATCCAGAAATCAATTTCTTCCCTTCTTAGACTAATGTCTCAGTACTAAATTAAGGAGAATTCCTGGAGAATGATGCTTGCTGTCTGTCTGCGGAAACAGATCTTGCATATTTCAGGAGAAGGGGTAGAAGTTTCCTGCTCCTAAACTTCACCTTAAAACCAGAGGCTGTAGCACTCTGATGACTTTGAAACACACAGAGAAATCACTTTCATCTTAGTAAATGCTCTTAAACACAAATAAAATGTGGACAACTCATCATCACTTTAAAGAAAAAAAACATTCATTTTGCAAGCCCATCTTCAGACATGCATTGAGAACAGTTTTCATATTAGACCTCATTGCAGGCCTAGAGTAAATTACTTTATAGATGCTTTTTGGCTTTGGGTGGCAGATGTCTATGGGTTTTCTCAACCGATAACATGCATGGAGACAGAATTCTTAAGAAAACTGAAAAACATGTAATACAAATAGCACCTAGCAGCAGCAGCAGCAGGAGACTTTTTATGGTCATTATAAACTTACACATCTCAAATACATGAATCACCCTGTGTTATATCTTTGACCCTTATTTTTTTCCATTACTTCAATTACATAAGGCAAATAGAGTATCAGATATTCATAATTGTGCTTATTCTAGTTAAAGATATTTCTTTATCATGTTTCTTTTAAAGGTGGCAGAAGAGCATTTCCAAAATGCATGGGTAGAATAGAATAGAATAGAATAGAATAGAATAGAATAGAATAGAATAATTTAGATGAAACGGACCTGCAGCAATCATTTAGTCCAGTTGCTTGACCACTTCAAGACTGATCAAAAGGTAAAGCACGTTATTACAGGCTGTCCCGGTTCTGGACAGGCCAGAGTTAATTTCCCCAAGCAGCCAGCACAAGTGAGCTAAGTTAGCCCAGGCTATTTTCCATACCACCATACACATTCCTCTGTAAAAGGGGCTGGTCTGGGACAGTTCAAGTGTGGCTGGAGGTTAGTGCTTGTGGTGGGGTGCTTGGTGGTGGTGGGCTGCTTGGTGGTGGTGGGCTGCTTCATGAGTACTCTGTGTTTGTGCATTATGTCCTGGTTTTTTTGTTCTTGCTTGTCAGTAAAGTGTCCTTATCCCAACCCACAGAGGCTCTGCCTGTTTCTTCTCTGGGAGTGAGCGAGTGGTGTTCAGTCACTGACTGGGGCTGAATCATGACACAGGCATTGTCCAAACATCTCTTTTTAAGGCACTGTCAGGCATGGGGCAATGTCTCTAGGAAGCCTGTTTTGACCAACCTTTCAGTAAAAAATTACTTCCTAGTTTCCAGTCTAAATTTCACCTGGTGCAGCTCTGAACCATTTCCACATGTCCTTTTGCTGGATCCCAGGGAGCAGAGCTCAGCCCCTCCCTTCCCACTTCCCCTCCTCAAGAAGTTGTAGGGAGCAATGATGTTGACACTCTGCCTCCTTCACTCCAAACTAGACAAACTCAGAGTCCTTAGGCACTCCTCACAGAACATGTCTTTGAGTCCTTCCACCAGCTTGTTGCCCTCCTCTGGATGTATCCAAGGACTTTTGTATCTTTCTTATATTGTGGGGTCCAGAACCGCACACAGTACTAAAGGTAAGGATCCACCAATACTGAATACTGGATAATTGCTGCTTTTGACCAGCTGCTCATGCTGTGTTTGACACACCCCAGGATGCATCTTGCCCTCTTGGCTGCCAGGGCACACTTCTGACTCACACTGAGCCTGTTGCCACCATCATCCTGAGATCCCTTTCTGCAGGGCTGCTATCCAGCCTCTTCTCTCCCAATTAATACTTGTGTCTGGTGTTCCAGAATCTAGCATTTGAGCTCGTTCATTTCATCCTGTTGATGATTTCCCAGTGCCCCAATCTATCTAGATCCTCTTGCAATGCCTCTTGTCCCTTGAGAGAATCAATAGCATCTCTCAGTTTAGTATCATCAACAAGTGAAGGTACATGGCAACTTCAGATCTTCTGTGTACTTCCAAATCCAGAAAATGCTACCTCTTAGTGCAGCAAGTGAGTTATCATGGAATTGTATGTGCTTTTTTTGGTTTGTCCTACTTTAAAATTGCATTTTTTAAGCCCTTCTCTGAACATCAAGTATTTTCAAACCTGTGCTGGTAAGACAGCTCAGTACTTAATATATCTTCAGACAAGAAGACATGACCCAGAATATGTTTCATGCTTACTTTTATGTTATGTCTATCCCACTGGTGTTAGGTGGAATCACGTACTCTGAACTAGTACATTACACTAGTAAAAGGCATGGTTCAGAATATTCATTACTGACTAGCTGCAACGTATACAATTTTTTTTACTGGTAGGAATTTGTGCAAAGACAATTATTTCAGAAAACTGAATGAGAACCAAGAATGGAAACAGTCTTTTTGCAGGTAGGCTGACAGATTGTGTAACAGTCTCAGTATCAACTCTATGCATGACCTAGTGATTGTAGCATCCCAAAATTTTTCTTTTGAATCACTGTGAGCTTATATGCAGCTTATTACATATGACACATTCACAGACCTGCCAAAGTAGAAGGAATTTGTCTTTTGAACACCTTATTTCTGTTCATCTCTTTCTCTCCAAAAACACTGAAGAAATCTGCCAACACAGACAGAAGAATTATTATCAATGAAGATATTTAAAGTTAGCCTATAGACCTGGCAGTACTGACTAGGTTTAGTTTAGAGATAATGAACTAAATGTCCCATGTTGCAAAAAGATAGGCCAATTAGAGTTCCCTTCTTTTTGAACTGATTCTACAATTTAATGGGTGCATGAAACTTCCATTAACAGTAATGGGAGTTTTGTGCACACACTAGGGGGAAAATAAAGCCCTTTAGAGTTTTTCCCTTATAAACAGCATGAAGCAAATGGAGAATGATACTTATCTCAAATAAGTCATTCAAACTGCAGTATCTTCAAGGAGAATAAAATCTGGGAGAGTGGTCCTGGGGCACAGGGAGGAAAATTAAGTGAAACATGTATAAAGTGAAACAAGACAACCAAAAAGGTTGGTTTCATGAACAGTAATGTGGGTGAGTTGGTCCAGGCCATGCTAACACTGAATATCCATAGAATACATAAACAGAGACATTAAAAAAAAAAAGGAAAAATTGATAAAAATATTCTCGGCAATGAGCTGAAAAGCAGTGATTTTTAAGGAACCAGAGGATACACTGAAGGAGTGAGTACATATGTGTAGTGCAGAGATGAATTTAAAAAACTCACAGTATTGTTATTAGTGTTATTTTTGTTACAGTGGTGATGTTGCTAAGATGCTACCTTGATTAACTGAGGTATTAATGAACTTCCATTTTACAGATATGAAGCTAGTTCATTCAACTGGATCATATACTACATCAAGCTCTAGTAACTAGAAGTAGTGTAATTTGTAGATCAAATTGATATAAACTAGTGTTCATGTTCCATGTCATGTACAATTTTTTTCATTTCATTCTCTAAGTTGCAGTAAATAACTAACTTGAGATAAAGATATTGCCTGTGTCTGTGGAAGAGGATCTAGACCTAGGTACTCTACCATGATGATATAGTTACAAGGAAGTCTCACAGGACATGGACAAATCAACTGAAAAATATTGAGTTAAAGACTGCAAGCATCAGGATGAACATACCTTATCTTACTCTTGTTAATGCAAGTAAAACAAAACAAACAAAAAACCCCCAACAACAACAAAAAAACACACACAAAAAAAAGAACTAATATACTTGCAGAAAGAGTTTTTGAAATGCTTATTTTATCATGGGAACTCAACATCTACAGGGATTCTACAGTTTCTCTGATCATGCTATTGGGAAGTCATGAATTCAAAATCCAGTTTAGCTGTGGTTTATATTCATTTTTCTCAAATGAAACCAAGAAGTCTACAGTCAATCAGTGCATACAATGTATAATGTACTATATTCAGTACATTTTCTTGAATTACAGTTATAAGGAAAAAGATTATAACCTAAATGTCAGTTCTTGGAGCCCCAAATAAAATGCTTAATTGCTATAGAGTGTATTATAACTTTTATAATGTATTTCTATAATGACTTTCCATTTTGATGTATTTTCTCATGCTTTTTAAATTCAAAAGAGTTATGGCTAAAATATCAATACTAAATAATTTCTCCTTTATATATCTCAGAAATGGTATTATAGGGGCCTTTTTTATTTTTCCCATAGTTTTGGTTGGTTATAGTAATTTCTAAAAGAATTGATTGCTATTCAGTGTTCGTATTAGTGCTTACACAGTATTTCCTTTGCTAAATGGTTATTGCTACTGGAATATTTATCATCTCTTCTGTAACATAAAGAAAATATGCATTATAAAGACCACTTTTCTACCTTTTGTTCTTTTAAAGATCACTGATATTTATTCTATATAAAACTATGGTGTAATCCTATTACAAAAAGCAAAATCAAAAAAACCAACTAAACCTTTTTTTTTCCTGAAAAGATGATATGTACTCTTTCCTATAACTCACATACATACACAAGCATATTACTATTTACATTTACATTACAGATATTTAAACTGGGCTTGAAGGGACAGGGGGATAATATGAGGCTTGCCTGCAACAACCTGTGTGGGATGAGAAGCCAAAATTGGAGGATGGCATACTATTGAGGGCACTTGGCCTGTTGCCTGGAGACATACTGGACACACTGCTGTACTCCTGAAGTCCAGCGGAGATGATCCAGGGACTCCTGAGATAATAGGAACCAACAGAGAAACACTGGTAAATACATCAAAGGAATTCCAGACAGTAAGTCAGCTTCACCAGGGACCCAATTTAAATGCCTCTATGCAAACACATGTAGCACAGGGAAAAACAAGATAGGGTAGAGACATGCTCAAACCTGCAAGGTTATGATATTATTGACATCACAGAGACATGATGGTTTCTATGACTAGAGTGTTGGAATGGAAGTATACAGGCACTTTATGGAGGACCAGTAGTGCAGATATGGAGAGAGTGTGTGCATGGGGGTTTGCTGAAAACACCGCGATAACACTGAGCACTTTAATGACCCAACCAGACAATAACACTGAGCACTGCACCAATATGAGAACCGACCCAACACCTGACCCCACTCAGGCTCACTCACTATCACTCACATTGATAGCACCTCTCCCTGACCACCCCTTTTTTATGAGGACATGATGTTGTGTGGTGTAGAAAAATGCACTGGGAAACTCAGCTCACCTGTACTGGCTGCTTGGGGAAGTTAACTCTGTCTTATCCAGAACCAGGACAGAGAGGCAGCACAGGAGGGCATGAGTAATCCAGGAAATTCCTGGAATGTGTTGCTGATAACTTCCTCCTCCAAGTGACAGAGGAGCCAAAGAGGAGAGGCATCATGCTGGACCTTGTTCTCATCAACAAGGAGAGTCTGGTAGGGAATGTGAATCTTAAGGGCAGCCTTGGCTGCAATGTGCATGAAGTGGTGGAGTTCAAGATCCTCAGGACAGTGAAGGGGGTGTATAGCAAGCTCACTAGCCTGGACTTCAGGAAAGCAGACCCTGGCACAGGTTGCCCAGAGCAGCTGTGTCTGCCCCTTCCCTGACGGTGTTCGAGGCCATATAGGATGGTGTTTTGGGCAACCTGATCTAGCAGACTGTGTCCTTGCCCTGTGGTTGGAACTAGAGAATCCTTAAGGTACCTTCCAACTCAAATAATTTTATGATTCTATGATTCTATGATATTTTCAAAGGATATGTATTACATATATATGTACTTGTACAGGGTACCTGGGGTTTTGGCCTACATGCTGTTTAGAACCTGATGAGTCATGTTCTATTATTAACCTCTCTATGACACACTAAACTACGAGTATTAAATTAAAGTATCAATTCCTAGAGACAAACTTTAAAAATGCCTTCTTAAATGTCAGAGATTAGAATGTGTTGAGATGGAAAAAGGGTGAAAGTAAAAAACACCCAAACTCTGACATATTTCATTCTCCACATAAGATATTTGATTCTAAAATGAACCATCCGTCTGCTTCAAATTTTTTAATTGCCATGAATAGCTCCAGACCAAAAGAATTTCCCCATCTTTATAGAAAACAGTAAGCATACTCAAAAAGCTACTGCAAAGTTATTTAAATTTACTTAACTCTGTTTTAAATGATTGCATGGAAGATCAAGGCTGACATTTACAGCCAGCTCAAGTGTCGTGCAAATCCCCATGATGCTGGATTAGAAAAGTGAATATATGCAGAATAAAAAAAAATTAAAAAGTAAATACAACTTTAGAAATAACATTTAAAAATATTACTTTTTGAAAACAATTTTAGAAATTATATGAACAGTACAAATTAATCAGATTGTACAGAAAGTAAAATCTATGTATATTTAAGAGACTATGAAATACTATCTGAAAGATGAAAGAAACACTGAAAAGTGTATCACAAGAAAGCAGATCAAATTATGTGCAGATTAGCCAAAATGCTAACAGAAAGGAAAGAAAATGGGAAAGAGTAAATACCAAAGATTTTATCTATAGCAGAAACACCAGGCATGGTTTCCTCTGTAGAAAACATAAACACACATTCTTCCCATGCCCAAGCTTTGCTCTAAAGTACATCATGTCCCACATTTCCTGAAGCTCTTAATAAACATATAAACCATAACTTCACTGAACGTGTGTGATCATGCTCACACACCCTCCTTTAAGCCTGTTTCACCTTTCATAGCAATGTTAATCTAAGAATGCAAAGCTTTCCAGACCACAGAACTGTGAGCCACCAGTCATAGACCTTAATACACTACAAACACCATCTAAATTCATTAAACACTGTCAAACTATATACCTTGGTCTGAAGCACACCAGACTACGGTAGATCACATTTGAAAGACAGTAAACAAAGCTGATAACTTCGCACTGAGTTTAAATTTTGATAAATTGACTTTTTTTTCCTCATCAAATAAACAAATAAATATATTTATCATCTAGAAATGTAGGATTGAAATTATAACCTCATTCAGCTGGATGACTGAATTCTGTGTGGTTTGAGTGGGACTGCTCCAAACTTTTATCTGCAGAAGGTTACAAAAGGTTCCCCTTTGTAGGACAAGACTGAATAGCAAAAGCTGCAGGTGAAAGGCAGAAAGATTCAAAAGCCTGGGGAAAAAATACACTCCACAGCCTTCCTCATTGTCATTTAGAAATCAAACTTTACATGATCTCTCTAGAATAGCGTTACTGTAGTATGCAATGTAGACTTTGTTCTGCTTACCCTATTTGAAGGCAGGGGCCTCAGGAGTTATATTAGGTTTATTCATCCCAGAACTTCAGACAGAGCAGTCTGCTTTGCCCCAGAGCTGCTTAATTCCATTAGAAGAATGAGAATCCCAATGATCTTTGCCTCTTGCCTCCATGAGATAAATGACTTAGCCCTCAGCATCTTGAATTTTATAATATGGATTGCTTGTGTTTCTGGATGAGATTACAGGAGCACTGGTTGTTTTACCTAGCTGAGCACATTCAGGAGGGATATAACCCATGTCTCTAAACACAATTGTGGTACAGGCAGAGAAAGTACAAGGGAGGTGTCTTTGGTGTAGCTAGGATACAGTTAATTTTCTTTCTAGCAGCTGCAGCAGTGTGTTTGGGAATTAGGATGAGAGCAGTGCTGGTAACACACTGATGTTTTAGTTGTTGCCAAGCAGTCAAGGGCTTTTCAGCTCCTTACGCTGCCCTGATATTGAGAAGGTGGGAGGCACCCAGGAAACCAGAAATGGACACAGTCAGTATAGCTGACCAAAAATAACCAAAGAGGGTAGTGACATCATGCTCAGCATAAAGGGGGACTGCAAAGGGGTGTATCTCAGCACTCCAGGATGCATGGTTTGGGGACTGTCTGGCTTCAGGACAGCTCTGAGCTGTACGGTCTGAGTTGTGTAGTTTGGTGACAAACTGCATTGTGCATCACCCGGTTTATATATTTTACTATAAAGTCCTGTTATTGTTATTTCTCCTTTTGCTGTCCCAGTAAACTGTCCTTATCCCAACCCATGGGATTTGTCTTTTTCTTCCTTTTTTTTTATTCTCCCTTCATGTTTCCCCCATGAGGGAGTAAGCAAGTGAGAGGCTGTGTGGTGCCAGCTGCCGGCTGGGGCAGAACTGTGACAGGAGGTAACAAGGAATTTAACCTAACAAATGACACGGGCTCAAGAAATTTATCTAAATAAGCATTAAAAGGTAAGTGAAACTAGTTCCACTTCAGGACACACAGGTAAATAAAGCAACCGACCCAAGTGGCAAATGTATGTATCAGATTATAGGAATCTGTTGCCTACCAAATATGAAATTAACTTCAGTGGTTCAGGAACATGACCTTACATCTTCAGGTCCAATATTTCTGTCTTGATTTTCTTAAAAAGAACTTCTTACTGGTTACTAATTAAAACCAGATATCTTCATGGGTGCAACATTTAAAGATATAACCAGTTAAGTGAGTTAACATTCTTGTTTGGAGAATATCTACATAAGATAATTATATAACATTATAAGGGTTTTTAAATAAAAATTGTAGTGTCTTTTGAGTTTATGAAGGAATTGTCAGTATGTCAAGGTCACAACCATAACAAAGGTTTTGTGTTATTTCTCAGAAGCAGCAAGTGTAATAGCATTATTAGTATTTGATTCTATTATTGAAATTCATTTGCTGTGAAACCAGTATCTTCTGATTTAGGGTGATGCTAAATAACTCTATTACACAAATTGACCTACTTACTCTGTCACAAAGCAAGGAAACTGGATTAACTTCAGTGGGTACTCTGGGAAACATAGACAGGTAGTCTATTCCCTAAAAGAGCATACTTACATACAGGGTTTAATATTTGTAAGGATGAAGTTTAATAATTCCACTAAGAGTTTTTTTCTGCTGAGACTCCTTATTGCATCAAATAGTATAATTCACTTACAGCCTTTATAAAATTATATATGTGTGTGTGTGTGTGTGTGTATGAAACTTGTAAATTTATAAATTAATCCTAGGCTAAAATGTGAGGTTCAAATTTTTCTGAAAATGTTAGTTTATTTTTATAAAATACTGAACACCTCCAGGGAGTAATGTAGGGTGGGAATTGGACTAGGTAACTGCTATGTTATTATGCTGACAGAACCCCTGTCCATTTTGATATTGTTTGTTCCTCAAAATAAATGGTCACCTACAACGTGGCCCCTGGGGTCGAGGATGGGAGATGATTTTTTTTTAAAAAAAGGTAAAGGAAAAAAAAACATGTTAAACTTTTTAGGAGGGCAAATCTGTATTTGAGAGACTTGATAGAAGTTGTATTTTAGCTCCTGAGAACAGGTTTTTTTCTGGCAGTAATCCATCACACAAGCAAAGCAAAGAAAATACTTTTCAGTAAATATATTTTTTTAAACTCACTTTGAGAGAATAACTAGGGTTATTATTGACAGAAATTGTTTAGCAAGTCCTGCATTACGTAATTGCACTAAACCAATAATTGTGCTAATAAATAAGTTGTTAGTAGTGAACCATGCAGCCAAGTATAAATATTAAGAGTATAAGAACATGGGCACAAATGTTGTCCTCTGGAAACAGGTATGCTGATGGACTGAATGAAGGGAAGAGGAAGAAAACCCATAAAAGAAAGTCCTATATCATATATCACAAAATCTGTAGTGTCTATATTTGAATGATTTTCATGATTCACTTACAGCTACAGAAAAATATGATAATTGTAGAGGAGAAAATAAGGTGATAGCAGACATGATATTCAACTTACCAAGAAGAAATTAAATGTTGTTAAAAAATGATTGAAATAAACTTTAGTCTAAAATAATTTCATCTAGACATAATTCCTACTGCTTTACCTTTTTTTTCATGCATTTAAAAAGTGTATTTTCACCACATAAAGGGAAGGGTGCTATGGAAAAAAGCCTGATTATGACTGAGAGATGGGTATCTGCTCATGTTTGTTAAAAACCTTATTCTTTGTCTCCAAACTCATTAACATCTCTTCCAAGTCATGGTATGGCTATAGTTTCATCACAAATTGTATTGGATTTTTGCAACATAAGTATTAGTTAACAAGGTATTCTGTTTACAGAACTGGATCTTAAATTAATATCTGCTTCTAGAATTACTGTAAAAATAATGATTGATATCATTTCAATAGTCTTAATGCCTTAGTCCTTTCCAAAAGACTCTTCACAGATGAAAATATTACTTATCTGGATAAGACTGACACTATATATCTAAGACACTTTTAACAATTTTTAATGGGAATAAAGTTATTATACTGGAGAGGTGAGAGGAATGAAACACTGAGTTAGTATCTTAAAGATAAAAAGTATGTAACAAAACCTGATACCAAAATAGTAATTCAAATGTCATGTCTTAACACCCCATTTATAAATCTATAATAACAAGATCTTATTTTTTTTATTTAATATCTTATATAGCAAAAGAAGATGAAAGGAAAATGGGAGGTTATGGTCATGTAGCTATTGTACCTATGTTCTTGGTTTCAAAGTTTAAAATGTTCTTTGGCCGAAAACCAAAGCTCTCAGAAAACTTTTTAATCTAAAAATAAAACAGCTTCCAAACTTGGTAAAAACAGAACAAAGAAGGAAAGATAAAATGCTGTCTGTTCCACGGGTCAAAACTAAAGTAATTTTGTAGATCTTAATGTTTCATGCTGTGAAATGCATAGTTTTTCTCTTTTTCTTGTTGAAGTGGAGTCTTAACTTTGAATTTCCAATATAGAGATGCATCTAAGTGTGTATGCACTTAGATACATACATAGTTTCATATACATATAGAAATATATTCTTTAATGTCAGTTTTGTGTTTCTTGCAAAACCAGAAAATAACCAAAAGTATATATTTAATTTTATCTTTGAATTAAAGTTAGTGTTGATACTTATTTGGATAGTAAAATATGATTCCTTAAAAATTACTATGCAGTGTTAGTTGATTATGTTTATTCATACATTTTCAACCTCAATAAGACTCATTAGTGAAACATATTGAATATCAGACACACAACATATGTGCACTACACAGTGCAGAGCTATTTGCAGAATGATATAAACTAGTACTAATATGGAAAACAGTGTCATTGTGGCATTATGCCAGTCTAGCTGCACTGACGCACCCCACTTCTTTGCATAAAAACATCTTAATATTAATAAAACTATAAACAGAATAGTGCAACTGTTCTATTAAAGGTCATGGTTGCACCGGTATAAAATATAATGCAGACAGAACCCCTGTCAACGATGACATTTGTTCTTTCTAGAGACTTCTGCAAGCAATAAAATAACATTAAAGGAGAACTGTATATCTAATAAACATTTTTTAATATTACCTCTTTTTTCTTCTAGAAAGTTTTATATTTCCATTTCAAATTTATGTTTTCATTCTAATTATTCTTCATAAGAATATATATAAATATTACAGAGTTTACGTTACTGTAGTATAGCCTATATAATCAATTTACAGTTATATCACTTGCTCAGTTTACCATGTAAATTTTTCTTGATGAAAAATGCTTTTTTGAGACATTCATTAGTACCTTGTTCAAGTCTTGAAAAACCAAGCAAGCAAGCAAACAAACAAAACCACCTTTCTAATCAAAACCAGATTGTCTTTTCTAGCTAGAACTTCTACCACAAGATTTAGATATGGTTATAGTTACACTCATCATATTTTTCAATATAATGATCTTTGAAGCGAAGCAGAATGGATAATATGAGAGATTTTCAGTCTTGTAGGTTTTATGGGATCTTCAAAATATTTCATACATGAGAACTTATATAAGATGAATTTGGCCTACAGGGAAGATGAACTTTTCCCTTTACTTTTTATGTTTTACAAAGTTTATTACAAAAAGTCATTTCCTACTGTACTCTATTTGCAGCATCTAAAAGGATAAAGCAGCCTAACACTGCCAAATTTTTGTTGCGCTTCAGTTCCATTCTGAAGTATGTTTTGGCATGGATTATGGTCTAGAGTTTGACTAACACAAGCCTAGTTTGATTAAGATTTTTGTGGGTTTAATTCCATCATATCTATTCAAGATATCTCTACTTCATTTCTGTGTTAAAGAGGAAACCTAGTCATAACAGCTGATCCTAGAAAGGTATATCACAATGAACGAAGATCCAAAGGCGTCTCTCCACAAAAGAAAATCCAAGAACAGGATGGAGAAATATCTACAAACATTTCTACTATGAAGGACAAACTGAAAGAAGTTTGGAGAATAAGGAAGAAATTACAGGTACAACTAAAACTTAAATACAGTAACTAGAGATAATAATACAGAAAATCAGATATGGGGATGTGGTTGTTTGTTTTAAGGTTTCTTGCTCCCTCAGCACTGACAGTCGTTTGTTAGTAGGAATCCAGCAGCAATTAATTGGTTTGGGTTAATATATATTTATGCAACAAAATGTTTACTTCTTTATTTGGCAGTAGAAATCTTAAAATAAAACATTTAATGAGGAATTTAAAAGCAACTTATTCAGCCAGCATAAATCAAAATAACGTGAAAATTATTTTTACATTTGGTTAAGTGTTTTGGAGTTTTTTTTAATAACTCCTTACTTTTTTCATTTTTATGGTTTCTGAAGTCAAAAAGTATTTCTTGAGTGCATTAATGTCCCTGCTGCAGAAAAGAGAAATACTTTTTAAGAGGTAGTCCTCAGAGCAAGACAAAGATAAATGTGGATTTACTGTCTTATATCCTGAGCAGAGGCAAATATTACAGCTGTTTGGTTGGGTTTTGTTCCTGCCATAATTCCTGAGGAAAGGGAAGAAGCTAAATCTTGGGTATACATCTGTCATAAAGTTAATATTTTCCTAAAATCATAAGGTATCCTGTAGGGCTGAGAAGACAGCTGACTAACTTGTATTTATGCAGCTGACCATGTCTGAGAAGTCATATTTCACACTGAACCTGGATTCCCTAGAACAAGAACAAGCAGGACTGGAGCACCATAGTAATGCTCTAGAGTACCTCAGGCTGTATTCACCAGACCGACCTTGAAGCAAAGGAATAAGTTAAGAATAATGAAACAGGAAAAATCATTATGAAAAAAACCTGAATGCAAATTATATAGACCTTGATTTGATGCAGCCTGGGAAGATAATATTCAGTGTTTCTCTGGTAGCCTGACAGTGTGCTCAGTGCACATCTAAGGGGAAAAAACGTCTAAAGCATGTTTTGTATAAGTTTTCTAGTATATAAATGACAGATAAGATAAATGTTACTATCCAGCTCAAAGGACTTCAGCTTCTAGTAGAGTCAACTGCTGGGATCCCCCTGTGACTCTGGAAATGTAGATGGGTTCTGACCCTTCATAGTTTGATGGTATCAGGGTACACTGGGCACTGGTGTCTACTGATGTTTGGTATTTCTGTGGATCTGATGTGCCAGGCCATTGGATCCACACAGTCCAATAAACCCAGTTGTCCCTTTCCTCCACCTGGCTGGAGGCAGGGCCACTCTAATCTTGCTCATCATATTTGCTGTTTACTCCTTGCAAAAAAGACTTAGAGGTCCCTTCAAGAGGATCACAGGTAAAATTACAGTCACATAGCCTGATGGGCTTTCTAATGGAAACTGGCGCAGCACTCTTCCTGGAGGGATCTCTTTTTATAACTGTTATTCCTTGCAGCTCATTGCATTTTCCTTGCATCCCACATCCTCATGTCTTTGATGTGGTCACACAAATAGAATCACAGGATTCCTTGTGGTGTATATTTTTTACATGGTCTTTCTGGAAGAGGGGAACACCTACTTCTGTTAGCTGAATTTGTGGTCGCACAGGTTAGCTGCAGGACATGTCCTCTTTGAGTTGCCAGAACTCTCAAGACAATATCTCTACACCTGAGACAATGGAGGAAGAAAGACTTTCTTTGAATACAAGGAGTCAGACAGACACTTTGTCCACGGTTAGTGCTTCTTCTTTTCCCCGGTCTATTACGTCCAGTGAATTGGCATACGACAGTGGTGCACTATGCAAAAACTTACATCATGTGGATAGGGAACTTTTGACTTCATCAGGGTCAGTGGGCAGCTGCAGATTGTCAGGATCCTAGTAAATCTTTTCTTGCACAGCTAACTCCTTTAGGTACTGAATGTCTTTCTCCACAGTTGACCACTTGTCTGACTGGCACACAGCATCTTCAGTGAACAGGTTCCTTCCATTTACACTTGGTAGAAGTTGCCTCCAGACACTGAGGGCTTGGGACTTCTTAATAGCCTTGTCAGTGCTTCTTTCACAGAATCACAGAATCACAGAATAATAAGGTTGGAAAAGACCTTTCAGATCATCAAGTCCAACCATTCACATCCTAAACTAAACCATATACCTAAGTACTTCATCTACCCTTTTTTTGAACACATCCAGGGAAGGTGACTCGACCCCCTCCCTGGGCAGCCTGTTCCAGGCCCTGACAACTCTTTCAGTAAAAAATTTTTTCTAACATCCAATCTAAACCTGCCCTGGCACAGCTTCATGCCATTCCCCCTTGTCCTATCACCTGTCACCTGGCTGAAGAGACCATCACCTATCTCTCTATAACCTCCCTTCAGGTAGTTGTAGGTGGTGATAAGGTCTCCCCTCAACCTCCTCTTCTCCAGGCTAAACAGCCCCAGCTCCCTCAGCCGCTCCTCATAGGATTTACCCTCCAGCCCCATCACCAGCCTGGTTGCCCTTCTCTGGACTCGCTCCAGGACTTCCATGTCCTTCTTGTGGTGAGGAGCCCAGAACTGGACACAGTACTCGAGGTGTGGCCTCACCAATGCTGAGTACAGGGGCACAATCACCTCCCTAGACCTACTGACCACACTGTTTTTCATACAAAGCAAGATGCCATTGGCTGCCTGAGCACACTGCTGACTCATATTCAGTCTGCAGTCAACCAACAGCCCCAGGTCCTTCTCTGCCTGACAGCTCTCCAGCCAGTCTCCCCCAAGCCTGTAGCGCTGCATGGGGTTATTATGTCCCATGTGCAGCACTCTACACTTGGCCTTGTTAAACTTCATCCCATTGGACTCAGCCCATCAGTCCAGTCTATTCAGATCCCTCTGAAGAGCCTCCCTACTCTCAGGCAGATCAACACTTCCTCCTAGTTTAGTGTCATCTGCAAACTTAGTGAGGGAGCATTCAATCCCTTCGTCGAGATCATTGATAAAGATGTTGAACAAGACTGGACCCAGGACTGAGCCCTGGGGGACGCCACTCATGACCGGCCTCCAGCTGGATTTTGTTCCATTTACCACCACCCTTTGGGCTCGGCCATCCAGCCAGTTTTTAACCCAGCTGAGGGTCCACCTGTCCAGGCCAGTGGCAGCCAGTTTCTCAGTCAGAATTCTGTGAGAAACTGTGTCAAAGGCTTTACCAAAGTCCAGGTAGATCACATCCACAGCCTTCCCCTCATCCATTAAGGAGGTCACCTTGTCATAGAAGGTGGTCAGGTTAGTTTGACAGGATCTACCTTTTGTAAACCCATGTTGACTAGGCCTGATCCCCTGGCCATCATGCATGTGCTGCATGATAGCTCCCAAGATGACCCTCTCCATGATCTTCCCCGGGACTGAGGTCAGACTGACAGGCCTGTAGTTCCCTGGATCCTCCTTCTGGCCCTTCTTGTATATGGGTGTAACATCTGCCAGCCTCCAGTCGAGTGGATCTTCCCCAGTCTGCCAGGATTGCTGATAGATGATGGAAAGGGGTTTGGCAAGCACATCTGACAGCTCCCTCAGTACCCTTGGGTGAACCCCATCTGGCCCCATTGACTTGTGGGTATCTAACTGGCCAAGCAGGTCACTAACCATTTCCTCCTGAACCATGGGAACTTTGTTATCCTTTCTCTGGACAGGGATCCCAGTTGCTTGGCCTCCCTGCCTTCTAATTCCAGGCGGCTAGCCCAATTGTCCCAGCATTGAAATAACCAGGTGATGATGTGCTCCCCTCAAAGGTGGCTGAATTTTTTTCTCATGTCTCTCAGCAAACTCAAGGACAAGGATCTGGGTATAACCTCTGGTACTGCCTCTTCTTCAGGTTTTTACAATGGTCCCAGTTCATCATCGTCTTTCACGATGCGGACTGACTTCTTTGCGTATTTCTACTTCCATATAGGGGCAACTGATATTGGTACTGGTTGGCTTTCTGTCTCAGCTACAGGGTCGGCCTCTAAGGTTTGAGTATCCCTAGTGCTCGTTTTGGGATTTGGAAGAGCTGCAGTTCCTGAGTTTTGAGTAGCTACAGTGCCTGTTGTAAGGGTTCTTTCTGGCTCAGTTACAGTGTCATTTTCTGAGGTTTGGGTAACAACAGCCTAAGGATATGTTTTTCTTGCCTAGGTATTTGCTCATACCCTCCCATACGCCATGCTGCCCCTGACCCTTCAGCCCCAGGGATGACCTCCTGGCAATATTCCTGAAACAATTTTTTGTAACACATAGGACTTGAAACATTCAGGAGAGTGAGCAACAGGCTCATAGTGAATATCCCAGGGATAGTCAAAGTTTTCCAAAGATGCTGTAATGAGCCTGATGGAAAAAGATGAGGAGAAAGAATCCCCCATCTTCCTCATAAATTCAGTGTGATTATTAAATAAGGCTATGTTGCCCAATAGATGCAAATGACAGAAATACCACCTAGAAATACCCTCTGAGGCTGACACGAATGGTATCCTTTCATAAGTTAATATCTCACAGTACAATGAAATTAGAAGCCTGACTCCCCTCTCTGAGGTGACACACATCACAGCAAGGCATACATAAAGTGGGTATGGGTTCACATACCAGAGCCAAGTGATGAAAGAAAACATTGGAGTTGCCATCAGCTCTTTGAATAACATGATAAACATCTATCTTAGCTTTTTAACACAATTGTGTCAGATCTACCATTATCCCAACCCCTCCGGCCCCATGTTGAGTGCCAAAAAGGACTGTGACTCTGGCTGTTCAGCCCCAACCAGTGGCAGAGCACCACATGACATGTGCTCACTCCCAGAGGAGAAACCCACTCTGTGGGTTGGCATAAGGACAGTTTACTGACAAGATCATTGTGAAAGGGGAACAAGAACAGCCCATGATAAATTACACTTAGACCCAGTGGTAACACAGAGCTCCTGACTAACCCAATGCTAACATCAGGTTGGTAAGAGTACTGCACGGATTCAAGGACCAACCCAAGGCCCCCAGTAACACTCAGACTGCCCTAGAGGCACCAAAAAGTGCCCCTCCCCAACTAGCTCTATTTATGGTGGAGTGATGTCAGGTGGTGTGGAAAAGATCACCTGGGAACTCAGTTCACCTGTGCTGGCTGCTTGAGAAGGTTAACTCTGGCTTGGCTGGAACCAGGACAGTCACTTTGAAGGAAGATTTTTCTATTCCATTTCAGTTGTTATATACTCCTTGCAGAGCTGGAAGAAGGTAGAATATGTGCAAAAGTGTCTCTTAATGCAAGATCTGGTAAGAGTGTTTGGATCAAATTGCTTAACTTGTGAAATTGCTGTAGTTGTAGCACTGACATTCTGTAATTAGCATTTAGTAAGTTGTTTTACCTTCTGTAGAAAGGCTGAACATTTCCTAAGCTTCATTCAAATACTATGTTCTAAACATGCTCCTTAAATATTTCTTACAGTTTCTTTTTCAAAGGGTTTAGTGGGGTTTTTTCAAACAAGTCAGTAGAAACTTACTAAGACACTCACTACAAGATGATACAATAAAGATTACTTTTTTAATGTATAAAAATTTATAGCTAAGAAAAGTTTATAGTTAAACCCGCTATCTTGTACCACCATATGCTAAATCTAATCTTGGTAAACTGAAGAACTAAGGAGCGTTGTTTTGAGTTTGTGTGGCAAGGTTTTGGTGGGAGAGTTGGGGGCTGCAGGGGTGGTTTCTGTGAGAAGATCCTAGAAGTTTCCCCTAGATCTCACAGAGACAATACCAGTCACCTCAAAGATGGACCTAACACTCACCAAGGCCCAGCCAATCAGGGATGGTGGATGCACCTCTGCCAGAACATAGTTAAGAAGAAGAAAAAGAAAAAAACATCCCACAGATGGCTGCTTTTTTGCCACCAGAGAAAAGAGTGAGAAGATGTGAGAAACTTTGCAGGCTCCAAGTCAGTGAAGGGAGGGGGAGGCACTCCAGGCACCAGAGATTCCCCTGCAGCCTGTGGAGAAGACCATGGTGGAGCAGATTGTTCCCCCTGAAACTCATGGAAGATGATGGGGAGTAGAGATTCTACTCGCAGCCTGTGGAGGACCTCGTACCAGAGCAAGTGGAGACACCTGAAGGAGGCTGTGACCCAGTGGGAAGCCCATATTATAGCAAGCTCCTGGTAGGACCTGCAGCCTGTGGAGAGAGAGGTCCACTCTGGACCAAGTTTGCTGGTGGGTGAATCGTTACCTTATGGGGGACCATGGTGGAGTAATCTGTTCCTGAAGGTCTGTACGCCATGGAAGGGACCCAAGCTGGGGCAGTTCAACTGACAACCCCGTGGAAAGGACTCACATTGGAGAAGTTTGTGGAGAACTGTCTCCTGTGACAAGGACCCCATGCTAGAGCAAGGGAAGAGTGTGAGGAGTCCTCCCCCTGAGAAGGAAGGAGCAGTAGAGACAATATACCTACTAGTGGGAGGAGAGGTTCAGAGCAGGTGAGGAGAACCCATCTACTGAATGAGTGGCTGAAAGGCTGGTGCCGGCATAGGAACTTCGGGTTTTTTGACCAAGGGAAGGTGTACTCTGCTCCTGGCATGATGACTGCTGATGGGGCTCACCTGTCCCATAGGGGAAAGCGAATCCTTGCCCAGGAGATGGCAGGGCTCATTGAGTGTGCTTTAAACTAGTTAGGAAGGGGGGAGGGGATATTATGAAGGCTCTTGGAGTTAGGCATGGGCTTTGGGAGACACAACGTGAGTTGACGGTGGAAGAAGGTAAATGCCAGAAGCACAGTGACGGACTTGGGGATGTTGTTCCATGTGATAGTGGGGAAAATTCTGGGGATTGCCCTGACGACTCATCAGTGGAGCCACTATTACCCATCCCCTGTCAGAAATCTCGCTGTGATCTGCTGAGGATACCTGCACCTGCTGCCCCACTAAAATGCCTTTATACAAATGCACGCAGCACGGGAAACAAGCAGGAAGAATTAGAGATCTTTGTGCGGTCGCAGGGCCACGATCTCATTGTGATCACAGAGACGTGGTGGGACAGCCTGGATGACTGGCACGCTGTCATGGATGGCTATGTGCTTTTCAGGAAGGACAGGCTAGGGAGGCGAGGTGGAGGAGTTGCTCTTCATGTTAGAGAGCAGCTTGAATGTATTGAGCTCCACCTGGGGAAAGATGACCCATCAGTCGAGTGCTTGTGGGTAAGAATCAAGGGTCACACTAGTATGAGTGACACTGTTGTGGGTGTGTACTATAGGCCCCCTGATCAAGAGGAGAGGGCTGATAGTGCTTTCTATGAGCAGCTAGAAGTAGCCTCGAGATCCCAGGCCCTGGTCCTTATGGGGGACTTCAACTACCCAGATATTTGCTGGGCAAGAAATACGGCCAGTCGTATGCAGTCCAGACAATTTCTGCAGTATGTTGAGGACAATTTCCTGCTACAGATGGTGCAGGAACCTACAAGGGGAGGGCGGGTGCTGGACCTTGTTCTTACTAACAAGGACGGGCTCATCAGGGAGGTGAAGGTCGGGGGCAACTTAGGACAAAGCAACCACGAAATGATCCAGTTCAAGATCCTGAGTGGAAGAAGCAAGCCAAAAAGCAGGATAGCTACCCTGAATTTTGGAAGAGCTAACTTTGATCTCTTCTGCAACCTTTTAGGAGCTATCCCGTGGGCTACGCTCTTAGAAGGCAAGGGAGCCTGTGAGAGCTGGCTAGCATTTAAACAGCACTTCTTCCAAGCACAGGATAGGTGCATCCCTTTGAGTAAGAAATCGGGAAAGAGAGGCAGAAGATCTGCGTGGATGAGCAGGGAGCTAATGAGTAAACTCAAAGGGAAGCAGAAGGTTTATGAACTGTGGAAACAGGGTCTGTGCACCTGGGAGGAATATAGGGATGTTGTCAGGGCCTGTAGGGACGCGACTAGAAAGGCTAAAGCCCACTTGGAAATGAAGCTAGCAAGGGATATAAAGGATAATAAAAAGAGTTTTTTCAGATATGTGAATACTAAGAGGATGACCAGGGATAATGTAGGTCCCCTGCTGAATGAGGCAGGTGTCCTGGTAACAGGTGATGATAGGAAGGTGGAAATACTGAATGCCTTCTTTGCCTCGGTCTTCAATCCAAAGGCCCCTCGGGACCATCAGATCCTGGATGAAAGTAGGAGTGTTTGTGGAATGAAGAGCATCCCTCTAGTTGAGGTTTGGGTGGTCCAGGAGTGGCTCAAAGGGATTAATGCAAACAAATCCATGGGCCCGGATGGGATTCATCCACGTGTGCTGAGGGAGCTGGCGGAAGTGATTGTGGAGCCGCTTGCTATCATCTTCGACAGCTCTTGGAGAACAGGAGAAGTACCTGAGGATTGGAGGATAGCCAGTATCACTCCAGTCTTCAAAAAGGGCAAGAAGGAGGATCCTAGCAACTATAGGCCAGTCAGCCTCACTTCTGTCCCTGGAAAGGTGATGGAACAGCTTGTTCTGGATGCCATTACCAAGCAACTGGAAGAGAAGAAGGTCATGAGGAGTAGTCAGCATGGATTCACCAAGGGGAGATCGTGCTCGACCAATCTCATAGCCTTCTATGATCTCATCACGTGCTGGGTGGATGAAGGGAGAGCAGTGGATGTCATCTACCTTGACTTCAGCAAGGCTTTCGATACTGTCTCCCATGACATTCTGACAGAAAAGCTGAGAGATCATGGGATAGATGAGTGGACAGTGAGGTGGGTTGAGAACTGGCTGTCGGACCGGGCTCACAGGGTCGTGATCAGTGGAACAGAATCTGAATGGAGGCCTGTGACTAGCTGTGTTCCCCAGGGCTCAGTGTTGGGTCCAGTCCTGTTTAATATCTTCATTGACGACCTTGATGAGGGAATAGCATCCACCCTCAGCAAGTACACTGATGATACAAAGCTGGGAGGGGTGGCTGACACGCAGGAACACTGCACTGCCATCCAGCGAGACCTGGACAGGCTGGAGAGCTGGGCAGGGAGAAACCAGATGAGGTTTAATAAAAGCAAGTGTAAAGTCTTGCACCTGGGAAGGAATAACTGTCAGTATCAGTACAGGCTGGGGGATGAACACCTGGAGAAGAGCTCTGTGGAGAAGGACCTGGGGTCCTGGTAGGTGACAGGTTGGCTATGAGACAGCAGTGTGCCCCAGTGTCTAAGAGGGCCAATGGGATCCTGGGATGCATCAGGAAGACTGTGGCCAGCAGGTCACAGGAGGTGATCCTCCCCCTCTACTCTGCCCTGGTCAGGCCCCACCTGGAGTATTGTGTCCAGTTCTGGGCTCCCTGGTATAAAAAAGACAGGGATCTCCTGGAGAGAGTCCAGAGAAGGGCTACGAAGATGATTAAGGGCCTGGAACATCTCACTTATGAGGAAAGGCTGAGTGAGCTGGGGCTGTTCAGCCTGGAGAAAAGAAGACTGAGGGGGGACCTAATTAATGTTTATAAATATCTTAAGTATGGGATGCAGGGGGAATTGGCCAACCCCTTTTCAGTCATCTGTGGAGACAGGACAAGGGGCAATGGCTGTAAATTGGAGCACAGGAATTTCCGCACCAACATGGGGAAGAACTTTTACACAGTGAGGGTGACAGAGCCCTGGGACAGGCTGCCCAGGGAGGTGGTGGAGTCTCCTCCTCTGGAGATATTCAAGACTCGTCTGGACACCTACTTGTGCAACCAGTCCTAGGGAGCTGCTTTGGCAGGGGGGTTGGACCCAATGATCTCTCGAGGTCCCTTCCAACCCCTACGATTCTGTGATTCTGTGATTCTATGAACTGACTGCAAACCCCATTTCCGGTCCCCCTGTGCTGCTTGAGGGGAGGAGAGAGAGAAATCATGAATAAAGTTGAGCCCAGGAAGAAGAAAGGGGTGGGAGCAAAGTGTTTTAAGATTTGGTTTTATTTCTTATTATTCTGTTTTGTTTTGGTAATAAATTAGATGCATTTTATTCTGCACTGAGTCTATTTTGTCCATGTCAGTAATTGTGGAATGATCTCTCCCAGTCCTGCAAGACCTGCAAGCCTTTCATCATATATTTTCTCCCCTGTCCAGATGAGGAGGAGAGTGATAGAGAAGCTTTGGTGGACAACTGGCTTCCAGTCAGGGTCAGCCCACCACAGGCATGTATACGGGCAGCATGCGTAGTACAGAATTCTGGTTTCTACTACTACTGTAGAATTCCTGTTCTACAGCACCAGTAAAAGTAAACTAAATCCAAGGACTATGTATGTGTCTAAATTATTACTGTTGACTTCCCTGTTTCCACTGGTTCACTGCCATAATCATCAGCTACGGTAACTTTACTCAGGCGCTTTGCAACCCTTCAACTTCTCCCTCTTGAAATATGAGACATCAGGTAAATTTAACTTAGTTTTATGGGTGGTTATGACTCAGTTGAATGAACAGTCAATCTCAATTACGCTTTTAATGTACTGAGTCACATAGGATGTAAATCGTTACACACACACACAAACACATATATATATGTATGTATCTTCAGCACTCACAGTTTTGTGAACTGGTATAATCCTCTCCAGTATAAATAGACATATACTTCTCTGAAAATAAAAGTGATTTCCTCTAACTGATTTTTGAAATTGTTTTATGGTTGTGTTATCTAAAAAAAAACCCTTGGTGCTAAACTGCCAGCCAAACATTTCAGCAGACATTCATGCACAGTAAGGTTTGGGGGTTATTGCATTCATTGGAAATTGTAAGGAAGGCCATATACAAGAAAACAACCACCTGGCTAGTGTTTATTATTTTCATATATCTTCTTTTCCCTGTCACTCTATGTCCTTCCATGCCTCCTCTTACCAGATCAGGAAGCAGAAATAACAAAGCTTGCTTATCACAGTGCCTGTTACCAGTTGTCACATTCCACACAGTTGGTTTACATTGAGTTATATTTCTTTCTCCTTCACCTTCTTATTCTGAACCTCCTTTATTGGGATTTTCTGCCTCATACCAAAGCAGAAGACACTTCACACCACAACGTTATGCTTATGACCATCTTTATTTGAAAAAATATTTGGCACAGACAAGTGGGTTACTCTCATTACTTCATAAAGAAATCAGATGAACTGCAGCATATACTGCTTTAAAAAGATGGATTAGAAAGAAAGGCAGATATTTTTTCCACACAGTTGCATATAGTAGCAATTAAAAGTATCTTAAGACTTGATCTGAGAACATACGCCGTAATAATTTGCCATGAGGGATGTATAAAAGTTGTATATTACTTCACCTTTTTTCCATCATTGGAACCAGCTAAGGTTGTGGCTGTAGCTGTACAGCTGTGCAGTTTTATCCAACCTGTGCACATAGTGAGTTTTTATCTACATCATTACTGTGGGCTCAAATAAATGCATACCACTGTACCTACCTGACAATGTAAAGAAGCAAATAAGCCCTGACAATTTCAAAGTTAACTGGATTAGCCATCCTTCATTTTTGGGGTATTTTTTGTCCTGATTCTCAAATTTATATGTAAGTGGAAGATACTAGCATGCATTTGCTTTAAATCTAATATCTATGCTACGTACATGAAATAATTTTTGGAGAAGCTAAATGAAATTAAATGTTCTTTATCTTAGACTTCATCAATGATTGACATAATTAGCTCTCCAAAGTAAAACAAATATAAAATATTTTCTCCCTTCAAGATTGTCTTCATATAGATATATACAAGCTCTAACAAATAGTAAGGGTTAAGTCAATAAAACTAGTAAGTGCCCTTACATAGGATATTGCTGTCATTAACAATTCATGCAGTATTTCTTTGTATGCATATCAGCAAATAGCTATATATATGTATCTATGTACGCATGCAGAAACACAAAAAATACAAAAATATACATTTCCCCTTATTCACTTTCCCTCTTCCTACTTCTCATGAAAAAATGTTTTGATACTTTGAGGTGGTTGGTTGACTGCAGATTGATTATGAGTCAGCAGTGTGCCCAGGTGGCCAGGAAGGACAATGTCATTTTAGCTTGTATCAAAAGCAGCGTGGCCAGCAGGTCCAGGGAAGTGATTGTGTCCCTGTACGCAGCACTGCTGAGGTCACACTTCAAGTACCACTATTGTTTTGGGCCCCTCACTACAAGAAAAACATTGAGGTCCTGGAGTGCATCCAGAGAAGGGCAACCAGGCTGTTGAAGGGCTGGAGAGCAAGCCTTATGAGGACCAGCTGAGGTGTTTTTTAGCCTGGAGAAGAGGAGGCTGAGGGGAGACCTTATTGCTGCCTACAACTACCTGAAAGGAGGTTGTAGAGACAGGTAAGTGTTGGTCTCTTCACCCAAGTGAAAGGATGAGGGGGAATGGACTCAAGCTGTGCCAGGGCAGATTCAGATTAAACATTAGGAAAAAATTCTTCACCTAAAGGGTTATCAGCCATTGGAACAGGCTGCCTGCAGAGGTGGTCGAGTCACTGACCCTGGATGTATTTAAAAGATGGGTAGATGAAGTGCTCAGGGATAAGGTTTAGTAAAGGGCAGGTATGGTTGGACTTGATGACCTCAAGGGTCTTTTTCAGCCTAAATCTTTAAAAATTTCTGATTTTGTATTTTACTACACCTTACAATAAAAGTGTTTTTTATCAGAAAGAAATGGTGCAATATTTTGCTTTGTACCTGAAACTAATATTACATTATCTGGATATGACTCAGCTACACATACATCTCAACATGAGTGGGAAGCCGTCCCATTCTTCCCATTCTCATTGGCATCCATGAGTATGTCAAAAAAAAAAGGCTGCTGCACATAAGGAAGTAAAATACAGTAAGAGAAGGCATCTTCACTGGCTATTCAGTTATGCCTAACATAAAAGATCAGCCAAAACCAGGACATGTTTCTAGACAGTCCTCAAAAGTTATAGTCAACCAAACCACATTTACAGTACTCCTCAGTTTATTGCATTCATTTACTATGTGTACACTATTCTCACTTGCCTTTGGATGATGTGTCTTGAATTCTAAAAACACTGCTGAATTTCCCTGTTTGAAGCACTGTGTATAGTGATGATTTCTAAATGCACATATCAGCCAGGATTTTTTTTTTCTCACATTCCCCCCACCCCCACCAAAATGCAGTTTGTATGGACTGCCAACCCTACTTTGTACTGACTACTGCTCTGGCTGGGAACATAGGGTGTCAGCCTGGCATTTTAACTTCATCATACAACTTATTTTCCTGCCAGTAAGGTTAAGAGTGAGGGGTACAAATTATCTGATATAAAATTGCTAGCTGATGATAGATGTCATGCAAATATTAAATCATTTATCCTATTTGCATATTGGCAGATAACCTGCTAGAGCCATCTAAATTAGTTTTAAATAGTTCAATGTATAAGGGAAGCAGCAAAGCATACCATGATAAAACAAGGATCCTGAGGGTTTCTACATCATTACATTTCAATTTTGGTTGGAGGAAGAGCAAATGAAACCTGAATTAAGCTTCCTCTACAAACTTGTAAGTTGGTAGAACTTTTTTCAAATCTTCATTACATTTTAATGATCTGTCATATTTCCAAGTAGTGTATAGCAATAACTTATATCTGGATGCATTAACTCAGGAAAATATTTTATGAATGAATTAAAAAGAAATGTACAGACTTCCAGACTACATAGCAGCCAAACTCTTTTCAGATTCTAAATATGCTATGTTAGCACATTTAATTTTTTATGGTTTGTTCCATTCAATTTCCCCAAGCATGCTTCCACAGAAAGTATAGCCTTGGATATTCATTGCACAAATGGTGCTCCTAATTGTCAAACACAAATGAAGGCAGCAGAGAGAATTTTTTGTTAATAAAAGCCATTTTTCTAGAGGCTAATACAAACAGATATGAGTAAGATTGCACTCTGAAATGGCTGGATAGTGCTATCTTGTATTTTCTTACATACACAAATGTTGAGGGAATGAAGCATAGACTTAGAATAATTTGGATTGGAGGGGACCTTAAAAGTCACCTAGACCAGGTTGCCCAAACACCTATCCAATCTGGCCTTGAACACTGCCGGGGTGGCACATCCACAGCTTCTCTGGACAACACCTTCCAGTGCCTCACTGATCTCACACTGAAGAATTTTTTCCTTACTTCTAATTTAAAATTAGCCTACTTGAGCCTAAGACTATTAGCCCTTGTTTGTCCTTGTCCCTCTTCATCTTTCCTGTAGGCCCTCTACAGGTACTGAAAGGCTGTAATAATGTCTCCTAAGAACCTTGACTTCTCTAGACCAAAGAAGCTCAGCTCTCTCAGCCTGTCCTCATAGGAGAGGTGCTCCAGCCATCTGTCCATGTTTGTGACCCTCCTCTAGACTTGCTCTAACAGGTTCATGTCTGGCTTTTGCTAGGAAACACAGATCTAGATCCAGTACTACAGGTGGGATCTCACGAGAATGGAGTAGAGGGACAGAATCACCTCCCTGAATATGCTGGTCCCACTTCTTTTGATGCAGTCCAGAAAATGTTTGGCTTTCTGTGCTGCAAGTGCACATTGCCAGCTCACACTGGGCTTGTCATTCACCAACACCCCAATCTCCTTCTCCTCAGGGATGTTCTCAATCTCTTCTGCACCCAGCCTGTAGTTGTGCTTGGGATTGAATCAGTCTATTTACAAGATCTTACGCTTGATCTTGTAGAACTTCATGAGACTCTCATGGACCCACCTCTCAACCCTGTCAAGGTCCTTCTGCATGTCATCACTTTTCTCCAGCATGTTGACCGCACCACACAGTTTGGTGTCATCAGCAAACTTGCTGGGAGTGCACTTGAGCCCACTATCGATGTTTTGGACAAAGTTGTTAAATGGATTGGTTTACATTAAACCCCCAAGATTGAGAAATTAGAAAACTATAACACAAAATTTATTTTTATGTATGTAATCTGAGAATACTGTATATAAATAGAATATTTTCTATAATTACAGCATAATATAAAGGGAAATATTATTTTATAGATATAAAAATTGTATATCTAATTAGATAAATATATTATAAAAACAATAGGGTAATTACTGAAATCAGAAAAAAAAAAAAAATTCAGACTTTAATACAAGTGTTATTCACCAGAAATATGATGTGGTTCGTCATTTTCTCAATATAACCACTTACATGTCAATGACCTCAAAAGCTGCCTTGCCCAGTCCATAGCCCAGACCCAGTAAGTGAATGAATATTGTGTTTGCTAAGCCCTCTACAGAACCACAAGGTTAAAATTAATGACCTGCACGTGTTTTTCTGATTTCAGTTTCAACCAGAGAAACATCTTCCTGAGTCAGTCATTCATTGTATGTTGGCAGCACTGAGAAGCCCTCAGTTTGACTTGTAATGAGATGATGGGTGTTTGTTTAATAGAGGAAGGAAATAGACTCTGCCTAGATCAGAAATAATTTCCTTTTGCAAGCAGATGTTGGGACACTAGAAAAATTGTATTTTATCTCAAGGGAGTGTTATGTGCCCAGGGAAGCACATTATTTTTACAGTCATTGCCAATTTGTTTTCTTTGCTCTTCTGTTACCAGCCAAATACAAGGTTCACCATGCCAGATGCCACAGAAACTGAATATTGTACATCCAGCAGCCATCTATCAATGCAGCCAGATACCAAGGAGAGATGCAATGCACAGGTAATGGTTGGTGTGAGCTCTCAAAAGAGCAGCATCTATCTGAGACGAACTTAACATTGCTCCATCTGGTACCTCTGCTCACTGTTAATCAGTTGGCAGGGCAGTGGGAGCTGCCTGGAACATTGCCGCATCCAAGATTGCTTAGCAGAGATTATAAACTTGGCTACCTACAGTTTCACACCCTGGGAGGTGCTCTCAGGATGATTATTGCCCTTAGCAGTTGGCTACCTCCTTAGGCACAGAATGACTCATTTTGTTATTAAAGCAAATTAAGAGATGGAAGTCTATTGAGTGCTGGGCAATCCACTAATCAGTGCAATAAGGTTTAGTTGAAAGGAGTGCTGAATGCCAGAACTGGACCAGAATTCTATTTGAACCCACTGTCTACAATTTCCCTGGCAAAACAGAAGTGTGCTGAAGCAAAGAATGTATTCTTAGCAACACCTTTCTTTCGGCAGTAGCGGTCAAAGTCCGTGCATATGCCAGCAGAAGAAAGGGAGAAGTAAAAATGCAAGAAACCTTGATGAGGAGAGGACCTGACACACAGTATTTAAATAAAACAGGGTCCAATACACAGTGCTGACAGTGTAAAAGGCTTCCCTTTAGGTACAGTTAGGCTCCTGGAATGTCATATGCCCATCTGAGGATCAGTCAGTCAACACAGTTTTACTTTGCAAAGCACAGTAATAAAAGGACTGACTACTACCGCCTGGTGGTTTTCAAGAGAGATTTGAAATTTAATAGCTAGCAAGACTTTTCATGGGTGAGGGATGATTCTTAGAAAACTTTCTTAGCAATTTAAAAAGAAAAATAATATCGTATAAAGAGACAGGGAAAAAAATAGAAAGAAAGAAAAAAAAAAAACCAGAAAGAAAGAAAAAAAAGAAAAGAAAAAAAAGGAAAATAAAGCCACCTAAGGAACTAGGTAAATCCTAGTATGAGAAAGCTCGGAGGTGTAGGCTGGGACTTGTTTATCTCAGCTTTCTTCCTGGTGTGAAGACTTTATTTCTGGGATTTTTATCATAAAAATCCCAGCAAATGTGAACTCATCAGGAAAAAAACCCAGTTAAATAGCTTCCTCCATGACAGCTTTACTGCATTGTTAGAGGGAAACATAACTTTTTATGTAAATAAATTAAATGGAAAATGTTGGTTGGTTTTGGGTATTTTTGAAAAAAGGAATAATAATACTGACTTCAAACACACTGTACATACCTTAAAAATCAAGCTTGGAATATTTTAATAAATTTGAAATCTGGCATAAAATCAGTCAGATGAAAGTCAGTTAAGATAAATCCCTACATTTCGGAAGAAGGTATCTAATTCAAGAATTGAAAATGAGCATTAAAAAGACAAGTACTGCAAAAAGGAGCTAGATGATGAGTAGAAAAAACTGAGCATGGGTCAGAAGCGCAATGCTGTTGCTGATCATCTTTGCAGGCAGCTACCATCATAGGATGTACTAACAAGAATGCTGTATGCAAGCCACTGATAAAAACTATTCTGACATACTTATTCTAAGGAGATACTATTTGGAGTATGCATTCACCTTGGATATAGCAGTTAATAACTTAAGCAAATGTATAGAGCAAAAATATATGTTGCATCCTGAGGAGAAACTGCATCAATATTCTGCTTTAATCCAAAGGAAACTAGTTTTCTGTAAAGTGGAAGAATAAATGTCTTCTGGGAACCCAGGTAAAAATTTGAAGCCTACTGTAAATACAGCAAAAAGGGTAAAGGCAGGCCTGCAAAGGTTATAAAATCTTTACTGGAAGTTTTTAAATTACAAAGTAAACAACAGTAGCAGGGATGATCTAAGTATACTTAATACTACTTCAGACCAGGAAGATAGATTACATGATCTCTCAGGTTCCTTTCAACTTTCCACTTCTTTTAACACAACTACACATACCACACATGTTCTAATTGCAGTCACAGTGAGTTCCATCGCTCGATTTATCAAGAGCTGCACAGCTCCTCAGACACTTGTGAACTAATAAAGTGGATGTGACTGGAAGAAAAAGCCATAAAAAATTCACTAATACGTATAAAGAGCCACAAAATTTATGTTGCAGCTATTTTTCCATGGATTTGAATATAGGAAACATTTACTAATTTCTGTTAGTGCTTTGAGCTTTTTTCTTTTGAAATGCCTAATCTATAGCACCTCTGAATACAGTTTTTCTGTTAACTCTGCTTGGTTAACTATACTTATAAAATTTAAAGCCATGTACATTTCATTGTGTGTTTCATATAAAATTTCTCATGTTAAAACAGAGAGAAATATGTTGCATAGGTCTTTGAATGAAATTGTTAAAGCAATTGGAGTGCCAGACTCTATTTAAACCCCTCAGACAACCAGATAGTGTCCTTTTGATCAAGACCAGACTACTTAAAATCTGTTTCTCTGATCCCTACTGTTTCCACTAAAGTCTCTAGAGCAAGAAGAAATACAGTCTATAGAGAGCCTGTATGAATTTGTCTTTTCACACCCAAACTGCCTGATATCATTATGTAATGCAATGCTAACCAAGTGTTTGCTTGATGCTTCAGACACACAAAAATGTGTAAAGGGCAGCCTGCATTCACACTGTGTTTTCAGATTTACTCTCTGGATGCACAGCAAATGCTATCTTCAGGAATGCACATGGGCACTACAAAAAATAATACCCCAAAAAGCAACAAGATTCGATTTCTTCAACAATAACCATCTAGATGATAATATCTTGGGGCATAATCTGTGCAACTATTCTGTTTTGAAGAACACCACACATATTTCCTACTTCTTTATAGGTAAATAACAGCATTCAATGCTAAAACACAGTAATTTTAACTTAGAGTATTTTATCCACACATTATATCCTATCTTGAGATATTTTTCCTTCTGATATGTTTCCTTTAACATAAAGTCTACTTATCCTGTGAACATGTTAAAAAGCTGAATGATGTGACTAACCAATGTCTCTTGCTTTAAAACAAATGGAAAAATTCATGGAGTCCAGAAAGCACTCTCTGAAAATTTTCTTTGAGAATTCATTATTCCAGTATTCAAAAACACATATGTAGGACATACTCCTAATCCTTACGTATAACAGCTAGTAATATATCTAACTAGTGATCTATATGCATAGTTACCTCATTACAAACGTATGACATAATTTAAAGTGTAAATTAGTCAGATTTTATGTACAAAACTGTGCAAGTGCATTTCTTAATCCAGGTTTTTCTGGATTCAGATTCTCTACTTTGAAGTGGAATCCAGTTGTTGAGCCTTAGTCACACCAGTTTCCCAAGAACACTGAAGTTTTGCTTCATACAACATACTATATGTGTTTTATAAACTATTATAAAATTGAAAAAGAAAAAAAAAATAACCTTCTGGCTAGAATAACTGTATTTTGTCTTGTGCAGTGTTTAAGTGTATGGTAGGAGATGATGCCCACTCTGGTTCTAACACAGATGTGAGCCATTTCTTGGCACTGTTCATTTCATATCATCATTGCTGTATGTTCTCACCTTTTTACTTACACACCAGCATGACTGGCACCTCCATGTCAACAGAAGTTTAGAATTACAATGTTCTAAACAGCAGAGTGGTAGCTCTTTGGAGATC
The DNA here is from genome assembly GCA_020800305.1 of Porphyrio hochstetteri. Classification (NCBI taxonomy): domain Eukaryota; kingdom Metazoa; phylum Chordata; class Aves; order Gruiformes; family Rallidae; genus Porphyrio; species Porphyrio hochstetteri. The sequence continues at coordinate 48,286,799 of CM036938.1, read as the reverse complement.
ACCATTTGCAGTTGCAATGCAGCCCTTTTATGTTAAGAAAAATTAGGGTAAAGGTCTGAAACCAGGTTGTGCACCAGGACTGACAGAAATGTGGGATTAAGAGTGTTTTGTGAAATCCTTGAAAGGTCTTTACTAACCTTTACATATGCATTAATGCTATCTCATTCAGTGCTACAGGAAAGAATGTTTTCATTCTTTCAAGGTGAGACCATACAGTAATGATATGAAATGGAACAAGTATTAGTGAGTACAGACAGCTAAGATGGCAGGAGAAGACTCTCTAGAGAAATACAATGCTCATGGGTGTGAGGAAGGGGGTGAAAACTTTTAAAAATTAAACTAGAGTAACCACAAATGAGTTTTTCCATGCAAGAGGTTTCTATGTTAACATTTAGACACCAGTAAAAATTTCAGTGAGCTTGACAGAATTACTTTTTAGAAAGAAGGAATTAAATCATGGCTTACCTGCTGTAACTCGGTAATAACCATTTTCAGCCCAACAGGCAGTGGTTCCTGGCTATGGAGGTGTAGTCACCTGTATCAAAGTAATTCTTAGACCGTGTTTATTCAGGAAGCATTAATTAATCCTGTAAGACAGTGAACTCTGATACAAGAGCTCTGAGCTATTTTCTGGGGTGAGTTTAGTTTGTGCAGATATATAGCAGCCACAAGGCATTATTTTAGGACAAAAAATGAAAGCAGGTCTATCAGATTTATGCTGCAAGCGTTGGTAGCACAGGGCTTCAGGTGTGGCCCCTGTTATGAGACCCGCACTGCCTGCTCAGATCATTACCTTACCTAAGGGATTTACAGTAACCTGCCACAAGTTTTAAGCCACAAGTTTTCTAGCTCCTGCTCTTCCTATATTCTTTCCCCCATCCCAATGAAGGTATAGCCTGAATGAATGGCCATTTGGGTGTTTAGCTGCCAGGCAGGGTCAACCCACCACAACAGTGTACTCATGGGCACCAAGACAGGGCACAAGGGGATAAAGCCCCTCCCACTGTAGGGAAAGATCAGGTTTGAGACCACCTGAAGAAGTGAACATAAAGATGACATACATTTTTTATACATTCACAGTAACATTAACACTATCTGTTAATGTAATATTTCTTGACTGTGTCTGGAATCACAAAAGTGGGATTGTTTACACGTATGCAGTGTGCTAATATACACAGACAGAGCAGCAGTGTTTGGTTCACAGAATCACAGAATTGTAGGGATTGGAAGGGACCTCGAGAGATCATCGGGTCCAACCCCCCTGCCAAAGCAGACTCCCTAGCACATATTGCACAGATAGGCGTCCAGATGGGTCTTGAATATCTCCAGAGAAGGAGACTCCACAACCCCCCTGGGCAGCCTGTTGCAGTACTCTGTCACCCTCACTCTGAAAAAGTTCTTTTGCATGTTGGTGTGGAACTTCCTGTGCTTCCACTTGAGGCCACTGACACTTGTCCTGTCTCCACAGACGACTGAAAAGAGGCTGGCTATGTCCCTTTGTCTCCCACGCTTAAGATATTTATAAACATTAATTAGGTCCCCCCCTTAGTCTTCTTTTCTCACGGCTGAATAATCCCAGCTCATTCAGCCTTTCCTCACAGGGAGATGCTCCAGGCCCTTAATCATCTTCGTAGCCCTTCTCTGGACTCTCTCAAGGAGGTCCCTGCCTTTCTTGTACCAGGGAGCCCAGAACTGGACACAATACTCCAGGTGGGGCCTGACCACGGCAGAGTAGAGGGGGAAGATCACCTCCTGTGACCTGCTGGCCACACTCCTTTTGATGCCCCCCAGGATCCCATTGGCCCTCTTAGCCACCAGGACACACTGCTTGCTCATGGCCAACCTGTCACCTACCAGGACCCCCAGGTCCTTCTCCACAGAGCTCTTCTCCAGGTGTTCATTCCCCAGCCTGTACAGATACATGTGGTTATTCCTTCCCAGGTGCAAGACTCTACACTTGCTTTTATTAAATCTCATTTGGTTTCTCCCTGCCCAGCTCTCCAGCCTGTCCAGGTCTCGCTGGATGGCAGCGCAGTGTTCCTGCGTGTCAGCCACCCCTCCCAGCTTCGTATCATCGGGTACTTGCTGAGGGTGGATGCTATTCCCTCATCATCAGTCCTCATTAAACAGGAATGGTCCCAACACCAAGCCCTTGGGAACACCTCTAGTCACAGGTCTCCAGTCAGACTCTGCTCCACTGATCACGACCCTCTGAGCCCGGTCCAACAGCCAGTTCTCAGCCCACCTCACTGTCCACTCATCTATCCCATGATCTCTCAGCTTTGCTATCAGGATGTCATGGGAGACAGTATCGAAAACCTTGCTGAAGTCAAGGTAGACGACATCCACTGCTCTCCCTCCATCCACCCAGCCAGTGATGAGATCATAAAAGGCTACATGATTGGTCAAGCATGATCTCCCCTTGGTTAATCCATGCTGACTATTTCTCATGATCTTTTCCAATTGCTTGGTGATGGCATCCAGAACAAGCTGTTCCGTCATCTTTCCAGGGACAGAAGTGAGGCTGACTGGCCCATAATTACTCCGATCCTCCTCCCTGCCCTTTTTGAAGACTGGAGTGATATTGGCCATCCTCCAGTCTTCAGGCACCTCTCCTGTTCTCCAAGACCTGTCAAAGATGACAGAGAGTGGCTCAGCCATCCCACCAGTTCCCTCAGCACACATGGATTCATCCCATCAGGGCCATGGATTTATCTGCATTGATCCCTTGGAGGTGCTCCTGGACCACCCCCACCTCAACCAGAGGAAATCTCTTCATTTCCCAAACTCTCTTTCCTTCTTCTAGGATCCAGGAGTCCAGAGGGAGAATCTTTGATGTGAAGGCTGAAGCAAAGAAAACCTTCTCAGCATCCCCCATTATCAGGACACCCACCTTGTTCATCAGGGGACCACATTATCCCTAGTCATCCTCTTACTATTCACATACCTAAAAAATCCTTTTATTATCCTTTATGTCCTTCATCAGTTTCATTTCCAGGTGGGCTTTAGCCTTCCTAGTCATGTCTCTGCAGGCCCTGACAATATTCCTTTCTTCTTCCCAAATGTTCTGACCCTCTTTCCACAATTCATAGACCTTCCACTTTCCTTTGAGTTTACACATGAGCTCCCTGCTCATCCACACAGGTCTTCTGCCACCCTTTTCTGATTTCTTACTCAAAGGGATGCATTGATCCTGGGCTTGGAAGAAGTGCTGTTTAAATGCTAACCCGTTCTCACAGGCTCACTTACCCTCTAAGAGCCCATGAGATAGTTCCTATTACGTCACAGAAGAGATCAAAGTTTTCTCTTCAAAAGTTCAGGGTAGCAATCCTACTTTTCAGTTTGCTCTTCCACTCAGGTTCTTGAACTCCATCATCTCATGGTAGCTTTGTCCCAAGCTGTCCCTGACCTTCACTTCCCTAACAAGCCCATCCTTGCTGGTTAGAACAAGATGCAGTATCACCCACCCCCCACACACCCTTGTCAACCCCTCCACCATCCGTGACAGAAAGTTGTCTTCACCACATTGCAGAAACCTTCTGGACTGCAAATGACTGGCCCTGTTGCTCAACCAACAAATAGCTGAGTAACTGAAGTCTCCCATAAGGACCAGCACCTGGGATCACTGCTTGTAGAATGCATTGTCAAGTCTCTCCTCCCGATCAGGGGGCCTGTAGTACACACCTACAACAGTGTCACTCACACTAGTCTGCCCCTTGATTCTCAGCCACAAACACTTAACTGATACATCATTCTCCCCCAGGTGGAGTTCAATACATTCTAGCTGCTCTCTCACATAAAGAGCAGCTCCTCCTCCTCGCCTCTCTAGCCAATATTTCCTAAAAAGCACATAGCCATTCATGACAGAGTTCCAGTCGTCTGGAATCAAACAAGAGAAATTGAGGAACAAGTAATAAATTTATAAAAGGAATAGAACTGAGTTGGATCAATGTGATGAATCTCAATAATATAAAAAATGTATGTGAAGTCATGTACCTAGAACCTATATTTGATATTTTTGACATCTTGCAGGAAGCTCTAAAACTTCAGCTCCATTAATGATAGACATGCATTTGATTGTGACTAAACCATGAATGAAAAATAGCTGTGATAAAGACAAATCATATCTGTCTCCCTTTGAAATGTACAGGATAAATATTTTCAAAGTCCTAGGCAAGACAATACCTTTCTCATATCATACTTAAATCAAGTGTTTGGTCTGGACATCTCTTTTCAAGGAAGGAGTTGTTCAAACTGGAGTAATTGCAAATGAAGTTTAGTGGAATGATGAAAGGAAACTCTATGCCCAGGGAAGAGATAAAAAGAGGTTGGTTTCTCTACCGTTGGCAGGTTGTCTTGTTAAAACAAATGTAGCAGACACACAAGAACGAAGGAGGAAGGAAAGTTATTTAAAATCAATAACAAATGAATAACTGAATATAAATTGGCCATTAATAATTTTTTTTTTTTTTATTCTAAATCAACCAACAAAGTTCCCTGTAAAATCACCAAAAGGTCTCTCATCCAGAAGCACTTTGACTCTTCTGTTCCTATTAAAAGATACTCTGCAAAAGAAAGTGTGCTGTCTCTACAGAACATCTGACACCTTTTATCTGAAAGTCAGAGACGTTAGTGAAAACAGTAGGGCTACATACATCTGCTGAAGGCAGGTTTTAGGCCCTCTATTACAGTACTCCTGCAGTACTCTTGCAGCCAGAGCCTCTCCCTGAACACTATGCAGTCAGCTGTGTAGGCTGCAAACCTTCACACACTCACTACATCAGCTGCAGGGACAAACCACACAAGTAGAATTGGTCTTTACTTCTTGTTCTCCAAGCAGCATAAGCACAAAGAATCACGATTCTACACTTAAATAAACAGTCTATGTTAGATATAAAGTAAGTAAAATGCCTGATTATAACTTAAACTTCTGAAAAGCAGGTATATCTCTCATGAGCTAGAATTAAGAGAGATATATAAAATTTCAAGCTCTTTTACCACATATGAACTCTGTGGAATTACTCATCCTTATGAGCACTTCCTAACACATATGAGTTGGTTAACTAACAGAGCATAGTCAGACACATTGCTGGATTTCCTGACACTTTAAGAGACAGTAGGGAGGGGAAGTTATGATATTACACTGAAAGTAGAGAGTTTAAACTCCCAGATCTCAGGACACTCTAAAATATGACTCACCAAATTGATACCGATTCTTGTTTTAAAAGAATCACGAAAAAAAGTTCCAGGATTGAAAAACTCATCAGAAGCAGACCCATACAAAGCTCAACCTTACAAAGACTGCCACACAGTTTAATTTTATTGTGGTGATGAGTCCTTAGTATTCGCCAGGGTAAATCTGAATGCACGCACAAGTGATGGCAAATTAAGTTTTTATTTCCTATTTTTAATTGTATCTGACACAACCTTTTTACTCTAAATTCATAAGATTAGAAGGAAATTGCTTGCCTCTCAACTTAAAAATTCAACTAAATATTTAAAGTAATACCATAAAGTGTTTCTTAAAAAAAAAAAAAATAGAGACAGTGATGTTCATTTTATGCAGATGAAACAGTTCAAATGCTGGAATTATACTAAAACTTTTTCAATGAGAAAACAGCAAGACCTTAGATAAGTAGTATCTTGAACAGCACATGTGTCCTGGTTGCAGCCAGGACAGAGTTAATTTCTTTCTAGCAGTTAGTGTAATGGTGTTTGGGAGTTAGGATGAGAACAGTGCTGATAACACACTGATGTTTTAGTTGTTTCCAAGCAGTACAGGACAAGCAGTTGTTCATATATCCCTGCTAACAAGAAGGTGGGGGGCACCCAGGAAGCTAGGAGGGGACAGAGCCAGGACAGGTGACCCAAACTGACCAAAGAGGGCATTCCATACCAATCATGTCATGCTTAGCATAAAAGGAGGCTGGTGGGGGGAGAAGTGCACAGTTCTAGGATGCACAGTTTTGGGATGGTCCAGCTTTGGGATGGCTCTGAGCTGTATAGCCCAACTTGTGCGGTTCAATGAGAAACTGCATTGTGTACCACTAGTTTCATATATTGTTTTCTCTAAAAGTATTATTATTATTACTATTATTTTTCTCTCTGCTATCCTACTAAACTGTCCTTATCTCAACCCATGAGGTTCTCTGGTTTCTTTTCCCTCTTCCCCTTCCCTTTCCACCTGCCAGAGTGAGCGTCTTTGTGGTGCTCACCTGCAGGCAGAACCACGACAACATAAAAAGAGACAAAGGAAAAATTTTTCTGTTGAAAAATCTTAATGCTAATAAGTGAAGTGAGAAGTATGTTAAACAAGATTATCCTTGTCTGACACAATTCATTACATAGCTGTCAGCAACCCAGTAACAAGCATGCTTAAATATTTAAGAATTTTCCATGTTGACTTAACAAAAATATGGTGATTTTAGCAGGATAATAACAACAGCAGAAATAATTAGTGAGCCTGTAAAGCTGTCATTCTAAACAGATTTCTACCTAAACTAGTCTCAAACATACTGCATCTTTCAGGAATAAGAATTTAAGAATGTTAAATTATACTCTGGTGGGAAATGTCTAGTCTGGCATCACACAAATGTCACAGACAATACAGGGGGTTTCCCATAGGCCTGTGTGGTAGAGCTGCATTGTTTTTAAACCCCACTTATAAAAACTTTTCTAAAATATTGGGGCATACTGGAAAAACACACTCTTCCCTTCTCCACCCGGATCAAATTATACAAATCCTGGTGTGATTTTCTCTGTATGAAAAGACACATATGGTAAACCTGAACCAACATACTGAGCAGAAAAGCAGTCAGAAGGAATGAGCAGAATTATTTTATCCAGCTGCTGTGCTGAATGAAGTTTGAAGGGAGATTTGTTAGACAAAAATGAAAATACACTCCAAAGGAAAAATCATTCTTCATGGAGGTGAAACAAGGAAGATCATACCAGGCATAGAAACAGTCAGAAAAAAAATTAATCTGTTCTTTAATATGAATGATGAAACTATTAGTACTTCTACTGTACAGAGCTCTATACAGTTTAATTATTGTGAAGAAAGTGAAACCTCCAAAATTCAGGACACATTTAGACAGACTAGCATATCCAAATTTAGACTGCACTCCCAGGTCTTGCTACCAATTAATGTACCTGTGGTTTATTTTTTATCCTTATGCTAATATTCATTAGAAAATATAAAGATTTCTATTCCACTTTAAAAATCCCAGTAGACTTCATTAGTCCTGACAGAAGAAACTGAAAAAAAACTCTCTTGTATAGACATCTGTTTTCTTTATCAACATTACCTGTAGAGAAGATGTTCACTGCTATGCTAAACATATAGTAATGGTGATTGTGACCTATGCAGGAGAAATATGCTGGTATAAAGGTAGTGAACACCTTCTGCCAACTCAGTTGTCAAACACTTGCCAGGTCCTCTCTTTCTTTACAGGGAAATACTGACCTTGATTGAATATATAATGATGAATAACACTCATTTAAGTTAGCTTTGTTTGTACAGTTTTAATTTTCTTAGACTCCAAGAACCTCTCAGACAATTGCAACAGACCCATTCCTACCTGCTTTTTGAAGAGTCTCTAGCAATGTCAAGGTTATTTGACTACAGATAATGTCATATTTAGTAGTAGTATTTTTTTTTCCTTAATGCCTGATGATATCTATTTTCAGATACTTTTTATGTTGTCTCTTGTTCTTCATGGGTGTCAACATAGCTACACACTATACTCATTGATCCCCTTATCATCTTTAAAAATTATCACCTTTAAAAATTAGCATAGTATTGAGTTGATCCAATAATGTAGTAGGAGAGGTATAATTTGTTGAAGTGGTATGTAATTAATTTTTATTGAAAGTATCTTTTATATCATTACAACTGTGCCACTTTGTTCCAAAAGTTCTCCTCAGCATCACTTTTTAATAATTTCTGTTTCCATTTAGTCAGTTTTACTACCCTTCAGCCTCGCAAGACACTGAAGACTGGTTTTGTCCAATTCACCAAACAGAACCAACCACTGATAATGTTCATCCTTGGATGAATTTTAACTGCTGTGCTGTTTCTCTTCAATATGGACATGCTGCTGGATGGAAAATTTGTACATCACCTAAATTTTTTTGTCTATTCTTTTATCCATAGGGTAGTCTTGTTAGAATCCATCAAGTGTTGGCCCAAGTGCCTAAAACATTCCTTGAAGCCCATCTGAGCACTTGAAGACATTCCAACCCCAAATGTGACTGTGCTACATAGAGCAAATCCATCTGCATCCCAATGTAAGTTCTGGAAGCTGTGCTAACAACTAGGATAAAGGTAGCAGTTACAGATGGTTTACTCTGTTCCAATTATTTCTTCATTTAATCAGTTCTAATACCACTTGTCTATTTATAACCAAGACTCATAATCAAATGAGTAACCGAAGGTGAATGGAAACACCAAGTTGGGTAATATGTTAATGTTATTTACAAGTGTTCAAATTCAAATAACTCCATATCAACATCTTACCTGTATTACTGAGAAAAGATTTAGCCTTAAATATCTTTTTTTTTAATTTATTCATGTCTTCAACTAAAAAGTTTTTTAAAAGTTCTTTACTGTGGATTGACATCAGATGATCTCAGACTCCAAACCTTGTGATAAGTAGTTACGTTTTTTTTACTTTATGCACAGTCTATCTCTCTCTCTATCTCTCTCTCTCTCCATTTGGATACATAGATTTTCTTGCTTCTTTTTATGTGTGTGTGTGTTTATTAATTAAAATAAAAAAAAAAAAAAATCTTACTTTTGGTTTAATCCGACTTACCAAAGATGTGATGATGATTCTGTTATCTTCTCCAGTTTCTTGGTTGAACACCTTCTGTGTGCAAAAATGGCTTAGTGAATCGGTGTTTCTTTATTTTTTCACTATTAAAAAATAGTACAAACACGGCTTTTAGGTTTTGTAGCATTTTGTAGTCTATTTTTCACTTTATTTTTTTCATCTTTTTTGGAAGAGTTTAAATAACACTGGTCTGTGTGTGCCAGATGTGAAATATTCTATTACTTCACATTTCATTCTGACTATTATGAAACATTTTGTAATCACCAATTTTTTTAATTGTACAAAATTATCTTTTAGATGTTCCATTAGGAATTATTTTATCTTGGTTTAAAAATATATGGGCTTTTCCCCTTCTTTATACAGAATATTTGTATATTGCTGTTCTCTCCTTAGCTGGCATCAGATATTAATTACTATTTCACTGTTTTAACTATGAGCACTCCTTCTTTGTGAGATATTTATTACATACCAGAGATTTATCTGTTTCTTAAAATATTGCAAATGTATTCTGCATGCATATAAACAAGGGAGAACTACAATTTCTTTACACCTGATTATTTCAGCAACCGGGCCAGAAGATATTTCTAGAAAGAGATCATAGAATCATAGAATGTGCTAGGTTGGAAGGGACCTTTAAAGGTCACCTAGTCCAACCCCGCTGCAGTAAGCAGGGATATTTTCACTAAATCAGGTTGCTCAGAGCCTCATCAAGCCTCACGTTGAATACCTCCAGGGACAGGACCTCTACTACCTCTCTGGGCAACCTGTTGCAGTGATCTACCACCCTCATACTGAAGATCTTTTCCTTATATCCAACCAAAATCTACTCTTTTCTAGTTTAGAACCACCACCCCTCATCCTACTGAAACATGCCCTCATGAACAGTTCTTCCTCAGCTTTCTTATAGGCACCTTTCAGGTATCGGAAGGCCACTATAAGGTCCCCACAGAGCCTTCTCTTCTCTAAGCTGAACAAGCCAAATTTTCTCAGCCTATCTTCACAGGAGAGTTTCTCCAGTCATTTGATCATTTTGTGGCCCTCCTCTGGATGTGCTTCAACTGGTCCATGTCCTTCTTGTGTTGAGGGGTCCAAAGCTGGACACAGTACTCCAGGTGAGGTCTCACAAGAGCAGAGTAGAGGGGCAGAATCACCTCTCTCGATCTGCTGGCCACACTTATCTTGATGCATCCCAGCATGCGGTTGGCCTTCTGGGCTGCAGATGGACATTGATGGCTCAGGTCCTGCTTCCTATCCATGAGTACTCCTAAGTCCTTTTCCTCAGGGCTGGTTTCCAGCAGATCACCTCTTAACCTGTATGGATAACAGGGATTGTCCCAGCCCAGGTGTAGGACCCTGCACTTGGCTTTGTTGAACCTCAGGTTGTTCACCTGGGCCCACTTTTCCATCCTGTCTGGCTCCCTCTGGATGATATCCTGTCCATATGGCACATTAACCTCACCACTCAGCTTGGTGTCATCAGCAGACTTGCTGAGGGTGCACTCAATCCCACTGTCAAGATCAGTAAAAAAGATATTAAACAGCACCTGTCCCAGCACAGATGCTTAAGGAACAAAAAGGGAGATAGGAACAATATACTGTGGCATCTCCATGCCCATGGTCTATAGATCCTCTTTTTCCCATTTACAGTGTGAACTTCCTTGCACACAGTCTGTACTCATACTTTTTAGCGCCAATTATCAGAAAGTGTAATTAATAGGAGAGAGTAATTACAGAAGCAATATTTGATTCTACCAGGGTTTTAGCTTCCAAACCTGATCCCTGACTGTTCAGAGAGCTTCTTTGTCTTCCTCCCAGGCTACCTGCCTTTGCTTCCACCTTCTGTCAGTTTCCTTTTGGCATTTGAGTTTCTTCAGGATCTCCTTGTTCATCCATGGCCTCTGAGTTTTTTTCCTGACTTTTCTTCATTGGAATGCATCACTCCTGAGCCTGGAAGAGGTGATCCTTGAATACTAGCCATCTATCTTGGGTCGCTTTTCCCTCTGGGGCCTTGTTCCATGGTAGTGTCCCAAGAAGATATGGGGTTGGTAGAAGTCCCCATGAGGACCAGGGCTTGTCAATGTGAGACCGCTCTTATCTGTCACTAGAGGGTCTCATCCACTCAATCAATCTGCTACATTTAGCCTGTAGAAGACCCTCCACTATGGTGTCACCAGACCCTGCCCTCCCTCTAATCCTTATCCATAATTTCTCAGTTGGCCCTCATCCACCCCCAGCCAGAGCTCCATGTATTGCTGCTGGTTATTGACATAGGGAGCTATACCTGCTCCTCTTTGTGGCACCAGGCCTGTAACCATTTTTTGACATGCTAAATTCAACTGACCCTTTGAACCCCTTCCTTATGACCAGGGGGATTGATGAAAAACTCCAGAGGCCTTCACACCTGAAGGTGTGAAGAAGGGCTTTGTTGTCCTTCTTGATAGTCCTAGATCTAGGACTCCAAATTCATTGACAAAAATCTCATTACCTGAATCCCATTTATCCTGCACAAATTAGGCAGATATTTAGCACAAAAGACAATATAGTAGCCTATATTTATGAAGTTGTCTATAAATATGTACAAATAAAATGACTGAAACAAGCAAATTCTAATCCTGTATCTCCCAGCTTTTAAGGCATTAAGGGCTTTTTTTTTTGTTTCAGTAATACTGTTATCCTGTCTTTATGCATGTATTGCAGGGTACTCCCAATAAAAAACAGTAGGTGAGCATTAATCTTAAAATACTTTGCAGATATAAATAACTTTTGTGTGGTAGACATGAACGGAGGGATGTATCTGTGGAGAGAGGGATAGATCTTTTACAAAAGCTAAATAATATCTATTATTAAATTTATAATGAAGATCTGGACAGTCTTAACTTCGAAATTATGTTTCATCCTACAGGTTTCAGAAGTGTTCAAGTAAATTATAATAATAATAAAAAACATCAATAATTTTATTTTCAATGATCTGGACAAGGGAATCACGTGCACTATCAGTCAATTCACAGATTATACCAGGTTAAACAGGGGTGTTGATCTGCTTGAGGATAGAAAGGCTCCACCAAGAGATTTGGTTAGGCTGGGTAAATGGGCTAAGACCAACCATATGAGGTTCAACAAGACTTAATGCCAGATCCTGCATCTGGGTCGCAACAACCCCATACAACATTATAGGTCAGAAGAGGAGTAGCTTGAAAAATATCTGGTGGAAAAAGACGTGAGGTAGTTGGATCACAGCAGTTGAATATGGTCAACTGTGTGCCCAGGTGGCTGAGAAGACCAACAGTATCTTGGCTGGTATCAGAAATAGTGTGGTCAGCAGGACCAGAGAAGTGATCATCCCCCTGTACAGAGTACTGATGAGGCCACACCTCGAGTCTTGTGTTGAGTTTTGGGCTCCTTTCTACAGGAAAGACATTGAAGTGCTGGAGCATGCCCAAAGAAGGGCAATGAATCTGATGAAAGATCTATAACGCAAGCCTTATAAGGAGAAGCTGAGGGAACTGGTGTTTCAGCTGGAGAAAAGCAGGCTGAGGGGAGACATTACAACTACCTGAAAGGAGGTTGTAATGAGGGAGGTGTCAGTTTCTTCTCTCAAATAACAAGCAATAGGACAAAAGTAAATGGCCACAAGTTGCAGCAGGGAAGGTTTAGATTCGATATTAGGAAAAAATTTAAGTAAAGGTTGTCAAGCATTGAAACAGACAGCCCAGGCAAGTGATTAAGTCACCACCCCTGGAGGTATTTAACAGTCATGTACATGTCTTGATTAGGGACATGGTTTAGTGATGGATTTGGCAGTGCTAAGCTAACAGTTGGATAAGATGATCTTAAAGGTCTTCCAACCTATTCACTTCTATGATTTGATGATTCTAAACATTTCACAAGTCAGATATATCCAAATGCAAGCTAACTATTAAAAAAAAAAAAGAGACATTCTAGGTATAGCAAAATAGCATAATTGTATTCTATTGCATAATATGTTGTAGAAGGAAGGAAAAAAGAAGAGATGAGAACAGGAAGAGATGTAGAATGCAAATTTAGATTCCAGTAACCTCCCTGAAGCCTAAAACTTTCCACATTAACAATAAATGAAAACAATTAAATTAATCCTCAGATCTATAAAAATCTATGTGGCTTCAGCAAATTCAAGACTACTCTGAAGTATAAATTTCAGCATTGGTAATTAAGAACTGAAGTGAGTTTTCTGGACATCTGAATCTGAAGCTAGGAATTAGCAGCAAGCCATTGGCCTCCACCCATATTTTTATGCTAACAAGTATGAGATAGAAGGTGGTCAGTAACAACTAAATATCTGAAAACATTAAAATCTTTTTTTTCCAACCTCTGCTTTCAACAAAACATTTGGAGGTTAACTACTTATAAGACCTTATATCAATTAAAACTCATTCTCTTTGAAAGCTGCTAGATGCCTTAATTAAACATACATTCAAGAACATCCAGTTTTTCTTACTCTTATAATAGATAATATAGTTACAAAACATAATTATCAGTTTTCAAGGGTGATCATTGCACATGTGGGATGTGTTTGCTTTTCATTGCTATGTGTAATTAGATGCAGATATTTTGTTTAATTTGTTTTCTACCCATAAGGGATGAGGATTATGTTAATGGTAAACCAAACTCTTACTGAGTCAAGAAAAATTCCTTGAAGAGCTTCAGACAAATGTATCTTCCTTTTTTGGTTTGGTTTATATTTTATCCTGAGATATGTGAGGAAGACTTCAGATTTCTTTTCTCTCTTGAAGGTTCTTCTAACACAGTTTTCATAATAATGATATAGCACTTTAAAAAAATTATTAATGTAAGTACTTTTCTGTAATTCATATAACAAAGAGAGTTCTAGTTCAGCTAACAGTGATGGAAACACCAGGAACAGTTACAGAACTGCACACTCTATTACCTTCATAAAATAAATGGTTTAAAACCATTGTCCAGAATTTGTCACCTAGAAATCCCTCTCTACAGAAATTCTACTTTATATACATTGAATATTAGAATGTGCAGAGACAGGGAGAAAAGATCCGACTCCATGTCTGTAAGAACCTAACAATTCTATCTACTGGCAAAATTATCTAAGAATTTGACATTTTTATCTACCTTTTATCAAAGTTCAAATTTTATATGTGTGGAACATGATTCCTGCACCCTGAAAGGAAAATTTTATGTAAAATTAAGTGAACAAGGTAACTCAAGAGGAGCTTTTGGACCTCTTGCTTTAAAAAGGGTCATATAAATACATTGGTTTCAATAGCAAACAGTAGAGAATTGTAGTTTCAATAACACAAATACTACTGTAAGAGACGGTTTCATCAAAAAGGCTTTTGGGATCAAGGCCCTACTACCTGATTAAAAAATCAAGCTCCAAACTAATATACTGAAAACTGTATTGTTCTACTAAGTCAAACCCCATAATTTTACTTACAGTATTTCTTCTCCATGCTGAAACAAAGACAAAGAATGTTTCATTATTTAGGATCAATTAGAGACAAAAGTAATTCATCTAACAATTTAATTCCTTTCAGCAATGTTTAAGATGCTTAAAACAAGCCAATCAATTGTACTCCTAACCCCCCAAAAAGCCAAATCCATTCACTAATTTCATTCTTATTTGCAATAAAAACAAATTAATTAGAACAAGCTCCTTTGCAAAACATCAAAAGCAATTCTTCAATTATTTCATTCCAATCTGCAATAAAAAATTCATTAACCTCAGCTTCGTTCTGAAATTTCAAAGCAATTTATTCAATAACTTCATTTTAAATCACAAACAAGTTAATTACCCTAGGTCCTTTTCCACAAAGTTTTTCTAAGACAACTGGCTCCCTTAATTGAATACACATGCCTTTCTCCATCTTGAAAAGCTATAAATTTGTCTCTTACATCATTTGAGATGCTGGCCATGATCAAAGGGCTATAGCCTGAAATGACACTTGCTGCGCACCAAGGGATTTACAAGCACCAATCACCTTTCAGGGTTAGCCCCAACATGAGTAGTTCCTTACTGCTGTTGTCAGGAAAACCAAAATTTACAGAAATAGTTGCTCTAGGTTGCATGAGTAAACAGAAAAGCAAAGCACTATATTTCTATCTCCAGTTCTTTTGTTAGTATTTGTGATGTGCAAGCATCAATGCTGCATCACATTGAGATATTAGCATTAAATACTATAGATGGATTAATTTTCCCTCTCAAATGCTTCACAGAAAAATTGAATATGTTCATAAAAGTTATAAGATCTTGCAATGGTTTTGCAGTTTAGGCCTTATACTACACATGCCAATTTCCCTATCAAAATGAAGATTTTTCAATTTCCTGCTAATGATGAGGGACTAAAATTTTGCCTTTCAGAAAATCATTTCTATTGCCATTAATACAGGTTTAATACCATTAAGATGATTAAAGTATATAGAAAGACTAAAGCCTTGAGCTCATATCTATACACTTGACTGAAAACATCCCTGATCCCTCAGGCTAGTATTTCAGGAACCTGCAAGCAAGCAGGATGAGCTGACAGTCACTATCTTCTCTTCAGAGCTGTTCATCCTCCTGCTAAGGAAGGCAACATCTTACCATGGAAAGTTATTGCAGAGGGGTAAATCGAGCTAACAAATATTTATGTCTGGCATTCTTTCTGGAGCATGATTTTCAGAAATTATTTACTCTACACAAAGTAGCCTACCAATATATTTGAAGGTAAGAAAATGGAAAAATTCACCCATAATTCTTCCATTTAGTAAATACCCAGTCATGAACAGTGTTAGAAGGAAAACCAAAATCATTATAAGGTACAATGTAATGGAATGGAGAAGCCAAAGACTATTTTCCTTAACTTTTAGGCAAGATTATGATAAATAAAGAATAATAATGTTAAATATTATCCTTATAGATTCTTTTTCCATTCCTTTAACATTTATCTTTCTTTCAGACATATATGTGGTACTGTCATTGTGCAAAGGTTCAAATCTTCTTCCCCCTTTCTTTTTTAACTTAGCCTTGCCATTAAATGATTATCATCATGGCATCAAACAATAAGTAATCTTAAAAGTAGAAATTATAAAGTTAGTAAATCTTTCAAGCTGCAGACATAACCCTTGAAAAGCATTGTCTACAAATATTTTTTATAAATGCTTTTCTCTAACAGGGTCAGAAAGCTAATCTATTCCTAAAAGGTATTTTTAATTTATAGACAATTGGCATTAGGTTACCAAGATCTAGTCATTACAAGGTCAAGAAATAATGAATCTTGTGCCCAGACTCCAATAGATCACAATTCATTTCCATACCAAAGCTTTGTTCACAGGCAGGACCTGTTCACTGCTCAGCAAGAGTACCCACCATAGCACTTTGCGCAACCCTTGAGGCAGTATGCCTCCTGAATGTTAGGGGTTTACAGTTCCTCTGTGGCTTGAAACACCTTCCTGAGTATCTTGGCTAATAAGTAACTTGCCCTTAACCCATCTTTACTGAAGGTTATTCTGAAGTCATCAGAGAAGAAACTAGTTCACTATGATAAAAACCTTAAGAGGAATTTGATCTCACAGGAGAAGTTGATCGATGTATGGAGCATTTTTCTGACTGAGAATACTAAAGACTGAAATGTGTTGAGAAATCACATTGATAACCCTGGAAAGAGATCTGCTGCAAAAACAAAAGATTGATGGGAATTTTCAGAGGCACGACAATAAGAAAAACTATTTTTTATTATTAGTACTGTATTACAAAGTTTTCTAATATAGTGTTTCAAATCATTCTGATGAAGTTGCACTTTCTCCCTATTCCTAATGTCTTGATTGAAAACCAAGGTTACAGTGAATAGATTATTTTTCACATTGCACTACATTTTACCTAAATTCTCACACTGATTGATGAGCTACCTCATGATTATTTCACTAAGCACTAAAATCTGGTTACGCTTCCTCACAAATTAACAATATTCTTCAATAGCAAACAACAGCAGTGGATTGCTTCCTGCTGGGGCCTATACCCAGGATGTTGTGGAGAGATAGTCAAGGCCTATCTAATCCTTTGACTACTCCCTTCATTCCACTTTTCTTCCATGTGGGCACCAATGATACTTCCAGGAGAATCCTGGACTATATAAAAGGTGATGACAGAGCCCTTGAGGTGATAGGAGTATGGGGGACCAGGTGTTTTTTTCTTCAATCTTGATAGTGAGGGGACAGAAGACACTGATACCATGGGTCAACAATTGTTTCCAGATCTGGTATCAGGAGCAGTATTTTGGTTTCTATGACTATGGGATGTTGCTTGAGCGTTAATTTCTCCTTGGGACAGATGCACTCACTAAGTGAGGCAAAGGTATCTTTGTGAGCAGGATGGCTGATCTGGTAAGATGACCTTTAAAGTGGGAATGTGGGCAGAGAGGACAGTTACCAGCACCCCTCTGATGGACTGATGGGCAGGGCTGACAAGGAAGAACTTGGAATGATGTGAACACAAGGGAAAACGGTATCCAAAAAACTGGTCCCAAACCACTTCAAAAACCAGGCTGTTTCAGGAAAATAAACATGCTGGAATGTTTCTTTGACGTACCAGTATAGTAATGCACACCATATGGGGAATAAAGATGAGGAATTAGAGATCTGTACAGTTGCAGGACTGCAGTCTTTCTGCAGTCACAGAGGTATGGTGGGATGGTTCATGTGACTGGAATGTTGTAATGGAGAAATTCAGGCTCTTTAGGAAAGACAAGATGGAAAGTTGTGCTTATATGAGCACAGATGGAATATGTAGACTTCTGAGGAATGTATGAGCAGCCAATTTATGAGACCCTATGGGTAAGGATTCACGTGTAGACCAGTATGGGTGACAATGTAGTGGGTACCTGTTGTAGGCTTTCTAATCAGTAAGAACAAGCAGACAGCTAGATATAGGCTCAGGTTCACAGACTTTGGTCCTCCTGGAGGACTTCATCCACCCTGCTGTCTGCTAGAGGAACAGCACAGCATAATCAATGCAGGATTTTGTTGGAGAGCATAGATTAAAACTTCCTGATGGAACTGACAGAGGATCCAGTAAGGAGATGTGCTCTGCTGGACATAGTATTCACAAATAAGAAAAAAACAATTGTGGATGTAGAAGTTAGAGACAGGCTTTAACAAGAGAATTTAACAAGGCTTTATCAAGAGTAGTCTACCCTAGTCTATCCCTAACCCCCCTACATGGATAAACAAGGGACTCCTAACAAAACTTATACATAAAAAGGAAGTGTAAAGCAAGTCAAAGCAGGGACAAGTAACCTGGAGGATTATATAGATACTATCTGAGCATGCAGAAGAATGAATATCTTCAAAAGCCCAAATTTACCTGGAACTGAAACTGGCAAGGGATGCAAAAGGCAACAAGAATGGCTTATTTAATTCCATAAGTGTAAAGGGAAGAGTAGAGAAGATGTAGGCCCATTACTGAATGTGTCAGGAGGCTTGGTGACACAGGATATAAAAACGGCTGAGGTACTGAATGCTGCCTTTGCCTCAGACTTTACAAGCAAACCTGGTCTTCACTAATCCCAGAGTTGGACCGGATGGACTCCATAGGTCTCTTCCAACATCAGCCATTCTGTGATTCTATGAGTATTAGGGCAGTGAGGTAGAGATCAGGGATTTTGACCTGGTCTGGTTCACTTACCCTAGGCTTTAAACTGATTTTGGATACCTGAGCAGTTAGATAGAAATGTGCATACTGTTATATGGGACACAGAATCCCTGAGTGCAGTTGCACCAAAGAGAGTCCTGAATGGAGATGCTTCCTAGCATGGCTGCCAAAAATTACTGTCCTGATTTCATCCGAGAGAATTTTCTTCACAGTATCTAGTATGAGGCTATGTTTTGGATTTGTGCTGAAAACAGTGTTGAAAATATAAAGATGTTTTTGTTATATAGATATATTTTTATTATAGTTGAGCAGTGCTTCCACAAAGTCAAGGGCTTTTCTGCTTCTCATGCTGCCCACCAGCAGGAAGCTGGGGGTGTAAAAAGACTTGTGAGGGGACACAACAGGTAAAGTTCACCCAAACTGACCAAAGGGAAATCCCATACCATATGACATCATGCTCAGAATACAAAGCAAGAAGAATGGGGCTGGGAGGGGGGTGGGGAGCAGTGAGGGCAGCATTGAGAGTGATGATGTTTGTCTTCCCAAATAACCAATAATGCATGTGATGAACCCCTCCTTTCCTTGAAAAGGCTGAACACCTGCCTGCCAATAGGAAACAGTAAGTGAATTCCTTGCCTTGCTTTGCTTGCATGCACAGCTTTTGCTTAAGTTATTAAACTGTCTTTATCAGCCCAGTTTTCTCTTTTACTTTTCTGACGTCTTCCCCATCCCACCGGGTGGGGGCTAGAGGGAGGGAGGGCAGGGGGAGGGTGCTGTAGGAGTGAGTGAGTGAGTGAGCAGCTGCGTGGTGCTTAACTGCTGGCTGGGGCAAAATCACTTCAGCTATGTAGCTGTACGTATGTTGCCACTAGCCCCAGGTTCCTTGCAGTGGCAGGAGCTGGTGTAAAACCTAGAGGGAACTACATCATCAGAGACCACCCTACCGATCACAAGAAAGTCTGTCGGTCTTCAGCTTCTCTCTACCAAGATTCATGTTATGACGAGGCACTGACAGGCAGTGTCTGACCAACGTCAATTCAAATTACTATTTTTCATGATTCACTGGTGTAAGTTTGGGCTAACTCTGGTGTCAATGGAGTGAGAAAACAGCATAGCACTTATAACACTATCGATCGATATGTATTTTAGACATCAACTTACAATTTCTAAAATCTTCTGGCACAGTAGAAACAGAGGTACAAAGCCAACTTACCAGATGTTGCAAGTAGAAAGGACAAGATAAGGCAAACTGTAGCAAAAAACACTACACACAAAGAAAGTGTGCTGCTTTTGCACATCTGACTGATGAAACTAGGCTGATTGTTATAATTGAATTTTATCAACTTTTTCTCACAACTGCAACCCAAGCCCAAAAATTAGCAGAACACTTTTTCTTTATTTTAGCTTTATTGATGTTGCAGTTGTCATTCATTGCAAAGACACAACAGGCTTAAACCTGAGCATGGAATGCAGCAGCAGTTCTAGTTACTTATTGATAGCAAACAAGAAGCCAGAGACCTAACCCTGTTAAATCAGCATTCAGCAACTGTGTTTCTTACCTTCTGATATTTACTCTCAATGCATATTCAGTGGTGACAAACCCATTTTTCATCCCTATGTTGAATGATTAGTATTTATGAAAATCAACATGTAAGCTACACAGGTTTTTTGTACCTGACCTCATCTGTCAGGAGATAAGATCATTCAATGCAATTAGGGTGATGACAGAGACAGATGGTAAATGATCATACCGAAGGATTATTATAGTTTCTTTTTAGTACTGACACACGTTATACAGTAAGATGCATTAGCTTAAAATGTCTTTGGGAATTACAATAATGAAATGTCACTTATATGAAGTTCACCATCACCCTGGTTTTCTTATTATAAGGAAAGGGAAGGCAAAGGAAATATCAAGGAAGATTCATGCTAGTTATCCTAAGAGCAATGAAAGCAATGGAAGTCCGTGTTATCATTTGCTTGAAAGACCTTTAACTGCTTATTACGTTGTGCAAACACTTAAGCTTTTCCTTCTTTTTTTTTAGACTTACTCCTTTGTCGTGGTTTTGCCCCAGCCAAGGGCCGCACCCCACACAGTCGCTTGTACTTTTAAAAGGAAGGGGGAGGGAAAGTTGGGGGAAGGGGAAAAGGGAAGGAAGAAAGGAGGAAAAGAAACCACAACCTAGAAACCAGAACCACGCAGGTTGGGATAAGGATAGTTTACTAAACAATAACAGAAAACTAGATATAACAATAACATAAGTTTAAAGCACAAAATAGATGAAACTGGTGATACACAATGCAATTTCTCACCAAACCACACAACTCAGGCCGCACAGCTTAGAGCCCGTCCCGGACAACCCGACCGCCCCAGAAACTGCACGTCCTGGCGTTGTCTACCCCTCTTCCCCCCAGTCCCCCCTTAAACTGAGCATGACGTAACTGGCATGGAATATGCTCTTTGGCCAATTCGAGTCACCTGTCCTGGCTTCGTCCCCTCCTTTCTCACTAGTAAGGAAGTATGCAGAGCTGAGAAAGGTACTTGATTGCCCGGCAACAAATCGGAGACATCAGGGTGCTATCAGCACTATTCTCATGCTAACACCCAAACATGGCATTCCATTCACTGCTAAAAAAAAATTTAACTCCATCATAGCTGAAACCAGGACATTATCCACCCCTTATTCCATACCATTTACGTCATGACCAGATCCAACAATTTTCTTTGGGTACAACCAGTTTCGTGTTTCACACACCCATATATGTATGTACACATGTATGCACACATACGTGCATACAGATCTTATTCCCTCAGTCTGTGAATCATCCCTCTGAAGTTGTTGAGTTCATTTAGTTCATGATTTTCAGGCTCCATTTGTCGTAACAGTTTCTCAGGATAGTTGTATGTTCCATTGGCTCGTTGCATGCTGCATCTCAGGCTCTTGACTGATACACCTGGCATGGTCCATGCTCATAGTCTGTGGGTCAGAGTTTATTTTCAAAGGGAGAAAAAAGTTCTTGAGAGGCCAGGCTTTAGTTCCATCATCATGGCACTCATTCTTCATTAACTTGTATGACTCCAGCTATAATGCTATGGTACAACATACAGCAATCATAACAATAATGAAATATACAATAATGGGTTATTTGGCAATTATTACAATTTCTACTTCATTAATTATATTGGCTATTCTCACCCAAAATTAAATCCCCTTGAGGTACACATCGAACTTCTCCATCCCTCTGCATTACCCACCAAGTACAGCCAGGTCCTTGAGCAAAAACAATTCCAGACATGGGTTTACCTTTGCCTGAAGCAGGGATGACCCAAACTCTCTTTCCCAATACACTCTTCATATGCACTACTGGGACTCTGTCTCCCTCTACAGTACGTGGAAATTTTGCCTGGGCAGGGCCAGCCCGATTGGTAGATCCCCTAGAGTTAACTAACCACGTGGCTTTGGCCAAATGTGTATCCCAATGCTTGAATGTCCCACCACACATTGCTTTCAGTGTAGTTTTTAAAAGTCCATTATATCGTTCAATTTTCCCAGAGGCCGGTGCATGATAAGGAATGTGGTACACCCACTCAATGCCATGCTCTTTGGCCCAGGTGTCTATAAGAGTGTTTCGGAAGTGAGTCCCATTGTCTGACTCGATTCTTTCTGGAGTACCATGTCGCCAGAGGACTTGCCTTTCAAGGCCCAGAATTGTATTTCGAGCAGTGGCATGGGGTACGGGATATGTTTCTAGCCAGCCGGTAGTTGCCTCCACCATTGTAAGCACATAACGTTTGCCATGGCGGGTTTGTGGGAGGGTGATGTAATCAATCTGCCAAGCCTCCCCATATTTATATTTCATCCACCGTCCTCCATACCAAAGGGGCTTTAACCGCTTAGCTTGCTTGATTGCAGCACATGTCTCACATTCGTGGACAACTTGTGCGATGGCGTCCATGGTCAAGTCCACCCCTCGATCCCGAGCCCATCTATATGTTGCATCTCTCCCTTGATGACCCGAGGTATCATGGGCCCATCGAGCCATGAATAATTCACCCTTACATTGCCAGTCTAGATCTACCTGAGCCACTTTAATCCTAGCAGCCTTATCTACCTGATGGTTGTTTTCATGTTCCTCCATGGCCCGACTCTTAGGTACATGGGCGTCGA
The DNA here is from genome assembly GCA_020800305.1 of Porphyrio hochstetteri. Classification (NCBI taxonomy): domain Eukaryota; kingdom Metazoa; phylum Chordata; class Aves; order Gruiformes; family Rallidae; genus Porphyrio; species Porphyrio hochstetteri. The sequence goes on along the minus strand of CM036938.1, from coordinate 48,264,159 downwards.
CATGACGTACCTTTACAACAAGTTTCTCTAACCGAGCAGAGATATCTTGCCATAAGTCATCAGCCCATATAGGTTTTCCTCTACGCTGCCAGTTGTTCTTTTTCCACTGCTGCAACCACCCCCACAGGGCATTCGCCACCATCCATGAATCAGTATAAAGGTAGAGCCTTGGCCACTTTTCTCTCTCAGCAATGTCCAGGGCTAACTGGATGGCCTTCACCTCAGCAAACTGGCTTGATTCACCTTTTCCTTCAGTGGCTTCTGCTACTCTTCTTATAGGATTCCATACAGCGGCTTTCCATCTCCGATGCTTACCCACAATGCGACAAGACCCATCAGTGAACAGGGCATATCGCTTCTCATTCTCTGGCAGTTCGTTGTAGGGTGGGGCTTCTTCAGCGCGTGTTACCTCCTCATCCTCTGGTGACATCCCAAAATCTTTGCCTTCTGGCCAGTCTGTCATCACCTCCAAGATTCCTGGGCGATTGGGGTTTCCTATTCGAGCCCGCTGTGTAATTAGTGCAACCCACTTGCTCCACGTAGCATCAGTGGCATGGTGTGTAGAAGGAACCTTCCCTTTGAACATCCAGCCCAGCACCGGCAGTCGGGGTGCCAGGAGGAGCTGGGCTTCAGTTCCAATCACTTCTGAGGCGGCTCGAACCCCTTCATAGGCGGCCAGTATTTCCTTTTCTGTTGGAGTATAATTGGCCTCAGATCCTTTGTAGGCCCGACTCCAAAACCCCAGCGGTCGACCTCGAGTCTCCCCTTGTGCTTTCTGCCAGAGACTCCAGGTCGGGCCGTTCTCCCCAGCTGCAGTGTAGAGCACATTTTTAATATCTGTCCCTGTCCGGACAGGCCCAAGGGCCACTGCATGGACTATCTCGCGTTTGATCTGCTCAAAGGCTTGCTGTTGCTCAGGGCCCCATTGGAAATCATTCTTCTTTCGAGTTACATGGTAGAGTGGGCTCACAATGAGACTGTAGTTTGGGACATGCAGTCGCCAAAAACCTATAACACCTAAGAAAGCTTGTGTTTCCTTTTTGTTGCTTGGTGGAGACATAGCTGCTATTTTATTAATAATGTCCATTGGGATCTGACGACGCCCATCCTGCCATTTTATTCCTAAAAACTGGATTTCTCGCGTAGGCCCCTTGACTTTACTTCATTTTATAGCAAAACCGGCTTCTAAAAGGATTTTAATTACCCTGTTTCCTTTTTCAAAAACTTCCTCTGCTGTGTTGCCCCATACAATGATGTCATCGATATACTGCAGGTGCTCTGGTGCTTCACCCTTTTCCAGTGTATTCTGGATTAGTCCATGGCAGATGGTGGGGCTATGTTTCCACCCCTGGGGCAGACGATTCCACGTGTATTGGATGCCTCTCCAGGTGAAAGCAAACTGTGGCCTGCACTCTGGCGCCAGTGGGATCGAGAAGAAAGCGTTCGCAATGTCGATTGTGGCGTACCACTTGGCTGCCTTCGATTCCAATTCATACTGGAGCTCTAACATGTCTGGCACAGCAGCACTCATACCTGGAGTGACTTCATTTAGGCCACGATAATCTACTGTCAGCCTCCACTCTCCATTGGACTTCCTCACTGGCCATATGGGACTATTAAAGGGTGAGTGGGTTCGGCTGATCACTCCCTGATCCTCCAGTTGACGAATCAGCTTATGGATGGGAATCAGGGAATCTCGGTTAGTACGGTATTGTCGTCTGTGCACCGTCGTCGTAGCAACTGGCACTTGCTGTTCTTCACCCTTCAACAACCCCACAACAGCAGAATCCTCCGAGAGTCCAGGCAAGGCACACAATTGTTCAATTTCTTCTGTTTCCAAAGCAGCTATTCCAAAAGCCCATCGGTACCCTTTTGGGTCTTTAAAATACCCTCTACGTAGATAATCTATACCTAAAATGCACGGAGCTTCTGGACCAGTCACAATGGGGTGTTTTTCCCAGTCCTTCCCAGTTAGGCTCACCTCAGCCTCTAGCACAGTTAGTTGTTGGGATCCCCCTGTCACTCCAGAAATACAAACAGGTTCTACCCCTTCATGATTCGATGGCATTAGAGTACACTGGGCACCAGTATCCACCAGAGCTTTGTACTCTTGTGGGTCTGACGTGCCAGGCCATCGGATCCACACAGTCCAATAAACCCGATTGTCCCTCTCCTCCACCTGGCTGGAGGCAGGGCCCCTCTATTGCTGCTGATCATATTTGTTTTCCACTGGTTGCATAAAGGACTTAGAGGTCCCTTCAAAAGGATCAGGCACATCAGACATATAGGTAGGCCTTCCAGTTGGTCTAGGGAACTGCCCAGTAGAAACTGGTGCAGCCTTCTTCCTGGCAGAATCTCGTTGTGCGAATGTTTTACCCCGCAGCTCATTTACTCGTGCTCGAAGGGCTGAGGTGGGCTGCATATCCCATTTCCTCATGTCCTCTCCATGATCAAGCAGGTAAAACCACAATGTACGTCGTGGTGTGTATTCTCCCTCTTGGAACGATGGACGCTTTCTCCCAGTAGCTGCAACATTGCTCCATACGGGTTGGGAGTTGGACACATTGTTGTCAAGTCGTTGAACCAGTTTCTCTACTGCTGCAATGACGGAGAGGGAAACATTGTCTTGGTATTTCCGGAGTCGGCAGGCCACCTCATTTACGGTTGGCGGATTCGTATCATTCCAGTCAATTGCTGCCAGTGAATTGGTATACCCTGCTGGTGCACTTCGTACAACCTTACGCCACATATCTGGAGTGCATAGGACTTCATCGGGATCAGCGGGAAGCCGTGAATTGTCCAGATCATAATAAATTATCTCCCGTACAGCTAATTCTCTCAGGTGCTGGACAGATGTCTCTATGCTGTTACACTTGGGTGTCTGGCATGTAATATATTCCTTTATGGGATATCTTTCCTTCACACTTGACAGTAGTCGCCTCCAGAGGCTGAGGATTTCCGGCCTCCTCCCAATTGCTTTGTCAATTCCTCCTTCTCTAGCTAGGGATCCCAACTGCTTGGCCTCTCTGCCTTCTAATTCCAAACTACTGGCCCCGTGATCCCAACATCGGAGCAACCAAGTGATAATGTGCTCACTTGGGTGGCGAGTGAAATCTTTTCGAACCTCACGCAGCTCACTCAGAGTCAGGGATCGGGTAACAATCTCTGGTTCTGCCTCATCCTGATATCCTCGAGATGATCCCGGTTGATCATCATCCTTATCCGTCACTATACGAACTGATTTCTTTGTGCCTTTCCTCTTTTGTACGGGAGCAACAGACACTGGTGTGGATTGGTTTTTCAGATCATCTGCAGTGTCTGCTGTAGAGATTACAGTAGCTGCAGTGTCGGTCACAGGGGTTGCAGTAGCTGCAGTGTCAGCCCCAGTGGTTGCAGCAGCTATACTATCTGCCAGTCTGTTTCCTTTCCCTTCTCCCTGACAGTGCTGACAGTGCTGACAGTGCTGCCTGCTATCAAGCAGTGTTTGATAAATAGTGGCCAGAGCCCAGCACAGTGCAGTAAGGTGTCCATCTCTGGGAAACCTACAGCAATTTTTCCTTAGGTATGCAGTCACTTGGTCGGGGTCTTGTAGCTGTTCAGGAGTGAAATTCCAAACCATCGGGCGTGAGAAAGTACCTAGGTACTCGCCCATACTTTGCCACATGCCCTGCCACTCGTGATTATTCTGTCTCGGAGAAAGCTCTTCAGTGGTATTCATAAACCTATGCTTGATATATAACAAAAACTGAACCATCTGCCCCAAACCTACCAATAGCAAAATGCTAGTTTGAATATCCCAGAGATATTGAAGATTTTCAAAAACTGCCCTAAGAGCTGTTGTATTTAGCCCAAAGGAAAAGAAAGCAGTGCCCCCACCATACCGGCTGCTGTTATTAACCCCTCCCTGTCCAAAGAATGGACAGGACAGCAAAACCTCATACAGGTACCAGCTTAAGCTCATGATCATCGATATTATTGTATCATAGACCGATATCATAAAATACACTATAATGAAGTATGGGAACAAATACGGGAGCCACAGACCTGAGAGAGTAAAGAATCCTGCCAGGGTTGTATACAGCATGCGGTGGTTTTGCTGCCACAGCCTTGTAAATAAATACCACAACATCGTGACCAGAGATTGCTTAAACAACAGTGCTTATCTTAATTGCGATAGTTAGGGTCAGATCTACCGTTATCCCAACCGTTCGTGTCCCTGTTCGGGCGCCAAAATAACTGTCGTGGTTTTGCCCCAGCCAAGGGCCGCACCCCACACAGTCGCTTGTACTTTTAAAAGGAAGGGGGAGGGAAAGTTGGGGGAAGGGGAAAAGGGAAGGAAGAAAGGAGGAAAAGAAACCACAACCTAGAAACCAGAACCACGCAGGTTGGGATAAGGATAGTTTACTAAACAATAACAGAAAACTAGATATAACAATAACATAAGTTTAAAGCACAAAATAGATGAAACTGGTGATACACAATGCAATTTCTCACCAAACCACACAACTCAGGCCGCACAGCTTAGAGCCCGTCCCGGACAACCCGACCGCCTCAGAAACTGCACGTCCTGGCGTTGTCTCCCCCTCTTCCCCCCAGTCCCCCCTTAAACTGAGCATGACGTAACTGGCATGGAATATGCTCTTTGGCCAATTCGAGTCACCTGTCCTGGCTTCGTCCCCTCCTTTCTCACTAGTAAGGAAGTATGCAGAGCTGAGAAAGGTACTTGATTGCCCGGCAACAAATCGGAGACATCAGGGTGCTATCAGCACTATTCTCATGCTAACACCCAAACATGGCATTCCATTCACTGCTAAAAAAAAATTTAACTCCATCATAGCTGAAACCAGGACATCCTTTCATTTCTGGTATGTTGTCAAAATCAGGATGGAAATTAAAGACTGATGATAGCATTAATCACAAAATAAAACAACTTTTGACATCTTCAGTCTGAGAAGTAAAGGAATAATTTCAGGAATTATTTTAATAAGCTAAGCATTGCTAAAGTGTACTGCATTTTTAACAGATTTAGCAACCAAATAAAGTGTTGGGGTTTTTTTTAATTTTTATTTTAGACCTGTGTATAACCTGCTTAGATTTCTATCTTATTTTATCTTTTATAAAAATATTTTTCTATCAAATATCTGTAATTTATCTTACTTTTTTGTGGAAGAAATAAGCTCAGGATCCAACATGATTTGTACTAGTGAGAGTAGGGAGAATAAAGGTCATGGTTGATCAGAAAAGGAAGTCTGTAATTAAGCCTGAAATACTTCTGCCCACTCTAACTAAAACTCAGGCTTACACTTCTCCTCATGTTTTACCTGTTGGCAGTATCCAGCTGATACCTTGAACAAAGGCTGAAAGATCTCACTATATCTCTGATGGTAAATCTGTTGTGCATGCTTTGTGCTTGCTTGAGCACCTCTGAAACTTTTGTACAAATAGATAGAAGACATAATAAACCTTAAGCTATAGTTGTGTAGTGGCACAGAGTGTACAGCTACAGAATGGGGAACATTCAGTCTAAGGAGAAGGAATACAAGGAGCCTCAGATAAGAATGCAACCCAGGACAAACTATCACAGCCATGGTTGAAGGGTGCAGATACATTAGTAAGAAAATAGTCAAAACTAGATAACTGTAAGATAAGAAACAAATCACCTGGATTAATCCACACTGAATACTTCAAGGAGAAGTTCATAGAAAAGAACATTTTCAAAGAACCACGAGGAACCACCAAAAGACAACCAAAGACCCTCACAGAAGACCCTCGCACACTTAAAGGGCATGTGTAATGAATATGCAAATGCTATTAGTCCTGGGAAATTAAATGAATATGGATGTATTAGAATGACAGAAGCTTTTGCTCTTGCAACTAACTATGCACATAAGGTTGGAACAACCCCTTGTGCATCCAGCGCTGCAATAAAGAAAGCTTGCTTTCTAAAACTCCAAAACTGTGTCTCAGAAAGTTTCTTAACTGACTTTTCCACTAAGACAGTTACATGCTGATTTTGATAATGTCTTTTTAGAGAGGGACAGTTTTCTTAAGTGTGATGGAGACTATTTCTTGAGTTTTACAAAAAACATATAAGCATGAATTGGTGTTTTTAAGTATATGCTGTTTACTAGATTATGCAGAACGGCTTCAAAAGCCATGGACTATATGTGTTACTTAATGTTCTTTTCCAGTATCTTAATCATGACCCAATAAGATTTTTTAAAAAACAAAGTTTATGATGGGCATGTTTCAAATGACAACTAGTGCTAGGCCACTATCCATTATCTTTGCCAAATACTGGGAAATTGGAGAGGTGCCTGAGTACTGGAGGGAAGCAAATGTTACTCCAGTCTTCCAAAAAGCCAAGAAGGAAGACTCAGATAACTACAAACCAGTCAGCCTCACTTCCATCCCTGGAAAGGTGATGGAAAGATTTATTCTTGGTGCTATCTCTAGGCACATCAAGGATAAGAGGGTTGTTCGGATCAGTCAACATGGTTTTACCAAGGGAAAGTCATGTTTGACATACAATAGCCTTTTATGAGGATATAACCAGGTGGATAGATGATGGTAGGGCAGTAGTTGTGGTCTACTTTGACTTCAGTAAAGCATTTGACACCATCTCCCACACTATCCTCATGGATAAACTGAGGAAGTGTGGTCTGGACAGTAGAGTAGTGAGATGGATTGAGAGCTGGCTGAAGGGAAGAAGTCAGTGAGATTTGATCAATGGGACAGAGTCTAGCTGGAGGCCTGTATCTAGTGGAGTCCCTTGGGTCAGTATTGGGACCTTTACTATTCAACATATTCATTGATCACCTAGATGAGTGAATAGATTGTACAGTCAGCATATTTGCTGATGACACAAAGTTGGGAAGGGTGGCTGACACACCAGAGGGTTGTGCTGCAATTCAGTAAGATTTAGACAGGTTGGAGAGCTGGGTGGGGAGAAGTTAAATGTGATTTAACAGGGGTGAGTATAGGGTCTTACATCTAGGGAAGAATAACCCCAGGTATCAGGTTGGGGACTGGCCTGTTGGAGAGTAGCATAGGTAGGAAGGGCTTGGGGGTCCTGGTGGCCAGCAGGATGACCATGAGCCAGCAATGTGCCCCCATGGCTAAGAAGGCAAATGACATCCTAGGGTGTATTAGAAGGGGTGTGGTTAGTAGGTCAAGAGAGGTCCTTCTCCCCCTCTACTCTTCCCTAGTGTGACTGCAGCTGGAATATTGTGTCCAGTTCTGGGCACCTCAGTTCAAGAAGGACATAGAATTCCATGAAAGAGTCCAGTGCAGGGCCACCAAGATGGTTAAGGGAGTGGAACACCTTCCTTACGAGGAAAGACTGAGGGAGCCAGGCCTGTTCATCTTTGAGAAGAAGAGACTGAGTGGTGACCTTATTAATGTTTATAAATATGTAAAAGGTGAGAGTCAGGAGGATGGAGACAGGGTTTTCTCCATGATGACCAGTGATACGACAAAGGGCAACAGGTGCAAGCTGGAGCACAGGAAGGTCCATGTGAATATTAGAAGAAGCATTTTCACTGTGAGGGTGACAGAGAACCAGAACAGACTGCCCAGAGAAATTGTGGAGTCTCCTCCCCTGGAGACTTTCCAAACCAGCCTGGATGTGTTCCTATGCTATTTAGTCTAGGTGATCCTGCTCTGGAAGAGGGTGTTGGACTAGATGATCTTTTGAGGTACCTTCCAACTCTTAACATTCTATGATTCTGTGATTCTGCGAAGAGTCCACCAGCATGATTATTCTATAGAAGAAATATATTTTTTTACAATCAAGGTGGGTAAACACTGGAACAGGTTGTTTAGAGAGCTGGTAGGTGTCCCATCCCTGGAAACATTCAAGTTCAGGTTGGATGGGTCTATGAGTATGAAGATGTCCATACTCATTGCAGGGGAGTTGGTCTAGAAGACCTTTAAAGGTGTCTTTAAACACAAGCCATTCAATGATTCTATAATTCTGTGAAAACAGAATTCAAAAAGAGACTTCTGATTATTGTGATGATGACAAAAATGATGTCTATAAAATAGAATTTCCCACTTTACAGGGACAGAAATGTGTTTGGGTTAGTGCTCAGACACTGTTTAATTTAGCGTTAAAGGTACTAACTTACTTTTCAAACTACTATTATCTCTAAACAGTGGAAGGACTGATAAAAGGCATGCTATGCAAAAAATTACCCTTGAAGAGCTGAAAGACTGATGAAGAGGAAACATCCTGCCCTAGAAGGCACTGAGGCCTGGGTGATTGCCAGGGAGGCTTGAAGTCAACAAAAACTGACAGGAACTAGAAGAAAGGTAGAGGTGTCAGGGGATCCACCCAATTAAAGGACTATACATTTGCCCTCCCACACCCTCAAAGAGTATGTTTAAATATGCTTGACAAAACAGATGATGAGAAATAACTAATTAATGTAAATTTAGCCAGGATTATGTAGCCCTGTGTGAGGTACTGTGTCCCTCAACGAATGCCTGTACCAGTGGACTTATGTCTCAACATTGCTGAAATATTGCACGTCTTGCTATTACGGCTATTTGTGATAAAGGGGACTTGCTAGTAAGACACTTGTAAAGGGTTAAGGAAGACTTGCTAAAAGGATAGTTTGAAGTGCCGTAGTGGTGACCTCACATAAACAATGTCTCTCTTGAACAACTCTAGTGTTTCTAGTGTAGCTAGTCCTGAGTGATTAGTGTTCCTGGAATAATTTAAAAGTGGACCCAGGACTGATAAGGAGGAAGCATCCCAAGGGAGGTGTTGCCTGGGATGGATAAGAAGGAAAACATCCCAAGGATAACTGTGCCCATCTGGAACAATCACAACTACACATGAGCCAGAGGAAGGAAGTAAAAAGTTCAACCTGATGAAGACTTCAAGCCTTCATCGCTGAGACCCCCCCCCGACAACCACCACCATGAGGCAGTGCACAGATGCAATTGGGAGGAGTTTATGGAAATCACCTCTTGGAACTCATTTTAATACGAAGCAGGACAGGTTATGAATATGTATAGGCATATGAGGTAACCTAATGAATGAGTCATTGAACTGTATATAATGAAGAAGAGCTGCCACGTTAGTGTGCACGTCTGCAGGGAGCTATGCCCTGTGCATCCAGCGCAGAACTGTGACAACTAACAACTAATGGAATCCCGCACCTGACGTGAAGTCGATTCAGACTGATGGGATGCCTCAACTCCATGGTGGTGGATATTGCACTTTCTCTCTCTCTCTCTCCCTCTCTCTCTCTCTCTCTTTCTCTCTCTTTCTCTCTTTCACTCTTTTCTCCCCTTCTCCTGCGCGCTTGTTGTAGGCCAAATAAAGTGACCTGAACCTTGATTATTCGAGTCTTAATTCTGCTCCGAGAATTGCGAAGACCTGGTCACGATAAAGCACCTAATTGAGCATCACTCAGGGGTTACGCCCCGCCACCCCCAACCACCCAGAGCAATCTGAGGTTGGTTGGAAGGCAAGGAGGTTTAACCTCTGCCAAAGCAGTCTATCTGTTTGTGGATCATGACACCCTGTAACAAAAATACATGTTATAGGTTCTGTGTACTGGTGTGTTATCTTTGTATAAATACCACCTAGGACCCATCCCTGTGCAAACATGCAATAAATCTTATGACGTGCTGGAGAGCAGCTCTGTGGAGAAGGACCTGGGGTCCTGGTAGGTGACAGGTTGGCCATGAGCCAGCAGTGTGTCCTGGTGGCTAAGAGGGCCAATGGGATCATGGGGTGAATCAAAAGGAGCATGGCCAACAGGTCACAGGAGGTGATCCTCCCCCTCTACTCTGCCCTGGTCAGGCCCCACCTGGAGTATTGTGTCCAGTTCTGGGCTCCCTGGTATAAAAAAGAGAGGGATCTCCTGGAGAGAGTCCAGTGGAGGGCGAAGAAGATGATTAAAGCACTGGAGCATCTTCCCTGTGAGGATAGGCTGAGTGAGCTGGGACTGTTCATGCTGGAGAAGACTAAGGGGGGACCTTATTAATGTCTATAAATACCTTAAGCGTGGGAGACAAAGGGAAATGGCCAGTCTCTTTTTAGGTGTCTGTGGAGACAGGACAAGTGTCAGTGGCCTCAAGTTGGAGCACAGGAATTTCCACACCAACATGCAAAAGAACTTTTTCAGAGTGAAGGTGACAGAGCCCTGGGACAGGCTGCCCAGGGAGGTGGTGGAGTCTCCTTCTCTGGAGATATTCAAGACCCATCTGGATGCCAACCTCTGCGATATGTCCTAGGGAGCTTGCTTTGGCAGGGAGGTTGGACCTGATGGTCTCAAGGTCCCTTCCAACCCCTATGATTCTGTGATTCTGTGATTCTGTGATTCTGTGAATCAAACACTGCCGCTCAGTCTGTATATTAGCACACTGCATACATGTAAACTATCCCACTTTTGTGATTCCAGACACAGTCAAGAAATATTACATTAGTAGATATTGCAAACGTATGAAAAATGTGTCTTCCTTATATTCACTAAAGAATCTGAAATCAAACCTTTTAAGATAGCAGAATCTAAAAAATAATAAAAGCAAGTAAAGGATTTTTTCATTAATTAAAAATATGTCCAAAGTTCTTAAATTCACCCTATTTTAGACTGAGTTTCATTTAAAAGCAATTGCATAGAGTGATTTATAGTGTGTTCATGTATTACGTTTGAAAGCATTAAGCAACTATTTTATCTCCTGCTTCTGAAATTTTTTAGCATGATTCAGAATATCACAGGACAGTTATGTCTGCAATATTAATACTTTCGACATGTTCAGGAGTCAACTTTGGCTGTCACTGTATCATTTTACTGTTAACCTAATTACAGGTCAAACCAAAATGTTTTCTTTGCTTCTGTGGAATATATAATTTTATTCCACCAGTTACATATCAAATTAAAAAGCAGTTTTCAACTGGCTGTGTTTCAACAACATTTCAGATCTACTGTCTGGAAACTGGTTCAGTTTTGATGAAGCTGTGCTTTTCTGATCAAAAATTGTGTCAAAAGAATACTTTACTAGTACAACTACATAATGCACCTCAGGCCTTGCCTCGTTCTTTTCTGATTTAGGATTTCTCTTGATCTTACAAATGATGGGTAACTTTATGGCACATAAAAGGAACTAGAATGCAGTATATACTTTCTTGTGAAGACTATGCAGTCTAATGATTTGAATAAAGGCTAGAGAAGAGAGAGACTAGAGATCATCTCCCTTCCCAGAGGAAATAAGGCAACAAAAAGGGAAAGAAATCTGTGTAAATTACTACTGTATTCTGGTTAACAGCAGGGGTTTAACATGTTGCTCTAAATTTTAAAGAAACTACTTTGTATATCCCTTTCATTTGAGTGATATTCACCTCAAAATGAATGCTGTGAGTAGCAGCTAATTGGAAGGTATTTTAACCATCTGTTTAAAACCTGTACTTATGAATAGTTACTAGAATCAAGACGTTACCACCAGTGTTTTATACTTTCATAAAATTAATATTTCTTTATAATCAAGTCGGTGATGCAGTAACATTTCACTCTCCTTAAAATGTTGCTTTGAACATTATATATAATTTTTTATAATTTTTCATCCATGTGGAAATATGTGTTCAGCTTCTATTTGTATTTATTTACATTCATTCATCTAAGTTTTCATTCAGTTGTTCAAGAGCATGATAAACATTAAAACTTAAACATTAAAAAACCCTTAAAAAACATTAAATATTAAAAAACTAAAAAATTAAAAATCCTGATTCTCAGACAGAATTGAAATAGTCTGTTATGTATCTGTTCTCCTCTAATTTTGTCATCTACATTTTGTCAATCTATCCAAAAGAAAATTCCCAGTAAAGTTAGTAAATATATTCACTGTTTGCACTATGCACTACTGAGTAAAAACTCTTGTCATATCCAAACAGTTTTATTTCCATCAGCTCTGAATTTAGTTTGTCAATTGTATAAGAACAGTTTCATCACTTTTTAACTGAAGAACTCATATCAAGTGTCAGCAGAAAGGTTTAACTAACACAGTGTACAGAAAAGTTCATATGCCTGGGCAAAAAAAAAAAAAGAAAAAATACTAAAAAATACTACTTCTTTCTTAAGAAATTAAATTTAACAAGGGCAAGTGCTGGGTTCTGCCCTTGGGAAGGGGCAACCCTGGCTGTATATACAGACTGGGGGATCAGACACTGGAGGCCAGCCATGCTGACAGGGATTTAGGGGTCCTCATTGACAGCAAAGTTAAACATGAGCCAGCAGTGTGCCCAGGCAGTCAGGAGGGCCAGCCACACTTTGGGGTGCATCAAGCATGGCATGGCCATCTGGTTCAGTTCTACACTGCACTGGTGCGGCCTCACCTCGAGTACTGTGTTCAGTTTTGGGTGCCACAGTACAGGAGGGACATAAAACTATTGGAGAGTGTCCAGAGGGGGACAAGGATGGTGAAGGTTCTGGAAGGGAAATCTTATGAGGAGAGTCTCAAATCCCTTGGTTTGTTCAGCCTGGAGAAAAGGAAGCTGAGAGGGCACCTCATCGTGGTCTATGGCTTCCTGATGAGGGGGAGAAAAGGGGCAGGTGCTGATCTCCTCTCTTTGGTGATCAATGAGAACCCGAGGGAACAGCATGAAGCTTTGACAGGTGAGGTTTAGGCTGGATGTTAGGAAGAGGTTCTTTACTGAGGGAGTGGTCAGGCACTGGAACAGGCTCCCCAGCGAAGTGTTCACAGCCCTGAGCTTGACTGAGTTCCAGAAGTGCCTGGACAATGTACTCAGTCCCATGCTCTGATTTTTCTGGCCCTGTGTGGAGCCAGGAGTAGGATTCAATGATACTTATGGGTCCCTTCCAGCTCAGGAAACTCTGTGATTCTAAGAAGTATATCTCTTAATCTTGATTTTGAGCCTAATAGTGCTGTAGTCGAAACAGAGCTATAATATCACTAAATAGCCCAAATCTCATAAACTTTGTTAATTCCATAAGTATTTATCTTATTTTTACCTGATTCTTTAAGTGCCTGGATTCAAACGTGGTATAGTCATGAAGACATATTGGGAATAAATAATGAAGTTTTATAATCTTGAACCTTCACCAGGTTACCCCTGATTGTGTTGAGACTGGTTAATAAAGTCATAGATTTAGTATGGCTGGCAGAGAAAAGGAGTTTGTACACAGTTGTGCAGCAGAAGGCTATGGATGAAATTTGTATTAAATACCCTTAAATTAGTAGAATAACCAGGGTCACAATGGCAATATGGTGGACTAGGGGGCACCTTTTTTCCTGTTTTCTGTGTTTGCAGTACAATAATGATGAAATAAAACTGTAGTGAATTATGACTAAAAATAACTTCATATGCCGAAAGTAAAACAATATCAGCCCTACTTACACTAGAGAGGAAAGTTATCAGAAATAAAATACCTAATATGTTAAAAGATCATCTGAGGCAATATTGTGCAATTACAAAATTCATGAATAATAAATACTCCATTATTAATACAAATATATAACCTTTCAGATTAAATTATATGTGGGTTGTGGAGACTTTTTTTCCTATGAAAAATTAAGAACCTAATAGCTGAAGGAAAAATTAGAAAATGACCTTCTTGTAATAAGACAATTTAGAGGTATAGTAACAGATTCCAGTAAAAAGCTGTGATATTTTTTTCTGCTTAAATGCAATATAATATGTTTTTAATAAATTAATTGAGATATTGTAAGTATTATTCTCTGTATAATATATTGAACAGGATTTCATTTATATAGAAAACACTCCTTTTAAAATCATATGTTGTTTGCTAACATATGATCCAAAAGTCTTCCAGTCACCAAAGCATCCAGTTTACAATCTAAAGAAAGCTCAAAGTGTTCGAGCAGTAAACCTTATGATCACGTCTCTACAGACAATATCCTGTCCTGTAATTTATCACTTACTGCATTTCCCACTTTTATGAAATGTAAGGACTATAAACACAACCAATCCAACAGATGTTCAACATTTCCAGCTTTCCCTGAATTAAAATGCTCACACTGATGGCTTCAGGGCAGAAAGTGTTTTCCAACTTAAGTCTGTTTCAGAATGTAAATGATTAGCTGTATGTCTTTGCATTCTAATTTTTATACTACGCCCAATTATTGTTTAGTTTTTTCTTTATTTCAGAATGTTCAAATAATCTTTTTGCTTTCAAAGTTATAAACCTGAAAATATTTGTTCATATTCATTAAAAGTTGACATAAAATTAACATCAATTTATCTGTGGCACTTAATATTTTCATTTATTTCTCTTGACATAGTATAGGAATATATGCTCTAATAATTGTCTCCCACAGAATGTAAAAGTAAGTACATCCATTACTATGTTCTGAATCATTCAGAATCACTTTATATATTCACTTTCAATATTTATCATTTATGAAAAGATATAACAATCTCTGCCCTCACTAATGACACACAGTGCCATACCTGTTGTTGATAAGAAAAAAAGACAAAAAGACTGTGAGGAGATAATTTTGGCGTAAAGCAATCTGTGGTGTGATAAAGAATATTAAAAACTGGAAATGTTGGCTATAATTTCACCCTGTATAGAGTAATACAGTGTATCAGAACTTCAAAAATCAGATCATAAAAAGGTTTTGATCAAACGATTACCTTGGAAAATATATGTTACTATGGATGCCTGGTTACTAAGGTTACAACCAGACCTGTAAAATAATACAAGGTCATGACATGCTTGATTACTCAGAATCACAGTAGGAATCTACAGTTCTTTGATTTGAACAAAGATTTTACTTCTTTGACTACCACTTCAGCCTTTCTATATTATACTTTTTGTGGTAGTTACTCTAGCATTTAAAAAGAATGAGTTATTATAGGACACATTTAAATTTGTTATCTAAACCTCACATTTACTATGATTGATTCACCCATTAAAGAAAATTGTACAATCAAGAAAGGTATGATACAGCCCAGGTTTTAAAGAAAGAATGTCAAGCCCAAGTAGAAGCCACAAATGAAAGGAAGAAAATTTTGGGTCCGTTGTTCTATTTCCCTCTGAAAAATCCCTTTTCCATCCTTATCTCTGAAGATTTAAAAAGAGATATTGGGTAGATGTGTATTTTAAGGTTTGTTAAGTACTGCATGACACTGAGCTCACAAAATTATAGAATCATAGGTGTGTTTTACCCCACCTAGCTGGTGCTGTGAAGAACAGACACAAACAATAGAAACAGACATGCTCATAGAATGTGGGATTACTTCTGTTGTCTTTCTTCAAGAGTTATATAGAGAACAGGATTTAAAATCTAGGCAGATAGCTGTATCAATCACACCCTTTACAATGCCCAAAGAAAGAAAATTTCTCATGCAAACTTGCCCAATACAAAGCCCTTCTTATTACCCAAAAATGACTATTTGCTTCCAGGAAATTTTTATATTGCTCAAGGCCTACTAACAGAAGGACAGTGTTACTAGATCCCTGTGTTTACCATTAACTCTGTTAGACCTGAAACCAGTTTATATCAGAAGGGCTCTGCTGCAGGTCCTAAACCCGCTAGTGTAACACCTGTCAATTTGAAAAAGATCCCACAACTCTCTGATCTCCTAAGGTGTCTAAGTTCAGCCAGTAGTTTTATGGCTATTTATGCAAGGAAGTATGTGCATGGACATCCATGCATGTGTATCTGTTTCTGTTGGTATTTTTTATATAAACTAATAAGAAAATTCCTTTTTTGAACTGTGGGTTCGTTCGAAGCTAAAGATCCGGTGTTCACAAATCTATACAGACAATGAGATGACAAGTTTTATAAAATCTCAAGGAGGAAAGCATGGTTCCTCTCAGCTGACATTGTTCAAATTTTCTCATGACAGGAAATAAATAAAAAAAGTTAAGCAATTTTTTTTAAAGGAAACACTTCAGAAATGAGACTAGGATTCGTGTCCGTTACCCAAAGTGTGAGAAAAACATAGTCTTTGTTTGAAAAATCTTCTCATTTGAGCTATAGAAGTTCAAATTGTTCATTTTTAGAAGTTTTTATCAAGTCTGAGCAAATCTAAGGTCAATTTATTAGTGAGTTGGATTTTATTAAATAATCTTAATCATAATTAAGCCTTAAATGACATATCAGATCAATGCAAATGGTAAGAAAACATGATAAATTGCTGTATACCACAGATTAGATATTTAAATATTGGTAGCCTGCAATTTTATGGAACATTAAGGACTAATTATCTCGGACAGTTAGTATAATATAGTCTTGCTAATATGTATAGAGAAATAATGCATGCAAAACAAAAATCAAGCAAATTATCATGTCTCACTAATGGGAAACAAACTGAATATTCAAATCCCTGAAAAAAGAAACTCCCATGGAAAACTTTTTTTTCTTTTAAATCTGTAATGATTAAATTTCAATGGGAATTTTAACCTGAGCTTTGGCTCCTGCACCATAGCATGCTCAGCTCTGAAGTACAAAACAATTTCTCTTTCATGTAGACAAGAAGTCATTTAAGAAGTGAATAAATTTATTCCAAATTTTCTTCATAACCAGGACTCTCTGGTAAAGAATCTGTGTTTTGGAGACCCTTTAAAGCTTTAGAAAGATAAAAATATCTGTCTCAGTGTCCTGGTTCTGGCCAGGCCAGGGTTAACCTCCCCAGTCAGCCCAGGTGAGCTGAGTTAGCCGGAGCTGTTTTCCACACCACCTGACACCACCTGCCCATAAAAGCAGCTGGTTGGGGAAGGGTAGGGGTTGGTTGTTTGCCTCTAGGACAGTTGGAGTGCAGCTGGGTTGTTGGGTTGGCCGGTCAGTTCTAACCATCAGGCAGCCCTCTGTAATTGTCGGGTCAATAAGGTACTCTGTGTTAGCACTGTGTGTGAGTGTAACTAGCCATTATTGTTCTGTATTCACTTTGATATTTGTCAGTAAACTGTCCTTATCCCAACCCAGGGAGGCTCTGCCTGTTTCTCCTTTGGGAGTGAGCGAGTGGCTTGGTGGGCATTTGGCCTCTAGCCAGTGCCAAATCACCACACTCAGATATATGAGTTTCAACTTTCAGTCCAAAAAATATGATCTTGTTTCAAAATATCCATTCGTATTAAATAAAGTTACTGAAAAAGTCATAAAGTAATTATGGTCTTTGTCTTCCTCAGAATTCAGATTGACAGTTTTCAAAAATTGTCTCCATTTAAAATCTACTCAGGCAGTCTTTTGTGCAGCTCTGCTAGCAGACGAAATATAATAAAAGTCAGAACAAGGGTTCTATTCCCATCTCTCTCTGGGTAGCTGACTGTGTGACCCAAGCCAAGCACAGCTTTTCGCTTTTGTCTTTTTACTACTGTGAACTGTAGAACTGAAAGGAAAACAAGATCTGTTTCCAACTTCATATGATCTACAGCAATCATCTCACACACAAATGGACACCTGTTTTGGGGCAGCTGGATTTCAC
Source organism: Porphyrio hochstetteri (assembly GCA_020800305.1). Classification (NCBI taxonomy): domain Eukaryota; kingdom Metazoa; phylum Chordata; class Aves; order Gruiformes; family Rallidae; genus Porphyrio; species Porphyrio hochstetteri. The sequence continues at coordinate 48,246,734 of CM036938.1, read as the reverse complement.
TCTTGATAGCATCTGTGGAGTAAAGCTCTATTGATAGCTTTGCCAACCCTGACAATTGACTCAGAGGTAGACATCTGTCTTGTAAAGACCTAAATTTTGGTGACATCAGTCACAAAGTTCCTGTCACATATTGCTTACATGCAGAGTGACTTCAAAGGCTCTCTTCTTCAGGAGAAAAAGCATTTATTTAATTTCATTTATTTATTTATTTATGAAAAATAAGTGTATATTTGAGCTAGTTTACTTTTAAGGGAGAGTGGAAATTTGTCCTCATGTTTAGAGACATTCATTTTTGAAAGAAACCCTTTACAGCAAGTTTGACAATTATTAACACACTTCATGTTTAGGAATCTACTTTGACATGTCATATTAAAACTCTGTATATATTGTAGTCTAGTTGCACTGAAAGCAACACTATAAAAATAGCAAACTGACCTCTTTAACAAGTAATTGTAACTTCTACAGGATTCCATATGTTTTTCAGAGAAACATATGGAAGCAGAATGACTTTGTTAACTACCATATTTTATTTCTTCTTTAAAAAAAATCCCTCAAAACCAAAACCAGATTTTTCAGTTGTCATAACACAGGAAATTTTTTAGGACTACTAAGTATTTTTCATTTGTAAAACACAGTCAACATGTCTTAAAATACGCCGTGGAAATGTGCTAGGGAATTATTAAGAAAATTCAGAAGCAACTCTCAGTAACACACAAACTAATAAGTTGTAAGAATAGCCTGGGTTCCATATTTGCTGCATCCTTGATCATCAAGTTCTCATCTCTTGATACGGCTGAAAAAAAATAGAAAAAAATGAAAAAAGTGCAAAAATGAAAATCTGAAGATACAGATATATGAAAGATAAACTAGATATCACAAAGGTTAATGAGGTAGATTGGAACAATCCATTGTTTTTACCAAGCTCCCTTAAAATCTGTTATTCTGTACATAGAAACATTAAAAATGTTTGGGTTTTTTTTCAATCATATACTAACTGCACAGTAATGTGTGAGGGAAGAGAAAAACAATTGAACTAATAAATTGTGGTGATTCAGCCCCAACCAGCAGCTGAGCACCACATGCTGCTCGCTCACTCCCAGAGGAGAAACAGATGGAGCCTCCATGGGTTGGGGTAAGGAGAGTTTACTGACAAAATCATTGTGAAAGGGGAATAATAACAGCCCACTGTAAGTTTTATTTATACCCCATGATAACACAGAGTACTGCACTGATGTAAGGACTGACCTGACACCTCAGCCCAACTCAGACTGCTCTGGAGGGACCCAGGAGGACTCCTCCCCTGCCAGTCCCTTTTATGGGGGAGTGATGTCCAGTGGGGTGGAAACAGCCCAGGCTAACTCAGCTCACCTATGCTGGCTGCTTAGGGAGGTTGACACTAGCCAGACCAGAACCAGGACAGTCATGAGTGTTATTAAATCTTTATGTGTGCTAGCTCATCCTTTGTTGTCTGCCAGGTAAACTGACATTAGATTTTTGTATTTTTCCTCTTAATAGAATGACAGGGTGGGAGCAAAGGAAAATTGACTTCAGACAAACAGATATCATTAGTGGGACTGTTTTTTGTGAACTTCTACTGGTACTAACGAAATTTAACACTGGAATCAATGAACAGAAATGAATCATCATTGGACAAAGAATTCCAGGTATTACTGAATCAAAGAATCACAGAATAATAACCACTGGAGAGCACCTAGTCCAACCCCTTCTAACACAGGTTCACCTAGAGTAGGTTGTACAGAATTGTATCCAAGTAGATTTACACTAATATCTCCAGTGGATAAGACTTCAAAACCTCTCTGGGAAACCTATTCCAGTGCTCTGTCAGTCTCAAAGTGAAGAAGTGTTTCCTCATACTGAAGTGGAACGTTTTGTGTTCCAGTTTGTGCTTGTTGCTCATGGCACCAGTGAAAAGAGTCTGCCTCATCCTCTTGACATCCACCCAGCATTTATTTATATGTTCATTAGATCCCCTATCAGTCATAAAATCACAAAATCAAACACTGGTTTGGGTTGGAAGGGACCTCAAAGATCACCTAGTTCCAACCCCCCAACATGGGCAGGGACACCCTGCCCAAAGCCCTATCCAAACTGGCCTTGAACACCACCAATGGAAGAGGGCAGCCACAGCTTCTCTGGGCCAACAGTTTCAGTTTCTCAGCACCCTCCTAACTGAAGAATTTATTCCTAATATCTAATCTAAATCTACACATTTTTAGTTTAAATCCATTACCCCTTGTCCTATCACTATAGTTCCTTGTGAACTTTCCCTCTCCATCTTTGCTGTACGCCCCTTCAGATACTGGAAGGCTGCTGTAAAGTCTCCACAGAATCTTCCCTTCTCCAGGTTGAACAAGCCCAACAGTCTCAGCCTGTCTTCAGAGGAGAGATGCTCCATCTCTCTGATCAACTTTGTGGCTTCCTCTGAACTTGCTCCAACAACGCAATACCTTTCTTGTATTGGGGACCTTAGAGCTGGATGTAGTACTCCAGGTGGAGTCTCAGCCTCATCCTTCTCCATCTTAGGTAACCAGGTCCCCCTGTTTCCTTTCAGAGAAGGCCCACATTTTCCCTCTTCTTCCTTTTATCATTGACACACCTACAGAAGCTTTCTTGGTTGCCCTTCACATCTCTGGCCAGATTTAACACTATCAGGGATTTCGCTTTCCTAATTTGATTCCTAACTGCTCACTTTCTCTTTATTTCTCAGAGGCTGCCAATGCTTCCACCCTCTGTAGGCTACCTTTTTGCATTTGACTCTTCCCTAGTTATATTTTCCCTAGTCTTCCTTGTACCAATCCATTCCTATCGAGAAGCAACAATAAAATTGCCAAAGTAAATATAAAGCTCAGCTTCAAGCATAACAGCTGAGGTAAAGGAAGGCAGAATAATCCATAGTGATAAAGATAGGAGGGCTAATAACCAGCATAAGTTTCTGCCCCGAAAAAATTTGTGCTGATTCCGTTGGGGTGTTGTTTAAAGCTAAATAGAATGGTCAAAGCAATTCTGTGAGCACAGAGAAGTAAGGGGCAGAGGTGAATGGCAAGGAGAATGGTGACATCCTTCAATCTTGCCCCATATTGAAAATGAAAGGGCTATTTTCCTTCTTGAAGTGTCAATTCAACATGGCAAAACCTAGTGTGCAACTGTATTATTCCTATAATTGCAGTACTTGAGTAACATAACTTAATGTCATATAAAATGTGATACAATAAGGATCAAATTAATTTTTATGCAATGTTACATTATTCTATCTTGATTTCATAGCAACAATTGTGAGCCTTGCCTCAATATTTTAACTGCTTATAGGTTCATCAGAAGTGGACCAAATCCCATAGGCATGATACTGATGCCAGTACCCATTTATGTTGTCCTTTGGAGGAAGGAGGATTTTATTCTCCACTCAGCTTTTTTCAGTCTGGTGGTCGATATCACAGAATCACAGAATCACAGGGGTTGGAAGGGACCTTGAGAGATCATCAGGTCCAACCCCCCTGCCAAAGCAGCTCCCTAGCACATGTTGCACAGAAAGGTGTCCAGACAAGTCTGGAATATCTCCAGAGAAGGAGACTCCACCACCTCCCTGGGCAGCCTGTCCCAGGGCTCTGTCACCCTCACTCTAAAAAAGTTCTTCTGCATGTTGGTGCGGAACTTCCTATAACTTGCAGCCATTGCCCCTTGTCCTGTCTCCACAGACTACTGAAAAGGGGTTGGCCAATTCCCCCTGCATCCCATACTTAAGATATTTATAAATATTAACAAATTCCCCCCTTAGTCGTCTTTTCTTCAGGCTGAACAGCCCCAGCTCACTCAGCCTTTCCTCACAGGGGAGATGCTCCAGGTCCTTAATCATCTTCGTAGCCCTTCTCTGGACTCTCTCCAGGAGATCCCTGTCTTCTTTATACCAGGGAGCCCAGAACTGGACACAATACTCCAGGTGGGGCCTGACCAGGGCAGAATAGAGGGGGAGGATCACCTCCTGTGACCTGTTGGCCATGCACCTTTTGATTCACCCCATGATCCCATTGGCCCTCTTAGCCACTAGGACACGCTGCTGGCTCATGGCCAACCTGTCACCTACCAGAACCCCCAGGTCCTTCCCCACAGAGCTCCTCTCCAACAGGCCATCCCCCAGCCTGTACTAATACAAGCAGTTATTGCTCCCCAGGTGCAAGACTCTAAACTTGCTTTTATTAAATCTCATTTGGTTTCTCCCTGCCCAGCTCTCGAGCCTGTCCAGGTCTCACTGGATGGCAGCGCAGTGTTCCTGCGTGTCAGCCACCCCTCCCAGCTTTGTATCATCAGTGTACTTGCTGAGGGTGGATGCTATTCCCTCATCAAGGTCTTCAATGAAGATATTAAACAGGACTGGACCCAACACCGAGCCCTGGGGAACACCGCTAGTCACAGGTCTCCATTCAGATTCTGCTCCACTGAAAACGACCCTCCGAGCCCGGTCCGACAGCCAGTTCTCAACCCACCTCACTGTCCACTCATCTATCCCATGATCTCTCAGCTTTTCTATCAGGATGTCATGGGAGACAGTATCGAAAGCCTTGCTGAAGTCAAGGTAGATGACATCCACTGCTCTCCCTCCATCCATCCAGCCGGTGATGAGATCATAGAAGGCTATGAGATTGGTCAAGCACGATCTCCCCTTGGTCAATCCATGCTGACTACTCCTCATGACCTTCTTCTCTTCCAGTTGCTTTGAGATGGCATCCAGAACAAGCTGTTCCATCACCTTTCCAGGGACAGAAGTGAGGCTGACTGGCCTATAATTGTTAGGTTCCTCCTTCTTGCCCTTTTTAAAGACTGGAGTGATATTGGCTAACCTCCAGTCTTCAGGCACCTCTCCTGTTCTCCAAGATCTCTCGAAGATGATAGCAAGTGGCTCAGCAATCACTTTCGCCAGCTCCCTCAGCACACGTGGATGCATCCCATCCAGGCCCATGGATTTCTGTGCATTAATCCATTTGAGACGCTCCTGGACCACCCCCACCTCAACTAGAGGGAAGCTCTTCATTTCTTACAGTGTCTGGGGGTCCTGAGGGGTCTTTGAAATGAAGACCAAAGCAAAGAAGACGTTCAGTATCTCCACCTTCTCAGTATCCCCCATCACCAGGACACCCACCTCGTTCATCAGGGGACCACATTATCCGTAGTCATCCTCTTACTATTCACATATCTAAAAAACCCCTTTTTATTATCATTTATGTCCCTTACCAGTTTCATTTCCAGGTGAGCTTTAGCCTTCCCAGTCGCATCCCTACAGGCCCTGACAACATTGCTATATTCTTCCCAGGTGCTCAGACCCTTTTTCCACAGTTCATAAACCTTCTGCTTCCCTTTGAGTTTACTCATTAGCTCCCTGCTCATCCCCAAATGTCTTCTGCCTCTCTTTCCTGATTTCTTGCTGTCGTGGTTTTGCCCCAGCCGGGGGCCGCACCCCACACAGTCGCTTGTACTTTTAAAAGGAAGGGGGAAGGAAAGTTGGGGGAAGGGGAAAAGGGAAGGAAGAAAGGAGGAAAATAAACCACAACCTAGAAACCAGAACCACGTAGGTTGGGATAAGGATAGTTTACTAAACAATAACAGAAAACTAGATATAACAATAACAGAAGTTTAAAGCACAGAATAGATGAAACTGGTGATACACAATTCAATTTCTCACCAAACCACACAACTCAGGCCGCACAGCTTAGAACCCGTCCCGGACAACCCGACCGCCTCAGAAACTGCACGTCCTGGCGTTGTCCCCCCCCTCTTCCCCCCAGTCCCCCCTTATACTGAACATGACGTAACTGGTATGGAATATCCTCTTTGGCCAATTTGGGTCACCTGTCCTGGCTGTGTCCCCTCCTTTCTCACTAGTAAGGAAGTATGCAGAGCTGAGAAAGGTACTTGATTGCCCGGCAACAAATCGGAGACATCAGGGTGCTATCAGCACTATTCTCATGCTAACACCCAAACATGGCATTCCATTCACTGCTAAAAAAAAAGTTTAACTCCATCATAGCTGAAACCAGGACATTATCCACCCCTTATTCCATACCATTTACGTCATGACCAGATCCAACAATTTTCTTTGGGTACAACCAGTTTCGGGTTTCACACACCCATATATGTATGTACACATATATGCACACATACGTGCATACAGATCTTATTCCCTCAGTCTGTGAATCATCCCTCTGAAGTTGTTGAGTTCATTTAGTCCATGATTTTTAGGCTCCATTTGTTGTAACAGTTTCTCAGGATAATTGTATGTTCCATTGGCTCGTTGCATGCTGCATCTCAGGCTCTTGACTGATACACCTGGCATGGTCCATGCTCATAGTCTGTGGGTCAGAGTTTATTTTCAAAGGGAGAAAAAAGTTTTTGAGAGGCCAGGCTTTAGTTCCATCATCATGGCACTCATTCTTCATTAACTTGTATGACTCCGGCTATAATGCTATGGTACAACATACAGCAATCATAACAATAATGAATATACAATAATGGGTTATTTGGCAATTATTATAATTTCTACTTTATTAATTATATTGGCTATTCTCACCCAAAATCAAATCCCCTTGAGGTACGCATCGACCTTCTCCATCCCTCTGCATTACCCACCAAGTACAGCCAGGTCCTTGAGCAAAAACAATTCCAGACATGGGTTTACCTTTGCCTGAAGCAGGGATGACCCAAACTCTCTTTCCCAATACACTCTTCATATGCACTACTGGGACTCTGTCTCCCTCTACAGTACCTGGAAATTTTGACTGGGCAGGGCCAGCCCGATTGGTAGATCCCCTAGAGTTAACTAACCACGTGGCTTGGGCCAAATGTGTATCCCAATGCTTGAATGTCCCACCACACATTGCTTTCAGTGTAGTTTTTAAAAGTCCATTATATCGTTCAATTTTCCCAGAGGCCGGTGCATGATAAGGAATGTGGTACACCCACTCAATGCCATGCTCTTTGGCCCAGGTGTCTATAAGAGTGTTTCGGAAGTGAGTCCCATTGTCTGACTCGATTCTTTCTGGAGTACCATGTCGCCAGAGGACTTGCCTCTCAAGGCCCAGAATTGTATTTCGAGCAGTGGCATGGGGTACGGGATATGTTTCTAGCCAGCCGGTAGTTGCCTCCACCATTGTAAGCACATAACGTTTGCCATGGCGGGTTTGTGGGAGGGTGATGTAATCAATCTGCCAAGCCTCCCCATATTTATATTTCATCCACCGTCCTCCATACCAAAGGGGCTTTAACCGCTTAGCTTGCTTGATTGCAGCACATGTCTCACATTCATGGACAACTTGTGCGATGGCGTCCATGGTCAAGTCCACCCCTCGATCCCGAGCGCATCTATATGTTGCATCTCTCCCTTGATGACCCGAGGTATCATGAGCCCATCGAGCCATGAATAATTCACCTTTATGTTGCCAGTCTAGATCTACCTGGGCCACTTTAATCCTAGCAGCCTTATCTACCTGATGGTTGTTTTCATGTTCCTCCATGGCCCGACTCTTAGGTACATGGGCGTCGACATGACGTACCTTTACAACAAGTTTCTCTAACCGAGCAGAGATATCTTGCCATAAGTCATCAGCCCATATAGGTTTGCCTCTACGCTGCCAGTTGTTCTTTTTCCACTGCTGCAACCACCCCCACAGGGCATTCGCCACCATCCATGAATCAGTATAAAGGTAGAGCCTTGGCCACTTTTCTCTCTCAGCAATGTCCAGGGCTAACTGGATGGCCTTCACCTCAGCGAACTGGCTTGATTCACCTTTTCCTTCAGTGGCTTCTGCTACTCTTCTTATAGGATTCCATACAGCAGCTTTCCATCTCCGATGCTTACCCACAATGCGACAAGACCCATCAGTGAACAGGACATATCGCTTCTCATTCTCTGGCAGTTCGTTGTAGGGTGGGGCTTCTTCAGCGCGTGTTACCTCCTCATCCTCTGGTGACATCCCAAAATCTTTGCCTTCTGGCCAGTCTGTGATCACCTCCACGATTCCTGGGCGATTGGGGTTTCCTATTCGAGCCCGCTGTGTAATTAATGCAACCCACTTGCTCCACGTAGCATCAGTGGCATGGTGTGTAGAAGGAACCTTCCCTTTGAACATCCAGCCCAGCACCGGCAGTCGGGGTGCCAGGAGGAGCTGGGCTTCAGTTCCAATCACTTCTGAGGCGGCTCGAACCCCTTCATAGGCAGCCAGTATTTCCTTTTCTGTTGGAGTATAATTGGCCTCAGATCCTTTGTAGGCCCGACTCCAAAACCCCAGCGGTCGACCTCGAGTCTCGCCTTGTGCTTTCTGCCAGAGACTCCAGGTCGGGCCGTTCTCCCCAGCTGCAGTGTAGAGCACATTTTTAATATCTGTCCCTGTCCGGACAGGCCCAAGGGCCACTGCATGGACTATCTCGCGTTTGATCTGCTCAAAGGCTTGCTGTTGCTCAGGGCCCCATTGGAAATCATTCTTCTTTCGAGTTACATGGTAGAGTGGGCTCACAATGAGACTGTAGTTTGGGACATGCAGTCGCCAAAAACCTATAACACCTAAGAAAGCTTGTGTTTCCTTTTTGTTGCTTGGTGGAGACATAGCTGCTATTTTATTAATAATGTCCATTGGGATCTGACGACGCCCATCCTGCCATTTTATTCCTAAAAACTGGATTTCTTGCGTAGGCCCCTTGACTTTACTTCGTTTTATAGCAAAACCGGCTTCTAAAAGGATTTTAATTACCCTGTTTCCTTTTTCAAAAACTTCCTCTGCTGTGTTGCCCCATACAATGATGTCATCAATATACTGCAGGTGCTCTGGTGCTTCACCCTTTTCCAGTGTATTCTGGATTAGTCCATGGCAGATGGTGGGGCTGTGTTTCCACCCCTGGGGCAGACGATTCCACGTGTATTGGATGCCTCTCCAAGTGAAAGCAAACTGTGGCCTGCACTCTGGCGCCAGTGGGATCGAGAAGAAAGCATTCGCAATGTCGATTGTGGCGTACCACTTGGCTGCCTTCGATTCCAATTCATACTGGAGCTCTAACATGTCTGGCACAGCAGCACTCATACCTGGAGTGACTTCATTTAGGCCACGATAATCTACTGTCAGCCTCCACTCTCCATTGGACTTCCTCACTGGCCATATGGGACTATTAAAGGGTGAGTGGGTTCGGCTGATCACTCCCTGATCCTCCAGTTGACGAATCAGCTTATGGATGGGAATCAGGGAATCTCGGTTAGTACGGTATTGTCGTCTGTGCACCGTCATCGTAGCAACTGGCACTTGCTGTTCTTCACCCTTCAACAACCCCACAACAGCAGAATCCTCCGAGAGTCCAGGCAAGGCACACAATTGTTCAATTTCTTGTTTCCAAAGCAGCTATTCCAAAAGCCCATCGGTACCCTTTTGGGTCTTTAAAACACCCTCTACTTAGATAATCTATACCTAAAATGCACGGAGCTTCTGGACCAGTCACAATGGGGTGTTTTTCCCAGTCCTTCCCAGTTAAGCTCACCTCAGCCTCTAGCACAGTTAGTTGTTGGGATCCCCCTGTCACTCCAGAAATACAAACGGGTTCTACCCCTTCGTGATTCGATGGCATTAGAGTACACTGGGCACCAGTATCCACCAGAGCTTTGTACTCCTGTGGGTCTGACGTGCCAGGCCATTGGATCCACACAGTCCAATAAACCAGATTATCCCTTTCCTCCACCTGGTTGGAGGCAGAGCCCCTCTATTGCTGCTGATCATATTTGTTTTCCACTGGTTGCATAAAGGACTTAGAGGTCCCTTCAAGAGGATCAGGCACATCAGACATATAGGTAGGCCTTCCAGTTGGTCTAGGGAACTGCCCAGTAGAAACTGGTGCAGCCTTCTTCCTGGCAGAATCTCGTTGTGCGAATGTTTTACCCCGCAGCTCATTTACTCGTGCTCGAAGGGCTGAGGTGGGCTGCATATCCCATTTCCTCATGTCCTCTCCATGATCAAGCAGGTAAAACCACAATGTACGTCGTGGTGTGTATTCTCCCTCTTGGAACGATGGACGCTTTCTCCCAGTAGCTGCAACATTGCTCCATACGGGTTGGGAGTTGGACACATTGTTGTCAAGTCTTTGAACCAGTTTCTCTACTGCTGCAATGACGGAGAGGGAAACATTGTCTTGGTATTTCCGGAGTCGGCAGGCCACCTCATTTACGGTTGGCGGATTCGTATCATTCCAGTCAATTGCTGCCAGTGAATTGGTATACCCTGCTGGTGCACTTCGTACAACCTTACGCCACATATCTGGAGTGCATAGGACTTCATCGGGATCAGCAGGAAGCCGTGAATTGTCCAGATCATAATAAATTTTCTCCCGTACAGCTAATTCTCTCAGGTGCTGGACAGCTGTCTCTATGCTGTTACACTTGGGTGTCTGGCATGTAATATATTCCTTTATGGGATATCTTTCCTGCACACTTGACAGTAGTCGCCTCCAGAGGCTGAGGATTTCCGGCCTCCTCCCAATTGCTTTGTCAATTCCTCCTTCTCTAGCTAGGGATCCCAACTGCTTGGCCTCTCTGCCTTCTAATTCCAAACTACTGGCCCCGTGATCCCAGCATCGGAGCAACCAAGTGATAATGTGCTCACTTGGGTGGCGAGTGAAATCTTTTCGAACCTCACGCAGCTCACTCAGAGTCAGGGATCGGGTAACAATCTCTGGTTCTGCCTCATCCTGATATCCTCGAGATGATCCCTGTTGGTCATCATCCTTATCCGTCACTATGTGAACTGGTTTCTTTGTGCATTTCCTCTTTTGTACGGGAGCAACAGACACTGGTGTGGGTTGGTTTTTCGGATCATCTGCAGTGTCTGCTGTAGAGATTACAGTAGCTGCAGTGTTGGTCACAGGGGTTGCAGTAGCTGCAGTGTCAGCCCCAGTGGTTGCAGCAGCTATAGTATCTGCCAGTCTGTTTCCTTTCCCTTCTCCCTGACAGTGCTGACAGTGCTGACAGTGCTGACAGTGCTGCCTGCTATCAAGCAGTGTTTGATAAATAGTGGCCAGAGCCCAGCACAGTGCAGTAAGGTGTCCATCTCTGGGAAACCTACAGCAATTTTTCCTTAGGTATGCAGTCACTTGATCGGGGTCTTATAACTGTTCAGGAGTGAAATTCCAAACCATCGGGTGTGAGAAAGTACCTAGGTACTCGCCCATACTTTGCCACATGCCCTGCCACTAGTGATTATTCTGTCTCGGAGAAAGCTCTTCAGTGGTATTCATAAACCTATGCTTGATATATAACAAAAACTGAACCATCTGCACCAAACCTACCAATAGCAAAATGCTAGTTTGAATATCCCAGAGATATTGAAGATTTTCAAAAACTGTCCTAAGAGCTGTTGTATTTAGCCCAAAGGAAAAGAAAGCAGTGCCCCCACCATACCGGCTGCTGTTATTAACCCCTCCCTGTCCAAAAACTAGACAGGAAAACAAAACCTCATACAAGTACCAGCTTAAGCTCATGATCATCGATATTATTGTATCATAGACCGATATCATAAAATACACTATAATGAAGTATGGGAACAAATACGGGAGCCACAGACCTGAGAGAGTAAAGAATCCTGCCAGGATTGTATACAGCATGCGGTGGTTTTGCTGCCACAGCCTTGTGAATAAATACCACAGCATTGTGACCAGAGATTGCTTAAATAACAGTGCTTATCTTAATTGCGATAGTCAGGGTCAGATCTACCGTTATCCCAACCGTTCGTGCCCCACGTTGGGCGCCAAAATAACTGTCGTGGTTTTGCCCCAGCCGGGGGCCGCACCCCACACAGTCGGTTGTACTTTTAAAAGGAAGGGGGAGGGAAAGTTGGGGGAAGGGGAAAAGGGAAGGAAGAAAGGAGGAAAATAAACCACAACCTAGAAACCAGAACCACGCAGGTTGGGATAAGGATAGTTTACTAAACAATAACAGAAAACTAGATATAACAATAACAGAAGTTTAAAGCACAGAATAGATGAAACTGGTGATACACAATTCAATTTCTCACCAAACCACACAACTCAGGCCGCACAGCTTAGAACCCGTCCCGGACAACCCGACCGCCTCAGAAACTGCACGTCCTGGCGTTGTCCCCCCCCTCTTCCCCCCAGTCCCCCCTTATACTGAACATGAAGTAACTGGTATGGAATATCCTCTTTGGCCAATTCGAATCACCTGTCCTGGCTGCGTCCCCTCCTTTCTCACTAGTAAGGAAGTATGCAGAGCTGAGAAAGGTACTTGATTGCCCGGCAACAAATCGGAGACATCAGGGTGCTATCAGCACTATTCTCATGCTAACACCCAAACATGGCATTCCATTCACTGCTAAAAAAAAAGTTTAACTCCATCATAGCTGAAACCAGGACACTTGCTCAAAGGGATGCACCGATCCTGGGCTTGGAAGAAGTACTGTTTAAATGCTACTCAGCTCTCACAGGCTCCTTAAATATGTTAACCTTCCCAAATGATCATAAATATGCAGCTAATACATTAAGTGGTGAAGAACTCAACTGCTCAAAGTTGATGTTTTGGACTTTGGCAAGTGCAATATTCCCTTATGTTAAGCTTAGCCTAACATGATTTAACAAACTATAATTACAGAAGTAGTTCGTGATGCTCCTCAAAATATTATCATTAGCAAAGTAAAAAACTCTGAAATTTTCCAAATATCCTAGTGATACTTGGATAATGTGGCCTCCTTTCTGCTTATCAGAAACATGTGCTAAATGTGCCCTTAAGTATAAGTAAATTCTAAATATCTAACATTTACCAGGAAATATCCTTGCAGCAATCATTTCACATGCAAAATAGTTCTATTTTAAAGTAATCATAATCCTATAAACATATGGTAATTCAAAACCAAGCAAAAAACACAAGTTAAAATTGCATAATCAAAACAGGGAATAAAAGTTTTTTTTCTTGACACTGAAAAAATACAATACACAAATATGTGAGAGGGGCTGAGCTAATGGTGACATTTTCCACCTCCACCAAATACCCTTTATGTAAGAACAATAGCTAAACTTGATTCTAGAGTACAGATTTTAATTAGTACAGAGAGTTAGCTGTGTGACTTTTAGTTAATATATCTATGGAAAGTCCTCCTAAAAGTTAATCTGAGCTGAGAGTGATAATATAGGATCTATAGTTTAAAATCTCGTAATCCAGTGTTCTGCCTCTCCCTTACAGCCATTAGTCCTCTCAGAATTGAAATGCTATTACTTAAAAGTAGGTTTCTACAGAGAAAATAGATGGAGGGCGAGGCAATAGAAAATGCTGTCAACAGTATTATAACATGTTTGACATCCTGATGCAGCACGATAATGAAAGCTTCTGAAGCTTACAGATATACACACACACATAAAGAAATAAATACCTCAGTGCTGAAATCAATGCATGTAGATTAAATCTCCACTTTCTAGGATTTAAGACCTCAGCAATGAGACAAAATCTGAGAAAAACAAAGTACCACTACACAGTAATGTCACTATTTTATAAAACAAATATTTAACATTAAACACAACTAGACCTATTCATCGCAACAATGTAACCAGTTCATTAAGTTAAACACTGAAGAGAAATAGTGAACTTTGCCCTGTATCAAAGTAGGCTGGATTGGAACTTTGCCACATGTAGGAATTTTGCTAAAAAGCACCTGGAAAAAATCTGAGCCAGACAGAAACATAAATATTTTCTTTCATATCTTAGAGGGTTTTCTTAAATAGTCTTATAATTACCTATATAGCCATTATCTGATCACAGCATGTTATCTACATGCAAGTCAGGTTTAAATATCGGTTAAGAACACATTAATTTTGTGTATTAATATTAAAACAAAATTCAGACAGAATAATCTAGCCATTTGCAAAGTTAAACACTAATAATCTTCAAATATATGCAGATCTACAGTGCAACTTTAATTTCCTCTTAATTATGTGCACATGGCCTTTTAATTTCTATATATACATATATTGTCATATTTTCATATGGACTGCCTCTTTGATGCATGGGTTTATATATTGCTTGAAAAGTTTAATTCTTAATTCTAAGGAGTAGCTCCCAGACCAGAATAAATAAACTCCAAGGCTAAATAGTAAAGAAATAATAATAACAATAATAATAATATTAATAATAATAATAATAATAATAATAATAATAATAATAATAACATCTATAATGATATAGCAATAATGGTAATAATAGTAATAATTAAAATAATAAATAAATTTTTCTGACAGCAAAGTGAACTGAAAAAGGGAAACCAGTTGTTTCTAAGGAGCAGGCAAGTTTCACATGCGGGGAAGTATGTAATGGAGTAACAGACCCCTACAGTGGAAGAAGAATCAGAGTGATTGTTGTAAGGAAAATTAAAAGCATCTCAACAAAAGGGGCCTGGAAAACAAGCTTTCTTTTATATAAACCTCTGTATAAGTGGATCAACTGGCTATATTGCTTTAGTGGCTCAACTAGTTGTGCAAATGTCCTTCACTCGTTATTTCCTCCCTGAGATAGGCATGGGGAAGTGTAGATGTGGCTCAGACTAACATGGAGAACAAAAACTGAAAATATAGAAATAAAAATTAAAAAAACACAAAACAACCCCCCACAACTTGGGAGAGAGCACCATGCTTGAACTGACTTCAGCCCATGAATAGCTTCCTGACAGGTTGAGATGTCCAGCATCATGGTAGTGTGCATACACAGCCCAATAGTAAGAATCACATTTGCATTGGGATCTATCTGTATATTGCAATTGCTACATTGTACTGTTTTAAGATTTCGTACATCTCTGTATCATCCTGTTAAATCAGAATTCTATATAAAATACACTATCTGCAAATAGTAGTACAAATCTAGTATTAAACATCATATCATCCTCATCTTAAATACCTAAAAGATTTTCTCCAGCAAGCATTGGACTCTGACAAAAGGTAGCAAGATTTGCATCTGTCTCCTACTTGGGAAATGAACGAAGAAGTCTTTGAGGTTGAATTCAGAAATGTTAATGTGTGATCAAACTGCATAACCAATGATTTAATCACAGCACAAATGATCATCTCTCTTAATTGCCAAGGAAAACTACCCTGTTTACTTCATTCTCAGCTATCTGGACAAAATTTCAAGGAAACTTGCTTTGGTCAATGAGGTCACTATGCAGATTCCAGTAGGACCATGTCTTTGATGACAGAAGCAGGCAGATCAGCATTTGTTTTTCTTTACAATGTAAAAGAGTGTTTAAGCTTATCAGCATAAAGCATAATACTTAAAGAGGGTGTTTCATATTTTTTGCATCTTTTTCACATGCCATGAAAAACTACTGTGGAGTCATCAGCAAAATCTGTTCTGGAGAAGGCTACTTCATTGTCACCACCTGAAAAAAAAAGAGGAAATAACTTTCACACAGAAAGTTCCCTCAGTCTCAGTATAGAAACAAAACTGCATTAAATGATCAAGTAGCCTTGATTTAAGTGGGAGTTGATTGTATGATTTTTTAAAATCTTTATAATTTAAACTGGTTTTTAGAGTACTTTAGCAAACATAGAATAAAAAAAATAGATTCATTATCTTCTACCATGTCATTTATCCAGTCACATTTTGCTTGCAATTATTCCCAGATTGCATGATATCTAAACCAGGACTGCGCTTTAGACACTGAAGTATACAGAAACCCTGGTTTTGGTTACTTCCTTCGAAAACTTGCTATTTATGTCATGACATGGATGGAAGTCATAATCCACCTCATTTAATCCAGCATGGATTGATTCTATATTATAAAAGAGAGATCCTAATCTTTAAAACTGATGAGGGCTTCTTACAAGGCAGTGGCTTTGGTTTTGGCTATTGAAGTGTTAGATGGTTTTACCTTAACACTCTATATTTTATATCCATCCTTTTTACCCCCTTTTTGTTTAGTGGTTATGAAGAGTGCTCAGAGAACTCATTTTTGTAGGAGAAAACACCTGCTCTTAGAAACAGCAAGCATAATACTACAATTCATTATTTTATTTAACCCTCAGGTACCAAGCTTGATTTACTGTTAACTTTATAAATGCATTTTGCATAGTGCTTGACATACATAATATAAATGCCAATGCCCGTAGCATCAAAATGGTAAACATCATTAAGGTATGCCCAAGTGTTTGTTAAAATAGTACATTCTTCAAGGTTATATATTTTTGTTTGCTATAAAATTTAAAATCTGAAAAAAAATGTTTCTATGTATATTTATAATCACAATGTTTTTACTTTCATGGTATTTTAATAATTCTAAGAGTTCTCTAACCACTAGAACTGGAGCTTTTAAGAAATAAAGACATGAATATTAAAAAATGAGACTAGAAAACCAATATTAATGCAAGTTATTCCACAAAGACCTGACATAATTCTGTTGCTTTATTAGATCATATGAAGAAATTTTTTCATTCAAAGCATAAATACATGCAAAATAAAATTGATACCATAGCAATAGTTTTTTTACTACCTAGAAAAATAAATTAAATACAAAACCCACATACCTTATAAATCAAAATTCCAGGATTGATTATGAGATAAATATTTATCTAATTCTTTTTTGTATAGTATGTAGTTAATATGGAAAAAGTAAAAATTATTTCCCCTTAGTAGATCAAATTTAGGCTTCACTTGAGAAACAAAAATGTATCCAGTCCTGACTCAGGAATACCCAAGCTCAAGTAAGCCCACAAATAAATCCTCTGGACTTGTATCCTATTCATTTCGATGCAGTTGAATTGTGGATCTAAACACATATTTTTGCTTTTCTACACAGTGTGCCTGCCAGACTGAGAACATCAAAATACTTTTAAGACATAGGGCCCTCAAGAAATTTTTTTCATTTTTCAATAGTGAATTAAATATATCTATATGTATATTTCCAGCACAACCAGTTATGATCTGTAAAAACATTTCTCACATAAACATACATTCATCTGCCAAAATATTCTAGCACAACTTGAATACTTAGTATGCTAAAAACATTCTGCTTCTTTCTGTTTTGCGGTAAGTCATTGGAACCATCATTTAATGTGCCATCAAGATAAGCACGTACTGATTAATGTATTTGTATACACTTAATCCATTTTCTTGTTAGCTATACACTCAGAAGATACTAGATGATGCTATATTTCTAAACAAAAACACTGAAATGCCCATGAACAGTTAATAACTAAAAATGAAATATTTTAGGATGTCTGGGTAAATACAGCTAGTTTGTAAACTTCAACTTTAAAAAAAACCCACATTGTCCTAGAAAATTTGATTAAAATAAATAATAAAAAAAGGCCTTGTAGCATGTCCCAGGTTTTCAGCAATATTGATGTGAAGACTGCTGTGCTAATGCACAGCATCCTTTTTCAAATAACAAATTTATCATCTATCATGAGCAGTTTCATAGTACTTCCAGCAGGTACATGCTGAACCTGAACGTCTGAGTGTATCTCTCAAATTAGTTTCATAGATAGCCTACAGCACATACAAATCCTGAGGAAGAAGACAGAGTCTTAAGGATTAAAAAACCCAAACTCTGACTGTTGTAAAAAAAAGAGAAACTCTAGTTCTAAATTCACAGAGGAAAATATTCTTTCTTCTGTCTTTTCATTTTGGAGGACTTTAAAGTATCTATTACTTTTAAAGCAAGGAAGCAAAATGATAGACATATTTAATAAATTTAATAGAATACATTAATTCTGAAAGGACCTTTGGAGGTCCTCTGGGCCAGCCTGCCACTCAAAGCAAGTCCAGTATCCAGCATGGATAAAGTTATACAGGGCCTTCTCTTGCAAAACTTTGAGTCTATCCAAGGATGAGGTTACGCAACATCACCAGGCAGCTTTGTCCAGTGCTGGACAATACAAAAATTTGAGGTTTTTGTTAACAACATCTTGGCAGAATTATAGTAGAAAATGTAGCAAATTGTAAACTCAAAACTTTACATTTAATGAGACATTTATTAAAACTACCCTGAAAATTTTAATAAATTTTTAAAATATAATTCAAATTACAATCATTAATATGGTATGAGCCAGTTCTTTCCGAATTCCTAAAATTTTATGTTAATAGTTCAGGTCTGAAGCCTCACAGTCTTTCATAGGTTTCAGAAACACTATTAAGTACAAAACGTAGCAATATTAAACAATAGCACAATGATTGGCTTCTAACATTTTACTTTTAATGGATTGAAACCAGACTATCAGAAGTGAAAGGCATGAAAACAACAGATATGTGAAAAGAATAATGATAATCCAGAATTTCTGGTTTAGACTTAAATCACATATATAGTTCACACTTAAGTATTGGAGACAAAATCTCTGTGACTTATCCCCTGACTAAAATAAGATCTTCACCCTTACAACTGCCACTGCAGCAGCTTTCATTATCACTTTAACTTCAAGAATGTGCTTTCACTTCCATCTTTGCAACCTGATTTTCTCAGATTTTAACCTTTTTCTTCTCTAAATTGATTCTGCAGTTACAAAAATTAAAATACATTAGTCAGAAGCATGTTAGCTTGCTGTATCAGAGAAAAGTGAATTAAGAATATTAGATTTCTATGACAAATATTTGTATCACAGCTTTGGTTAGACATCAATAGTTTTTAAATCAGTCAACAAAATAGTTACAATCACGCTGAATTTAAGAACTCCAGCAATCCTACTGACATGAAACCAAAATCCATCTTGTGATTCCACAAAGTCAATACCTTCCAGAAATCAGCTCCCTTTGACTAACTAAAATATCTAGCTTTCTGGGTGAATATGAGATTGACAATATAAACCCGTCTCTTTTCTTAAGTATTGTCACTATTATTGTTAGAAGGACATGCTTTTGAGAACTATAAAATCCACTACCTAGACACTCTCAGATGAATTTGCAGCTATAGGGAGCTTTCACAATAACCAACAATCCGCCAGAAGCTAAACCTGCTCGTCTGCTTAATGGGTAACATGATCTATCTAAAGCAGTAACACCGAGGAATGTCACAGTATACTGGACAACATACTGGGTGGATTAAAAAAAAAAAAATCTGATTCTTTGCTCTCACATTCTCTCCCTGCATAAGTCATTTGACATGGCTGTTTGCATATTCTCATCTCCTGAGCAATTATATTCACACTTAACTGGAGTACGTGAGTTTACAGCTGTTTAATGTTTTGTCAAGAGCTGTTACAGACCTTAAATAACACTCAGAAATGTATCCTACTTACACTTAAGAGAAATATATATTCAAGATATGTTTCTAACTGTATTTAACTCTTCACAGAATCAAGTATAAGGAAAATTTCCAGTTTAACAAAAAGGTGAGAGCATAGAGTTATTTCAAACTTTTCAAATCCACATTAGAATTTTAACTTGCCTTACATTACCTGCTTAAAACTGCTTACAGTGTTATGCTGTTAGAAAAATAAGACAATAAAAATATATCTTTTCTCAAAAATGTCAAGTTCTGCTACAGGCATTATGATGATCATTCCTTATGTTTGGAACGAACAAATGAACTCACTGATGACTCAAGGGAATCACATAAGTGTTGACTAATAGAATTCCTACTTATCCTAGGAAGATTTTGATACAGATCCTTGACTATCTGGACCCTAAGTACTTCTGAAAACGTCTGCTAACTACACATGTCCTCAAATACTTCAAAAATTAACAACAAATGCACTCTGCATATAGGCACTGAAATTTTCAAATTAGTGACACTGAGTTATAATACTATCACTGAGATTTTCTGTTTGCATAGTAAATTTGTCCAACCACCAGCTGTTGGGACAATGTGAAGTTTAATCAAAAAGGATCATAATAATAAATTTTAGGTAATAAATCCCCAAAATGCACCTGGTATCCTCTCTGTCTGCATTGGGTTTACACACAGATAGTTATAACTACATTGTTTAGTCATGGCTACTGCTGACTCTTGACAGAATGCATAAATATATCTTTTGAACAGAAGACTACTGATTGAAATACTTGAAAAATATATTGATTGCATATTTTAATATTGAATATTTTAAATGTAGAAATATTTCAGTAGAATTGGAATGCTTTTACTCTTTCAGGAATTACTTTCCGTCTATTTATAGCATGCACCTACAACAATGTGTTGCATATGCAAATGATTATTTGTATTTTCATGGAAGGGCAGTGTAAAGGTGCATACAGGCTCTTGTACTCAATTTCCATAAATATCTGGTCACTGCTCATGTGACAGATTGTCACATCCCACCAAGCAGGCAAACCAGAGTGTTTCAGGCCTGTCTGTCCCATCTTAGCAGATGGATACATGTAGAGTTAACCTTTCCTGTCTGCCCCAGGAGCCAGGTTAACCCTCTTTTAGCTTACCTCTTTTAAGAATCACACCAGCGAGAAGAGCTTCTCTAATCCTCTGCGCTGTACTCAGGAGTAACCACAATTACGCAGGATGCCCAACCAAAGCACAACTTTACTTAAGAGCAAGTACAATTATAAAGTTTGCAAACAAAACCACACTGCAAAATATATTCAGAGAAGTGGATTACTGTTGTAGTTTTGCATAGCTGGGTTCTGGTGAGAAAGGGGACCTGCAAGGGTAACTTCTGCAAGATGCAGCTAGAAGCTATCTGCAGGCCTGACAGAGTAAATACCAGTGGATTCAAGGCCGGAGAAATTGTTGACCAAGGATGAGCCCATCAGTGATGGTGACAACGGCTCTGGGAATCACACTTAAGAAGAAGAAAAATAAATAAAAAAAGAAATGCAAGGAGCTGCTTTTTGCCACCAAAGTAGGGAGAGAGAAGATGTAAGGAACTGTGCAGACACCAAGGTCAGTGAAGAAGGGGGGTTGATATGAGGTGCTCCAGGTGCCAGAGAGAGGTTCCCCTGCAGCCCATGGAGAGGACCGTGGTGAAACAGGCTGTCCCCCTGCAGCCCATGGATGATTATGGAGAGCAGAGGTCCCATCCACAGCCCATGGAGGACACCATGCCGGAGCAGGTGGAGACATCTGAAGGACATTGTGACCCTATGGGAAACCCATGTTGGAGCAAGCTCCTGGCAGTGAAACCTGCAGCCTGTTGATAGACTGACCTACGCCACAGCAGATTTGCTGGGTGACTTGTGATTCCGTGGAGGACCAGGCTGGAGGAGTCTGGGCCTGAAGGTCAGCACCACATGGAAGAGAGCCATGCTGAGGCAGTTGGTAAGGAGCTGAAGACCCAACAGAAAGGACTTAGAGAGAACTTTGTGGAGGACTGTCTCCCATGGATGGGACCCCATGCTGAATCAGGGGAAGGGTATGAGGAGTGTCACCCCAGTTAAGAAGAAAACAGCTTTTGAGGAACTGTCAAAAACCCCCATTCCCTGCCCCTCCCCATGCCACAAGGGGTGAAAGGAAGGGGGAAGCAAAATCATGACTAAAGTGAAGTCTGCTGAGAAGGGAGGGGTGGGGAGAAGGTGCTTTAAGATCTGGTCACACTTCTCATTATCTGACTCTGCTTTCACTCTGTGTGTAGTGTAGTGCAATAAATTAGATAGTTTTCTTTATTTTATTCTGTGTTGAATCTGTTTTGCCTGTGACACTAATTGCAGAATGATCTCTCCCTGTCCTTATCTCAACTCCTAAGCCTCTCAATATATATTTTCTCCCTTGTCCAGATGAAAAGGGGAGTGATAGAGTGACTTGGGTGGGCATCTGGCCTCCAGCCAGGGTCAAACCACCACAGTTGCAATTAGTAGAACTTAGCAAAACTGGAAACATAGTTACTATTATGTGCCAAGAATAATAAGGTTAGAAATTGAGAGAGATAGAGAGAGAAAAAGATTGAGAAAGAGAGAGACAGAAATTGTGGGGCCTAGCATATTTTGTGCAGACTCAGTGTTGAGTTGCAGAGTGTTCTGGAAATGAGTCAGTGGGGAATGGGGGTCCCCAGTGGTCATTTGACCCCCCCAACTGGGCTGATGGAGCAGTGACCGTGTTCAGTGACCTCATATGGGATTTTAGCAAGAAGACGCTGTGCCTCCACAGGGCCTCACTTGCCTGTCACTGTTCCTTATCGGATAAGGACAGTGTCCTGTTTATCAGGGTGGCTACTAACTGAGAGGCTGCCCTTGCAGGGACATTGTCCAGATGGTTTATCGAATGAGGAAGCATAATGCCCAGTTTGTCCAAGCAGCTGCTTTGAGATCAAGAGTCTATAGGCCCCTCCAGCCTTGGGAGAATGAAGGCCCTAGTCCAATGCCCCACAGATGCTTGCAGGAAAAAGCCGCTTGTGAGGTGAAAGCCAGTCCACAAAACATTACCCTGCCTCTGCAGATTCTGTTATTTAGCAAGACAGATTGTTTGAAACAAACCACTCGTTCTGGTTCCTGCGAAGGGGTATTTGGAACAACACACAGATAAAACTTAAAGGAAATGCTCCATTTTATACCTCAATTTTGATGTGGTAGATATATTTAAATCTGTGACCATAAGAAGTATTTGATGAAGTGATATTTTAAAATTATTTTTGGCACCAAATCATATAGCCACCAATTCAGCAAAGAATTTTGAATCTATTTGATATTCATTAGTGCTTTAAAATGTCCATTTAACAAAATTTTCCATCAAAACCAATTTGGGAAAGCACTGCTACTCAAGAAGGTACTTAATTTTAATTAAGAACGTTTCTTTGCCATTCAGTGCTGTTTACAAAACTCTTCCAGTTCTTATTTGCACATTGTACTTTTATGGAATAGATTTCTATTAGCATCTTCTGTCTTAAAATTTTAAATAGCAATATTTTCCTCAACATCTTTCTTAATTAGAACTATCTGTCCAGAGCATCATTTTACTATAAGGGTTTATTTTCAAAAGGATTGCCTCAATATAAGGACTAAATGATTAGCATTCTCTCATAGATTTTTATATTTTCCACTAATAGAACCAAGCAAAGTTGTTTTGGTGCTACCCACACATCTGTTATATTGGGAAAGCTACACACATTAGAAGGAAATGATGGCCAGACAGTAAAATTTGTCCAGAGTGCTGCAGATGTTTCGCTGCCATAATATGGAGAAATGGCTTTCTTGTAAATATTGTGTTGTAACTGGGGAGAAGAAGAAAGAGTGACAGATGGACAGAAAAAAAGACAAATATGTATTTATTATTGCATTTATAAAGTATGATCAATAACAAAATTAAAGGCATAATATAAATCTTATGGGGCTTTTATTCATTTAGGAGACAAAAGAAGTTGTAATATTTTATGAGAAAGAATAATTATTTTCTCTTATGTGGGAAATATTTGCTTTCTTCAGTCAATTGACTATTGCATTTTCTCAGAACAAATGTATTTAGAGCATGAAGCAAATATCAAGTGATGAAATGTACAGTGCTGTTTATAGAAAGGCAATACAGCTAATAAAATGTGTATGTATGGCTTCCTATCAATTCTCAAATATTACACAAAAGATGGACAAGAACTGACAGACAAAACAAAAGAATAAAATGTTGTTCTTGAAGCTATTAAAGATACAGTTACATTTCAAATACAGCAACACTAATTTGTTGCAGAAGGGTGCAGTCAGGACATTGTATAAGTATAAACTAATTCATGTTTATTGTCTAACCTGTCTTCTAAAAGCCTCATGACTTTTAATTTTTTTTAATTTTTAACCTAAGTTCCCAGCTTCTTAATTTGGATCCTTTATCTTGGTCATTTTCTCTCTTCTATTATATTCCCTTTCCTTGAATCACATTTTTATACTTTACACCTTTATGCCTTATAATACTTTTAATCACATGATTTTAAGACCTTTTAGAAAGTAAACATAAGATCTCTGAAACTGGATTCATCCATGTATAGTGCATACAATTCCACCACATTGCTTTGCCTGAAAAAGAGCATTAGTAAGGTTTATTTGTTAAAATAAACCTAAAGAAAGAATATATCTACCTCTTCCACATATATAAGTGCTCCAAATAGAAAACCTTTTTGCGTGGCTTGTTCTTCAGTATGATAATTCTGATAAGAAGAATTAGCAATTGGTCATCAATAATTCATAATGGCTTGTCATCCCAAGGTTTCTCTTACTTCTCTTGATCTGGCCCTTTTTCAGGTATGATTCAAAAGTAACAGATCATAAAGCAATAAATCCAGCAAGAGATATTAAAGTTTATTTAGTTTATTGACTGGGCATTTCTAATACCTTTATAAACAAATTTTATTATCAAGCTGGTAGTTGAAGAAAGTCATGTACAATTAAGGCATAAGTAAAAATTTCATTTCTTCTGTTTCAGAAAAGCATTTTCAATTTGCACGGTGGCTAGTACTGCAACCTCTTCTGAGCATATGGCAGATTTCCTAGAGGATACACCACTGCACATTATCAAATAGATAACTTCTGCTGGCATTTTTAAGACACTGTTGATACTTGAAACTGGCAGCAGCAAAATGACAGAGGTTATGTACATATTAAGTGGTTCAGGTGAAATCAGTCTTAATGAGTCATCAAAGAATGTTTGTGACTCATAATGTTCTTAGCTCATGGACACTGGACAAACATAGTCAAAAAGAAAAATTTTATTTGTTATTATTACAAAAGACCTGTCATAACTAGGAACCTCTTTTGCCTGTTACCTCACCATCTATTTTATTTATTTCTTTGTTTATTTGGCTGTTTGATTGCAAAGCTTTCCTTCTCCTGCTCAGTTACTCTACTCTTTCGCTTCCTTTCCATGTGCCTGAACAAGGGTTGCCACCTCTGCCAGCGAGTAGCCAAGAGTCTAATTGCACCAATGGCATGCACAGCCACATGCAGTTGATAAGCAGACACAGAACCTAGATCTTTTCATGTCCCAGATGCAGGTGAATTAGGTTACCCACCACACACAGCAGAGAGATCTCTGCCAAGAGATTAGAAAATTTCAGGAGGGACGTCTAGGATATATCCCACCACTCCTTTCTTCTGTGGCTTGGGGTAAATACATTTCAAAAAGTAAATAATATTTGGGGTTTTATTTTTTCATGACGTGAAGAACAGAATCACTTCAGAACTAGTAAAACACTCCAGCACAAAGAATGAAAAATACTTTAAAATTTACATTTGCAGCATCTGCTTTCAATCTTCACATACTTGGGTCTTTTGAATTAGAGTTGAGCCATCTGCATTTACTTTAGCAAAGTTTTGTGGCATTCTTCTGAAAATATCATTAAATTATATTTACAGTGGTTGAATGTTTGCCTACTTTATGTAACTTTTCACTGCCGTAGTCATCCCAAGTGTTAAAAGCAAGGCCTTCAGACTTTCTGTCTTCTACAAAGGAAAATTCAGTCCAACTGAAAGTTTACATTTGTGTCCAAAATGTAATCACAGGGATACTGAAGGAAAAATACTTGCCCACCTCCACAAACCAGGATTTATGCCTCCCAACAGAAAAGTTGAACATTGAAATCCAACATTTACTGGGTTTCTAACAGATGCTGGAAACACTGGAAGTGGATGGTTTAAGCTGCTCTCAGAGTTCCCAGTATATCTTCCATCAAAGAGGGATGTTGCTTCAAAGGAGTAAAGCACTTACTATATACTAACATTAGGAGGGGAAACTCTGAATGTGCTTTGGAGGAAACAACTCTAACATCACAAGAATTTCCCCCTATTCTCTCCCACCAGCCTCTCTAAATGCACTATACAATGTGGAAAATACACTGAAAGGGTACTACTAACCACATACAGAGCAGGTAATGTTCAGGCATATTATTACAGAATGTGTAATTTCTTCATTATCCTTTGAGAATTCCAGAAAACAAGTCAGATGGCTATGTATCAAAATATGGAAATAAGAATTAATCTTAAGATAAGAAGTTTATATATTGCTATTTTTTCTATATAATCTCCCTAAGCAGCATGGAATTATGGATCATGCTTGTTTATGTTTCTGCATGGACAATAGTTTTGGTAGAAATACTTGTGATCCGCCAAAATTCCCATTGCAAAAACAGATCCAGAAGCAGGTCTGTTTGCAAATGAGCTTAGTCAAGAAGTCAATTGTAATAACAGCTGCCTCTTCCCACCCAGGAAGGTAATTGCCTTGTATTTCAGAAACGTTGAGAAAATCTGTATTTCACATGCTGCTTTGCTTCGCTCTGCATAGCCCTCCTTTCTTGCTGGGTGAGGTTTGCTCATACTTTGTCATACACTAATCAAACTTTGGTTTCAGAATTGAGTTCTCCCTTCCCTCCCATCCTTCAGACACTGTGATAGACTTTAGCAGTCTTTATTTCAAGGAATGTATTTTCCAATCACTTCCCACATGTCAGTCCTAAAATAAGTTCTTGAGCTCTCACAAATTCCAGAAAAATGCTCAAGAAGGTGAGCAATATCACAGAAAGATGCTTAAATTTATAGTTAATAATAAAGATTAAGATAAAGAGTTCAATTTCCCCTTTGTTCTGCTGCTCTGATCCCAGCAAGCTATAACTTTGATTTAACAGGGGTGGGCAAATTGCAAATGATAACACAGCTATTCATAACATGAAACAATTTGATTTTGCATAACATTTTCTGACAGCAGTGCTGAATTTGACAGCATAAACCATCAAGAGTAAAATGAAGAAAAAGTAGATATGACATGCATAAGGCCCATTACAGAATGGGTAACTTACTTTTAATATGTGTTGCTGAAAGATAATAAAAAGCACTGCGTCCAAAAATCATCATCCAAAGAAGTAATATTGAGTATTGTCATGAACCATCGAAGGGATTCAGAGGTGGATTATATGTTGCACAGACTTTGGTCCTAACATTTTTTGTTATGTGGTTGTCTTATTTTATGCATACCAGCAGTGAGATGTTGCCTATTATAGTCAAAACACTAGATCAAGATAACATGCAGCTTTGGTTTTAATGCCCAGAAAGTAGTAAGATTTTATGCTCTGTCATGAAAAGAACTGCACTGTAGAGAATCTCACTAGAATTTTTTTTAACATACAAGGAAATATTTTTTGTACAATCCGTTGTGTGAGACCTATTAACTGTTGTGGGCCATACAGCACATAAGCAGCTAACAATTAGGTGTGAAAAAAAGCAAATAAGGTTCAGACTACAAGACAATTGAGCCCTGTATATTTCTTAGACGAAACATCTAGTTTTTTTCATCATCTTAATCCTCCTAAACAAGAAGTTAAATGTCCTGCAAAACAACCCCATGTTTCACATTGGCATTCCTTAACAGACAGGACTTTGTCTGACACATTCTACAAGTATTTTAACTGTTTCTAATGTTTACCATTTCTTTGGCACAAATATGCATATGACAATCAAAATTGTGAAATAAAAATAATATTGACTTAAAAACCCAGTGTTTCCTTCCAAAACTCAGGCCATTTTATTTTATTTTCTCCAAGAGAAAATTATTTTGGAAAGCTAAGCAACTGCTACTTTTGAGACCATTGGAAAAATACAAGAACAGTATTTTTCTATTTTCATTTTACACTTCAGCATTTTCTTTTTATCCTTTTTTTACTTACCTTGGAATTCTGAGTAAAAGAACTTTAACCAAATATGGTTCTTAGTTTAACAAATGTTATTCTGCAGAATTCCTTATGGATAGGCATACAAATTACTAGTTTGGGTAGAAAACCAGCAGAACAGACCTTGGCCATTTTACTATAGGTAGGAAGACACTACATTTAAAAGGGCAGAACCATGTCTTTTTTT
Organism: Porphyrio hochstetteri; assembly: GCA_020800305.1. NCBI lineage: Eukaryota > Metazoa > Chordata > Aves > Gruiformes > Rallidae > Porphyrio > Porphyrio hochstetteri. The sequence goes on along the minus strand of CM036938.1, from coordinate 48,219,004 downwards.
ACAAGAGAACATCTTTCTGCTGGAGGAATCCTGCTTTTGCGGTTTAGTTTAGATTTTTCATTTCCTCTGAATGACTAGAATTTCTGAATCCTCCAAGAAGCTTCCATGGGAAAATGTAAATTGAAAAATTGTACAGTTTTGATTGGTTGAAATCATTCAGTCATTTCTGCTAGTTATCTTGCAGTATTTTACTAGCTTTATGAACTTAAAGGTCGTTCCTGTCACTTAATAGCTCTTGCATCTTGTGGAAACCAAGTTAACTGGAATACAGGTGCCCAATTCATCCTAAATTTTCATTCTGCTTGACACAAGCACCCATTTAGAATGTTTTTGAGCATGTACTTTTACTGTGGTGATTTAGTGAAGTGCCAAAATGGGGGAGGGCAGGTGAAACATGCTGGTGCTTGGTTACACCAAACATACTAAATACTCAAGACAAAGCCAACTGCAATGGGAATATATTCTAAACAATTCAGTAAACATTTACCAAACACAGTATATACATTTGATTAGTTCAAGCCAAAGCTATTCCCAGCTCATGTTTTAAAAACCATTTACTAGCAGAATACTGTCATCCAGAATGAAAAGTAAAGTCATATGAAAGTTACATTATTGATTCACAACCAGTTGCCTGCAGCTATAGGAAATCCTAAAATCCTGCAGATTCATCCTACTGCTTAGGAATCTGGAGTTTCAGACTGTACAAGTACAGCAAAAAGAACAGAGAAATCAATAGTCTGCCTAATGTGTTTGTCATTCATGAACAGAGATGGTCAGCTTTATCAGTGTAAATTATTTAATCCTTAATTAGAATGAATCTGAGGAGGAACAAGCACCATTTTATCAGCCAAACTAATAAGCAATTTCTCAGTAATATTACAGTGAGAAAGGTCACTGTTGACTGAGACCTAGCTGCAGATCAGAAACAAGTCAATTAGTCTCAGGTATTACTGTAACATTAAAAGTTAATTAGTGAGGAATCACAGGATGATGAAAAACCCATATTTATAATAGACATATCACTGAAATTACCACAATAGAAAGTACTGTAAGCTTGACTGATAATTACTAGTGGTAAATGAGTGAAACTTTCTCTATACTCTGAGTATATTGTTCTGAAATCGAAATTTTCTAAAAGCTTCTTCATAGAACATGATATAATTAATTTGATATGGACCTTTCCAAAGAGAAAAATGGAGGTAAGGAGTTTTACTATAGGAGTGAGGTTTCCCCCACACATACAACCTGAAAATGGGTGGCAACCCTTTCACACTTCCGTAACACTTTTCAGAACAGTCCCACATTGTCTAAAATTTTCCTCATTTCCCTTGAGGGTAACTGAAGACACATCTATCAGCCTGAAAGCAAATGACACTTTCCCCCAGATGCCCAACATTTAATGTTAAAATTTTATAGCTATTAGATTAATTGGTTTAACATAAAACAAAGTAATACATAAGATGACATGAAAGCATCCCAAAACAAATGGCAAAATCAGATCTAAAAACAAAACTAAGAACAAAACAGATATAAGGACAAAGAAAATGCATCCAGATAACTGGACAAAATCATGTAATGCTTTTCTAGTATGATCCTGCTCTATTGCATTTGTCCCAAAACAAAACAAATAAAAATAACAAAGGAAGAGTTAACTAAAAGAAAAATCCATAAAAAAGAGGAAAAAGAGGAAAAAGATCAAACAACATATTCTAAAACATCTGAAGATTTTTCTAAAGTTCTTTGTAGCCTGGTGTGACAAGGTTGTAAATCTTTAGCATCAGCTAAGAAAAAAAGTCATAGAATCATAAATCACCTAGGTTGGAAGAAACCTTAAAGATCATCTAGTTCCAATGTACCTGCCATGGGCAGGGACACCCTCCACTAGACCAGATTCCCCAAAGCTTCCCCACCATCCATTACGGCTTTTAACATTTCCAGGGAGGGGACACTTGTAAATTCCCCGAGACACCTGTGCCAGGGCCTCACCACCCTCACAGTAAAGAATTTCTTCATTATACTTAATCTAAATTTACCCTCCTTCATCTTAGCGGTATTACCCCTTGTCCTATCACTACGTGCCCTCATAAAGGGTACCTCTCCATCTTTTCTGTAGGCCCCTTCAGGTACTGGAAGGCTGCTGCTAGATTTCCCAGCAGCCTTCCCTTCTCCAAGCTGAACAAGCCCAACTCTCTCACCCTATCTTCAGAGAACTGCTCGAGCCCTCTGATCATCTTTGTGGCCTCCTTTGGACTTGTTCCAAAATTGACAAATGAAGAATCATTTCTCGTACTTGTGTTGTAACCACAGAGTAGAAGAAGAAGTAGAAAATCTATATGGATTGTGCTGCAATTTGGCATTATACAGTAATAGGCACTTGCTGAATCACGGCAATCCTGCAACAGAGGGATCGTCCAAGAGTTCTGTCAAGGTGGACAGCTGTTTAGTTTTCTCTGTATCTGTGGTGGATACACGAAATACCCATTAGTACACTTTTGTGTCCTTGAAATATTCTCTCCTGTGGTAGTCTATGTCAAAAATACACAGCCCATCCTGGTAGGTCACAATATAATGCTTTTTCCCCTTATCCCCTGTCAGGATCATTTCTGTTAGCATTCCTCTGTCACCCCAGAAATCTAAAAGGGTTCCTCCCCACTGCATCCTGATGGCATCCTGTACACTGTGCACCAGTGTCCAACAACACCTGATGCTTCTATGGACCTTATGTGCCAGGACATGAGATAGATCCACATGGTCCAGTAAAACCAATTATCCCTTTCCTCCTCCTGACATATGGCAGAGACCATCTATTCCTGACCAGAGTATTCCATTGCAGTGCCAGATCCAAAGTCCTTTCAATATAGTCAAATGAGGCACTTTTGGTGCTTAGGTTTTTAGTTCTCTGCATTGGTAATGAGAAGTGCAGCGGTGGCATTTCTCAGAGCCCCCTCTAACAAGGCATGAAATGGAGGTGGAGAAGAGCTGCCTTCAGGCCCTGACGCTTCCACTTGGAGCATTCCTCGCCTGCAGAGCATGCCTGGAATTTGCTGAAGGTGTGCCAATATTATTTGTACAACCCAAAGGGAAGCAGAAGGGCTCTGGTGGCTGCAACCAGAATATCAAGGGCTGATACCCTCTGAAGGCTATGGATAAGTATTGGCATGAAGACTGTCTAAAGTGTGCCTGCTGTGACTGTCATCTTGGAGAGGTTGGATCAACTCTTTACACAAAAGCAGATCTCATTCTTTGCTGCAGAGATTACCTGAGGCTCTTTGGTACCACCGGGAATTGTGCTGCCTGCACTAAACTGATCCCTGTGACTATGTAGTTCTTCTTCTATGTCTGAGAAATCACTGGTTGCCTTCTACATCTCAACAGCAGCTGGAGTAACAGCTTTCTTGGATGACCCCTTAGCAACTATCTTCTCCCCCAGCTTTCATGTATGGGCTTGTAGCTTCAAGGTACGCTCAACATCCCTATTCCCCATATCCTCTCCCTGACCACACAGAGAAAAAAAGAGAGTGCCATATGTCATGGTTGGGATAGAGCTAACTTACTTCATAGCAGCCAGATTCAGTGTTGTTCTGCACCTGTGGAGGCGTGGGGTTCTTTTGTTTCCAACACTTAATTTTCTTTCTAGTAGCTGTGTTCCAGATTGAGTTCCAGAATGAATTGTGTTCCAGAATGATGTTGATAACACTGGGACATTTCAGTTGTTGCGGGGTAGTTGTAGGACGTTTCAGTTTCCCATGCCCTGCCAGGTGAACAAGAGGCAGGGAGCACAGACAGAACAGCTGACTCAGTCTGGCCTAAAGGGTAGTCCATACCATATAACATCATGCTCTGTGTACAAATGGGGAAGCTAGCCAAGAAGAGACATCACTGCTCAGAAAAAGACTGGGCATCAGATTTTTTATTTTCCTTCGCATGAGGTGAGCAATTACATTTGTGCATTGCTAGTATTATTATCATAATTGTTATGGTTATGGTTATTCTCTTCCTTTGTCTTCCTATTAAATTTCAACCCATAAAGTGATTTTTTCCATTCTACTCGTCCCCTTGGGGTGGGTGGCACATGAAAGGCTGCATGGTGCTTAGTTACTGGCTGGGGTTAAACCACATCAAATGTCACAGGAGACAACGCTATTTACCTTTACTTACAGACAATAAGAAAAAAAATGTCCAAGAATGACAAATGATGCAATTTACTGCACTGCTTCTTTAAAGTATGTAACTGCCTATTGAAATCTATAAACATGATTTAAACCAAGACAGTTTTGAGGTGCTAGTAAATCCCACAGACACATCTACATTGTACAATCAAGACCTTAGGCTGGCCTTTAAGGAGTCTGGACAACCTACATACTGGAGTTACACTATGTGGGGATATAGGATCTTAAATGCTATTTACCCCTTTCATAATCAATCTAGACTAAAAATTACATTTTCTTCATTTGCACAAGGGCTGTGTGTTGATGGAATGGGAAACAAAATATAGCTTTCTTTAGTCAATGATTTGCCTGTAGGATAAAGTAGTCCAGACTGAGTAAATACATCACTGAATCTCACTAATTATATTAGCCTATCTTTCTTTGCTTGAGATATATATACAGATTTATTGTGTCAGTGAGTTCAGCAGTGAAAACATTGAGCAGGGAAAGCAAATGCATAGCTTCAGATCTCTGTTGCATTTAACTTATTCACTGAAAAAGAGAATGGAATTCACTTTTTGCTTCTCAGAGAAAGATCCCACACATAAAAGCAAATGCCAATGGAGCCACAGTAAGATGATTTCACTGGTATATGATTGTGTGTCCCAAGTTATATTACTTAAGAGGAAAATTATGAAAGGAAACAGTTGTTTGAAATATTGTATTGTGATAAGTTAATGTAGGAATTTTTCAATTTACATCCAGACATTTATTTAAAAAAAAAACCAAACCAACATTTATTTAAAAAAGAAAACATCAACAAAACAAAACAAAACCCCAAAACTTAAAAGTGTAATGCAAATATTTATGTTTGTGAGCTTTAAAAGAATGGTTCATATGAGGGAATCCCTAAAAACTGATCACACACACATCCAGACCAAAGGATACGAAGTTATTTCTTCATAGAAAAGAAAAGAATTTACGAAGAGAAAAGAATTTACAAAACATATGCTTTAGAAAAGTCAGGTATGGAGACAATACAGGAAATTACTGTCACTAGGAACAAGTGGTAGGCATGTGGAATAATCTACAACAGCACCTGCCAGAGTCTAGAACACTGGAGCAAGCTAGCAAGATACAGAATAGATGGAGATATGGAGATTAAATCAAATGTGCAAGAGTCACACCAGAGATCAGGGAACTGCAGAGATGACCCTTTAATAATGTCCAAAGTTCACAGCAAGTGCAGAAGACATCTTTAGTGTTTAGATATACACATAAGTAAACAAATATAGTAGAAGCCAAACATCTTTGGGTAATAGCCCCTATATTTATTAGCATAGTAAAAACAACACAAAACCAAACAAAAATAAAACCTAAACCAAACCAACCAAACAAAAAAAAAACCCCAATGGAACACAATTTTCATCTTTGCCACATTCAGCACTAAAAGAAAAAACAGTTTTGTAAACCAAGTAAAGACACTGAAAGGCAGGAAACTAGCTCAACACAGAAAATGAAAAAAATAAAACCTTGCTTCCTATAAAGCATTCATTAAATTTTTTATTATGTTTAATTATACTTTCCTTAAATTTTGCTGATATATATGGAATCATACAATGCTGTTTTGCTGTATGTAAGATAGGCCCATACCCTGATTTTTCTGGCAGCTTTTTGTCATAGGTGGAAAATTGCTTAGATTATCAATGCTATTAGGTAGGAGGTAATTGGATGCACGTATGGGAGACTGTCAAATGTTGAACTTTTTAACTATTGCAGAAGCCTATTACTTGCTAGCTCCAACTGACACATTTTGATTGTAAATTTCAGCAAGACCTGGGCTAAACAGAAGTGATTCTTCCTCAATTATCTAAATGAGAGATGAGAAAGAACCAGCAATTAGGAGGTTGATCCTGTGTTGTCCTTCTATACTTTTTATACTGGCAAAAATTAAGGTTTGGGGGCTTCCAGAATGAGGAGTCAATGCCATAACCAAGAGTTTCCAAAAGGAAGAAGTGGTCCTTGAAATAAGAAAATCATAGAATTGTAGAATCGTTAAGGTTGGAAAAGACCTCCAAGACCATCTAGTCCTACAGACCCCTTACCACCCATATTACTTATAAAACTATGTCCCGAAGTACCTCATCCAACATTTCCTTAAACACCCTGAGCAACAGTGACTCTACCACCTCCCTGGGCAACCCATTCTAATGCCTAACCACTATTCCTGAGAAGACATTTCTCCTAATCTCTAACCTGAACCTCCTCTGGTGCAACTTACAGCCATTCCCTCTTGTCCAATCACTACTTATCTGCAAGAAGAGGCTGACCCCCAGCTCACCATAACCTCCTTTCAGGTAGTTGTAGAGAGCAATAAGGTCTCCCCTGAGCCTCCTCTTCTCCAGGCTAAACAGTCCCAGTTCTCTCAGCTGTTCTTCTTAAGACTTCTGTTCCAGACCCTTCACCAGCTTCATTGCCCTTCTCTGGATGCACTCCAGGGCCTTGATGTCTTTCTTGTAGTAAGGGGCCTAAAACTGAACACTGTATTTGAGATGCAGCCTCACCAGAGCTGAGTACAGGGAGATGATCAATGCCCTGGTCCTGCTGGCAATGCTATTCCTGATGGAGGCCAGGATGCCATTCGCCTTCTTGGCCACCTGGGCACACCGATGGCTCACGTTTAGGCAAGTGTCAACCAACACCCCCAGATCTTTTTCCTCTGTACAGCTTTCCAGCTACCCTCCCCAAAACCTGTAGCATTGCTTGGAGTTGTTATGGCCAAAGTGCAAGACCCAGCACTTAGCCACGTTGAACTTTATCTCATTGGCCTCTGCCCATCGATCCAGCCTGTCAAGGTCCCTCTGGAGATTAAGACCTTAACTGGGTGAAAGACCATGCAACTGAGAGAAGATGTTAAAAATCAGAGACCTGCATGGAGACAAATGTGAGGGATGCTCAGGAACCACACTCTCAAATGCCTGAGAATGGGAGCAGTGAAGGAACCAGCATGACTTTCTTCCCAATATCAGGCCAGCAGTGACATTCCTGCTGGGCGAGGAAGACCTCTTGGATGGAAGGGAAGACCTCTAGGAGTGGCTGAGCATGAAAAAGTTTGTGAATATGTAAGAATGAGAAAGCTATAAAAAGTTGCTTTTATCTATTGGAACATGAAATAAGCTACTGGATAAATAGTCTTTGTTGATGTACTCTGAGTTTTACAGTTGGATTCATCATATATCTAGTCTTTGATTTAATGAACTCTTAAGGGAAATTAATACATTAACAAGCAAATAGCCAGACACAGAAATCTACAAGAGTTACATTTTTGTGGTTTGGGGTTTTTTATAGCTGAATTACATGAAGTGAAAAAAATCAAACCCAAACAAAAAAACCACAACCAAACAAACCAAAACAACAACAAAAAAACCCACAAAAACAAAACCAAAACTAAACCCCTGTAAGATAACAGCCCTCAGATCCTTAGTTTTCCAAGAAAAAAAAAAAAAAAGAGCATTTTTCTAAAGAAATTCAATAGAGTCATCATGTAGGTAGTCATAGCTCAGGTCTCTGTCTGCATCACCCTATTTGACCTGGACTATAATCTGGTGTCTCTTGACAGGCCGTCCATATTTCTGTAGACTTTGAATTTTAACAAATCTTCTATTTGCATAAATAGCAATAACTCAATTCAGAATCCTGTGGCTTATTTTTAACACTGTTCACAACAAGTGAACCCTTCAAACTGGAGCAAAATCATAATTTAAGTTATTTCAATGAAAGAAACTTACTGCCTTGTTCTTTATACAAATCACAACAATATATACTGATCATTTACTGGTGAGTAGCTCTCCATAGATTTCTTTTTCCTCTGGCTTCTGGTTTTTCCTTCATTTTAGTTTTGCTTCATATTCCCTATGTACTTCAGGGTCCTCATGAGCAGATACACTTGCTTAAAATAACATTCAGAGACCTAAGCAAAGATAAAAATATCATGTGGCCTGAAGTTATAACTTTTAGACAGTCAAAAGTTGGGGGAGGTGGGGAAATAAAGAGGGAAATATCTTTAGAACACATCACCAAGTTGTTCCCAAAAAGGCATTTTCACCTTTCACATCTTTTTTGCATCAAAGAGAAAGGCACTCTCTAAATTTAATTTTTTTTTGTACTTATTGCAATAAATAGAATAGCAAGGGGATTGTTTGATAGCTAAAAACAGAGGAACAATCTTCACTGACTAAATTGGTGGCTACAAACCAGATGACTATTATTTACGATGGTAAACATATAAAATAGAAAGTCTGTGTTAACATTCTTGATTAATTTAGTAGTGGTTTAGACAGCCTGGGAGACTTGGCTCATCCATCAATAGAGCAGCTACTGCTTGGGGAAAAGGTGTACAAATTTCTCCATGCTGATGCACCTTCAACGGTTACAGAGGTCAGCACTGAAGTCTACATTTGTTACTATGTTATGATATCCTAGGCACTATAATTCTGTAGCCACACCACAACTTATCAGTAAATGCCAAGTTTATAATGACAATGACTGTAATTCTCTGTGGGATACTGCTGTTGAACAGAGTGTATCTCAGTCTCCATTTATATTGCGCTTTCTCTGCTATTCCTTCCATTCAGCAGTTCTGCCATTAAAAAGCTATACAAGCTACACAAATTTCTCAGAAGCTTTTTTTTCTGGTAGCATTTTGATCAATATTTATCAACATTTTTAAAAGATATTAAAAAACACTGGATTAGTTGTATACAGAACAAAATTAGTATTAACAATTTATGAGAACTGCATTATTAAAAAAAAAAAAAACAAAAAACAGTGCATGGCAAATGAGTTCAACTGCTTCTTGATGGGATTTATTTTTTCACCTATTTTACAAGTTCAAGTGTGTTTCTTTCTTTCTATCTTGAATAATCCAGTCACTTGTGGTCCTGCATTTTTATGACATCAGAGAAAAAAAAATCTCTGCCTATCTCTACATGCTCTAAGGTAAACTTTAAATGGCAAACAGACTAAAACCATTTCAACTTTGTTTCCGGAAGAGCAATGCTACAACATACATTGCCTTCACTATTATACTTTTCTTCACAATGGCACACCACCCGAAGGCTTGTATCTCATGAGCACCACTCATTGGCACATTAAGTTATTTGCAAAATTTCAGTTGCTTTAAAATGAAATTCATGCTGTCTTCCAGTGCGCTTCACAGTCAAACACCAGTAATTGCTCCCCAAGTGTAACTGCTTAGATGCTAATTTTAGATAGCTGAAAGACAAACTGCATATTGTTAAACTATGTAGGCCTATTCTCAAAAGAACGTTTCACTAACTCCATTATTGGGAAGATATGATGAACTGGTCAATAATGAGAACCAACAGTGGAGATGTAATTGCACATTACTTCAGATAATTGATTACTGTGTAAACTTCTTTTCTTCCATTCTTTTTCTGCCTTTGGTTGATGAATAAATCCTATCAGTTGCATTTCAACCTCTCTTTCTCCTTTGGGCACAGGAAAAAGTCTAAATTATACGTGCATGTATGTATGTATGTTGGTTTTTACAGAGAGCAGTACAGAGACTTGAGGTTCATTTGCCTACTGGGGACCAAGTACGCAAGTTCTTTCATAACTCATTGAGGCTAACACTGTATAGTGGATATGTCTGGGATAGAGGTGTTTTTTTTCCATAGTAACCAATATTGTCACTGTTGAGCAGTGCAAAACGAAGGTCTCCTGCTTCTTACACTGCCCCACCAGCGTGTAGTCAGGGAGTGTACTAGAAGTTGGAAGGGGACACAGAGAGGACAGTTGAACCAAGCTGACCAAAGGGACACTCCATGTTAAGTTTTTTTAATTCTTTTTAAGCATTTTAAATCCTTCATTCAAAATCTATAGAAATATAGTAGAAAATCTAACTCACCTAAACCTTAGATAAGTTTGGTTGGTTTTATTTTTATTTTTACTTTTTTTAGAATCATAGAATATTCCAGGTTGTAATCAACCTTCAAAAGATCATCTGGTCCAATGTTTCCCAGAAAGGGAACCTAGATGAGTTTATCCAGGACTATATCCAATGTCATCTTGAGAATCTCCAGTGACAAGGATTCCATTACATTCTGGGGAAGCTTCTTCCAGTAGTTGATGCAAAAAGAAAAATCACTGTAAAAAAAAAAAAAAAATCATCATTCTTATATCAAGATTAAATCTTTCTTGGTGCAGTTTGTCTCTGTTTCCCCTTGTTTTCTCCATGTCTTTTTTTATGCTTGTGTGCAGCATGATCAGGAATGGATTGGACTATAGGGACAGATACCCTCATATGTCAACAAATTTATTCGGTTTCAGTATTACAAAACAGCTCTTCCATAAATATATATAGAACTAAGTCCTGTACACTGATCAACCATGTCTAGAGCGTTATCTTTTCTTGTATAATCTAGATGCATTTGTTGTAGGAAGCAATCAGTTCCCGCCTCCAGAAAGCTTCATCTTTGCATCAGTGGTGCCTCACTAAGGATGTGCATAATACCAGAGCACCCAAACAAGAAGAGGAGAGTGTTTTCCGTTACCATGGTTAGACACAGTCCCCAAGTGGACCATGGTGATGGGGACAGTGATAGGCCAAGATCTGACAGGAATATCAGGGCATTGGTGGTGTGTGTGGGGGTGTGGTTGTTTGTGTCAGGATCAGGACTGGTGAAGGTACCCAGGGTCAGATAAAGAGATAAATATTTGCGATGACTGCCACAGCCATGGGGAAAGGATGTGCTCTGCCATGCAGGTAAGGTCCATAAAGAGGAATAGAAAACAACAGAATTTAAGACATGTCTTGGCTTTAAAAGCTGCTCCAAGTGAAAGCTACAGAAAAGAAGCTCCGTGTGGGGTTTCTTCCAGTTTTTTTCTTCACATCTGACTGAACCAAGATTAAAAAACTGTACTGAGTGCAGGCAGCTAAAGGATTAGGAGGAAGTGAAAGTGCGTGTGACTGCCTTAACATTTCCTCATTGCTTTCACCAGCCTGGTCAAACACATGGTATTATCACCCTAACATTGCTTCTTTTTATATTAGCATTTAGATTTCCAAGCAAAGAATGCATTATTATATGTGGAGACCATTTTTTCTTCTTAATTCAGTGCCATTCTTCCATTGACATTTTCTGCTACATAACCCCAACAAAGCTATCTCCTTGACAATTATCCCACTGATAATTCTTGATCCAGGATATTTGGGTCATCTGTTATATAAAGGCTGTGGTTTGACAGAGCACTTCAGTGCCACTTTAGGTTTTCTGCCCTGGTGAAGAAGTAATTTTGGCACTTGCAATTTAGAGACACAAAATAGGGGAAATCTAACAACATTCCTGCCATCTAATATTCCTCTCCTATTTATTAAGATTCCACTATTTATATCCCAATAGCCAAATCGGTTACTCAACATCTCCCTCTCAAAGGTGCATCTGGACCAGGTCTTTCTGTTTATTAATAGCTTCAAAACACACACACATGCATGCACGTGCACAGAAATGCACGCATGTGCACACACACACACACACACACTCTTATTTTTTTTTCAAAGCCAGTGGACTGTCAATTTTAAGGTGCAACTGTGCAACTTCTTATTCTCTTCACACCACTGACTCTGGTCATTTTGCCCAAACTGCCCAGCTCAATGAAGAAGAGATATTAAAAGACAGCATATCTCTGACAAGACTGGATTCTCTTAAATTTTAATCCATTTATTGTGGTTGTTTTCACTTATTCTAAGGGACAGGAACTCAGAGGATGATGAAGCTGTGTGCAAACACCCTGCACTATCACTCTGATTGTGCTTATGGAAACAGAACATGCGATTAGATGGATTTCACTTTGATAGTGTGACATTCCTTATATGGTAGATCAGTTAAATTAAGCCTTCATTTTAAAACAGTTTTGATCTGGACAAAAGTGGCCTCCATCAGATTCTCTAGGTGCTGCTGTAGGGATGACATAGAGTATGTCTGTCTTAAGAAAATCAGGGCAGGTTTCTGTATTCAGTCTGTCATTGCTTACAGTCCTGCCCTTAGTCCCATGAAAGCAGAGGGGATAGGATTTGTCAAGTGCTATGTCACGCAACTCCCCCACAGAAACTTACCTTGAACACCATCATAAGGAGGGACCATGGATAATCATCTTCCCATTTCAAGTCTCAGGACTCTCTCTCCATACTAAGTCTTTCATGATTTCCAGAAACTTTAAGCTGTGTTGGCACACACTTGGAGGAAGTAAACCAATGACCCATATTTGAGACATATTTGAGACATAAGCTTGAGTTGTGTGTACAAACTGTGCACGAAGCTTTGAGGGAGGCAAGTACGTCTTATATTATTTATGGGCATCAGAACTGCAGGCAAATTCAAGGGACAAATCTATATGAAGCTTAATCTTTAAGAATATCACTTATTGCATCAAAACCCAATCTGCCTAATAGCAATAGGACAGCCATCCTTAAAGGAAAATGATATAACCCAAATCTCACTGTACCAGTTTTGGTTGGTGTAGAGTTAATTTTCTTTATAGTAGTTAGTATGAGGTTATGTTTTGGACTTTTGTTGAAAACATGGTTGATACTGTAGGCTTAGTTACTGCTGACCAGAGCTTACACAGAGCCAAGGCCACTTCTGCTTCTCACCACAACCCTCCAGTGAGGAGGCTAGGGGTGCACAAATAGATGGGAGGTGACACAGCTAGGACAGCTGAGCCAAACTGATCAAAGCCATATTCCATACTATGTGAAATCATGCTTAGCATATAGGGGCTGGGGGAAGAAAAAGGAAGGGGTAGATGTTTAGAATTATAACATTTGTCCTCCCAAGGAACTGTTAGAGTGATCAAGCTCTGCTGCCCTGGAGATGACTGAACACCTGCCTGCCCATGGGAAATGATGAATGAATTCCTTGTCTTTTCACATGTAGCTTTTGTTTTACCTATTAAACTGTCTGTATCTCAACCCCCAATATTTCTGACTTTCACTCTTCTGATTCCCTCATTCATCCCACTGGGGATGGAGAAAGCAAGTAGCTGCATAGGGCTTAGCTGCCAGCTGGGGCAAAACCTTGACACCCACACAAAATAACAATGGACTTCAGTGAGAATTTAAAAATAGAAGGTTAGGATTCTCCTAATGAGATGTTCCCAGTTTAAAAATAGGCAGTATTTTTATGGAGTGCTCACTGATTCTTTGTAATTTAGGTCTTTTCCTGGGATTCTTTTAAACTGTCTTGTGATGAAGGCAAGATATCAACTCTTACAAGTGTCCCTTTATTTACAAAACCAATTTCTTCTACATAGAAGGGCTGTGCTCTTTGAAAAATATGCAAATAACTATAAAAAAGGTTTATCATGAAATGTAAATAGTTGAAATATTCAAATGTTACTGCCAATGAATATCAAAGAGTAAACATTGGATCATATTAATTTATTTAAACAGTGATGAATTAACAATACATCACTAACTTGTATCACAGAATGCAAGAATAAAAATAAGGCTAAACGTGCCTATTTGTAAATAAAACATGTTCTTGTTCAATTCAAAATATGTAACATCTACTTCATTGCTCAGATAATGAGCAAAGCTGCATATAAATCAGTCCAATTCCAAACTAATGAAAAGCACAGAGGAGAAACTGACACATCTTAAGAGTTAGGCGGTGAATGAAGAAATACTAGTTGAATAATTTATTAGAAAAATATCACAATTCACTGAATAAATTATTTTGTGACTATTATTCAGCTGACTTTAGCAGTAAGATAGTGCATCATAATTTGACACTGAAACTGACTGCTTCAGTGAAAGTGCATCTTTACCAAATGTCACCTCCAAAGAAGTCTCTGCTTAGCAGATTGCAAATCAAGTTGATCCATGTGAAAAAGAAATTGCTCAAAATACCTTGATGGTAGCAGTCTATCAGAGGCAAACTCTTTAATATTAATGAAATTGCAAGTGTCAGAAAAAGAAATGAGAGCTCAGGAAATAGTAACAATCATCCATTGACTAATAACAGAAACATTCAGTAAACTAACTTTCTTAGAAGCCAGGAGCAAATGTAACCTATTAAGGCTCTGACATGATGGATTACCTGGTCTCTGAATGACCCTCATCGAAGACTATGGATGCAGTTGGAATGCTGTGTATGTATAAATAGGTGGATGTACCATCCACTACATTTTTTAACTATCCTCTATTAATGGCAGTGAGTTTAAAGAAGACTTAATTTACTTTAAGATAAAACTATCAGACATGAAAATACTATCATGACATACACAAGCTGTCTAATGCTTTACCATAACATTCTTACAGGACTATATAAACACCCCGTTCTCTAGTGGCTCTTCTCTGCAACAAAACACTTTCCTGTTTAGTTTGGGGTATTTTTCCTGGTTTTAGCAAATTACATTTTTTTGTTTGCATCAACAATGCTACTTACAAATTGCTGACTAGGTTTCCAAGTCAAAATGCACCTGATGTTGTTTGGTCAATTACAGATGCAGGCTTGCATTCAGAATGAAAGAGCAACCTGAATCTCTTTGCATGCTAAGAATTTTTGTTATAAAAATACAGTAATCTAGAGAGAATTCTTAAAAAGAATGTTAAGACCCAAGTTTCTTAGAGTTCTTGACAAACATCCAATATAAAATGGCATCATCTGTGCAAGTGAAAAGATATATCTTAAGTGGGACCAGTATCAGGTGACAGAAGATAACAAGATGCCAGGTTCACATAAGAAATATTGGCTTGCAAACAAATGTTCTCTCTTTTGTAGCACAAAAGATTTGCATGTTTGGTCATGGAAAACATGTTTTTCACACCTTAGAAAAACATAAGTCTGAAATTTAGTATCTTCAATGGGTGATTGTAATAGACAGTAGAATAAACTTTACGAAGTTGGGGGATTTTTTTGTCCTTTGTCATGATCTCAAACCCATCATGAGGCCACACTGAAGGGAGAGGGGGCAGACAGCTTTTTCAAACAAAAAAAACTTTCATACAGCTTTGGTTAGAGCCAAACTAGTCACATTACATGTGCAGAGTGATCTTCAGGACTCAGATTTCTGTGCTACCAGATGAATTAAGTGGATCCATCTGAAACTTCTTTTTTGTGTCCTAGAACATAACTTTCATCAGAGATAATTTACATAGACATAGGCAAATACATCTTCCCCCTACCAGTTTGTCCATCTACCTGCTTTTGAAGAACATGTTTAATGTCCTGGGGTATTAAAATCAGATTTCCCAGCTATTCATAAGGCATTACAAATGTATTAGCCAATTAACAGTGAAGGAGAGGGAATAAAATTAGCTTTGCAATTAGGGTGGCCACATTGGCCTTAATATGAATCTTCTGCCAGGTTAAATGCTGTTCTAGGTAGTAGCTATCTTACAGAAAAGGTCACATGCTAGCTAAATATCCAGTTTCTCACTCCAAGGTTTCTTTCACAGAACTATAAAATGGCTGAGGTTGGAAGGGACATAAGCAAGGAAATATCACCACATACAGGGAAAAAATGGCCATGTTTTCATCATGAGTCACAGTTTAAAATTATTCAAGTTCGCATTACCACAAGAGAGGAATGTGATAACAGACTGTGGCTGTATGACTATTGCTGTGGGAGTGTAGTTTAGTGATCTTGATTTTATGCCAACTTGAAGGACATTCTAGATCATGACATTGGTACTGCCAATTGTTCACTAAATGTAGTGGTGTTCAGCCACATTTGATAGCAAGGTCAGCAGACTCAGACAAAAGTATTTCATGTACTTTTTGTTATACAGAAATTTGATGAAAGAGCAAGGGGTAACAGCTTCAAGTTGGAGCATAGGAAATTCTGGAACAGTATGTGGAAGAACTTTTTCACATTGAGAGTGACAGAGCCCTGGAATGGGCTGCCCAGGGGAGTTGTCGAGTCTCCATCTCTGGAGATATTCAAGACCCATCTGGATGCCTATCTATGTGATCTGTCCTAAGGGACCTGCTTTGACAGGGGAGTTGGACCCAATGATATCTTGATGCCCCATCCAACCCTTACATTTCTGTGATTTTGTGATTCTGTAGAAAGAATTCATGTTCTTATTTGTCGTTTCTGTAAGTATTATGAAAATAGTGATATCTTCTCCACTATGTTTGATGTACTTTGAATTCTAACCTAAATATTATTGCTAACATCTGTACTGCAAGCATAATTTAACTATTTCCATAAGAGAGACCATGTTGAAAAGACTTGTCTTGGTAACATCTCATGCATTCAGAGAAATCAAAGGTTCAAACTTGAGAGATTTGGAATATTTCTGTTCCTGAGTGCTGAAAGACTTAAAGCAATGAACCTCAAGATTTCAAGTAGAATGCAGAGCCATTCTGGTCTGTTCAATAAATTTTAAGCATTTATTTTTTAGTCTCAGAGGTAGAATTGGGTAACTAAAGGAAGCTATATAAATACTTAATCAGAAGTAGACGTCTTTTTAACATTCTTAAAACATTTCCTAGCCACAGCTAAATGCTTAACTTAAAAATCATAAAACTTATATATAATTATTTACATGTAATAGTAATTACTATACACAAATCATCTGAATACCAGTATTTACAGGGAAAAAAATCAGGAAATTAATAAAGATGTAATGATTTTAACAAAATCATTGCTGACAACCAACAAACCAGGCAAAGTGTTCTGAATAAATTATTTTTTATTAACATCAGATCTTAACATTTGTTTTGCTAGTTAAGTGGAACAGCTGCATTTACAAAGTAGTTTTTGTTTCTAAATGGCATAGGAGCAGGAAAAGTGACCAAGAAAACTCAAAACCTCCTGTATTTTAGGGATGAATATTTATTTTATTATATTTTAGAGGTATAATCTCCATATAAATCCTTAGATTCCCTCACTATGATATTTTTGTTGCAGGTTGGTTTTCTTCCAAATCAGATTTGGCGGTGATTTTCCAAGAACACCAAAAATGTGGTGGGTATCTTGTGATTTCATAGGCACAGTTTATAACACAGTTTATAAGAAATTGATTCAACTGTTATAACAAATGCTTTCATTCTTCATATTCTATGTTGGCATATAAAACTACTGCCAAAAATTTCCACTTCAAAATAGGTTTTATACTAAATATTTGAGAGACAATAAAACTTAAGCTAGTTCTTGTGCTAAGGAAAATAATAAAATCTGGATGTCATCTATTCCATTCCATTGTTCAAAGTCAGAAAGCCAGGTCGGATTGCTCAGGACCTGCTCTGGGCAGGTTCTGAAGATCTTAAAGGCAGGGTATTCTACAGGTTCTTTGTGCCACCCTTTCCAGTGCTTAACCACACATTGCAAATATTCTGATTCTCTTATGTATACTTAGAACTTCCTTTTTTGCAGCTTGTCACAGTTGCATAATCTCTATTCCCTGTACATCTCAAAAAAAAGTCTGTATTCACCACACCTTTCTTTTACTGAGAACTAACATTAGAGAAATATACAACAGCATTCCACAGATCCCCTATTCTGCTCCTCAGGCTAAAGAAACCTACCTCTCTCAGCCTCTTTTTGTACATCAGATGCACAAACCCCAACCATCTCTCACTGGTCCTCCACTGAACAAGCTGAGCCAAAGACTGGACCCAGTACTCTAGATGTGGACTTATGAGTTTTGAGCAGAGAGTAACTACTGCTGCTGACCTGTTTGCAACAGTACCACCAAAGCAACCTAGAGTTTGTTAAAGTATATTTGTCAAAATATTTCTGTGCTTGATTGCTAAAAGAAACTGCAACTTTTAATACCGATGCAATTATTTCTGTTAATCTTCATTTTTTTCCATTTATCTAGAAATGCAGAACACTGAAGTCCTCTGTGTTCCAGCCCTCAATCTGGTATAGTATATATACCTAAAGAAGTAGTCACTATGCAAATAGAGAACGTCACTGAAATAGTTGATGCTATAAATATTTTGTGATTTTTTTTTTACAAAGCACACAACACCTTTTCTTACAACTAGAATAGTAGGCCTCCTTCAGAATTGTATCTCAGGGATTGTGTGGTTTCCATTTGCTTTATTTGGAAACAGGAATGATTTAGTAGAATGAAGCAAACATATTCAAAGGGTTAAATACACATAATCTCCAGTTTTCTCAATTCAATTGGACTAGCTGTCTGAACTTAAAAAACAAAGAAACAAAGAAAGACAGTTCTTCTTTGAAGGAGGCTGAGAACTACCATGAAAAGAATAATCTTACTTTATATTTCATGTGTGTTATTCATAAGGTTACTCTTTTCATTGGGATGAGGGATGGAATTATTTATATTTTTTACTTACTTTTAAATGTGTTCCTATATTTTAAACAGCCAAAGGAACTGCAGAGACTAAGGAGAGAAATGAGAAAAGTCATGATCATGACTTGGGACTGTCACAGCAGCATATAGGTCCAGATAGGGCGACAAGTATGGAACTTTTAAAAGTTTTCTCTTCTGCTCTTATAGCGATAGTATAGAAGAAGCCAAGAGAAAGTAAAGCACCATAGGGTGTTGCAGTTTTGCTTGGGTTTTTTTGTCAAAATAGTGAACAGTAAAATACACTAGTGCAGAAATAGATGTGACAGAAATATTGGTCTGGTCTAATCCAGACACATTTTAGTAACTGAGATATTGCAAACCATAATATTTAATCCAATTTCATATGTGAACATATAAGGAATATGGCATGGTGAGAATCAACCAAAAAACCTCTACTGATGTTATCAACAACATACTTCTACAGAGTGAGCAGTTGCAAATTGGTTCACAAAGCAAGAAAAATTTTTCCTTACTGCTATTGTGGACTCTGGCTCTGTATTTTGCTTCCTAATCACCTTGAGAGAGCAATTATGTATCTTCTGAAGCCTGACACAATGCCTAAAGGAAATCATTCCATTCGACTGCAGTGAACCTTTCACTGTAACCTCAATGTTCCTTTCAAGGAAGTCCTATTGATATTTTCCTTCCTATATAATACATTATGGTGCACTTAGAACCAAAATAAAACAGTAAATAAAGTAAGACACTAATCAATAATACAGGAAAACAGAATCTGCAGCTCCCCTAACAGAAGTTAGTAAGAAGAATAATCATAGCATTAACCTGGGTAATAGCAAACCTAGGATTGATTTGGCAATTTTAGCAACAAGGATTCTGAGTTCAACAATTTCTGCAGTTGTCCACACTGCAGAGAACAGTTCCTTGTTCCTTTGCCAGCATTTGATACTGTGGTCAACTGATTAGGCCTCCTCTAATCTGACAGCTGTGATATTAGGTTGCAGTTTCTTTTCCAAGGATTTCTGCAGTGCTGACTTCAAAGCAGCTGGACAAGGAGAAACTCACCCCTATCAAGCCCAAGGCACTTCTGTGTTCACAGAAAAAAACCCAGCTATGTATAATCCTGGGAAACTTCAGAATCTGCATACATCAGTTTTTTGAACATTGATTTAAACTCAGATACTTTACTCCTGTTCCAGCAACACTTTGAGTTGCTGTGTCCTTCTGTGTTTTTCCATGAGTGATCATTTTGGGTTTGAATGCCAAGGTCCTGGTTGTGGAGAGGGGGCTGCAGGGGTGGTTTCTGCAAGAAGCAGCTAGAAGCTTCCTCTAGGTCTGATAGAGTACATACCAGGCAGCTCAAGGCCAGACCCTCCAATGACAAAAGCTGAGGCAGTCAGTGACAGTGATAGTGCCTCTGAGATTACATAGTTAAGGAAAAATAATACAAAACACCACTTTTTTCCACCAATTAAAGGAGTGAAAAGATGTGATAAACTTTTGCAGACACCAAAGTCAGTCAAGGAAGGGGAGAAGGTGCTCTAAGTGCCAGAGCAAAGATTCTCCTGCAGCCCTTTGAGAAGACGGGTGAGCCAAGCTCTCCCCCTGCAGCCTATGGATGATGGTGGTTCATATAGCCACCTACAGCCCATGGAGGACCCCACACTGAAGCAGGTGGAGGCACCCAAAATAAACTGTCACCCTGTAGGAAGGCCACACTGGAACAAGCTCCTGGCAGTCCCTGTGGCCTGTGCAGAAAGGAGCCCACTGGAGCAGGTGTACTGGCAGTATTTGTGACTCTAACCCACACTGGAGCAGTATGGTCCTGAATATCTGCACCCCATTGAAGAGACCCACAATGGACTGCCGCACATAGAAAGGACTCTTACATTGGTGAAGTTCATGATGGATTGTCTGCCAAGGAAGGGAGCCCATGCTGGAGCAGGGGAAGAGTGTGAGAAGTCCTTCTTCTGAGGAGGAAGAAGCAGCAGAGACATGTGATGAACTGACCACAACACCCATTCCCCATGCCCCTGTGCCACTGGAAGAGAAGGAAGTAGAGAAATCAGAAATAAAGTTGAGCCTGGGAAGAAGGACGAGGTGAAGGAAGGTATTTTAAGATTTGGGTTTATCCTACTCTGATTTGCTTGGTAATTTTATTCTAATACGAGTCTGGTGTGATCTCTCCATGTTCTCCTCTGACCCAGGACCTTTTTTTCTATTTTCTCTCCCCCGTCCAGCTGAAGAGGGCACTTATAGAGTAGTTTTGGTGGGCACCTGGTCTGCAGCTAGGGTCCATCCATCACACCAACAAAGGCAAACTCAGATGGTCCTACAGAGGCTTTATCAAGTTGAGGATGTAAAAAGGTCATAGATTATGAACATATACCAGGCTTTCTGCCTACTGTTGAAATTCTGGATTTTAAGATACAGGAATGGGCTTGAAAGTTATGTCTATTCTTATTACTTAACTGGCTAGCTATTTCCAAAAAGTAATTTGTTTCAGTATCTTTGATATAAAATTAATCCATTTCTCTGTTTTAGCTATAATTAATAGCCATACAATTTTCAAGCAACACATTCAACAAATTCTATAGATGCATTTTAATCAGCAGAGTGATTTCTTTTTGTGGGGAAAAAAATGGTGGCTGTTATTTCTGTCATATCTGGAGTTATATGTTAGAAATCACAAGAAATTACAGTCTGTCTGCTGAGTTGTTGAGGGCTTAAAAAATGTGAATGAATTTAGGTTTCAGTCTTGGAAGAGGAATCATATAGCTAAATCTTTTTTTTTAATGGGAATTATATTAAAATATGTATTTAAACCTGAGTGCTTCTAAGTTCATTAAGAAGTCTTTTTTAGGTATTTGGAAATGTCTCCATTCATCCTAGGGACTCCCAGGCCACCTTCATGTCACCAATAATTTTTGCCAGAATGCTATCTGTCAAACTAACTACTTTATAACTTTACAGCCAAGTTTAAAATCAATTAAATGCAACTCTTCTCTGAACAAGTATATCACTGAGAATGCCTATTATAAATGTAACAACACAACTATTAGGAAAATACTTTTTCTTTGTTTGTTTGTTTTTAAGCATCTAGCCATAAATTACAAATGTGATTTTTTTCCTTGCCAGCTTTTTATGTTCACTTCAGTGTATGTTCGTTGCTTACCCATACTTCACATTGACAGTTCTTAATAGATCTCATGGATTTGCCAACTTGTTTGAGGGGAATAAATCATGTTCAGTCAGTCCAGCAAAAATCTATTGAGATCACTAAAGCTTTGTCTTGCAATCAAAATATTTTTTAAACTGGAAAAGAAATTTTCTGGGGAGGGCAGTGGTTTTTTTCTAGTCCTGTAAGACTTCTCAGAATGTGAAACAATTTAAAATGTCATCCATTACATCAGCCAATGTGTCTACTCAATTTCCATAATAAATGCTGAAGTACTTGCAATGGAACTAATATGTGTTTTGAAATCTTCCCAGTTTACAGTGCATGTATAAGTAAATAAGAAGCAGTGAGAATCTTTTATTTCTCCACTGTCACACGATTTGCAGAAAACACAGTCATATTGCAGATATAAGTAGTTAATCAAGCAGGTCTATAATTCACACATCAGACAATCACCAACCTCCATGAAGATGTCTCCCTCTTCTTAATGGGAGATTAGTGCCCATCCTGCACAGCTTTCCCTGACCAAAAAAAAAAAAAAAGAGAAAGCAACAAGCTTCAAACTAAACAAGAAAATATTAATGATGCCTTAGATCAACTCCTGTGAAGTTTCCTTCTTCTTCTCACCTGAAAAAAATCCAGTGTGATTCCAGTTGCTCTTCCCAATAGTGAGCAAGCCCTCAAAAAATTAAGTTTTCCTTGGAGAAACAGAAGTGAAGCTTCCTTGGAAAATATCATAGCCCTGTTTTTCAAGAAAGCCAATGTACAGAATTGGCAAATGTTAAAGAATCTGTAAACCAAATATCAGTGCAGTGTTTTGACTCTAACTTTTAAATGCTTAGGCTGAAGAAATGTGTTTCTTCTTAATCATTTCCCCATCCTACACTTTTCAGGTCCTTCAAAGGTTGGGGAGGGGGGAGAGGGAGGGAAAGAGAGTGAATTTTCTTAACTGCAAGATACATAGGAATACACTGAGATTCAAGGATGATCTTACTTGGATTTTTCTCTTCCATAATTTCTAGCTCTCTAAATGCAGGACCCAATGCTCTGCATGTGAATAAGGTACTTCTGAAGACAATTCTCTTCAGAAAAGAAAAATTCAGAAAATACACCCCCAAAAAAACCATAATCCTTTTCCTCTATTATTTTAGGGCCCCACCTATACCCACTGTGAGGCAGCCAGATAGGACTTAGGCTCCAGTTGTCTGTACAGAAAAACTTCCTAGCTACACTTACAGTTCTGTACATTGACATAGCTAAATGAAATCTTTAAAGTCATTATCTTTATTTTAGCTCATCATAACTTAATTTATTAGATGATAAATGAGGTATGTGTTTAGACTAACTGTTCTATAAAAATCCCCAATCAAAACCGCAAGCAGAATATTAGAATTATAAATGAGGAGTAAATATGAAATTGATAGCCTTATTTAATAGAATTGTTTACTGTAGGATTCTGAAGGCATTTATTTCACAAAAGTCTGCATACTATTTAATAACAAAATTCACATGGTCACATGCTCCAGAGATTTAAAAAAAAAATCAGTCTGGTGGAGATTTTGTACATCTAACCAGGTTTAACTAAATGTTTATATAGTGAGAGTGGTCTGTTCTGTCACAACTTAATTTTATTCCAAAGACTAAAAGGAGGCTCTGGCTTTCCAGTTAAATACTGGCAGGGCAAGTTTAAGTGAGATTTCATTTTCCAGCCCACAAAGGCACAGTGATTATCTCTGTAAGAATTTCTCTCATCAAGATTCTGACTCATTTCAACTATCAAGATAGCTAAAGACTCAGAAGAAGCTCAGAGTAAGGTAACAATTATGAAGTTCCTCTTGGAGAGAAAAGACTTTTCTTCAAGCACCCGATCAAGTTATTTAAATATTCATCTACCACTTTTTCACTCCTTCCCCTTTGAAATACTTTACTAACATACCATCCAGGAATATATTGAAAGAGAAGTCAAAAAAAAAATCACCTGGAAGAATACCTACACTGAAAAGGAGAAGGAAGGTCAGTCTTCTCACTTCAAATTCCTATTTAAGAAACTGCTTAAAGTGCACGTTTGAGTAGAAGTTCAATGCAAGAGATTAATAGTACAGCACCAAAATACCCAACCATCTGATGCTTAAGGTAGAAGAGAAGATCCAAATCTCCTCTCTCAAATGAATTAACTGCATATTTCTTGCCTGGGTACTCCAACAGCATTCATCACTTGGAATTTTATTAATTTTATTCAAATGCATATAAATTGAACATAAACTTCAAATATATTTAATTCTTTTCATTTTGGCAGTGATAAAATTCTACATCTGGTTCAATTCCTCCATTTGTTTTGTAGCTGATTATTGGTTTTTGTTAACTGAACCACAAAGTAATTCAATACTCACGCAGTTCCACTTTAGAGTCTTTTTGAAGCCCCTGGAGAAAAGTCTTTCATTTTCAAAAACTATCCAGGCATGAAAATAGACCAGGTAACAACAATAATAAAAACACATCCAAAAATTTTTTCAAAAGAGCTTGTGAGCAAATTTTACACTTTATGCTGTATACACATGTTGGTTCCAAACATTATATGCAGCTGACCAGCTCTCTTCTACAGCAAACAAGGAGAATTTGTCTGACAAGGGATTCTGCCTAAGGAGTTTGGTGCCTTTCCCAAACATAGCAGGCTCCATCCCAATAAGACAACAAACCATGGCTTTCACACTAAACTATTTACTTGTAACACTGGAGAAAGCAAAATTGCATCAGAACATCCAGAAATGGCCTAGTGATTATGCTTGCCTACAGGCAGAACAGGCCAAAAGCAGAAAGCCAGCATCCTACTGGAACTGCAACTGAGCCCTGGGCCACTGACATGTGCAGAACTATGACCAGAGCAAGGTTGGATAAATGGCCCTCCATCAGATCCTGCCAAGTCCTCAAGAAATGAGTCTGTCAGTGAAGTACAGGAATGAAGAGTCCTACTCTACCATGCAGTCAAGAACAAGAAGAAACATTATAGGTTTTAGAACAGTAACATCTTACTTCCACTTTTTTAATATTTGAATGCTAGACCAAGAATATACCTGAAGATATTAAAATGAAACTTTGAAAAATAATGAGATCAGCTGTTTTGATATGTAGAATAGTATTAATAAGTGAAATTATATTCTATGCAAGAGGATATTCATTCAGTTATTTAATTAGACTTTTGGAAATATTAAACAGGAAGAATGACCTCTGCACTTACCCTAAGTAGAACAAAAAAGTGCCCACTACTTGAAAACATATACTTTCCTCTGTAAAAATAAGGAAATGAGGATGAATTTTTAGTAATAAAAGACATAGCACTTCAAATATAAACAAATAATCAGTCCGGGTCTTAAAAATATTAATTAATGAAATGTTACTCCGTGAGCTACAAAATAGGAACCTACACACAACTTGGAGTTGATGTGTCAAACAGATTTCATTAACATTAGTAAAGGAAAGTTTTCAATACTGCTGCAGAAATCTTCTTGAAAGGCAACAATTTTCATAGATCCCCCAATTCTCATTTCACTCTTGATTTAGGCTCCTCAGTCGTCTCCATGAAAGTTGATTCTTGTAGACATATGTACATATAAGGTCTAGTAATGTCAGAGATAGAGGTAGGTGTACTGTGGGATATAAAATAAACATTGGGGTTTAAAAAAATTAAGCTCAGAGAAATTCCATGTCTGAAATTCTTTCCTGCAAACCAATTTACATCATAGAATCATAGAATCATAGAATGGTATGAGTTGGAAGGGACCCCAAGGATCACAGAGCTCCAACCCCCCTGCCACAGGCAGGGCCACCAACCTCAGGCCTGGATCTACACTAGGTTGCCCAGGGCCCCAGCCAACCTGGCCTTGAACACTTCCAGGGATGGGGCATCCACTACCTCTCTGGGCAGCCTGTTCCAGCACCTCACCACTCTTTCTGTAAAAATCTTTCTCCTAATATCTAATCTAAACCTTCCTTCCTTTAGTTTTAATCCATTCCCCCTTGTCCTGTCATTGTCTATCCTTTTAAAAAGTTGAACCCCCTCCTGCTTGTATGCTCCCTTCAGGTACTGGAAGGCTGCAATGAGGTCCCCCCGCAGCCTTCTCTCCTCCAGGCTGAACAAGCCCAGCTCCCTCAGCCGCTCTTCGTAGGGCAGGTGCTCCAGCCCTCTAATCATCTTCGTGGCCCTCCTCTGAACCCTCTCCAACAGTTCCACATCCTTCTTGTATTGGGGGCCCCAGATCTGCACACAGTACTCCAGATGGGGCCTCACAAGGGCAGAGTAGAGAGGGACAATCACCTCCCTGTCCCTGCTGGCCACCCCTCTTCTGATGGAGCCCAGGATACCATTGGCCTTCTGAACTGCAAGGGCACACTGCTGGCTCATGTTAAGTTTCTCATCCACCACAATCCCCAAGTCCTTCTCAGCAGGGCTACTCTCAAGAAGCTCTTCTCCCAGTCTGTATCTATGTCTGGGATTCTTCCAGCCCCAGTGCAACACCTTACACTTGGCAGTGTTGAACCTCATTAGGTTCACCCGGGCCCATCTCTCCAGCCTGTCAAGATCCCTCTGGATGGCTTCCTTTCCTTCTAGGGTGTCGACCACACCACTCAGCTTGGTGTCATCTGCAAACTTGCTGAGGGTGCACTCAATTCCATCATCGATGTCACTGATAACGATGTTAAAGAGAACCGGTCCCAAGACAGACCCCTGGGGGACACCGCTTGTCACTGGCCTCCACCTGGACATAGACCCATTGACCACCACCCTTTGGCTACGGTCTGTTAACCAATTTCTTATCCACTGGATGGTCCACCCATCAAATCCACATCTTTCCAATTTAGAGATAAGGATGTGATGGGGGACTGTGTCAAAGGCCTTGCACAAGTCCAGGTAGATGACATCGGTCGCCTTCCCTTTATCTACTGATGCTGTCACTCCATCATAGAAGGTCACCAGATTGGTAAGGCACGACCTTCCCTTGGTGAAGCCATGCTGACTGTCCCGGATCACATGCTCTTCCCTCATGTGCTCCAACATGTCATCCAGGAGGATCTGTCCCATGATCTTCCCAGGCACAGAGGTGAGGCTCACCGGCCTGTAATTCCCTGGGTCTTCCTTGCTCCCTTTCTTATAAATGGGAGTGATGTGACCTTTTTTCCAGTCCCCAGGGACCTCTCCTGACAGCCACGACTTTTCAGATATGATGGAGAGCAGCTCAGCAACCACATCAGCCAGCTCCTTCATGACCCTGGGATGCATGTCATCTGGCCCCATAGACTTGTAGACATTCAGCCTCATGAGGCGGTCACGGACTTGCTCTGCTCTTACAGTGGGGGGGGATTTGCTCCCCCAGTTCCCACCTGGAGTTCTAGGGATGCAAGGTTCTGGGATTTGGGAGTTATGAGAATCCTGGCTGCCAGAGAAGACCGAGGCAAAGAACTCATTCAGTACCTCAGCCTTCTCATCATCAGTTGCAGCCAATTCTCCTTTCTCATTTACCAAGGGGGGTACGTTCTCTTTCTGGCCAATGTACCTGTAAAATCTCTTCTTGTTGTTTTTAACATCCCTCGCCAAGTTCAGTTCCATCTGCGCCCTGGCTTTCCTGATCCCATCTCTGCAAGTCCGAACAGCATCCCTGTATTCATTCCAGGCTACACACCCTTGCTTCCAGAGCTTGTGTTTGCCTTTCTTTTCCCTCAGTTTGACCAGCAGGTCCTTGCTTAGCCATGCTGGCCTCCTGCCCCTCCTGCCCACTTTCTTATTCAGAGGGACAGAGCGCCCTTGAGCTCTCAGAAAGGCATCCTTAAAGAGTAGCCAGCTGTCCTCAACATTTCTGTCTCTAAGGACCACCTCCCAGGAGATCTTGACCAACAAGTCCTTAAACAGCCTAAAGTTTGCGCTCCGAAAGTTCAGTGTCCTGATCCCACTCTTTGCCAGGCCCACGTTCCTTGAGATTGCAAACTCAATCATATCTCTTTCAGACATGTTAAAGGTTTATAAGGGATATACTCCAACTCAGCTTTGACAGAATTATTTGTATAATGTGTATGGGTATTTGACATTATATATATATACACATATATATATATGTATATATAGAGTACACACAGAATGTCATATATATATATATATATATATATATATATATATTCCTTATTAACAAAACATAGGCCACTCTTGTCTATCCACATATTTTGTATGCTTTCTCATCAGCTACTAATTTATGTCACAAACAGCAACTTCGGGGCTTCCAATGAGGTAAATTGTTTCTGATTAAAATATTTCTAGGTACTCACATTGTCATAAGTATTTATACTGTAAACATGTGGCAATCTTCTCAATCCAAATAAGAATAGCTTCAAATTGACTTACTTGATAGGGCAGAAAAACATTCAGAATATCCATCCTGGAGAAAGCATTACTTAGAAAAATCTGTCCTGTGCTGGCTAAAGAGCCTTAGAGCCATCAGTGCTGCAGGTCCACCTGCCTGCAGGAAACCCGCCTTACCTGTCACTGTGTATCTTCTAATGCTGCTGAAGGAAAGAAAATATTAAAAAAAAAAAAAAAGGATCAGGAAAAAGAAAAAAGTATAGGTTTATCCACAGCATTTCTCATTGTTCTAGTATGTAAAGATAGATGTAAAACAAAAATATAAGTTCAGATTAACTAGGAAAAAAAAAATTTTTCTATTCTGCCTTACATCCTGACTCATTACTAAAAGCAGAGTTAACATTTTCTTAACACCTTGGTAAACAGCTCCATTTTGCAGGACAAGGAATAGCCATCTCGTCATCGATTTTATAGTGAAATTCATATTGCAATGAATCTAATAGATAAAGCAGACAATGAACTAGACACTACTTTTCTTTTTCTGTATTCCAAGAAACCTGTTTTACAGCTATTCACATATTCTGTCTTGCATTGATGTTAGAAGTCCCATTTGCTGGTTCCTGTCCCAGTTTTGGTTTGGGTAATGAGGACCTCTTCTGGGAGATAAGAGAATAATATATCAGACACCTTTTCAACCTTCTAAATGTATTTCCTTTACCACTTCACAAGGGCCGGTAGGTCATTCAGACACCTGGAAGGTTTTACATATTCCATTTAATGTCTTTCTCTAATTCTACTGGATCCTCAGTTACTGCATCCCAGAGATACATTGGCTATAACTTAAAATAAATACTTTTCATAGGTATCAGAACACTATCAATTCCAAATTTCTTTGACAATTGTCAGTCAGGAAATACTTCAGTGAACAAGGACCCTATCCTTCCTTTTAATCCCTCAATGTTCAATAAACTTTAAAACAGCAGGTGAATGGACTTCTAATCTGTACTTAATAAATCATCACAGGATGTGACTGTAAAAAGGCTTGATGTCCTTTGAAGATCTCATCACACTCTTTAAAGTTCTTCAGAAGTTCTTGGAGAGTTCTGAGCATATTTTAACTTAGGAGCCCATATATTCATCTGTGTATAAATCAAGCTATCAGTTGCCCCTCTTTCCCAGTTGAAGTAGTAAGCATAACAAGTTGATTTAGCGTTAACAAAAAGAACACATTTGCAGCTGTATGCTACCAAGGGGAAAGACAGGTCCTTCATAAAATGAATGTGTTGAAATAATTACTGGTGAACTTTGCAGAACTCCAGGGGTCACTGAGATCATACCCTAATGATAATGAATGAGAGTACAAGAGCAAATGGTATGACACAATTGGATTGCCTTCACAGTTACTGAGATTCTTTGTTAATTAGAGAACTCACAGGGCACTAATGGTAATTACTTTCTTTATCTTTAATAATGTAAATTGGATATCTGACTGATGTATATTGTTGCTTATCATTGGCAAAAAGTACAATCAGATATTCCATGCAGAGTAAAAGTTCTTGATAGTTCAATGCGCAGCACAGTTCCTTAACATAAAGTTGGTCATATGTGAGAGTTTATATTATAAATCCAATTTACCAAATGACTGAAAAATAGAATATGCTCTATATATGCTTTGTCATTTCTCCTGAATTACCAGATGTCTATATGCTGGACTTAACTCTCATCTGGTACTAGGTAGCTCAACTAAGTGAAGATGAACAGAACCATCCCAACAAACACCTGGCACAATGTGTTCAACTGGCTATCTGGTCACTAGCAGCACGCTGATTTTCCTGTCCTATTAGTAGTTGTCTTCATGTGGGGACCTTCTCTCTAGCTCATTATGTCCTCACACAGAAAGACTGTTGTTTCCATGTTTTGTCCAGCTTGACAATTTTTACTCAGTGTCTACATCATTTGCTCAGTTTGAGAGCTGTCTTTGTTGGAATAAAATCGATTACACAAAAATGGAGTGATTTTCCATAAGCCTACACTTACATATAGTCTTAAAATATGAGTTGACTTCACAGTGTTTTGCAAAAGAATGAGTACCACCACCATCAGCATGACACCTTCTGAGTGTGGGATGCTAATACTCTTCATGAAACACAGAAGGAGAATGCACAACACTGTGTCAGGCTGAATAGAAAGCAACAGAAGGTGAACTAGGTGACATAGCAAGTGCATAGCCAATAGGGTGGTAGATAACCAGGAGGCTTTCTACTGTGGGTTTTTTTGAATTTACCTTCTTCCACCCTTCATAAAATTTCATTAAAATTGCACAGTTGTTCACATGTCTAACAAAAGAGGACTCTTACTTTGGGATTATATTTTAATTAATAATAATAATATCTCGTATCACTATTAGTCTTTCTGCAACTTTATAGAATAATTAATCCATCACTTAGAGAACGGACACTTTTGCTTTTTTGACTAATATATCATCTCATCTACTCATTCTTTCTACACCTAAAAGATGAAACTTTTTTTAAAGAGGGTCTCTCTTTAACTTTATTATTATAATACAAATCAGGTTTAGTACTGAAAAATACTTATTTACTATTTTAGTTTTGTAAGTTTCCTCTTTTTCTCCACCACATCTACGGCAGGTTTTTCTTACCAGCTAAAAAATACTTTATTGTTTAAATTTTTTTTCTCTCTAAATCAAAAATTTTGTAAAACACCAAAAAAAATTCCAGGCCTTTTAACAATTCAGTAAATGTTAATGACATTGTACATACCATGTAAACCAAGTCACCAAGACAGGACAATTATTGAAATACTATGATTTACTCAAGGAAATAATTTTTTCGGGAAGAGACCAATGTTTGATACTCTTGCTTCCTTGAGTTATTAGTTCAGCATGTGTTGAAGCTTTACTAAAGTAGAAACCTTGTTTCAGCTAAGTCATGGAATGTGGCATTCTTCTCTACTTCTGGCCCCCTCTTGGGAGAGCACTTGTTTAACCTTGACCGCATGTAGGGATGAGAACCTGGATGTGAACAAGGCATTTCTTTTCCTTGGAGTGGAAGAGTAAAAAAGAAGGTGTCCTGGTTTCAGCTATGATGGAGTTAATTTTTTTTTTTTTTTAGCAGTGGATAGAATGCCATGTTTGGGTGTTAGCATGAGAATAGTGCTGATAGCACCCTGATGTTTTCCGATTTGTTGCCGGGCAATCAAGTACCTTTCTCAGCTCTGCATACTTCCTTACTAATGAGAAAGGAGGGGACGCAGCCAAGACAGGTGACTCGAATTGGCCAAAGAGGATATTCCATGCCAGTTATGTCATGTTCAGTATAAAGGGGGACTGGGGGGAAGAGGGGGAGACAACGCCAGGACGTGCAGTTTTCTGGGGACGATCGGGTTCGGGGACGGCTCTAAGCTGTGCGGCCTGAGTTGTGTGGTTTGGTGAGAAACTGCATTGTGTATCACCAGTTTCATCTATTTTGTGCTTTAAACTTCTGTTATTGTTATATCTAGTTTTCTGTTATTGTTTAGTAAACTATCCTTATCCCAACCTGCGTGGTTCTGGTTTCTAGGTTGTGGTTTCTTTTCCTCCTTTCTTCCTTCCCTTTTTCCCCCTCCCCCAACTTCCCTTCCCCCTTCCTTTTAAAAGTACAAGCGACTGTGTGGGGTGCGGCCCTCAGCTGGGGCAAAACCACGACAGAAGGTCAGATTATGTTTAAATAAATCCCCAAAACTAGGGGAGGGTGAAGGAACCAGGTCTGCTGGCCACAACCATGGAACCTGCACAGTCCATTGCTTAGAAACAAGTGGTTATACAATTCAAAATGTCACAGGGGACTTTTTTTGCTTCAAAAAATTACAGGATGTAGCATATGTCCTGTATAACAAAATAAGAATCTTTTATGACTGACAACAGCTTTGTAAGCTTTTATCAGACTGATGTCCCATCTCTAGTAAGATTTTTGTTCATTTCTCTGTATGCATTACAAAAAACCAGAGACCTGCTACAGATTTTACACAATAATTTAAGACTGAATGAAAACTGCAAGAGTAATAAACTGTCAGAGGAAAGGGCAGAGAAAGGAGGGTGATTATATGAGAAACATGGCTTCAGAGACCTCATTTGCCACTACTTGATTTCCATGATGAATGTCAGACTTACAACCATATTCAGATGGACAGAACACATGAACTATAGAAAGCTTCAGGACAAGTTTTCACACAGGAACAGACCTGATTGCATAAATGGTCACATCCTTTTAAGATTCTTTTCCCCAGTTTTGTGTTATGATAATAAACATCTATCTTGAGCATATATTCAAATGTAATGACATGAAGAAAATTTGTACTTAGATTCGCATCAATTTGTTTACCAAAATTTCAGAGATAATTCCTTATGATAAATTCAACACACAATAGAGGACACCAGAATATGGGTAGGAGGCCTTTTGCTGCATTTCTGAGACTACATTTCTGGAATGAATAAATGACCTTGTGACCCTCGTCACTGTAGAGTACAATTGCTGTATTTGCATTTCTGTAATTGTTTCTGATCTAAGAAGGGTCTATTTCACTAAGGTATAGAACATATAATAGCTTAATTTCTGAACACTGCTTAAACTTTGCATTAAGAATGTGCCATCCATCTTGAATATGATCTTACTGAATTGCACTGTACAATAATGTTCCAATTAGGCTCTGTAGCTGAGATGATCTTTTGCAGGTTGACTTTCCCTTTCCTTTTTCTCTATTTTCTTCATGACTAACTCCTGCAATCGTGATTTGGCATTAGACTAGAGTGAATCATGTCTTCAGAGGTTGAATACAAATTCAATCCAATACTGCTCTTGCTTAGAGTATGTCTGATTTATGGATATCAGCAAAAGAAATACATAAAATAAGTAGGTTTTTGCATCCAGTTGATAAAAATACTGCACTGCAATGTTTAAAACCAGTTTGAGAAGAAATATGTTTTAAATACATTAGAATACTAAACAAACCTCTGCAAAAATCATGCAGTCTTGTAAGCACTAGGTTATAGCTATGCTGCTCACATTATTGCAGTGAAGGGGCTGTGAGCCATTCCTATTTTCAATAATTCATAACTCTGCTGTAAAAATCATACTGGACTGAAACTCAAAATAAAAGGTTTCTTCTCGGAACAATGTCTTTTTTTTTTTTTTAATAACTGTATCTTAGTGTAATTCGTAAATGCAGAGCAGAAAGAAATCTTCTTAAGGTATTTTTCAAAGATAGAAAGCACAAAAGTAACCCTGTGTGCATTGCAATATGATTGATACTGGTGAAGTCTAATTTTGCATTTCCAAACTGCACATGCAAGAAAGGTTTTTGAAAGGATCTGGTGAAATCTGATTACATCAGGGCTCAGCTTTGCCTCACATAATGCCTCACATTTGCTTCTTTCATGTTCAAACTAAGAGTAATGTTGTATATATATTTATGTCAGTCACAATACATTTTGGAATAACTATTCAATTAATTCACACCAGTAAGACGCCTTATACAGTATCTAATCAGGGTTTCTAAAGTGTGTATCAGCATCTCTCGATGCCCTGATTTACATCACAATTTTATGGTAGATTTTAAAGTCCTGCCCTTGGCGTTATTTCACAGTTTACTTTGTAGCGTACAGAAACAATATAATTATTTCATTTATGATTCATCAAGCTTATATTTGATAAATTAAGATTTCAAAACAAAACTCATATTCCAGTCCACTTTCTGGGTACAAACTGATTTCTTTCATTGCTAATAAAAATGTGAGATCTGTGTCAGAAAAAAGTTCTTTGTCTTCCGTATCTCAAAAACTCTAGGTCAAACTTGGAGACCTGATTTTAAAATTTAAGGAACAAGAGCCAAAATATTTTACCAATG
Organism: Porphyrio hochstetteri; assembly: GCA_020800305.1. Taxonomy (NCBI): domain Eukaryota; kingdom Metazoa; phylum Chordata; class Aves; order Gruiformes; family Rallidae; genus Porphyrio; species Porphyrio hochstetteri. The sequence continues at coordinate 48,185,114 of CM036938.1, read as the reverse complement.
TTATTTATTTAAGGACTAAGATCATAAAAGAAGAGTATCATGTTGACAAGATCATTTTCAATTCACTATCTCTAGAGAAGATTTCCTTCAGAGAAAGGTACACAAACCCCACAGGGCCAATTGGTAAAGTTTCTTCCTAAGACACAGAAAGAAAATTACTTGCTTCTATCATTAAATCAGACATCTTTCTTTCCATTTGCTGTATTTAAGCTTTTTAATACAACACTGTATAGATTTCTTATGCTTGTGATTTCGCTTATATCCCTATCAAACTATGCCAAGGTCTTGACCTTAAAAATGCATAGGAGCAGTAAGCTTTGCAACAGAAACACGCAGCTTATAAAAAATGCTTTTATCAGTTGCAAGTATCATTTCCTTAAAAAGTATTGGAGTGTATATTTTTTTTTTGCAATAAGAATGCAGAATGAGAAGTCTTAATTTTCCCTCAATATGTTTCATTCATCTCTTCTTTGTATGTGTATAGCTTTTGACTTTATATATATTAAAATATTTATCCTTCCATTCTTAGCAGGTTTACAGGTTTAATTACAGTTGTCCTCTATGACCCTCTTAGGTGTCTTGGCTAACCTACAGAATATTGACCAAATCCTTGACTATCAATATAAAATGTAATCAAAGTATTATTAAAAGTTTATTTAATTTCTGAAGTTATAATTATGGATGCAGGGTGTTCCCTTAACACTGAATATAGATCTTAGGAATTTCTTGTTGGTGCTCTTGTTAATGTCTTAAGTGCTATATCTGAACACAAACTGACTACCAAAGTTCTCCAACATAAACTTCATAAAGATGATTAAGAGGACTAGAACATCTTTCTTACAAAGAGAAACTGAGGGAAATGGGACTTTTTAGCCTAGAGAAGACTGTGGATCTTATCAATGTTTTTAAACACTTGAGGGGTGGGTGTCAGGAGGATGGAGTCAGTGTTTTTTCAGTGGTGCCCTGCAAAGGGACAAGAAGAAATGGGCACAAACTTGAATATAGGAAGTTCCACCTAAACATGAGGAGGAACTTCTTTACTGTGAGGGTGACAGAGCAGTGGAAAAGGCTGCCCACAGACATTGTGGAGTCTCCATCTCTGGAGATGTTCAAAACCTGCCTGGTCACTTTCCTGTGCAGCCTGCTCTAGGTGACCCCTCTCTGACAGTGGGGTTGGACTAGATGATCTTCAGAGGTCCTTTCCAACCCCTATCATTCTGTCAAACTGTCATTCTGTGATTTGAAGTTGTCCATATTTGACAGTCTTATATATCTTACTCCTTGTTATAGGCTACCACGTCCTGTAGTAATTCTCATGATGAGGAAGAAGAAATAGGGAAACATATAAGTGTATAACTTGATTTAGATACTTTTTCTAGTTTTAAAAAACACAGTGCTAGTGCCACTGCTTCTTCAATTTCAACCAGTTTGTTCACTAGCATTTTTTTATATTTTTCTGTCTGCTTAAATGTACTGGTTTTGATAATTAGAGATCCAATCAAACACTGTAGAAAGTCTTTGGTATCTTGATTACCTGAGCCCTATTTCATTCTAGTTTTGAAGTAAAACATTCTTCACATATAATTAGTTTCATGCTTCTAATTGTCATGGTTACTTCTATACTCTGTACTATAACCAGGACCATTTTTATGTGGTAAGCATTTTTCAAAATAATTAATTCTGTCAGATATGAGATGAGATGTCTTATTATGTCTCCACATAAATTGAGCTTTGAAAGGAAATAATGCAGTATTCTTTGTTCCTATCCCAGTTAACACCAGCTTTTCCTCTACATACTTAGAATATCCCAAAAGGATTAAAATTCTTTATTCTCTGGCCAAATTTCTGCCTTCATCTTTGTACACCAATAATCCTCCCAGGGTAGACTGCAATATAACACATCTGTTACATTTATATTCCATAATTAGTCCAACTCTGTGCTCTGAACCACTGTGTTTTGATGCAATGCACTATTAAGCAACTTCTGTGTTTTCCAATAAAGGAAGCTATATATCACTGAATGATTAAGTAAGCCATTTATAGATGACATTAATATCAGCATTAGTATTTTGTCCTAGGGTCTGTATTGACCTTCTACCTTGGTTAAATTCTTCCTCTCCTCAACTAACTGATACACTTTGCTTTGATGCACATAGTTAGCTTTTAAAATAAACAACAATGACAAAAGCACTGGAAAACAGCTCTACCCAGAAAATACTGTGGTGTTTCAGGTGATTGTGAGTGGGGATGCAGAATGTTGAAAAATAGGGTATTTGCTTGAAAAAACACACAGAACCCTGATGTTCTTATTTTCCTTCAGCAAGGAATGTATTTTGTGCCTTTTGAAAAAATATATTTCTGCACATAGCTCTCAAGTTTCTTAAATAAAGGTATTTGTTATTATATATGTTAAAGGATTGACATTACTTTTTTTTGCCTATTGGACAATAGGTTCTTCTGTTAAATATATTGTTACTTTCTGCAAGAAAATATGTGAATTTATTTATGGTTTCTATCCTAGTCCGCTTCCCTGGCATATTAAAAAATCAAGTTCCATAAAATTGAAATGCAATGATTAAACATGGAAAAAGCAAGTCAAGAACGTTGTACAGTACATTCAGTTATCCGTGTCATGGTTTAACCCTAGCCAGCAGCTAAGCTCCACACAACTGCTCACCTACTCCTCCTACAGTGAGATGGGGGAGACAAACAGAAGGGTAAAAGTTACAAACCATGCAGAAAGACAGGTGAAGCAAATAGGTTCAAGCAAAGCAAATAAGGAACTCATTCACTACCTCAAATCAGCCAGCAGATGGTTAGCCATTTTGAAGAAAGCAGGGCTCCATCAGGCACGATTATTACTTGGAAAAACAAAGATCATAACTCTCAATGCACACCCTTTGTCCTTCTTCCCCTCCAGGTTTTATTGTTGAATGTGTTGTCATATGGCAAGAGGCATCTCTTCCATAATTTGGAGTCTGCTGTCTGGTTCATGGTGCCTCCCCTCCTCTTGTCCAACCCCAATCCATTCACTGGTAGGGCAGTGTAAGAAAGAAGAAAGGCCTTCATGTTGCTCAAGTGCTGTTCAGCAGTAACTCAAACATCTCTGTGTTACCAGCACTGTTTTGGTCACAAACCCAAAATATGACCTACTATGAAGACAATTAGCTGTATCCCAGCCAAACCCAATATGACGAGTATTATAAGAAATTAAAATCTGTTTCTGGAAAGTATAATGCAACTCCTTATAATGCTCTGATTTTTGCCTTTGTTAGATGCTTAAATAAAATTATGTTTAAGACTGATAATTCTGTAGATGCAGGGAAGGTGATTATAATCTTTTTCTATGGACATCAGACTGAACTTGGAACTGCAGGTACAGCCATGGGTCTTATTATAATCAAAGAAAATTATATTCCAACAAGTCAAGGTTGAATTTTACTGCAATTGCTGTACATATAGGACCTGAATAAGGCTAGACACTTTACATATGAATAATGACTCTATGAATGCCCCACAGGACTTACAATTGAATCTTAGACCTTGCACTATGAACAAGAGCAAACAGCAGACATAGAATAATAATAGCAATATTAATAATAATAAACTTTTTAAATTGTTTGCATTCATTAGAACAAAGTCATTATGCTGATATTTCCTTCCTCATCATCTGCCTTTCTTTAGTCTTGTATATATTACAGGTATTACTGAACCTTTCTTTCAGGCACAAAATAGAACTTTTAACAAAACAAAACATTTCATGAAAAGTGTGTTATTGCTCCAGAAATTTCACCAACTGATCAAAAGTCCCAAAGTTACTTTTTCTTCTAAACTGAAAATTATTTCATTAGCATAATTCCAGGGTAAAGTTTTCAAAAGAAAATCATTTTACTAAGAATTGTCTCTTCTTCAGAAAAAAATCTCTGCATAGGGAAAGCTCTCGATCACAATCAACTCTGATCATAGTCTGTCTGAGAACAGTCATCATTTGATGACTCAGAGAAAATGAACACACTTGAACTAGTACCCTACTGGTTAATCATATTTGGAACATGCTAAATCCCAAAGTTATGAATTTAAATCATTCCACCATCAGCCATTCGTCAGTGGTGTTACTTCCTGTGTGTTCTGCAGACCCATGCTAAGGTGACAAAAGCAGCTGACAATGCTTGTAATTTTTCCTAAATCAATTCTAACATACCATCTTTGTACTAACTCAGTATTCAGCATTCAGATGTAATACAAAGGGGGGAGAGAGATGTCAAAATCTAGTGTGACTGCATTGTTATTTCAAAATGGAATTTTCTGTCTTGCATCCAACAAGTTATTTTTACCTCATCTAAGTTATACTGGTCTCACTGACAGCAGGAGAAAATGCCCATCCTTTTATGTCTACCATTTATCCCAAATGACCACAAACCAACAATTAATAAATCCAGTAATTACTTGTGAAGTGTACTATTTAATCCTATTCCAAATAATAATCCTACAAGAAAAGACCATGCTACCTCACAGGTTATTTAGGTGTGTGATGGGTAGGACTGGTGTTACTGTCCAGGAACAGCTGGTTGCCCAGGGCAACAAAATATCAGGGATGCAAAATGTTTGCTGGCTGCTCGCATGCCTATCTAAGATGCCAGGCTGAGAGATAGATGTATGCTTGTTTGCAAGGGTATTAGAGCTCTTAGGGCCAGACTAGGTGATAACTAAACCTGCTTTTATTTATAATGACCTCTTTTTCAAGAGTTAAAACCAACAGCTCTTATACCAGCAATGTCCTTTCTCTACTCAGTTGGTTTCATTCTCTGCGAAATTCATGTTGCTGGATGATGATGTGTGACTTACCAAGATGCCTATGATTAGTGGAGCCGTTTGCAAAAATGCCATCTTAAATTGCACTGCAGTGTAGTTTGCTGCAAGTCCCAGACAATGCTGGGGCACCTCCAGCTCCAAGTCCTGCAGTGAGCGCTCCCACACAGTAAGACAATCTGTAGCCATATTCCCTGCGCTGCCGTCTGCCCCAGAGGTGAAACAGATGCAGGATCTGCGTTCGATGCACATTTAAAATGGTCCTGAAATGCAAATGTAAAACACACGTCAGGGTGTTCTCAGTTATCAAATCCAAACAGATCAAAGTCTTAATCTCTGCAAAAGACTATAGCTATATCTGGGGTAAGTGTTAAGTATTAGAAAACCACCAGAATGTTCTCACAGTGTAAAGAATATCTTCCCTACTCACATTCAGATATCTTTATCTGTATGCTTGTTTTGTGATCTCATGGGCAATCCACCTTTGGCCTGTATAAATATGTTGGATCAGTTCTGAGCTGTAAATGCTATTTCTGCAGAATGTTAAGGAACTCTTCTCCAGAGCTGTCACGTTTAAAGACTACTCATTACAGCATTCTCATATTACATCAAGTTCTGTTTTAAAATAAGCAGAAGAATGATTCTGATCAGTGCTATTTTCACGTAAGTCAGCTCTGTTCTGCACAGGCCTTTCAATTTCAGAAGATTTTTTTGCTTTGATGCAGTTTATGCATATATACAAACACTCTAGAAAAAGAGAAGAGTGAAATCTAAATAAAAGATTCCTTGGCAATCCATTCTATGCTTTAGAAAAATGTCGCTTTTACATGAAGACAAAACTTTGGTCATAGTAACTTTCTATAAATGCTCAGCTGTAAATACATGTGCATATATGTTTACAATGTAAGCACTGCTGCTGAATAGTAACATAAAATGGAACATACATTTTTATCTAAAACCCCAAAACACAGAAGTTATTGGTCTACTTTAGACACTAAGACGCTGTTTCCAAAATGTAGCAACCCTGCTGCTGAATCAGCAGATGCAGCATTATGAAAAGGAGTCACTGATGCTTAAAAGCTTCATATTTCAATTATTTTTTAAAGGAAAAGCAGCAGTAAAAGAAGGCACGCTCATCATCTGCTTGGAATCAGGGCCTGCCTCCAATACCCCAAGGCTATACTTTGCTTCCAATTAATGTTTGCCCTCTTGGAAGCATATACAAATAATTTTTATGTTCTTCATACATAGCAAATATGTCTAATTATTTTCTTGCCTTGTTCTAGTCTAGATAAAAGTACTTAATTGCTGTAACAAAATTAACTTCACAAGTCTATCATTCATGACTAGTGGTTTCTTAAGTTCTACTATCACATAGAAAGTGGAAACTGTGAACAACCTAGTAAAAATTACATTATTAAGAAAATGCCCCTCTTTGAGTTCTTTCTTATATGTTACTAAATTTACTAGAGAGAAAAATGGAATGCAGCGTGACAGGAATTTGTGGATACTATTTTTTTAATGGAGTATATTTTACTTGTACTCCTGGAAATACACTTCCTTCCCTGGAAATTTGGAAAAACAACATGATAAAATGCACACATGAAGCATTGGTGAAGGATGAATCAGAAAAAAAAGCCTACCCTTGATGGTACCTATTCTTACAGAAGAACTTGAAAACTACATCACCTCTAGAAATCAAAGAAGTCTTCTAATTCACCTGCAGGAAATAAAATCATGTTCTGTTACTGAAATTAAACTACCTGGCATAAACATAAACTGCAAAACAATGGAAATATTCACAAACAGAAAAGTTGGAGTAGACAAAGAAGTTTTATTACCCTGGTAAAGCTGCTAAAGCAACAAAAAGAAAGGAGGCCGCTCCAGAATTTCTTATTACTGTAACTCCACTTAGATATAAAACCAATGTTCTTTCTCACACACAAGAGAAAGAAACAATAATAGTTCACCAAGCTACAGAATTAAACAAGACGTGGAAGTCAAACTCTCTTGCACTACCAGCGCTTGAACCCAGATCTCCTGCAGCCTTATTAATTACTGTAAGGATAGGGCAATGCTGGGTATTTCACAAAGCATTTTAACATTCAATTGACATCAATAATGAAGATGAGTAAGAAGCAGGAGTTAAAAGTGCACCAAAAGTTGCACAGAAGAACTGTTTGATTTCATCTTTATAATTAAGTGTTGAACAGCATTTTGCTTAGGATTATATATCTATCACCGAATCTCTCTTTATAAATACAATCAGAATAATTCATTCTATTATTATTGAAGAAATTAAAATTTTGTTCTATATGCCTAGTACACAATTGTTACTCAGAAACTGTAGAATACGGTACACTACTATTATTTTCATTGTTCAGAATTTGGTTCATTCAGCACACCAATAAATGCCAGAATTATCTGAAAATACAGTAATATCCTTCAGTATATCATATGTCACACTATAAACTGTCTTGATTTAGTAATTTGCTTCTTTTTCAAGCTCAACACCAGCATTTTGTAGGATTGTTTCTAAAATTTACATTTAATTACGTAAAAAAGAAAATTAAATCACAGCACTTTACATGTTCAAGATCCTGAGAAGAGGGAGCAGAACAAAAAACAAGATCAAATCCTGGATTCCAAGAAAATAGACTTTTAACTTCTTCAGAGACCTTCTGGGAAGAATCCAATGGGATATGGCCCTAGAAAGAAAAGTTCAGGAATGCTGATTAATAACATACTCCAAGCTCCAAAAAAATGACCATCCCAACAAGCAGGAAATCAAGCATGGAGGAGCAAGGAGATCCCAATTGAACTCAAACATTAAAGGAAAGTATACAGGAAGTGGAAAGGTGGGACAGATGACCCAGAAGTACAGAGCTGCTGTTCAGTTGTGCAGGGGTGGGGCTAGGAAAGCCAAAGTGCACCTGCAGTTGAATCTGTCAAGGGAAGACAAGGGCAACATAAAGGATACTACAAATACATAAACAAGGAAACCAGCAGGTAAAACTATGGCCACATTGCTGAACAGGGCTGGGGACTTGATGACATAGAACATGGAAAAGACCAAGGTTTAATATCTTCATTGACGATCTTGATGAGGGAATAACATCCACCCTCAGCAAGTACGCCGATGATACAAAGCTGGGAGGAGTGGCTGACACGCAGGAGCACTGCGCTGCCATCCAGAGAGACCTGGACAGGCTGGAGAGCTGGGCAGTGAGAAACCAGATGAAGTTCAACAAAAGCAAGTGTAAAGTCTTGCACCTGGGAAGGAACAACTGTTTGTATCAGTACAGGCTGGGGGATGACCTGCTGGAGAAGAGCTCAGTGGAGAAGGACCTGGGGGTCCTGGTAGATGACAGGTTGGCCATGAGCCAGCAGTGTGCCTCGGTGGCCAAGAGAGCCAATGGGATCCTGGGATGCATCAGGAGGAGTGTAGCCAGCAGGTCAAAGGAGGTGATCCTCCCTCTCTACTCTGCCCTGGTCAGGCCCCACCTGGAGTATTGTGTCCAGTTCTGGGCTCCTTGGTATAAAAAGGACAGGGATCTCCTGGAAAGAGTCCAAAGAAGGGCTACGAGGATGATTAAGGGCCTAGAGCATCTCCCCTATGAGGAAAGGCTGAGTAAGCTGGGAATGTTCAGCCTTGAGAAGAGAAGACTAAGGGGGGACCTAATCAAAGTTTATAATTATCTGAAGCAGGGGATGCAGGGGGATTCAGCCAGCCCCTTTTCAGTGGTCTGTGGGGATAGGACAAGGGGCAATGGCTGCAAGTTGGAGCACAGGAAGTTCCGCACCAACATGCGGAAGAACTTTTTCACAGTGAGGGTGACTGAGCACTGGAATAGGCTGCCCAGGGGGGTGGTGGAGTCTCCTTCTCTGGAGATATTCAAGACCCGCCTGGACGCCTATCTGAGCAATATGAGCTAGGGAGCCTGCTTTGGCGGGGGGGTTGGACCCGATGATCTCTCGAGGTCCCTTCCAACCCCTACAATTCTGTGATTCTGTGATTCTGTGATTCTCAATGTTTGTTTTGCGTCAATCTTCACCGGCAAGATCAGCCTATATCCAAAGACTCTGAGACTAGAGGAAAAGTCTGGTGGAAGGAAGACTTGCCTTCAGTGGAAGAGAACCAGGTTAGTTAGAGAAAAGCTTAAAGAAACAACATTAAAAGGTCAGGGACCTGATGGATGTGTCCATGAGTGCTGTGGGATCTGACTGACATCACTGTGAGTCCACTCTCCATTATGTTTGAACGGTCAGGTCAATTGGAAGAGGACATAATTCCAGGACACTTCTTCCAACTGACCATGACAGAGCGGGAGGATAAGAAAGGATCTCAGCAGATCGCTGCCAACCTCAGCTGTTCTGTAATCAGACTTTGATTCTGGCTTGTCTTTTGGTATATTTATATCTTACTGAAAGTACAAAACTTCCAGCAAATTAATAATTTGTTCAGTTGTCTCAACTAAAATGTGTAAGAAATAATAAACAGTGGATTTTCCCATTCCTAAGAAAGTAGGAGTACTGGAAATAATAATACAGCACAAACATTCTCAAATTAAAATGCAAAGTTTGATGCCTGAGTAAAACTATGTAGTAATAAGACTATTGTATAATAAGTGGCTTATCAAAAAATAAATTATTATTCACTCCAATAAAACTAATTACAATTATTTTTTGTGCCTATCAATGTAACAAATAATTGATTTAGCATAACTTAGTAAATGCGTAAATGAAAAGTTAACAAAGCGGTGGGGGGTTGGGGGGAATGATGGTACCAGTACTCCATCTCCTATGGTGTTATGTTAACTTTTATGATTTGGAAACTTCATCACCTTCCTGTTCTGTAGTGACTTGCCCTTTTTCCTGGTGTCATTAGTACACCCTGACAGATGCACACAGGCATGTAGACGATATCAAAATGTCTACATGGCTGGAAATTGAAAAATCTTACAGAAAAGGAGTTCCATTTTCTACCCTGTGTGAACTACAGAAATATGTTTATTTGAGCAGTGATCTATCATAATACATCAAAATGCTACTAGTTACATAATTTTAACCACTGTTACAAACATGAAAATTCTTGCACCACTGCTGTTAGATCAAGAAAAATACCATGATTATTTACAGCAACCATATTTTGGGAAAAATACTGGTGAAATTTTAAATATAAGACAAAAAATTTTGCTACATTTATAACCATTTTTTTTACCATTCTGAAAGAAAGTCATGTAAAAAGAAGTGATGGGAAAGGAATATTTACTTTCTCAAAGCAGGAAGTTTGGAACGATTAGCAGTAATTGAAAAGAGGTTCCCAAGTCTTACAGTAAAGCATTGTATGAAATTAAGTCAAAAAATAAAGTTATGGGCAACACTATAATGTAAGAATGATTCTGGGGGTCCCAAAAACTTCTCAGAAAAATTACTCTAGGAAAAGGTTAAATCAGTTAGTAGGACAGTAAAATGTAGTAGAGGTATTTGTCCAAAATCTACTCCACTTAAATTGGGTGTGTATATATGTGTGAGTACAGTAAGAGCTATTAGGAAGCCCATTTTAAAAAAAATCTTTACCATCATTTACCATAGAAATATAGAATGGTTTGAGCTAGAAGGGACATCAAAGATCCAAGCCCACTGCACCAGACCACCAAAACTTCTCAAATAGGACAAACAGTGAATTAACAACTTCATCTGACAGTTCCCTTAGCACCTGCAGATGCATTTCTTCAGGTCTCACGGACTTGTGCACCTTGAGATTCCTCATTCTTCTTTCATGTTGACCACAAGATGCCATTTGATATCAACCACACACAACAGTGCAGTAGACAAGATTGGAACAATCCTTATTTTCTATTTCAAGGCAATGACAACAGAAAAAAACCAAACAAACAAAAAAAACCCTCAAAAAAACACCCAACTAAACATGGGAATTAATAAAGTTCAGGATTCATACATGCAACAAATATGTAAAGCCACATAATGTTGATCAAAATAAATGTTGAACCTCTTTCTCATGATGCAGGAGTTTAGCAGAAAATACAGTATCTGACACTGTGACTAAAAATCCAAGATCATTATATTATAGAATTTGATGGCTAACATGTCCTTAATCTTAAGTACTTGGGTTTACAATATTAATAGCCTTCCTTTCTCAAGTGTGCCTTTTGCAACTGAAAGTGTAGATGTAACACGTTAGAATTTGCATGAGCTTATGTGCTAGCTTTTAGACAACACAGTCTCTTATACTGCTCTAACTGAAGTTTGAGCTCTGGAAAACCTGGCTCTCTGATCATCCAAAATAGCAGCCATTTCATAAGCATTGCATGCATGCATTCAACAAGCTGTTTGTCTAGAAGATTGCCCCTATATACATAATGCAAGTGGTAAAGCTATGGAACACGTGAAAAACACTTTATTAATCCTCAACAGCTAATTGAGGCCTGGCACAGACAATGAGTGGCAGAACCACGTGCTTTCTCGGGGTGTGGGGAGAGACTGTGCCTTACCATGACTATTACTAAGGCATTATAAGGGGAAGAAAAGAACAAGAAACATAATGACACATAGCATCAGACTGAGTCTTAGTCTTTAATGAATTTCTATTTTTGGTGTATAATTTTCAAAGTTTCATTCCGTCTTTGTTTGAGGACTCATAACTAAGATTACATCTGGCACACAGAAACTTTATTCCTTTGATATTCCTCTTTAATTATGTGTCCTATGATTGCCAGTGAAATCATTACATAAACCAAAAGGAAGCTTCTCTGTGTCTCATTATATTGAACAAAAAAAACCCAAAACCACACACTGTTGTGTTTCTAGATCATTATTGAAGTATATGTTCAACCCATGATGACTGCTTATTCAACAATGAGATTAGACCACTACATGATCTTGCATTGATTTACTATCAGACAGGCTTCTTGAAGGACTGTATGACAGCAAAATTTAAATCTAATCATTACAATGAAAAATCCATCCACAAGAAAGCTTTCTATAGTTTACTTTTAATTTTTTTCTATTAAAATATGTATTATGTAGCATACTATTAAAAAGTATAGTTCATAAAAAGTTAATTTCAAAAACATCATTAAATGGTCTACCAGTGACTAACAAAGCCAATAAAGTCAAATTAAACTATTTTTAGGCCCTTTTGATTATGCTGTATACCGAAAATTCCAGATATTCAGGAATTATAAACAGCAACGGATTTGTTGATAGAGTTTTTTGATGCAGAAGATGTAATTGTGATTGCCCTTGAATTTGCTAAGGGATGATCAATGCAACAAATTAAGGACTGTCAAAGGAAGTATCTTGTGTTCACTAATTAAATATAATTCTGTAGAGCTGCCAGTATTCCATTCCATGATGGCGTAGTCTGTCAGATTTCAGACATACCCTTTCTAACACAGAGAGGGTTAAAAAGGAATTACCAGGCTTGTATTTGCCCAGTATCCAAAGGAAAGTTAGTTTGCTTTCTATTAACTTATGAATGCTGACTCTTCTTTATCAGAGAAATAATTCTGGAAATGAAGACACACAACAGACACAGGAATATTCTGACAGCAAATAATGGCAAAAGGATGCAGTCAGAAAAATCAGCCGTACCAGACGTGTTAATATGTTCCAAAAGAGATCTGATTGAGAACGAATTGGGGAGGGAGGAAGAGATGGGAAGGGTAGTGTCGATATGTTTGGTTCATATTTCAGTATTCACTTTTCTTGAACCAAATCTTTCCTCACAGGAAATTCCTTCCTATGAAAATCTTTCCTGTCCAAATGTTTGCCAAAACATTTGCATAGTTCCCCCCAAGAAGAAAAACAAAACAACACAGAAATACACTAAGTCACATTTTACTACCAAAAGTAGAAGTGATTAAAATTTACAATCAATGACCATAGACACCAGTTGAGGCAACAGAAACTAAACATAACATAACATGTAGATAGAAATTATTTTAATCCTTCAGATATTACCAGCAAGTCAATGGGGCCATGCATCACTAAAGTGACTTAGGCCACCTGACATGTCTTCAGATTAATACAGCACCAAATGACTAGACTGCATCACTGAAGTTCTTCCTACATGGCATTTTAGGCCAAAATCCACAAGGCTATGAAAACAGTGAGTGATGCTTTTATTATTCCCATAGTTCCCTGAAACAAGCCAAATACACAGTTTGAGCATTTTGCAAGGAGAGCCATTGGGAATATATGAAAATAAATGAAGATTTAAAACCATAAACATAACAAGCTTCTAATCACACAACAGTATCAGTTTTCCTGGAAGCTGAGAGCTCCAGCAGAATATGCTCAGAATACCTTGTTGTCTAGATAGAGAACAATCTATCTGTACCCAAGAATAATCTCACACATTTGAGAAATTAATTTTGAATCTTCTCCTTGTTTTAAGGAGATACAGACTTGATGGTGAAATCTCTAGCTTTGAAATACTCATTTTGAAGAGCATTTCACTATGACTAAATTTGACAAGAAAATTCTCTCTTTGTGGCAAAAAATCCAGCCAAAATTGAGACAATTCAGAAGCTCATCAGAAAAACAATATATCCCCTATGAATAATTTCAAAATATGTCCAGAAAATTATATCTACAGGTTGATTAAGAAATAGCAAGGCAGAATAATAGACTGATTTTAATGACTTTTAAAGTGTACACAATTTTCGAAGGCATAAGTTTACCACAGGAATAATTGAATATTAATGGGAGAACTAGAAAGCAAACAGAACTGTAGAAGTACTTCAACAGCATTGTTTGTAATATATTCATGTAGAAATGGAACATTCAAAAACACCCAAGAATTAAGGAAAACAAATCCCATTAACTCTCCATTGAATTGCTTTTGCTGAGTACCTTAGTGATTTTAAAAATCTTCCCTCTAGATAATTAATCACTTTATATTGGCATTCAATAATGCTCTGCACTGATAATTTTTAAAAGCTTTTTCTGTGGAAGTGTCAGCTGCATACACTCAGAAGAAATGATTGTCCAGTTTGGTTATTGCTTCAGCATGCAAGAAATTTGCCAGACCAACACAGTAGAAAACAATTTATTTCTTTTTTAACACAAAAAGAAGTATTTTATTATGAAAATAAAGAATGTTACCACATTTTTTCTTTTTTACATGAGTCTTAAACACCGTGCCAGATAAATATTTTGTGGTAAAAATAATGGTATCAAAATCATTTACCCAACCCACAATACCATGGAACTAACCACTCTTTTCAGTCTCCAGAATATTATTGCAGTATATGTGACTGAAAGAACTCTTCCAAACATACATGCCTTTTCTGACTTCAATAAATAGATTCACTCTGGCATATTGCATACATAATTTTGTAAAAATGAGAGAACTCTCAAAGAAATTTTTCACAAGAAGTCTAAACACTAAATGTACCACCTACTAATGACATAATATAGTACTTCAAACTAAGTATAAAGAAAAAACAGGAAAATACAAGTCATTGGTATGTGATGGTAAATTAAAATCTTCTGGAAGTATCTCCCAGGAAAAGTGAATATTTAATTATCCATTAGGCATTCTAATCCTTTGTCATCCAATCACAAAATCATAGAATAATTTATGTTAGAAGGGACTTCAAAGCCCATCTATTTCCCCTGCCATGTGCAAGAACACCTTCCACAAGAGCCAGTTGCCAAAAGCCCCATCCAACCTGGCCTTGAACATTGCAAGGAGGGGGCAGCCACAGCTTCCCTGGGCAATCCATTCCAATAGCTTACCACCCTCACAGTGAAGAATTTCTTCCTAACTTCTAATATAAATCTATCCTCTTTCAGTTTAAATCCATTATCCATTTTCACTAAAAGCCTTTGCAGGTCTTCTGTAGACCCTCTTCAGGTATCGGAAGGCTGCAATAAGGTCTCTCCAGAGCCTTCTCTTCTCCAGGATGAACTCTTTCAGACTGTCTTCATAAGAGAGTTTCTCCATCCCTCTTTGCAGCCCTCCTCTAGACTCACTCCAACAGCTCTGTGATCTTCTTCTATTGGAGACACTAGAGCTGGATGCAGGACTCCAGGTGGGGTCTCACCAAAGCAGAGTTAAGGGGCAGAATCACCTCCCTTCACCTGCCGGCCATACTGTTCTTGATGTAGCCAAGGATAGAGTTGGCCTTCTGAGCTGCTGACTCATGTTGAGCTTTTCATCAATCAATACTCCCAAGACCTTCTCCTCAGTGCTGTTCTCAATCCATTGTCTTCCCAGCCTGTAGTTGTGCTTGGGATTGCTCTGCCCCATGTGCAGGACCTTGCACTTAGCCTTGTTAGACTTCATGCAGTTCACATAAGCCCGCCTCTCAAGCCTGACAAGGTCCCTCTGTAAGGTATCTCTTCCCCTCGGCGTGTAAACCACATCACACTGCTTAGTGGTGTCAGAAAACTTGCTGAAAATTGACTCAATCCCACTGGACACGTCTACCTTAAAGATGTTAAATGGTGCCGGTCCCAGTACCAAACCCTGCGGAACATCACTCATCACCAGTGTCAATTTAGACATTGAGATGTTGATCACAACTCTTTCAGTGTGACCATCCAAGCAGTTCCTTATCCACTGAATGGTCTCCCCAATTTAGAGATGAGGTTATCATGCAGAACAGTGTCAAACACTTTGCACAAGTCCAGGTAGATGACATCTGTTACTCTTGCCTTACACACCAGTACTGCAACTCCATCATAGGATGCCATCAGATTTGTCAGGCATGATTTGCCCTTAGTGAAGCCATGTTGGTTGTCACCAATCACCTCTATCCTTTCCATTTTTCTGAGCTTAAGTTCCAGGAGGGTCTGCTCCATGATCTTGCCAGGCACAGAAGTGAGACTGACCAGCCTGTAGTACCCTGTGTCTTCCTTTTTTGCCTTTTTAAATGTGGGGGTTGTATTTCCCCTTTTCCAGTCAGTGGAAACTTCACCAGACCATCAAAACTTCTCAAATATATATAGCTAATTCAATAGTGAATTAGCAACTTCATCTGACAGTTTCTTTAGCACCTGCAGATGCATCTCATCAGGTCCCAGAGACTTGTGCACCTTCAGATTCCTCACACAGTCACGCACCTGGTTCTTCCTTTACAGTGGGTCATTTCACATTCTCCAAGTTCCTGCCTTTGCCTTCTGTGACTCGGGCAGTGGGACTACAGCACTTTCCGATGAAGACAGAGGCACAAAAGTCATTGAGCACCTCAGCTTTCTCCATATTCCAAATAACCATGTACCCCGTTTCCTTCCAGAAAGGGCCCACAGTTTCCCTCTTCTTCCTCGTATCACTGACATACCTATAGGAGGTTTTCCTGTTGCCCTTCACATGCCTGGTCAGATTTCATTCTATCAGGGCTTTAGTTTTTCTAACCTGATTCCTGGATGCTCAGACAGCTTCTTTATATTCATGCCAGTCTACGTTCCCTTGCTTCCACCTTCCGTAAGCATTCTTTTTGCATTTGAGTTTCTCCAGGATCAATTTGTTCATCCATGAAGACCTCTGGGGGGGACAGTTTCATGACTTTGTTGGGATGCATCACTCCTGAGGCTGGAAGAGGTGATCCTTGAATAATAGCCAGCTATCTTGGTCCCCTCTTCCTACCAGGACTTTGTCCCATGGTAGTGTCTCAAGCAAATCCCTGAAGAGGCGAAAGTCTGCTCTCCTGAAGTCCATATTAGTGAGCTTGATGTGTACTTTTCTCACTCCCCTAAGGGTTTTGAACTCTATTATTTCATGGTCACTGCAGACAAGGCTGCCCTTGAGCTTCACATTCCCCATCAGCCCCTCCTTGTTAGTTAGAACAAGGTGGAGTATAGCACCTCTTCTTGTTAGCTCCTCTATTACTTCGAGGAGGAAGTTATCAACAAAGCATTCCAGGAACTTCCTGGATAATTTATACCTTGCCTTGTTGTCCCTCCAACAGATACCAGCATGTCTGAGGTCCCACATAAGGACCAGGGCTTTTTGAACATGAGACTGCTCCAATCTGTCTACAGAGGGCCTTGCCTGCTCAGTCATCCTGGTTAGGTAGCCTGCAACAGAACCACTCCTCATCTGCCCTGCCTGTCTTTCCTGAAGAGCTTGTATCCTTCCATTCCAACACTCCAGTCACAGGAGCCATCCCACCACATTTCAGTGATGCCAATAGGATCACAGCCCTGTAGGCAAGTGCACACATCTAACTCCTCTTGTTTATTCTCCATGCTACATGCATTTGCATAGAAGCATTAAAATTGATCCCTCAGTAAAGCTGACTTGCTGCCTGGGGTGGCTGTAATTCTTTTTTCTGCACTTCAGGTGCCCTCCTGCTGACCTGTGATCCTTCTCCTACCTCTGGGCATCTATTGCTGGCACTGCCATCAAATTAGGAGGAGTTAGATTGATTGAGGTTCATCTCCCTCCAGAAACTTTAGTTTAAAGCTCTCTTCACCAGCTTGGTAAACCTATGACAGAAAATGTGCTTTCTCTTCTCTGACAGATGGACCCTATCAGACCCCAATAGATAAGATTTCTTAAAGTGAGTCCCCATGGCCTAAGTAGCTGAACCACTGGATGTGGAACCAGTCCTGTACCCATTTGTAGAATAGCTAAATTCAACTGACCCCTCTGAACCCCTTCCCTTTGAGCAGTAGGATTGATGAAAAAACTACCTGAGGTCTTTAGTGCTACTCCCAGGGCTGTTATCCCTCTTGCTGCTCCTTAGGCTGTATCACTGGTGCCCACATCAAACAACAGTAGCAAATAATAGTCAGTAGACTGTACAAGGATTGGTAGTGTCTTAGTGACTTTGTCAATCCCAGCCCTTGGTAAGAAGCATACCTCTTTAGAGAGGGCCTCAGGTCAGCAAATGGGTACCTCTGTACCTCTCAGAAGAGATTCACCTACTACTGTCACCCATAGCCTTCTCTTAGTTGCACTGGTTGTTACACAGGGAGCTGGTTGGGCTGCTTTACTCAGCTCTAGCATGTTTCCTGATGAGGTGGGTCTTTCCTCTTCACTCTGCAGAGTGGTGAAGCAGTTCTGCAAGACCATCTCAGGCTTTGGGGGAGGTCTCTTCCTCTTGCTGATCCTTGCTATCACAAACTTCTATTCTTCTGCATTATAGGCACCCCTACCTTCTGTCTGTCTGGTGGGGAAATTTTTGGTTGTATGCTCACTGCAGACTGTGCTTGGAACCAGCTATGTAATATCCATGCAGGAGGTCTTACACTTGAGCACAAATCTTTGCACACAGGTCTTCTGCCCATCCCTGTGTGAGGAGAAAGATCTGGGCACTCCCTGTAGCCTGAGGTCTGCACTACAGCATCTCCCTTCATCAGTTCTGTCTGGGTGGAGGCATCGGCCAGTGCTGGGGTAGATTGCGCAAAGCCCCTCAGTGAGACGTGCAGCCTTTTCTCTCAGACAAGTGCTCACTATTCTAATTCAGGGTCAGGTAAAATGAGCACACTTGACCTGTCACAGAGCAGCATCTGGTTGCTCAGTCATGTGCATTTCAAGAGTCCCTTGCTGGGACTCAGACAGTGAATGCCTGACCTTCAGAGAGGTGGCCTCCCTGCCCTCCCTCCTGCACAAACTGCTGTGCCATACCCTGGCTACATGCCATTCTCTGCTTCCCTCTCTGCAGTTCTCCAAGAGGCTGGCGCTCCAGGGAGGAGCCCTTTGTAAGAGTGAGAGTGGCTGCTGTTGCTCTGTCCCTGCCCAGGCCATGTTAGCAGCTTCCTTGGAAGCTCCTGGTCGGTCTCTATGCTCACCTGCCTGAGGAAATCCCTGTGCACTGGTACCTGCTGCTCTGCTGAGGGTCAGGCTGGCTCCAGAGCAACTCTCCTCACCTACTTGCCTTTGATCCTGTTCTTAATTTTAATCTTCCCTTTCATTTACAATGATCTGTAGGATTTTGTCCATATTTTGTCCATTTAGCACCGAATTACCGAAATCAAAGTTTGGGTCATATATAACATTTATCTGTCTGAATCCAGGCCTTTTTCTCATTTTTATTCTTCTTTCAGCATCATTTCTCTCTGACTCTTTCTGAAAAGCAAAATTCAGAATGAATTGATAGTGTCTGTCGTACAGAATAACTTACTGGGCCTCCTCTGCACCTGCTAAACAGAGACTGTGCTATGAAAATAGCTCAAGTTTTCTACATACCAAACTATTCAAGAACTTTTCTAGAGTGTCTTAAAGATGAGCTGTTACTATAAAGTTAAAATGTCTCTTCAGAGGTTCAAAATGGTAAGAATTTGAACAAAAGAGGTAACCTTTATGTCAGTGTTGAGCTAAAAACATGGGGGTGCAGAGGTAGGAGGTAGTTGTTAGGGTTTTTCAGTTGTTTTGAAATAAAGACCTTTTCTGGGTTTAATCCTTTATGCAACCATTAAAATTGTATTCACAGTGAGATTTGTAATCATTTATGTTTTTCTGAGTAAAGAACTTTTTACAGCTTGTGTTTAACTACAATGTATGAAAGAATCAAAAGGATTAATTTGACAACTGTCCAAAAATTATTTTTGATGTTCTCCTCTTTTTGGTATGATAAATAGTCCCAGATTATAGTTGATTGACAACAGTAAGCCTGCGCATCTGGGCTTCCATTCAGTGTAGTATTTCAAATTAGAATTTTACTTAGTGATTACAAGATTGGATAATTCCATAATTCTTCAAATGGAACTATTATTTGCAGTCTTGCATAACGTACTGGTGATGAGTTATAGTTATTGCAAAGGCTCAAAAACACATTACCCAGCAGCTTCTGGGTCACATCCAACCAGAATTCAATAGATATGCACACTTAAATGACTTTCTTTATTTTAATCTCCTGTTAATAATCACTTGCTTCCATGGGGAAAAACAAACAAACTTCCAGAAAAGCTGTGAACAACATAGCCACAAGATACACAAAATACTCTAAATGAAAAGGTTTGCAGCTGTGAAAGCAGTAGTAGGTACAAGTCTTTCTTTTGGATATAATAACTTTGATGTTAATTTTAGAGTTTGCAGTCTTTGATAGTCTCCCCATAGACATCTTTGAATTGCCTAGCAGTCCTCAGTGATTAATTGCCTTTTCTGAAAGTGCTGCATCACCTGAAGAAGATGACACATTCTTAACACAAAGAGAGTACAGAATAATGATTTCTAAGGCAATGTTTTGAACATGGTAATACTGCAATGATGAATCACAAGATGGTGTAGGCAGCTCACTGCCAACCCACAAGTTTTTTGAACCAGCTTCTGCATAGTTGACTTAAAAATAAAACCCCAAATAATATCTTTTAGTTTATAATGGTCTGTTTTATATTATAGACAGTTTGGGGGGAAAAAATCACAGTGTAGTCCCACTGACTTCACTGGAACTGAGAATTTATTCATTATTAGACACCAAATATTGCTTGTCATCAAGGTTTAGGGAACAGGTGAAGGTTGGGTACTTGAGGTAACTTCACAGTAACCACTGCTTACATTAACTCTGCTGCAGATTTGGCATCATTTGCATAACATATGAAATCTGATATTTCTGACAGAAAAAGACATTAAATGCCCAGAAAACAGGCCATGATCAATTACAAAATAACATTTCTAAAAGGATAACTCAACGACTGATCAAGCCTATATTCCTGTATTGCAGTCAAAGCTCAAAATGCGTGCTTGATTTTTCATGACTGTATTTAAGAATAGTGATGTGAAAATGAGCTTTTTAGCTTCAATTCCACATGATTCAATAAAATGTAATAATACTGAATAGATTGATGTAGACGTAGCTTGAGACAATTAATATAACTTTAATTTGTGTATTTAAAGAATAGATTTGTTTTGGATTTTAGTAGAATATGGCTGTAACCATGTGGGCTGTTTCATGAATGCAGCTAAAAAACTGAGCCATAACAGTGCAACAGACTTGAAGCTAAAGAAAGTGAAGATAGGGGAGTCATAAATAATGAGACCAACAGCCAACTAAGAGACAGAGTATATCTTGTTTTCAGCTAAAAGGGTATTTGGTTTTGAGCTCAGGAATGTGTTTTGGAAACTATGGAGAAAACCATAAAGAGCGTGTGCTGAGAGAGAGGAAGACATTCAGCCTTTATCCCTGAAGACCACCTGAAGACCCCCTGAGTGTCACTGAGCATGGTCTATCTGGGAGGAGTTCATGTAGATGACTTCCTGGAAATAATTTGCATAACCTTGCCTTTTCTTGGAAATTATAATGAATATGTACAGTTAATCTGTATAAATATGAGAAATTTGGCCTTAATGGGTGCACACTTTCAGAGGAGCGATCCCCTGTGTGCCCAGCGCTGCAATAAAGAATACCTGCTTCATAGTCACCAAGGCTAGTGAGTTTTGATTCCAGCCTTCTGAGGCATCACACATAGTTCCTGAAGAAGCCATAAAAATATCTTCAAGGCTCCCATGGATACCTTAGCAGAGATACACAGTCAGTGGCAGAGGCATGCCATGATTTTACAAATTATTGTATCGATTTTAACTTCACAGTTTCATTGCTGCATGCACATCCGTGAAGGTTTTTCTCTTGGAGGCTGCTCAATCAAAAAAAATGAATTTCCAATACCAATTATATTATGTCAAATGTTGATGTGTTAACACCTTGCTTGGTATGTGGATGTGGCTTTCTTTGGAGAAGTTGGAATCTGCTCTATTTCATTTGTTCAAGAAAAATGACTGTACTCTACCAGCAAGGTAATGGCTTCCATTTCTTTCTTTTCTTCTGAAGAACAGGCATACACATTAAATATACCCACAAATGTAGATCACCAGTAGAAACGCTGCCTGTTATATGTTCACAGTCACAAAGGTAGGAGCCATGTATTAGCTTTATTGTGTGTATTTTTTTACTGCTGCAAAAAGCCTGAGGTCTACATTTAGTAAATGTGGCACTTTGTCTTAAGTTATTTATTGTTTAAAATAATCTTTACATGAAATATTTGTTTATAGATTAATAGAACAGTAAAATGTTTTGGGTTTTTTTTCCATCTTGATCACTTGTATATATATCATGAAGACACCTGACCTGGTATTATGAGGATAAAAGGGCATACTGAAAGAGGTTTATTTATCTGATAGCAAAATCTCAGGGAAATTTTTTTCTCTAAGGAGCAGTTTGCAAGCTAGGCTTAATGTAATGATGGGCAAATTTCAAATTCAGAGTTTGATTTCAGATTGATATTTGAATATGTCTTTCATTGATCCCAGCTCCTCAATTAAAATTATTTCTCTGGCTCATCTGCATAATGTCCATACATATTAACACATTGAAAAACATAGTCTGGAATCATTACTTGAACTTCTTTCAAAAAACACGATACCATTTTCTAGCTTGGTGAAATCTCTGAAGTTGGAAAAAGGTTCATCTACATAATCTGCCAAATTTCTTTCACTTAATCCTAAATGGTGTTTGCTGTTTAGAAATTTCCTCCTGTAAATTCAAAATGGGTAAAGTCACATAAAAATATTAGCTTCCATACCAACTTTACCTCAATAATAACATCTGTAGTCCTTTTCACAAAGAAGCCTGTCAAGTTCCAATTTGTTTAGCTATTTATTTTCCCAACATATTATTTATAAGCACAGCATAATAAATTGGAAGTACTACATTACCTAAGAAAGAGCAGTCAGATAGAGCTGTCTCTGTTCAGGAATATAATTATCTTCCTTAAATCTTTATCTGTTACAGAAGTTGCAGGTGAGATAAAAGTTAATATAATTCCCTTTTATGACCCATATCTACATGAATGTTTACATAGTATTAGTGGAGATGAATTTATACATGTGTTGAATGAATGTTGTTTTTTCCAAGAAGTAATGAAATATAGCAAAATTTTTCTGTAGGCTCTCCAAGGTGTTGGAAATTTTCTAGTGAGCCCATTTAGTGTTATATAACAGATGCAGTTTTATAGTCACAGTTTTAATCCAGCCTGTGTGTACTTTGCACATATGTGGGTAAGGGAAAAAAAAAAAAAAAAAAGAAGAAGCAAAAAAGAAACGCCAAACCCCAGAAATTCCACAAACAAAAAAATCCCACCCGAAACCCCACACACACAAAATGCATGGCAGCAAAATGTTAAACCTGCAAAAATACATTTTACAGTAATTTAGCAACTTCTGCTATAATATCCATGTGCTTTAAGAGGAAGCATGTAATAAGAAAACTGAGGTATCTGATTTTCTGAATAGAGCCAGGAAGACTCCTCATCAGCTAATTGTATGAATGCAGGAAACAATCCTTCAAAAATTATCTGGATGACATAAAATGATCTGACAATTAGAGTAGAGAAAAAAATAAATTATTTCCTTATCTACTCTACAAGGCATTTAATCTCATATAGTTTTAAATATTTTGAAGGATAAGACTTCAGATATTACCACCAGCCAGCTGCTCTCACAGAAATTAGAAGATCACCTGGGAACATACATATTTAGGTATACTTGAGGGTATGATAAGGGTATTGCTGCATTAATTGGGTAAAGGAATTTGCCAGAAAATAAGCCCCTTTGTGTTCCATCTTGTCCTCAGATATCAGTGGGGCTGGGATTAGATTCTGGGTGATTCGAATTTGGCACTACAAATCTGTTTGCATTCAATATACTGAACTATCACAACTACGGGTGTACTAGTAGTGAGAGGCACCTTCAGTCTAGCTGCTTTCAATGAACGAGCACGGCCAGACTTCAGGAGTATAAGAACTCTCTCAGCTAGATTAATGAATGGTGCTGTTTATCAAGGCAACAGAGTGCAGGTTCTTTTTGATTGGAGTGATGATACACCATCTACAAAAGCACACACAAGTAATACAGCAACATAACCCCACACAAAATTACACATAGAACAACATAAAACTACTTGCGTAATATAACAGTACACTGAGTTTGCTAGGAAAACAAAGTGTTCCAGGGTATCCTGTTGGGAAGGAAGTGAGTCTCAGCCCGTCAACTGATTCCAGGAGTCAGCGATGGTTCACAATGGTATATTCCTGACTTGTTTGAGGTGGTATCTTCCCTAACATTTCTCCATTCTTAGGCTGTTTTTACACTATTTTACCTATTAGGTGGCACTTGAGTGACTCTAGTCAAATGTTCGTGTTTGAAGGTATGAACTAGCAGAAATTCAGACCGCGTGCTCAGTGAGGAGTGGTCACCCCTTGGATGTGTGTAGCTTTTGGGTTTTGGCATTATAATGGTATAATGAGCAAAGTTCACCCAAAGGACATGATTTTGACAGAAAATTATGAACTGCTGGCTCATGCCTGGTTCAGGGTAAAAACTATGCAGCTTATCAGTACCACAGTGCACCAGGTTCCCATTTATCACAAAGCCTGGATGCAGCAAATCCACTCGGCTCCATTCTCCCTGTAATTTCCCTCAGGGTTAGAACATTAAGCTCCCCTGATGCTGCCAACCAGTAAGATTGCTAAGGATCTCTTTGCATATCATCTGCACTTCACCCTGGAAGTTTCTTCAATGCTGTACATTTTCTTAAAGTGTGAATGTAAGTCTGATTTCTAAGTCACCTCCAGCAGTTATAGCACAGGTATAATTGAGTTTTCTGGATTGTTGACATTGAAAGTTAGATGTTAAAGAGGTAGGTTTGCAAGATAAAAAATTAAATCAGACATTTATCATGAGAAAATATAAATTGTTATCAATGTTTACTACCCAGCAAGAAAGTATATATTTGTTTACTTAAACTTTACAGGAGTCATGAGTATTTAGAACTGATACAGTTCTTAAAAGGAATTTAAGCAGTTTTTCATATTATCACAAAAGTTTGGGTTTGGGGTTTTTTTTTAGTAGAATGTGGCCCAGTCTGTCTACTGTCTTAAGTAGCACTTCTTGTTACAGTAAAAATTCTCTTTCCCTTGTATACAAATAAGTAAGAACAATGTAGTTATGTCAGTCTTACAACAGCAAAGGCTGATAAGAATTTAGCTAATTTGGATGATTCCAGTGGCAGTTGTATTCAAACACACACTGAGTAGAGAATGACACTTTAAAGTAACAATATCTGTTTGCTAAAAAATCATAAACAGGTTTTCTGTGACTGACAGCATGAAATGTTTTGAATTTTAGGTGCTACACAAAAAGTCTGTATAATATATGGCATAATTTCAGTTTAAGATTTATTTACAGGCCATGTATTCTCTCCTAATTTATCCTTGTTTGGTTTTTGTAATAGGAAAACTTAATATTACCATTAATAGTAACTGTGCATATTTTCAAGATGTTAGAATTACTTTTTGCCTCCTTCCAACTTTTTTTCCACTTTTTGTAGGTAAATAGAGCAAAATAAATATAGCTAATGCAAATTACTATGGTTCTAAGGAGGTTAGCCAGTTTTCCCTGGTTTAAGACAACAGCCTCTGGACTACTTCCTAAACCGGGTGATTTAGTATTCAGAAATGCACATGTACATGAATCCCTACCTGCTTCACAATGGCAGAAGCATTAATTCCAAGCACACTTATGAAAAATTAACACCAAATTATCTCAGTTTCTGAAGTGAAGGAAGCAATAAACCTGTTTCCTTCCCCTTTTAAGCTCCATGTATGTTCCTTGGAGTTGACAAGTCAGAAATTATCTTTACTCCTAACACCCACAGATGACACGTTTAGAGTCTCAGGTTGTCTACACAAATGGTTTCATGTTTTGTAAGCATAACTTGTGTTAATTTATAGCCATATTCCCAGCAGCTGAAGCACATAGTCAAATGCAGATTTATGATGCAAGTGTTCATCTTCAATTCCATAGCCCTCACTGTCAATGAGACTGTCCAAATTAATCATTTCTACGTTAAAAAAATGGACTCTATAGACCATAGCTTTTTTTTTTTGAGTACAAAGTAAACACAGAAAATTTTATCAGAGAATAGCCAAAAATTAACAATCAGAATGCCTAGAGCCTGCCTAAATGTTGGATAGCATGTTCATACAAACAAGTGAAATAGCAAGTTCCAACTCTTTCAAAACAAATGGACCCTTCTTCACATGCTCAGTTTGTTACAATACTTTTTTTAAAAACTGTAGTCAATATGAGCTGTAATTACCAATGCCAATGCAGTTGTGCTTTGCTGCTTTTGAATGTCTCATCTCAAGTGATAATGTTAGCTGTGCCTATCGCAGTTAACTCTGAAAAATATCTGGATATTTACAGAAATGGTTGTTGTTCTCTTTCTCTGGGACTTAAGGTGGAAGCAGAATCCAGCATCTCAGTGGCAATAAACTGGAACAGGTTTTGTCACTGTGGAGCACCAAAAGTACAATGGTATCTAGTGTTTGGGCCTGCCATCTGTTTTGGTTTAGGTCCAGTGTTAACAGATGGCTCATAGGTAAGAAGTCATCTGAATAGACAAGATATGCAAACTGAGGATTGATAGGAAATGAGGGGAAGCATGTTAAATCACAATTATACCTACAAGATTACACATAAAGAAAGGTAACATTGAGTGACTATTCCAGAAGAGAAAAGTATGAGAGTCATAAAAGTAAAGGAAAAGAAATGGAGCAGCTATTATGTCAGTACACTACAGAAGTCCAGTCAAACTTTGAGAAAGCCCTCTCAGGGTGTGAAGGTTCTGTCTTCCACAGGTCCCACTTGAATTTCATCCCATCAGATGCAGGCAAGTGTCTCACTTGATAAAGACCATAGGAATCTCAAAGCCTCAAAAGTGGAAGTTCTGTTCCCTGTCATTAAACTTCATTAAACTTTAGCTTACCTAGACTTAGTTAAATTAAGCTGAGTTTAGTTTTGTACAGTTATGTTCTAGCCCTTTGCAATAGTTCCTAATGCTGACAGTCATCTATGAATTTAACACAGGTAATTAGATACCTATTACACTAGTTGTTAGAACAGTGGTATAGTAGCTCTTGTTTCAAGAAACCTAAAGATTCAATTTACAAAGAAAATTTCTGACTAAAACCCTAGTCTATCCCCTGTCTTTAAATTAAACATATTTGAGAACTCAGTTCTCACAAACTAAGCTTCAACAAACATTAAGTTCGTGTTTCTCTATACTGTGTGTCCTGATTTTGGCTACGATAGAGTTAATTTCTTTTTAGCAGCAGGTAGATTGCTGTGTTTGGGAGTTGGAATGACAGCAGTGCTGATAACACCCTGAGGTTTTCAGTTGTTGCCCAGCAATTAAGGGCTTTTCAGTTTTTCATGCTGCCCTAACAACGAGAGGGTGGGGGACACCTAGGAATCTGGGAAGGGGACACAGCCGGAATGGGTGCCACAAACTGGCCAAAGAGATATTCCATGCCAATTACGTCATTCTCAGCATAAAGGAGGTGCTGATGGGGGAAGGACCTCTCAGCTCCAGGACACACGGTTTTGTGGATGGTCCAGTTTTGGGACAGCTCTGAGCTGTATGTTCTGTGCGGTTCGGTGAGAAACTGCTTTGTGTATCTGCAGTTTTGTATATTTTGCTTTAAAGTCCTGTTATTATTATATAGATCTCTCTGCTATCCCAGTAAACTATCCTTATCCCAAGCAACGAGGTTTGGTTTTTTCTGGTTTTCTTTTCTCTCCCTTTCCCACTCCCTCAATACCCGCCTTCCACACACACTCTCCCTCTTAAAAAGGGAGTGGCTGCATGGTGCCTGGCTCTCAGCTGGAGCAAAATCAGGACACTGTGGATAGCTTTTTCCTTCATTGGACTGGGCTGTTGAAGAGTGTTTTATAAAGCCACGTTATTGATAAAGTTTTTGTTCATAGACTGTAACTGTATCAACAATAGCCTACAGTCTATAGCCTACAGTCTATAGCCTACAGTTACAGCCTACAATCTTTGTGGAGTCAAGAGGATTATTAAAATCACTCTAAGACAAATGTTCAATGAATAAACCTCAGATATATAGAAGAGTATTCCTTAACTCTAATGAAATCAGTGCACCTTTCCTCAGGACACAGTCTTGAGTTACATGTGATAAAGACTTCATTTCATTATAGCATCACATGATCTGATTTAGCCAAGTTTGTCTCCAGGTCTGTTCAGCTAAATGGAAACTATTAGAAAGAGCAAATAAGATAAATTCTAACAGGAGCTTTGTCCTCTCTTCTACTTATTTTCTGTTATCTTGTCTGTACTAAAACATGTCTAGGAAGCAATAAGAAGTGTGTACACATTTCTATCAAGCCATGGGCTACGTATCATTTCATTCTGGCTTGAACAGGTTATCATGTTACAGTTTATGTATAATTTAATTTTGTCTTGAACGCTTTTGTTGGATGTAAATTTTCACTTCATTTTTCCAGCAGTTCAAGTCAATCAATACATACCTTCTAAACATAGAATCACAGAATCATAGAATCATAGGGGTTGGAAGGGACCTCTAGAGATCATCGGGTCCAACCCCCCTGCCAAAGCAGGCTCCCTAACTCATATTGCACAGATGGACATCCAGATGGGTCTTGAATATCTCCAGAGAAGGAGACTCCACCACCTCCCTATCAGAATTGTGGTCTGAATTTTTGAGTAGTGAGAGGAATTTCTGTTTTCTATTCCTGTTGTGAAAAGCAAAAATAAGCAACTTTGTTTAAACATTACTGTCACTTAAGACTCAGAAGGGTAGAGCAGGATATTATAAACAAAACAAAACAAGCCAAAAAAAGGAAAAAAACCCCATACATAATTTACTATCTGTGCCAAAATTGTGTAATCATCAGATAGGTTCATTTCAGAATCAAGTTGCTTTACACTACTAGTTCGTTGCACACCCTACTTTTAACACCAGGGTATATGTTTTTCTTCATCCATCATACAAGGTATGATTGTTGTTGATATTTACAAGTTTTCACTAGTTAGGTTATATTCGCTGAGCTGTGCATCATTTATAAAAGATTGTGCTTTTTGCTTTACATTGTCATTTGCATGTTCTAAAACTCCTTAGTATGCATCTCAGGCACTGATTTGCCTTCCTCTTCCTTGTCCTGTATTGCATGCCCATAGCTGCGAAGAGTCTGGCCATGATTTAAACTGAATTTTATAGTGTCACAACATATTTATAAGACGTTAGAGTCCACTTATGCATTTCTACCCACGCACTCTGTGTTGAAGGACATTAAATGCTATTTAATTCACAGAATCACAGAATGGTAGGAGTAGGTCATCTAATTGAACAGCCCTGCTAGAGCAGGACCACCTGAAGTCCAGAATTCTTTACTCTGCACTATGTGTTCTCATAATCTTGTGTCAAAGATGATTGATAATTAGGAAAAAGCTGCCTCCCATTGCCCCAGCAATGTGCCTTATGTGATGTCATAGACATTTTAATCAGATTTATGCAGACATGTAATATCATACTCCACGTTTTGATAATTGGATATGTAAGGGAAGACTGTAGAGAAAGCTACCACAGCTTTGTTCTACTAAAGAAGGAATTACCTGAGTTTGTACTTTATACCTATCAAGTATAGATGCAGTTTCAGAAAAGATTTACTAGACCCTAAAATTTTAGGTACAAATTTTGACCTTAAAATGTAACCACCTGTCCTGGTTCCGGCCAGGACAGAGTTAACCTCCACAAACAGCCAGCACAGATGAGCTGAGTTACACCGGGCTGTTTCCACACCACCTGACATCACTCCCCCATAAAAGATCTGGTTGGGGAGGGGTGCTGCTGGGTGCCTCCAAAGCAGTCTGAGTGTGTCTGGGACATTGGGTTAGTCCTTGCATTGTGCAGCACTCTGTAGTCATGAGGTTGGTAAGGTACTCTGTGTTATCACAAGGTGTGAGTGAAATTGGCTGTTATTTTTCTACTTTCACTGTGCTTTTGTCAGTAAACTGTCCTTATCCCAACCCACAGAAGCTCTGTCTGTTTCTGCTTAGGGAGTGAGTGAGTGGCATGTGGTTCTCAGCCCCTGTTTGGAGTTCAACCACCACACCACATTTGTTATATTCTACTAGTTTAGTTTGTGTCATACATACTTTCGACCATGTATGTAATACATGAGTGCCAAAGTTCAAAAATTGCACTTGCAAATAAAGACATGCTCTTGGGAAGAATGGCACCAAACAAGTTCCATAAAGTAAATGCTGAAAACACTGATATAAATTAACTATTGGTTCACCAAAAACCTTGATGTGCTAAAATGTTCCACCACAACTTAAAAAAAATTAGGTGAGTTGTATTTCTGCAAAAGAAGATGGTCTCTTAAATGTAATCTCTGGGTAGTATTTTTTTATCCACAGAATTCATTCTCCAGATACACATTCTTAATGAAGTCTTTAGTTCACTGAAACACAAAAATTATCTCTCTTTTCTTCAAGATATCAATATTCAAAAAGAAATTTTATATTAAATACAAATTCCAAGGCTCCTTCTGATAAATTGTACAACAAATATATCCCACAAAGCTGTTTTCTAAGGAGGATAAAATATATTTTCAATAATGAACAATTTTCTTTTTACTACCAGCATCCTTTCAGAGAAATGTATTTGTAAGTTCTTCCAAGGCAGAAGACAAGACTACTTAACTTCTTTTTAAAGAAAGACAAAATATAGTAGAGAGTCCACAAAGACCAACTAGCTTTACCAACTTTCTTTCAATTGTCATTTGATTATCTCCACAAACAATTTCAAAAATAGTGCCTGGCTGCTATGTCAGAGTTCACAAAAGCCATACAAGGCAGCTGTAAAGTACATAACACTGTTCTCCAGCATGAGCAGACATTCAGCTGAGGCAAGAAACAATGTCCCTCAGCAGGTTTCCATGCTTCAGCTTGGGTGTCAGAGGAAAAGTCTGCAACCTGCTTCTACTTACTGTCCCAAACAGAATCCAGAGATTCAATCAGTCAAGATTTATACTTGAACCAGCTATAGCAGGTATGCTTTCCTTCACCTCCTTCCAGAACATGTCCCTCATGACTAGGAGGGCGAGGAGGATGCAAAGGGAACATAGAAAAGTATTTCAGATGTTAGGAAAACAGTCAGGTAATGTTTTGATTTTTCATTTTAATTTCACTTTCAGCAACTGTATTCATGTCTGTTATTATGATAGCTGATACCTAAGCACATATGGGAAGCCTTCTAAAAGAGTTGTGGTTAGCTCAAATTAAAAGTGAAGCGCAAGCTGCTGTGACCAGACATGTTGCACATCTGTGCACAAAACAATAAGCAACATGGTTCTTCCACTTTTCCTCAGCCCCCTGTAGCAGAAGCAGTAAGATAGCCACCTGCACGCAGTTTGTGGGTTTTTTTCCCACAGTTCCCACAGTTTGAGGAGTCTTATTACTCCCTATCTATTTCTCACCTTTTCTATTTGTCTTTCTACTACACTGCTTTTGTTATCTAACAGCAGTTTTCCCTCTCTCTACCATTTTTAACTAGCCTTGAAACTCTGGAGATGAACATAAGGCAGGATCCTGTAGATATGCAATGCTAATCTTAAAATAAACTTACTCTTCTTCCTAGAATTGAAACTCAAACTATCACCCCCAGCAAAACAAATCTCCCAGTCAGAAAATTTAGTATTGTCTTTCCTCTTCCCTTATAAACAGAGAGAATTAAAAAAAAAAAAAAAAAATTGTCACGAATGTGTAATGAGGTGCCCCACAACACTACACATGCACTACAGTTTAAGAGTGGCAGTACTGTAGTGCAAGACTGTTACTGTATAATGTGTGACATCTGGCTTCTAGGTCATCCTCATATCAGTTAATGTACAATACATAATACACAAAGCTTCCATGCATCATTTTAGACTGTAAAATTTAGAGAAATATTGTCAAAATCAGTGTTTGAGGTACAACGTAGATCTCTTCTCAAACCATCAGATGTTTTCCGTGACGTGCAACAAGGATCTTGAGCTTGACTACTTTATTTATCCTTAGTGCAAATCCAGACACTTGCATAGCTTTGCTCCAAGGACACATAATGAGCCCTCTGGCATGTACTGTCAACAACAGCACCTCAAAACAGTTGGATAAAATGAGAAGGAAAATGTATTCACCATGGATGGAACTGAGGGTGGTAAGGCACTGGAAGAGGTTGCCCAGAGAAGCTGTGAATGCCCCATCCGTGGAAGTGCTCAAGGCCAGGTTGGATGGGGCTTTGGACCACCTGGTCTGGTGGAAGGTGTCCCTGCCCACAGCAGAGAGTTTGGACTAGAAGATCTTTAAGGTCCTTTCTAACCTTGGCCATTCTATGATTCTATGAATCTAGGAAATGCAGCAAGTAAGCACAAACAATGCTTACAAATAACACTAGCCAGTGCAATAGTTCACTGACTATATAATTTATTCGTGAAAAATTTCTTCTTCCTTTCTAATGGAAAAAGAAAAATAATTCCAATTCCTTCTTTTTTTTTTTTTTAACTTCATCATAATAGCAGTTTCCAACTCAGGGGGAAAAAAGCAATGTTGTTTCCTTTGGTGGATTACAGAGTAATGTATTTTTTGATACTCATTAGATTTTTTCTTATGACTTGGATATTTAATGTTCATGCATATTTATCCATTTTTAAAGATCATCTAATGAAAATTGCCTCTCACCTTGATTAAAAAGACCTTTTAGTATCTAAACTTATACTAATAAATATTAATCTGCATCCCAACAGGAAATCAAAACCGCCTCCTAATGTTTAATATGGGTTCCCCCTTCTTTCTCTAATTGTTATTTTGCAGTCGTTCTATAATTCATCTAATTTTATTAGCAGATTGATAGCATAGCCTTCAAGCAGATGACTAGACTTCTCTCTGGCACCTCGCAGCCCCTTAGTTTTGTAAACAACTCAAGTCTTACTCGTAACTTCTTAATTGATTTTATTTGTAGACTGTAAATGTTGTTTGCATGTTACTTCAAAAGGAAGAAGAGTTTAAATGAAGTGACAGAAATAGGTTCAGTACTCTGCAAACTGTCATCCTTTCTGCTTCCTAGCTAGCGTCTGCTTAAAATCCAATTCTATCCTGTGTTCTTCTTGTGAAGTATATATTGAGCTCAGAGGAAATTATACACTTCTGTGTGGGCTTAGAGGAATGATTCAGCATTACACAAAGCATCCCATGGAAATACTGCCACCAGCTTGGTTTTGAAGGAGGAGCTGCCCACTCAGATAGTAACTATATCGTTTGGTAAGACTTGTTGAAAACCAGTAAGAATACGATAAAATAGGCTTTTTTCCACATTTGCTGTCTCCTTCCACTTCTCTTAGGATATAATTTAAAATATCAAGAAATCTAGAATACAGTTTTAAATGCGTAAATACGTTTAAAATGTTAACAATCATCTAGAGAAAAACAAAATCCTTCCTTTTTCATAAATACACAAGAACCAAAATGTAATAGGAACAAAAACCACAGAAATCAGACAACAAGACAAACTGGAGAATTAAAGAAGACTCAGGAAGAATAGACATCAGATGTTCTGAGTCTCTGCAGACCTTTCCAAGGGCAATATTTAATCAAAATAACCTTTTGTCTATGGCAAAATAACTCCTCGAGAAGCAACAGAACATCACTAACAGCACTGAGGCCACTCTTTGACATCATCTGAAATGCGTTATACCTCATCTGAATTCCAGACACCAATATCTGTGCTAACTTGTTTGCCTCCATTTCTAGTCAATAGAGAGAAATAGGTGCTTGTAAATTACACAATTCATCCAACCTATTTTAGTTATCACCCTTAAAATGAGATTAATTACACTCTGAAAGAGCCTGGCTTTCTCCATTGTTTACAAAGAGATTTTAGAAAACAAACTATTTATTGACATATGTGTTGTAGATGCCTGAAGTTAGAGGAAATGCATCCATTCCTACACACAGTTACGAAGAAACCTAACCAAAACCTCTTCTTTTTGTTTGTTTGGGGTTTTTTTCTCATTATTCCTCTTTTTTTGCAATGTAAAACATTGTTTTGTTTGTTATATCTCCACCAAAAAAAAAAAACCACTACTTACTTATAAATTAAGTTATATAAATTTCTTCTTAGTTAATTTTAAAAAAATATTCCAGAAAGGGCATATAAACAGTGAATTACGTTGTCTTTCTTACTCCTCAGCAATGAAAGCAACAGCAAAATGAGACAACTGATTTTAAACTTTTGACAATGCTTAGTCATTTACTTCTCAGACCATGCAGACGGTTTTTAAAAAGGCCAGATGGAGAAAGAGATGAAATCTGAATCATAGTTGTTCCAAAAAGAAAGTTCGGAATACTTGAAATGAGTAAAGAATGAAGAATGAAAAGGATGGAAATTAATTAATTCTATGCTACAGACTGCAATTTTCTTCCATTTTACCTTATCTGATCATATTTCTTCTTTACGATGGGGGGGTGTGTGGATTTTTGAAGTATGCCCATAATATACATTTTCAGAATGTTCAGCATTTGGATATTTTAACACTGTAAATGTTACTTACCATTTTAAGGGTGGTCTGTACAAAAGAAGAGAGAGAATAAAGAGTTATAATTACCAGGACAGAATCGAACAGAAACTGAAAGAGATAGAAGGGAGATCAGAATATGGAAGTCTTGGGTGGGTTCATATACAAACCTGAGAAACAAGTCACTTTCCTAAATGTCCTTAGCACTGTGTCCTCTTTGACATATAAACAAAACACTTTGTGTTTCCATCCATTCTTGACACTGTTGACATGACTTCTACTCCACTTAAGGACACGGACTTCTAAGTAACTCTTATGTACACCACTAGCATACTGTTTGCACTAACACAGTAAACGTTCAAAATAAAGCTATCTGTTAGATGTGGCTCTGCTATTCATCAGACTCTTCTGTACCTATGTATAAAACACCTAAAAGTAGAGAAAGGAAAAAAAATCTAACTTTAACTGACATTATAGGATATGAAATAGTTTCTAGTCAATTGTAACAGTAATTACATTTATTAAAAAAACCCCACTAAGCCCCAACCTTTTTAATGGCTATCATGTAAATAGAACCAAATAAATTGCTTCTTTAAATTAAGCTTTTAATTAATGAAAGAGTTAGCAAGCACATATGTCATTCTAAAGATGGAAGGAAGGAAGGAAGGAAGGAAGGAAGGAAGGAAGGAAGGAAGGAGGGAGGGAGGGAGGGAGGGAAGGAAGGGGGGGGGAGGGAGGGGGGAAGGAAGAGGAAGGAAGAGGAAGGAAGAGGAAGGAAGGAAGGAGAAGAAAGACAGACAGGTAACAAATACACTACAGCATGAGCGTTCAGTTTCATTCCATCAGATTAGCATTGGTGGTTTGCTGGGTTTTATTCTATGACTGTTCCCTGGAATGGTGGTGAGAAGAGTGGGATAGAAGGCAGTAGGGAGGGAAATAGAAGTGTTCTTAAAGTGGTCCCTCCTTTCTTTTTATAATTTTTTGGAGTCTGGAGGCAAAAAGTTGTATTTCTTTGTGTAGGATCATCTTTTATTCTGCAGAATCACCTGTCAAAGTTGTCATATTTGTTGACTTCAATAGTGTGGTTCCTTCAACATGTATGTTCTGACTTCACTGTCTGCAGATTGTATATTCATGGTGACCTTTCTCTCCCAAGCATTAAAATAAATAAGATAATCTCTGTTACCAGCACAACTTCACAACCAAGAGTTTCTCCAACAGCCAGCTTTACATAAACATTAAAGCAAAAAAATTATATAACTAATCATTTGACATTCTTATCTAACCTTATAGTTTTTGTCCTCTTAGGTAAATGCAAATGCATAAAATTTAGCGTTTATATATGCACCTAGAGAAAGAAGCCTACGTCCAAACCGTATAGAATGATGATCTTGTGTACTTCAGCAGGACTGGTGTCCAGATTGTTGCTCATTGCAGAAAATTTTACATCCTCTTTTAAAAGTATATGCCTCACTTAACAAGTCTGCAACTTTACTTGGACAGCAAAACCATAGAAGCAAATGATGTATGGCTGAGGAAAAAAAGATTTCGAAAAGCTGGTATCTGATAATGATATCTTCCCTTTGGTAAAAGTTCAGTGGTGTTGCCTGCAGTAGTTACTTCTAGGCTCCACAGGGAGATATAAACTATAAGGCCCAAGCTGATAGTATAATGAGGGATTTCTCTAGCTGCTGGTCACTTCAGCTACTCCCAACCAGTATGCTGTTCCCACAGTGCTCTATAGCAGTAGCTGACAACAAAAGATATCAGTTTTGATGAGTTCAGAATGAATAATTCAGCTGTCAACAATGGCTATTTAGATAAAGAACACAAATAACGCAATTATTGTAAAAGTACATGAACAATTATTGTACATGAACAATTACTACTGTGTGTGCATAGGCAATCATCTGTGCAAATAATAAAGAGTACTTCATCTCATTATAACAGTTTTATTGATAAAAATTAGTCTACAAGAGGCCCTGACAAAGAAAAATATTACGTGAGGCAGCTTTAATCCATTTATAATGATAGAACTTGCAATTATAGGAGGGCATGGTAGTATGGCCTGTCATTAACAATTCCAAGTGCTTCCCATCAACAAACCTATTTTCAATAGCTTATAAGCTTGTCAAACTATTCATAACACCTTTTATATCCTATCTCAATCAAGGACTGGATTGTGAAGAATACTAACTAAAATACCTTGGCCATTTTTTAGAAAAAGGCTTTGGCTTTCACTGAAAACAGCCTTTTCATGCTAGAGTGAGGCATATTGACTCTCAGATAGTCTTTTGTGTTAGAAAGGTCTATATCCCATTTTCCCTGAAAATTTATTACCAAAATTTATTACCATCAATTTAGAAGTAAATTTCTCAGATGCTTAACAGAGAAACAGTAAATTAGATTCTATTGACAATAAGCATGATCCAGACTGTGCAAATGCATGACTTGCTGTCCAAGCAAAAGAATTGGGCTGTCCAGTGGTCTCATCTAAAGTTCAAACCCTACAGAAAGGTTTGATGATTTGAATGTGGTTGGTACAGTGGCTGGTTATTCAAGACTTAGAATATCAATAATCTAGAACTGTAGTCTGGGAAACAAGAAAAAGAAAAAGAAACTAAGTTTGGTGTACATATGCTGAGTCTACGACTGTGGAAAGAAATTAGATTTAATATACTACAAGTAGCATAAGGGAGAAAGAAGTAGGGATTGAACTGCCAAGAGGATGCAGGGGAGCATTTGGAATTGTGAGGACCTGTGAATGAGAACTACCTTGACAGCAGACAAGAAACTGAAGAGACA
This sequence comes from Porphyrio hochstetteri, assembly GCA_020800305.1. Taxonomy (NCBI): domain Eukaryota; kingdom Metazoa; phylum Chordata; class Aves; order Gruiformes; family Rallidae; genus Porphyrio; species Porphyrio hochstetteri. The sequence continues at coordinate 48,148,150 of CM036938.1, read as the reverse complement.
AGGATCAGAAAGACAGGACAGTTAGCCAGTAGTACCAAGAGAAACAGCAAGAAAAGACCGAAGTGAAAATATGCACTAAGATACATTTGAGTAAGAAAAATCAAAAAGAAAATTAGAATAGTATCTGGGGAAGAAATGAGGATGATAAGCAGCAGTGAAGTGAGCCTATCTCTGTTTTCTTTACAGCCTCCATTCCAGTATTTATATACATTGACAAATCCCACCTGAGCCCTCTCTTTAGACTGAACTGTTACAGCTCTCTCAGCCTTCCCTCCTGCGTGAGATGCTCCAGTCCCTTAATTATCTCAGAGGCCTTTCACTGTACTGTCTCCAGTACGTCCATGTTTCTTTTGCACTTGGGAGACCAGAACTGAACACAGCACTCCAGATGTGGCTTCACTACCACCAAAGTAGAGGAGAAATTATCACCTGCTTGCAAAACGCCTTATAGAGTCCAGGATACCATTAACCTTCTTTGTCACAAAGGCACATCACTGGCTCACGTTCAACTTGAGGTCCACCATGAACCCCCAGAGCCTTTTCTGCCAAGCTGCTTTTCACCTGGATGGCCTCTGCAAGGAGGGGGCCTGGGGCTGTTCCTCTTCAGGTTCAGGACTTTGCACTTTCCTTGTTAAACTTCATGAGGTTCTTGTTGAACCATTTTTCCAGCCTGTGAAGGTCCCCCTTGATGGCAGAAACCCTCCGGTATATCAGCTACTGGTGTATCAAATACTGTATTTGGCACTTAGTTTGGTGCCATCTGCAGACTTTCCAAGGATACACTCTGCTCCATCATCCAGATCACTAATGGAGATATTAAACATCTTCATACATCTACGCTACACTCCTCGTTACTGGCCTCTGACTGGAATGTGACACTGATCACTACCCTCCGTGTCTGGCAATTTAGCCAGGTTTCAGTCCATTTGACTTCCTTTTGTTGAAGACATACGGTCTTCTGATGATTTTCCTGCCATTTTTGCGCCTAGAAATGGTTTACAGAATCAGTTGCTCCATTACCACCTTGGGAATCAAGGTGAGGCTGACCACTTTGACTTCCAGTAACTTCCTTGGTTCTCATTCTTCCTTTCTTGAAGATGGGGGACAGACAGACAAACTATTGGAAGAGTTTTTCTTTCCTTCAGGAACTTTTCCCAGTCATCATGACAGATCAAATGTTACCAGGAATGAACTTGCAATGGCACCAGTCAGGTCCTCTGGCACTCTTGGTCTCATCTTACCAGGGACCATGGATTTAGGTACGTCCAGAAATTTGCAGAAGTATTCCTTGATTGTATCCTCTTCCATCAAGGGTGCACTGCTGATTTTTTAAGCTCTTCCTGTCCAGTCACCCCAGGCCTTTACTCTTGAAGAATGTCTATCACTCCTTCACAGTGCTGTTTTCTCCCCCACCCTCTCATGTCATTCCTAGTTTAAAGATCTTCTTATCAGGTTTGCCATCCTACTGGCAAAAACTTTGCGGCTCTTCAATGGGCTGGATCCCATCACTCCCTAGCAGAGATCAGGCAACCAGCTGGTCAAAAAAGTAGTGGCTGCTCAGCCAAAAGCAACAGAATACAACACTGAAGGACTACAGGAATAGCAGAATTACTTACCAGGCAAAAAAGATTTGGACAATATTCCAGAGTTCAGAAAAGAAAACAATTAATGTCAGAACTATTTAAGAGAAAGGTTGTTCATCCAAGTCTACTTCTGCCAGCATATAAGCAGAAAACTGAAATTCTTAAGCTCTGCCGTCCATTTGTCATCAGTAAATTTATTCACAGCTTCCTGAAAACTGTGCTTTTCCAGAGTTGATCCAGTAGATTATAGTGGGAGATAAAAAGACTGTATGCCTTACCACTTAATTGGTTAGCTGTTTACATTCTTTCTACCAATACCAAATGAAGAATTAGTTGGAGAACTTCAAGTTACTGACTTGTCCTCTCATATTTTTGTGATAATACAATCTCATTTGAATATGGGTCATAATTCAGTGCTTGCATTCACTTCAACTAATAGCTGAAAATATTGAAACAATGTCAAACACTTCAGCAAAGAACTATAAGACATAAGTACTAGGTAACAAGCCCTTGCAGGAAGGTGTGATATAAACACACCATCTTGTCCATATCTCTTAAGGGATGGTCTTGTAGATAATATTTGGAACAAATGCCCTAATTCTGGCTTGAAATGGAAACCTGTAACACTCTGCAAAAATAAAATCATCACAAATGAAATAACTGTCCATATAATTTCTTTGCCAATTTCATCATTTTTAAGTATATTGCTTCTTAATATTGCAACCCTTATCAAAAATATGTGGTGGTTTAGCCCTGGCTGGAGGGGTCCAGACACTCTATCATGACCCATTTCAGCTGGACAGGGGAGAAAATATATATTGAGAGGCTTAGGAGTCAAGATAAGGACAGGGAGAGATCATTCTACAGTTAGTGTCACGGGCAAAACAGACTAAAAGAAAAAACTCTCTAATTTATTACACTACACTGCACACACAGTGAAACCAGAGTCAGATACTGAGAACTGCAACCAGATCTTAAAGCACCTCCCCCACCCCTCCCTTAGCAGACTTAACTCTAGTCATGATTTTGCTCTCTTCTTCCCCCTTATTGTGGTATGGGGAGGGGTAGGGAATGGGGAATGGGGGTTTCGGTCGGTTCCTCACAAGTTGTTTTCGTTCTTAGATGGGAGGGGGGGGCATTCCTCACACCCTTCCTCTGCTGCACCGTTGGGTCCCAGCCACAGGAGACAGTCCTCCACAAACTTCCCCAACATGAGTCCTTTCCCATGGGCCTTCTTCTCTTCACTACCTGCCCCAGTGTGGGTTACTTCTATGGCAGGCAGTCATAAATCATAGAATGTCTCTCAGTCTCTCAGGCCAAGACTGCTCCAGTCTGGTCCTCTACAGGATCACAAGCCTCCACCCCCAGAAAACCTGCTCCGGTGTGGGTCTCTCTCGCTCACTCGTCTTTGTGTCTCTCCCTCCACAGGCTGCAAGTGCTGGGAGAAGCTTGCTCCAATGTAGGGCACAGCATCTTCCATATGTCTCCACCTGATCTAGCATGGGGCCTCTCCATGGACTGCAGGTGGGCTCTCTGTTCCCCATACTCTTCCATGGGCTGTGGGAGGGACACCAGCTCCACCATGCAGTGGCATCTTTCTCTCCAGCGTCTGGGGCACCTCCTCCTCCCTCTCTTCACTGGCCTTGGTGTCTGCAGAGTTTCTTACATCTTCTCACTCCCTAATCTGGTGGCAGAAAGTGGTTGCTTGCGGTTTTTTCCCTCTTATATGTGATTTGAAGAGGCACTATGGCCATCACTGGTGGGCTTGGCCTTCGTCAGCCTGGCCTTGAGCTGGCTGGTGTTTTCTCTGTCAGGCCTGTAAAGAGCTTCTGGCTGCTTCTTGCAGAAGCCACCTCTGCAGCTCTCCTCCTCCACCCAGTACCCTGCCACACAAAACTAAACATATTTATATTTTAGTACTATATATTATTGAATTCCATTTTTATCAAAATATATTTATATTTCTATTAAACTATGCTTATATTAATATAAAATAATGTTTTCAATGTGAGAACAGTGCCTAAGCTAGACCTTTAATCCACAAATCACTGGGTGTTCCAGACAAACTTCTTTCCCAATATTCTAAATTGCAGAAATATTAAGTTGCATGTCAGGAGTTAGAAAGATGAACACAGCCTCTGTCTCAATGCATCAGGACCCACTGAAGCATATTTGAGGTTTGCTCCTGCCATAAAAAGTCATAATCACACCATCCATTGTCAAAGTTAAAGGAAATAACCTTAGCTTTTTTATGAGACTGATATAATACAAAATTATTTATTTTAATTTTAAATATATTTGGAGCCACTCACGCTAAAAATCGTTTCAAGAATGATATGGGTTAGAGGTCTCCAAGGACCTTAATTTTGTTTTTCATTGTGTCAGTGTTTCAGGGAATATAATACTAAGCCTCCTGCAAAGACATATGAGATACAAAATTCATTGAGCACCTAGGCTATAGTAGCTACATAGTCTGTACCAGGCTGTACTAAAAACAATTGTTTTAAAAAATTGTTGCTATTAGTTTTATCTCAGGCTGTACTTTTCTGGTCACATTAACACATAATTAAAAGGTCACAGCTGAAGACATTTTGCAGTGAAGGGGAAATCTGCCTGTACCTAGAATATCCAAGACAGCCGGGTGCTGACAGATTCATTAGACCATCTTTCCTCAAAAACAGTCTTAAAGATCCAGAGAACATTGCCTTTTTTAAGGCAGAGGCACCTCTCTCCATGTCCTGAAGAAGAGAGCAGATGATAATTGATATGCACTAGAGAGCAAGATGTGCAAGAAGAGTGATTTATTAGCAATTAAAACTAAGGCAGGAAAGCATCAATGTGATAGTTTTCCTACAGAGTTAGAGAGAAAAACCACATAAAACATCAGAAACTGTTATTGATGGTCTCTACTGGCCTGAAAGAACAAATGGTCATTTGATATTTTGTAAACAGCATTCCAAATTAAATCTCATTAATCCAGAAAACAGCAGTTATATAACTGATCAAATGCTGATCATTTAAAGACTTTATTTCATTGCTGAATAACCCAGCTTCTAATGGGACTTAGAATAACCCTTTCTCTGTCTCTCTCAGAGTGCAAAAGCAGTAACAGGCTTATAGTAAAAACAATTGAGATCCAAAGATTAGAGAAAAGGCTGCATAAACTCAATAGTCTTTACAAAGGAAAAATAAAAGTATACCTTTTTTCGAAAGCAACTATTTTTTAATTTTTTTTTCTTTTTAGGAATGACATCTTTCAGTTGTAGAATGTGAATGCATAAATAGATAGTGTCACATGAAGCTTCCAGTTTGGAACTAAATTTCTGCTTTTGACTACACATACTTAGTTTAATTAGAAAGGACAATAAAATTATTACTGCAGCTCTAAAAAACTGAGTTTTATCAGAAATAGATAGTCTTTCTCCTGTATCACCTTCTCCTTCCACTTTTGTACAGCACCCTTCAAAACCCATTTAACACCACAAAAACTCCACAAGCCCTGTCTCTCCTGAACGTCTGTTGAAACTCTTTTTTCCCAGTAGGCCCAAATGCAGATGCAGCAAATGCTGGCAGACAAACACTCTTCTACTAGAACAGTTTCACACATACCCCAGTGACACATATTTAGAAATCATGGCTCTCTTCCAATAGGTCACAGTTGAACAGAATTGTGTTGGCAAAGAAATATTGAAGAGAAAGGTAGACATTTGGCTTCCTCCAGTAAAAAAAAAAAAAATTCCACAAAAACTTCATGGTATATAAGCTGAGGAGCTATGTTGATCCATCCTACTAAAGATAACACATTATCAAATATCTTTCTAGACTAGACTTCACCACTACAATTGCACTTAATTTCTGGGCTAATGCTCACAGACTTCCTTTTACTGTGTCTGCTACAGTGCATTCAGGAAAGGAGGGCTACATGTCAGTCAACCCAGTTCAATTCCAGGTCCACTGTAACACCAAAAGGCATTCATTAGTATTTTGGCCACACACCATAAAGTAACAGAAATTAGCAACATACATTTATGCCACTTAAAGTTCCCATAAAGCATGATACTCTGTGTACAAATGTGATATAGGGCATAACAGATGGGCAAAGAGACACTGTTTACCATAACACAGTGTCAATACACAACACAGCATAATTGCTGCCCTAAAGGACAATCCTGCTTCCAGCGCCTCATCACCTGCTGCAGGATATCCTCTCTCTGTGGCTGTTAGCTGCTTGATTAGCCCAGCACTAATGTGAAACTTTAGCCTAAAGGTGCAGTGCACAAGCAGCTGAGCTTATCCAACAGCACACTGCTGCTGGGAAAGGGCTGTTACTACTCCTTTTGTGTCTTTCCTCCCTTCTTCCAGTTACACTGTGAGCTGTCCACATCTTGCAGCAGCCCTGATGTGTACTGACCCCTTCACTGGGATTACTAAATTCACCAGCCCAACAGTAAAAGGGCACCAGAATCACTTGAAAAGCATGGTAAGAAATGGGGAAAATTGGTGTTTCTTTTTTAACAACAATGAACTCTTTTGCTTATTTTAGATCTATTTTATGATGATTTTAACTATATGTTCCCTACAAGTCAGGAATGTTTTCTGCAACTGTTGCTGTTGGCCCTTGGGTCTTCTACTTTCTACCTTACTGAATACTATTTGAATATATTACTTGAGCATTTAATCTGAGTCTGAAGTTTGCTGTATGCATGACAATCATGTCTCTTCTTCCCTGGTTTAGTACATTGATGTTTCAGGTATGGCCTCTGCATGAGGGTCTACTGACTGACCTGTTATGTCTAGTAGCAAACCCATTACTCTGAATGTTCATTTGCACTTTTTATTACCTCAGCCTTCATTTTCATTAAATACAAACAGCATTCAACATTTTTTTTGTCTCTTTTAGAACTAAAAATTCAGGCTTTTGTTAGTTCAGAAAGGATTTTTCTCCCCATTGTTCCCAGAATTGCATCTCTGATCAACAGACTTTCAACTGTCTTGCACCACATACTCATTTATGCAACCACAGCACACTACCTTCAAGTAGCTGCTCCTTCTTGTTTTCACTAATATGTGGTAGAAATCCCTCCAAATGCAAAAATCTCACATTATTACACACTGCTGAATTTATCCAATTTTAGAGCTTCTGTACTCACTCTGACCTGTTAACTATTGATTGTTATTCCTCTACTTGTTGCTGCACCAGTGACTCTTCAACCATGTGTTAAAAGAAACGTTTAGAAGCCACAAGCAGGAAGCAGTAAACTGCCAGTCAGTTATATATTCATACCCATGTTGCCACCTATTCTTAGGCCTTTCATGTATGCCTACTTTCTTGCACTATATAGCACTTTGAGCATCACCCATTACTGTAACTTCTGCCCTTTGTGATGTCTGGATATGAACCATACACTTCATGCAATTACATTTTGCTGTATTGAACAGTCCCTGAAAGGAAGCACAGGAGGTCACTGATGGCAGAATTTCTCAGTCCTGGCTCATTGCAAATCATCACTTTGAAACATTTCTTGTTGTACGTATTGGCACTAGAAAAGGCCAAATGCAGCTAAGGTCCGGACATGATTTGGATTCACAATAAGAGAGAAGAGAAACCTTTAGGATAATTGTATTAAATACTATTGCTCCTAGGCAGCTAAATGATTTTTTTTTTGTTAGATCAGTGGGATTTGTATAAATCAAAATGAAATGCAACAGCCTCAGAAATCAGTTTGCAAGTAAAATAGTACAACTACTCCATATTTTACTTCCTTGTGGCTTTTTACATCTTTTCCTTACTGTAATGAGAGTCATACACTTTATTCAGCATAATCAATACCAAATTGATTTCTTGAACTGTAATAAAATTTTGTGGCTGTTGCAGTTACTGTATTTGAAAGAAAGTGGAAAAACTAGCATCACTAGCATACTGGGGGGGGGGGGGGGGGGAAGGTGAATCTCTTTTGTCTTCATAGTAGTTACATAGATAATAAAGCCCTAACTCAAACATTTACTATGCATGATCATTCATCAGCTTTGCATATCTTGAAGGCACAGGTGTCTGATTATGAGTGCTAGCAGCTCTTATTCAAGACACATGGTTCAGCTAAGAACAAGGAATGCCTTCATAAAGAAAAAGACAATTTCAACCAGTGGTACCAATGGTCCTTCACCAGGTTTAAGGGTGTATTATAGAAGTCTCAATTTTTCTTTTTTATTTGTCCCACATATTCAATTTAAAGTGTCAAATAACTTTAGGAAAAAGAAACAATGAATGATGTAGGAGTCATTATCCAGGTCTACAGCTGAAGCTTTTAGATTCAGTTCTGAGGTGTCACATGTCTCCTTTGCTTTAAAGAAATCACTTAATCTATGTCTGCACTGATCCACTATTTAGATTATGTGCTTTTCAATCCACTAGTTGACTAATTTTGTGGGATGATGATCTTTGTTATGCCATCTAAATGCAAAAAGTAAATATTTCTATACACATAATAAACAAAAATATATTAAAGTGTAATACCCTCTACTGATCTGTAAGTAGCAGACGGCAACAAATAGCATAAATCCAAAGCACTGGCAGATTTAGAAGAATTTATACTAAGATGTAAAGTATAAGATGTTGGAGTTGAAATTTTATGTTTAATGTAAACCTAATTCCTATTAATTTTGTCTCAACTCAAACAAGAAAGCATTACATTATATATGGACACATCTCTCCATTTTTTAAAAATTCTTTCCTTTTGCTGAGGTATCAAGGTTCCTCTGCCCTGTAAGGAATGACAGACTTAATTTTATGTAAAAAATTTTGGTGGTACCACATACTGAAGCAAAAAAAAAAATACACTACTGTGTATATTTTTCCCTCACTTGGGAAGGGAAAAGATGTTTAAGAAAACTCAATTAAAATGCATACAATATACTTATGTTTCTAATAAATTTTCCCTTTGAAAAGCAATTTTCACCTAAATAATGTAAAAATAAGGATTTATAATTTCACTTTTCATTAAATATTCCTGAACCATGCAGCTGCAGTTTTCTCTGTTGCAGCAAGGTATATGAAATCTGCTGATGGACAGATTCAAACCAGTGACAGAAAATTGGATATCGATGTCCTGATTACCCAATTCACCAGACTAACTTTTCCAGTTTAATTTCTGACACAAAAGTATATTTTAAAAACTAGTTCTCCTTTCCTCTTTAGAACCATAGAACCATAGAATGTGTAAGGTTGGAAGGGACCTTTAGGGGTCATCTAGTCCAACCCCCCTGCAGTACTGATGATTTCATGTTGTTTTTTACAGTACTATGCCCTTATCCTGCAAGGCTGCAAAGGTTTCGGACCCAATCATTTTTTAAACTGGTGGAGACCAGTAGACCTGCAGTATTTAATTCACAGAATCACAGAATCACAGATAACAAGGTTGGAAAAGACCTTTAAGATCATCAAGTCCAACCATTCTATTTCCTAATTCCATTTCCTAAGCTTTACATCAGGCCTTTCTTTTTTACACACACATATAAGCCTATGCTAGGCATTCCAACAGCTATTGTATTGACTTATTGTTGAAGCTCTATCTGTTCATCTATGAAATACTTAATTTTATGTATTTTATGTATTTTCATGTTCAAGGTTTCCTGTAAACAAAATACCTGATTTACAGGTACATGTTCTCCAATAAATTAATGGATAAAAATTATTTATCTTTGAGATGTTAAATGACTCAATAAATGCAACCTGAAGTTAAATAGATTATATCAACCACAATACTGAGATTATTCATAATCATAATTATAAAAAAATATATAAGGTTCTCATGAGATTGTTGGTAATTATGTGAAATCCAAAGCTATCGTCCATTGCTATATAACACAGTAATGTATACTTCTGCTATTGTAAGTGTTTCAAGCCACAAATAAACATAATATTTCACTATAAACATGACTCAATTATTCTGTAAAGGCCTATTGAATTGTTCTTATTTTAAAAGTATATCTAATGGGGTATGGTTTATAGATTCTTCTTAAAGTAAAAGCAGATTAAACTAAAATCACTTAAAATTACCCTTGAAGAACAGATGGCTTTGATGCAAATGTGAACTATCTTCCAATTTTCTGTAGTATAAATTGAAAATTGATTTTAAGACATCCCTGTGCGTTTAGGTTTACAATTTAAAATGAAGAGGAAAAATACTAACCATCAGTATTGTCACAGAAGGATTTCAGATTATGAAGCAGCTGTTTATATTTGTTTGTTGCTTTAACATTGTTTTGGGTTTGTGTGGCCAGGTTTTTTTTGGTGGGGGAGCTGCAGGGGTGGCTTCTAAAAGAAACTGCTAGAAGCTTCCCTTAGGTCTGAAAGAACCAATGCCATATAGTCTCAAGACAGACCAACTGCTGGCCAAGATGGTGGTAGCACCTCTGAGATAACATATTTATGAATGTGGAAAAATAGGAAAAAAAAAGAAACAAACAAACAAAAAAAGAACAAGAAGTACTCAAAGAGACAAGTGAAAAGATGTGGGAAACTTTGCAGACACCAAGGTCAGTGAAGAAGGATGCTGAAGAGGAAGTACTCCAGGTGCCAGAGCAGAGATTGCCCTGCAACCCATGGAGAAGACCATGCTGAAGCAGTCTGTCCCCCTGCAGCCCACAGAGGATGATGTGGAGGATCCCACAGTGGAACCCATGTAGACACCCAAAGAAGACTGTGACCCCATGGGAATGCTCTGACCCCTCCATCCAGGGTAAACCCACCATAAACACCAAACAATATTCATCCTGTTTTGGTGCACATAGCAAACTCTAATCCCATCTGCCTGCATCTACATAGGTACAGATGAAATACATACTACTGGTACTCAGAAACATCTACAGGACTGTAATCATAAAAAAGACTATCAGTCCACATCTGACATTAGAGGGTACCAAATGTCTATAAAGATAGAGCTGATAGTCATTGGATCAAATTTAAGAACAGACTGAGATTACATATGACAGATGAGTAAGAGTTAGGAGTAAATATGAAGGGGAAATGTGTGGTTTAAGTCTGGTAATCAAGCGGTTATGTTTATAAATGGGACTCTCACATAAAGCTTCAGCTGAGGTTGGAACTGTCAAGTACCTGAGCACCTGAGGGAAAAACAAGCAGGGATTTGGAGTCAATCTAGAGGGGACCAGTGGCTGAAGGCTGCTGGTTCTAAAACTCTCATCAAGATGGTCCCCAAGGTATGCCCATATGGAGGCAGGGAGGAAACAGTCTAGCAGGTTCCTGGAGGGTTTGGAAGACAACTTCCTGACCCAGCTGGTAAATTAATCCACGAGGGAAGCTGCCCTGATGGACTTGTTGTTTGTCAATAGAGAAGACCTGGTGGGGGATGTGAAGGTTGGAGGACGCCTGGGGCACAGTGATCATGAGCTTATAGAATTCTTAGTACTGGGCGAAGTAAGGAAGGGAGACAGCAGAACTAGGACCTTAGACTTCCGTAGGGCTGACTTTGGACTGCTCAGAAAGCTGCTCGATAAGATTCCATGGGAGGCAGCCCTTGAGAGCAAAGGAGCCCAAGAGGGTTGGTTGCTCCTCAAGAAGGTAATCTTGGTGGCACAAGAACAGGCTGTCCCAGTTGGTCAGAAGAGGGGTCGGCAAGCTAGGAAGCCAGCCTGGCTGAGTAGAGAGATTCAGGCTGATATACGGGCAAAGAAGGAAAAATATGAGCTTTGGAAGAAGGGGCAGGTGTCTTGGGAGGATTATAGGAATTTAGTAAGATCATGTAGGGAGAAAGTCAGAAGGGCTAAAGCTGATCTGGAACTCAGGCTGGCCAGTTCTGTAAAAGACAATAAAAAGTCCTTCTACGGGTATATTAATAGTAAAAGGAGGGTCAAGGAGAATCTCCAGCCCTTATTGGATGCTGAGGGAACATTAGTGACAAGGGATGAGGACAAGGCTGAGGTCCTTAATTCCTTCTTTGCCTCAGTCTTTAACAGTAAAGAATATTCTGTGAGTACTCCTCCTCTGGAACTGGCTGACAGGGAGGGGAAGAATAACAAAGTTCCCATGGTTCAGGAGGAAATGATTAGCGACCTACTTGGCCAGTTAGATACCCACAAGTCAATAGGGCCAGATGGGATTCACCCAAGGGTACTGAGGGAGCTTGCAGATGTGCTTGCCAAACCCCTTTCCATCATCTACCAGCAATCCTGGCAGACTGGGGAAGTTGCACTCAACTGGAGGCTGGCAGATGTTACACCCAGATACAGGAAGGGCCGGAAGGAGGATCCAGGGAACTACAGGCCTGTCAGTCTGACCTCAGTCCCGGGGAAGATCATGGAGAGGGTCATCTTGGGAGCTATCATGCAGCACATGCATGATGGCCAGGGCATCAGGCCTAGTCAACATGGGTTTACAAAAGGTAGATCCTGTCAAACTAACCTGATCACCTTCTATGACAAGGTGACCTGCTTAATGGACGAGGGGAAGGCTGTGGATGTGATCCACCTGGACTTTGGTAAAGCCTTTGACACAGTTTCTCACAGCATTCTGACTGAGAAACTGGCTGCCACTGGCCTGGACAGATGGACCCTCAGCTGGGTTAAAAACTGGCTGGATGGCCGAGCCCAAAGGGTGGTGGTGAATGGAACAAAATCCAGCTGGAGGCCGGTCATGAGTGGCGTCCCCCAGGGCTCAGTCCTGGGTCCAGTCTTTTTCAACATCTTTATCAATGATCTCGACGAAGGGATTGAATGCTCCCTCAGTAAGTTTGCAGATGACACTAAACTAGGAGGAAGTGTTGATCTGCCTGAGAGTAGGGAGGCTCTTCAGAGGGATCTGAACAGACTGGACCGATGGGCTGAGACCAATGGGATGAAGTTTAACACGGCCAAGTGTAGAGTGCTACACATGGGACATAACAACCCCATGCAGTGCTACAGGCTTGGGGGAGACTGGCTGGAGAGCTGTCAGGCAGAGAAGGACCTGGGGGTGTTTTTTGATTGCAGCCTGAATATGAGGTCAGCAGTGTGCTCAGGCAGCCAAGAAGGCCAATGGCATCTTGGCTTGTATGAAAAACAGTGTGGCCAGTAGGTCTAGGGAGGTGATTGTGCCCCTGTACTCGGCATTGGTGAGGCCACACCTCGAGTACTGTGTCCAGTTCTGGGCTCCTCACCATAAGAAGCTCATTGAAGTTCTGAAGCGAGTCCAGAGAAGGGCAACCAGGCTGGTGAAGGGGCTGGAGGGGCAAATCCTATGAGGAGCGGCTGAGGGAGCTGGGGCTGTTTAGCCTGGAGGAGGTTGAGGGGAGACCTTATCACCGCCTACAACTACCTGAAGGGAGGTTATAGAGAGGTAGGTGATGGTCTCTTCAGTCAGGTGATAGGTGATAGGACAAGGGGGAATGGCATGAAGCTGTGCCAGGGCAGGTTTAGATTGGATGTTAGGAAAAAAATTTTTACTGAAAGGGTTGTCAGGGCCTGGAACAGGCTGCCTAGGGAGGTGGTCAAGTCACCTTCCCTGGATGTGTTCAAAAAAAGGGTAGATGAAGTACTTAGGGATATGGTTTAGTTTAGCATGTGAATGGTTGGACTTGATGGTCTTAAAGGTCTTTTCCAACCTTGTTATTCTGTGATTCTGTGATTCTGGGAAGATCCAGGGGAAAAAATTGAATCTACAGGCATGAAGTTTAAGAGCTTACTGGGATCACTAAATGAGTTTATGGTTTAACCATGAAAAGGTATCAAATTTGCTAAAGTTGAGTATAAGAAATTACAGGAGCCACCAAGCTGCATAAACTACCTTCACTCCAGAGACCAGATTTTCTCAACAAAGCCATGATTAGAGTTTACAGTGGCCCTGACAGGGAGGTGGGATAGGGCAAGTATGTTTAAACAGTGGCCTTAGTTCAGGCCTTATATCTACATTTGTATTTGTTGATCAAACTTGATTTGCTGGTGTATTACAGTCAATGGTAAATTTAGAAGAGACAAGAGCTGATGTTCTAGGAATAGAGCCTAGGAATCACACCAAAATACTAATCTGGGTATTTCTACCACTAAGGATATAGGGGGATATACCCAGACAGAGAGAGACAAATAAAATCAGTGTGCATCTTGGCCTGGCAGGCTATGTTGCAAGCTAGCCACCTCAGTGATCATCTGAGCATTAACCTATTCTTTGATCAGACCTGTATCTAAGATTAGGAGTAAGTAGTAGGCAAAGCAGAAATAGCAGTTTAATTTCTTACAGTGCTTCAGTGCTCCAAGATAGAAGAGCGACACGTCAAAGTATAAAAGGCTGTACCTATCCCATTTGGAGCAGATCAGCATGTTTAGACACTACTGTCTCATTCTTTGCAATCTACACTTCTTATGTAAATATTTTTTAAAGGTGTTGCAACATTTTATCTGAAAATAACAGACTTCCAGTGGCAAATCACTGATTCAGCTTGATATGATTCTGCACCAGTATAATTACAGACAAGAGCTTCAAGTGTTTCCTTCAAGGCTGCCTTGACAATATCAGCTCAAATGTCAAACACAATGATGAACAAAATAATCAGGAATAGCTAAAGAGTTTATCTTCTAAAAATGCTAGTTCTCCTGTAGCAGCTGCTCAGCTTTCTCCAGAATATCACTGGATATGTCATTCTCTAACCACCCACTGTTTCCTCTGTAATGAATTGTAGGAAGCAAAATACCTGCAAATTTCTACCAGCACCTTGATATCAATGTACTGGCACTTGCCATGAAATAAGTCTATAAAACTAGGGTTTCATAGATACGTGCATGTGTTGTGGCTTTGTTTGTCTCTTGTTTGCATTTGCAATTTCCTTCTAAGCACTTCTTAACAACACATCCAGTATTTGGAGCAAGAGAACATTTGCATCATACCACATTTATAATTACTGACACCAACATAACCCCACTGATATGACATACAAATTATTTCTCTGTAGGACAATCAAGCCCTTTATTCTTCATGCCTTAATAGTGGATAAATGTATGATGGTGCTAAGTATTAATGGATGAAAGTTACTTATGACATTCTTAGTTGTTTAAATGTAGGCCATCAAATCACAGCATATGCTTCTCCATCTTACTTATTGCCAGGCTGAGTTTCATCCCTAATGATACTTCGTACAGACAGGAAGAAGGTCCAACTACTGAGTAGAAATCACTTTTTTGTGTCTACACAAAACAGCTGGTAGTCATTGGAAAAGAATTTTTTTCTTTTCCAGCCACAGTAGACAACCTTACTTCACAGTTTTAAGAGGATTTCAAAATGTAAGAAGGTGGTATTAGCAGGGTGGCCCCTTACAGTAAGCAATTAATGAAGCACTAACAGATGTATGCTTGAGAACATGAACATGTCCTTGCTGAGACAAGTCCTGCTCCAGAATGGAAATTTTCTCCATGGGTAAGAAAGCAATTACTTTGGTTCATACTTTACATGTAGACACGATCTCCAGTTGCTCTTAGGGGCATTAATTTAACAGAGAAGATGTTTTACAGCTCAGAGGAGTTGAGAAACCTTATTATATTTTACTAGTACCCACCTCTAGATACTCTAAGATAATTTTAACACAGTCCAAATCTTTCCTGCCTCTCAAGTGGTGTCCACAAAGACAGAAGAGGTGCTGCTAACTTCTCTCATAGGTAACTTGTTTCTTCCTTTCCTTTATCTGGTCTCCACAGTGGAAGATTTAATTGCATGGAATGGAACACAGGAAGATTGCAACTGCTGTGATGAAGAAGTGGGGTGGAAAAGCATCAGCAGTCTTCCACATAAATTCCTGAATATTTATGCATGATTTGTACTTTGGTTTATCAACTGAGAAAAATCTGTGGAATGGTTGTAGTGAGGTGGGGGTTGGCCTCTTCTCCCTGGTAACTAGTGACAGGACAAGGGGAAGTGGTCTGAAGTTAGGTCAGGGGAAGTTTAGGTTGGATATTAGGAAAAATTTCTTTACTGAAAGGGTTGTCAGATATTGGAACAGGCTGCCCAGGGAGGTGGTTGAGTCACAATCCCTGGAAGTCTTTAAAGGAAGAGTAAATGTTGTTCTTGGTGGCATGGTCTGGTGTTGGACATAGTAGGTCTGGATAGATGGTTGGACTTGATGATCTTGAAGATATATATTTTAGCTACTGTAAATCATGTGTATCCATTACCTTGATAATTCACAAGTGGTTCAGAATATGTTAGTAATCCTAACTATTCCTTTCTCTTTTTATCCTTTGTGTTTTCTTCCAACCCTGTTGTATTTAATTAACGCTGACCAGTAAATGCTATTATTCCTTACACAGTGTGATCCTCACATCCTGATTTGAACGTTATTGAGGTACTTAATTTGCTGCTCTGTTGCCAGATGTCAAAAACACAAAAGGGCACTCATGCTATCATCTCCTCACTATTACATGGTTTAAAAAGCTACAATCAGACCTGTATGTGAAACTTCTTAAAACAGCAAGACGCTTGCCAGCCAGCATCTTAGATATTATTCCAGTCAATCAAATAGGAGACACACATCTATACTTGCAGGTTGTTTTATGTTTGCAATTAATATAGTAAAAAAATAGTTTAAATTCTCTTCCCTCATTCAATAATACATATAGGCTATACTCATTTGCAATAAAAACACAAGACCTTAGGATAAATTAAACATTTGTGCTGTTGGAAGATATAATTATCTTCTTAGGTCTCAGAAAGGTTTTCCCTTGTTTTCCCATATCTTATTTGTGGACCTAACTCTTGGGGGTGCCCTGTCTGGCAGCCACCACACAGACAGTTTATCCATTCCTCAGGCAACCTGTCAGTCAAGTTTCAGTCGTCTGATTTCCAGTCTTTTCCTAAGTATGTTCCTACTCTATAGCTGCCCAAAAGCCAAATCATTGTGACAAAAAACAACCTTGAAATCCACCCTGCCATCTCACCCTTAGAAAAGCAGATTCTAACATTTTCTTTCACTTGATCTGTTCCTGCAGTAGGCTGTATTGATTTTAAGAAAATTTATCCAGGATTACTTGGCAAATAATCACATATTAAATAGCACTGGTTTTACCTTATGTTTTCTCTTCTTAAAACATTACTCGGTCCTGAAGCAGTTTGCTGATATTTTTAATTTGAGACATAGTTGTTTGGCACAGAAGTAGGAAGACAGTAGGAATTTCTCACAGCATGAAGAAAAGTTTGAAAAGTTTTTTGAGAAACCTCTGTAACTGAAATTCTCTACGAATTACTGTGTTTTTCTGAAGTCAACAATAGTCTTTAATACTAAACTGTTGATGAGATTTTTAATAATTTTTCTGGTTATGCCTTAGGACTTCTGTGTTATTCAAACTATAAATTGCCAAAACTAAAAAAATGTCTGAATAAGCATGAAAAAGAAAAAATAAATTATGGCTGAACATCCATACAATCAGATAAAGCTGATGTTTAGAATTATAAATTTGGGGGTGGGTGGAGCAACAAATTAAGCTTCAGGCACAGCAATACAGAAACATGTTAAAAAAATGTATTGTGAAATTTGCAAAGCACCTTTCTTAGGAACAATTTAAAAAACATCTTGAGATAAAATGGCAGAACAATCAGTGTATATTTGATCATTGCTACTTAATAAAACTGTGTCTGACTATATAGTCAATTACTTTATGTGTACATCAAGATCCCTAAGTGAAGGAAAAAAGTTGTTACTCTTTTTTGCATCAATCTGCACTTTATAAAAATGGAACCTAAGAAAATGTTCTTATGGAATTTACAGAAATTACCAAAATTACTCATTAAAATAATTAAATATCTGAAAATCGAGGAATATGTGTCTTCCCAATATTTGCAATTTCATTTTTGAAGTGGAAGACATTTGCCACTTAAAACTGCAAAGAAGATGTTGCTACCTGAAATGTGTTTCAAAATTATGCATTTTAAACAAACACCCTAGATTCTTCATTTAGAACCATCCCAGTCCGGAAACAGAAATAGGTGTAATCTTTCCAATCAAATAGGCTTACATTTCATATATCTAAAAAGTTTCAAATGATTTGTTTACAAGGAGTTATTTGCAGAAATTACATTGAGAGGAAAGCTGAATAATATTATTAGAATAATATCTTTGCAAATACAATTTGAAATTAGAAAATTAGGCAAAGCATTCCATATGAATAATTCATCACATTCTTCTGAAAATTCAACTTTAAAATTAACTTGCATATCAATACTCTTCATATTTTTCAGGGAATGTGTACAGCATTATATTTCTGCTTGTGAAAGTTTGCAAGCAAACTGCAAAGAATAGGTGTGTACACAGAAAGAGCCCCACCAAAACCCAAGCCTGAGAAAGTTTCAAATCAGCTTTGACTAAATTCTGTAAGAAAACACGTTTCACAGATATTTTCTTGTCTAAATGTCAGCAGTATACACACATATTAGACAAACTGTCAACAACCAAAGAGGGTTTGCTATGGCTGAATGTCATCCGCAAGTTATTAGGAGTCTAATCTCACCATCTGACAAATGTTAATGGTTCAGCAAGGCAGCAGATCCATTCAAGGAAGAAATGTGTCCTATGAAGAGAGAAAGTGCAAATGAGACCCTACAGTAATAACTGTTAATATGACTTGCTTATGCAACAGCAATTTCAATTAGTCTTTATAAATCCATGTCTGATGCAGTCATACACATTTTCTTTATTTTGCACATCCACCTGTATGAAGACTCCTCAATCATTCATATTCATGCGCACTGAAGATATAGAGCTTAAGGGAAAAAAAACCCAAAACTATGATAGTTCCTGAGCTAGAGAAATTAAATCAGTTGTTTTGCTTTTCAACTCTATTTCACAACTTCAGGCAAACAGAAATAAATGACAATTGCTGTCCACTGAAGAGTGAAGCAGGCAAAAGCCTGCTTTTCACAGGTCCCGTTGAATTCAATGTAAATCTCTTATTTTTCTGAAGATGTCTCAGTAGTTCTGCATCACACAGCTGGTTTACTTTTCTTCTTGACAAAGCTTATTTTTCTAATGAAGGGATCTTTCTTACCAACCTAATGGATGAACTCAAACCTGAAGAGGGTATTATTGTTGGTGTTATTGTTGTTACTATTATTATTACATTCTATTTTCCTGGAGGGAGGAAAGAAAGTATGAAGTAGAAAGGGATTAGAATCACAGACTCACAGACAGGTTTGAGTTGGAAAGGAACTTCAAAAACATCTAGTTCCAGTCCCCCTGCCATGGCCAGGGATACCCTCTGCTAGACCAGGTTGCCCAAAGCCCAATCCAGCCTGGTCTTGAGCACTGCCAAGGGACAGCCACAATTTCTCTGGGCAACCTGTGCCACTGTCTCACCACTGTCTTAGTGAAGCATTTCTTCCTAATATCTAAACTAAATCTGCACTCTTCCAGCTTTAAACTGCCACATCTCATCCTATCAGTACAATTCCTGATAAAGACACGCTTCCCAACTTTTCTGTAGGCCCCAAGTTTGATGTGTATGGAATAAATGCTGAGTCATCTCGGTATAGCAATAAAGGAAAGCTATGATAAATCTATACACACTTTTAACATTACAGCTGTGATGGTCAGAAAACACCAAGAGCATAAACCCCTCTTTAATATATCAGAAATATATTTTTATCAGGAAGAGAAAGTCAGGGTAAACTTAGTCACACAGTTTTATCCTTTAAATATTTAAAATTAATCTATAAAGATGTAGGTCACATTTACAATTAGGCTAACTAGAAGAGAAAAAAAAAATATTGATTTTTTGTGGATTGACAATTCCAGAAATAATTATTTTAAACAGAATTTTGTTATAACTGTAATTGAATTTAAAAGATCCTATCCACTTAGAAGTTAAGGCTTTTTTGTCTTTAGAGAGACATTTATATGCTTAAAATATCATAACCTTTGCTATTAAAATTTCTTCCTGCAACTAATCTTTTCCCATGTTCCTACCTCTGTCACTGATCCTGGTTTTTTTCTTTGCTTTATTGCAATTTTATAACCTAATTCAACCTCTTTAGGTTTTTTCTTGTTATTTGCCATCTATCTCCTATAATTTCCACCTTCACTTCCTACAACGTTGAGGGTTTTTTCCTTCTTATTAAACATCGCTGGAGAAAAACAGGCAATAAATCTGAATTTAAACTATTTTATTTACTCTTTGAGAGACACCTACCTTGAACAACCATTAGCCTTTAGGTCTTGAATCCCTTTTTCCAATTATTGGTTTTTTTCTTTCTAGAGTATTAAGTCAGGCTAGGACTCATCCCAAGTAAAACTAAGCCATTTCTATTAGCTGGGTTGAGGTCAGTGAAAACTTCCACAGAGATTTTTCCTTGTATGTTGTGATTACTATACCTGTGGACAAGGTTACTAAAGTGTTGCAGAAGCATTCTCTCAGATACACTTTTTAATATATAACAGTTTAATAGTTCCTTGAATTATTTCCCTAAACAATCAAATTTGGAGGATGAGGAAAAGATTTATTTAACAGAAAAATATGCAAATTATCTTACCAAAGAGAATTGCTGCAACAAATGGAACACCAAGAATAAAATCTAAACATTTTCATAATTAAGTGTATAGGGTGTATTCCTTCTTTAAAGAAGAAAGGAATATTCTAAAATGCAAATTTTATTGCATGCAAGCAACCACATGCTATAATCAAGGATACTTTCAGTTATTTGTAAGTATTTAAAATATTTCAGTGTGTCCAGAGAACTAATTTTGTAAAAAATAAATTCCCAAATTTTATTTCTAGTCCAAGCATATTCCTTATTTTTTCCTACATTTTTCCGTTAATTTATTATCTTTATCTTGAGATAGTTTGTTTGCTATTATTCAATTGTAAAACCAATTTTAGAATTTTACTGATCTGATAGTTAGAAAGTGTCTCCTAATTGTGAGCCACATAATATCACATTACTTTAATTCACTTGTAAAAGCAGTTATATCCTCCATCAATTTTAGTTTCCTAGGTCCAGTTTAGATGTGGATTCAGAACACTATTTATTGTTTAATAGGATAACAGCAGAAGACAACAATAACAACAGAAGAAGAACAAAGAAAGAAGAGAGATTGAAGATATGGATGAGGATGAGGACGAGGAGAAGGAGGAGGATGAGGAGAAGGAGGAGGATGAGGAGAAGGAGAAGGAGAAGGAGAAGGAGAAGGAGAAGGAGAAGGAGAAGGAGAAACAACAACACAACAGCAGCAGCAGGTATATATAAAGCAAGTGATGCACAAATGCAAAAGACCTCCCACATGGAAGGGAAAAAAATAACTCAATATCCAGTCTGTTTCTGAGCAGTGGTGCAATCTCCCAGCTAGCTTCCCCAGTTAAATAAGGTTCATGATGTTATGTGATATGGAATATCACATGGCTAGTCTGGGTCAGTTGCCCTGGCTGTGGTGTCCCAGCTTCTTGTGCACCTGGCTGTAGTGCACCTGTAGTGTAGACACTACAACTACTCAGCAAATACTAAAACATCATCATGTTATCAACTTTATTCTCATACTAAATCCAAAACACAGCACTGTAGCAGCGTCTCGATAGAAAATTAACTCTATCTCAGCAGAAAACAGGAGAAAGGTAAAGAAGCATATCATTATATTCAATATTAGGGCCTTTCTCCTAAGGAAAAGTACTAGTATAAGAGGGGATACCTAGATGAATCATACTTTTGAAAACAACAGTAAGAAGTAATAGAATAAACTATGTAGGGACAAAAAGCTATTCCATCTAGATCTCTCCAAGAACAATTTTATTATTTCCCTCTTGCAGGGAAGAGGAAAAAAAAAAAAAGAAAAATGTAACCACTCCAAACTGCATATGGCCTAAATATAAGCTCAATAATTAACAACTATTTTCATTAAGGAGGTAGGATACAACAGTAATTATTCCCCTAGTAAGAAATACAAAACCAAAAATGTCCACATCTGAGGTGAAAAAAATTTACTCTCTTCTCCTCAGGAAATGTGTTGGGAGAGAGAGGATAAGAGGAGTGGATAACCTCTATTCCAAAACAATGGTTGCTAAAAAGCAGTCTGTGGTATTACAAGAAAAGCAGTTATGGATCTGAGTCTTCTGGAGCAGAAATTCAAAAACTGCAAAACAGTTAACATGTCATTTGATAAAAAATAAATTTAAAAAGAAAAACAGTAAAAGGAAGGCATAGACAACTGTAGATCTCTGATCTATGAAAAGTCTTAGAATGGTTTTCTTAGTGGCACGGAGAAAAATATTACACTGTTTTTATCAAAGTTCAGGATTTATGATGCCAGACTAACCTAAATCTTTTTGATAAGATAATTCACTTCTTAATCAAGAGAAATCAATTAAATGTTATGTAGCTAGATTTCAGTAAATCATTTCATTCGGTGTCTCAGGAGAATTTATCCTTTAAGGTGCAGAAGGCAGGAATTAATGCAAAACCAGTGAGATGTTGCATTGGGTGTCCTTGGCAAGGTGCTGGCAGTTAGGGGCTGCAGGAATGGCCCCTACGAAAAGAGGCTGGAGACATCCCCTGACAGCATGGCACCAGGGTCAGTGAAGAAATTGAGGGAAGAGGTGCTTGAGGCACCAGAGCAGAGATTCCCCAGCAGCCTGTGAAGACCATGGTGAGACAGGCTGTCCCACTGCAGCCCACAGGGGACTACAATGGAGCAGATATCCATCTGCAGCCTGTGGAGGACTTTATGCTACAGCAAGTGGACTTGCCCTGAGGAAAGCTGCAGCCCATGGGTAGCCCATGCTAGAGCAGGTTTTCGGATGGGAAGTGCGGCCCATGGAAGACACATGTTGGAGCAGGGAAAAAGTATGAGGAGGAAGGTGCTGAAAGAGAACATCAGAGAACAGCTGTTATGGATTCCATTTCCCTTTGCTCTGTGCAACTCAGCAGGGCAGACAGAGTGGTGAATGAAGAAATGAAGTTGAGCTTGGGATGAAGGGGATGAGGTGCAGGGATGGTAGTTTAGTTTTTGCTTTTCTTCTCACCATGTTTCTACAAAACTAGTGAAGGGGTCAGAGAGCAATTCTTATGATGAGTGGCTGAGGGAACTGGGATTGTTTATCCTGGAGCAGAGGAGGCTGAGGGGAGACCTTACACTGCCTACAACTACCTGAATGGAGATTGTAGAGAGGTGGTTGTGGGTCTCTTTGCCCAAGTGACAGGTAAAAGGACAAGGGGAAATGGACTCAAGCTGTGCCTGAGCAGGTTCAGATTAGACATTAGGAAAAAGTTCTTCCCCGAAAAGGTTATCAGCCATTGGAACAGGCTGCCCAGGGACTCCATTGGGTCATCATCCCTGGATGCATTGAAAAGATGGGCAGACAATCCCTACAATTCTCTGCTTCTGTGATCATTAAGTCAAACTGTACCTGTCCTCTACTAAACCACTTGCTTCCTTGCATTGTGCACCTATGACATTTGTAGATGACAAAGTCAGAAGACACAGCCTGTTGAACAAATGGCTCAAGTTTGGTGGTCCTGCAGCCTAGAGTAACAGAATGGGAATGACATGTAGGCACAGTTTAAAAATTGCATTCTTAGAGACCAGTGACAAAACATACATCTTTAATTGCTGGCACTTTTTTTTCTGATTTTTCTTGCTCCTCTCTCTATGTCCCTCTTTTCTTCTTGGTGATTAATTTCTTTCCTCCTTATTCTACTGAGCAGAAAGATTCATGCTAGGGGAAAGTACTTTGTTGGAAGACCAAGTTTTTATCATTGAAGAGAAAATCTGAGCTTCTACCTGAGTTGTCCTAATAGCAGTTGCTATGGTGACACGCAGGTTACAACGGTGACTCTGATTCTCCCTCATTATTTCTAGCTCCATAATAAAGGACTTGTTATATCTGTGAATGGTTTCTGATGAGCTTTCTTTAGGGAAACACTGTGAGGCTTTAAGCACTTCCTTCTCTCCTACCCATATGTATAGATAGGTTATGACAGTCTCACTTTGAAGTTAAAAATCAAGGCATGAGGCAGAGGTTTTTAGTAATTCCTCTCAGATGATTGCTATTGGTAGAATAGACTGCAGTATAATTGAGGAAAAAGGAAAGCTCCAAAGTGTGAACAGTTTCTAAACTAACCTTTATTTTAATTCCCAGCTCACCCTGTGCTGTTTGCCTTACACTGAAGTTCTACCATGCAAGCAGTGGTGGATGCTCCATTTCCCAGCCTGGCATTGCATATATGGAAAGGCATCTCAGCTTCTACTATTCAAAATAACATAATGTGACCAGGTGACTATGTAGAACTTCAAAGTAGCTACTGTCCTTATACTAGGACTACAACAAAACAAAGAAATAGCTACATCTATCATTTCCCATCAATATCCTACTCTCTTCAAACCCACTTTTATGTTAAGCAGCTGTTATGTCCCACCAGGTGGGCAAACCAGGAACATTCTGGACTGGATTCCCTCACTTTCTAAACTACTCAGAAAGCAGTCTAGGTGGGCCTGGATCCAATCCTTTTCTCAGACTTGCCTGTCCCATCCCAGAAGACAGATACACATAGAGTTAACCTTTTCTATCTACCCCAGGGGCTAGGTTAGCCCTCTCTCAGCTAACCTCTTTTAACAACCACACCAATGAGATTAGCCTCTGTGATCCTCCACATGATGCTCAGGAGTAACAACAATTACCCAGGAGGCCCAAGCAAAGCACAACTTTACTTAAAAGGCAGTACAATTATAAAGCATGCAAAAAAACCCACAATACCCCTTATACTCAGAGTGATGGATTACAGTTAGTAGAATTTAGCTAAAGTAGAAGTATTGATAATCTGATGTGCTGAGAATAAGATTAGAAACTGAGGGAGAGAGAAATTGAAAGAGACAGAAAATAAGAAAGTATCACCAGCCAAGGATCCAGCATAGACTGGCCTAAAGTTGTGGTTCTTGAATGGTGGGTGTGCACCAGATGTACTGAATCTGTGTTTGCTATGCTCCCTGGGACCAACCTTCTGGAGGAGCCTGGTGTGTCTTGCCCAACCTCAGTGTTGAGTTGCAGAGTGTTGTGGAAATGAGTCAGTGGGGAATGGAGGTCCCATGTCATCATCTTACCCCCAAAGGGCTGATCAAGCAATGATCTTCAGTGGTCTCACACAGGATTTTAGCCAGGCACTGTGCCTCCACCAGGCTCCGCTTGCCTGTCACTGTGGCTACTGACTGAGGGGCTGCCCTTGCAAGGGCAGATGTTTTATCAAATGGGGACCCCATCTGAGCACAATGTCTGATTTGTCAGGGAGGGTGCCTTGAGACCAGGACTCTGGAGGACAGCAGCCCAATCCTGACTCCATATGTTCTGTTATCTTGCAAGAAAAACCACTCATTCCAGTTCCCTCAATTTGATGCAATATAGCAGTAGACAAGGAAACATCAGTGTTGGTTTGTAACAACTCCATTGTTCATATGCATCATACTGCATAGTACAGCAAAGTAGTTCAATTCCTGTACAAACAATAGCTCTTCCACCAATGCTAATGGCTGCAGACGAGAGTTACTCATAAACTAGGAAGAAAATATAGCACTTATTTTTAATTAACACGTTAAATCACGTAAGTAATGATATTTTTAATGTTAATGCATTGTAGCAAAGTTTCTGGCCTCATCTAAAACATGTTAAATACCAGTTTATTAATTCCATCAGCCAGCTTTTCTCTGGACAGACACTAAGTTAAGTAATTGATGAACTCCACCTTGAATGTTAAGGAACCAGCTGATGAGAGCTAAGTACAATCTAAACCGTATTTCCCTGGTCAAAATTAAAATCTCACTCCTGCTTTGGTAGTATGAGTTATCTGTGATAGTCTGACTACCTGACCTTTTCAGTGAAGATGGACACAAACAAAAAATTACATTATGCACTTCAGCTTTCGCTCAATCATTTTCTTATAGTCTTTTCATTCTTCTGATTAGCAAATGAGCACTGACCTTGGTCTTCTCCATGCTATCAATGTATGTATAGAATGAATTCCTTGATTTTTTATGCCTCAGCTTATAATTATGTAATAATGTATTGCATTGTGTACTGAGATACAAGATTTCTTGTATCTTATTAGGTGCTTTGGCTTTTCTGATTTTGTTCCTGTATTCTCATGTCATCTTTCCATATGCAACTTTAGTAACTCAACCTGTTTTCTTCTTCCTATATGGTGGTTTTTTAGAGTGTTTAAGGTAACTGAGTTCGAGCAAGGTAGAAGAGTCCATGAGTTAATCGTATCAGCCTCCTATCATGCTGACTTGTCTTTCCCCAGCTTTGGGGAAGTAGACACACTTTTACATTGCATTACAGGAAACACTTCTGTCACCCAGAATATTTGTCCTAAGTCTTTTGTACTGATTCTCTTCCTTTAGAAAATTCATAGTCTTACTACAAAATTTTGACTTTTTTTTCCCAGAAATCATTCTCAAGCATACACTCTCAAGCAATTACTTTGCCATTCAATATTCTTAGTATTTATCTGAATCTGTAAAAGAATTCCCAACTATTCTATTTATCCATCATTTTCTCCAACATCATTATTAAATCTTCAGCAGGATGCTCTAAATACATTTTGGACATTGCATGCCGTGCTGTTCTCCCTTTATGATTATAGATAAGGAATAACTTCCCCTAACCTCTACACTCTGAATTATTTTGTGCATTTTAAAATGTCTCTATCTATTACAGCAGCCCATAGTAGATTTCTTCACCTCATTATTTCAATAAAATAATTTTTTGGCTGTCCTTATTTCTAGTGGTCCCTCAATTAGTGCATAGGCACAAGTTGTGTTTAGTAACTGAACTGCTACTCTTCACTTTTTCTCTTCTCGTCGTGAATAACCCTCTTCTGCTGCTTTTTGGCCCTTGTGCAGATGACTTGGTTTACCTTCTTTATGCTATTTTATCCTGCATTGACCAGTTTTCAAGTTGTCCTCAACAGATTCCAAAGCCAGTGTCCAAAACCACATTTCTTCTTTTATTATGTGCCAGCAACTCTTAGGATTTATTCTAAAGCTGAAAAAGCCCCTTCCTTTTCACAAGTCATGTTGGTTTTTTTCCAGGGTGCATTTACAACTGCTTAAATCTTGATCATGAACCAGAAAAAATGGTAAGAGCTTTATGCAAATACCTGATGATTTCTCTGGGTCTTTAATTTCTTTATTCGTACATACCTAAGCATGACCCAGATTGTCCTTTGTCTACCTACTTCCTTCTAGAGCTGTCTCAACTGCTTCCTTAGCAATTCTGCTCTTAATAGGACATGTAAAGTCTACCTTAATTTCAAATAAGAATGAAACAATCCAGGATGAAGGAAGGAGGAGGTAAGTTATCTTGCTAAAGTACTTAGTTTTGCTGATTTATCTGATGTTTGTCTTTTTGATTTTAACTGTGATTACACAATACAAATATAAAATATCAAGCTAGAAATATCATATTTTTATTTGAAAATGTTTTTCAATTTTTCAAACATTGCTAGGTTTTGTTTTGCATAGTAAGTAAATATGACTTCTGCAAAGTGTTCTGATTTTAGTAGAAGAGTTTTGTGATGCCTATCAGTCTGACAAAGTTTTTCTGTCTACGTCTTGATACTACATATATTCTTCCTACACCTGCTGCTGAAATAAAATAGCACCTCTAGGGTGTATTTCTTAATTGTATCTCTATTATTTTCTTGTGTTCACTTCTTTTTCTAATTCCAAATCATAGACTCATGTTAATCTGGCTACTCTTGAAAAGAGCTTGAAAAAGAAAAATACATAATTGTTCTATCAATTAATTTTCTTTCCTCCACTTAGGTAATTGTATAGCCTCCAGAATGATGATATGACAGGATCTTTCTAGTTCTACAGTCATTAGAAAGGGAATTTAACCATAATCCCTGTCAACTTCAGGCTACCACAGAATAGAAATATGGTCTTGTATAAAACATGCCTTGGAACAAATTGGATGTGACAAGCAGGGAGGATCAGTAGACTGCAGTTTTGAAATTGTAATAGGAATGGTTATACTATAACCCATGCTCGTTACAGACTTTGCCAGGACAATAGATGAGTCAAGTGTCATTTCCTGTTCTCTTCACTGTCTTTGTCCAGTATAGGAAGCATTAAAAATATAATTTCTAAGAATACATGTCAAGCAGAACAGAATGGAACAATAGGAACCTACCTTGGCCTTTTCACTTCTGTGTAGTTTGATTGGCTGGTCATTATATTCCTGCCTAATATTTCAGTGAAGCTGTAAACAGATCAAGAACTACAGTGCCAACTAACCACATCATTCAACAGGTCAAAGCATCGTGACACAATTATCCATCTCTTTTTCTCTTGCAATATAAATGCTGGAACAGAAACTGTGAGACAGATATTTTCCCCCTTTGTCCTTAATTGGATCATAAGTAAAATTGTGGTTTAGCTTTCCTTCAGGCTCAGAAGAGTTGATTTGTGATTCTTTTCAAATGTGGCAAAACTAGGCACTAATTTTGTTGCCTTCTGTGATTAGAAAAAGAACATGCTAGATGTGGTTAATATTTCTATCTTCATGTCATACATGCAAATTTTATATATAAACCAAATATATATGGTACAATCTTTCTTATGCTCCTCAACACCAGGGGATTCTCCTTTAATTCTTCATACTATATTAGAAACTGAATTAAGATACTTTTATTAGTTAAGCTAGTTTTCTATTACTTTATCACTTCCAGATGTCTGGTAGGCACTCTCCGAAAGACAAAGAAAACAAGCAGTCTCTTAACCTCTGAATTTACATCATTGTAAACATGCAATTTATGTAGGCATTCAATCATATGGTTGATGATTATTGTATTCTTGGAAGTATGAAACTTACCAGGTGCAGTGACAGCACACAATGAGGTTTTGTCCGAAGATTGGGCAGGTCACACACGTGAATATTTGTTTCATTTATGTTGGAGAAGGACAAGCAATACTTGATCCAACATGGAGTGTCCAGGGACAAAGTTACCACCTAGAAGGTTTTTTAAACAAATTTGAGTCAGAAGAATTAATTTGCACTGCTTCAATGCTTTGTGTCATGTAAAAACAGTGGGCTTTTATCCCTACTTGGTATAGATTCCAAAACTCATGAGACAGTCACAAGAACCTCTTCCAGATGTTAGATTATGAATACTCCCCAAATTTAATAGAATCCAATTTCAAACAAATCTTTTCAAGGTTGAGAGAACTGTGAGGCATATTAAATTTTCATATTCACTAGTACTTAACATAATAGGGTATGGTATTCTTAAAACATTCATACCTGGCTAAGAACACCTAAATAACTATGTATTTCATGAAAGACAAGGTCTTGTTTCTTCTCTGTTCAAAATAATTGCAAAATGTTTGTTGAGTGAAACAGAAACAAGTAGAGTTTGCTGGAAAGTAGTAGTCACTTTCCATTGAGAATTTAGTGTGTTGTCTTGTGATATTCTAGGTCTAGTGAGTTAATAAACTAAGATTCCTGCAAAAATTGATGAAGACCTACATGTTTCAACAACAAAAAAAAGATACTAAAGTAGCCAATGACATGCTATGAATTTGGTTTAAAATATCTCTTCCAGGCATAATGCCAGGTTCAAAGATAGAGCAATCTTTTACTTTCTGCTAAATTATAAAATCTTAAGTGTGTTTTAAGCAGAATTGCTGACACAACCTCGATCAAAACAGGCTGAAATGCATGGCTCTAATACAGCTATAAAAACATTTCTGTTAGCATAAATGTCTTCTGCAACACAAATAAAACAAAACCATTCATTCATGAAACCAGTTTTGTGAGTTTTTATCATCTGTGGAATATGAAAAAAAGGATCACAAAACACAATAGCCTTTCCAAAATAAAGAGTTATCCACAAATGACTTTTAAAAATTGAAACCCCTACTCAAGTTCATATGACCTGCGCTGGTCATGATTTTTAGTCAGGGACTTAAAAGCACATCTAAGAATTTTCTTATGACTGGCTATAAAACACCTGTTTTCTTAGTATTTTCGGTATCTTACTCTCTGTGAATGAGGAAAGAAACTGCTCAGCTAAATATACTTAGCAGAGATACAGATACAGTGTAGTATCACAAACTAACAAACTGGGACTTCGGGTATCATAACTGTAGCATGAGAGAAACAAAATAACCACCAAGCCAAAGGAGTTATACAGGCATGGTGACAGCTTGCTACTGCAACATGTGCTAAGCCCCCTTCCCCTAAGACAAATTTTGAGAGCTAGTGGGAATCAACAATTGTGGGATTCCCTGAACCACTGCCATTATCTGGACACCTGGAAGTTCCAGGTAGGTTCATTGCTTCTTCACTTGTATCCAATTCCACCCCTTGCCTGGGCCACCTAACAGTAGGCAGGCTGTGGACCTGTTCATGTTCCCACAGGCCCATGCATTTTCACTTTGGCAGCTTCCTTCTAGCCCCATGTTTCTTTCGTGTGTAGCAGCTTTTTATCTGGTCTCCATTTTTGGCTGCATGTGAAGTGACCATGATCTTTTGCCCAGAAACAATTACTCAAGTTTGAGCAATATATACCAACCACATTCCCCCTTCAAGGCACTTCTGCTCATATTGCTGAACTACCAAGAGTTACAAATTTACAGGCTCCACATGGCATAAGGGATCACTATGATAAGTAGGATTAGACAGTTAGGCTGGGTTTCAGAGCAGGGATTCTATTTTGTTTCCTGATAGGATTTCATTTCAGTTCCTGCATTTTTTTTTCTGGATCTGTCTCAATCAGTTTATGTCTCTTTCCCCTTCTTTCCCTCCTTCTTCCCCTCTTTTTCTCCTTCTTTCTGTCAAAGAAGAGGAAAATTCACCTTACTTGTCTTCTGCCTTGAACCATGGTATGCCTCTGTGTAAACAATGTCTAGTAAACTATTTCCTGGTTTCAACTGGCCTAGAGTTAATTTTCATCCTGATAGCTGGTATAGCACTGTGTTTTGGAGCTGGTATGAAAATAATATTGATAATACATTGATGTTTTAGCTACTAATAAGTAATGTTTACAGTTAAGTCGGACTTTTCAGCTTTTTTTTTTTTTTTTCTTTTTTTCTCCTTTCTGCAGGAGGTGTGAAAAAAGCTGGGAGAGGACACAGCCAGGACAGGTAACCCAAACTGGCTAAAGGGATATTCCATACCATATGGCATCACATTCAGCATGTAAGCTATGAGGAGTTGGCACAGGAAGGCTCAGCTTGGGGACTAGGTGGGCATCAGTCAGCAGGTGGTAAGCATTTGTTCTGTTTGTCACTTGATTTGTATAACATTATTTTCATCATCATCGTCTTAGTCTTAGTCATCTCTCCTCTTAAAATGTTGTTAACTGAGCCCATGAGTTTTACTTTTTTCCAATTCTCTCCCCCATCCTACAATGGGTGGGGAGTGAGCAAACAGCTGTGTGATTGTTTTAGCTGCCTGCTGGGTTAAACAACAATGAACTGCTAGACAGTAACACAGCTGTTGTAATATGGCTGTTGTTGCTACTACTGCTATTAAAGCAACACAGAAAAGCAAATGGATAAAAAAACACCTCATAAAACAGAAAGAAAAAAAGTCATTATCTGTGGATTTTTTTTCACTTCAACTGTAGGATATTTATCTGCTAGAGATTTTACTGATCCCCTTAAAATCATGGTTCAAAGATCCTGAGCTGTCTTTTTTCTATGATATGAAAGTTCCAGTGGTACTCACAGTGTTTTAAGGAAAAGCTGTTTACTCCAAACTAGATTAAAAAATACTCTTTCTAGAAGGTGATAAAAATTTTAAAATCTCTTTAATGCAATGCACTGTAATTAGTTATCTGTTTCTGCAAAAAGCAGTGTCTGCAATATCTGCCTGTGTTGCAGGTCAATTTAATATGCTGCAAAATTGTGGCCTTCCTATATAAAAATGAACTACGTGATATATGCAGCATCTTAGGTAACACAAAGGACAAAACCAGCCAACGTCAAACATTTATAATTGTACATTTTGTGTCACTGATTGCAGAAGGAACTACCTCAAGGCATAAAATGATTACTAGGTTAGAGAGGCTTGCCAGTTATTTTAAGCTTTGACCTTCAAGAAGGTGCACAGATGAAAGCTGGCATGGTTCTAGGGTATGATAACAATAGCTTTTAATAGAAATTAAGGAATTGGAGTTGAAAGTAACTGTTTGAGCAGCCTGGTTATATTCACTATTTTTTTAAAAAAGTATTTTTAATGAGAAAAAGTATGTAATCTGTTTCACATTTCATGTTTTAGATTTGTGGAATTGTGTCCCTCTAATCTTCCAGCAACAGTCTATACTTTCAACTAGTGGTGCAGAAAAATGAGGAGGGTGTCCTGACCTCTAAAAGCATCAGGCAAGAAGCAGACTTCAGAGAAAGTAGTGGGTAAATCCATTATTACAATCTGCAAGAAAGATTAGCCCAGTCTCCAGAATAAAATTCTATTCTTACTTGTTTATAACAACTTGTCCTTGCCAAATTGAAATGAATTGAGCTGAAATTTTGAGTGGCAGCTCAATTTTTATCTGTTCTGAAAACTACTTCAGCAAAAGAAAAAAATTCATTTTATTTCTGTAAATAAGTACTGCATTTTACTTATGTTAAAAAATCATAGTGGCTCTTTTCCCAGTCACTCTAATACTATGGAGGACAGATGCAAAACTTGGCTGTGTGTTGGCCTTAGTGGAAGGAATTATTCTTTCAGTCATCTTTGAGAAGAAGAACCCTTATTTAGGTAACTGGATAAGTTCCTTAAAAACAGCTATCCACCTTTTCCTCATATGCTATAGCTAAATTCTTTGATTTCATTCTTATTAACTGTGCTTTCTTTTCCTTTCTTGCAGTCACTAGGATCCTGTTCACAGCTGCAGTGCATATCCAAACAATACTTGCTTCTTACAGTTTAACTCACCCTCAGAACTGCACAGGGGAGCTCCCCTTTCCTTTGCTAATACAGAATAGCTGTTTTTAGAAAGGTGTCAGCAAGACAGAGACAGAAAGAGAGGTTGATGAATTGTGATGATTAGCTGAATGACAGAGTAGCACAAAGACATGGAGTGGATATGGTGGTCCCAGGCCAAGCTGGTCCCACCCGAGACAATGCAAGGGAGTAAAAATTTGTGTCTCCAGGAGTGTTTAAGCTTCCAGAACTGTGAGTTGTGAGGGCAAAAAACTCAATCTAGTTTTGGAGGGAAGAGGTTGGGCTGGACACATTAAGTGGTGGTTCCTGAAAGACTAAATATCTGGCATGTGTTTGACAAGGAAATTACCAAGACTGTGACTGGTTAGGCAAATAGATTCAAATGATGTTAGGGGGATAGAAACTACATGGATACTGGCAGGTAGAATTTTGATTCTCCATTGGAAATGAAAGAAAGGCAGAATAAAGGGCCATCAGTAAGAAGCTTGTTTGGATGAACAAGTGGATTAAGGAGAAAGTGTAAATGAGGGCAAGTATTGGCTCAACAAGAATATAGGAATGAAAATGGGAAGAAAAAGAACATATAAAGAGAAGACTGGGCCTTTTACAACAGATAAAACAGATATGGTTGCAGTGAAGATTGAGCCTGATGAGTAGAAACTGGAAGAGAGAAGATAAAGTCAGCAGGACTGGGAAAAGGAAATTGGATTGGGAAGTAAGATGATTGGAGCAGAGGAAGACAAAAGCAAAAATTTGTTTATAATAGCATATTACATCAGATACAGGAACTGAAAGGAACATGTTTTACTTTCATTGTGATTCTATCATCAGCAAATATAGAAAATGCATTGGCAGACTGACAACTGGCGGCTGCCATCAGCTGCTGCATCACCTCCAAAGCTGCACTCCTGTGACATCGATGGACAATGGAGGTGATCGTATATTAAAAAAATGTATTCACATTACCATAACATGGCTGCTCTTACTTTTAATGATGTTTGGGTACTATAGTAATGAGCATGAAAGGAAAGACCTGCTCAGAAATTAACTTTTTAAATAAGGTGCAGTAAATAAAGCAAACATTGATGAAGTAACATAATGAGTTACTGTTTGTTACAGGAACATTCCATGCACTTACTACATAGAGGCTGCAGTGGAAAAAAATGTCAGGAAATTAGGTACTGTGTGATAATATACATGTTACAGAGTCAGACTAATCTTCTTAAACCCACCTTTAATTCTGACATTTGCTAAGTCCTAACAGTGTTCCACCTTAATGAAGAAATTTTAATGTATCTCTCTGAGCAAAATATTTTTAAAGCAGCCTTTTCTGCTGATTCCTCAGTTCCCCATCTCCAGCTATTACCAGGAAGCATCAGTAAGACAGTCATATTTTTCAGAGGCTCAGAGCATTCTCAAATCCAAGGCAAGTCAATGGGAGATGCAGTTGCTTTGGTCCCCTGAAAACGTATGCTATTACTGCCTGAGTTCTATTAGTGCTTTATCCTGAGCAAAATGCTAAAACTCTTCAACCCCTGCTGAGGTTAGTGGGAGTTATAAGCACACAGCATCTGCCGGATGCAAGAAGGTTCTGATTAGAGCAGGCCAAAAAAGAAAACATTGCATGTGACA
The DNA here is from genome assembly GCA_020800305.1 of Porphyrio hochstetteri. Lineage (NCBI taxonomy): Eukaryota > Metazoa > Chordata > Aves > Gruiformes > Rallidae > Porphyrio > Porphyrio hochstetteri. The sequence continues at coordinate 48,114,038 of CM036938.1, read as the reverse complement.
AATTCTGACTGACAACATTTTTCTCAAGGGGGGGGGAAATCCTCCTTTTTGCTATTTTTGAAAGCATTTAAATAATCATGTTATATACCAGCTCTGTTTCTGACATACAGGAGTGTCTCGAAGAAACTGGAAGAATCAGATATTATAGGTAGTTCTCAATTTGTAGATACCAAACAGCTATAACCTGTTAGCAGATCCAGCATAGACTTTACCCCCACTGAGAGAATGCAGCATCGTGCTGCTGCATCCCCTTTTCAGATGGATCCTGCATATTGACCTCCCCTTGTCATATTCAAAAGGTAACTATGAATTGCACATGATATAGTATTAGTCATAACTGCTTGACAGGACTTTAAAATACTGCCAAAATGCAAAGAATAATCCTGAAAAACAGGCAGTTCATGAAAACAGAATAAAATCCGAGAATTTTGTTTTGTGACCTTCCTTGCTTGGCCCCAGTTTATAGCTAAACTTCAGAGATGCTCAGATTAGAGATGAGTGAAGGTCACCAATGCACAGATAAGCCAAGACTCTTACCAGTTTAAAAAATTGCACTGTTTTTCACAAACCTTTATACATTCATAACTCCAGCATACCTATATATGCAAGATTCACTCACTTTTCCTCATTAACACTAGGTCATGCAGATAAATTTAGATATTCTCTTTTATTTCCTGAATACAAGATATCTCAGCTATAAACAACAGTGCTTGGAACAACTATTGCCAAAAGTAGAATTTGTTTGGGTTTTTTTAATTATCTTTTTTTTTTCCTAACAGTAGCCTTGTGCACAAGAATTGCAGAACGGTGCCTGTGCATCCATTACACTCACAACAGAGTAAAAATTGAAGTATATATCGCCATCTGGAGGCTCTAGTGACCAGAAGAGAAAGCTTAACCCCCACTTCTCCCACTTTTCCCTCTGAGGACGGAAACATATAGGACAAATTAAGTAGGCTGTGATACATGAACATATGCATTCAGTAATTCATCCAAGAAGAGACCTAAACAACTAAAATATTAATGTTTTCATTGCCTTCATTCATAATTATGAAGTAGCAAGAAGACATTTTTGAGCATGAGCTAATAATTTTTGCACGTATTTGCAAGGCGGGAATGTGATCAGTTTTTCCTTTCTGCTTAGAGCAAGGAAGTGATTCTTTTTTTTTCCCACCATCGACTTAAGTTGTTGCATAGAGACATGTCAGTACTTTCTTTTGTTAACATTTCCATACAATTTTTTAGAGCAGCAGAAGTACTGTGCTTAACACTTGCAAAAAGTTCCATCAAAAGCTGCATAAATATAAGATCAAGAAGCCTCTGCCGGTATGAGTGGGAAGAAAGAAAATCAGACACCTCATATCCTAACACTGTAAATAAAAAAGTAAAAGATAAATAATTAGGAAGGCAGGAAGCAACACATTTACATTGTTTCAGAGCTTGTCAACAGCTGACTTTCTTGACAGTATCAGCACATTTCTATTTCTAAAACTAACAAACAAGAGGAAAAAGTCTTTCAATATTTCTATCCAAAATGCTGGCTGCATTGCAATTCAGATTTTGCTCCCTATGTATCACACACCCAAAGGAAATAACTAATTTTTTGTTTAAGAACCTGAAACAGCACAGTGTTTGTTGTAAGTTGTCTGTATCCATAGTACCTCTACAGTCTCTGTCACAATAGAATTTGATCAACTCACATCCTTTAAAACATGGCCTCCATGTTTCCCAGCTAAGTAATTAAGTATCACATTACTCTCAGATCACACCTATTCAAGGAAAGATTTTAGGTCAGGTTTTTCAAAGGCACCCAAAAGGGCATTTCAAAAGTGATGTCTTTAAAAATTGTGTAGGTATCTCGTCTGTTGAACTTGCCCAGGGCTTAAATATTTGCTAATAGCAACTTGGCCAAATCTGTGACAGTTGAAGTAAGGAACCAGACCAAGATGCACTAGATTACCCTTCCTTCCTGGCTTGGGTTTGGCTAGGACAGAGCTCATTTTCTTCCTAGCCGCTGGTGCAGTGCTGTGTTTGGAAGTTAGGATGAGAGTAATATTGATATCATACTAATGTTTTAGTTGCTGCCCAGCAGTCAAGGGTTTTTCAGCTTCTTGTATTGCCCTGCTAACGAGAAGGTGGGGGGCACCAAGAAAGATGTGAGGGGTCGCAGCTAGGGCAGGTGACAAACTAACCAAAGCAGGTATTCCATACCAATAATGTCATGGTCGTCATAAAACACAGGGCTGGTGGGGGAGAAGCATGCAGCTCCAGGACACGCAGTTTGGGGACAATCTGGCTTCAGGACAGCTCTGAACTGTACAGCCTGAGTTCTGTGCTTCAGTGAGAAATAGCCTTTGTCTTTTTTTATTTTTTCCTTCTCTCCATTTTCTGCCCTGTGTGGGGGAATCTAGCAAACAGCTGCACAGTGCTCAGCTGATGACTGGGGCAAAACTACAACACTTCCTTAAATATAACCAGTTACGTGCAACTAGAGTAAACTTTTCCTCCTATACCATCAGAGAGGCTTTACGTTTTAGTGTTGCAAAATATAATGTTATTTTATTATACTTCCTTGGCTTTCCACCCACCATCTCAATGGGTTACTCTTTTATTACCTTAGCTCTGATTATTTTACTCTATGCTGGAGTGGTTTCAGGCCACAACTAACAAAAATAAAATATCTGCAATCATGAAGTGTCTAAATTTTATTCCAATTTTCTCTAAACACCTAACAGTTAAGCTTTTCTCTCATCCTGTGGTAATACAAAGGAAAGACATGCCTATTAGAAATAATAACCTTTTCCTGTTTACTTCCAAAACTAAGCCAAAGCAAATGCCACATTTCTGACAATTGTTCTAATTTCAGGAAAGAATATCAAGAAAAGCATACAATTCCACTGCATTTCTTCCTACTTAATGTCCCATTTGCCAGCAAAAGACTGGTAAATCATAAATGACAGGATATTTGAATCATCACAAAATTCAAAATATATCTCAATACTTCAGCATGTTATTATTTCAGCAGAATGTAAATCCAGGTGAAAAAAACAACTACCACTGAAAAAAGTCATTCTGTAGAATTTCCCGTGCTTAAGTATAGCTAATCCATTTTTCTTCCCTCTTTCATTTCCTTTTATCTCCTATGGATTTCTTGTTACTATGTTTTTTGTTCCATATCTTTTGTAAGCATACCTGAAAATATAGTTCCATATGTTATCAAATATGCTTAGACTAGAAGCATAACTTGAGCCCCAAAATATATATCAGTGTTTTGGCACCCAAGATTCATGTATGGGCTCAGGACTACCGATCATATCAGATCATGACTACAGTGCAATCAAAAGAAACATGCAGGAAGACAGTTTCATACTAAGTATTCAGTCATTCCATGAGAGCATAACTGGATGTGTAGATCTTGTGGGTATAGAGAGAGGCATAGTTACAAACCTTTATATCATGCCTCCTTTTCAAAAACCCCCAAAACCAGAAAAAACTGTTCCTTCTCCCCCAATCCCCAAACATTTTTTTAAAAATATATACTAGTTATATCAAAATTTTGGATCCAAGCAGTGCTCTTTTACCATGATTTTAATAGCAATCTCTTTCTCACAGATCTCAGGTTATATTTGGTCCATATTTCACTACCCAAGTATATAGACATAATATATTCCTTGCATAATCCTAGCCAGCATTTTTACTGATACGGATGCTTGCTTATGGAGCCATTCAGCATCGTTTGCCAAGCTGTCTTTGAAAGCCAAAATCTAAAAGAGCAGATTCAACTAAGTGAAAAATACACTTGCTATACCAACAGAAGCTGCACATTTTTGCACGAAACACTAAAGGCTCAATGTATTGCTGCAGACATACATACACTTTTATTCTGCTGATGCATTTCAAGGTATTAATGTAAAACGTTATTGAGATACACATGCACATTTTAATTTAATGAAATGCTGTATCTTCGTCTCACAGGATCACACCAGAAACTCTGAAAACAGAAGTCTTAAGCAAACCTGATCAAAATCAAATAAATAAAAATTTATTCAAGTATTTATATTGAGATTCAAATTACTAACTCTTAACATGGTCAGGAGAAAATAATGGACTCAAGAGCATTAAAACATCATGTGAGTGCTCCTATGTTCTTGACATATATGGAAAATAATCAAGTATCTCCCCATGCTTTACTTCCACCTGTGAATACTTATCAAGGGAAACTTTGGGCACAAGCAATCCTTTTCCTATTGGATATAAACACCTTTTGTACAAAATATTTACCTGGGTCAAAATAATGACATTTTTTTCTTTGTCATTCCAAACTGAACAGGAAGCAATAGCTGGACTGGTATGAAATTGGATTTTAAAAATAGAAGGGAGATGGAAAAAGATGATTCCTCTCTTTTCCATTCAGCCACTGAATCTAGACAACCTGGTAGTTGTACAGCTCTGCATCACCTTGGATATGGCCTCTACCTGACCAGATTTCAAGCACTCTATTTCTGCAGCAGCAACTGAAGCTGATGCTCCCTCGCTTGAATTTATGTTTCCTTGAAATAATGGCAAAAGTGTGAAGTGCAAGTGCATCAAATAAGAACACTTAAATAGAGACAAGATACATTTTCAGTTTTAAAATTCCTCTTGATCTATTTAGGCTTCCAAAGATGTAACAGAAAAAGAACTTCTCATAGGCAAGGAACAAGGAAGGAATAAGACCTGAGAATAACATTATGCCAACTGCTGATGGAAAGGAAAAACTTTCTCCATCAACAGCATTGAGTAACTTGTAATAAATGGACAGTTATCAATTACAGGCTACTGTTTAGTCAAGTTTTTTTAAAAATACAGTCTTTAAAGTCTTTACTTGAGAAATGGGAATAAGAAATAACATTTTTTGCTTGGAGGTTTATAATATGTATTTATTCAGCTCATCACAGAAAAGTGCGGTATCAACAGTTTAAGCAGCTCGAGAGAATCAATCAATCTACTGTTGTTTGAGTCAAAGTATTGAAAAAATTATCATTATTATTTGTTTTGTTGCTGTTCTGAAACTTAACCAAAATGGCTGTGTTTGCATTGGCATTACTGTAGCTCACAGTTTTATGCTCCAGAGACTACTCTAAAGGAAAGATGAAGAGATCAATGGGAGCAGATGATACCAATATGTCTCCTTGAATATTATTATCAGTAGAAATATATCCAGGAATATCTTCTAATTATATAATTGCTATTAGAATCTCAGCCAGACATTGGCAGTAACTACCCAGTAGCCATAAGATAGTCCTTGAGACAGTAGGTCAGTGTCATGGTTCAGACCCAGGCAGCGGCTGAGCACCACACACCGCTTGCTCACCCCTCCAGCAAGGTGACAGACAGAACCACCATGGGTTGGGATAAGGGCACTTACTGACAAGCATGGTGAAAGGGGAACAATAACAGAACTCGTGACACAATGCACACACACATATGTTGATAATATTGAGCACTTTACCAACACAATGAGGCAATAGCACAGAGCCCTGCACCAATGCAGTGACTGACCTGATGCCCAGCTGGTCTTGGACTGTCCCAGAGCTACACTGAACCACCCCTCCCCAACCAGCCCCTTTTATGTGGGCAAGATGTCACATGGTGTGGAAAACAGTCTGGGGCAACTCGGCTCTCCTGTACTGGTTGCTTGGGGAAGTTAAAACTGGCGTGTCAAGGACTGTCAGCAATTATTAAAATGTGGTGCAAAATAATCTGTTCCTGTCCTGCCTACATAAATAACAAGCGTGCTCTGGGTTTATTGCATTGTTATCCCTTATTATGGTCTCCCGTTGCTTTAAGACAAGCCACAAATGGCCAAGCTCTCTTTCTCATATAAGAAAGGATTTCAAAGCAGATCCTATTGGAAAAAAATCTTGTTGGTCTTACAGCTTAAATGGCAATGGAATGTTAAATTAATTTTTTTTTTAAAAAAAAAGTTGATTCCATAGCATCAAAACAAGTTACAAAATAATTTAATTTCTACACTTTCACTATCGAGATACATTTCAAAGACTAAGAAAAGTATAAAAATATAACTACACGTTAGGAATATATAGAATTTGAGAATGGTATGCTCTTCATTTCTTTGTTTATTTCCAACTGATCTATATTCAGTTCCATGGTTTGAAGCGGAGAAGGTCTAGAAATGAATTGGAAATTGAGCACAGTTAAGCCAGAGGTTGTTCTCCATGAGTGGAAATTATTCCAATGGAAAACTGAGAGAAAAGGAAAGAAAGTTAATACACATGACAAGGGAGTTATCCACTGCTCAGAACTATAAAGCCTAGCATGCCACATTCCTGCATTCTCTGTCACTGACAATCTGTGCAAGACTGAGCAAGTCTCTTGATCTTTGAGTCCCTCTGTCATCACCCTCTGTGAAGATGCAATAATGCCAGCCAACTTTTAGTTCAAGTCAGAAAACCAAAGGCCCTACTTAGAAGAAACCAACAAAAAACACACAGAAATCTGGTAGAAGAATTACATTTAGGAATGTAAAGTTAAATTTAATAAATATTCTTCCCTACAAAGAAAGACAGGCAATACATACATAGAGGATAATATTCAGATAATCTGACTTGAACAATCCAACAAAGTCAGACAACTCTGCAAGGAAAAATATAAGCCGTCCTCCATTTAAAACTCATGTCTGCACTAAGATGCTTTCATAGAATCATAGAATCATAGAATCACAGAATGGTATGAGTTGGAAGGGACCCCAAGGATCATAGAGCTCCAAGCCCCCTGCCACAGGCAGGGCCACCAACCTCAGGCCTGGATCTACACAAGGTTGCCCAGGGCCCCAGCCAACCTGGCCTTGAACACCCCCAGGGACAGGGCATCCACCACCTCTCTGGGCAGCCTGTTCCAGCCCCTCCCCACTCTCTCTGTAAAAAACTTCCCCCTAATATCTCATCTAAACATTCCTTCCTTTAGTTTTAATCCATTCCCCCTTGTCCTGTCATTGTCTACCCTTTTAAGAAGTTGAATCCCCTCCTGCTTATAAGCTCCCTTCAGGGACTGGAAGGCTGCAATGAGGTCCCCCCACAGCCTTCTCTTCTCCAGGCTGAACAAGCCCAGCTCCCTCAGCCTCTCTTCATAGGGGAGGTGCTCCAGCCCTCTAATCATCTTCGTGGCCCTCCTCTGAACCCTATCCAACAGTTCCACATCCTTCTTGTATTGGGGGCCCCAGATCTGGACACAGTACTCCAGATGGGGCCTCACGAATCAAAATCTTCAATAACATAAAATAATCATAGCCATGAGAATGAGGTGCTGAAAGATTTTGAACACTACAACCCTATCCAAGAAAAGTATATCTGTACCTGCAGTATATTAAACAAACAAGCAATCTCACAGACACTGCTGGATCCATTAACATTTTATACGGGCAGATATAAGGAATTCAATACTTGCAATTATTATTTTATTTTTTTAAATTGAAATGTACCACATTTCAACATTAGCCAAGAGATGATGCAGAGCACAACTGCTAAGACCCTGAAGGCTAGGTAACCAAAGCTTAAGAAGACAAGTCTAAAAGCAGACATATCGATATTTCAACTTTAGAATATATCCAACAAATATCATGGTAATTCTGGGGATTATTTTTCTGTTTCTTTTCAAAGAAGGTTAACATATTTTTTGAAGAACTTGTTTTGTTTCATACAAGCTTTATATGGTTAAAATCATTTTACATAAAAAGGAGCTCTAAAGTTTGCTTGAAAGCCTGAACTTTTCCGGCCTTCTTATGCTTGCTTGAGTGACAGAATGATATTATTCTGAAGGTTGCACAGTGACTCTTTGATCTTAAAGCTTGTAAAGGCCGCCTCACATGTGTGTGTTCTAATATTCACAGATAATCTGACTTGAACTTCAAGGCTATAAGACCTTGGATCAGTGATTTGCAATTCAAGTACCTCAGAAAAAAAAAAAAATCAGCTTATACTTATTAAGTGTTGTTGTAAAGCTTTACAGGCAAGGGATTTTTTTTAAGCAACTTCGAAAGTTCTATCCAGAAACTTTGCCCAAAAGGAGAAGGTCACCTATATCACTGTGGACTCACTTGGGTCTCCTTTTCCCTCTGTCACTCTGCAAGAAAAACACTCAAGATTTTAAGTGATAGTTAAAAAAATAATAAAATATTCAAGCAAGTAGCCTAAGACAGTAGAATTTACTTTTACAGCACCATCCTGTAGCCCCACCCCTTTATTGCTATATTTTTTTTCTACAGCAATACAACTTGGGAACCCTCAGGCAAGGATTTTTATTGCACTGTGCAGAGAAATAAAGAGTGTAAAAACTTAAAAGATTAAATACGCTAAATTCTGAATGTAATGCAAATAATAAAGAGATAGACTCGAATGACCTGGTATTTGTCTGTGTAAATGCATCTGTCTCAGTAGCCCAGCCTGATTGACGAGATGTTTTCCAGGGCCTGACCAGTCTAGCCTGGCACCAGAAATGCCCTCGGTGGCAGGTGACCGCAGTGTGGGGACAACACTGTACCAAATCACAGAAACAGGACACTGCTCTGAAAAAAATGGGAATAGCTGAGTTTACAATTTGTGCTTTGTACAAATCAAGGTATGACAGAGTTCACTCAGACTGAAGAACAGTTCTATTTTTTCTCTGCTTTTCCATCTCTCTGCTCTGTCCCCTTTGACCTTCTTCAGATTTTATATTGTTACCCTTTCTCAGTCATCGCATGAATGCCACTTTATCAGTTTGTGTTTAATCACTGTTTCATTTTATTTCAAAACAAGGAGTTCACATCAGCAGTTTTCTTAATTACTATCACAGGTGTGAGATTAAATATACTGATTTCTTACCATTCGAATTTGTGTTTCCTAAAGAGCAACAACGTGTATTCGAACATTGTACTTGAAAGTACACAATGGAATACAGAAAAGAATACTGGGTATACACAAAAGAAATTACAAATTATGGCTATTGTAAAGATGCATAACCTTAAACATCTTCATTTTCTTAAATGCTCATAGTAACAGTGCACTGGACATAAGTAACATTCTTCGAAAGGACATAGTTAAGCAAAATTCAAAAGAATTTGTCATGTTTTGTGGTGAAGGGTTTAAAGAAAGAACAAACTACAGCCTTTAGAATCCTGTGTAACAGAAGCCATTTACAATTTAAGACAATTCTGAGACATCAAACACCAGCCTACTGTTACAGCCTTCGGTGTCAACAAGGCTAGGAGGATGAATGCAAGGAGTGGAAGAGATACAATAATAATTTAATATCCAAATCCTTCCTGTGTTTCAATAACAGAGAATTAATTAGAAATTAAAGCCTCACAAATAGCAGGATGTAACAAAAACCAATACAATAAACAATAGGATAAAACTACAGTTTAGATTAAAATCAGATTATAAAGAGATTTCACGGTAAGAGATGCTTACATTGCTTCCTATTACACAAAGTCAATCAATAACCAAGCTACTTTAAGTTTCTAAATGTACAAATAACATGTATCTTTACCTAGTTTTCCTTTTTCAGGAGCAATGACATCTTGTGATCTGCATTTTTCCAAGCAGAAAATCACCCTGGGCCCAAGCCCTTCCCAGCACATTAATCCAGAGGTTTAGCCTCTGAAACCTGGCCTGATGCCCCACACCTTGCTGCAGTGGAGCTGGAGAGCCAATTTCTCTGCCAGAAATCTAGGAAATCTAGTCCCCAGGAAAGGCTGCGAGGCTTACTACGTCACAAAAAATACCGTACAATGTGACAGATCTTCTTCATTAATGGAAATGTATCCACATTTGAAGTCATGAAAGAACTAATCATTTTCTATACATTTACTCTAAGGAGACTGCACTTGACAAAGACTCTTAGTAGTAAACAATTTTTGCAGAGGAATATAGTAGGAATGTATTAAATGTAAGATCACATGAATGAAAACTTGTAAGTGCAATATAATGTGTAGGACTAGACATTTGAGATCCCTAAACGAAAGTACTGTTCTGTCAGTGTAGTTTTACAGTGTTCATATAACGTCATAAAGGCTTTTATACAGTTGTAATTTTCCTTTTTGGTTTTTTTTTTCCCTCATTTTAATGACATCCATTAATTTTATTACTTCACTGTCTATCAATTCCAAGTGACACTGGTTGTATTTTGTACTGTATTTTACCTTTTGTTTCCTCCAGCTGTTCGTCTGTCATTTAAAATTGCAACTGCTTTAGAGACTAGGGGCCAAACCCAAGCATAATGAATCTTCACCTTTAACTGAGTTTCCAACACACTATTAAAACACATTAGACAGGTGATAGATAGATAGATAGATAGATAGATAGATAGATAGAAATAATTGATTTTACAGTTAATATCCACAAGGTAATGTACTGTCTATGATTTGATAGCAATGCCATGTGCAATAGGATGCCGAATTGTACCCCTTTTCAGTGGTCTGTGGTGATAGGACAAGGGGCAATGGCTGCAAACTGGTGCACAGGAATTTCTGCACCAACATGCAGAAGAAATTTTTCACAGTGAGGGTGACAGAGCCCTGGGACAGGCTGCCCAGGGGGGTGGTGGACTCTCCTTCTCTGGAGATATTCAAGACTCGTCTGGACGTCTCTCTGTGCAATATGAGCTAGGGAGCCTGCTTTGCCAGGGGGGTTGGACCCGATGATCTCTCAAGGTCCCTTCCAACCCCTACGATTCTGTGATTCTGTGATTCTGTGATTCTGTACCATAAATTCAGAAGGTAAACCCCTGCTTTAAATTCCCACTCATTCCATTCAGAAATTCATGGACTCAAGTCAATTAATTTTATTACTCTTCATGTCACAATAGGAAACAAACATTTTGCCCTTTTAATAAAGATTTTGTTAATGGGGTTATCAGCTGTCCTCAAAGACTCTGTTCTGCAAGGCATCTTGAAAAGATTGCATATCTTTTTTCTCTGTAAAAAGCTTTTCATGGTACTACTTTCTGCAGTGTAGGTGAAACCAAATTTCAAATGTAATGAAGTGTTTTATACCTATGGAGATTATTAAATGTTTCTTTATACTTATTTTTTTATTTTAAAAGATTTGTCTCTATGACAAAAAGCTCGCCCTAGAAATAAAATTTTACGGTTACACCATAAAATTATTTTTAAATTAAATTGAAATATAAAAACTATACACATCAATACCTATATAATTTATATGAATTCCTCTTTGCTTTAAACAACAGGGCTTTATAACACATATATTAGAGCTGTTCTTTGTACTTAATGTATTTAAGAGACATATGCTAATTATTTCACTTTAGGGTTCTATTCTGACTACTTGCTAAGCAAACCAGTGTATAGCCACATACAGGGCATGATTGAAAAGAATTTGTAAAACATATCAAATCCATAGCTAGGTGCTTGAAAAAGATATATACTCTAGAAGCAGTAGAAGAAATGTGCGTGTATTGTGTTACCCATACCTACATTTTGATTTGTACTTTCCTACCTACCTTTACATTTTGCTGAAAAATTGACATCTAACTTGAGTGCCAGTATTTATGGATTAGTTCCCCTATATTCCACTCTAGGGAAGTAAGTCTCTTCAGAAGAAGTTTATCAATGTAGGCAGCTATGTTCTGATGCTAATGTGAGGAAGCATGAATATGGTCTGCTACTAGTGATTTCCCAAGAACCTTTTATGACTTTCAGTTTTGCAGCTCGTTCAATTCAAGCTTATCTAGAACAAATTCTAGATTGCCTTTTTTGTAAATGCAGGCAACTGTCAGCTTCTCTCATATTAATCATAAGGCAATATGTTACAAAACAGACAAAACAATCAGTAAATAGGTAGCAGAGCTGCTCTGATTCCTCTGGTACTGTATTTTTCGTCACTCATTTTTCATGCCCCTATATATCTTATTTTGTAGAAAAGGTATAAAAGAAATTAAACAGACTTAGAGACTTGCATTTTGCATGCAAGAAGTGAAATATGGAAGTAAATGGATCAAATGCATGAAAGAATAAGCAAATGGATCAAATTGCTTATTCAGTTAGTATAGATGGTGTTAGCTGATTTTATTTATAACATATTTCCTGATAAAAGTGTTTTCTTCTTTCTCTGTTAAATGACATCCTTTCCTAAAAGATGGTGTTGTGAAATAATACCATTACAACTGGTTTATCATATATATTTTTCCAACTGACATAATTTAGTGTACAACTCCATAGTACTTTAGTGTGTACTTTGGGTTTTTCCAGGTATTTGAACTGGTCTCTGTGCCCAGTATCTAGCCTGTCTCAACAAGTCTTAACATCAAGCTCACCTAACCAGAAGCTATAAACTAGGCTTCAAAAGTTATTGGTGATTAGCCAAGACACGTGAGCTATCATTTTCCAGATCACTGCAATTGCAACAGAAAACAACTTCATTTAAGACTCCTCATTGTGTGAAGGGTATGTGTACAGACTCTCAGAAAAAGCTAACAACTCAGCAGATAGTTGTCAGCTCTGTTTCAGTCTCCTTCATTTTTTTTTCCAATACAAGATTTAAAGAACTGTAACAAGAAAGCGCAATCAATCTATTCTAAATTGAGACCACTAGAACTCAAACATCTTTGAACGTAGCAAAAGACTACCAATAACTGTTTATCTGTAATCATGAAATACTTCTAAAATACCTGAAAAAGAAAGGAGATGTAGGTAGGACTGGCATTCTAGTATTGTTGTGTGAAAAGTGTGTTATGTTTCAGGCTCCATTTTGAGTGTATACTTGATTACATCCTTCAGAACAAATTGTGACCAGCATATTGGATTGCACCTTTATTGTGAAGTGTCTGGCTTTTAATAAAGTAAAAATGAACTTTGAGTGGCTCCTGCTTAAGTGAAAACCTAAAGGATGCTTGTGTTTCCACGCATCTTCTGTCTCAACTGGTGAAATATCTGTAAATGAGTTACAAGAGGATGAAAAGCCGAGAAAAATCTCATCACATACGTAGCCTGTCCCTAAGAGTCAGAGAAAACGTAAGCTTTGTTGCTGGAAAATGGAGTACAAAGATGTTTACTGTTTTCACACTGTGCCAAAAGGAAAATTGTGGATGTGGGCATGTCTGCTTGCAACACATTTGTTTCCAAAAGGAAGGTTTTGTATTCTTAACATGATCTGCCACTTGTTTCCAAAGGCAGCTGGGTGACAGACTGCTAGCAAGACCAGAGCTCTGCAAAAAAGTATACATAACGTATTGAGCATGCTTATAAGGGCTCAATATTAATTCTGAGCAGCTGGCATGGCTTTTTATGTGCCAAAGAAGGAATGCCAATTAAGGAAAACACACTCCTGGTTGTTCCTAAAAAGCTGCACTTGAAGGGATTCTCCAGATGACATTAAATTCAGTAGGTTCAGAAGAAAAAGTGGGACCAACACCACACTGGAATGATCACCTTGAAAGTGAAGATAAACAGATCATGTCTCTGTAGGGTTACTATAGAGTCCATCTGTACTCTTAAATATAATAGTATGACATTAAATGCTCACTAACCTATGAACATGTCCAGCACTTCCAAAAATTTCTTCAAATCTTTTCTGTCTGTCATCCCTTTTCAATAGTTTTACAATATATGTACTGATGCAGCATTAACAACATCGGTGCCATTGGTTGTATAATTTTCTTGTCAGTTTTAGCATTGATATTCTGTAAATATTGCCACTGACAGCTCTTGATATTGGGTATGCTTTGTCAAAGGTACTTTTTCCTGCAGTAGAGGGTGTAGATCATTATAGTGAAAGGGTTCTAAATCCCATCCCATCTCTTTCTGTTCATGGTAGGAGGTGTTCTCCTTGTCATTGCACACACATCTGCTTGGCCACCTACACATCTTCCCACACAGACTGAAATCCATCGTATTGATGTGGCAGTATATGAAGTACTGACTAGCATGCAAAAGAAAACCAACAATAACTTACTCTAAAAAGCAGTGTGTTTCTTCTGGGCTTAACCTCCCATGAGATTTCATGGTGACACATGAATATTTGAGGATTCTTGATTAGGTTTGAAAAAGCATATATGACTATACTCCTTCTAAAATATCCGTATCACTAAAACATCCCATGGGACCCAGATATTTTTTAAAGTCAGTTCAGAACTGTGGCTCTGTACTGCAAAACCATCCTTCACATAAAGACTAAAGCTTATTTTCTAGAGAGTATTAATATTGTGGCCTTCTGAAACACAAACTGTCATTGCTCAAATATTTATCAGATCTCAAAAATATTAAAAGTCAAAAGCTGCCCACCACTCATCCATACCCAGAGATTCTAACGCTGGATCAACATCAGCATTCTGAGTGGTATATGGCTATAAGTGAATACCAATTTGAATGTAGTGGCAATGATTTATGTTTTCCTATCCAGAATCTTATTATTTATTTAAGCATATCTTAGGATCCAAGACTAGTACCGAAATTGTTTCAGTTGTATTGATTGTCCTTACAGCACTGAGTACTCCTTATCTATCCAACTCTGCTGTTCTGTAATTAGCCACTCATCATGAGAAATGACGCACTTCAATTTAATTAGCCTTGAAAAACATCCGCATTAATCTGCTGATATTTTTCATGCAGAATGCCCACATAGTCTCACAGATATGTTACAAAGATATGCTTTTACCTTTTTTTTGTTTCTTTGTTTCCTTGTTTGTTTTCTGCATCATAAGGCTGGCGCAGAATCATAGCTGTTAATATTATCCACTGCAAAAAGATTTCATTAAATTATTTAATGTCTTCCCAATTTAAGGAACCCATATTAATTATTTAATTAGCATTCTGCTATAATTAATTGAATGCTCAGAAATCAATTAAAAGCTGCTTACCTTTTGTTAGTTCTCTAACTTCCAAGGAGCCTTCTGAGAAAAGCCAAAATTTACATGGCATAGAAAATCCCGCCCTCACTTCAAAAGCCATGTCGGAAACTGTAGTCTGTCCTCGGCATTGCACTGCTGTTCTGCGTTGCACAGCAGACAGCTTTCTAGCACTCTGAATTCACAGGTTCTTCTTTGTGAAACCAGCAATCACAGCAAATTCACTTGGCATTCAGGCAGATGTTCTCTGCTCTTCCATGTTTATGCCATGATAATTACTCCCACTGAAGAATAGAGACGACTCCTGCAATGGCAACGTATTGATGTCCCATGGATTAACATTGCAAACTTTCTGCTTTTCTGTGTGCGTTTGAATACAGGGGGTTCGCGGCAAGCACCCAATCCACCAAGCTTAAAAGGCAGCCAGGAGCAACATGGAGCAATTCTGCAGTAAAATGCCTTTCACTTGTCTGCACATAGAGTTGACCTAATGTCTGGCCCTGCATCATGAAATCTTTAAAAGCCTTGACACCAGCTCTGTCACCAAAAATAAAGAGAAAGCCGGAATTTGCATTGGAAGGACTTTTTTCAAGACTGTACATAAAAACCTGTTTCCACTGTTCAGGCTTTCACCAGCTGGGTCAGTAAGGAGAGTATTCATTCACAACCATTCCCAAGTCTATTGTAATTCTATATTTTTCCCATAAGCTGCCTGAGAAAGACTGCATAGGACTTGCCAACCATGATAAGCTTTTTGCTGCTGTGGCCAAGAAAAAAGGAGGGGTGCCTGGAGACCTATTTTGCAACAAATCTTTTCTTTCAGCTTTAGTGGGATTGACACTTAGGAAAGATTTGGCCAGTGATTTTCAGCTTTGTTTTGGAGAAAAATAAACTGCAGATACAAAATTAAATGTTGATTAATCGCACTGCTGAGAAAGATCCAGTATAAGGGAAACACTAAGCAACATTTTTCTTAAAAGCAGCTTAACCGATTGCAACCATAGGCTTGATCCCATGGATTTCTGCATTTGAGCTCCTATGGGATCAGTAAAAGCAGTGGACATTCACATATGCTGAGCACTGTTAAAACAGTTGAACAGAACAAACATGTACGTAACAGAGTAGTGGGAATTTTATCACATTTGGTATAAAGTCACTATGATAGACCTTAACAAAGGAAATGTACTCTACAGATATAAACTCCTTAAATGATCCCAAACTGCATCCTAGCCCAGCTTTTTACTCCAGTCTTGTCCATTCTTACCATTGTTCTGCTAACCAGGGAGAACTACAGTCTCAAGCACTTCCTCCTCTATCATTCTTGCTTAGGTTCCTTCAGCTAGAACTGGGACCCTTTGATAGGAAGAAATATGCCGTATGCAGTTGCTTAAACACCACAAAACAGCAGATGTATTAAAACCACAGAACAAATTGGGTTTTTCCCTCCATGTTTATTTTGTATGTGATGCCAGTAAAAGTGTAGTCTGACTGGAAAATAAATATCTCCTGTCAAAGACAAGGGATCCCTTCAGCTCCTCAGTGCACCATTTCTATGTAAAGCAATATGAAGGAGGGATATACAAGCTAGAAACATACTGTTTATACACATCACAGATTCTACCATGTGTTGTCCAGTTATTTGTAACAGCTTGACAGGATAGAGTGTGTTACTTCTGCTCTCAGGACAGTATGTTGGCCTAGAACTGTTCTCCACTATAACCATGCTGGACTTAAGTCAAACATTGTGGAAGGGGATAAGCACAATCCTTAAACCAAAGGGGATGCAAAAACTTGAAATGAACTGGTTAGAGATATTAGTGTATATGAGAAAAGAAATAGTAGCAAAAGCAATGTAGAGTTAGCAGAATGAGCAGCATAGTTGGGAACGCAACCCAACAGGTTAAAACCGCTAAAGACTTAGGAATAAGGACAAAAATCCAGGTGTTTTACTCTTACTTGGAATTAAAGCAGCACACCCTTCCTATTTGAATAAATGATACCATGAAAAATACTAACATTATTTTATCCTCCCAACACAGACCATCTTCATGTTACATTAAAGGCCCTGCTTATACATTGAGCATGGCTCACCATATCACAGAGTTTCAGACTTAATGAATTACACCCTTAAGGTGGTTAGGTTTTTGTCCCTAATGCTTTTGTTTCTTTGTTTTTCAAACAATTATAAACTTCCAGGACACATTTATTTTAGACCAGTTTTCCTTCTGCTAATGTTACCCTTTTACCACAAAAGCTCTCTTTCCTCTCTGGTGCTTACCTTCTGACATATTTATGTGTATGTGTCACATCCCTCTCAACCTTTAATTTACAGTACTGTACAAGCCAAGCTCTTTAAATCTCCTGTCACAAACAAGCTCTCCATTCCCATTATCTTTCTTGTAGTCCTTCTCAGGTAATGTTCCAGGCTGAAATCTGTCTTTCCTGAATGTGACCTGAACTGTGTGTACTAGTCCAGATTTCAGTCTCACCAGTGCCATATACAAAAACATTGACTTTGTTTCATCTCTTGAAAAAATACCTTTCCTGATTTGTTCCAAGGGTGCACCACAGGTTTTGCAGTCCTGTAATGCTGACAGAGATGGGTCTGAACTAGCTAGTCACTCAGATTGTTCTCCATGGCCACCATTTCAGGCTTATCAGGTTACAGCTCAAACAGCCATGGTTAGATTGTTAGTATATAATTTTGCAGGGTTGTGATCTATGCTTTATCTACTTATGACACTCTCCCTCATCATTTGATTGTTTCTTTTTCCTAATGCCTTGCTGTGCTGTTGATTCTTTCCAGTTTTGCCAGCAGAAATCATTACAGTTTTCCTGTTCTGTTTTTTTTTAAGATGACTAATGACAACATTAAACTAGATCTGCCTAACCACCAGTCTGTGAAAAATCCTGCATTTTACTTCTTCCCTACTTCTTCCCTATTTGTTCTTTCAATTTCATAGTTGCCCATGCTCTTTTTCTTTTCAGTTCCTTTTTATGATACTTCTGCAATTCTCCATCTTCACTAAGAGTTTTCCATATAGAATCACACATGTTTGTAAAGTGTAGCTAGAAAAGATCTACCATGTCCCCAGTGCCTTGAATTATATACTAGTGAATTCTAGTTCAGTCAGCCCAGTTTTAGTAAATTCATTTTGCAGTTTAAACCTATTGTCTCTTTATTAAAATTCTATGTCTGCAATTATAATTTTCTTCAGCATTTATTATCAAGTGTTGCATACTACTGATGACATGTTATCAGCTTTGTAGTCATACAGATAACTGATTCCCTCTGCAGTCTCTTAAATACAACTGCTGTGTTTGAGTGTGATATGTGATTCTCTCCTGTGAAAAAAATAATCACCCTTATTGAAAATAGGACACAATAGTCACTTAACTTTGAGACATCATCATAAATTTCTGTCCCATTCTATAGTACATAATCACCTCCTTTCTTCATTTATTTACTTTTTGTTTCTAGAGCTAAAGAATCTTCTGTTACTAGTTTTAATAAATTGCAAGATCTAAATTTCATTTATTTAAGTTATGGTTTAACCTAGCAGGCAGATAAACAACCACATAGCCATTTACTCAGTCCCTACCCCCAGTGGGATGGGGAGAGATTTGAAAATGGAAAAGGAGAGAAAAAACATGCCAAGCATGTGGTTTGAGATAAATACAATTAAATAGGACAAAGTAATAACAACAACAACAACAACGTGCAAAACCAGTGATGAACAGCATAATTTCTCGTCACCCAAAGTTGATGCTCCACAAGACCTGACTCACTTTCTGGCCCACCCCCAGTTTTATGGAGCATAATGTCATATGGTATAGAGTATCCTTGTAGCCAGCTTGGGTCACCTGTCCTGGCTGTTTCCTTGAGTCACCCAGCTTCCTGGCTGACACCTCCTCATTGGCAGAGCAGTGTGAGACGCTGAAAAGTCCTTGACTGATTGGCAACAATCAAAACATCCATTTGTTATAAACATGATTCTCATCCTAAATCCCAAACACAGCACTACACCAACTGCTATGAAGAAAATTAACTTTATCCCTACAAAAGCTAAGGCAACTTACAACAGCTCCTTATTTTAGGGCATATCTCTAAGTTTTGAATTTCTAAAAATCTGAGGGTTTGCTGATGAAAATTGTCTTTACAAATTGAGGGTTGGTGTGGGGTTTTTTCTATTTCAGAATTTTCTATGCTTCTTGAGAAGGCTATTTTCTCAGATTTGGGCAAGTCCTCTCCTACAAACCTTTTGATCCTTTTTTTGGAATACGTATTCCCGAGAGTTCCCAAATAGTTCCTTTATAGAATGATCAATTTTAATGAGAGCGTTTTCACAGTTTCTCACCATTTCATTTAAATTTCATCTACCTGTGATGACTTCATCTAAACCTGCTATCTAAAGCTCATTCTCCTCTAATACCCTGATTTCATAGCAAAAGCCGGGCCTGCAGTAATAACACTTTTTACTGCTTTAGGGATTATTTGGTCTAGAATTTTGCCAGCAATCTCATCCAGGAATTTCAAGCACTAATCATACTGAAGTAATAAATTCTTTCAAAACTATATCTGGAAAGAAATAACATTAATGTAAGAATCAGTAACATTTATTCCTGGTGACTGTACATATCACCAACCATAGCTCATTCTAAGATCTAGAGCATTATCAAACTTCATCCATTGTAAAGACTCTTATCATCTTTACAAAATCTTTACCAAAACTGGTTGTTTCCTCTACTCCATCTGTGTTCATTTCATTCCAGTTCATCAAAACATAAATTTCTAGTGAGTCTTAGTACCTGAAACATACCTTACTGCTCTGCTTCCTGGCAAATTCCCACATACCTCAGCGCGTGTGTTCCTGCCATTACTGCGGTATCACCATACCTTAGTTCTACTTATAATGTCACTATCAACTGCAGTTGACCTGAGTGTTGCCATCTGTGTACAAATATTTCCACTATTTCTAATTTTCTCAGCTGTTTGATCAACCATGTCATACGCTTTACATAGCACACATACTGTCTTCTTCCTTCTTCTGAGAAGTGTTATTGATGACAAGTGCTTGTTCAGTAGATACTTCTCACAACAAGTTTTGAAACAAATCAATCATAGTAATATTTCATGATTTGTCAGTGTGACTAGTCAGCTCTGAGGCCCATCATTTAGGAAAAGTGCATTCTTCAGGAATCTCTCCCACAGCTCAATAGCCCAATTCTCCTTACAGCAATAATCAATATAATAAAAACAACTTGTGTGTTGAAATATTTAAAGAATTATCAGTCAGTGCTTTAAAAGACAACACCATTTCAAGTTGCTCCAGTAGTCAAATTCTGAAGATATTTCACACTTCTAGTTCAGAAACCAGAATGGTGTGGATTCACATACAGATGCTTCACTTCAGCCAACTTGAAATAACATTCTTCAACTGTGTTTTTTATTCTGCTAAATCTTTTTTCTCTTCAAGAGCAAAGTAAGATAGAATATATACTTTCCCTATATATAGTAAACAGAGATATGTGGTTATTGATATATAGATATATTCCTTATAGCATAGGAGTTTGTGTACAACAGGAAGTTCTCCGTATACTCCATACCTGGTTATTACCAGTTACTGTAAGGATATATTTAAGAGCCAATACTGGAGACATAGTGGCACAGAACTGATACGAGGCAATGATTTTTTATCCTTCAGAGTGAACATTTATTGGTGTCACTTAGGGATTATGTAGTTGGCTATTGATTTTACTCTAAACTTGTTAATCTTTATAAACATTACATAAATCACCATAAACTTTGTCTTTTGTTTTTGGCATTTTAAAATATGATCTTGCAGAGTAAAACTGGAGATGTCAAAGAACAGAATCTGTGTAGATAGAGAACAGGCAGATACAGCCATTGGCAAAAGGCACTTTTCTCTGCAAAATTATAGCGGATGTAAAAGGAAACAGTGAGTTCTATGTAATAAGTAAATACATATCTATGTATACACACATATACATAGTAACCTGATTTCCTAAAATTTTGTTTGTTTTTTTTTTAATGTAAAAAAAAGAAGTCCACTATGCCTAAAGTATGTACTAGGAAAAGAATGAGTCTGTTTACTATAGGAAAATTAGGAAGGTTTTGGCATTTACGCACAGAAGCCCTACTCTGGTCTTGAAATCTCCAAGCACAATATTCAAGAAACTGAAAAGTTCAATAAAGAGAAAAGCAGCCATCAATTCCAGTCCAATGTGACACTATCTAATAATAAACTTTCTGATGGTTATAGGAAAAAGAAATAACAGCATATATTTACTACACTGATAGTCAAAAGCATATCCTTGTTCAAATAACATGCCTATTTTTGATACAGCCACCATCATCTGTAAGACAGAAGTTTGATATAAAATGACTCACATCAGCTTCTAGGAAGTACATATGATATTAGAGTTTGCATTTCTTTTAAAAGATGTTAACACTGGTTTTTGAAGAGACTTTTCTTTCAGGAGAATTAGAAAATTATTATGTATTCTTTATTTGTGGGATAATAATCATGAATAACGGTTGTCAACACAGGGGAGAATTCCACTGTGCTAGACGTGAACATGGCATATCACAAATTAACATCAATACCATGACTTATATCTCAGTAAGGAATCCAACAGTTTCTTTACTTTCAAAATATTCTAGGACAGTATACAAAAGGGAGACTTCTAGACTAGGCAGGTCACTGTTCTCATTTCTATATTTCTTTTATTTTTCAGGTGGTCTGGGAAATAATAATTACCAGGCACAAGGTGGGACAATATTTTGGCAAATAATTGAGAGACACACATTTCAATCCAAGCCTAAAAACCAATTGTATGCAATATTTATGTTTGGCCTTATTTATATTAAACAGGAGGCTTCATAAACACTCTAAAATTTTCAATAATTAAGTTTCTGGTTCCATTATACCTAGGTTAGCTGTGAAGTAAGACAGTTGAAAGGCTGAATAAATCTTTCATTAAAGTGTTCTACAAAAAGTCTTTTTCCACTTGTTTCCCCTGAGATAAGTGTGCAATTTCTAAGTTTCCAGCAGTACTACCTCTGGTTTATAACAACATCACAACAACTGGCAATGCTATCCATTCACTTAGGCACTCAATAAGTGTAGAAGAACTATTATACAGTGAGTAATCAAATTCATCGCAAACAATCACGCAAATAAATGTAGTCAATTTTATGCTGATAATAATGTCCTGTCTGGTGAAGAGTCACAAGGGAAATTTCTGCAGCTGGGCCACAGCATGGAGATATTTTGAATTTCATTTATTTATATCAGATGAAAGTAACTTTATTGTGCCAAATCAGATGATGCCAAGCTAATAAGGGGTGTCAAGGAAGAGAAGTTATGCCAGCAAATCATAATGAAGAATCTCAGCCAAACATGTATTTAGTATCCTAGATAAGAAGACAAAATAGCATGGAAAGTATATGAAACACAATTATTTGGAGCATATAATAAAGCCTTGGTTACAGTATATGCAGTTTTAAACCACTACTTAAGAGATCTTTCAAAGAAATAGCATTCACTGTATGAAGAAATAGGCTAAATAATTCATCAAAGCATAAACTGAACTACTTTTTCTGTCCTGTGCACTGCGTGTTTTGAAGTCCTCTGATAAACATTTTGCTCAGCTGCTGTGCAAAAGCAGTCAGAAACAGTTTCAGTCCCTGTTTCTTGGTAGGTAATTCTTTATTCCTCTTTCCTAATGTAACAATACAGAAAACTTTTTAAGAGCTTCTTATTGGCACAACATCAAAAGGTAAAGATTTCAAAATCCAGAGCTCAGAGGGCACTTGTCACAGTTCATTTCCCTTTTTTTTTCATTCTACATCTCAATAGTTTACTACTGTTGTGCTCCACAGAAGTCTGTATCACACGCCATGCAACATGGTACTGGGATATGGGAAGCTGTGTTAGTTGATTTAGGCAATTACCACTATGACTTAGAAATACGTCTACCTGTTTAAAGAGTGTGGCACTGCATTGAAGGAATCCTCACATGGCCAAACTAGGGAAGCTTCTCTCATCTTAGAACATGCAGGTTTTGTATCATTTCTCCACTTAGTCACCTGCCATTCCAGCAGTCTTGCTGATACATCAGAACTTAACATAGTGGCTCAATCTAACTCTGGTAGCACACAAGCTAATTGCAATAGCAGTGGCAAAATATCTTTCAATAGAATATGCTGCTATGTTATACAGCCGTAATACTATTTCCATGCAGTGGTGATAACGACTGTCATTACCATGCAGCTTACAACAATAAATTCAATCATAACTGGCTTCTTCACTGACTTCCAACACACTATGTTTCGTCATGCAGAAGTGTGAATAGCCTTTGCAGAAGCAGCTGCATTTAAATACAGAAATAACCATATCTGAACACAAAACTCAAGTCACTGAGAGCTGAGCTCACATTTGTTCTCTCACTCAACAACAGTTTCTCCTTCCCTGTTGACAATCAGGGTGTTTTATTAATGTCATTATTTTCCCTTTGAAAGAAGAAAAAAGGAAAAGGAAAAGCAAAACCTATTTTAGACATGAGATGAGTCCTCATGAAAAATGCTAGAAAGAAGATATTGGCACTGTATGGATCATCACAGACTTATGTACTCAACAGAACTCTGAGAGCTCCAATGAGAGACACACAGATTTTCATGCCAGCACATACAATAAATATAATACTTATCTTATTTCTATTTGTTAGACCTACTTCTTCTACATATCATGGAACAAAAATGCTTGAAAAAGAACACTTTATATACAGCATTATTTATTTTGACCAGCAGAAATACATATAAAACTGAAATAAGAGGCCTTGGTTAACTAACATATTTAGACATATACTTTCAGGTATAATGCCTATTAATATTAAGGCTGCATAAGCAATATATCATGGCTTCCATTTATCAGGCGTGCAGTTTTCTATGGAGTTGCCTCTTTCTAACCTTTGTTTATGTCTCGATTTTGAATGTTTCTGTTACTGTGAAGGAGTCATCGGGAAGTCATGTCAGTGTACCATCAGAGAGTAACCCAATCCTCCAGTCAAATAGCAGGACAATTACTTGGTTTGAACAGCAATTTCATGAATAGACTAACTGCCCTTTTGTATTACTTGGAAAGCTCAGGACATGCTAGGCAAGTTCCCAATGCATAACTTGACTCTGTGGGGATTTTGTCAGAGTGGCTGAGTCACAATCACTGGCGCAGAAGGACTTAAGGGATAGAAAGAAATTAAGCATATAATGGTACATACATAACAGAAAAGTTGGGGGGAGAGAAGAGGGGAGGGGGAGGGGGAAGGGAAAAAAAAAAAAGAAAAAACAGCCTGTATCTTAACTTGAAAAGAATTTTTCAGCATTTCTGGCAAGTCACTGCTTTTTCAACCAAGATCCATAAATTGAAATAAAGTGAGCAATTCTCACACATTTACAAGTCTCCTAGAAACTGGTGATCTGTCTGGATGTCACAGTGCATTTACTGCTTTGGTTAGATATAGACCTATTGGCTGCAGATATTTGAAGTTTTCTTACAAAGCACCAAGCAAGTCTTTGGTTTGCTTCTTCTCTGAAGTCCTTTAATATGCCACAGAGCACTCATGCTAAAAATAATTTTTTTTAAAATATGTGTACCTCTGAAATACATTTTTCTTTCCTTCCTCTTTGTTTAGCAAACAAAAGTAATCATGAGGTTGAATAAAGTGTATTTATCTTGTCAAGTGCTAAGTGCATGAAGTGGAAATGTATATAAATGGACAGAATGCCCTAAGAGTGAAGATTTTCAAGCAATTTTAAAAATGTTCAGCTTCTACTCAAGAATGCAATTGGATAGTTTTCCAGTCTTGCTGTTTATCACACTTTTTTTTCCCTTGCCACTTCACAAGTTTGCAGGTATTTCTAAATGCTATTCTATCCCTTACAAGATTTTTTTGTCATCTTTATGCTTGAAATGAATCTGACTAACATAATCTTTCCCAAAAGGAATTGAAAATCCAGTTATCATTTTACACCAACAGATTATCTTTGTGGCAATAGTAGTAATCATTACCTCAGCAATAAAAGAAGACACACCAAAGACTGTGTATGTAGGTTATACACATGCAGCAAAATTCTTATTTATGTCACTTTAAAACAAAACAAATTGTGGCCTTATTTTAGGGAAAATGGGTCTTCTTTTCTTTAAGGATTTTATATATATATAGAGAGAGAGGGAGAAAGAGGCCTTAAAAATAGATGGGACTGTAATTCACATGCAAAATACATGCTAAATATAACTACTACAATATTTATCCTCCAAAGCACCCACTTAGATTCATGGAGCAGTTTTGCAAGTGTGAATTGGAATGATAATTTTGTGTGAACAAAAATCGGGTTTGACAACATTTTTTCTTTTATCAATCATCGTTTAAAAATAAGTGAGAAGGGAATATAAAACTTTTCCTGTAAATTTAGAAAAGGTAGCCTCCTATTGCTTTATGTCCATCACTGATGTATGTTTAGCATTACAATACATGAAGTGAATATTTAATTTAGAATCTGCAGTACTTTTCTATGCAATTCTATGACCCAAAGTAGGTCAAGTTTGG
This sequence comes from Porphyrio hochstetteri, assembly GCA_020800305.1. Classification (NCBI taxonomy): domain Eukaryota; kingdom Metazoa; phylum Chordata; class Aves; order Gruiformes; family Rallidae; genus Porphyrio; species Porphyrio hochstetteri. The sequence continues at coordinate 48,088,568 of CM036938.1, read as the reverse complement.
TTCCTGCAGCTTAAACCATTTCCTTTTATATGAAAAAATCCATATTCATTTTAAAATAGAAAAAAAATCCCTTATGCTGAACATACACATTTCAATATAGAATTTGCCTAAAGGAAAATAACCAGTAAGATTGCATGGTTCTTTACCAGAGACAGTATATTTAGGTTAATCACTAGCCTTGGGTCTTGACCGATATTGTACTAAGGGTATAATACTGATTGTCTTACTTAAACAGACTTTAAACAAAGGGAGCTTTAGCAAACCCAAGTCTTGCAGAGTAATAGGGGGAAAAAAAATGCCTTTTCCCAGGCTGTGGAAAAGAAATAATTCCTTTCTTTGGGACTGCCAACATGTATGAAAGGGGAATGTGTGTCAAAGACTTGGATTTATGCACCCACCAGCCTCTCACCTCTATCTGCTTGCAGCTCCAAATAGCTTTCTCAGTGTAGCAATTGCTCATCTCTCCCAAATTGGAAAAACAGTCCCAGAAAACACGCTTAAAGGTTTCCCTGAGGAAAAACAAAACAAAACAAAACAAAACATAGTTGGGTTTATCAAGAAATTAGGGTTCCTGTCCATTGCACATACCTGAGAATCATGTTGAACAAACACTGGACATTGGTTTAGTTTGGCATTTTTTCTTGTGGTTTGTTTCATTTTAAGGAAAATTCAAAAGTGTGAAATGATCTCTGCTTGGAGCAGCTACTCATTTGGATTCCTGTCCAATCAAGCAGTAACAATTCCTCTGGAGGCAAATATAACTGAAGTTTCTAGAACTGTCTAGGATGAAGAGGAGAGGAAATGAGATGATAGCACAAATGAAGGCTGCGCTGACTTAATGGCCCAGTCTCTCAATTCTCCTTTCCCTGACTGCAGAGCAATGCCATCAGAGATGCCTGATCCAAAACCATTTCAAGCAGAGCAGTTTCAGAATAAATAAAGGTCATCTGAAGGAAATACCACAGCCACAAATAAAAACTCTTCTGTCTCCCTTTTGCTGGAGGTCTCTGTTTAGTTTCTCTTGCAAGTGTTCTGTGTCTAGAATCGCTTCTTTCTGGAAAAGAAAGTGATAGAACCTTAATTTGTGATTTTAGATGAATTTAAGACAAAAATTTTTTGCATTATACGTTGTTTTCCTTCATTGTTTCCCAATCAGACTATCTAACTAGGTCAATGACAGGTTTCCCAAATAAAAGTATTTTCAAATGGGTGACCTCCAGCCATAAAAAAGCTGAGGTGTGCTATCTCAGGCATAACACACATCTGTGATGCTCATTAGACATTTTAAACTTTAAAATCTTTTCACAGATTTTAATACCTGCAACATAACACATTTATTTAAAAAAAAAAAAAACAAAAAACCTCCACTAAATTATTTTTTTATTGGAACATCTATCTATCCCTTTCTAAAATTAAAAGCAATTGCAATAAGGCAAAACCAAAGTAAAGCCTCCTACAAAAAACATTGTCCTAGCACCAGTGAGTCACAGGATGAATTGCTTGTCAGGAAAATTATTTGAAATAATTCATTGAAAAATAAAAGTGCTTTTAAAACAGCACAATGAATAGAATCCTCTACAAAGTTGACTTCATTAAAACAAAATATATCTCTGCATTTTTAACTCTACCATGTGAGGCCACATATAACCCAGAAAATTTCAGGACTAAAAAAAGATAAAATCTAGCCTGGGAATGGTTGAATAGGAAGGTTTGTTTATACACAGATCCTGCACTCATACTCGACATCCGTTCAGAGTATTCTGTTGAAATGTGGCCCATTTTTGGAGCCAGTATGACTAAACAAAATCAATCCATAAAAGAAAACATCAGGAAAATTATAGTCCCCTGTGAAAAAAGGACCTTATCCCTTCTCTAAACCAACCTGCCTATCTTCCATCTTCATAAAGCCTTTAGAGAATTAATTGAAACAGTGTGTGCCATGCCACAAAACTGTTCCTCAGCAGGCTAGACTACCCTAGTGCAAGCAGGCCTGCCAAAACAGCTTATTTCCTGGTATATGCCTCTGCCATAAACATCTTAAACTGTCAGTTGTTCCAGACACAGGAGTCTGCAGTGACATGTTTTTCATGAGATGCCTCATCTGCCAGATTTTAACAATAAAGAGTAAATATTCCTATAACAGAAAATGTAGGGGGCAGTCCATATTTTCCAGGTAAGTGTGGAAACACTGTGCCTGAGAAATACACAGTGCCCCTTCTCTGCTCCAGGGATGTGTCCAGACCTTATTTGTTTACAAATATTCCAAGCTACTGTGGTTGTTGACAAAAAAATTGCTGGGGGAAGCTCAAGGTCTCCATACCCTATTCCCTCCACAGAAAACCTGTGAAAGCATCTTCTGTGCCCACTAGCCCAGACCCTCTGGGCACACACACAGTTTTTGTGGGTCATAAAATGAGCAATAATGTTTTTTTCATATCACTCTGTGGCTAATGCACTCCTCCTCCCTTGGTAATATGGTCACGCAACCACTCAGTAGTCTCAAATTTTTCATCAACTAGTTATCTGAAAGCTGACAATTATTTTTTTTATGTTCCACCCACAGTTGGTGAGGATTTCTCATATATCCTGCTCTCTGCACTGCCAAACCCTCTTTCTAAATGTCAGATGGCTTACTTAGTAGAAGGGAGCATTAGGAGTTGTGTTTTAGGGCAACTAATAATGTCTGTAATAGAGATGATCGCTAGCATGAGTAAAATGGCAATTAACTTTATGAAATGTATAAAGTGCCAAATACATTTTATCACAAAAGACATTGAGAAATATAACTTTTATTACTGTGCAGCTCTCTAGCAAGTCCATCAATTATATTTTTGAATATTGTTGAGTGATAAATCACAATCTATGAGGGAAAACCTCTGTGGCATTTTTATTGTGAATTTATGATCATGAATGATTAAGGAAAAGGAATGCTCTTGGGTTTACCTGCTGCCTGTAGTTTCCCAGCAGAATTCTGCACTGGAAATTAACCACTCAGCTAGTTTCTGACTCCTTGCTCCACTGTCTTCTCTTGCTCAAAGGACACACACAGAAAAAAAAAAAAAGAAAAAAAAAATCCAGCCCACAACATGAAATGCTGTGTGAAGACATAAAGACAGACTAGTATGCCTAGCATAAAGGAACTCTGAACTCATTCCACAGAATCACAGAATCACAGAATAACAAGGTTGGAAAACACCTTTAAGATCATCAAGTCCAACCATTCGCATTCTAAACTAAACCATATCCCTAAGTACTTCATCTACCCTTTTTTTGAACACATCCAGGGAAGGTGACTCGACCCCCTCCCTGGGCAGCCTGTTCCAGGCCCTGACAACTCTTTCAGTAAAAAATTTTTTTCTAATGTCCAATCTAAACCTGTCCTGGCACAGCTTCATGCCATTCCCCCTTGTCCTATCACCTGTCACCTGACTGAAGAGACCATCACCTATCTCTCTATAACCTCCCTTCAGGTAGTTGTAGGTGGTGATAAGGTCTCCCCTCAGCCTCCTCTTCTCCAGGCTAAACAGCCCCAGCTCCCTCAGCCGCTCCTCCTAGGATTTGCCCTCCAGCCCCTTCACCAGCCTGGTTGCCCTTCTCTGGACTCGCTCCAGGACCTCCATGTCTTTCTTGTGGTGAGGAGCCCAGAACTGGACACAGTACTCAAGGTGTGTCCTCACCAATGCCCAGTACAGGGCCACAATCACCTCCTTAGACCTACTGGCCACACTGTTTTTGATACAAGCCAGGATGCCATTGGCCTTCTTGGCTGCCTGAGCACACTGCTGACTCGTATTCAGTCTGCAGTCAACCAACACCCCCAGGTCCTTCTCTGCCTGACAGCTCTCCAGCCAGTCTCCCCCAAGCCTGTAGCGCTGCATGGGGTTGTTATGTCCCATGTGCAGCACTCTACACTTGGCCTTGTTAAACTTCATCCCATTGGACTCAGCCCATCGGTCCAGTCTGTTCAGATCCCTCTGAAGAGCCTCCCTACTCTCAGGCAGATCAACACTTCCTCCTAGTTCAGTGTCATCTGCAAACTTACTGAGGGAGCATTCAATCCCTTCATCGAGATCATTGATAAAGATGTTGAACAAGACTGGACCCAGGACTGAGCCCTGGGGGACGCCACTCGTGACCGGCCTCCAGCTGGATTTTGTTGCATTTACCACCACCCTCTGGGCTCGGCCATCCAGCCAGTTTTTAACCCAGCTGAGGATCCACCTGTCCAGGCCAGTGGCAGCCAGTTTCTCAGTCAGAATTCTGTGAGAAACTTTCCTACCACATTTGACTGCTCTCCCAGGTGCAGCTGTTGTGGCACTTGCAGCTTCTTAGGGACTTCTCTTTTTGCTTTATCCTCAGCAATGCCAACCTTTTCTGAATTTTGCCTGGGCAGATTCAAAACTGGATTGAACCAAAGATTAAGATGATGGAAAATTGTTTAGGAAATTTTTTCTTGCTTCCACTAATATGTTTATTTTTCTACTTCATATACTGGGAATATGTTCTGACAGCAACAAATAATGAATCCATCAAGAAAGTAATGCAGACAGTAGCTCTTTTCAATGTCTTTCCTCAGGATAGAATTCAAGATAAGGTCTTTATTATCAGACTTTACTACCTGACTAGGCCATTTTGCGGTCTTGAGGATAACCCTAGCACTGACAAGCTAAATCAACAGGGTGCTTTTTAGTGTCTGAAATTCACTCCCAGAAGACATCAGCACCCCTTTACACCTCTGCTGCCTGAGACTGAGACATTTGGGCAAACACACAGCATCAGAGAAGCTTCATTTATTGCACTGTTTAAAAACATATTTTTCCTCCTCTGATTGTACACACAGCTGTTGCTGCCCTTCAGATTCACTATTTGACTAAAACCAATTCTCTGACTTTTACACAACATGTTAATGCCAGAAAGTACTTGGGTCATTCCAAGGTGTATCCAGAGAGTCGCCTTGGGCAAGCGGTGTGGAGATGACCCTACCCCACCTTTGAGGGGTGTACAGAAAGGCCACTCTCTGAAGCACTCTGTGAGCACTGCCTGTGAGCTGTGCAGCCTTCGCCAAATGTGGGTTTTGTGAGCAGCGTACTCTACACCCATCCAAAGGGGAGGCCGCTGGCACCCTTCCCAGAGATAGTGTAATGTGTACAGATATATTGTCTCCAGAGTTTCCAGGAAAGCGTTTCCCAGGCTTCTTGAACACTTACCACATTTTTTCCTGCATCTGTTACACATAATACCTGCAAATATTGTACTATGCCTAGGTTACCTCTTTTCCTTGTGTTTCCTAAAATTAAAATGCTAGTTATTTTAATGGTCTAGAATCTGAAGGCAGTTGCACAAACATTAAAGCATTTTTTGAAGAAAGTAGGAATTCCCAACTGAGATGGAGGGAGGAGGGGGGCGGTGTGTGCAGTGGAGAGTATTTCTCCATCACATCAGAATACTTGGGGGAAAAAAAAGCATTATTCCATTACCCCAATGAAAATTATAAACCGAAATTGCCTGCTCAGGTGAACAGGAAAAGGATAGACCTGTACAATGACTCGTCTCATATTTACTGTGCTTAGTTCCAGTTTAGACTTTCATCTGAAACTTGGATTTTGACAGCCTTGCTACAGGCAATAGCCTGCTTTTATTCAATGGTTTTGCCAGTTGTCAATACAGGATTTGAAGTGTCAGTGCTTCAGTATGGCTAAAACACATGAAAGGCAGAGCAACTTTGTCAGGTGCAAAAGCAAATTGCTCCTTTTGAAATTCTGTCTTTATTGACATTAAGTTGAAAAGAAAATGACGAGGACTTGTAATTATATGTGTATGTGTGTACATATAAAAAACATTATTTAAGTGTGTGTGCATGTGTGCGTATAAAGTGTATCTGTACACCTTCCAAATGAAGCCAATGACTAAGCAACACCCAGCACTTAAGCAAAGATATTTTTACTCATGAGAAATAGCAAGGAAGGCTCTTTCTAGTGTCAGAGCTGCTGCAAGTGCCATATGGGGATCCTTATTGTCCTAAGCACCCTCAGTTAAAGAGTGCATTGCAATAATAAGTAACAGCTGCATAGGAGGTGGAGTGTTGGATCAGGAAGGCAGAGAGGAAGGTTTTCATCATTTCTGGCAATACTGTCTGCACCAGAGAAAGCTATAGTGCTGTTCCTAGATGCTGGAAAGAATGCAGTGGGAGGATGCTTGCTCTTGTAATTAAAGAGGTGTATCAGAGGGAATCTTTCCATTGCAACCCCATGGAGGAATGTTACCTTTGAAAGACGTGTGGTTGCCAGGAACCAGGGCTCCAGCAGTGTAAATCCGTCCTCTTCCCAGCATGGCTCAACATTAGGAGAGACATAATTGAGTACTCACAGCATTAGAGGAAAAGGAAAAAAAAAATTCATCTGGGATCTGATCCAAAGCACACTGAAGTTAATGGAAAAAATCCCACTGATTCCAATGAGATTTTGGTTAGACCACAGTTCACTTAGACAGGACTTTTTTAAAAAATTCTTTAGCTGCAGAGTTTTCCATTTGCAATAACAAAAGACTGGTCAAGGAACTATGCAGAGGTGAAGCAGCGTACAGGTTACCTTTTCAGTCTAGAGATGCTAACATTAAGATAACAGCTTGGTTTTCTAGTGTTTGCGTTCATCCAGATAACAAGTTCATGGAGAAAATAGGTGAATCTTGTACAGGTGATCTCTTTCGTAATAAGAGAGCTGTCAAGTGACTTAAAAACACACAACTCTCATCAAGGGAAGTAGGGAAGCTCCCACGGGGCAAAGGGTGGGGGCGCAGGAAAGAATTATTGAGACATAGATGCTTGCAAGCACAATGAGTGAGCAGAAAGATGAGAATAGAAAAGTTTATTATTGGAGGATGAAAATAGAGAACAGAAAGGATTTTCTACAGAAATAAAAATACATTTTCCTTGCTTAGAGTGAAAAAAGGCAAAGATGCCATAGAAAGTTTTCCACATTTATATTGTATAGGAAAGGAATAAAAGGGAGAAAACAACATAGGATGAAGAAATGAACCCACACTACCATCAAACCAGTGAGAAGATTACTGAAGCTGGGAACACACTCAGCAAGGGAAACACCTTTAGAGGAAGAGCAATGGATAAGAAGACTTTACAGTATCAAAGCAAAACCTGTGATGATAAATGAGAAGATGGGATGAGTCATAGTCAGCACTGGTTTTAGATTCCCTTTTACTAAAAGAAGAGATTATTGTAACAGAAGTAACACTCAAAGGTTTGGTACTGAAGCTAACTGCAAGCCCTGTTGTGCAGTGAGATTATGCATTGGTTTATCACAGAGGCTAACTATTTATATAACATTTTTTATTCTCCAGAAACAAAGGGCACAAGACTGAAGACCTGAGTCAAACAGGATGACATATTTTCCATAACAGAAGGCCACTGTTGGGTCTATTCTAAGTGCTTAAAGATGCACTGCTTGCAGTAGATATTATTTTTATATATTCTTGCCTTGTTTTTTTTTTTTTTAAGTGGATAAGAGTTTCAGTTCTCAGCTTACTTAACAGCAGTGCAAGGATGCGTGTAGCTTCAAGAATGCAGACACTAATATTGCAGCAGAATTTCCTGAGGTGAATTCCTGAGAATTTCCTGAGTGGTCATCAGATCACAGTTACTGGCCCATTGCAGATCTGTCTAATACTACAGTCTTTTCATAAACTTTCTAGATTTCTGAAGTGGAAAATGGGATGAACAAAGATTATATTTCAAGATTATTTTACATTTCTAAGAGTTGAGAATTCCTTTCGTTAACCAGAAGCAAACACATGACTGACTGATGCTTTTACAAAGTGAAAAAAAAATTGTTGTTAAAGTCAAAACAGACGCTCAAATGGAACTGACTACCCAGAGGTACAGAATAATATTAAGGTGTATTAAGACTACACTGTCATCCTTTCTTTTTCAGTTATCTCTCAATGTGTCTTTGAAACACTCCTGTTTCTAATCAACTTTTGGTTTTGACCGAGTTTCATAATCCCCTTCCAAAACTTAGCAAACAGGCAGTCCCTTAGGGCAGGTGAGGTTTCTTCTTTTTTTTACCTATCCTTGTCTACTTGCCATTTTCAGAGAAACTTTCCTGGATGGCATGGAAAGAGCACCATAGTGAATGAAAGCAAAATTTCTGCGGCAGAACTGCCCAGCATTTACCAAGAAGTCAGAGTGCACACAGGCAGTTACCTGTCTGGTTAACATACTGTATATAGACTTTATCTATTCCACAGCATAATGTTTACAGATACATCCCTTTTCAGGAGACTAACACACATATCATATCTCTCTTTCAAGAAACAGGCATTGCTCATGAAGACTCCAATGATAACAATGATTCAAATAAAGTTCAGTGGATCCATAATTAAACTGACAGTGGATAAATGACCAGAATATCTGAAGTATAGACTCATAATTCTGTCCTTTTAAAAAGGAAGACTACTGCATATTAAATCTTTTGGACTTGCCTTCCAGGTGAACTGCAAGGAGTGGGATGCACTGCCATTGTCCAATATGAAGGTGACAAATAGGTGAATCACTATTGCCAGACCTGCATCCAAGCGATAAGTGCAGCTAAGAGAGGGAAGCTGGTATTTTGGCTACAGCTATATCCTGGGAATAGTAAAATAATCCCTCATACATTTATAGCACACTCACCCTTTACATCTCTAATGGAGTGCCGACATGCTCAGAAACATCCCTCAACTGTAGACCTCCTTGTATTAATTATCAGTTATTCTAATGGAAAATTAGAAGCAGTGTGAGAGCAGATGATCTCTCATGATGGAAGAAAACAGAAATCAGAATGCACATATTTAACAATTTTATAGCACGCCTTCAAGCTTCCCCGGACAAAGAACTAGGTCAAGGAAGCTCCAGCAGAAGGGAAGTTTCAAGACAATGAATAGGTGACAAAATCATCATTAAACATGGGGAGGCATCACAAGTAATATGGTGAGAGTTTCCATTGCCAATCTCTGAAGTACTCTATTGTTCAAAAGGGAAAGGAAGAGAGGAGGAATGTTAGACTGTGTAAATCACAAAAGAACATGATTTGTTCTAGTGCATTTACTAAATGTTCTACTTGCTTGATTTGAAGCTTACCCTAAAAGATCTTGCCCCCTCCCCTCCTCTTCCGGCAACATAGTACAAAGATTTAATCCTGAAGTGATGCATCCTTTTCAATGGAAGTTTGATAGCCTCCCATGAGCAGGCTTCCCTTGTATCTAACAGAGCCACAACACGATAAAGTAGACTGGGGAAAAGTCTACTATAAAGTAGACTGGGAAAAAGAAGTAGACTTCTAACAACTAAAACCCCAAATCCATCCACTAGAAATTGCAGCAGCTAATACTTAAGTTGTATATACCCACTGCAAGAATCTCCCTTCCTAAAAGCTTTAGAAAAAATAGTAACTGGGCCAATGACAGCTCAACAAATCCAATCTTCAATCTGTTCCTTTATCTGCCTGCTCACTCCTACATTAACCTGCATTTAACTTCTGGCTCCAAGTTTATCATTTATTTATCCATCCTGAGAACAAATAATCTCATTCTAAAATTGGTTCCTTGAAAATCCCAACCGTATTATTTCTATTATAACTCATGATGGTTTAGAAACAGAGGCAGGCAACTCATGATTTTAAGGTTTCCTTCCATTATTTAGAACGTATAAAAGAATTCCTCAGACGTCACTAGTTCTGTTATATTAATTAAGACTTCCCACATTTTGTTCTTTAAGAAACTAATGTTTATCACAGAAAAATTGACCTTAGCAAAACATAAGGATCAGTAGGGAAAGAGTGGTGGAAGTTTGAGGCGACAGATAATAAATAATTTCTTTTAATAAAACAGAGAGAATACATACAAAGGTCCTCAATGCCCTCATACAATACTCCCCAAACTTTTATTGCTTCTCCTTAAACAAACCAAACATGCCAAAAGAGACCACACAGAATTATTTTTATGCTATGAAGTATGGGTTTCAGCATGACTAGAAGCCACAGATCAAGATCTCCAAAAAATTACCATCTTAGCTGACACTAATTGGTGACCTTACTGGCAGCCTGAGCAAAAAGACCATAGTTTACTCAAGCATAGCTGCTAATCCTTGTCCCTGCAGAAACTCTCCCTGGGTTAATGTTGCTATATAGCAATTGAACTGCATGGGCAGGCTTGCATTGCTACTGCCTGTTTTACGTCTGTACTTGCAGTATATTTCATCATTTGTGTACCTCTCAAGGAGCACCTGTGTACTCCACTGAAAATGAAGTTGTGCCTTAATCACCTGAGTTGGGCTGAAAGAGGAAGACAGAGGGAATTTTTGAGAATATAACGTTTAGAAACATTAAATACTACTGTGTGTACTTTAAAAAGTAACCAAACATTTTTTCTGCAAATCAGGAGAAGCCAAAGACTAGATTAATGTGGTGCCATAAGTCAGAGATGACAGGCAGGCATGGAAAGAAAGCTCTCCACTGGCTAATTGGGAGATACCAGTCAAGTTACTGAAGTTTAATTCAGTCAAAAGATCTGCAAGCTCCTGTTATCCTTTAAGTACCTGAAACTGTAATTTAAATAGGAGCAGATCATCCACAAGAATGCAAATTATGTTGTCTTTCAAACACTGGAATGTCATCCACAGGAGACTGCACAACTCTGTCAGTAAACTGCTTTATAATCTAATCCATATCAACTTAATGGATTTTTTTTTCCCATTTTTTTCTAATTTCGGGTAAAGACAACCATCTTAAGAAACATTATAATCCTCCATTCTATGTTAAATACAGCATACTAAAATAAATCTGTCTGAGCTGGAAAAGAATAGTCTGGGCTTTGCTAAATCATAGTGAAATCAGAGGCTATTTGAGGCTTCCAAATATATCAATAAATACTCTACCAAATTAATCTCACCTTTGACTAATACGAGCTGCAACATTCACCTCCTGAGCCTCTGTTGACATTCACAAGCTAGGGAGAGAATGTTGCTTTAGAGCAGCTCTGTGAGACAGTATAAAGCCTCACATCACCCTGGAGTCCACCACTTCTATATCCTGCAAGCAAGTCTCACACTCCAAGGCCAACCTCAATTTCTGTGCCCAAGTTTAAAGCAATTGATTAAACGTTCACTTAATACAGTGAGAAATGTTCTAATAAGTCCATTCTGCTTCTCATTATGTAAGAATTTTTAATGATGGCATTCCAATTATCTTAGATATGCAATGGATTCTACAAGGAATTTTAGGTAATTATTTTTTCAGTAGTCCTTTCTCTCCACCAGGCCCTTATATTAGAGTTCCTTTAAGCAAATTTTTTATTCAGATATTTGCCAAAAAGTGAAAATAATTTATGTGATTAGACAGCTTTCAACTATAGTAAGCTTCCATAGTGTAGCACATAACTTTCAATAACAAAGATGTTGCATCCCGAAATTATGTGTGTATTTAGCCTTCTCAGGCTTTAATAGAGGGTTTCCGTGTTTCTGATTTGTTTTGGGGGGTTTTTTTCCTTTTCTTTTTTTCTTTTTTTTGAACAACTCTTGCTCCATCTAGTGGCACTAGCAGGAAAAAGAAAAAAAAAAAAAGAATTGAAAAAAGCCCACACAATGCCACTACGTATAAAATGCAGCAGGTAGGAGCAGAAATCTCATGTCAAAATCAGGAATGTTGAAATCCTTATTATTTGGCCTCTTTCTTAGTTTCTTCCTTTAATAACTACACAGAAAGAAGTAAAAGGCATATCACAACATTTTATCCTTACCACAAAACAAAAAGGTAAGCTACTGCAGAGCTTTTTATATAGCATCATTAGCAAAAAATTGAAAACAAATACTTCGGGTTTTGACTTTACAAAGATCTATCATAACCATCTTTAACGTACTGATTAGCATCTTAAAATAACCTACTTAATCAACAACAAGCTTTACCTTGCTGACCCATCCAGCTCTAATTGGCTGATGGTGTCTGTTTAGCTGGGCCTATTACCTGATAGCACTGTTTCAGGCACACAAGGGAGAAGTTATTCTTAAACTAATTATGCTGACTGCATAAGGAGTAAAACCTCTCCTGGCCCAGCTTTGTCTCACAACAGTCTCTCGGTAAGCAGCTGCCAGAAGATCTGTAAATTATTTTTTGATGGCAATAAGTGAAGTGATAATGGCTGGAGATTACTGTTTCAGCAATCTTTTTATTTATATTTTTTTAAATGTATCTTCCATATTAGCTACCAGATGTACATTTTTTCCCATGGGATGAAAGTAGTCATTCTTAGAAAAAAAATTGTCAGATGCTGGAGGCACAGTCAATTTTTATATATATATATATATTTTTTAGTATTTTCTGCAATTGCCTGCTCCAAAGAAACATAGGATTCATATTAGCATAGCTGTACCCTTCTCGGTCCATTGATTCTTCTCATCTTCTCTGCTTGAAAATCTAGAGAAGTATTGCCTATAATTCTGAACCTGAAATCAGGCATTCCGTGTTACGTATTTTGGCAAATTGGATTAGTCACAAGATTTCTCCATGTCTGTTTCCCCATCTCTAATATGCATTAGTCATTGTCAAAATTACTGTTTGAACAACTATCGAACCTGACTGATACAAAGACCTCCTCTATTTTTGCTAAAATACGCCACAGGGCAAGATAACCTGACTCAAAGCTTTAAAAATTTTGAGAAAGGCTAACTACATAAAAATGTGATTTTATTTAAGTTGGTTTCAAATAATGCCATTTTAATGTCACTTGCTTGTAGAATAGATTTAATAAAAATTAAGACTTCCCAGTTGAATAGACTATTGAAGAAGGGGTCCATAGAATATTATAAACCATATACCATCTCACTGACACGTTCACATCCCTCCCTGACCGCTCTGCACGAATGCAGAATGTGCCTTTCTGTTTGCACACTATGCAGGGGTCACTGAGTTGAGGAGAGGCAAGAACTCAAGTCTTAGATTTCAGTGAATGCCTGACCATCCAGCTCAGTTCAAGTGACTGCCACTTTTCTGCACTTACATAATATATCTTTCAATTATATATCCTTTCATTATATATCTTTCAAAAATATATCCTTAAATGCTGTTTACCAGGTGCCAATTCTAACAATTCATGGTGTAATATTCTACCACATTGCATACAGTGACACTGGTTAAAGTAAAAGATTTAAAAGTGTAGCTACCATTTGAATCCAAGTTCAGTCCCTGCAAGCTTATTGAGCCAAAAATGTTATGCTTGATTGCCTTGGGGATGTCACACTCGAAGTATGTTCACAGATTACGAGGAATTCTAGTGTGCTACAGCCACTACAGGCAATTACAGTACTTCATTTACCATCTGTAACCATTGCAAATTTATTTTCAAATCCTCACACTTTTTTTTCTTTTTTTTTTTTCTTTTTAAGAAACTAGGTAACCTTATATCTGAGAAACACAGTCAGAGGTAACAGTCAGATGACTGCAACCAGGACCATTCTTCAAGTCTGCAGCTAAATTGAAAAGAAATATTGTTTAGGGATTAACACAATTTCATCTTCCTTTCCTCTGATGGCAGAAAGGAAAGTTTTAAGCTGAAAAAGACAATATTTTTAATCAAAAAGAAACAAGCACTTGAAAAGCACTTTAAAAGAATTTCTCTTCTAGTCAGAGAATGGTAGAAGAACCAATATATAAAGTGTGATTCAGATATTTCCTTTGCCTGGTGATCTGAAGATTTGATTTTAAGTGGCTGTAAGATGGGAGAACATCCCAAATACCCAGCTACAACACATGGCATCTCTACTGGAGCTTGCATGAGTATCTATGAATTAATGAAAAAACTGCAACTTGAATATCGTCTCCATCAAAGAAATAGGGAAAGGATACATGAAGAAAACACATTCTCCTCCAATAAATATTTTACATAACATGAAACATTTGAGAACACAAAGAGATACCTCACAAAAATATTTCATGATCCAATACTTGTAGCAGCCTTCTGAGAGGAAGGGGTTTTGATTCCCTTATCTGTTGTAATGAGAGAGACAGACAACTCTAAGAAAAAAAAATAAAAACCCACAACAAAAACAGTGTTATTCTCAAATGTATAGCTGCCATCTACTTTATCAACTCTAGCCCCAAATATCTAGGTTGGGATGGGATATCACTATCACTCAAAGTATCTCCAAACTGGCTTAAAACCATGCCTCTGGCAAACAAGCAATCCACATTTTTAGAAGTGATATTAAAAAGCATTGGTGCCTACAATTAAGTAACTCCATTGGTGTGAAAGGCACTTAAATGAAGTATCTATTTTTAATTGCTCAGTGATATGCTGTTCAGAAAACTCTTTGGGAACTGTAAGTGACCCCTACCACTGGGAAAAGGATTTAATTGCTGAAATAAGAACATGTTGGTCTACTTTTCTGCCCAACTCTATTTTTAAATAACAAGGAGGGTGTGGGGATTTGTTTGTGAACTATAAATAACCCAAATAGAGGAAATTAATGGATTAAGGGGATTAATCTGCATAGGAATTTGTGCAGGTGCATGCCAAAATATTGGATACCAAAGTATTTCAGCAACTATTGCTTTTGGTGTCTATTTGTAGTTTCGGGGGACGAGGTGGGGGAGAGTGTGGTTTACCTCACTGAAGCTAGTTTAAAAAAAAAAAAAAGGTCCCCTTTTATCTAAGGTAAATTATAATTTGTTTTATTTGGCATTTAGATATCTTTCATTATGAAAACTATCCTCCCAGAAGATAATGGAGAAACAATGCTCTCTCTCCTCAATCATTATAAGATTTACATCAGATTAACTAACCTTCCTTCTAATCTTTATGATCATGTTTTATACAAAGTTAAACAGTGCTATACTTTATAGTTTCTTTGTTACTGTCCATTAGCCCAGTTAGTCACCACTTACACTACAATGCTTCAACCAGATTAATTGGTCAGGCCAAACTGGAAAAGGCTCATTCATAAGGAGAAGCAAAAGTAGTAAGGGTAACTGGAGCCTTTTAAACTGAGTAGATGATCTCTTAATAAATATGTAGACACAAACATTCTCCTGCACTCCTCTCAAAGTACATCATATTCCCACATCTAGTCCCAGCTGGCACCAAACCAATACAATTCTACTTTGCATTGCTATGCACCAGAGTATACAAAAGATTGTTGTGTACAACAGCTGTATCTGAAGCAGTTTGAAAAAGGAAAAATGCTGCCACCAAGAGAATTAAGCCTCTAGTTTCTTCCCATCTCTCAGATCAGTGTCCTAAAGCATTTTTTCTTCAGGCAAACATGGCAATTCTTCTTCAAATTCTTAGCATCTTGAGCTATGCATAGCCTCCCCATTAACTTTCAGCCTAAACTTACATTGTGTTCCCATACCCACCAAAAAAAGCATATGTAACACTGCTTACTACCTCATTCGCTTCATTAAGTATGAACACAATTACTCCATCTTTGGCTGAAAAAGTCATTTCTACCTTTTTCAGTTACAAAAACTTGCTGTTTCTAAATCCAGCTGCCTGGAAAATGACTGTCTTACGTTCCCATGTGCTTGTCAGCACATTTCTGTATGCATAAAGGCAGACTTCGTCTCAAGTCAGGATGTAATTTTCTATTACCTTCTCATAGCTCCCAGCTACACTATTGGTTTTCTGCCTGCATATAACCCCTGACCTGTTGTGATAAGAATCACTCCTGCCTCAGAAAGTAACACTCTCTCATTATCACTATATTTTTAAGCTTCATCTTAACACCTCTTCTCTTCTTTGCTTTCACCATGGATATCTTTCCTATTCTGGTCTTATGACTGAAGGATTTAATTTATCCACTGAATAGTGTCTTTCTGCCATTTCTCTGCAATTCATACCATGCTATCAACTTGATTGTTTCTGCTCTCTCACGCACACACTTGACCATTAAAAGGTATTACTCTGTTTTAATTTAATGTATCTTAAAGCCCTGAGAAATCCATTATTATTTTTTTCTGCTGCAAATCAAAAAAAACCCCAACAAACAAACAAAAAGACCTCCCTGATTTATCTTCTATCTCTCTTTTTAAAGTTACATTTGAGAGATGACCAACATAAAAATTTCTTCTCTATAAAGGAGGTGAGGCCCTGGCACAGGCTGCCCAGAGAAGCTGTGGCTGCCCCCTCCATGGCAGTGTTCAAGGCCAGGTTGGATGGGGCTCTGGGCAGCCTGGGCTAGTGGAGGGTGTCCCTGCCCATGGCAAGGGGGTTGGAACTAGGTGATCTTAGAGGTCACTTCCAACCCTAACCATTTTATGACTCTATGATTCTATAAGCTCCCTGACAATATTAAAACAAAGTAAATTTCCCAGGTGGCTTCCCCAGCAGTCCTGCTGTGTCAACAAGCTGATACAAGAGAAACTGGGACATCATCATTAGTCTCTGAGTTACTGTTCATCTGGACAGAAGTAACATAAATATTATTTTCTTGACCTGTCAGAAATTAAACAAAAATGTCTTTTACATTTGATACCAGCTGTACCACAAAGCTCATGTAGACACCAAATGATTACTAGACAGTTATTCACGATGAAGGGATTGATGAATACAAGCTTATAAAAACTTCCCTTAAACCTTCCCTTGGATCTTTTGTACTTATTAACATGCATTAACACAAAAAAGGTAAAGTCAGAATCTTACTCAGATTTCTGAAGTATATCTGGTCCAGGTTCCACACAAGATATATGAAAAGCAGAGACCCAGTTGATGGTGTGATGCGACAATTTGTTATCATGGATATAACAAAAAGGAGAAAAAAAGAAGAGGAATAAAACGTCAACAATTTAAATGGTAGGAGGTTAATAGGGACTCTGGAAACAGAGAGATAGGAGACTTCTTTGAAACTGCAGGTAAGAAAAAGCACTTTAGATTAATAATAAAAAGATGCCTTGAGGACCTGCAGGGTCAGCCTTACCCAAATTAGGTGAATGGGAAAAGGATGACATTGGAAATTCACTATTGACATATACAAATTACAAATACTAGAAGGGAAAAACCAAACAATTCATACACCTTCTTAACTCATAAAAAGCACCTTGCCATCTCAGTGGTCAGGATAATGAAAACTTTTCTTCAGTGTTCCAGCTGCAATCAAAAGTAATTTTTAAAAAAATTTTAAAAAGTAAATTCTATGTTATTCTACATGGAGTGACATTGTAATAAAGCATATTATGGGTTTATATTGGAATCGATGGCTCACAAAGCCATTTAAAAGAAATACTTTTAAAACATGACCTGTAATTAGCTATTGAATGTTATTGACACAGCAGGTTGCAAAGGACAAGAATTTAAGTGCTAATGAAATGAATGAAAAGGGATTAGGTATTAATTTGAACATCACAAATAGCCAGTTGTGTAAATGTAGGCCTTCTGCCAAGCACTGGCTGGCAGCAGCAAGGATCAGAGTCAGCTTTGAGGCATCCTTATTCAATTATATAAGAAACAGTGGTTAAAACCACCACCCACCACAGAAAATGGGACATTATCCAGTGTTCAGATTACCCCACAGACAGTGTAGACAGTGTTAAGGGATGGGGGGGTGGGGGGGTGGGAGGTGGAGAGGAGCACATCCCCACTCAATGGAAGAGTTAAGGAGTCTCCAACATAAAAGAAAAAATAAAAGAAAAAAAAAACC
This sequence comes from Porphyrio hochstetteri, assembly GCA_020800305.1. Taxonomy (NCBI): domain Eukaryota; kingdom Metazoa; phylum Chordata; class Aves; order Gruiformes; family Rallidae; genus Porphyrio; species Porphyrio hochstetteri. Next base: position 48,070,894 of record CM036938.1, on the reverse strand, counting down.
CACAACAAACCCCCTTTATTTTTAAGAGGAAGTCAATGAACACAACATATTTGTTGGAATAAATCAGATTGTCCACAGAGGGCAATACTGCCGTGTCAGAACACATCTCCCAGTCCTGCAAACATGCTTGATTGACTGCAGGTAGGCAAGCCCAGGTTTTTTGAGGGCTGGAGGGGTTTTTTGCCTGGTTGCTCAGCCACATCATTTTGACCATTCTGTGCTCTGAGCTCTAGCTGTTGTGGTCTACTGGGCCACCTTTCAAAGAACCTCCTCCCTTCTTCAAGATCGAAAATCATAAGTGTAAAACAGGCCTTCAAAGACAGGTTCCTAGTTTGTTTTGCTGATGCTGATTGCTTGACATCAAGGGCCCTTTCTCTTAACTGGCCTTCCTTTCTTTTGTCTCAGAGTAACTGATACCTTCTTTTGGACTTGTTAATATATCTAATCAGATTCTGGATTTTTTTTATTTTTTAATTTTTTTTAACTCTTTAAAACCTAAGCCAATCTCTAACCAAGGCATCTGGTTGGATTTTTGCTGAGGCTGGTGCCAGAGCTTTGTGCTGATACACTGCAGTGGCTGTACACTTCTATGCTAAGATGAGAAGAAATTACTATTCTGTATCCAAAAAAAAAAAAACCCCAAAGCGTCAGAGGAAGGAAAGCACTTCACCTACAGGAAGTTTCTAGAAACTGCAGTAAACAATAACAAGAGGTTCTACCTTAGACACATGCTCCACATAGGAAAGGACATAACTTGTATTTCTCTTAAAGATCACGAGGAGGAAAATTAACATAACACCTCACATCTGCCTGTGCTCTTCCCTGCTCCCAACTTCTCATCAGGACTGGTGGCCTCCTGGAATCAAGGCAACACATCAGCTACACCTGCAAGGTGAGGGCTGTTAAGATAGGGACGACCATTTCCATGTGAGAGACCACAAACTAATTCCTGCTTTCAGGTGTTTCCAAAGCACAGTCCCACACACAGCACATCTGTAGCCGAAGTCACAGAAGTGACCTCTCACCTTTCCTGTGAGATGTGTTTGACAGGATCCCTGCATGAATGTGTGTATGCAGAGATTCAAAAAATTTCTGATATATCCATGCTTCTCCATTGTCTTCAGGTAAGAGGGAAGCTTACAGCAAAATATACCTCATATTGTATGTTTTCCACTAGGATAGCATTTATTGCAAAACAGCATCCTCCTCTTCAGTCTTTAATAGAAAAAGAATCTCACCCAAGTTCAGATACTTCGTTTATGATATGAAGAAAGTTTTAAGTGCAACTGGTGCAAAACAAAACCAATTTTGTTTTCATAAAATACTGACAATGCATTGAAATGCTAAGTACAGGTCAGACATTGAGCACAGATTATACATTCCTAACGTTCCTGAAAATATGTGAGATACTCTTTTGTAAAATGATACAGCCAGAAAAGTATGAGCATGGAAACTGGCCCCAGACACAAAGCACTTCAGCTGGAAGTTCCAGGAAAAAAAAGTCAAGTGCAACATGGACAGAAAAGAGGATTCATGAGAACAACAGGTATTGTAAAAAAAATTAATAAGAAAATAAGAAAACATATACCTCAGGAAATAGGATAGACATATGGATAGACAGAAATACACTTATACATACATATATACATAGTCATATCTTTAATGCCAACAGATGTAATACGTGTAATATGTGGCTTTTTGTTTCAATATTTTTTGACAACTGTTGTAAATTAGGACCTATTATATTGTAATAGGGTGTGAAGATTGTCTCCCTGTAAAGCGTCCCTAGAATTTCATATAGCATGAAAGTAGAAATTAACATATATCACAACCACTACAGCATTAAATGTTAATTAGGTTTTCTATCAGAGCTGCAAATATTTATTGGCTAAAGTTCATCTAAGATGCATTTGAAAAAATTAGGAAGAATCTGTACAGGCGTTGGGAGTCAGCACTTGAGAGGGAGGGAGAGGGAGAAGGAGGGAGAAATGGAGAAATCGATGAGGAAAAAAAAAATGAATCAGTATGAGGAGTTAAAAAACAAAAAAGGTTATGAGACCCTGATACAGACAAAGGTGAATTCTTCTGCTGGCATCTCTGTCATTTTTAAAGCTAGCTTAGTTCAAGTGATTTTCGCATACACTACAGACTTTGGTTAGTTTTTTTTTAAAAAAAGAGGGGGAGAAAGTGCAAACATTTACACTCTTGATTTACACCACCCTAACAAAATCATATCTTGAGATGGTGAGCAAAAGAGCTTTCGCATTTAGTTACATTTGAACCCAACAAGACAAAACTTTACAGGATAAATATTGTACATATATTCAAGTTTAGTAATTCATAATTTTAACTGTTCTGTCTATAAGCAGATAGCATGATTATTTTAAAAACAAAACAAACAAACAAACAAAACACCTCTAATTATTTTGTTAACTATTTTGAATGTAATTACCCAGGAGCAGTTCATGTAAGGTGCATTTTGGAGTTTTGATAAATAAGTGTGCAATATATTTAAAACTTATTTTGCAAACAAATTGTCAGAGACTAATTGTGTCCACCGAGACAATAGTTATTTAAAAAATAGTCAGTATTTCACAGAATAAATATTTCATTTTATCTGAATAATTTCTGCTTTAATTTTCTAGTTAAATTTTAAAAAATACAAACTTCCTTTTGTTATTTCAGACTGTGACTTTTCCTCACACACAAACATTAAAAATCATCTGGCCTGAGAAATTAATATAGTTTGCAATCATTTACAGATGCATGCAGCTTTAAGCATCAAAAGCACACAAAAGTCCTTAATTCATCTGCAGCACACATGCAGATCTATATTTCTAAAGACAGCTCATAGTTTTTCTCTTAATTTTACATTCTTTTCATAAATTCCAAATTAAACACAGATTTTTTTTAAAAATTGCATTACTTTAATAATTAATTTTATCTCTGGAGCTGTTTCAGTAGTTTTCATGAGCTTGGATTTCTCCAGGAGGGAGATGATAACCATTCAGATAGTTCATACAACCACACTCAGGATTATTTTTTTTCCATCTCATATTTTAAAAATAATAGATACTGACCAATACTGCTTTGAACAAATTATAAGTCTTTGTGCAAGCATATTAGATTAAAACTTGAAACATAGAAATGGCACTAGAAAAGCAGATTTCACAGGTGGATTTCTTTGCTTGGATAAGTCTTAACAATATTTCACTATTACTATGTTCCTAGAAATCCATGTGGTTTTTTGAAAATGGATATTAAACATGCCATTTAAACAAGCCTGTTTGTTGAAGACCTCAATACAGAAAGACCATCCTGTGCTTGTATAACACCATTTTGGCCTTGATTCCACTCATTGTTTAAAGAGATGTCCAGCTTTAAAGACAAAATTAATGTAACGGACTTTAATGATATTAAATTTTAAAAATAAAAAGACTTCAGATAGACAGGGATCTCTAACCACATTTTTCCTGTATAGTGTAACAGACTTGCCAACAATGAAGTGAACATTACAGCAAGCTAATACAGAAAACCATAAACAAGTTTAAGAACAGGATGGGCACTCTATAGCCCCTTCCACGTAATATTAAATAGTTCAGAAACCATTTTTTCAATCCAGGTCTGCCTCTAGAAATTGTTTTACTGAGTTTTCTACAATCCTAACTGAAGTGATATTGGCAACAAAAATGTGAAGTTGTCTCAATATTCTTTTTAAGTTTGTAACCATAATAACTTCTTGTTGACAGCAAATGTGGAAAAATAGGTTGGTACTCTGACATGGAAACAAGACCAAATACTACTTTAAGCATGCCAGCTAACAGGTTTTGAGGATGCTTCCTCACAAAACAGAGTACAGTGTCATATTTGAACCAATTGATTAATCATGGGTCACAGGAAAGAAATGACAAAATGCTGGGTTAGTGAACCACATCTTCTGATACTTCATCAATCACTTCTATGAAATGCTAGAGCTTCCCTCTAGTTGAGGTAGGGGTGGTCCAGGAGCGGCTCAAAGGGATTAATGCACACAAATCCATGGGCCCGGATGGGATATGTCCACGTGTGCAGAGGGAGCTGGCAGAAATGATTGTGGAGCCGCTTGCTATCATCTTTAACAGCTCTTGGAGAACAGGAGAAGTACCTGAGGATTGGAGGATAGCAAATATCACTCCAGTCTTCAGAAAGGGCAAGAAGGAGGAAACTAACAATTATAGGCCAGTCAGCCTCACTTCTGTCCCTGGAAAGGTGATGGAACAGCTTGTTCTGGATGCCATCACCAAGCAACTGGAAGAGAAGAAGGTCATGAGGAGTAGTCAGCATGGATTCACCAAGGGGAGATCGTGCTTGACCAATCTCATAGCCTTCTATGATGTCATCACCGGCTGGGTGGATGGAGGGAGAGCAGTGGATGTCATCTACCTTGACTTCAGCAAGGCTTTCGATACTGTCTCCCATGACATCCTGATAGAAAAGCTGAGAAAGTATGGGATAGACGAGTGGACAGTGAGGTGGGTTGAGAACTGGCTGTTGGACCGGGCTCAGAGGGTCGTGATCAGTGGAACAGAATCTGAATGGAGGCCTGTGACTAGCGGTGTTCCCCAGGGCTCGGTGTTGGGTCCAGTCCTGTTTAATATCTTCATCAACGACCTTGATGAGGGAATAGCATCCACCCTCAGCAAGTACCCAATGATACAAAACTGGGAGGGGTGGCTGACATGCAGAAACACTGCACTGCCATCCAGGAAGACCTGGACAGGCTGGAAAGCTGGGCAGGGAGAAACCAGATGAGGTTTAATAAAAGCAAGTGTAAAGTCTTGCACCTGGGGAGGAATAACCATCAGTATCAGTACAGGCTGCTGGATGACCTGCTGGAGAAGAGCTGTGTGGAGAAGGACCTGGGGGTCCTGGTTGATGACAGGTTGGCTATGAGCCAGCAGTGTGCCCTGGTGGCTAAGAGGGCCAATGGGATCCTGGGATGCATCAGGAAGACTGTGGCCAGCAGGTCTAAGGAGGTGATCCTCCCCCTCTACTCTGCCCTGGTCAGGCCCAACCTGGAGTATTGTGTCCAGTTCTGGGCTCCCTGGTATAAAAAGGACAGGGATCTCCTTGAGAGAGTCCAGAGAAGGGCTACGAAGATGATTAAGGGCCTGGAGCATCTCCCGTATGAGGAAAGGCTGAGTGAGCTGGGGCTGTTCAGCCGGGAGAAAAGAAGACTGAGGGGGCACCTAATTAATGTTTATAAATATCTTAAGTATGGGATGCAGGGGGAATTGGCCAACCCCTTTTCAGTCATCTGTGGAGATAGGACAAGGGGCAATGGCTGTAAACTGGAGCACAGGAATTTCCGCACCAACACACGGAAGAACTTTTACACAGTGAGGGTGACAGAGCCCTGGGACAGGCTGCCCAGGGAGGTGGTGGAGTCTCCTACTCTGGAGATATTCAGGACTCATCTGGATGCCTATCTGTGCAATATGTGCTAGGGAGCTGCTTTGGCAGGGGGGTTGGACCTGATGATCTCTCGAGGTCCCTTCCAACCCCTACAATTCTGTGATTCTGTGATTCTGTGAATGTTCTATATAGATAAACCAGCACATTCAGAAGCAGCTCAGATACCACCATGAAGTAACACCACCACTCTTGTTAATATCTTACCATGCTACAAATGCAGTACCTGTATTGTTCACAAAATTTGCTTATATTTAAAGATATATACTTCCTTTCTGTCCCTCAAATAAAAAGAAAAAGGAAGTAATCTTTCACCACAAAAAGTATCACTTGCCTCACATTGAAGACAGTGCTAAATCTCCAACTAACCTCAACAGCAGCAGAGATTGGCCAATATCAAGTACTCTTGAAAAATCCTAGCCTTCATCTCTAGTCTCTTGAGAAACACACAAGAAGGATCAAGTTGTCACCCTATGTGGGTCATAACATTTTCTGCAAGAGATGTCACCGTTCCCTGAGTTTAATGATCTGTGACATTTGGTGGTGAAATCAAACATGTTGTTCTCAATGTTCCTACTATGTAAGCTCTGATGGAGCAAGGAATTGAGGATTTAAAGGGATTTTTTTTCCCCTTTCATAGTGTGGTACAAATAAAATAAAAAATTCTAAATGACATTCTGTTGTTTTCCAAATTGTGTTTTCTTAAACAACATCTCTCATCACGTCTTGACTTCCCATAACATCTCACTCTCCTCGAACCTCAGGCATGTATCAGAGAAATGTGACAACATTTTGAAAGCCCCAAGGCATTTTTGGCTGGGACAGAGGCAAGGTGTAAAGCAGGACTTAAAATATTCTATCTGCCACTCTCATCCATGGGACTTTTCTTGCTCCTACACCATGGTATATCTATTAACCTCTTTTTCTGTGACCAGAGGAGTGGACAGCAGTTGGATAGGTAGATTTCTGGTTCCCTCACAGAGTGTGCCAGATCAACTTCTTCGAGCAGTCTGCTCTCACCTCTCACTGTGCCTACATGCACTAATTTGTCACCAGGAGGCAGTTTTGCACAACCACAATGAGGACAAAGTCTCGGAGGTGGGGGGTAGGAAGCAAGTGTGGAGGAGAAGGAGAAGACAGACTTCAAAATTTTTGAGAAACACACGTTTATATTAAAAACACCTCAGAAATCAAACCGCTCAGGAGAAAAATAGAAATCACTAGAGGACACAAAAAATTGGATTCATTTAGCCTGTTAATTTATAATAAGAGTTATGGACAAAGTTGCTCAGGAAAATTCTTCATAATTGAAGCAAAAAGGGAGCTGTACTATTTGGAATGTTTTCTGGCTCAGAAATTACAAAATCCAGAAAGCACAAACTGAGAGTCAGTGCAGGACTTCCCGAAGCAAATAAAAAGGAATTACAGTTTCATTTCAATTTCACAATAAAGATTTTAATCTCTTCAGGAAAGGAAAAAAACCCTTCTTTCACCAAAACATTAAAAAGATACTCCTCACCTTCCTCCCGTTCCATACCATAGGTAAAGTTTTGCAAATCAGCAGCAAATACAACATAAGTTCCTTGCATTATCTGAATGAGACGGCACTAAGGGACTGGAGGTTGGCAGTGAAGGGTTTTTATCTCTGTGCAGGTTTTGACTGAGATGAAGTCCATTTTTTCCATAGACGTTTTCATGGGACTCTGTTTGGGATTTTGCTGAAAACAGAGTTGATAAAATAGCAAAATTTTCATAACTGCTGATCAATGCTCACACAGAACCAAGGCCTTTGCTGCTTCTCACCTCACACCGTCAGCAAAGAGGTTGGGGGTGCACAAGGAGTTGGGAGGGGACACAGCTGGGACAGCTAACCCCAACTGACCAAAGCCATGTTCTGTTGCATATGATGTCACACTGAACATATAGGTGGCTGAGGAAGGAAGGTGGAAGGGGGGGACATTCAGAGTAATGGTGTTTGTCTTCCTCAGTCAGTGTTAGGCATGACAGGGCCCCGTTTCCTGAAAATGGCTGAATATCTGCCTGCCCATGGGAAGTAGGGAATGAATTCCTTGTCTTGCTTTGCTTGTGTGTATGGCATTTGCTTTCCATATTAATTTGTCTTTATCTAAACACAAGAGTTTTCTCTTTTCTACATTTCTGATTCTCTCCTTCATCCTACAATGAGGGAGCGGCTGAGCAGCTGGGTGGTGCTTAGCTGCAAGCCAGAGTGCTAGAGGGACTGACTCACGAGCTGAAGTTTTCCTACGCATTGTGAGAAGTAAACCCAAAGATTCTGCATTCTCTAAACCAATTCCTACACTGTTGCAAAGTTTGCAGCTCTACACCAACATACACTCTTCTCAGATTCAGCTGAGATTTTATAGTTCAAAATAGCATTTGTTTAATATTAAATATTACTTGAGGACAGTGCTGCAAGGAATAATGATGATTTTGGGCTTGAGGGTAGATGCTTCTCCCATAACAAAAATCCATGACAAAACTGTTTGTGAAGTTAGTAGCATGAGGATCAGACCCACTGGTTTGTGTTCTTCACTACAACAAGATAAATTGCCTGTGTCCGAGTACATCTGAAGGAGTCAATTTGCAGTAACAAAAAAAATGTATTAATATTGTTTCTGCTGCCTAACCCTCTGGCTACAGTACAGCACAGGGCTCATTATCTGTAATAGACTAAAAGTAAATAAATTATGTAGATAGTAAATCTAACAGTGATTGAGTAAAATGAAGATACCAGTGGGGAAAAGTTTGGGATTATTGAATTATTTACAGTGGTAAAGGCAATAGAGAATTCTATGCATCTTACACAGATGTCAATAGAAGTATGAATTTTACAGATGCCTAATCATATGTTTTGTTGCTTAGGCTGTGTTTTGGAAAAGTTTAGTTAATAAATGCCAGTAGTACTACTCATACTTTCTAGCTAGGTAAAGCTTTTTTCAAATCTATATAACCTGGTAATATTTCACATCTATGAATTGAAAAGTGATCAGATAAATACGGATATATTAGAACTGCTAAAACAAAATCATTTGTGATAGAGGAAACAAAGTGGTCCAGTACATCACAGCAAAGGCCAGAAAAAAATATTACAAGCATTAAAAAGAGCCAGATCCTAGCTTTTCAGTGCAAACAGTTCTAACACAGATCAACCATGCAACATGAGACAAAAACACACAAGAGCAAGTTCTGCTAAGCACCAAACTAAGACTGATAATTTCTGGTGATACTGGAAGGTAACAGTAACTTTTGGAAATCAGTATTTACAGTAGATCTTCTATGTAAGAAAGTTTAAAAAAAAAACCAAACAAACAAAACAAAACATAATTAAAAGAAATTCAGAGGTTTTCCTTTTTTGTGGCTACAAAAAAAAAATCCAGTAGAGCCACTTGTGGGAAGGCAAAGAAAGGGATAATTTAGCTGGATGCATGGTTTTACAAATTATACTTTAAGTATAAATAAGGCTTTCCCAGAGAAAGTTATAAATTAGATCCTTTCTAAATTCTCAGAGATGCCCAAAGAGAAAGCTCTCTGTATTAAAAAACTATTTAGTTCTTAGAGCTCAACCAACCTACATAATCCAGCAAAAATGGTTTTAAAGAATTTAAAATAAACTGAGAGACATCCTACATTTATGGAGGGAATAAAACTTAATAAGCAGAAAAATTGTTAGGCGAAGAAAACTTAGTAATCAGGAAAATGGTAGATGTGGCTACTGACCATTTCCAAGCAGTAGATTCTGGATATTAGGCAACCTGAAACATCCTGGTGTATGCTTCATGTATTAACATACACATGAATGTATGTACCAGCGATAAATCAATACAGGGAGTAAAGCAATTAATAAGCAATGACAACTTTGAGAAGCCAAGAGTAGTGTAGACTAGATTCATAATTTTAAAAAAATAACATTTATGTGTGAAGTAGCATACCGTGTAACACTGGTGATTGCAGGCAGAATATTAATTTGCAAAGGGGATGAGCCCTCAGGATAATTAGAGATAGAAGCAGAGATAATTGGCTGAGGTATCACAGGAACAGAAGAAAAATCACTGCGAAGTGGAAACCATGGATATAAATGAAAAATTTATCTGAAAATAAGAGATCAAAACCAAATCTTCTTAAATATCTTTTGGACAGAGATGCTTTAAAGCATATTTTAGTAGGAGTTTTGGGAACAGTAAATCAGAAAAAAAGCATTTTATTCAACAGCCAAAAAACTCACCAAACCTACACATAACTATAGGCTTTTTGTTTTTTAAAATTATGTGATGTGCTTTTTTCAACTTTTTTGTATTCTACACAGGAAATTTAAACACACTGTGAAACTTATTTTTTTAACAGAACCAAAATAAATGTAGGAATGTAAGAACATGTGTGTCCTATTCTAAATTCTCTCAAAAAGTAGTTCATCTTACCATCCTAATACTAAGACTTGTCCTACTTTGCCCCCAGTTATGAACAATAGACTGAAAAATGAAATAAAAAGGCTGATTTTCCCTTTAAAATAATTTAAAATCATTTCAAGGCCATAGATATCACTCTTATCATTCATAGGATTACAATTTTATCATTCATCAACCTGTCACAAATTTTTCTCCACAAGACCATCACTCCTTAAGGCACATTTGTATCATAATGGTCCTCCTAGAAAATAGGAACTCTTAATATGACCTCCCCTCACTGGAAAGAAGAGATCCAATTAAATAACTTGTTTGAGCCACAAAAGACAATACTGTGCTTGCTGGAACCAGTTATGGCATCTCTGTTTCCAAGACTTGATTAAAAGATTCTTCTGTTACTTTTACCTCTTCCCACCAAAGGCAACAACTAGTTGTTGTCAGAAGTTTAAAATTATTTCTTCTAGATCTAAAAGCAGCTGTTATCTTTAAAATCTTACAGATTTGGGCATCTAAATGGTTTCCAAAGCAGACAACACACTGATGAATGCCTTTATCCCAGCAAGACTCCACACAGTTTGAAACTGAGCAGTAATAATTACACCTGAGATGGGTAATAGGATTTTTTAAAGTAAAAGAACTAGAAAGAAGTCTAAGAACTTGAAAGAATTGTAACCATTCAAGTGGCTTGAAAAAATTGCATGTATGCAGAACAGCGTATCAAAATGTTTATCTAAACTAACATTTTGGCTTAAATGTAATACATTCAAACTTAGGATATGGCCACTTACAATGTTAGAAACAAATTTGTAAAAAATTACAAAAAAAAATGCAGAAAAAGACAAGCCAGTCAACTCCATTGGTGACAGTCACAAACTCCTGTGGATAGTTGTTTCGAACACTTTCCTCTAGAAGATTAAATGTCAGATCCACAGAGGACTTTACAGAAATTACATTTAATTCACACTCAGAAACACAAGTCTAAAAATTATTGCCCAGGCTCATGAGTATTTGATTTTTAGGAGACAGTTTCCACAAACTCCAGAAGTTCTGCTCAGGCACTTCCATTTATTTATTCAGGAGTAGGTCCTCTGAGGTTGACAAAACAGACCCTTCCCAAAGATGTCTCCCAAGACAGCAGATATACTTTAAGCTTGCCAAACACAAATTTACATTAACATTAGTCACAAGAGATAGTTTTGTCATACTTTCGGGTCTAGTGGCTTTTCTCCCTTTTACACAGAGTTTAGTATTAAGAAAATCAATTTGTAATGTAAATCACACCACTTTTTTCTCAGTCACAAGCATTTGAGCCCACTGTACCCAGAAGTATCATCCAAACTCACAGATTACTGTAAAATACTGGGAAAGAATGTCCCCAGACATCCTATTGTTCTTAGTTTTGTGCAAAAGAGTTCAGCTGTCCTGCAACAGGGTAAGAAAGAGAACTCTATACCCTCCCAACATATATCTCAGTACCAGTTAAGGGTGTTATAAGAATGACACTTGTCACTGGGCTGCACTGAGCTATTTAAGGAATGGAACAGTGTAATAAATCCAGCTTAATTTACCCGTTACATTTGGCTTACAGCTAATACTTGTTACTGACAGAAACTCAATTTGTACTGTAAATTCCTTGGGTTAGAGAATATCTTTTCCACTACATATCTTTAACGTAAAGCTTGAGCTTCACAGCAGAAATGATTGCAACAACAGGAGAAAAGGCCTACTTGAGAATTGGCTTGACATTTGCTCTAAACAGCTATTTCAGAGCACTGCTGTTTAACTCCAGGACACATGATTAGACTCATAATAAGTATTTACAGAGGTACCCTCTAGTGGCTTTACATCACATCCAGAGCAGATAAATGACAGGTATTTCTGCATTGAATTTGCAAGTGAAATATTTTTGCAGGCTTTGGAGTGATGGAGACAAGGGGAAAGAATGGAAATACCCCTTGCCAACCAGCTTCTCTAGTCTTGCTCTCAATCCTTTTTGAGTTTGATGTTTCATTATCAGATGTGCCAACTATGATTTTATTAGTCAGCAAACCCTCAGTCAACAAAGCCAGTCTTGTAAGTTTGGCTTTATGAAGAGTTAGATAGTGCTTCACCTTATGGAGCTGTAAATATCAATGTTACCTTTGCCTGCCTTTTCTAAAGTGAATATGACAGCTTTGATTTTTTTTATATGAAGTATGATATGATGTCAGGTTGAATAGCTGCATAGACTAGAACTTTAACTGCTTAGAAGATTTTCTGAAGTATTCGATCAGAAATATATTTATAATATAAGCTTTATTTACAATATAAGCTATTTCTTTTCAAGTTGAAGTCAACAACCTCAATGCTTGAATAGATCTCATGTTTAAATACATACTTGTGCGTGTGAAGGTTGTGTCTATATGTGTACATATAGCATATGAGGGGGAGTTTTGCATGTACCCATATATATGTGTGTGTGTGCATGTACACATATATTCTCTCTCACACACATGCACAAAAATCACTGAAAGCAGGTTTGGTTTTTAACTTTAATGGGGAATTGAGATGCCTGTCAACTTCATGATAATTTATTCCAAATTCCTGACTAATTCAGGGCTGACCAAAAATATGTTATTAATGGCATTAATCCAAATGCCTCTTTGTAAGGCACTGACTTGGGGCATTGACCACCTCTTTAGGAAGCCTGCTCAGACGTTTGACCACCCTCTCAGTAAATAAATGTTTCCTAATGTTCAGACTGAACCTCCCATGACACAGCTTTGAACCATTCCCATATGTCCAGTCACTGGATCTTTCCCTTCCTAGAGATTAGCCCAGCACTTCCCTCCTCACTTCCCCTCCTCAGGAAGCTGTAGAGAACAATGTAGCTGCCCCTTAAACTAGACAAATCCAGAGTCCTCAGCTGCTCCTCACAGCCTCAAAGCCCTTCCAACAGCTCTATTGCACTAGTCTGGATGCATTCAGGGACCTTCACATCCTTCTTAAATTTTGGGGCCCAGAACTGCACACAGTACTCACGGTGAGGTTGCATCAATGCTGAATACAGCAAGATATTCCCCTCTTTTCACCAGCTGGTCATGCTGTATTTGATACACCCCAGGTACAGTTGGCATCCCAGGGTACGGGTGCCTGGGCACACTGCTGGCTCATGTTTAACTTGGTGTTGACCAAGACCCTCAAATTCCTCTCAGCATGGCTGGCCTCCAGCATCTGATCCCCCAGTCTGTATGCATAGCCAGGGTTGTTCCTCCCCACGTACAGAATCCAGCACTGACCCTTGTTAAACTTCATGCTATTGATTTGGAGTATTGCATCCAGCTTTGTCTTCCCCAGCACAAAACAGACTGGGTTAGAGGAGAGCCATGAAAATTTTCATAGGGCTGCAGCACTTCTCCAGTGAAAAAAGGTTGAGAGAGTTGGGCTTGTTCAGCTTGGAGAAGAGCAGGCTCTCTGGAGACCGACTGCAGAATTTCAGTATGTAAAGGATGCTTATAGGAAAAGACAGTGAGATGCTTTGTAGCAGGACCTATAGTGGCACTACAGGGGCAACATTTTTATAACAAAAGAGGACAGACTTACATCAGCTATGAGGAAGAATTTTTTTGCAATTATACTGCTGATACACTGGAGCAGGTTACCTGGAGAAGCTGTGGACGACCCATCACAGAAAGTGTTCAAGGTCAGGCAGAATGGGACTTTGAGCAACCTGATCTAGTGAAAAATGTCCCTGTCTGTGTCCAGGAGGTTGGACTAGGTGGTCTTTGAATCGTCCTTCCAATTCAAAACAGTCCGTGATTCTGTAATTCTGCAAAAGCAGACCCTTGAGAAAGAGATTTGAAATTCAAAACCTCTAACATAATTTTCCAATCAATTAGGGAAATTGCAAAAATCCATACTGTTCCAAGTTTTCTCTTCCTTTATCTCTTCTCTCCACTATGAAATTGTTCAGCTTGAAGAGCTGAAATGTAACTCTGATCCAAACAGTTCAAGGCTACTTGCACAACATATTCTGAACTGTGCTCAAAGCACAAGCATGTTTTGCCTAGCTCTCCTAAGCATGTGAAGACCCCTCCACATCCTTCAGGAAATGTTGGTTTTCTGGGGCATTTTTCATTCCTTCAGGCTTGGACCTGCTCTTTCAACTGTGCAAGCATCACACAACACTTGTGCCACTTGGAGGAGTGGCAGCTGGTAAATTGTTTTCCACTGAGCAGAGTTCAATACAACCTACCAATCAAACAGCCTGCCACAGGAAACTATCATAGGCCACTTCAGCAGTCTGCTTTTAAGGATAGTTTGGCTGGGGGAATTAAGGAAAAGAAAAAACACTGACTGAAACTTTAAATGGCTTCCAATTCTACGAGGAGGAACGGAACAACTGTATCCCAACACTAGATCATAGAAGGCCTATATGTATCATAAGAGGCAAGTATTACATGATTCTACCTTCAATAAACATACATAAGGTGTCTGTAGGGAAATTAAAACCTGTAGTCCTCTAGTTTCCTGAAAAATTTCACTGCTGATAGAAAATCTTACTCAGAAGTAGAATCTTTGCTGAACATCTGCACCCCCTGCTAACCTTGGCCACATTTACCAGGGATGATCATCATACTCGCCTCATAAATATTTACATGACCTATAAAAATGTTTATAGAGTTACTCTCAATTCCAGTAGCATCTTAGAATACGTTCTGCAAAACATCTTAACCCATTTAGTGCCCTGTAGCTTAATGGCTAGCAGTGCAAATTCTTGCCAACTATAAAAAATACAGATAAAAGATAATTGAGTGGTACAGCTGTGCCTGTCATCAGTAGAACATAAAGAGTTTTATCCAGATGATTTCTCTGAAGACATTTTGACAGTCATTATCCCCTTTAAGAAAAGCCTGGGTTCATATACTATAGTTTCATCAGTTGAGAAACTGAACAATTATAACATGGAAATTTCTTAGAAAAACAGAGAAGAAAAAAAAAAGAAATAATATTCATTTAGGTTTTGTAAAAGTACAGATAACTGGTGCAACTCCTCACATGCCTGTGGAAAGGTGACCAATTTCCTTGACTTCAGAGCTTCAGAGTCAGTTTGTTGGCCTGAAAAGTAACATTGCTTTTCTGGCACTAGAATATCAGTAAGTACAGTTCATCATAGACAGCAATTCTGCTTCTGGAACTTCTGCCAAAAAACTTACTCAGTACACGCCAAATTCTTTGATTCAAATCCTTTGTAGTCCTATGTGAATGACCATCAGCAATTCTGAGAGAGGGGAGACTTTAAAATATAAAAAAAGGGAGAGAGAAACTCAAAAAAACAAAAGCTCTCAAAGTAGTTTATCGCAAATCAGATAATGATATTTAGAAAAGGAATGATCTGTTTATTATTACTTTTAATGTGAATTAACAGAGTATTATAGCAGCAGCTGGTGAGGGAAAGTCTATGGAAGTTAAGTTTAAGACTAGCCTCGTATCCTCAAGAGAGATCAGGAGGTTAAATATATAGCTATTAGACAACTTACTTTGCACAGCTGCAGCATTATTCGACAGAATCTGGCTGTTGTGTACTTCACTTTTAAGAACATTTAAGAACGAAGATATTACATATTTTTTTCAGCTGCTACAGTTCAAGTTAAACATAAATAAACTAAAAGCTAAATAGTTGTTGGGTTGGTTTTTTTTTTTTTTAAATTCATAGCCATAAATCACACCAAACAAAAAAAGCTTTGATTTTAATAGCCACAAAGTGCCTATTCATGCCTCATCAGAGGAATGGAAATATTAAGGGTAGCCAGTCCTATAATTAACAAGCACAGCAATTGCCCTGCTTTTCACATTTGTTAGAAGACATATTCCAGATGGGCTCAAAATTAATGAAACACTAGTTAATAAATGTATGTCAATGTGCCCTTCTAGTCTTTTTTTTTCATAATACCTCAACCTGTTGTTATATTCCTGCATCTTTCACTGAGCTACTGGGATGCATTTTCACTTCTATACAACCTGGCAATATCATCTTAAGAATTTTTTCTTTCTGCTGTGAATATCATCCACAGCTTCAGTTCAGTACCATCTGCTATACACCTTAGGACTCCCAAACAAAAGCCTTTTCCTTCAAAACAACAATCATTTGGAGGCATAAAATCCCCTACTGTGTCAGTATAATTTGGAAAGCATCACACAATCACAAATTTCATTTAATGTTTCTCCACTGACTATTTTACTTACATTTTTTCCTTCATTTTTATTAGCATTTTGAGCCAAAGCATGTTAGATAGAATTGTTCCCTCTTTTCCTGCTGATTTGAAAGTGATAAAATATGAAGAAAAGACAGCATAAGGAGAGCATGTTAAATTTCCTCTGCTGGTGATACTCTCTGTTGTTCAGATGTTTATGAAGAATGGCCACCTTTCTGGAAACATTTGTCCCCTTTGTCCTCAGTACTCCAGTTTTTAGTACAAAGAAAGAGATAAGAATTAATTCTGATGCAGAACTGGAAAAAGGTTTGAAGACAGCTTGGTGAAGACAAGGATAAGTAAATTATTTCTTCTGTCATTTCAAAAAATGTTTAGAAATATATTCAGATTTGACTGGTCTGAAAGAAAATGCAGATATTTCCCTTAAGTTTGAAAAAACCCCATTCACAACAATCTAAAATATTATAAATCAAAGAAATTAAGTATAGACACATTTTCAGAAATGTTTCTGAGGCAGCTTTATCATGGCCCTGGTCTGAGACAACTCTAAGCTTTGAGGACCCAGAGGCTCAGCACCTGAGATGTGTGTACTTCAGATAGTGGTACAGGTACATAAATTGTATCTAAACAAGTGAGTTTGCACCAGAAACATCTAATGGTGATTACACAGAGCTTCATATGATAAGCAAAGTAAACCAGCCTTGTAAAGGTAAACCAGGCTGCAAAAGGGCTGATTCCAGTATCCAAGGTGGCTCAGCTAGCTCTTGTTTCTCCTACAGTCTGCACTGTAACCCATCCACAGACAAACTGAGGTCTTGGGAACTTTGTTTAGCTTTCATTGGTACCCAAAGCATATCCTAGTGTTGCATCTGTGTGCATAGAGCTTTTGCCTATGCCCACAGCATCATGCTTATGCCCGGTTCAGCATCATAGGGCACAAATGCTCACTAGACTGCATGGCACTGCTGCTAAGTTAGCATTGTTGCCAGCACATGGCTCTTCAGTGTGGCCAAATATCCCATGCGCCCTCATAATTTTTGTTTGTTTGCTTGTTTGTTTGCTTATACATGCAGAAAATTACTAAAGGAAAAATTAAAAGAAAATTGACTCCAGGTCTGCTGAAAACATGACTGGATTTCTCATTTTTCTGTCAATACCTAACTGAAAGTATACCATACTTTCTGTCTATATAAAAAGAGAACAGTATAACAAGATTATGAATTAATGCTGACCTTGCTACTTGAAAACAATCAGCACTGTGGTTATGGTCCAGCAAGCATACTTTTAAAAATTTAACAGTAGTTAAAAGTGTTTGGAAACAACATATATAAAAATCATAATAACAGAAGTTATAGATACCACAGATGAATGCAGTTTGACTGAAAATGTCAATTAAATAAAATTCTAGGAATTACTGCACAGTGACTGAAACCTACAATAAGGTCAAACAGCTACTATGACACAACATATAAAATTATCTGTTTGAAATGATTGCTCTAGATTTCCCCAGCTGTCATGGTGTAGAAATAGCAAACATATTCCTTAGTGGTTTTTTATTCTTTCTTTCTTGTTTGTTGGTTTGTTGGTTGGTTCAATAGGTTTTTGTTGGCTGACAACTCTGCAGTAGCATCAAATTTATAGTTTTGTACCTAATTTTTATCTGCACCATGTCACATACAGGTTGGTAAGTCTGAATAATGACTATAGAATCATAAAATCACAGACTGGTTTGGGTTGGAAGAGACCTTAAAAATCACCTGGTTCCAACAGCCTGCCATTGGCAAGACACCTTCCACTAGACCAGGTTGCCCAAAACCCTATCCAACCTGGCCTTGAACACTGCCAGGGAGTAGGCAGCCACAGCTTCTCTGGGCAACAAATCTAGCCTCTTTCAGTTTTAAACCCCCTGTCCCTCATCCTGTCTCTATGGTCTGTGAGAGTCCCTTCCAATCTTTCATGAAATCCCACTTTAAGTACTGGAAAGCTGCTATAAGGTCTCCCTGGAGAGTTATCTAAATGACATAAATTTAAACAGAGCAGAATTTTTCTGGGTTAGACATGCACACATATAAATGCAACCAGCTTCAAAAACAAGAAGAAAATTTTTTTGTAACCTGGTTTGCAGCTAAACAAAAATCCCTTTGACTACTTGCTCAGTTTGTCTCAGGTAATATTAAGGTAATATTAATTTGTTATATAATTGTTATGTAAAGCAATTATATAGAAAATTAATGAATTCTACAATTTAGTCTTCTCAAGAGACTTGTCGAGAATTTCCTTGTATCCTTTCCAAAGGAAGTAGAATTACAGATAAGGGATCATTTTGTTGTCTTCCTTTCCTCTGCCTCCCTTATCCAAAAGACAAAGACATCTCTAGCATATGATCATAAACAGGAAGAGGAAACATTTCAACTAGAATTGAAACATGCCTTCCCTGAAACCACTGCAGGGGTCTGAGTGCCACAGCTCAGTTTCCTGTCTGCAGTCCTGCCCTTCCAAACCCATACTGATACTACTGGATCTCCCTCTTCTTGCTCAAGAGCTTGCTGTATGCAGTTAAACTCTGTTTCATAGAGCTTCCTCAGTTTTAGCAGTTTTCTCTTGTGATACATTATATCTTCTATCTTAATCTTTCTCATTAAATGTTTCATCTCTCCTTGGAGTTTTCAGCCTATAAAACAGGAACACAGTGAACTACGGACTTGCATCATTAACCATATTTACAAAGCACCCTACTTCCTACTAGAAATAGATTTCATGGTTACTTCAAGCTTTTCAGTTTGGGGTTGTTCTTTTTTCTGTCTTGCTTTTTCCCAGGAGACTCTTCGAATATGTTCTGAGAGGAAACTTTGGACAAATGGCAAGGAAATGGAAATATAAACACTGAAATTTAGCACTACTGGGGACTGAAAGCTTGGGGGATCAGCAATAGGAGATAAAGTATTTCGCTCCTAGGTCATTTTTTAGCTTGCAAAATCCAAGTCAGCAGCAAGCCTGGAAAAGCTGCAAGAGAGTGATGCTTATATTAAAAGCATGAGTTGCACAGGTAGTTTCCTGACAATCCAGAGTCCAGTACAGAATATCCCTATCAGACACCATAACTGAAATTTGTGCTCATGCTGCAGCTAGGAAAGACCACTGCGCAGTAATGAAGGATGGTCACCTCCCAAGCTCAATTCTCTGTGACAATATCAAGGTCCTACAGCAGGCTGCGGTCTGTACATGGATTTTTGTATTAAAGGAAAGCAGTGGGGAAAATAGTTATTTCAGATTTCTTGTAGCTTTCAACAGAAGAGAACTCAAACACTGTTACATTTTTATTATTAATATTTGCCTTTTAAAGGTGATAATTATGTCAGTATTCATTAAATAAAATGTCCAGAAATATATGTATATTTCATATTTGACAGAAATGCCGATTAACTAAATATGTGTTTAGATATCAGGACTTTTCAAAACTAGTTTCCCTTCAGCAATGAGTTTTTCAAAAATCTTTGGGACTTAACAGTTCACCATTTAATTTGAAGCAAATTGCAGCCTCGTGATCTTGAAATAAGTTGCAGCGTTTTGCTCTTGGGCAATCTCATAGACATCAGTGGCCCATTAACATAACTCACTCTTTATCTTTCAAGTCTTGTTCCAGGGCACTAATATGCATCCTGTGTTGATTCAGTAGTTCTTTCTTTTCAAGTCATGAGTATAATTTTTACTCTGAAGTGAAATGCTTCTAGTTTAAACTTCTGATATTCTTATTAAATGAAGACACAGCAGGAGTTATTAAAGAAATACTGAAACTTCAAGTTAGAATCACAATAAATAAATTCTCTTTGATGGGTGTAGTTGAAAGCATTCAGAAAAGGAGAGGGAACTAGATGGAAGACATTTTGGTCTTCTTTACATAAAGAACCTGTTTAATTTTCTGTGTTACACTATTATCTAACTCAATTTTTCTCATAACCCATTAAGCTCTGTCTGGTTCACCGGAAGCTTCATCAAGATGCATCTTACTTTCATTCATGGTGTCAGAAAGAAACATGGGATGCTTCAGCTCTGTGACTTTTTAACATTTAGACCATAAGTTTTTTGGTACATGTATTATTCTTCCTAATTTGAGCCTAAACAGGGGCTATTCAAGGTGTCAGCTTAAAACAATAAACTTATTACCTATAAAGCTTACCTGAAATCTATGGAGTTCTTCTACTTAGCATCCTAAAGTCACTGCTTAAAACAAAGAATATGCTAAGGTCGATTTTCATTTATCTGAAATTTAATATCTGTTAATCTCTTAATCTCTTTATAAATTTAAACATTATGTTTTAGGTGGTAATTTTCCCTCACCTCAGAAGTCACAAGTATCCTTACACAAAAGCAAAATAGGTACACACAGAATCCTATACACAGTAAGACAAATTGTCATGCTAATAAAGCACCAGTCTCATTGCTTTAATAGAGGTCATAAGAGCTGGCTATAAGGTGAAGAAAATTGCATATAAGAGTTTGAATAACATTTGGGGGGGGAGGGAATAAAGAAATCCTAACAAAACACAAAAGATTAACCTAAGTTAACCTCTGACTATAATTAATGTTCAAAACCATAAATTTCCATGTTTATTTTCTTTTTTACTAAGGTAAAAATATGGAATTTTTTTCTAGAAAGAGGGACACCTGCAGAGTAATCAATTCATTTTATGGATGAGTTCTGCTAAGAAAGTAATAATAAAAGCAGGAAGCATATCTTTTGTGTCAGCTTGAGAAAAAATATGGAAGGCTCTGTTTTGTGCCTTTGGATAGTCTGGCTCCTAATACAAACAAGCGCTTGTTGAAAGTGGAAAGAGGAGGGAGAAAAAAAATCATCATACTAATTGCAAACAAGTCTCTCTGCTCAATTAAAATTTAAACTATGTGGAATAATTGTACATATGGCATGCATAATAACGACAGCGATAACATCCTGTTCGGTTCACTGTAATGGAAATCTACTACTGCTGCTAATGGTATATAATAGCACCAAATTAAAAAATTGAATGAAATAGCAGGTAAAAAATACAGTCCCTCAGGAAGCCTCATGCACACAGAACATCAGTATCTGACAGGACATCAGAAAATAAGCTCGTGAATATAAGGTGGAAGAAGGTTTCGCAAATGACAACCTCCATTGTACAGGCCTTAGTTTTCTAGTCTTTGCAATAAACTTCTCCCAATTTACAGGGCAATTGCAACAGCACCAGATTTCTAAGCTTCATGCATTCAGGACTCCAACATAGTAGGAAAGAACTACAAATTTTGAATCAAATCAGATTACGTTATCATGAGCTCTATGATCGAAAGGGCTGCTCATGAGAATCTGACACCAAATTTTATTGCAACTGTTGATGACTGTCTAGCAAAAATACTTATAATTCTGCCACAGATATTATGGTTTTGATTATTCAGGACATCAGTGCCTATATCAAAATTTTCAGACTGTTTTGCAAAAGAGAGTTCATTTCCAAACAAAAGACCTCATTTCATTTTTAATTACAATGGTCTGAAATTATACATAGTACAAAGTTAATGGACATCATCCATGTACATCTCATTACTCGTTATCTGGTTAGCTGGCTGGTGCAATTGTGTATTCTCTGCCATTAGGACCAGGCATCTCAATATTTTCTTCCTTGATGTCCTTTCTCTATAACATTTAAGCCTAGTAATAAAGGTTTTAGAAAAAGCTGGTGACCTTTATCTCTTAAAACAGGTTTCAGATTATTTAAAATCTATTTATTTCTAGAAAAAAAAAGTTCTAAAATATCAAGGCACTATCCCATCACAAGATAACTGAAAAACATGATCATAAATTGGTTATAATTAGATGGGCTGTGAAAAACTGTGGGTTTAACCATGATTAGATGGGTCATGAAAAAGAATAAACCATTTATACAGAATTTTTTATCAGATTTTTCCATCAATTTTCACAATGTGATCAAAACCTTTTTATCTATTTAATGCTTTCTAATATTCTGATTTTAATCACATCAGAATTGAAGACTTCAATTTCCATAAAAGGATTTTATTACAACTCATAGACAGCTACTATCCAAACTGTAAATCACTGGCTTCACAGAATCCTCTTTTTCATACTGTCATTTAACTATATAAATTCTATATGTACAAAATTTATAGGCTGCCCAGGGAGGTGGTGGAGTCTCCTTCTCTGGAGATATTCCAGACTCATCTGGACGCCTATCTGTGCAATATGAGCTAGGGAGCTGCTTTGGCAGGGGGGTTGGACCCGATGATCTCTCGAGGTCCCTTCCAACCCCTACGATTCTGTGATTCTGTGATTCTGTGAAAATTTGTTGCCCTAAATTTGACTTGACAGCAATTTCCTTTTATTCTTATTACCTCTTATATTTTGTTCTGGAAAGGTTTTTTTTTTCTTTAATTTGGTTCAAGGCTTTTGATACACAAAGCAGATGAAAATTTTGAAATGCACAAGATCATCCTTCAGATTGGAGGTCTGAAGAGAGAGAGAGAGGAAAGAAAGGGAAGAAAGAGAAAGAAATAACAAAACATCAGCCAGTCAGTCTTGATTAAGTTATTGTCAAGTCTTTATTTCTCCTTCCTCCACTGCTGAGATAGTGATTTCTTCTTGAAGATAAGTTTCATTTAAATCTCTGAGGGAAAGAAAGACAAAAAGTTCTGGCATGGCTTCAGGGGAAAGATAGTCTGATGGCTCTAGCAAGTTAATGTGGAAATATCTGATAGGCACTTCATGGTTATTCAGCAATAACTATGTAATAATTATGCAAATCAACCCTTCCTCAGTCAGAGTGCAGGGATTTGCATAATTGAGAAATAAACATACAATTATGGGTCAGCAGTGGCACAGCATTGAGGTACTTGAGAGGAAATGTTTCAGTATCAACTGTATTTAAACCAAAAATGTGGAGTAATTGAAGGGACTAGAGGCAGCCTCAGTCTACAAAATTATGAATCCTATGAAAAATTTCACTGTACTCATCAGAATAAAGCTCCAATCCTCTGCTGCTGAAGGTCTGAATTGAAGCAGAACTACACTAATTTCTATAGCTAGGAACACAGAACTGGTAGAACAAGTCAGATTGATGTAAAACAGACCAAAGCTGACCAAAGGGATATTCCACACTATATGACATCTGCCCCATAATAACAGCTAAGAGAAAGGAAGAGAAATTGGGGGCATTCATTTTTCCTTTGGTTCCACATATGACCTTTGCTTTTGCTTTATTAAACTGCCTTTATCTTGACCCATGAGATTTCTATTATCTTATTTTTTCCTCTCCCTGTCCTGCAGAGGAGAGGAGTGATGGAGCAGTTTGGTGGGCACCTGGTAGCTTGTCAAGTCACCAGTCAACTCAATAAGGAAGATAAGAGTGTGCAAAATTTCCTAGAGAATTACAGAGTTTTGTTGTAAATTTACCCTACAGCACGAAATGTGGTTTGGAATTGGGATGTCATGGTGACCTGATCAGTTCCCTGCCAGTACTGTAGCTCCAAGTACTGGCAGCTTTCTAGTCACCCCAGTTCTCTCTTTGTGCTACACACCAGTACCTGCAGGACTTACATGGTTTGGGCTTAGTGGCAGATATTTGGGCAAAACCTCTTTGTCTTCAGAAAATGGGATTACGTAATTTTGTAATTATTTCTGGTATAATCTTTCTCTAGCTGACCCACGTAATGCCTGACAAATTTAGTTTAATTTTTAAGGTTCAAAAATGCATAAAAAGACAGTTTGAAAGATAAATATTGTTTTTATCTGCATCACAGTATCCTTTCATTACAAGGAAAGAAAATACACCTACCACACTCATCCCAACATTTTTTTTTTTTAAGAGACTAAAGCTCCCCTTAATCCAGGCCCAACAACACTGCATCAGCTAATCTTCAACTATCTCCTAAAGGATTATGTGATCTTTTATGTATTTCTTCAGACTGAAAGTTTGGGTCTCAATTCCTACTCATCCTGACTTATCTTTTCTTTCAACAAGATTTTCATTAAGGTTTTCCAGCTCAAAACTTTCTAAACCATTGAGTTTCTTGCCAAATGCTGTTTCCATCTCTTTATTGTTATTCATGCTGGAATTTCAGTCTTTAATAGTAAGGATGGATATTCCCTGAGTACTCATCCTCAGCAACTGGCTGACAGGGAGGGGAAGAGTAACAAAGTTCCCATGGTTCAGGAGGAAATGATTAGCGACCTACTTGGCCAGTTAGATACCCGCAAGTCAATGGGGCCAGATGGGATTCACCTAAGGGTGCTGAGGGAGCTGTCAGATGTGCTTGCCAAACCCCTTTCCATCATCTACCAGCAATCCTGGCAGACTGGGGAAGTTGCACTCGACTGGAGGCTGGCAGATGTTACACCCATATACAAGAAGGGTCGGAAGGAGGATCCAGGGAACTACAGGCCTGTCAGTCTGACCTCAGTCCCAGGGAAGATCATGGAGAGGGTCATCTTGGGAGCTATCATGCAGCACATGCACGATGGCCAGGGGATCAGGCCTAGTCAACATGGGTTTACAAAAGGTAGATCCTGTCAAACTAACCTGATCACCCTCTATGACAAGGTGACCCGCTTAATGGACAAGGGGAACGCTGTGGATGTGATCTACCTGGACTTTGGTAAAGCCTTTGACACAGTTTCTCACAGCATTCTGACTGAGAAACTGGCTGCCACTGGCCTGGATAGGTGGACCCTCAGCTGGGTTAAAAACTGGCTGGATGGCCGAGCCCAAAGGGTGGTGGTACATGGAACAAAATCCAGCTGGAGGCCGGTCACGAGTGGCGTCCCCCAGGGCTCAGTCCTGGGTCCAGTCTTGTTCAACATCTTTATCAATGATCTCGACGAAGGGATTGAATGCTCCCTCACTAAGTTTGCAGATGACACTAAGCTGGGAGGAAGTGTTGATCTGCCTGAGAGTAGGGAGGCTCTTCAGAGGGATCTGAACAGACTGGATCGATAGGCTGAGACCAATGGGATGAAGTTTAACAAGGCCAAGTATAGAGTGCTGCAAATGGGGCATAACAACCCCATGCAGTGCTACAGGCTTGGGGGAGACTGTCTGGAGAGCTGTCAGGCAGAGAAGGACCTGGGGGTGTTGGTTGACTGCAGGCTGAATATGAGTCAGCAGTGTGCTCAGGCAGCCAAGAAGGCCAATGGCATCCTGGCTTGTATCAAAAACAGTGTGGCCAGTAGGTCTAGGGAGGTGATTGTGCCCCTGTACTCGGCATTGGTGAGGCCACACCTCGAGTACTGTGTCCAGTTCTGGGCTCCTCACCATAAGAAGCTCATTGAAGTTCTGGAGTGAGTCCAGAGAAGGGCAACCAGGCTGGTGAAGGGGCTGGAGGGCAAATCCTATGAGGAGTGTCTGAGGGAGCTGGGGCTGTTTAGCCTAGAGAAGAGGAGGCTGAGGGGAGACCTTATCACCACCTACAGCTACCTGAAGGGAGGTTGTAGAGAGGTGGGCGATGGTCTCTTCAGCCAGGTGACAGGTGATAGGACAATGGGAAATGGCATGAAGCTGTGCCAGGACAGGTTTAGATTGGACATTAGAAAAAAAATTTTTGCTGAATGAGTTTTCAGGGCCTGGAACAGGCTGCCCAGGGAGGTGGTTGAGTCACCTTCCCTGGATGTGTTCAAAAAAGGGTAGATGAGGTACTTAGGGATATAGTTTAGCTTATGATGGGATTGGTTGGACTTGATGATCTTCAAAGGTCTTTTCCAACCTTGTTATTCTGTGATTCTGTGATTCTGTAATTGATGCTACCCTTCAATGTCAAGCAGGAAATGGGAAATAATGAAGTCATATAAATGTGTCAGATTTTAGAGACACTTCTTAAACCATCTAGTAAACAGAGCATGCCAGACATAAGATAGAAAAAAAAAAAAAAAAGAAGAAATACACATATACTCTCTATTTGTTCATCAGAACAGGGAGTTGAGAGAACAGGGGAAGACTTCCCTGAGTCAAAGATGACAGCCTTTGCTGGCACTCAATACATTTTGTCACAGAAGATACGGGGATTCCCAGCATTTGAAAAGCAGCTTTTCCCTTATCATTAATGCTTCTTACTTTTCCATTGAAATTTCTTGATTATACTTAGCCAATAAAGATGTCTGTCCTTTTGTTCTTTTGTTTGCTTTTTTATTTGTTTGCTTTGCAAAAGCCAAAATAAACCCACAGGATTATGTCTGTTTATGTAGCTAAAGTATGTCTGAGGGCAACTGAAATAACATTATCATGTCAATTAACAATGTAGTGTCAGGTTAATATTGTTTATTTACTCTATAAAGGCTGTTTCTTACCTGTTGTGTTACAAGACTTTTTCTAAAACAAAGGAATAATACAAAACCCCACATTAAAACAGAGGATGTGGACCATATATCATATAAAATAATCTTTATATCAGTACTGATTTGGAAAGGATTTTTTTTAATAGAAGGAAGAGTCCAAGAAATATATTTTGATCCCTGTCGCTAAATTCTGTGACAGCATCTTCTTTTCCCACTGGCCTCATATTAACATTTACTAACTCATGTTTTCACTATAGCAAATAATCCTACCAGTTGGAGAGTTGGTATAGTAAATTGAGCAGAAGTGCTAAAATCTACTTTCACACTCATTTGAAAGCTGATCTAAAACACTGGCCCTTGTTTTCCTTTAATTCAAGTTGGTTTAAAAAATAATCATGAAATCAAGAACTGAATTTAAAAAAAATAAATAATCCCTCTTCTTGCTCCAAAAAACTTACATACAATGGCATACAAAGGCTGCAGTTTGCATAATGACACTAACAATGGCAACACAACATCATGACTTAGCTGCTATGCTAATTGAAAGCTGTAAACATTTATAGAATCAGATATAAATGTTTGGAAGAAATGTAGGTTGGAAGGGACCTTTAGAGGCCATCTAGTCCAAGTCCCCTGGGGTAAGCAAGGACATCTTCACTAGATCAAGTTAATCAGAGCCCCATCAAGCCTGATCTTGAATATCTCCAGGGATGGGCCCTCAACTACTACTCTGGGCAACCTGTTCCAGTGATCTACCACACTCATACTGGAAAACATTTTCCTAATATCCAACTTAAATCTCCTCTTTTTGAGTTTAAAATGGTTACCCCTTCTCCTACTGCTGCATGCCCTTGTGAACAGCTCTTCCCCAGCTTTCTTATAGCCACCTTTGACACGGTCTCCCACAAGTTGGAGAGATATGGATTTGGTGGGTGCACTGTTCAGTGGATAAGGAATTGACTGGATGGTCACATCCAGAGGGTAGTGGTCAACAGCTCCAACTCAATGGCTCTGAATCAGGTAGTCAATGGCTCCTAGGAAGACGGTAACAAGCAGAATTCCTCAAGGATCTGTGTTGGGACCAATGCTGTTTAATATCTTTATTAATGATATTGACAGTGGTATTAAGTGCATCCTCAGCAAATTTGCTGATAACACTAAGCTGAGTGGTGAAGGTAATATTCCAGAGGGACGGGATGTCATCCAGAGGGACCTGGACAGGATGGAGAAGTGGGCCTTCCTATTGCTTTTGATATTGCTACTGCTTCCTATTGCTTTTCATACTGCAGAAGATACTGTCCTTAATAAGTACATGATGTCAGTAGCAGCATCAGGCTGCTGCACAAAAGAAAGGAGAACACCTCCACATCTCTAACATGTAGCAATCAGGCCTTGATTGTAATGTATAACAGGGACAGCACAAGTACTAACCTATGTAGGAACCTAACCCTAATGTAGGAACACTAAATCACAACCTTTACATCCTTTACATTTTTAAATGAAATGGGAAAGTTACTTTTTCCACCTTCATGGTGGCTTCCTGGATAGAGTTGTAAAGACAAACAAGTTGTGTGAGTGATCGGCCTTACTGTGTTTAAACGCTTACGTGCTACTCAGAACAAAACAGTTTTATAAGCTGAATTGAGAACCCACAGCACAGCAATAAACAATAAGAATTAAGAACACATTATTAGAAGCACTTTGAGTTTTAGGACAATCTCCAGAGACAGCATGTCCTGTTTTTAACCAGCAAACAGAGGTATGTTATCAGTGTCTGAAGTCTCACATGCCACTTCTCAGTATTGCACCTGCAAATATTCTGCAGTAGTTACTGTTTGTACAAATTCAGGGCTGTTTGGACAAGCAGTCAAATTGTGTCTCTTTTTATCAGCTGGGAATTTTTTTCATAAAGGATTCTACTGAGGTTGAGCAGGCCAGTCCTAAGTACATTTCTGTAAACCAACTAGTTCAAAATGGAAATGGCTATATCATAGAATCACAGGATATCTTGAGTTGGAAGGGACCCTTAAGGATCATCACATAGGGCCAGCCAAGTCAGAGCATGGGACTGAGTGCATTGTCCAGGCACTTCTGGAACTTAGTCAAGCTTGATGCTGTGACCACTCTCCTGGGGAGCCTGTTTCAATGCCTGACCACCCTCTCAGCAAAGAAACACTTCCTAATACTCTCCTGTCACAGTTTCATAGAACCCTTGGGATCTATCACTGGTCACCAAAGAGATCAGTGCCTGCCCCTTCACTCCCCCTCATCAGGAAGCCACAGACTGCAATGAGGTGTCCCCTCAGCCTCCTTTTCTCCAGGCTGAAGAAACCAAAGGACTTCAGCGTCTCCTCATAAGACTTCCCTCCCAGAACTTTCACCATCCTCATCTTCCTCTGTACACTGTCCAATAGTTTTATGTCCCTCTTGACCTGTGGCACTCAAAACTGCAGACAGTACATGAGGTGAGGCCGACCCGGCAGACTGTAGAGCAGGACAATCCCCTCCCTGCACCAGCTGGCCATGCCATGTTTGATGCACCCCAGGATACAGTTGGCCCTCCTGGCTGCCTGTGCACACTGCTGGCTCATGTTTAACTTGCTGTCAACCAAGACCACACAAATCCCTCTCAGCATGGCTGGCCTCCAGCGTCTGATCCCCCAGGCTGTATGTGCAGCCAGGGTTGCCCCTTCCCAGGGGCAGAATCCAGCACTTGCCCTCGTTAAACTTCATGCTATTGGCAATTGCCCAGTTCTCTGATCTGTCCAGGTCTCTCAGCAAGGCTTCTCCACCCTCAACTGAGTCAACAGCTCCTCACACTCTAGTCCTGTGTCCAAATCATTTATGAAAACTTTAAAAAGGACTGGCCCTAAAGCAGAGCCCTGGGAACCCCACTAGTGACTGGCTGCTAACAAGACATAGCACCATTTACTGTTACACTCTGGGCCACACCTGTCAGCCGATTGCCCACCCAATACATTATGGCTTTGTGTAGTTGTGTGCAGGACATTTTGTCCAGCAAGATGCTGTGAGACACAGTATCAAAAGCCTTGCTGAAATCAAAAAAAATAACATCAACTGGTTTCCCTTGATCATCCAGCTGAGTGACCTTGTCGCAAAAGGAAATCAAGTTAGATTAATAGGACCTTCCTCTCCTGAACCCGTGTTGGCTGTGACCAATGACTCTTATCCTTTCTGAACAACATGAACAATATGAACAGTAAAGACTGAGAGAAGACAATTTTACCTATCTGATATCCTCTGAACTAACATTAGGAACCTGCAGTGCATTCACTGATGGAAGTATATCTTCAAGTATGAATTTGCAGGCCTTGAATCATTAATTAAGAATGCTTCTTAATGTTTAGAATATAACCACTAGACCATACAAAATGAAGACAAGGCAAACTACATCAAAAACCTCACAGTGTAATGTGATATAGAAAGCCAGAGCCAGTCTCACAAGTGCAGTGCACAGCTCCACATGTGTGTGTTAAGGACGACTTCTCTCCAACCTACAAGGAGCATTTCAATGGTGGCTGAAATAGGATAAGCTTTCCTTTGATGAAAGTAGAGTGATTTAAGATCCCTCAGATCTTTCCTAACTTGAGCTATTTTTATCAACTGTTAACTCAAGTTCATTAGCACAGTTAGAAGAGCTCTTCCTAAACATAATAGTCATGATGCTCACCATCTAGCTGTTGCACTTCTAGAGCAGAAGTTCCTGTTTATTAAATTAATATAAATAGGTCACCTGTAGAGAACTCAAACTCACCTAATATCTGAGGCCAGGATGAAATTAGCATTCTACGCGTCAGCTTGTAGGCTGTTGTGTTCTGCATTCGTTGCTAGGACAGTGCTGGCAACATACCTGTGTTTTGACCATAGCTGAGCAATGTCTGCTTGCATAGCATTAAGGATTTCTTTCTTCTCCCCCTCTGAGCAGGCTGGGGGAGGGAAAGAGGCGGGGAAGGCACATAGCCAAGACAGCTGCCCTGAACTAGCCAGTGTTATCTCGTAGCTCAAGCATGACACCTTGTTTGGCAACACAAGCTTGGAGAGACCAGAAATGAGGGACCTTTGCTTTTCTGGCATTTGTTTGCCAAGCAACTATTGCACTTGCTGAGGCCCTGCTTACCAGGGAGAAGCTTCTTCTATGTCTGCATGAATTCCTCATTTTACTTTCCTTAAACGTGTAAATTTTTGTTTTCTTATTAAACTGTCATTGTCTTTATCTATAAGTCTTCTTACCTTCCTCTTATTTTCTCCGTCCTGCAAGGGTGAGAAGCTGGGTGGGTCTTTTTCTGCTGGTTGAACTCAACCCAGCCACACTAATTCTATAATTTAAAACAGTCCATTTACTTTAATATCTCCTCTATATTTTTCACTTTGTCCAATTAAAATGTTATCCTGAAAAATTTGAAAATACTTTTCTCCCTTCCTTCTCCTTTTTATTTCCCTGGCAAAAAGTGTGTTTGAAAATTTTATAAAGGATAATTTCATGAGACAAATGAAAAAACTATGTACATCTTTGACCATACATTAAATAAATAAATATGTTTAAAGAGAATTATAAGAACTTTCATTTTGAACATTTTCTGTTTTGAGTGCAGGAAAAGGCATATGTTTAAGGTTCGAGAAACATTTTAAAACACCCACATAAACTCTTTACAGGATTATAAGCAAGCACAAGGACTTACCTTTGAACATAATTCAAATTTAACAATATCATCTCATTTTAAGGTGGAATATTATACAAGGAGAACATACTAAACATGAACAATAATTTAAGATTCATTGCAATAGTATCTTTTTTTTTTTTCCATAAAACTTTTCCTAGGGCAAAAATACCTCCTTCAAAATGAAACCCATTCATTTTGCTTTATTGCAAACAAATGGCTGAAGTACTTCGTAGAAAGCTGAAATCAAGATGATAGATAACTAACACTGGTTCTGCAAGGTAAGCAATTGGTTAAAAAGGAGTCTTGTGGATTCTTTTCAATCATTTCCAACATAAAGAGAAAAATCAGATTTTTCAGTAAACAACAGCATGATGATGAGTCTCCAGTGCAGGAGAGACATAGAGAGCCAACACATTTTTATGTTGGTACCTGGCCAAACATTAATGTTGCTGCACACAGCAGTGCTGAAACATATATGTAATTCAACATGCTGGTTTAGTCACCAATGCAAAAGAGGGGAAAAAAAAGGGATTTAAAAAAATTGTACAGAGTAAAGCACCTAAGATCAGTGCCAATACCACTAGGGGAAATCAACAGATCTTATTAGAGGAAACGAGTATGGCTTAAGAAGGAATAATGTTCCTGCCAGTATGCATTAGAAAATTATGTAAAAAGACAGAAAAAAATCTTATACCAACCCTGGTGCAGGACCAAACAAGTACTGACTGGACACAAGTAAACATGAAGAAGGAGACCTCTAATCGCCAGAACAAAAAGGCTTGACAACAGCAGTTGAGAGCACAGATAACATGAACTTGGGAAAAGACTAAGGAAAAGAGTTCCTGAAATTCTCAGCTACAACATGCCAGTTTGCAAGACAGAGTGTTATAAGCATAGTCATGAGCTAAGTAGGCCTGGACTCAAATGATATGCCTTCCAGTCCTGTATGTCAAAACACCACACCGCCTGTTGCGCAAAAACTATAAAGTTCTTCCAGAAATAACAAGCAAGACAAAATGAGATGCACTTCATTCAATTTCTGAAACAGCTTGCTGTTTCCTGGAGAAAATGAAAACAAATATTTTAACTTCTGAAATCTTCCTCTGTATTAAAAATGAATGAAAAATTATGGATATTTATTATCTGAAATATGACCTGAAAATTATTGTCACCTGACATGATGCAGAACAGCAGAGTCTCACTGCTAAGTCTGGGATGACATCTCAGAGGACATTTTATTTTAAAAAAAAAAAATCATTTGGCTGGTTTACAAAAACACCGAAAAGTAAGTCAAGTTCAATAGCTAGCCAAACTAGAAAACAGTAATTGCTGACTACAGATAAATAGAACAATTTTTCTGCCATTATCCACCCATTTAATTCTCTGACTGCTTTCTTTTCATATCAGCAGAACTTTTAACCAAATATATTAACAAGTTGATTATATATTAATAACATCATTGATTGTATATTAATAACATCAAAATATAATCTGTGAGAAAGAGCTACATTTTCAACATCACAAATGGCAAGAAAAAATAGTAATTTCTAAAACAGCTAAGAATGTTCTGAAAACACCTGTTGACTTAGCAGAAAAATGAAAATGGATCTGCTCTAAAAGGTATGGTTGAAACAAAGAAAATAATTAAAGTTTTTAAATCTCTCAGGAAAAGCAATATCATAACCTTATGAAAATTATACACCCATGTAGTGAGTCAAGCTGCATTGTATATTACATTACAGCTGTAGTAAATAGCATACTGTGGTCCCCTGCCTTTTGCTATGATGCTACGGGTTTTTCCACATAACTGGGGTGGGGGGAAGGGGGAGCAGTGTGTTCAATTTTTTAAAAACAAGTGTCAGCATTGAAGTTAAATCAGCAAGTTTCGAAAACCTCACGGAAGAAAAGTCACCAAGACTGTTACCTCCAACTGTTCTAAAAAAAGATGGCTTAAATGATGTGAGAGACATTGAACAGAAGCAGGAAAACACAGGGGAGACCCATTTAGGGAGCAGTAAGGTATGTTAGATAGTTTGGCTAGAAATCAGTCACAGGCTACTCACCTTGGGATTTACAATCTCTATGAACCCAGCCAGAACCTAAAGTTTGCAGGATATTCCTGTCTTGTTAATCTAAAGACATTGTCCCATACACATGAACCAAGACACAAGAGTAGCAAATATGTAAGCTGCAGGGGAAGTGAAATATTTGTCCAGCTTCAGAACTGTTCAAAATCATCTGATCGGTTGCCAGCAATGTAATACAACACTGTGAATTTACACTTATTTTTAATTTTGTCAGTTTATATAAAAATTCCGGGTGAAAAGAAAAGCCCTCCTTTTCCACCCACACAGTGCATTTCATAGTCTGTTCCACAGTGATGGATGTTTCATCTAGATACCTTAAACTTATTTATGTTGCAGAATAATCCCTTTCAATCACTTTCATTTCTACAGTGTACTCACTGTTGTCGTCTTCTTCCTTCAACAGTTCTACTACAAATACCTGATTAAAAAAAAATTTATGAACATAAAATTCATGCTATTTTCTTTAACAAAACTAATCTGGACGGACATTAAAATGCAGACAAGTATCTAGCATAAGGCTCGTTAATGCAAAAGAAATTAATGTATATGAGTGCATGTAATTTCCTGAAAATTTTTACTATAACTTCAGAAGTCAAAACAGATCTTGGGAACTCTTCTCCATTGGCAAAGTGCCACTGATTTCTAAGGCATGCATTATATGGAATCAGACTAATCACCTCAGTGCTGGGTATCTTCCTTTCTAATAAGCCTTTCTACATCTAGAGTACGACAAGGCTTTAAATTAAAGTGCTAGACATTACAGTAATCTTCAGTAGCTGTAATACTGAGAAGGAAAATCTCTACGCTGTACAGTGTACTTATTAAACATGATTCCTAATAATTTGATCAAAGCCTCTCTCAAGTAGTTGTGATATAAGGAATAATAAAAGTACGCAACACGTATTTGTATACCTCTAGGCGACAGCATAAATCACAAGGATGAAGCAGGCAGCAATACACCTAACATTTCTGATGCCACTTTCAGGGGCTGCATGCGAGTCCTGGACATACGTATTTTCTCCAGCCAGACAAGCAAAGGACACGAAATGGTAACAAACTTAGGTGACAGTAACCTTCTCTGCCCAACCTGCACTACTACCAGTGCATGTTGCAGAGCCGCCACAAGCATGATAAAATAGTAGACTTCAGGATTACTGAGTGAGCTAGTGAGCTGGATCTCTGTGAATGTGGCAAGGTGGCTAGGGACAGGTAGACAGCCTCCTATGGCAGAGAAGGAGACAGGTCAAGGGGTAGAGTAGAAGTGGGGAAAAGGAGATGGGGGATGCTACCTGGCTCCTACACATGGCAGGAGCTGTCAGGTCCGGCTCCTCAAGCCTCATCTTCATTCATGCCACTTCTGGTGACTAAATATGTCACATTTAGGAATCTCTGAACCAGACTAGAAAGCAAGTCTCCCCAGCACACAGCTGTCATTTCTTCCAAGCTCCATTGTTAGACAGAAGACAGGAGAGCAGGAAGTTTTCTTATCACCGCAGAAGTTACCCAGATACACCACTTCTCTCACTGCCTGCCCTTACAGTCAGCCTCTATGCTTACTTTATGTCCCCTACAAACCATGAGCAGCCTGCATCTGGGTGAGCTGGAAATGGTCCTGCCCACACTCTTAGCACTCCTCACTCAGTGTTTGTGTGTGTGACATGGCTACAGTAGTAAATGTCCCATTTATACATTACAAAAGACAGAAGAACTGTACTAAACCCTGGAAATTTTATTCCAGTATGTGTAGTTGCCACACTTTCTAAACACAAGTGCAGCCTGCTATAAAATTAAAATGGAAATCTCTTTCCCATAAAGATGGGATTGGAGTAAATTTCCTTCCTGCTGCCCAGATTGTACTACTTTTTAATATAAAGATTTGTTGAAAGACAGCTGGCTAATTTCTATCTTGAAGTGACACAAATGAGAAGAGGCAGATAAGTCTTCTGGGCTAAAAATCTGTCTGAAACCTCAGAAAGCAAAGCTTATACAAGTTTGGAGGCATGGGATTTTTTATAGATCACTTGTAAATGCTAAGTTAATAAAAGCCTTTTGTGCTGAGTCCAGAGTTTAAGCTACCATGCCTAGGGCAGATGGCAGTCTTTCTTTCTTGGAAGAGAGACTTGTGACTGTGATACCTTGTCCAGCATCCTTCTCAAAAGCTCACAGGTCCTACTGCCTCTACTGTCCCTGCATTGCAGCGCTTCTGCTAACATGTCAGCCCTTGTTATTTGCCTGCAGAGGTTGAACTTTTACATACAGAAATAACCAGATAAAATCAAATTTTAAATATCTGGCTGCACATAGCATTTCACAATAGTTCTTGCTACATCTGGACACAGGTTTTCAGGATGCCTCTTTTGGTCAGAGTGAACGTATGATATTTGTTAGGTGAGTTGCTTAAGAAATAGTTTTATCTCAGGTTTTGGTTTTGAAATGTAGCTAATGTTACGTTAGGTATCAAAAAATTAAGTAAGTAAAAACATTTTTCTTAAATTCACATGTGGTTTAAAGCTACATAATACACAAGGAAAAGATAATAAAGGTGCAATGTAGGGTGAGGCATGTCAAAAAGGTAAAATAATGAAAAATAATAAGTGGTATGTGTTGACTGAAATAGCCAACACAGCTTCATCTAGCATTCATTAAAGTTTTGCTTTGGTTCTGTTATTTTGGGGTTTAGTTTTCATAAAGACCACCTTTTTTAGTAGGCTAGAAAAACAAAAAATTATGTTCACGTTTGGAATGACCTACGTAAGTCATGAAACAGGAAAACTAGAAAAATACTCCATTTCTAAACAGAAATTTGTCAACTTAGCTAGAGCAATTGTAGGGATGAAAGAAATTCATAACTCACACCCAAGTTCCAGTGCATCTTTTACATTAAAAAAGCTTTTTCAGGTATTCCAATATGGGCTGAGAAGCCTTTGGGCTTGGAAGAACATACCTGTTTATGTATTGCAACGTTAATAAGGAGAGCAGGTCATAGGTTTAACAGCATTCCAGTATTTTTCAAGGAACTGATCACAGAAAAATGTCCCACACTTGTATCAGAATAAAGAGTGGACCATTTTTTCCACTTGCCCAAGGAAATTATATCCTAAGAGACTGAAAAAGGAAACAGTTCTAACTACAGTTGCTAGAAGCTGCAATACAATTTGAAAGTAAAAGATATTCCTGGGTAAAGATGTAAATCTGTGATACTTTCTAAATTCGTCTCTCATGTATCATGCAGCAACTATTTCATTTTACATTTACAGCCACCTAAAACAATGCCCACAAAAAAAGTGAAAACTTTGAAGCCTCAGACCCATATATTGGATCAATATAAATTAAAAACTTTCCAAAATACTGACGTGTAGAGTCATGCCTTCCAGACAACAGAAGTCCACTTGTTTCATTTAGAAACACCAAGAGAAACACCTCAGTTTTATAAATGTTTTAACTTTCAAAAAGTCTCGAGCCTTCCCTTCCAATTACATCATTTGTCTTTCAAATACCTCATATTGCCTCCTAGCAATTTAGAAAATAAAACAGGAGAAAAATGGCATAAAACTGGAAGATCTGAAAAAAGAGTAACCCTTGCACTGTGATTTGCAGTAACACATTGAACTGTGTTTGAAAGTACCTATATATTAGTGTTTCCTTCCAATCAGCTGACACCTGATGATATACTCAAAATTAAAGCATTGAGCTTATTGAGAAATACTGAGGACACAAGACACCAGTTTTCCCACATATAATTTATTAAATCAGTTGTGATTAAATTAAGAGTTTCAGTGGAAAACTCCTCCAGAAATATTTATGTCCCTCTGAAACCAGTATAGGAAGGATCAGTGAAATTTGTTCAGAGCTATCATTGCTTAGACAATGGCTAGTTGGCATTGGGATTTCTTTGTTTCTCATGTTTTTATGTCTATATGCATTTAAATGGGTCATAAAGAATTCATTGTGAGCTTTGGAGTAAAGGAAGTGAAACAATCAACCAGATATGAAAGCCCTTGAAATTAGGAACTCCACAGAGCATGAGGGACAGTGTACAAGGACCAGAAAATTGCATGCAAAATACAATAGTTAAATACCACAGATGTGGCTGACATTTTGTTTTCCAGAGTTCATTCTTATTCCCATATTACAGAGGTGCCAATTACAATGGTTATTCTGATAGTTCACAGTGGCACTTCCCATGTGTATCTGCTACATTGGTTTTAAATGGATCACACAACATCAGGAGCCAGGTCTAACTAGATAACCTACAGCTCCATCACAACTTGGTTACTAATGCAGCAAAGGCTGTAGTCTGGTGAAAATATATTTCAGATGTATTGTTAGAGTTCCTTTTCAGAGAAAATGCTTTCCTAAGCCTCTCTGTGATAGTAGATACAGTTAAACAGACTGAGGATCTGAGCTGAATTAAAAATAACCCACAAAAATCTTAACCCACATCAGTTCCCCGAGGAGGCAGAAAGCAATATGAAGAACTAATTATGCTGACACCACTGCAAAAAGAAATGACTGTCAAACTCTGACCAGGATATCTTATTAGTGTCTTCAGAGATTTCCTCTGAAATTGTTCTGTCCTTCACTTAGTCTTTTATATTTAAAATTACTTTACTTACTGACCTGAGCCTGTCAGCACTCCTCATATTTCAGACTGGATTTTAAACACAGCCAAGAATAAGCTTTTTTTTTTTTTAAACACCAAAAGCAATAAGCTCTAACAAAAGGTACAGCATCTGGGCACACCAAACCGATTGTCCACTTAAACCCTTGTTTACTACCTCTACCAGGAAGTCCTGTGGTACTAACAAGTGTTGTGGTTCAGCCACAGCTGGCAGCTGAGCACCACATGGCCTCTCACTCTCCTCAACAGCAGGATGGGGAGGGGAATGGGGAAACAAACAAAAACCTCAGGGGTTGGGATAAGGACAATTTTTTGGGACAACAAGGGGATGGGGAAATGACAACTACAGGACCTAGAATATACAACTGGTGATACACAATCCAATTTCTCACCAGAAAAACCCCACACAATTCAGACCATCCCCAAACTATATGCTCCCAGCTAGCCCACTTTGGTACTGAGCATGACATCTGACCAGCACATGACCACTTACAGAATTCTTGGGGGACTGGAGATTCCAATGCTAGCCCACTGTTTTATCAGTGTGACCCACTTACTCTACATAGCATCAGTTGCCTGAGAAGTTAAGAAGCCCATCCCTTTGAACATGCAGCCCAGCCCCAGTAGTAGGGTGCCAGGAGGAGCTGGGCTTCAGTTCCAATCTCTTGTGAAGTAGATCAAGAAAAATGCATTAGCGATATCAGTTGTGGAGTACCACCTGGCTGATTATGACTCCAGTTCACACTGGAGTTCTAGCATGTCCGGCACAGCAACACTTACGGGTGGCGTGACTTCATTCAGGATACAATAGTCCACTGTCAGCCTCCACTCTCCATTAGACTTCTGCACTGGCCATATGCAACTATTAAAGGGTGAGCAGGTTCTGCCAATCACTCCCTGACTCTCCAGTTGATGAAACATCTTCTGAATGGAAATCAAGGAGTCTTGGTTGGTTCAGTACTGTGGCCAGTGCACAGCTGTGGTAGCAATTTGCTTACTCCTAATAGCTGCAATACTGTTCTGTACAGGTGGGGAATAGAGCAAATTCTCTTCAAGTTGATGAACCCTCTGAAACAGTTTCTTCACAGCTGAGACAAGGGAGGAAGAGAGACTTTCTTCATATTGTTAGAGGCAGCCAACCAATTCATCTACTGTTGGTGTCTCTTCACTTTTCTAGTACATTACTGTCAGTGAGTTGATGTACAAAGATGTTGCACTCCGTATTAATTTCCACCACATGCAGAAGGTACATTGGACTTCACCAGGATTAGTGAGCAACTGCACTTTGTCCACATCATAGAGAACTATCACCCACATGGCTGTGTTTCCTTGGAATAGCAACAGCATTTTCCTTTCAGATATTCTATCTCTTTAGCAGAGTCCTTTACTTGTTCAGGAGTGAAGTTGCAAATCATTGGAGGTGAGAAGTTCTCTAGATACATGCCCATACTCTGTCACATGCCATGTGACCCCTGCCTATCCAGCCTTAGGGAAAATCTATGGGTGGAATTCTTTAACAGTATTTCATATCCCTGAACAGGACTTGAAAGACATTCAAGAGACATAACAATAGTAACATGTGGCCTGAACATCCCAAGGGTATTCAAAATTCACAAAAACTGCTGGAACTAGACTGAAGGGAAACGGGGAGGTGAAAGAGTGGGAGAAAGTATCTCACTTTGCTTCCCCATAGAGCGATTATTAATCAATTCAAAAAGATTCAAGGTTCAAGGTGTGGACAGGACAGCAAGATCCCATAAAAATACCAGATTAAGCTCATGTCCACAGATGTTATCATAAGTTGATATCACACTGTACAGCAAAAATGAGAGTTGAAGACTGAGAATCCCTCTGCCAGAGGTGATAAGCAGAACCACAAAGAATAGACACAGCAAGCATGAGTTTATATACCACAGTCACATGATCAAACACACCACGATTGTGACCAATGACTATTTAAATAATAAAATTGAATACTGATCACAATTTTGCTTTTAACACAATTGGGTCAGATTTATCATTACACCACACATGCCCCATACTTGGCTTCAAAATTGACTGTTGTGGTTCAGCCTCATTTGGCAGCTGAGAGCCATATAGTTGCTTGCTCAATCCCCCAAACAGCAGGATGGGGAGGAAAATAAGGAGCCAAAGGCAAACCTCAGGTTTGGGATGAGGACAGGTTACTTGGATGACAATGGAAGGAGGAAATGACAACAACAGGACTTGTAACGGAATATACACAACTAGTGATAAACAATGCAGTTTCTAAAAAAAAAAACAAAACCTGATCAACTCAGACCATACAGCTCAGACCCGTCCCAAAGCTACATGTCCTGAAGCAGCACTGCCCCTTCCTGACTAGCCCCCTTTTATGCTGAGTGTGATGTCACATGGTATGGAATACCCACTTTGGTTAGTTGGAGTGACCTGTTCTGGCTGTGTCCATCACAACTTCTGGTAAAAATTAACCTTATCCTAGCTGAACCCAGGATGAGGAAGAAGGGAATACAGTAAACTGCAGGACATTTGGTCATCTACTCTGCAGTTTCCACCTGTCTAAGCCAATGGAAAACGAGATGTAGTCCAGAGGCCATGCCTTAACAGAAAATTCAAGGCTAGGCAGGCCATGTTTCTCAACATGCAGCTCCTAGTGGTACACACCATAGGCCTGAAACATCCTCGCAGTGGTGCAAAATGACAGCATCATTACAGACTTCTGCTAAATTTCGTTCTGATACCCACATGTATTAATCCAAACATCTGATGCACAGTAGAGTGATAGAGGTTTCAGCAGATATAGAGGGAAGGAGGTCTAGCACAGAGCAAATTGCTCTGTTTATTGAAGTAGCTTGTAATATCCTCAAATTATGATGAATGTCAGGCAGTATTCACTCATGACTTAAGATATTATTTCAGTCTAGTCCTCCCAAACACTAATGCTTTATAGAAATATTCAGTCAAGATTTATACTCAGGGTGTCAGAGTTGACAACACAGCAGATAACACTCTTCCATTAAATTTGCCATACTGAACCTACACGCAGGCCATACAAACTTCCAATAATGCAGAAACATTACAGGTGGAATCAGCCACATGAGGCAAAGCCTCTTTCAGTACACCTGTTCTGCACCTGCATCACAGAACGGTTCAAACACCTCTAAGCATCACCTGTTCCAACACCCATGTTTCAGTTAGTGCCCATTGCCTCTTTTCCTATCACAGAGCACAACTGAGAAAAAACCTGGCTCCATTGTCTTTGCACCCTCCCTTCAGGTATTTATATCCACAGATAAGATCCCCCAAGCCTTCTCTTCTCCACACTGAACAGTCTGAACCCTCTTATCCTTTCACCATAGAAGAGATGATCCAGTCCCTTAATCATTTTAGTGGCCCTACACTGGACACTTTTCAGAGTGTCCATACATCTCTTGCAATAGGAAGCCCTACTGGGACACAGTATCCCGGGTATGACCTCACCAGTGTCAAGCATCACCTCCCTCAACCTGTTTTCAAGAGTCCTCTTAATGCAGCCTGGGATACCATCAGCCCATGACTTCCCATGCCAAGGGCATATTGCTGATTCGTGTTCAATTTGATGTCTACCACTACCCCCAGGGTAGTTTGGCAGTTTGGGTTTGGCAGCCCCCAGCCTATATTGATGCTTGGGGATGTTCCACCCCAGGTGCAGAAATTTATACCTCTTGTTGAATTTCATGATGTTCCTGTCAACCCATTTCTACAGCCCATTGAGGTCCACCTGGATGGCAGCAGAATCCTCTTGTGTATCAGCCACTCCACACAGTTTTCTATAATCAGCAGACTTGCCAAGGGTACATTGTTCTATCATCCAGATCATTAATGAAGATGTTAAACACAATCAGACCCAGTATTGACCCCTGGGGTGCACTGCTTGTTACTGGGCTCCCATTAGACTGCACAGTGGATCACTCTTTGGGCCTGGCCATTCAGCCAATTTTCAGTCCACCTCACTGTCTCTTCATCCAGCCTATACATCAACAGCTTGTCCATGAGGACTTTATAGGAGACAATTAAACACCTTATTGAAGTGAATTTGCCTTCTCTGGAGATATTCAAGACCTGTCTGGATGCAGGTCTGTGCAGGTAATCCTGCTCTAGCAGGGAAGTTGGACTAGGTGATCTGCAGGGGCCCCTTCCAACTCCTATGAATCTGTGAATCTCTGAAGTTCACAGACGATATCCATTCCTCTCACATCATCTATCAGGCCAGACACCAGCAATGTCAGCACCCATGGATGAAATCCAGTGACCATGTTCCTAGGTATGCTGAAGTATTCCATGACCTGAAATGGAAGGATAGAGACACTTTAGGAAGGACAGGCAGGGGAGACCAGGAAGTGGTGTCACCCTTTACATCAATGACCAGCTGAATGGCATGGAGTTCTGCCTGGGGGTGGATGAGGAGGTGACCATGAGCTTATGTGTCAGAATTAAAGGGAGGGTAGGGCCAGGGGATATTATAG
The DNA here is from genome assembly GCA_020800305.1 of Porphyrio hochstetteri. NCBI lineage: Eukaryota > Metazoa > Chordata > Aves > Gruiformes > Rallidae > Porphyrio > Porphyrio hochstetteri. The sequence goes on along the minus strand of CM036938.1, from coordinate 48,028,618 downwards.
AGGGGGTCTGCTACAGGCCACCTGACCAGAGAGGCCAAGGTCCTCTGTGTCCAGACAGGAGCAGCCTCATGTTCATAAGACCTGATCTTCATGGGGGGCTTCAATCACCCTCATATATTTTGGAGGGAGAGCACAGCACAGCAGGGCGTAAGATGTCAATGAGGTTCCTGGAATGCATTGATGTTAACTTCTTTCACCAAATGATAAAGGAGCCAACAAGGAGAGGTGCCACGCTGGAACTTGTTCTTATTAACAAGGACAGGCTGCTGGGGAATGTGAAGTCCAAGGGCAGCCTTGGCTGCAGTCAGAATGGAATGGTGGAGTTCACTATAACTCTGGACAGTGAGAAGGGTGCAGGTGATTCTGTCCCTCCGCTCCACTTTTGTTTGACCCCATGTGGAGAACTGCATCGAGTTCTAGGGTCCCCAACAGAAGAAGGACATGGATCTGTTGGAGCGAGTTGAGAGGGGGTTCTGCAAAGATGATGGGATGGAGCACCTCTCCTCTGAAGACAAGCTGAGAGATTTGGGCTTGTTCAACCAGCTAAGAGAAGAGAAGGTTCTGCAGAGACATTGTAGCAGCCTTTCAGTTCCTGAAGGGAGCCTAAAATAAAGCTGTAGAGGGACTGTTTACCAGAGAATGTGATGACAAGACAAGGGGTAATGGCTTTAAACTGAAAGAAGGTAAATTTAGATTAGATATTAGGAAGTTCTTCCCTATGAGGGTGGTGACATGTTACCGTGGCTGCCCCCTCCCTGGAAGTGTTCAAGGCCAGGTTGGATGAGCAACCTCATCTAGTGGAGGGTGTCACAGCCCATGGCTCTCTAATGCTCACGTATCTTTAATGCCTTGTGTTTATTTCCCATGTGTTGGATTAAGGGTAGCGATGCCCAGTTTATCGTTGTAAATCCAGTCGTGTTCAGTGCACTGAACTATCACATTAGGGACTCACAAATAACAAAATACGCCTTCAGTCTAGTCGTGTTCCTTGAACTACCACAGCTGCACTTAAAATATTTCAGTGGCGTTCAATGAGAACTAGCACGGCTAGCTTAATGAAACTGTAGTTTATTAAAGCAACAGCTACACAGATTCTTCGGATTGCCAGTGATAAATTCACTGTCTGGAAAGAGATTGTAAATACCAAGGGCTTTAACTGCTAACACGTTCAAAGATATACAGCAGCTCTATAGAGATTTATAGTCTCCAGGGAAGCACTTGGTGTTACCAAGTGTTCAAATCTTACCCAAAGGTGTCCTGAGTGGGGGGAAGAGAGGCTCAGCCCATCAACTGATCCCAGCAATCAGAATAGTACACTGTGGTATCTTCCCTACATGATGGTATCTTCCCTAACCTCCTCTGTCCCATATGCTATGTTTATGTTATTTCTTATCTCTAAGGTTGAGCTTGAGTGACTCCAGTCATGCACACCTTTGTTACAACTGGTGTACCATTCTTTCACTTTGCGTTTAAAGGTACAGGCTATCAAGATTCAGAACGCATCCTCAGTGAAGGGTGGTTGCATCTTGGACAAAGGTAGCTTTCAGGATGGAGGTGTGGTTTTGCATTATAGTGATATTATAATGGTCGGAGTTTAGTAAAGGACAGCATTTTATCAAATACATGACACATTGTTAGCTCAGGGTAGAAAATACGCTGCTTGTCAGTTCCATTTAACCTTCAAGTTTCCATATTATCACAGAGCCTGCCCATGATGTCCCTGCTCCACCCTCCATACAGCTATCTCAGGGTTAGAACATCAACCTCCCCTGACGTTACCTTCAAGATTGCCTTGGAACTTACTCCAAGGAAGGATGTTTAGGAACTTACTGTGACAAGGATGCTTGGCCTATCAGTTGATCATCACCCTGGAATGTTTCTTGAATGCTGAATCTTTCCTTGAAATGCAAACATAAGTTTAGTTTCTAAGTTACCCCCAGTAATTATTCAACACCATGCTATGTGCATTAGTGTGCAGGCACTCCAAAGAGGCACTTCAACATGCTGATTCCTCAGAAACGGTCTGGGAGGTTTCCCAATAACAGTGTCTTCTAGGCACTTCCTTACATGAAAATATTTGAGCCTTGTCTTGTGGATTTTGTTCCCTTTCACTCACATTGCTACAGTCCTTTATATGTCAATGCTGTCCATCTTTCACAGAGCTTCTGGTGATTCTCTCCCTCTCTATTATCTCCAGATTAAAGCTCTTCTTACCAGGCCAACCATCCTTCTGGCAAAGATACATTTGCCACTTAATTGGATCCATTTTCTCTAAAGCAGATGTTGACTGTCAACCAGGATCACATGGTCATAGAAACCAAACCCAGCTGGCAATGCCAGCACTGAAACCAATTGTTAACATGAAGTCAACTCTTTCCCCTCATCAGCAGCACTGAGTAGAACAACACCTGTGTTCCATATACCTGACTGTCACCCCCAGAACAGTCTGTTTACTACTAACACACTTTAGGTTGTCCCTGGTAGACTCCTGCCCACATGGGAGAACAACAGGGGGTAATATAGTTGGACAAGCTATAACAGGCTCTCTATGGCACCCCAGATCCGCATCCCCAGGAAGCAGAAAAACCTTTTGGACAAGTCCGGCTGAGAAGTGCATGACTTAATCCCCCGCAGGGGGGAGCTGCCCACTGCTATCACTGCCACTTTCTCCAGGTTATCCTGCGTGGTTCAGAGTTAGTCATCCTGATTATTTCTCTTAAAAGACACCGGTCTCCTCCACGGTTTGGAGGGCAGCAAATCTGTCCCACAGCTGCAAGGTGAAGCAGGAAACTTCTTGCTAGTTTATGATGTGCCCTGGGATGAAACATGCAACATATTTTTAACAAACCTAGGAATGGTTAAGTAACAAATGCCAGTGTTAATTTACTGTCATACATAGAGCATTAAATGACAGAACAGGCAGGAGAGAAAAGGGATATAAATGAATCCCTTTAACCAGGCTATCATGTTTCTCTGTTAAGAACTTCTAACCAGCATGCCAACACCTGTTATACACCTAACACATGCCAATTGCTAATTACTGCATCTGATTCAGGGACAACTTGGTTTAGCAGATGATTGTCAGTACCAGGTACCCAACAAGCTCCTGAAAAATACATACATTACATGCCAATTTTAATTTTTTATTAATTTGTAGGAGAGACTTCTGATTTTTTTAACTGTTAGATAAATAAGACAGTGAAAGAAAAAAAGAGGAGGAAAGGAAAAGTCAGGTAAAGCAGACTCCTGAAGTCTTTCTCCATTTGGCCTGAGCATGAAAGCTCCAGGTATAATACAGTTTAGCCTTATACTAGTCCAAAGTAAGAAGAAAAGGAACTGTAGGACATCTTCTTGGCAGAAGCTTTCCTATAGCAAGTCCATCCAACATACACAAAGGCTACTTCTAGCATAAAAGCAGATGATATGCAAATCATTTTCAGCTATGCCTCAGTAATGTCAATGGTCACTTTATTGCAACTAAAACACTATTGCTTTCTTTAAACCCTCATTCCTCAAATCATGTGATACCTTAAAATGCCAACATGTGCTTTGACGTACAGATCCCATAGCTATAGTGAAAGGAACACTGGTGACATGGACCTTTTAAAAATTTAGAAACAAACCAAACATACATCTCATTTTAATAAAATGGAAAGCTCAATCTTCTCTGGTCATATCAGATGTTGTCACTGGTGGTTCCTGCAGCTGCCCATGTCTAAGCACTCAACTCACCTCCCCTCAATGCTCTCAGAGCAGACAACTGGCCTGCTCTATCTCCCTGGGTCCAAGGCAGCACCAAGATATACTTGGGATCAACTTATTTTCAAATATTCCTCTTGATAGAAAGTTATACAGATACCACAGGTAACATACCATTTGCAGTTTTTAAACCAGCAGACACAGAATAAGAAGGAAACATGGAGTAACTTTCATGCCATTCATAAACCTGTAAAAATTCTGAAAGAAAAATATTCTAGTATTACTCTGTGCAAAACCAGTGTACACACAAAATAGCTGACACGTCCCAGGCACAGACAGCAGATTGGTAGCTCAGAGGAGTACCACATGTATTTATCAGCTTAAGGCCCTACAGAGCAACACTTCTTTCTCCCCTAAACATATTATTTTTTGTCATTACATTATACACAGGGCCAAAGGCTGACTCAACCTCAACTCATCTGGACCTGTGTTACAAATGGAAAAAAAAATGCTATGTTGTATATATGTAAATCTAGATTTAGTCATTGCTCTTGTATAGCCTAAAACTGATTTTTAGTTCTCTAGCTGATATCTTTCCTTGCAGATCTATTCACCATGTTTTGACAGCTAATTTAATTACTTTATAAATGCCACGGTTGATTTTAGGAAAAGGCTGCAAGCATTAGTGAAAAATAGAAGCTCTGAACATAGCAGAAGCAATATGTTTAAAACGTAATTGCTTTTTAGTTATAAAATGCATCTTTACGAAGATTTTGCTGAACCTCAGGTAGCTATGTTGCAGTTGGCAACAAGAAAACAGAAAGCTCAGAGGAGAGGTAAGAAACAGTAATGATCATTTGATATGAATGTCAGTCAGCACATAATGAAAGCACCATGCAAATCCCTTATTTACACCAAGCAACACCCATAGATGTTAATGAACCAGTGAAGTGGAGTGAGCTGTAGGATAGACTATTGTCACAGCTAGAATCAGCCCAAGTGATTTAAATTATTGAAAAGAATCACGGAATCACAGAATTGTAGGGGTTGGAAGGGACCTCAAGAGATTGAGTCCAACCCCCCTGCCAAAGCAGGTTCCCTAGGACAGATCGAACAGGTAGGTGTCCAGATGGGTCTTGAATATCTCCAGAGATGGAGACTCCACAACTTCCCTGGGCAGCCAATTCCAGGGTTCTGTCACCCTCACTCTGAAAAAGTTCTTCGGCATATTGATGCAGAACTTCCTGTGCTCCAACTTGAGGCCATTGCCCCTTGTCCTACCCCAATAGGTAGGACAACAGACAACTGAAAATAGGCTGTCCATTTCCCCCTGTGTCCCACACTTGAGATATCTATAAACATTAATAAGTCTTCTTTTCTTAAGGCTGAACAGCACGAGGTCATTCAGCCTTTCCTCACAGATGAGATGCTCCAGGCCTTTAATCAGGGTTGGAAGGAGGATCCAGGGAACTACAGGCCTGTCAGTCTGACCTCAGTCCCAGGGAAGATCATGGAGAGGGTCATCTTGGGAGCTATCATGCAGCACATGCATGATGGCCAGGGGATCAGGCCTCGTCAACATGGGTTTACAAAAGGTAGATCCTGTCAAACTAACCTGATCACCTTCTATGACAAGGTGACCCGCTTAATGGACAAGGGGAAGGCTGTGGATGTGATCTACCTGGACTTCAGTAAAGCCTTTGACACCGTTTCTCACAGCATTCTGACTGAGAAACTGGCTGCCACTGGCCTGGACAGGTGGACCCTCAGCTGGGTTAAAAACTGGCTGGATGGCCATGCCCAAAGGGTGGTGGTAAATGGAACAAAATCCAGCTGGAAGACAATCATTGAGGAGGACATTGAGGTCCTTGAGTGAGTCCCCAGAAGGGCAATGAGGCTGGTGAAGGGGCTGGAGGGCAAATCATATGAGGAACAGCTGAGGGAGCTGGGGCTGTTTAGCCTGGAGAAGAGGAGGCTAAGGGGAGACCTTATCACTGCCTACAACTGCCTGAAGGGAGGTTGTAGAGAGGTGGGCGATGGTCTCTTCAGCCAAGTAACAGGAGATAGGACAAGGAGAAATGGAACGAAGCTGCACCAGGGCAGGTTCAGATTAGATTTTAGGGAAAAAAGTTTTACTGAAAGAGTTGTCGGAGCCCATTGGCCCTCTTAGACACCAGGGCACACTGCTGGCTCATGGCTAACCTGTCATCCACCAGGACCCCTAGGTCCTTCTCCACAGAGCTCCTCCCCAACAGGCCATCCCCCAGCCTGTACTGATACAAGTGGTTCTTCCTACCCAGGTACAAGACTCTACACTTGCTTTTATTAAACCTCACCTGGTTTCTCCCTGCCCAGCTCTCCAGCCTGTCCAGGTCTTCCTGGATGGCAGCGCAGTGTTCCTGCGTGTCAGCCACCCCTCCCAGCTTTGTATCATCAGGTACTTGCTGAGGGTGGATGCTATTCCCTCATCAAGGTCTTCAATGAAGATGTTAAATAAGACCACACCCAACACCAGCCCCTGGGGAACACTGCTAGTCACAGGTCTTCAGCTGGACTCTGCTCCACTGATCACCACCCTCTGATCTCAGCTTGTCAGCCAGTTCTCAACCCACCTCACTGTCCACTCATCTATCCCATACTTTCTCAGCTTTGCTATCAGGATGTCATGAGAGGCAGTATCAAAAGCCTTGCTGAAGTCAAGGTAGATGACATGCAAAAAAGGGAGGACACTCTTCCTGAATTCCTCAACATACAGGAAGATATACCTAAGAAGTACATAACCAGAGTTATGCTGAGTTACAGTTCTATTTATTTGGACTAGTTCAAATGAGGCCTCAAAATCAGAAGAAAAAAATAAAACCCAACAAAAAAACTCTTCCAATCTCCTCACATTCTCTGTGAAGCAGGAGCTAATCTGTACAGAAATCATCCCTAGACCAGGACCTAGCAGGTATCGAAATAAAGTCACATCATCAAGAAAATAGAATTCTCTGTTTATCATTTTGCTCGGTGTTTCCTTTACAGAAAATAAAACCAGTAAAACAGTCCTGACAGTGTATTCAAGAGGGGTGGGGATAGAAGATATTGCCCAGTTTTAACTGAATTTTAAACCAGTATCAGTAAGGCTTTTGACACTGTCTCCTCATTAGTAAGTTTAACAAATGTGGGTTGGATGAGTGCACAGTGAGGTGGTTTGAGAACTGGCTGAATGGCAGAGCCAGGAGGGTTGTAATAAGTTGTTCAGAGTCTAGCTGGAGGCCTGTATCTAGTGGTGTGCCACAGGGGTCAGTGCTGGGTCCAGTCTTACTTAACATATCTATCAATGACCTGGATGAAGGGACAGAGTGTACCCTCATCAAGTTTGCTGAAGATACCAAGCTGGGAGAGGTGGCTGGCACACCTGAAGGCTGCACTGTCATTCAGCAAGACCTATACAGGCTGGGGAGTTGGGCAAAGAGTAACTTTACGAAATTTAACAAGGACAAGTGTAGGTTCCTAGACCTAGGAAAGAACAGCTCCAGGCACCAGTACAGTTTAGGGGCTGACCTGCTGGGAAACAGCTCTGCAGCGAAGGACCTAAGAGTCCTGGTGGATGACAAGCTCTCCATGAGCCAGCAGTGTGTCCTCACAGCCAAGAAGGTTAATGGTACCCTGGGGTGCATCAAGAAGAATGTGGTCAGCAGGTCGAGGAAGGTTCTCCTCCCCTTCTTCTCTGCCCTAGTGAGGCAACAGCTGGAGTGCTGAGTCCAGTTTTGGGCTCCCCAGTTCAAGAAAGACAGGGAACTACTGGAGAGAGTCCAGCAGAGGGCTACCAGGACTTCAACGTCTTCTATATGAGGAAAGGATGAGAGAGCTGGGTCTGTTTAGCTTAGAGAAGAGAAGACTGGGAGGGGATCTCATCACCTCAAAGGTGGTGTCTAGAAGGAGGGGGCAGACTCTTTTCAGTAGTGCCCAGTGACAGGACAAGGGGCAACAGGCACAAGCTAGAACACAGGGAGTTCCATCTCCATATGAGAAAAAAACTTCTATACTGGTGATCAAGCACTGTAACAGTCTGCAGTCATGTCCCACCAGGTGGGCAAACCAGGTTGATTCAGACCTCTCTGTCCCATCCCAGCAGATAGATACATATAGAGTTAACTTTTGCCACCTGCCCCAGGGGCCAGGATAACCTTCTCTTATCTAGTCTCTTGTAACAACCACTCCAGAGAGATTAGCTCCTGTAATCCTCTGCGCTGTACTCAGGAATAAAACAATTACTCAGGAGGTCCAACCAAAGCACAACTTTACTTAAAAGCCAGTACAATTATAAAGCTTGCAAACACAATCACACCACAGAGCAATGGATCCATTCAGAGCAATGGATTACAATTAGTAGAATTTAGCAAAGCTGGAAATGTTGTTATTATTGTGTGCTAAGAATACAGTTAGAAGTTCAGAAAGAGACAGAGATTGAGAGAGTGTAAAAGAGAAATAAAAAGATATCATCACTCAGAGGTCCAGCGTAGATCGTCATAAAGTTGTAATCCTTGAATGGTGAACATGCACCAGATGTCCCAAATCTGCATCTTTTATGATCCCTGGCCTGACCCTTCAGTGGGGTAGTACCTTGTGCAGACTTAGTGTTGAGTTGCAGAGTGTTCTAGAAATGAGTTGGTGGGGAATGGGGTCATTTGGTCATTTCACCCCCCACAACTGGGCTGATGGAGCAATGACCCCATTCAGTGGCTTCACACCAGATTTTAGCAAGAAGGTGCTGTACCTTCACAGGGCCCCACTTGCCTGTCACTGTATCAGATAAGGACAGTGTCCTGTTTGTCAGGGTGGCTACTGACTGAGGAGCTGCGCTTACAGGGACACTGTCCAGATGGTTTATCAAATAAGGAAAGGTAATGTCCAGTTTGTCAGAGTGGCTGCTTTGAGGCCAAGAGTTTGCAGGCCCTTCTAGCCTTGGGAGTATGGAGGGCCTAGTCCAATGTCCCGCAGATGCTTGCAGGATCAAGACCACTGTGAGGCAAGAGCCAGTCCAAAAAACATGACCCTGCCTCTGCAGGTTCTGTTATCTTGCAAGACAGATTGTTTGAGACAAACCACTCATTACAGTTCCTGTGAAATGGAATTTGGAACAATACATCTGCCCAGAGAGGTTGTGGAGTCTCCTTCTCTGGAGATATTTGACACCCATCTGGATTCAATCCTGTGCAACCTGCTCAAGGTAATCCTACTTTAGCAGGGTTACTGGACTCATGACCTCCAGAGGTCCTTTCCTACCCCTATGAATCAGTTTATCTGTGAAGCTGTGAATATCTGATGCAAGACTATGTTATTCCTACATATTCATTAATTAATATTTTATTTTGTTCATTATTTTTGTTCATTTTGTTCATTTTAAATTTATCTTCCTGACTTATACTTTGCTATCCATAAAAACAAGGTCACAACAACTTAGAAAATGGAATAGGAACACAATGAAAAGCAATTATGTGATTTACATTTGTACATTGAACCAGTGAGTATTCTGTAACACATACTTCAATTGCTCCCAGTCTTGTTGCTTTTGAATAGCAGTTACTTGCACAGCAGAAGGAAAGTGTTGAGTGTTGAGTTTTAGGAAGTGTAGTATTTGGCAGCTAGTCATAGTTGATAAAAATGCTGTACACAGCACACATGTGTTGAGTTTGCAGCTCAGACGAAAAGCGGAACTTCTTTAGGTATCAAGGCATCTGACATCGGAAACTTGAAAATAGCATAAACTGCCAAAAGTACAAACAATTCCTTTCAATCACTTTTGAATATTGAAAAAGAAAGCATGCAACATGCTGACAACAGAATTCTCTTCTCTGGAAGTTGTGGTTTTTAGTGAGAGAGAGTTTAAAACAAAATTACTAGTAAAGCAAGCTAAAAAATAAAAATTAGACAAAATTCAAAATGAGGTGTTTTTTGACCCACAGATTTTGTACTGCAATAGATGACACTAATAAAATTATATCTAACAGCATGCGATAAGTATGTTCTCGACATATTTTTCCTGTACAGGACATAGAAGTAGAAATCAAAGGCAGTTATTTGAAATTAGGACTTTCTGTTATAGCTGATGCTACCCCCTGGCCTTCTTAGGTGTAATGGAGGCAGCTGTGCAGGCACACTCTTTAAATAGAGGTACTCAACAAGTTTTGTGACAAAAATAATCCTCTTTTTCTGCGAATAAAATTTTAGAAAGCAACAATCTACAAGAAGTAGGAATAAAAGCTCTCAGGCCTGCAGGAAAGTATTTGAGGGTACTGGTGGACGAAAATTGGACATAAGCCAGTAACATGTGCTCACAGCCCAGAAAGCCAACTGCATGCTGGGCTGCATCAAAAGGACCATGAACAGCAGGTTGAGGGAAATTATTCTGCCACTTCACTCTGCTCTCAGGAGATCTCACCTGGACTACAGCTTCCAGCTCTTGGGTCCCAATATCAGAAGGACATTGAGTTGATGGAGCAATCAAGAGGAAGTGCATGAAGATGATCAGAGGGATGGTGCATCTCTTCTCTGAAAATAGGCTGAGAGACTTGGGCTTGTTCAGTTTGGAGAAGGCTGCAGGGAGATCTTATAGCAGCCTTCCAGTACCTGAAGGGGGGTGCTACAGGAAAGCCAGACTGTTTACAACGATATGTAGTGATAGGACAAGGGCTTTCAGTTAAAGGAGGGAAGGTTTAGACTAGATATTGGGAAAAAAGTCCTATGAGGGTGGTGAGACACTGGGACAGGTTGCCTAGAGAAGTTGTGGATGCTCCAATATGGGAAAGAGTCAAGGTCAGGTTGGACAGGACTTTGAAAAACCTGATCTAGTAAAAGATGCATGCAGCAGAGAGGTTGGGCTGAATGATCTCTTAAGGCCCTTCCAACCAAAACCACTCTGTGATTCTATGAAAATTAGATTCATAGAGGTCCCAAGTCAAGTTGGGGAACACTAGGTTGATTCCTTGTAGACAGTTGACCTTGCATTTTCCATTGCTTAATTGTTACAGCAATTTCTTAAGGAAAATTTTAACCTGGAATTTGCTAGTGACTGCAAATTTATCCCTGTTTTGTGAGTTGTCCCATGGTTGACCTTACTGAAGAACAGGGCGCTTTTTTTTTTAAGTTCAAATCTGTGAATTAAAGTTTTAGTCTTCTGCCTTAGGTTTGTCTGCTGCAGTAAAAAAAAAACCCAAATTATTTCTAGACTGTGATTTTTCATTGACAAGCATTGACAAGTAAATGGACTTGTCCATTGTTCAATTAACTTAAAAATGCATGTTTTCTATTTATGTAATTATTTTTCTTCTGAATGTTCTCTAGTTTATCTACATCACTCCTATATGTGAACATTAGAAATCATTCAAGTTAAATTAACAGCAAAGCTAAATAAGAACTAATCTAACTTCTCCATTCAAGTACATTTTGTCCAACCATTCTGACACTAGAATTTGCGCTGGGAACTTTTGTTTAGTTAATTACGTTACAAGTCCTATCTCCATTCTATAAACACACCAGTTATGATTTCCAGTCCTTGTTTTCAGAGGATCATATTAGATTACAATAGAACTCTAGAAATATGATTTCAAGCAATGCCATATCAGTTATCTTAAAGAACTTTATTATATCAATATCAATACCAAATTAATCAAATATATAATTTCACTAGAAGAAAGTTTGGTAAAGAACTTTCAGATGGCCTGATTGCACACTTTGATTGCCACTGTTTTGTCACATTTCTGTATCTTTGTAATAAAAAAAGAAACAAACCCATACTTCAGATCTTTGATTATACTGCTTCAAATCAATGTCATGTTTTCTTGGAGTTTTTCTGAAACTTTCTTTTTGTTCCAGAAAGTGCTTAGAGTTATCACTAGCACCTAGAAAACAACTCAAGAGGGATAGAAATTTTGGATAGTAATAGAACTGCATGAGTTTGTGAGAGGAATTGATAGCACACCTAGTATTTACAAATTCTCTTCTTTCAAAAGAATGAATGCTTAAAAGCTAATAAACAAATCTAAAAGCAGTGGTTTTATATGGGAGTCTTGAGGAGCATATCCTTTGTTGCTTTGTTTTTTAAACATGATGGGCTTCAGTGGCGTTCTGCTGCACAAAGCCTGGCATAGCTGTCCTGGTTTTGGCTAGAACAGAGTGAGTTTTTACCAGAAGCTGGAAAGGGACACAACCAGGACAGGTGACTCAAACTAACCAAAGCACATATTTCATACCGTATGATGAAGGGTCTAGTCAGGGAGCATCAGCGCGGCTTCAGGACGCGCAGCTTGGGGATGGTCCAGCTTCACAATGGTTCTCGATTGTGTGGTCTGAGTTGTACGGGTTTTGGTGTATCACCAGTTGTGTCTATTCTGTTACAAGTCCTGTTGTTGTTTCCCTCTCCCTGTACTGTCCCAGTAAACTGTCCTTATCCCAACCCGGGAGGTTTGCCTTTGTCTCCCCATTCTCCCCAACATCCTGTCATTGAGGGGAGGGGAAGGGGTTGAGTGAGTGGCTGCATGGTTTTGCCAACTGGGGCAAAACCACACCAATACCTGATCCATAATGAAAAAGCAAGATATCTCTATGCATATTGTATATCATTCTCTGCTTTCAGTCTAAATTCTCAAAATATCAAGCCTTTTAGATTAAAAAGTACTGATTTATTAAACAAAAATTATATGCAAAACTAGGTTTCTGAAACTCTACAGTATATACACTTACATAATTATATATAAACATACTATTAAATAGCAAGCAACATAAGTTTTTATCCAGCAAATGCAGATAATACAACTTGGAAAACTCCAATAAATGTCCGCAAAATCCTGTAATCTGAAATCATTAGTAGAAGACCTTCACAATCACTTTGCTGATAGTATTTGTTCATGTTGCTTAGTCCTTAAAATCTTATTTAATACACTGCTGTATTACAAAACTGCTTAGCACAGAACTTTCAGTCATATTGGTGCTTGAATTTGCAAACAGGTAAAAGCTTATAATGTGCTTGAAAAAAGCAGCAGAATTGCTACAGTTTCTAAATAAAAAGTTCTTGAAACTTATCTAAACTTAAAATCCCCAGAAGGAAAAGCTCCTTGAAGAAAGTAAATGCAAACAACTATGTATGTGTTTGCATTTAAATATTGTAAAGAACTAAATGTGTTATTTGGTCTTAAGAATACGGCAGATCACATTCATTTTCTAAATTAATCCTTACCCTCTTATAAAATCAAATCCCTTTTTATGATGATGATTCCACTCTTTTAATTACAATGTACAATGTCTTCATCCTGAGGGCATCTCTGTCTGCATGTATGTTATTACAGTGAACTTTTACTTTCAGCAGGTCTATGTAAATTAGTGGCTGTTGCTGTGGACTTGAAAATAAATATGTTTATTTAAAAGGTGAAACAGCATCTTAATGAAAGCTCTGCTGCTCTTTGTTTTATCTGGCAGCAACTATGGTAACAAAAAAATTCATGATAATTTTGAAGTGCTTCTGGCTATCTATGGTGTCCAGAGTTTTCTATTCAGGTGGATAAAAATAGAGTTATTTTGATATTCACCAGTGATTTAGAGATTTTTTATCTTCAAAGCTGAAGACTAAGTAATACTTTTGTAGTGTAGGAAGGAGTAGAATCTGTGAAAAGAGAAAAAAGAAATAACTCTCAGACTTCAGCTGTGTAATCCTGCACAAACAAATGGAGCCTTTAGGTAGAAACAGCTTGGTATGGTTTTATTTCAAAGGTACTCTACAAGTGATCTCTGTGCTATCAGTCAGAAATTCTGCTGGCTCATATTATGCAGAAGCTATTCTTTCTCCAGTCTGCTTTTCAAAAGCGGATATTGGCATAATCTATAGCACAAGCGTTCAGAAGCAGGAAATCAAAGAGTGATTCATGATCCAACCTCATCATAGAAAGCATAGAGATAAGGTTTTTTTAGGAAGGCAGAAAAGTGTCTCTCCAAGCTGCTTTGCTCCAAAGGAGTATAAAGCAGGCCTCTGTTTGACAGGGCCAAATGCAGGTTTCAGGCAGCCATTATCTTAGACTTCACGTTTCAAAAGTATGTAAATACAACTCCACCACTACATATTTAATGAGTATCTCTAAAACCAAATTATGATCTCAGTTTTTCCTCCATGATTTTCTGCATTTTAACCACTGTTGCTACCATTAGCAGAATCTGGCACTTTTATAACAGGCTCCACTTCAGAGTAGATGGCCTGAAGACCCAAGTGTGCAGCTTATGTACATTAAGGAAACAAAGTCCAGTATCAGAACATGAAAAGAATTCTGCATCTACCTCCTGTAGCTTTTCTTTACAGTTCTCTCTTAGGAGGTCTTGCAGGACAGAGATCACTTACATGGAATGCAAGGAATGAAAAAGTATCATAAGATTCATTCCACAAACATTCATTTCTACACACAAACTCTCGAAGAGATTTAAACAGAGCCTGTAGGATAATTCCTGGCTCGCAGGAATTTTTCTCTATTTCCTAACACATTTTTATTAAGCAAGACACAGTTACTTAATTCTAGTGAATGTAAGACAGAGCAGCAAAATAAAGGGATATGTAAACTTTCAGATGCTGGGCAACAAAGACAAAAGCACTGGGTTTATTATATTAATTTTACTGTAGTAAAACAATTAATAAATTGATACAGATACACTGATAAAAGGTATTAATGCAGAGAGCACTTTGTATATACATTGTGTTTCCTTTTGAGGAGAGGCGCTTCTGCAGGAATTCAAAATCACTAATATTAATCCCACGAGAGGTAAGTATATCTGAAGAATGAGTATAATAATTACACACATCATCGCTGAGTTAAGGTTAGTGCCTGTACAAACACACCATTAATTTTGTACACATTGGTTCAATACCAAGTGCCTTAGTGAGGGCTTAAACTTTTAATAAAAAACATTTTACTTAATTTCACGATAGAAATTACAGTTTAAGGGTATATTGCTTTTACTCTTAAAAATTAATGTTCCAAATCTATGTCTGCATATATAGCCCAGATAGCAGGAAGTATACAGCAGTTTAACACATACCCCTTTCCTTTAGATCTTCAATATATGCCTTCATAAACTCTTTCTCAAATTGCTCCCGTTCACGTTCACTTTCTATAATTTCTTCAGTGTCTTCACATACAATAGTTTCAACTGGACTGTCCTTGAGACTTACAAATCTAGTGAGAAATTAACACAAGGATGTGTTCAACAGGCTTCCTAACATCACGGGCCACAAGAATCACATTTTAGAAGTTGCTACTTCAACCAGGAGGGAAAATGTAAAGAGCATTTTCTTGATTTTGGCATCATGGCATTGTAAGTTTCCGTCTATTAGTAGAAATAAAGATTTCAAATTGTACTTTCTCTATACTCCACTTTCCATATAAAAATATTCAGATTTATCTCTTCCTGCCTATGTACATAAATCATTCTTTGCAATAACAGGTATGTTTCTTTATTATGGAACTTACAACAGACTGCACTGTAATTTCACATTTGTTAATGAGCAGTAGTTCATACAGCTCAACATTGCCTAGCAATCTGGAATTTTGCTAATGTCACATACCTGACAATATGTATCTCCACTTTTTGGTGGTTTTACGTTATTTCTCCTTTACAATGCCTGACTGCATGTACATCATGTCATATTTGCAAGTTTCCTAAAGCTACATGTTTCAGGTGAAAAACTAGATTGCAACATAAGCAGCTTACATAATGTGTAAATTAAGTGCACAGGATTCTGAAAATCTCTGAAGATATTACAATTCCAAGAAGGAAATATATATATATATATAAAATTAAAAGTATTACATTTAAAAGAAAAAAATATTACAACAAATCATACAGCTTTTTAAAAGCTCTTGAGTTTTTGTGAGTCTGTGGTTGCCTGACATTGGCTGGCCAGGTGTCCACCAAGCAGCTTTCTCTCTTGTGAGAATTGCATATAAGAGGTTAAAAGTGCTGGCATCTGCTCTTCTCTGATGCAAGCATTGCCAATACAGATTGAGATAAGCAGATAAACAGTTTTAACGCAGAATCTTGAAGGCCTCAGAGCACAGAGCACAGAGAGAGACCTTTTGCTCAATTATCCTTTAAATTAATATGAAAGTTGATATCCCCAAATATGATAATGAGCTTAAAGAAGTGCATGTTAAACGTATGTGACTGTAGTACTTGACTCTCCTCCCAAATCATGATAAATGTCACCCCACAGAGGGGAAACGCTAAGATTAGAGTATAAAGGAATCGAGGAAAACACCCCTGTGAGGAAAGAAGAGACTGAAGACCCTGAAGAGGCACTTGCCAGTCTGTGCTCCTTCTCCTCCATCCAAGACAGGGACATCTTTCTGGTAAGTATTGTGCCTTCACCTTTTGGTGAAGAATACCTGGGATAACAGTTTGCTGGCTCTATCATCCCACATTAGAGCTGCTGCAGGAAGTGCATTTGTCAATGGCAACTCTGAACTCTCTATATCTGTCATCTGAACAAGTTATCTACCTTTTTCAACTTTATGAAACTACCTCAGTGAAAGTCCTTTAGGGGACTCCAACAGGCAAGTACTGGATCTGATAAGTGGCTACACACATAAACCCTTAGACATAAATCATTAACCAGGTCTGGGACTAAGACTGGATGCACACCTAGGCTCCTCTCTGAGAAGGAGTTAGGAAAGCAAGGGGGTCTTTTCTGAATTTTTGACTCAATGGGAGGGCCTCCCTCAACCACACATCGAACTCAAACCCTTTTACACAACACTCCCCTTCTGCAACAGGACATGGGGAGAATATAAAATTAAAACTCACACCGAGATAAAAACAGCTTACTGAAGCAAAGCAAAAGCCATATGTGGAAGCAAAGAAAAGCAAAAAAAAAGTCAGAATTTGACCACCACGTACAGTAGAAACTAGCGCTTGTGAAAGTATTTCTCCTGGGTGCACCTACCTTGTCTTCTTAAGAACATATTCCTTTCTCTCCAACTTTTACTTACTTTAAACCTGTAGTTGACTCACAGACGGCTGTAGGTATCTCAACCAGGTCATCACCACTGACAACTAGCAAACTGAGCTTTGGCATATTGACCAGAGCTCGTGGAAGATAAGTCAACTTGTTTTTCTGTAGGAGAAGTGTCTGCAGTTGATCTAACCTTTAAAAGTGTAAAATATAGAGATAACTTAAAATTTATTTCAGACAGGACCATCTATCTAAAATAGCAATGCAGACTTAATCTTATATAAAAGAATAATAATTACATTCACCATCACTGGTTTCTCAAAAAATTACTCTTACCATACTTTCACAAAATGTCATTGCCTTTAATGGAAATAACCAGTGATGGTTCAACATTATAGATATTAACAGCACAACTCTGACAAGTATTCAGAGGCATGCCCAAGAAAAAATGTTAGAGAAATTACTGTGCTTTCATACAGAAGTTGTTGACAGAACTTTATATAAAGCCTCACCATTTTTATACCGGGAACAATGAAAAATACGGGTGACCAACTCACACCTTTGCCCATATGCTGATTTCTATGAACTAGGTACATCTGTGCTAGACAGTACATTCCCATTTATTCGTTTCCCTAGTAATTAGTACTGTGGGGAGCAAGAAAAAGACCATCTCCTGGTCATATCACTCTTGCAATTTGCCCCACTGAAATCAATTTAATGACAATATTTTGGGAGGAAAACATTGAGCTTTTGCTTTATTTCCCCTGACTTTTCCTAATTCAATAGTAATTTGTGTCTAAACATTAATTCCTTGGTGCAAATAGAAGACAAAAAGCATAACAAACTGACGAAACAGGTTTGTCTCATTTGACCAGAAGGGTCCATTCGTGAAACACTGTTGCAGCCTGTTGCTTATCAGGCCCATAAAGTTTGTTTGAATTCAGTGAAAGACATTAACTAAGGCTTCGGTTTACTGCCAGCTCATCTTTTTTAATCACAGACTTCATGGTAGTTCACTGAACTTCTTTGACATTTTGAGCATTGAAATAATGAATCTGAATAAGAGTATTACTTCACTGGGGGAGGGGGAGATAGCAAGACACACCATTAATTTCCTAAACATATTTCTAGTCTTCTGAATACACATAAGCCCAAGAGATCTCAAAATTCAAAACTCAAAGTCAGACAGAGAAAGCATTATTTTGTGGTGCCTGATCATAAGGGGACTGGCAACTCAATATAAAATGGAGAAGATGAAATGTAGTAAAGAATATTTTGGAGATAGAGAAATATATATAGGTTTCAGGGGGAAAAATGACCCTTAAGTTGAGTGGATATCCTTTCATAAAATAAAAATATCCTCTTAGAAGCTCATCAAATCTCTGCTCAGATCCCCTGGGGAAAGAAAAATTGAAGGTTTATGCTGTTGTGGCTAGAGCATGTGAATTATTAATACAAATTAAGATTTCAGCCCTGCTGTCATAGAAACCTATGATTACAAAATGTCCCAGAAAAACCTTTTTTGCCCAACCACAAAAGTCTTGGGAAAAGTTAAGGTTGAGTGAGTTTTCTGTGAAGTAGTTTCTTCTAGGTCAGGGATATATATTCCCAGATCAATAAACAATGTTTGGGGTTTTTTTCAGTTTGGGTTGTGGGGGTTTTTTTTATTATTTAAATAAGCTTTAGTTAATATATGTTTTATTTTACTCTATGGCTAAGTACAGTTTGGTAAACCAAGCTCCGACAGGACTCTAGAGTTAATAAACAGGCCCAGGAAAAAGAAAAGGGTTTCTTGGGCTAGTAAGTCTCATTAAAGGGATCAGTAATAATGTTTCTAAAACTACTTATAGCAGATCTCTAAATTGAGGGAATGACTATATAAGTGCACAGGTATATATACTTCGGAGTGGGAGAGAAGGATTATCAGTGTGTTGTTTTTATATATTACCAGTATTTTTCTTTGGCTTTATTGACAGATTTTTCAGGTTCTTTCAGTAACTTCAGTATGTTTTAGTTCAGCTTTTCCTCCACCCCATCTACTTTCTAAAGGAATACTGCTACCAACATCAAGTGACAAGTCTCACTTGCTGGAACTAGGGCAGAGTATGCTCCATGAACTTCACAAATAACAATACCTGGAATAATCACAAATTACCATGAATGCAGCAGAAAACATAATTAGTTAACTGAACAGTGCAGTCACTGAGCGTGCAATCTGCCATCAATGAGCTAGAAAATGTAGTTTCTGTTCTCCAAAATAGTCTAACAATAATAATGGTAAAGGTTACAAGCAAAACTCTCTGATGCATTTCCAAATGTGATTTTTTTTTCATGTGATTTTTCATTAACAGTGTCCCTTGGAAGCTTGTTACTTTCTAGATTTATTTTATAGTTCCCAATCTTGTCAATGAATTAAAACACAAGCTACCTGTCTATGTCTTCCGGGAGATCTTTCAGGTTGTTGCTGCTAATATCCAACGACTGTAAATTAGACATCCGGAGTACACAAATTGGAATAGAATGGAACTTGTTTGCTGACACATCCACAACTGTGACTTGTTTCAGGTTACTTAGCTAAAAAGAAGTGGTGCTTTATTTTAGTTACATTTTGCAAATACAAGAAGACATTTAATTCATCAAAAATTCTTATCCCTCTCAAAGCAGTTAGAAAAATAAGAATCACATTATTTTTTTATCTCAGCTTTTTGCCAGTCTTACGTCTTAGTCATCATTTTAAAAGAAAAATTATTTCAGAAAAAAATACCTCCCAAAGTGTTCATCACTTGTCTAATACTGTCATGGTCTTGAATTAAATTTTTGTCCTAAAAAAGCCTATAGTTTCAGACAACACCAAGGTTGGAACCAGACAATGACTTGGTTCCTTCTTAGGCTAAGCTCTGAAGTGACAAAACTCAGTTTTCATAATTAATAGGTGTCAGGTTGCCATTCTCAAAATCAGATTTATAAATCCCATCAAAAATACATAGATTTCTTTTGTTATAACTCCGTTATGTACTGAGTGTCTATTCATAGGAGACCCTTAGAGAATGAAGCTACCAATTTAAGATCAACAGAAAATTTGGTCTAATATTTTTCAAGGACCTCTTAAAATATATTTTCCAATGTGCAAAATAAATATATAATCAGGTGCACTAGAGCTTTTTATTTGAATACTTTGCAAAAGAATTACATTTTTAAGTTATAAACTTTTAGCACAATGAAGGTTAACTACAAATTTAAAATATATCTGTTAAAGAAAGCAACGTGTAAAATAAAGCTCTCTGTGTACTGAATCAATTATTCACACTACCACTGTTCATAAAACCATGTAGCTAGCTAAACAGAATGTCAAAGACGTATAAATGTTAAACAGAGGAAAAAGTACTTTAGAATGGAAAATGTCTCTGAGTTTCTAATCCTATGTCATCATCACAGTCTAGCTCTACAGTTCCTGATATGGAAAAGAAAATAGCAAGAAGATTTAATTGGCGGTTGCCTGAAGGTTTCTTAGAATGTAGAAAATTATTATGAATCGAAAACTACAAACCAAATATATTTTCCACTTCATAACTGAGCAAACTGCAAGCAACAGCATAAATGATGAAAAAATAAGAAAGTAATAAAATGCATTCAAAATCCTTGAGAAGGATTGTTATTATTATTTATCAAGAATTAAGTCACATTTTTTTATATTTTATGGCCAAACTTAAAATACTGCCAGACTTTCATCTTAGATTGACCTCTGCCATTAAGAATTCTCACATTCACAGCTTGGTGCTGTCTCAGAGCAAGTTTGAGTTGGGATTTCTTAGAGGTCTTTTGTTTGGTTGGTTGGTTCTGGGGTTTGTTTTTAAGGTTTCTTGGGGCGGGTTGTTTTTCCTAGATATAACCTCATATGGCTGCCAGACCTTAAAATTCAGGAAATCTTTTAAGGGAGATTTACCAACATTATCACAGGAGAAATTACTACGCAACTAAGTTTACCTTCTAAAACCATCATCATAGAGTTCAGTGCTCCTCAAGTCAAAGCTACCATTTCAAAATCTGTCCACCGCTGCATTAAAACAACCTTGGTAAGGTATTACCATGGAAATGTCTCACTCCTGATTCATAACAGACAAGCACACATTTTATTCTGACACTTCTCACTTCCAAACCACTTCGTCATTTTAGGACTACTATAGCAATGAATATGTACTCCCAAACTGTAAATTTTCCAGATACCGAATCTTTTTTTCCAATAAAACAGAACCTCCCTTTGAAGAAGGAAAGAGTGACTCTTATAGACTGTAGCAATGACAGTGTAGAGAAAATAATTAGCACCATCCTCAGACTACATTTACTTTGTGGTTTCAAATTGTTATCACTATTACAAATCCCAAGCAAATATTTCAAGTTTCTCTGCACTCAGAATGAATTACTAGAACTGCTGCTATATTTCTTTCAACAAACTCTCCCCAAACAGAATTTAGCAGGCACAGAATTAAAACTCTGTCCCATAGACTTAAACACCACACAAAATGCTCTCAAACCATCCCCAAAGAAGAAAAGCTGCAGTCTCTAAACACTAAGTGGTAGATAAATTTAAAATAAATTGACATCACAGTTCACCCAAGTTCCTAAACACTTTGCTTTCACATGCGGTGTCATGCTGAAACAACTTGGCAACATTAACACTAGGTGGTAAAATTTTATGCCTGCAACAGCAGTAACTAGTTTTATATGTTTTCCTGAAAGTGCTTTATTGCATTGAATATTAAAAGCAACACTAATATAGCAGTATTATTTTTTAATAAACAGAGTGGTTTCTGCCATTTTTCATGTAGTATTGAAAATAGATTGTTTTCATACTTGATTAGATTAAAACCTACATTTTTCAGGAGTTTGTACACCCATAAAAATGTACGAACAAAATATAAGGCCATGGACTCTCTTGATATAAACTTTGGTTCAGCATGCCACAGAATATATGGAGTCATGATTATATTGTGCAAGGTGCAAGCCCTCAGTACTTGTTCTTTTAGGGTAATATTTAACAAAACCTGTCCATTTTCTATAGTATGTTGAAACTTAATGGAGTTTTTATTTAATCTGTCTCTGGTATGTTACCAACAAACACCTATGATATATGATGCATGGGAAATTATGGCAGCTTTGTATTATATTTTGTAAAGAAAACCATGTATATTTTATTTCTTCTTGAAGGACTGATGGATTTTTGTACCTTTTATAACATTTCATTTTCAAACAAGCATGGTTCCCTTATCATTTTTATGTTATAATTTATTTTTGCTTGATGTTGATATTTGCTGCTTTCCTCTATTACTTGACTTTGAATCAATCAGTATATAGGCTTTATACAAGTTCCATTTAAAAAAAAAAAAAAGCTGCATTTTATAGTCTAGCTACCTGGACCCACTTACTGTGGTCTTTATGTTTAATCATTGCTGTCATTTTTATTTGACAAACTGCCCCATTTTTGCTTATCTTAATAATTTTGTTCATAGAAATAATCCAGATACCATTGTAGAACTGTATAGCTTCTCTTTTCCTCTGACAGTTAAACCTTCAGTTGAAAGAAAAGGACACCTTGTCTCAGACTGAACAAGTTATTTGATTAATGGGTGTGTTTTTATTTCTGTTCTGCTTTTTGCCACGAAAGGGATTTACTGATAAGGTTGCCTGCAAATTTATCAAGAGTTGCCTACTACTTAACAACAACAAATGAAAAGGTATAGAGTCATGTCAAGCCTTACCACAAAAATACTGTATTTTTCAATTACATGTAAACATTTTGTGACAGAAACATCATCCCATCAAAGTCAGTGTATGACAAGACATACAAAGAATTAACCTGGAAATGTCTATCAATGCATCACAGGCATGCTTTTACCCAGAAATTTCACACTCAATGAATTCAAAGAGAATTTGTACCACTTCAGTAGGATCAGATTATCATGTATGTTGCCTCCACAAGGCATATATTGCCATTCAGCATCTCATTAGATGGCTGAAAGCAGTATGTATATTTGTCAAAGGAGTACTCCAGGTGCAAAATGCACAGTTGACACTTAGATCTCATGCATTCAAACCAAATCTTCAGCTTTAGTTGCACAGAGCTGTAAATGTAACCTCTGCTGTAATCTCACTGACATTCCTGGAGAAAAGCACCAATTAAAGAGACAGGGTACAAACATCTTTAAAGTCAGAACATATCTTTCACAAAGAGATTTTATAGCCCTGTCCACCATCAGACTTCCAAACTCGACTTTTAAACTTGTGGACACAAAGGCATTTAACAGTCAATCCCTTCCCCTAGTAACAGAATACTCATTCATGTGCTTTGTGACAAAACACTCTGAGGCATAAAAATGCATGACTTCAAACAGCACTTCATTTGGTGATAACACAATAAGCTAAATCCAAGAAAAGTACGTGGAAGAAAGTCTGCACCCAAATGGCATAATTTTGCAGTGCTAAAATACTAAATCTTTTGCCAAGCTAATACACAGTCGCTGCTATTCTGATGCCAAACCATTTACTTGGAAGTTGAACATTATACCCTTTCAGCATATATCCCCTATGTAACATCGCCATAATTCAACTAATTAATGTTTAAAGTCTAATAGAGTAATTATAGTTATGATGATTTAAGCATAAAAAGTTCTTAGAAAGGGACTTGGCTCTTTATTAGAGCAGGGTTTTTGTATATACAAACCTTCATCAGCTCTGCAAAGAGTGAGAAAGCTGGCTGTCTGTGCAATAATCACAGAAATATCAGGTATTGATTATTCACAGGTGATTGAAGAACCACACAGCAATAGGAGCAGACTCTCTTCATACAGTTAAAATTCATAGGAGTGTGTGTCATGTTCAGATTTACGTATAGGACTTTTTCCAAGACAATGATAAGTCACATGCATGAAATTAAGTATCCGATTAATAATTTTCTGGGCTGAAGCCAAAATAAGTCTGTTGTCCCAAAAAATAAATTTATGTTGATTAGTTAAATTAAATTTTCATAGTATTACTACTGCAGCTACGCACAGTCTGCATATATTATTGCACTTTGCCATCATAAAGTCATCTCATGTTCAAATCTCCAAAACAGGTAACTTAAGGACACACATTAGAAGGGAAAACTAGTCTCTACCAAAAATCAACTACAGGTTTCTCACCAACTTGGGTAACTTTGCGTGCATACTTTTCATAAGTTTTAATTAAAACCATTAGGAGAGGAAGAGGAGCAATGTCAGTCGCATATGGGTATTAACTGACCTCTCCAGAACGTTTGGATAGGAAGTGTACTTAGGATATATCAAGAGATCCTTTTAATGATCTGTTGCTTCACTGTGGTGGTTTAACCCAGCACGCAGCTGAACACCACACAACCATTCTCACACTCCACCCCCTCCCACAGTAGGATGGGGGGAGAGAATCAGGAAAACCCAAAAAAAGCTAAAACTTATGGCTTGAGATAATAACAGTTTAATAGGACAGAAAAGGAGGTGGAAATAATAAATAATAATAATTATCATCGTGATTAAAAATATACATAAAAAACAAGTGATGCACATTGCATTGCTCACCAGCCACTGACTGATGCCTAGTCAGTTCTCCCTTCCTCTTTCAACTCCTTCAGTTTTATTGTTCAGCATGATGGCATATGGTATGGAATATCTCTGTGGCCAGTTTGGGTCGGCTGTCCTGGATGTGTCCCCTAGATTCTTGCACACCCATGGCCTGCTCACTAGCAGGGCAGCTGAAAAGTCTTAACTTAGTGTAAGCACTGCTCACCAGTAAGTAAAACATCAGTGTGTTATCAAGATTATTCTCAACCTAAATCCCAAATACAGCACTACAACAGCTGATAGGAAGAAAATTAACTCTATCCCAGATAAAAGCAAAATATTCACCAAGAGATGACCAAAATTTCTCACCCTCACAACAAAATAAGCATATACAAAACCTTTTTTCATTTCTGCTCCAAGATGCAAAAGCCACTGAACAGATACTATTTAAATTATGCCATCTTAATTAATATTTAAATCCATACCACAACTCTGTTTTGCAATGACAATACACTGTAGCCTGTGAACTTAATCTTCTGATTTTGAAAACTAAGTATGTTCATGTGACCTCATTCTGAAACCAGAGCAAATCATTATTTGACAAAGTGGGGCAAGGGGAAAACTACACAAAAGAGAAATTAATTTTATTCTGTAGGAACTCAAAAATATATTTTAGACAAAGATGACAGCAGAAAATAAATAATTGTAACACACTGTTTGATGGCTTTGTTTTACACTGATAAATCAGTGATTATTTGAAAGGAACAAAAAGGATATTTGAAGAGATAATATGAGTAGCACAGAGAACCAGATCATGGCATAATATTGACATAACCAAAATAAATAGTAAGAAAAACAGTGTGAGAAAAACATTCAAGTGAAATTAATAATGCGGTCCTATTCCTGTAACCTATTACAGTAGCATTATTTTAATGATTGATGATGAAATCATGTACGTTGGAATTACCTGTATTGGTACTGGGCAATGACAACAGCTTTCTATAGTAGATTGAACAAATATAGCCTGATAAACTTGGACAGAAGACTTTCATGGAATGTCAGCCAGAAATCATCATGCTTATAAATCTAAGTGCAAGACAGAATATTAAGGGGAAAAAGACATTCTGACTTCAGCAGAAAGGTCAAAAGGTTTGTGATCTGTGAGCTGCCTCTTACGGTACCAGGGATCAGCATCAACATGTCTTTTTGTTTTACAAACAGAAATGGTAGAACATCTTTTGCAATGGCACAGAGTAAATTCACTAAAACGGACAAGATTCTTGTGTGCTGGGGTGCTGGGCAACCAAAGCAGTTTGACAAATACCACTAATTGGCTACCAAGCAGGAGAACCTTGCAACTTGCAACTGGGTTTATCTGTTCATGAAGCAGGAGATTCATAAAGAAAATCCCCAATTTCAAAAAAGTCACAATGGAGATAAGTCTGTTTTGCACCCCATGACATATCCGGTCTGGAATTAGACCTTATCTAGTTGAGCAAACTGTTACAAAATGTCTATCATCAAAATTATTTTTCTTTTAATGCCACAGACTACATGTGCATGACACTGATAGTACACAAGCCCACAACTCAGAACACTCTCAACAACGGAACTCGACAGTTCACAGCATTGTGTCTTGCAGGGAGTATAGCAAATTTTCTCCCCCTCCTCTTCTTTCCTTTCTCACAGTGCTGTTCAATACATGTGGGGGGTGTTTATATACTTTCTTTGAAGTGATGAGAAATCGAACATGAAAAATTTTGAGTTAATTTCTTCCAAAATTACACTTTTCTTTCTGTATTATAGCAATATAATTAAAAGGCTTTATATCTTCCTCTGATAAAAACAGGTAAAAATTGGAATATAGTAATATTAGTAAAAGATTCAGATATGGGAGGCATCTTTTCCTTAACGGGACAAAACCACTGAGGAATGGCACATGTATGAATAGTAAGCAGGGGTTTTTTGCACAAATTGACATTTGGCTACTTTCTAAGAATTTGTTGGTGCAATTAAGAACATTAGGCTATGACCTCTTCCTGTGTCCAAGTAAACTGGGGTGTCCAAGTAACTTGAAGTATTGCATTATTGTTCTTACTGAGTGTCTGCTAATAAATATATAACTAAGTTGTATTCACAGATGTACATATGAAATCTTGTAATGAAGTTGGGCTTTCAAGACTCATTTTGCAGGAAGAATTCTCATGATGTAGAATTTGCAGAGACCTCGTGTAGGTGCATGTGATCTTTGGTACTGGTCTGTCATGGTTCCGGCCAGGACAGAATTAATTTCCCCAAGCAGCCAACAGAGCTGAGTTGCCCCAGTGTGTTTTCCACATCACAGCATTACTCCTCCATAAAAGGGTCTCCTCAGACAGAGTCAGTTTGGCACAGCTCTGGTAGAACAGTCCTTTTTATGGTGCCCAATGTGGATTGGAATAATGGTAGATCTGACCTGATTGTGTTAAAAAGCTAAGATAAAGGTTTTCATGTTATTCAAAGAAGCAATGGCAATGACGATATTTTCTTTGATCACCTGGCTCTGCTGTCAGCCCACGCCCACTTTATGTAATCCTTGTCCTTTTGTTTATCACCTCAGAGAGAGGAGTCAGGTTTCTGTTATACTGTGTGATGCCAATTTATGACAAGATATCATCCATGTTTGTATCATTTCTGTCATTTCCATTCTACTGGGAAACATATCTCAGCATTCTTTAATATTCACACTCAACTTATGGGGAAGACAGGAGGGATGATTTCTCCTCATCTTTTTCCATCAGGCTTGTTACAGCAACTTTTGAGAGCTTTGACTGTTCCTGGAATGTTCAGACCAGTTCACAGCAGGATGTCCCTGTTGCTCACTCTCCTGTATGTATTTCAAGTCCTATATGTTACAAAAAATTGTTTCAAGAATATTGCCAAGAGATATTCTCTAGGCCTGAAGGGCCAGGAGCAACGTGGCGTATGGGAGGGTATGCGCAAATACCCAGGCAAGAAAAACAGATCCATAGACACTGCAGCTACTCTAACCCCTGCAACAGGCACTGTAGCTGAGCCAGAACGCTTACAACAAGCACTGTAGCTACTCGGACCTCAGAGGTTGCAGTTCTGCCATACCCCACAAGCACTATGGATACTCAAACCTCAGAGGCCGACCCTGTAGCTGAGCCAGAAAGACAACTGGTACCAATATCAGTCACCGCTATACAGAAGAAGATATACACAAAGAAATCAGTCCCCATCATGAAAGACAATGATGAACCAGGACCATTGCAAGAACCTGAAGAAGAGGCAGTACTGGAGGTCATCACCCAATCCCTGTCCTTGAGTGAGCTAAGAGACATGAGAAAAGATTTCAGCTGCCTTCCAGGGGAGCACATCATCACCTGGCTACTCCCATGCTGGGACAATGGGGCCAGCAGACAGGAATTAGAAGGCAGGGAGGCCAAGCAGCTGGGATCCCCGTCCAGAGAAGGAGGCATCCACAAGGAGATTGTAAGAAAGTCCTGAGCCCTCAGCCTCTAGAGGCAACTTCTATCAAGTGTACCCACTCAGTGAAGATGTGTGTCGGCCAGGCAGGTGCATAACCATTGAGCAAGGTATCCAGTACCTGAGGGAATTAGCTGTGGGACAGACGGTTTACTACGATCCTGATGATCAGCAGCTACCCACTGGTCCTGATGAAGTCCAATGTTCCCAATGCATGTGGCGTAAGTTGTGAGGAATGCACCAGTGTCACATGCAAATTCACTGGCCATGATAGACTGGGGAAAGGGAGAAGCATCAACAGCGGATGAGATGGCTGGCCGACTGTGTATTTGAAGAGTCTTTCTTCCTCCCTTGTCTCACCTATGCAGAAACTGTCCCAGAAGGTCCAGTGACTTGAAGAGTGCAGGCCACAGACTGCTTTCACTTGGAAGGGAATTAGTACACCTGGAATCCACCGCACCAGGGGTGGAAACACAACCCCACCATCTGCCATGGACTGATCCAGACTGCGTTAGAACAGGGTGAAGTCCCAGAGCACCTGCAGTGCATTGATGACATCACTGTGTGGGACGACACAGCTGAGGAAGTTTTTGAGAAAAGGAAAAAAAACCCAATTTTTGCTAAAAGCTGGTTTTGCCATCAAAGAAAGTAAGGTCAAGGGACCTGTTCAAGAAATCCAGGTTTTAGGAATAAAATGGCAGGACAGACATTGTCAGATCCCAATGGACGTTATCAATAAAATAGCAGCTATGTCTCCTCCGACCAACAAAAAGGAGACCCAAGCTTTCCTCAGCACTGTGGGTTTCTGGGGAATGTATGTCCCAAACTAGAGTCTCATTGGGAGCTGTTGCTACCATGTAACCAAGAAGAGGAATCATTTCCAGTGGGGCCGTGAGCCTTCAAGCAGATCATTCAGAAAGCCCATGGATGAGAACATAGCAAGTCTACAAACCTCATCTGCTTTTTGCTAGAAAATTTTAAGTGTCTTTTCTTTCTTTCTTCTCCTTCTTTCTTTCTTTCTTTCTTTTCTTTCTTTATTTTTTCTTTCTCTTCTTTCTTTCTTCCTTTCCCTTCCTTCCTTCCTTCCTTCCTTCCTTCCTTCCTTCCTTCCTTCCTTCCTTCCTTCCTTCCTCTCTTTCTCTCTTTCCTTCTTTCTCTTTCTCTCTTTCCCTCTTTCTCTCTCCCTCTCTTTCTCTGTTGCTTTCTTGCTTTTTTAATCCAATGTACACTAAAGCACTTGTTGAAATTGTCCTTAAAAAAAAAAAAAAAAAAAAAAAAGCCTGCATAGAAAATATATGCCCAGGTTCCCAGTGTAACCAAGAGAATCAAGAGGCTTCTATGTCTTAGGCAAGCTTCTAGGTCTCAATGATCAGGAGCTCTTCCATCACCTCAGGTTATCTCTGGAAAAGGTAGACACAAATAGAACTGAAAGTTTGGGCCATCAAACTCCTTAGCTTGCTAATTTTTTTCCTCTATCTCTAAACTACAAGGAAAAGTTGTCTAATAAAATTAGTCATCTGGTCTGCCCCAGCATAGTCACATGGAAGATTAATTGTGTGGAATCAAGTTTAATGGTTCTGAAACAGTTTAAATGCAGATTCTACACTTTTTCTTCTATGTCCTACATCAACACAAGCAGCTTCCAAAGAAGTGTTCTATTATCCAGTCCCCTTCAGATTGTGTCCAAGCAACTTTTCTTAGCTACACATTGATGCTGGAGACATATATTCCCCTAGTAATTTTTAATAGTAAACAGAAAAAATCTTTATATTTCTGTATACAATGTGCATTATTTTCTGTGAACATGACATTTTACAAATGGCTATGTAATGTTTTAGGCATACAAAACCATGAACATAACAGAGGAAACTATGGCTACTGAATAAATACTGAGAAGGAGCAACATCTGTTATTAAGATAATGTATCTAAAACTGTCAAGATTTTCACAACTGCGAATAAAATCTAATATGGAAAAGTGAAAGCTAATACAAGGGTGAAGTACACATCTTTCTTAAACTGGCTAAAACCTGGGAAGAGATGGAAAGATTAAAAAATTAACTATATAATTCAGTAAAGTCTTGTGCTCAATATACACTAGTGACCAAAGAAAATAAATAGTTAGATATATATGTAATTTCATATTCAATAATTAACCCCAAAATTATTTGCCACTAAATAAAATAACTGCATGTCTACATATCTCTATATTTCTTGCTAGCTTTTCTCAAGGCAATATGCAACAGTTCATGGGGTTCAGAGATGAGCAATTATCATTAACAGACTAGAAAGACTTCACTGTATTTTGGGGGGGGGTTTGCAGTAGTTCTGAAAGACCTAAATCAAGACTGTAAAGGAAAGACTGTAAAAAAATTAGAAGAGCAATAAGTAATAAATAAATGGTGCATTATTCCTTCACAAGAGCATCATAACCTAAAAACATTGCACTTCCTAATAAAAAGAAACTTCTATGCAATTAGGCTATAGGACTTGCAACAACAACAACATAGTTTCCAGTTTAAGAACTTTCAGAATTCAGAGAAAGATGACATTTACACAAATAATGAAAACCTCTATTTCTATGTCACAGTTCAAACAAGCACAGTTCAGATTTTTTCAGCCTTAGAATATGACACAAACACCTCACTGATATTCCAGTAGAATAATACTGAAGACTCTATATTCAGCTTGCTTATTGAGGTTTCAAAGGTGAACACTGCTAAAAGTTGAATTCTTTGGAAAGAAGATCTGCAACTTAGTGTACTACAATACCCACGTCATTATTATCAGAGCACATAGAACTGCAAATAAAGCTCTGTGATACTATGCTGTAAAAATGCAGGTTGAGAGATCACTATTGTGTAGTTTTAATAGCATTAATAGCCGTGACAAGAAAATGAGAGAAAGCAAAACAGAAACACAGTGGCAAGAAGTCACTTGCCAAGGTCAAAAAATACATCAGAGAAAGTATAACACCAGTTTCTTGGTTTCCAGTCTTCAGACACTAAAGACCACTCCAGGTACGTATTATGAAAAGTCTAAGGCACCTACCAAGACATTATTTGATTATCGTAATTAAATTAGTGGTGACTTAAAGTGCTCTATATATTTTAAAATTCCTGTTTATTCCCCTTTTTAAAAATATGTACTTCAGTATTCTACAGTTCTGAAGCATCCTATTAGATGCCTGAGTCTAGTCCACTTTTTTTATTGCCTCTAACCAGCATTTCAAAGAGCATCTTGTAGTAGTAACCTGAAGAGTTGAGCCAGCTTCAACTATATTAAAAGCAGTTTGGGGTAGACTGGTCTCTTCTTAACCATCTCCCTGCCCTGCAAGGAGTGTATTCAAAGAAAACAAAACAAACAAGCAAACAGACAAAAACCAAACAAAAACAAAGCCAACCAACCAACCAACCACAAAACCCACCAGTAACAAAGACAGAAAAGAAGAACAGTGAATCATGAAATTGTGACGGCCATCTGTGTTCCTGACAAATGTATCTTCTAGTTCATTGCATTCTTTCTGCCACTGCAATCACACAGGTCAGATATAACTTCTAACTGACCAGCTCTGTATTTCAAGGTGAGACAAAATAGCATCTTCAAGAAAGCTTGGAAGGTAGTGTATGACACCAGACAGGACTGAAGGTAGGAGTCATAGCCCTCAGCAGCAGTCTAGTGATGCATACTCTCCCCAGTCATATAGCTATATAATCATGTACCACAAAGCAAGATGCAGTCAGGAGAAATTATGTCACATATTCATATATATTCTTCACAGAAACTCTGTGCTAGGTGAGCATTGGCCACATACACCAAACATCCACACTGCTCATGTAAACTGAAGCATGGAGTATAAAGTTTTGGGTCTAGGAATTTGATGGGCTGGGATTAACCATATCACCTCAGATTAGTCCAGAAGATAAAGTGGCTGACATGGCTAGAGTAATGTGGTTGACAGGGAAGCAAACAGAACACATGTCAATTACAAATAGATAGAAAGAAAAAAATACCAGGAACAACTCTGCAAAGTAAAGGATAAGGGAGGTCAAGGAAATCTCACTCCTACAAAGCTATGTTTACACTACAAAGTATGAAGTTACTTTAACCTCACCATAACCTTTGTAACCTTTATTTTTATTTTTTGTCATATCACCCACCACTTTCTAAATTGCATCAACTCTATGACAAGCCACAACAGTGAATTAGCTGGATAGTCTAAACAGCAGGTAGAGACGCCTCTTTTTTAAAATTTGTTCTGAGTTTATCAGCCATTAATTTCTTAACCTAAAGCTCATTATGCTGTGCACTGCAGTTCAGAAGCATCACTAGAAGCCCATGTTTGTGAGCCAGCACCTCTTCAATAAGAAAAGCAGGAAGCTCTGGGCTATGTGCTCCATTATATTCCCTTGCTTCTTCAGTATCACTTCCACTTTGCATTGGGTATAATTCTACCCTCTTTTGTCCAGTACTAGTAGATCAGAGATCTTACCTGACTAACCTGAATATGGGAGAAAAAAATAAGATGATACCTGCTTTCAACTGATAGTGCTGGCTCTTGTCTTTATGCCTTTCCCACTGATATACAATGATGAATAAAAACCACAGTCAGCCTTACCAAATGTTGTTTACAGCTGTGAAGAGTTGATCAATCATGTAACTACCTATAATTAGTTAGCAACTGATAGGAATGTATTCAGTAATAAATGCATTAAGTTCAGTTAGACTCTCCAACTGTATTCTTCTTACAGAATAAATAATACCTTTCACTAGGTGCACTTTATGGAATAACAAATAACGTGCTTTTCTCTGCCTTCACCTACAACTCCCTTCTGACTCTCATCAATCTATGTATGTGTGCACCAAAGGCATTTCTCTTTATGTTAAAATATGCAAATGTGAAATGTTCTCCTCTCTGTTCCTATTCAGTAGTTATACAATATCAACCTCAGATTATCTCGCTGACAAACGGAGGATATGTAACCAGAGTTCTGAAAGCCTATGTGGCTATTGGACTCCATGAGATTTTGAACTGTTTTCAGAGCAGGCTGAGATGCAACACTACCAAACACTCTTTCCTACCAGTGAATTCTTGTACAATTAGGTTCATGATTTTTGTAACAAAATAGCCATGTTGTAGTGTTCACATTAGGCCCCTTTGCTCATTGTTGAGTCTTCCCTTACACTTTAAAACTACTTCTCTGTCATTCCCTACTATTAAAAAAAATCAAACCATGAAAGGTGGTGTTACTTTCATTGAACTCTTGTGAATGGTAAAGGAAAGGTCACTGGCACCACAACACAGAGGTAGGCATGAGTCAGTTCTCCAATGAAGTAGGCTGTTATTATTAGCTGCTGACTTGCTCTGATAGTGGTTTTGAAGTGATGCTATATTAATTAGTAGACTTTGGAAGCACAGGGTCAAGAACAGGATCAACTGACACACTTTCCTGTGCCTAACTGCATAATCCTGTTTCCTAACATAGACTCATGCCCTTCTTTAGCCCCTTGTCTATTAAAACATTTATGAGAGCTCCTGCAGCAGTAAGGCCTCCATGAGTCTCTTCTGACACCTAACACCTTTGCACCTGCTCTTTTGGGTTTCACACCCCTCCTGCTAATGTTTGATGTTACATCTTATACCAGATCTATAAAGCAGCTGTTGCTTTGCATGGATTGACAGCACTTTGGCCAACTGTATCGAAAAGGAACTCATCATGAGCGTGGCCATGAAGAAAACTCAAAGATAATACAAGCACTTAGCAACAAAAGGCCAGATGAAAACCCCTCTAACAGAAATATATCCAAGACAATCAACTGGAAAAACATCTCTGAAATTGTTAAATATATGCACAGAAATGCTGGTCTGATTAAAGTCAAGTGGATATTTGTCAGTGATTTAAAATTAAGAATTTTGCCAGGGTTTGTCTTAATGATGTTGGCTCCACAGTACCAAGTAAAGCCCTTTATTACACCATTCTTCTCAAATACAACACGAATCCTTTGCGGCTTGCTGAAAATTCTACAAATGTGAAGATTTTACATGTCCTTCATAATCCCATTGAGTGAGAGAGGATGGATCTAAGGGTGAGTTCTTCCACTGACTGACTGGATAGTGAAACTCTATGGAAATTAATGTCTTGTACATTCCACTATGTTTTTAATTTTATAACTTTCCATCCTTGTAGTGCCTAAAGGGAGCCTACAGGAAAGTTGGAGCGGAACAATTTATGAGAGAGTGTAGTGATAGGATTAGTGGTAATGGATATAAACTACAAAAAGTGTAGATTTAGATTAGATTTAAGGAAGAAATTCTTTACTGCGAGGGTGCTGAGGCACTGGAAGAGGTTGCCCAAAGAAGCTGTGGTTGTACCCTCCCTAGAAATGTTCATGGACAGATTGGATGGGAATTTCGGCAACCTGGTTTAGTGGAGGGTGTCCCTGCCCATGGCAGGGAGCTTGGAATTAGATCATCTTTAAATTCCCATTCAACCTAAACCTGTCTGTGAACCTGTGATTCTATAATTGTTATGCACATGAAAAAGAAATGCAAGGGAAAGAAACAGGTTTAGAAGTTTACCGCTTTGAAGAACAACATGCTGATAAAACAACCTGTCATTTTACATATCTGTCAAAATAGCTGATGTTCTGCCAGTATAACAAGGGCACGACTTTGGGAAGTGTGAGTCACAGATCACAAAGACAGGGGAGATGTCCAGTCAGTATTTGCCTGAAGTCTCCCCACACTTGCATAAATCTTCTGCCTCTGCTTTTCCTGCTAAATGTTTCCCTTTGCTGCATAGGACTGGTCAGAGAAAAAGAAGCAGACCAAAAAAGATGGAAAATTTTCTAGCTGTTAAGCCTCAGATTTAAAGCTTCTTTTGAAACTACATTAACGTGTAAAAAGTTATTTATACCTGTTCTAGATATTAAGGTGTTTGAAAACCTTAGGAGACGAATATAAGTGCTTAATGAATCTCTAATCATATCAGTTTGGGGGTTTTTTTAGGGTCACACATGTTGGCATTGTTGAAAGATGCAGGAGACAACTAATTATGTTATTCAGGTAAACAAAGCAGAAAAAAGAGTGCTAGCTATAGCTCCTGTAACTCTAGACAGCCTTACCAGAGGGAATGCATTACTGGGCCTGTTGGTCACCAACGCAAGGGAGCTAACTGGTGGCATCAAGATTGGAGACAATCTGGGCTGCAGTGATCATGCACTAGTAGAGTTCACACTTTGAAGGATGTGGATTAGACAAAAAGTAAAGTCATGGCCCTGAATTTTAGGAAAGTAAACTTCCAGCTGTAGAAGTGAGTTAACAGGATTGCCTGGAAACTGCCCTGAGGGACAAGGGAGCAAAGTAAAGCAGATCTTTAAGGACACTTTCCAAAAACCACAAGAGTTCTCAATTCCCCAGGCATAAGAAATCAGGAAGGGAAGGCAAAATGCTGACATGGATGAGTCAAGACCTGCTGGACAAAGTAAAGGGAAAACAGGAAAAGCACAGACAGTGTAAACTGGGAAAGGTATTCCAGTAAAAGTACAGGGATGCTTGCCAGCTGTTTAAGGATGGCTGGAGCCAAAATTGGCAACGGGTACAAAGAATAATAGGAAAGGATACTACAGGTATGTAGCCAGAAAAAGGTCAAAGAATGTGTACACACACACCCCTCAATGAATGCTACTGGCAAATTGGTAACAACGGATGAGGAAAAGACTTAGATACTGAAAAATCTTTTTGCATCAGTCTTCACTGGCAAATTCTCTTCCAACACATTCAATGGGTGGACTACATGACAGGGACAGGGGGAGTAAAGTCCCTCCCATTGTAAGCAAAGATCAGGTTCATGACCCTCTGAGGAGTCTGAACATGCATAAATCTGTGGGACGTGATGAGAGACACAAAACAGTAGAAAAGTAGAAAGGAGGAGCCTGGGAACTTCCAAACTGTCAGCTACACCTCTATGCTTGGGAAGATCATGAAATCCTCTTAGATGCTATGCCAAGGCACATGGAGGACAAGGAGGTGATTCAAGAAAGCCAGCATGGCTCCCCCAAGTCCAAGTCTTGCCTGACCACCTGTGCCAATTTTGACGGGTATAGAGTTTATTTTCTTCATGCTAGCTAGCATGGAACTATGTATCACCTCAATATAGAGATGTTTTAGTGTCCTGGTTCCAGCCAGGACAGACTTAACTTCCCCAAGCAGCTGCACAGGTGAGCCAAGCTGGCTCAGGCCAACCATGTGGTATCACTCCCCCATAAAAGGGGCTGGTCATGGAGGACTGCTCCTGTGCTGTTCTGGGGCAGTATGCATGGGATCGCGTTGGTCCTCCCATCAGTGCAGTGCTTTGTTCACTGTGCTCAGTGTTATCACTGGCTGTGTGTTCTGCCCTGAGGCTCGGCTATATCGTGGTGTGGTTAGTAAACTCTCATCGCAACCCACGAGAGTTTTGTCTGTATTTTCCTCCTGTGGAGGCATGAGTGAGTAGCAGATGCTGCTCAGACTGTCTGGGGCTGAAACAGACAGTCCATTTTGGCACCCAATGTGAGGCACAAGGGGTTGGGACCCAGTAGTGTTAAAAAGCTAAGATAAACATTTATCATCTTATTCAAAGAGATGGCAACGATGATGTTTTATTTGATCACCTGACTATCATATGTGAACCCACACCCAGTGACTCCAGAGAAGTGCCACAAAAAAGATTAAAAGACTGGAGCACCTTTCCTATGAAGAAAGGCTGAGAAAGTTAAGCTTGTTCAGCCTGGAGAAGAGAAGGGTCTGGGGAGGTCTTCTTGTGGCCTTTCAGTACTTGAAAGCGACTTATAAGAAAAATGGGGACAGACTTTTTAGTAGGGCTTGTAGCAATAAGACAAGGGACAATGGGTTTAAACTAAAATATGGTAGATTCAGACTAGATATAATGAATAAATTTGTTATGATAGGGTAATGGAGCACTGAAACAGGTGGCTGAGATAGGTGGTAGATGCCCCACCCCTGCAAACACTATCAGGTTGGACAGGACTCTGAGCAACCTGATTTACTTGAAGATGTCTCTGCCCATGGTAGGGGTATTGGACTAGATGACCTTTAATAGGTCACTTCAAACCCAAACTATTCTATGATTCTATGATTCTATGATTTTGAAAGGTCCTCAAGTCTGTACTTGCTTATATTAGGATTTAGCTGAAACCTTCTATCCATTAGAAATACTAAACAAGATTTTATTTGATCTGTTGAAAACACAATGTGCTAAAACAGCCAGAAAGCATAACCTTGCCATTTCTCTGAACTTCAAAGATCAGTTTATACTGGATTGACATGGAAATGCAGGCATACATACATATGATCTTTCCTTGAAAAAGTATTCATATGCTGTAACTGTCTCATTTCTTCACTTTGCATTACTGAGACCTCACAAAGAATATAGAAAACATGTTAGATCGCTTGCTGGGACTGTTCAGATGTGATATTGAACACTGCTGAAAGCAAAATAACTTTGTAAAGCCCCTTTTAAAATTTATTTTCAATATCAGAACATCTATCCGTAAGCATTCCTGTGTTGCTGCTGGTAGTGTGAAGTGACTTGCCTGTCCTGCCTCTGAGAGGATGTGCCACACCATATGGTACAGATGGAGGAAATGAGAATTTCTTCATCTCCCCTCTCTTCTCATTAAAGTTCTTTCGGGTCATATCTATAGATACTCTTGGCTTATGTAGCATTATTAACAGAATTTTATACTATGGAAGAACTGGCCCTTCAGTACAGCATAGCTGTGCCTTTGAAACATCAGCACAAAAGCAGGTATTCTGCCATGCACAGGAAAAGTTAATTGGGTGATTCAGAAAATAACTGTAGAAAGCAATATTTTCTGAAGGAAGTGCACCTTAAAATAAGGTCAGAGCAGCTTTTCTACAAATTTAAAGCAGAAACATGTAATTTATAATACTGATTTTATTCCTAGAAAAATACAAATTGGCTGCTTCATGTGTATGAAAGTAGCAATACAAACTCTATCCAACAGTTAAAATACAAACACCAGCATCATACTAAATCTTAAGTTTACACACAGAAGGAACAAGAAATTTAGAAACAAATCCATCCTTCTCTCTGCAGCTACAGGGTATGATACCCAGAATAAACCTGCTATGCCTGGAGAGGGGCTGAATAGCATACAGTCATTTTATGATTCAGTGAGATGACTTACAAAGTGCTGGAAGTGGCCCTTGGAAATAAGGAAAGAGCTTTCTGCAAGAAATGAACAGACAAGTGAGCAGCGTGTTTGCCTCTGGATGCTATGGCATAAGGCAAGTCACAAAGTTATGGCTCCAAAGCACACCCAAATAGAAATACTGACAAAAGTTCAGGTACTGGACATTACATTTTCTTAGCAGGCTGATACAGCAACACCATGAGACAAGTTCCAAGGAGAATGCTATGTTTTGGGGCCAGGGGGCAGGGATCACACACATTGAAAAAGGTGGATGTATCACTGACAAATATTGAATCTATTAACAGAGAATGAAGGTCCATAAGATTTCGGTTGTGCTACAGCATCTCAATCATGGCATACCTTGGCTTAAAAAAGCTGCATTGAAAAACAAAATCAGTAGATTAAAAAGACAAGTATAGTCAGTATCCATGCTGGAAACCTCCTTAACAACTGTAGCTTGCCTGAAAAGTAGTACAAGATAATGATGCTTAGCATCTTGTCTTTCCTGAAGCTTCCCTGTTTGCAAAACAAATTAACAGACATCGTAACATTCTGAGAATATTTTATATGGCTGACTGGCAAATTCAGGCACAGGAATAGCTAATATGCCAGCAAAAGTTTGCACACATATATGGTAGCTGTCTTCACAAATCAGGAACTTTTATTCAAGATGGGTATATGGTTTGGTTTTGTGTAATAACCTACATCTATCCTCTACCAGTTTTGGGTAGCAACTACAGTCACATGTTATATGACGCATCTCATTGAAAATTCTCCCCCTAAATTAGTTTATGATGCAATATGTTGTGTCAAATAAAAAAAAAAAGAAAGAAAAAAAAACCCACCACCACCCATAGGAAGGAAACAACTAAATAACCAAATAAATTAAAGCTTCAAGACTTTTCTATTTTTTGCACCTCTCATGAAGAAAATGTATAGAAAGGGAACATTGAGACTGATTACTGAAGGAGTAATTCAGTCTCAGAGTCCTGATGATTTCATAAACCTTTATGGGTCTGTCAAAAATTCTTGACTGAATTACAGATGTGTTATTAATCTCTTTAAATCCATTTTCATGTATGTTATCAGTGTCTCTCTGGCCATTACTTTATGTACAAAACCAAGGTAAAATTAGACTCAGGTTTGCCTTTATTTCTTACAAGTAAGGTTTACACTAAAGAATACTGTTGCAGATCTCATGCATTTCTTTAACCTTGCCAGAAGAAACTTTTAAGGATTTAAAAATCAAATAAAAATTTGACTCTGTACAAGATGATAAACAGAAAACACTTTTATCAACTCTCTACCTTATTTTGTGTATTAGTTCCCAAGTTTTCTCTTTTTTTAGTTAATGTTTTAAAGGGAATCCTTTCACATACAAAAACAGAGTTTCCACATACTTGCTCATTGACACTCTCTGGTCCCCAGAACTCACCCCAGCGGGGAGAATAATGACCAACTCTTGCACACATTTCACTGGATTGATAGATGCTAGCAACAGGTCTATTAGGTAATAACTGATCTAATCTTTCTAAGCTGGGATCATAAATACTTGGTTTGAATGTCCATGACAAGGTGCTGGCAGCATGGTGGGAAGCAGCGTGGCCTTTGTGGGAAAAGACATAGGGCTGCCCTGTGCTGGACACAGTTACAGCCAGTTCAAATGGACTCAGTGCAGGACACAGCCAAGTCTCTTGGCAAAGTGTGCAGTGCCACTCTAATAGCTTAATTAAAAAAGGGAATAAAAAACCAGAGAAATGGGTAAGAATAAAAAGACTGAGAAAGAGAAG
This sequence comes from Porphyrio hochstetteri, assembly GCA_020800305.1. Classification (NCBI taxonomy): domain Eukaryota; kingdom Metazoa; phylum Chordata; class Aves; order Gruiformes; family Rallidae; genus Porphyrio; species Porphyrio hochstetteri. The sequence continues at coordinate 47,988,880 of CM036938.1, read as the reverse complement.
AGGAAACACCAAGGTCCGAGCAGGAAGAGGAGGTGCTCCATGGTCGAGCAGATCTCCACACTGCAGCACACGGAACACCTGCTTTGCTGCAGATTAATATTCCTGAAGAAAGTCCATGGAGACCCAATGCTGGAGGATAGGAAAAGTGTGAGGATGAAGAAGCAGCTAGAAAACACTGTGTACCATCTATAATTCCCCCTGTCTCCCTGCACCACTCAAGGCTGGAAGAGGGAATCTAGAGTGAAGGAATAAAGTAGACCTTGGGGCAGGGGAGGGGAGAGGAGAGATGTTGTTTTAATGCCTTCATTAATAATAATTTTTTTTTAATATCTTAATATTGACAAAAATGAATCCCATGTGTAATCTGTTTTGCCTGCAAGAGTAGATGATAAACAATCTCCCTGTCTTTTACCTCAACCTATGATCTTTCTTATCATATTTTCTCACAATGTCACGCTAACAGGGTGGTAGGAGTGAGCAGCTGGGTAGGCGTTTGCCTATTAGCCAAGGTTATCTCACCACAACCCTTCATGATATCTTTCTATTTTGCCTTTTTAGAATGTTCAGACTTACTCAATATTTTAATTCATTAAATAGTTACCTGCCAGGGACAAACATCTTTTGCCTATCTGAGAATCTAACATCAGGCACCTATTACATTAGCAAGGGTACTGATGCAATTCCTCTGAATAACATCAACCATATCCACTACACCTTTGCAGCATTTTAAATCATTTGAAAAGATGTTCCTTTAATTGTATGTTCAGCTTCCAAAGCTGCCCTTGAAATGTCGATTTTTGAAGATAATTTAATAAACCAAATCAGAAGAATTTCTATAGCCTATCTCCCAGGTCACTGCAAGTATAATTAAGTACCAGCCTCCCAAAATAACCAAAGAACTGTGACAGCCAATGCCAACATTTTTCTTCTTGGCCTTTTAGACCATGCTAACGTGGTGTTACTTCCAGCTTTTGCTGTTATATCATCATTTGCACAGCTCCAATTTTTTTCTGTAGATTGCAAGTGGACCATTACCCAGTAGCCTCCACTCAGTTTTAGTGGTTTTCAATCCCACTGGAGACTGTCAAACGGGAACAGTATTTTTGAACATTCCAAAAGGAGCACTCAGCTCTCAGGACTTAGCCCTGGGAAGACTTACATGCTCAGTTAGGTTTAAATGCAAAGGCTACCCATAGTGCATAGACATGAGTAGGCCTTTGCACTAAAAGGCCAGTAGAAGCAACTGGGAAAATATTTGTTGACATATCAAAGACTGGGGCTAAATTCACTGTTCTAGTCCAGAGGTTTGAATATACTAACTTTTCCTAGATGCTTATATTTAATTCATTGACCTGATCCAGATATATATTTTCCAGATTCCATTATTGTTCCTTTAAACCAGTTCAATTTATCTGGTTTGTCCCCTGCCTTTGCTATCTGAAGGAGCAGGAGAGGAAGGAGAAAGGAGACCTGTATTTTTTGTGCTGCTGCTAGCATTTCTATGGAGTGTCTACTTAGAATGTGAAGCTAATGTTCACCCTTTGTTTCTGTTTCCTTCTCATCATTTTTTTATAATCCCTTTCAGATAAACTACCTTCCAACAAAAAGTCAGAGGAGAAAGTCAATGACAGTTTTCTGTTCCTCAGAAACAAACACCGGCTCAGCCAGACCAGGTCTCACATAAGTTTAACACATGCCAACATTGCCTGTAAATCACCAGCAACAGATGTTTAGAGAAAAAAATAGGAATCAGTAAAGAAGTGTCTGACACTTTTCCCTAAAGCTCCCCCAACTCATCCTCCAGGAATCAGGATATTAAGAGCCTGAGAAACACAGATGACATCTGAAACTGTGGTTAGGTATCAGCCTATGGTTTCATTTCTCCATCAACAGAAGTCTCAGAGCAGCTGTGGCAGAGGGCAGTTACACATCTAACACAAGAGACAATATTGGTGCATGCCTGGGAGTCCTTTTCTCAGTCTTTATTATGTATTCATACCATGCCTCACACATAATATCCCTTTCAGACAGATATTTATGCTCATAGCAACATGCAGAGTTGTTTATGGAGCTCTCCATACTCTTTTTAAAGGAAAACAGACAAATGAAGGTTAGTATGTGAATTTGACTGTCAAGATGTACTTCACTTTCCAGAATAGCTATTTGCAGCCTTCTCCTTATCACCACTGGCCAAATCCCCTTTGGGATCATGTCATCCTTCATATATCAGAATAAATACAAGCAAAATTTAGTCTCTTGAAAACCAAAACAAAGAAGCTTGGTCCTGTTTACCTGCTGCTATGGCATTTTCAGTGGTATTAGTACTAAAACACTATTGCTAAAAACTGCAAAGGCTGTAATTTAATTTATTAAGAAAAGATTTTAAGACTGTGATAAAATACCTTTTAAACCAAATAAAAAAAGACAGGAGAAACATAGTTTGTTGTCTTACTTCAAATGGGAGCTCTGTTATTTCCATGTTTCCAGACAAATCCAGTTTTTCCAGATTCTCACAATCACCCAATTCTGGAGGGACTGACTTCAAATTATTGAAACTCATATTGAGCACTTTGAGGTTTTTTAAGCAACCTGTGAGGAAAGATAATTAAAATCAGCACATATTAAAAAAAAATAAAGACATAGAAAGAAAGTAAAAATAAAATTTCAAACCTTACTCAGTTTAGATAAAAATCATACTACATTTAACAAAGAAAAAATGGCTTTAATGCGATTATGAGCAAGAGATTAGTGTATTAGTGTATAGTTTCTGCAATGGTCAATTACTTTGGGGGTTGGAAGGGACCTTCCAAGATCATCTATTCCAAAGCCCTATCCAACCTGACTTGATGCCATGATGAGACATCCATAACTTCTCTAGCAAATATATTCAAGTGTCTTGGCACTTAACTGTAAAAATTCACTTCCTTATGTCCAATCTAAACTTACCATTTTCAGGTTAAAAACATTGTCCTTTGCCCTGTCACTACAGGCTCTGATAAAAAGTCTTTCCGCATCTTTCTCATAAGCCTGCTTTACCCACTGAAAGGCTGCAAGAAGGTCTCCACAGAGCCTTTATTCTTCTCCTGGCTGAGAAACCCCATCTCTCCTTTTTTCACAGGAGGGATGCTCCAGTCCTCTGTCTTTTTCCTGGCCATCCTCTAGACCCATTTTAAAAGCTCTACATCTTTCTTGTGCTGGGGACCCAAGAGCTGGCTGCAGTATTCCAGGAGTATCACAAGTGTGGAGTAGAAGAGCAGAATACCTTCTTCAATCTGCTGGCCATACTTTTTTTGATGCAGCCCAGGATAAGGTTGGCTTTTTGGACTACACGGATGTGTTGCCAGCTCATATCCAAATTCTCATCCACCAGTTTCCCCAAGTCTTTCCTTGCAGTGTTTCTTTCAATCTATTTATTGCCCCAACTGAGAATGAGGGATTTTGCTCTTGGCTCTGTTGACTTTCATGAGACTCACATGGGCCCACTCCTCAAGCTGGTCCAGGTCTTCCTGGATGGCATCCCTTCCCTCAAACATATCAACTATAGCACTTAACTTGGTATCATCGGCAATATTCCCCTCTAACTGATGGCATTACTGTGATATTCCCTTCTATCCAGTGACAGAATATAGCATTCGCAGGCAAAAGCAACAGTGAAGCATAGATGCAATTCAGCATTTGGGAATCAGGAGAGAATAGCATCTTGTGTCACCGGCTTCTCAAAAATAGAATATGTATTGGCAAATATTGACAAGATATACATGAGATTCACACTTTTATATCAGTCTTCTATTTATAACCAAAATTTTTAAAATAATCTGGTGCTTCATGGGATTTGGATGACACTGGAAAGAATCTCTCTATGGTATTTCTCCAGCGTTCAGAACAGTGTCATGATAGTGAACTTATCCTTAAGACACTAACACTTAGTCAAACTACCTCCAAAGCAAAAAATGTTTTGGAGCTGCTCACTTTTTGCAACATGTGAAAATCCTCACCAGAGGTCCTTCCACACAAAAGGATAGGGAAGAAACATAGGGAAAGGAAAACCCCATGTTTTTCCCGTGAGAGACTGCTACTGTCAGAGGCAGAGGTACGTAGTTTGATGACCAATACTAGCAGCCAGCAAATCACATAGCATTTTACATAAACCCCAGGGTCCTCTGTGGGCCAAACATTGTATTCAAATGATGCCTGGACCATGACCCAGATCTTTCTCACAGGTGTCAGACAAGCTGTACATGGTAAGAATTCCATTGTATTAATCTCTACAGGTTGCAACAAACAAAAATATATAGGCTTCCTCCCAGCCTCCTCCCAGTTTTAACTCTGGCAGAAATAGAAACTGAGATGGTATTTTGAAATTCAGTTGTCCTTTTTGGGAGGTAGCTTTGCCTTTCCTGTTAACTGTGAAGTGCTGTTTTTGTTAAAATAGGAGAAGTCAAATTCTCTGTAACTGACTACAACAGATATAGATTTAGCAGTACATTACTATCCCATAAGGGTCACTGGGGATGATGCAAGTCAGTAATCGAAGAACCTTAATGGTATAAATATGTGAAGTGCCTTATTTCTGGATTTTTATGCATATAAATGTAATAAAAATTCAGTCTATCCATGATGAAGCTTCACCAGGTTTACTATCATGATGTAGACATATGAAGGTATTACATCACATACTAAGCAGCATAAACATCAACTCATCAGCTCATTGCAACAAAATAACCACTGAAGTAGAAATTGTGTATAACAAAGTAGGGAACCAGAAAGTTGCAAATGAATTCATCATCCAAATAATCCTTCAGTGAAGGAGAGCAAATCCCTTTGGAATGGCAAAGGAACTACTTACTTATTAGCACTGGAATGTTTTACCTTTTCTTTTAGTCATGGGATGTTGTCCTGTGTCTGTCTGGAATTAATTTTCTTCATAGCAGCCCATATGGTGCTATTTTTTGGATTTGTGACCAAACACATGGAGATAACTGATGACGTCACTGTTGCTGAGGAGTACTTACACAGCATGAAGTCCTTTTTTTATTACCTACTCTGATGTCCCTGTGAGTTAGCTAGAGGTGGACAAGAGGCTGGAGAGGGACATGGACAAGAAACCAGACTCAAATTGAACAATGGAATTTACTATAGCATATAACATCATATTCAGTAGTAAAATCTAGGGGCAGGGAAAGAAATGTCGGGGGGGGGGGGGGGTGGAGAGAGTTTTCCCAGGTCGTTATGGCTCAGGGACTGGCTGAGCATTGGTCAGCTGACGGTGAGAGATTGGCTTTTCTTCACATATTAAACTGTCTTCATCCTAACACATAGGTTTCCCCACTTTTACCCTTCCATATCTCTCCCCATCCTGCTGTGGAAGCCTGAAGGAGCAGCTTGGGGACTCTGAGCAAGCTGTGTGAGAAATAGCTGCCCATGCATGTTAACCCACAACAGATGTGTTTGCTAACTTTTCAGCCACTGAAATTTCTACCTCTCAGTTCCAATAGTAGCTAGAGAAATAATGTAAATAAGGCACCTAGTGTCACCAACATCCTAGTCATCCTCTTCTCTAACTCTGCTCAGATCATGTATCACCGGTGCATAAGCAGGAGATATAGAGCAGAATTACTTACCAAAAAAAAATCATTAAAATTTAAGTCTGTCTGGGCAAAGTGATTGAGACAAGCATGGCTTTCCTTTCTGACTTTTCTGCCTTCTGAAACCACAGCTTTGCAACATTTTTTTCTCTTTTTACAGTTTATAACATATATGTCTTATTCTCAATTGCCAGCTTGCAGATACAAGAAAGTAAGGAAATAGATGTATCACATTTTTAATTCTCATATATAATCTCTCCCAAATCTGGCAGAAGTGCACTACGAAATGTACAGTCAATTGCCAGCAATTGCTGTGGCTAGGATTATCAAAATTACTGGGGAAAAAAAAAAGCAGAAGTCTTTAATTTAATTCTCAAAACAAACTCAGGACTACATAGATGAGTGGAATACAGTTCACTGAGATGTGCCTGCAGGGAGCAATCTCTTGCAATTCTGTGTAACAGCTATTTTTTCATCTCTGGGCTCTCTAGTGGATTAAGATATGCCACCTGATAGCTGTAGCAAAGCATCAGCCCTCCCTGTAGGACCACAGAACTCACCAGGACTTCCTGGATGAAACCCCTACACCACCACTTCACATAATCCCATTTTTGGATTTATCAGATCATCTCTTAAACACAGTTTGGTCTTTTGCATTCACTGCTCTTTCGAAAAAACAAAGCTACAGGGTTTCATCCTTGTCATGATTTGGAACGATCTGAAGATTGCCAATCATAATTTATTCATAGAAGTTAATGGTCAAGAACCATTAGTTATTTTGCTAATCTTATCTTTAAAAATCACAGAATCACAGAATCACAATGTTGGAAAATACCTTTAAGATCATCAAGTCCAACCATTCTCATCCTAAACTAAATCAGATCCCTAAGTACTTCATCTACCCTTTTTTTGAACACATCCAGGGAAGGTGACTCAACCCCCTCCCTGGGTAGCCTGTTCCAGGCCCTGACAACTCTTTCAGTAAAAAATTTTTTTTTAATGTCCAATCTAAACCTGCCCTGGCACAGCTTCATGCCATTCCCCCTTGTCCTATCACCTGTCACCTGGCTGAAGAGACCATCGCCCACCTCTTTACAACCTCCCTTCAGAAAGCTGTAGGTGGTGATAAGGTCTCCCCTCAGCCTCCTCTTCTCCAGGCTAAACAGCCCCAGCTCCCTCAGCCGCTCCTCATAGGATTTGCCCTCCAGCCCCTTCACCAGCCTGGCTGCCTTTCTCTGGACTCACTCCAGGACCTCCATGTCCTTCTTGTGGTGAGGAGCCCAGAACTGGACACAGTACTCAAGGTGTGGCCTCACCAATGCCGAGTACAGGGGCACAATCACCTCCCTAGACCTACTGGCCACACTGTTTTTGATAAAAGCCAAGATGCCATTGGCCTTCTTGGCCGCCTGGGCACACTGCTGACTCATATTCAGTCTGCAGTCAACCAACACCCCCAGGTCCTTCTCTGCCTGACAGCTCTCCAGCCAGTCTCCCCCAAGCCTGTAGCGCTGCACAGGGTTGTTATGTCCCATGTGCAGCACTCTACACTTGGCCTTGTTAAACTTCATCTCATTGGTCTCAGCCCATGGGTCCAGTCTGTTCAGATCCCTCTGAAGAGCCTCCCTACTCTCAGGCAGATCAACACTTCCTCCTAGTTTAGTGTCATCTGCAAACTTAGTGAGGGAGCATTCAATCCCTTCGTCGAGATCATTGATAAAGATGTTGAACAAGACTGGACCCAGGACTGAGCCCTGGGGGACGCCACTCGTGACCGGCCTCCAGCTGGATTTTGTTCCATGTACCACCACCCTTTGGGCACGGCCATCCAGCCAGTTTTTAACCCAGCTGAGGGTCCACCTATCCAGGCCAGTGGCAGCCAGTTTCTCAGTCAGGTTTTTTTTACTTTAGTTTATACAAGTTGGAAAAAAAGCTTTTTTTCTTCTCTGCTCTTTGTTTCTTTGATGTTTTCATAGGTAACAGACATCAGAATTTATTTTACTAGCCTGAGTAAGCCAATTCTTCTAATGTGCTCTCACAAAATAAAAATTCCACTCTTCAAATAGACTTCTTTTGCATCTGAAATAACCTTTGTTTAACCTGGGTGACCACAACTTTATGTATGTATTGTACTGGATTGTTCTTCTGTTACTGTTAAGAGTAGGAATTCTGTTCCTTCAAGCATTTGCATTTAATGAGCTCATAACTTGCTGTGTAAATTATTATCTCCTGAGTACCTGAACTCCATAATCATTAGTTTAATCTCTCTACTTTTATAGAAGCCCACCTGCTCATCCAGTTTTTCATATTTCCTCCTGTGACAAAAACACCCAAACTGTGACAGCAAAAAATTTCAGTAGCCTGGTTCCTCAAAATAGTTAAGAAGCAAGTTCAGGACTGGTCCTTGAGGAATTCCACAAGTGATCTCTGTCATGACTGATAAATTCTCTTTCCAAACAAGTGTGTTGTTGCCTCTACTTTAGGAAGTTCTTTGTTTATTTTCACAAATGCTGCATCGAAGTCTAATTCCTTAGATTCAAACATTCATTTTCCATAGTTCATTGTATCAAATATTTTATGGGATGACTGATAGACAAGACCTATTACCTGAAGCTCAATCATCTCAAAAGAAAGACAGAAATCAAATGAGTTGGGCACAACTTGCTTTTCCTTTATAAATTTTTAATTTGAACCTAGTTTCCATTCAGCTCCATGTCTGTAATTACTTCTTCTTCTAAAAACCTGTTTAAAATTCTTACAAGCCACAGTCCTCACAGGGACAGAATTAGGTTATGAGTTGCATAAATGGTAATACAGGTTACAGACTGAGATCTCTTCCTCTCTCAGACAAAAGGAGAGACTGTCACTCTCCTGTTCCCTTTGACCTGTTAAATAAGGCTGCTGGGCTATTTTTGTCCCAGAAAGAATACAAACATCTGAAACAACATTCACAGCAATTCACGATTTGCAAATCCAGGTAGCTTGACTGGAGGAGTGTAAAACTGGGGAGCACTGGATCCCTAATTAATTTGTAAATACCAAAGGCATTGTAAGTAAGATTCCAGCCTCACCAACATTTGGAGTTTATTGCAAGGGCAGCTGGGGGATTGGGAGTGAGAGGGGTGGTACGGCAATTTGAACAACTTTCACTACCCTGTAATCTGTATTTAGGGTATTATTTATACCTTCTTAGTGCAGAAGTTATCTCCTCTCTTACGTATAGTGCCCAGCCCCCACCAGGCTTAATGAGCATGGAAAACAGACATCAAGGCAGCCTTGGGAGAAAGCAGAGGACGTGTCACCCAGTTCACAGCTGCAGAAATGTAGAGAGGGATTTGGCCAACACACCAGCACCCTATTCATTCAAATAAGCACAACTTCCCAATTAAAAGTAGTAATAATAAAATCACTGCTGCTACAACACTGTTATTAACTATGCTTAATGGCACTGAATTTTCAGTTCTATAAAAAATGCAAATTAGGGAGTTAAACAGCTAACATCTCTGTGTTTTCCAAGGAGAGGCAGTAAAAGCAGTAATGAAATCCATGGCTTCCCTGGCAGTTTCACAATTAAGAATATTTTATTTTTAAGTGGGAGCTTCAATGCCATAGTTGTTGCCTAAGATAGCATTTATTCCCAGTTTAAATGTTTCATTCATTATTTTAAAAAATTAACCAGTAATTAAACTCTATAATTTCTAATGGGCAATGCAGGAAAGTAATAATTGCATGCAGTTTCACCTTTTAGACAAGTCTACATTAGTACTCCTAGCAAAATGTCAGACAGAAAATACTGAGTCTATGGAGAGGCTTTATTATCTAAGGATCTCATTCACCACAAATGCAGATCCAACTTGTATAAACTAAAGTAAAATGCAGATCAAATTTTTGCATTGATCTGCAATGATCTGATAGTAGCTTCCTATGGCACAAGACAAATAGTCTCTTGTTTCCAATCTTCTCTGCTGAATCAGTGACATTGCCTTTGATTTATCTGAAAGGAGATATTGATGTTCAAGCTTACAAGTAACAGTTAAAACATCAATTTTTTACTTTTTTTTTTTTTTTTTTACTTCTGCTCAAAGCATCTAATTGCAGGATGGATGAAGACTTCCTGAACTCCTTTTGCATAATAAAGTTACAAAATTTTACTGCCACTAGGGGATACAGAATCAGGTTGGCCCTGGGCTGGTAAAAATTCATTCTTTAACCAACCTTCATGTGGTCAATTAAAAAATTTTAAACAAAATCAGAGAAATCACAAGTGACTACTGCAAACAAAAAATAAAAGGGCTAAAGCTTGAGATCTTATCCTGTTGTTAGAAGAGATCTTGTTAGCTTGAGATCTTGTTCTGTTGTTGTACAATGCAAGGGGAAAAAAAAGAAGGTTTTAATGTAGCAAAATATGAAGTTCTTGTGGGCTGGATGGTAGAGAGATACACCCGTGGGGAAAAAATATAGGGTGAAGGTGTACTGAAAGGGCCACAAAGGAGATTAATGAAAACGAGAATGCAATGAGGCCAATTGCAGATGTTTTTGTAGGTCAGAAATTCTGTAGAAAAATATGTGACTTCCTTTTTCCGTGGGAACTGAGAAGCTGAAACATGGACTCTAATCTCCCTGGAAATCCCCAAAAAAGAGTGGATCTCCCTAGAGCAGATTAAAATAAACTCAGTCTCTAGGCTGTAAAACACTTTCTGAGCATCAGAAATAAAGATGGAGTAAACTGGGAAAGATAGAACAATACATTTTTGTCACCTTGGAAACTGAAAAAGCTTATGCTTGGATAATACTTCTCCATCATCAGCAGAATAGTGTCCACAGCCTCCAACATTCCCACTCTGAGCCAAGTGAAGACTGAGAAATAAACTACAGTTTGCCAAGACCAATCTGTTTTGCGTAGAAGGGCTGTGTTCTAATGCTGTTATACATAATGTAGTTACATAAAGCATTGTGACAAAGCCAATAAGTAGGAATCTTTTGGCAAAAATAATTTATGTAATGAGTAGTTTCCATGGCAGTAGCCTGAGATCAGTGCCCAATGGTACTATTTAAAATCCCTTCAAGAAATTCAGCTTAATAAAGTACTGACCTTTGCAAGACCCGAGGATGTTGAAATTTGTCAAAGCAGTATATTTGCATCACATTTTAGTAAAATATTCCCATTTTGATAGCTTAAGCAGATGAATAAATAAAATTATTTCCTCTTTAGTTGGTCCAATAAAAAGTAAAAGTTTGTACTTTTGTAATGCACTAATTAAGGGTTAAATATTGAATTTACCAGCTGTTCATAGAAGCAAGCCATCATTAACTTGCAACAGAGGTGTCTAATACTTCCCCTTCAAATGGGGAATATAAAAAATATTTCCTCAGTTGCCCACAAGACTGAGCTGGTGCATAGGTAATATTCAGTACTGAATAAATGACAAGGGTAAGAGATGAGTTTGCAACTCCTCAGAACTAGACTGAATTTAAACCTAGAATATGTATTTTCTTCCTGGAAACTCACACATCAGCACACTGGGAATCTTATTAATAGAAGAAGCTATTTTAGGTATCTAGAAGTCATTTAAAACTGTATTACTTATAGTTTTCCCCTCTGAGTTCTAGGAAATTGGATTAATGGTATGCACAAATGAAATTTTATACTGTGAGGTAGGGAGGAGACCAAAAACCTCCCTGTGATTTCTTATTAAAATATGTCTCAAAAGCACAGTTATTTTTTTTTTCCTCTTAAATATTTGGCATATCAAAAATGAGAGAGAACATAATGAGGTACAAAGGTTTTATTAACAGTTCTTTGAGATATTTCATGAATAATTTGTGGTACAAAAACTCCTGATATAACTTCACTATCCCATCCCAGCACAAAAGCTTTGGGATCACATGAAAATCTAGCTCACAATGATCTATATGAATATGGGAATACATTCTATTGGATATTTTAAATTATGGCAACTACTAACTTACTCGAACTAACTGATAGACAGAGACTGCACTGCAGCCATGCAATCAGAGCCAGAAATGCAAAGTCATCTGGAAGCCAGTGCCAAAGAAAATCCCCTGGTTACACCCTTGCTTATTTTTTCTGCTTTTCCTGGGGAAACCAGGCCTGAAAATTTCTGGCAACTCCATTTTGCAGTTTTCTCCACTTCTGTTACTTGCTTCCCATGAAGATATTTGCTATTACACAAAAATAATCATATGAAAAGTATTCTTATCTGCCTTCTGATCCAATTTTAATCTTTTAAAGTGCATAGGTGATAAGAATATTATTTGAAATATCTGAGAATTAATTTGTCTTTTTTCTGTCTGATTCAGAGTAGAACATTCCCTTCTAGATCACGTAAAACAGGAGCATGAACTTCACTTTCTGCTGATATTTTAACCCAGAGAGTGCTATTGTAGCAATACGTTTTTTCACTGAAGATGTTCTTATCAGCTCCTGTTCTCTCACACCTTCAAAGCCCTCTTGTGAGAATCAAAAGAAGTCTGAACATGGCTCACCAGTTTAGCTTCTTCTGGATGATTTGTTGGTCTAAACTTGGCTTCAATTCTGTCTGAAGATTAAAGACTCAACAGCATACGTGTCACTGCCAACTTCAACCATCTGTCATTACTCTCAAGTATGTTTTAGCTGTGATATTTACCTACTTGCTGCTGTTTTGTAAACAGAACGCAAAATGATGAATACTTTATCACTTAACCTTTCCAGCGACCTTACCTTCTGATTTAGCACCCAGTCCTCACTCGTTGCTTAGACAGAGCTCCCAAACCAAACCCACAACAACAATTTTCACTGTGATAATTTAGCAACTAGATGACTAAAGCATAAAAGGTTTCATTTTGAAGCACCATCCAAAAACTTCAAAATACCGACCACTTTTCATAATGTCTTATTAAAATTTCTAATACATATTAGTCTCTATGTCTTTATGCATATATGATACATGAGATAAAAGCATAGCCATTCACAAACATAACATCTGACATACTGACAAAGACTAAGACTGAAATTCATTCAACACTTTTGGCAAAAACATGCTGAACTGTGTACTTGCCCAGTCCTAGAGTGGCTTTTGTTTTGTATTATTTCTTTTTAAACTATTTTGATGAATCTAGGTCTTTCTTTGGATAGGCTAGAGTTACTGCTGTAATGTAGAATCGTTGTATAGATAGCACAGTGAACCTTATTTGTTAATCTGGTTACGCAGTCTCAAAAGGAAAGGTTTTAATGTAGGTTTCACTGTATGAGTAGTTAGTACAGTCATGCCCACTATCGTTTAATGAACCTTGACCCCAAATAAAGTTCTGAACAAGAGTTCACTGTGAAGAGGAGAAGGATGTGTGCTATAACATTGTGTCTGAAGCAGGACCTGCAACAAACAGTTTTCTAATACTCACTGGCTCTTCCAGTCAAATATTTGCACTAAAAAGCTGCAGCAAAAACTTTGAAAGGGGTTAAAAAACACCTTGGGAATAAACTAGAGGAATGAGCATATCAGAGGGAATGCGAATAAATGAGAATAACATGAAAGCTACTATTGAGTAGAAATCCCATCATTTAAATACAATTGAAAAAAAACAATTGCTATTAGAAGCATTTGAAACTTTTTTGATTCATCTCTACCTTACCCTCTACAGGCAATTGATCATGCTAGAATGATCTGACTTTGTGCCTTTATTCTGGAAACAGACTATTAGATTTTATAATAACTGGGGTTGTAGTGGGGGGGATCATTTTAATTAATGATGCAAAATGTTACAAAAAAGGACTCTCTCAGCCTTTACCTGCATCCATTGTTAAGCCACAAACACTTAAAACCTTCCATTTAACGGTTTAGAAGAGCCTCTGGAAGGGAACTAGGCCCCTTCCCCTTTCTTCCACATCACCTGGTAGAAGTTGTTTGTCCATTAAACTGACTGACCCATCTGAGTTCCATGGTCAAAGTGCTGACAAAACAGTTACTGTTTATTTTATGTCCATTATCTCCCGCTTTTGTCTTGTTTATGATTTGCTACTCTATTAAGCTGCCAGGTTGAAACTATAAAATATATCTCGATGTCAGTGGGAAGTTTTCTGTGTAAAATACAATGTCAGTAAGTAAATCAAAAGCATTAGGGTTACTATACTAATAGAGTAGAAAAAGGTAGAAAAGAGTAGAAAAGCCTAGCATGAATTTCTGTGTTCCAGGATGCTCTCTCTCTTCCTGTTTTTCTTAGTTAAACCCATGATAACTACAGAGGTGGAGGCTTTAGTCTTTATATTTTGTTTGAAAGTTATTAGCTCTTAGTGTACCTAAGGAATACCTGTCATGGGGAAAGCTTAAATTTAAAAATACTCTATTTAAAAATAAAGGCTGAGGTATTAGTACAACTTGGGGGAGTGGATTAGACTATGTAGGCCTCATACTGGACCCAGTTTCTTCAGCTTCCAAAGAAACAAACAGTTACAGCAAAATTCTTCTTTGTCAGAATGGTAAATACCTGTCAAACCATTACTGTCCTTTGAACAACCTTTTTATATTGTAAGATCAGAAAACACAGGAGAGTCAAATTGTTATTATTTAGCTTAAAATAGCAAAGGCCAAACCGTGTCAGTGTTAAGAATTTGTTTCTCTTAAAAGCCTGATGTGACATAGTATATACCACTTTATTAAATGGGAATTATTACTTGAACTCATAAAATTCAGACAGATTTTATGCAACTTTGTATTTTTTAATTCCTCTTTTCTTCAGTCTTGTTTCACTTCATCTTGTTTGAGCTTTGCAATTCTGTAATTCTTTTCTTTTTCTTAGTCTGTTAGGAATGTAAAACACCACCCGTTCCCAGGAAGAAATCTCCATCTACTTCAATCCAAGGAATAACTGCCTTGTGGCCAGATAACAAAAATGGTACACACATGGTACTACATACTATTCAGCAGATATAATTACAGGCAAAGAACTGTATATGTACAGCGGACTCTTCCCTGGAAACAGGCAGTACAATTATCAGTGAATGAGCAAGAATATCCACGGTGCTCATTTCACTGCAATATAGTTACATGGTGTAAGTAGCTGAGTATCTTAAACTCACCAATTTCCACTGGGATATAGCTGATTTGGTTTTTTGATAACTCCAGTACTCTCAGATCTTGAAATAGTGCAATGTAGGCTGGAATGGTTTCTATTAATGTATTGTTCACGTGCCATTCTTTCAGATAGGTCTGTTCTTTCAGAGAATCTGGGAATTCCTGTAAATTAAATGAGAACAGGTAAATAGAAAGCATCAAGTTAGAATTTTGTTCTACTACATTTCTAAATACAGGCTGGAAAATTCCACAGCCAAACCTCAACACTTTGCTTTAATTATCTTGATGTAGAACAGCAGTTTGCCAAATCCTCATAGGAGCTGTTTGCTTTTGAAGAGCACTGCAGCTGTCTGTCACCACATAGTCATTTTTTAACTGCTAATGCAATCATTTCACTCTAAACCCTATTTGAAACACTCAACCTGTTTGGTGTCTCCCATATCACCTCCTTTTTCCAGCTGGAACAATTTTTTAAAACACATTTCCATACTTTAATTCACACAAGGTGCAGTAAAATGCAACACAGAACAGAAGAGTGGGTGAATGGAGAATATCCAAATACAGTTTGTCATTAAAAAAAAAATTAAAAGTTGCTACCTTCTTAGTACCTGCCAAGTTCCAAAATGTGTTTGTTAAGGTGGAACACAATCCAAGGAACAGAAACATTTCAGATAAGATATACATATATCACATTCTGAAAGTCTTTTTTCAAATAAATGTCTCAGCTATATGTTATTTCAGTAATGTTTGAAAATTTTTAATAAATTTCTTTATGAAGACTAAAAATACTCTATTTTTAAATCAGCCCACAATTGCAATTCTATTGCTTTAGTCATACAGATTCTTTTCCTCTAGGAATTCTAGTATTGTCCCAACTACATAGCAAATAAATTTGTTTCTGAGTTGATTTCAGCCTATTTGTCAAAATTGTCCAATGAATAAGTTACTAAAACTAAAATTTTTAAACCTTCTAATTCTCAGAAAAATACTTTAGTTATTTGGTGTTCAGATCAGATGTACACATCTTTCTTTGAATTATGTCATCAAATTCCTTGAACTTGAAACAAAATCAATTCATTAAGTTGAAGGTTATATCATTTAAAGTAACTTTCTAAAGGATCACATAATTTACCAGTCTGTCCTGGTAAATATAACTGTAATTGTAACATCTGGAATAAATAAGCTGGATGAGGTGCTATCAATAACTTTTCTCCATAAAAAGGTATGTTAGTGTTTCATCCTTTAATTCCTTCATAACATCCAAATTTACTTTCTGTGCATGAATAATATGACATAGTAGGAATTACTGGTTTTTATACAGAGGATATTGCCCACTTTTTTTTTTCTAGATATTCTAGGTATCTATGATATCTATGATATCAGCCTTAAAAATTGCTTAAAAAGCAATTGCAATGCATTACTATCTATGATATCTATGATATGGCATTGTAATTGCTTTTCTTATTAATTTTTTTATTCATTCTGAACTTCTGAAATAGGAATATTGCTACTTAACTCCTAGCTAAATTAAAACATCCAGTAGTAAATAAAGATATATTGGACTGTTGTTTATAAGCTGTTCTTTGCTTGGCCATGATCTCATCGCAATCACAGAGACGTGGTGGGACAACCTGGACGACTGGCACACTGTCATGGATGGCTATGTGCTTTTTAGGAAAGACAGGCTAGGGAAGCGAGGTGGAGGAGTTGCTCTTTATGTGAGAGAGCACCTAGAATGTGTTGAGCTCCACCTGGGGAAGGATGAACCTTCTGTCGAGTGTTTGTGGGTAAGAATCAAGGGGCAAACCGGTATGGGGGACATTGTTGTGGGAGTGTGCTATAGGCCCCCTGATCAAGAGGAGCAGGTAGATAACGCATTCCATAAATAGTTAGAAGTAGCCTCAAGTTCCCGGGCACTGATCCTTATGGGGGACTTCAACTACCCAGATATTTGCTGGGCAAGCAATACGGCCAGTCGTATGCAGTCCAGACAATTTCTGCAGTGTGTTGAAGACAATTTCGTGCTACAGATGGTGCAGGAGCCCACAAGGGGAGGGCGGCTGCTGGACCTTGTTTTCACTAACAAGGATGGACTTGTTAGGGAAATGAAGGTCGGGGGCAGCTTAGGGCAAAGCGACCATGAAATGGTTCAGTTCATGATCCTGGGTGGAAGAAGCAAGCCAAAAAGTAGGATAGCTACCCTGAATTTTGGTAGAGCTAACTTTGATCTCCTCCGCCACTTAATGGGGGCTATCCCGTGGGCTACGCTGTTTGAAGGAATGGGAGCCTGCGAGAGCTGGCTAGCATTCAAACAGCACTTCTTCCAAGCACAGGAACGATGCATCCCTTTGAGGAGGAAATGGGGAAAGAGAGGCAGAAGACCTGCATGGATGAACAGGGAGCTATTGAGCAAACTCAAAGAGAAGCAGAAGATCTATGAATCGTGGAAAAAGGGTCTGAGCACCTGGGAAGAATACAGGAATGTGGTCAGGGCCTGTAGGGATGCAACTAGGAAGGCTAAAGCCCTCTTGGAAATTAAGCTGGCAAGGGACATAAAGGATAATAAAAAGGGGTTTTTTAGACACGTGAACAGTAAGAGGATGTCCAGGGATAATGTAGGTCCCTTGCTGAATAAGGAGGGTCTCCTGGTTACGGGGGATGCTGAGAAAGTGGAGATATTGAATGCCGCCTTTGCTTCGGTCTTCACTTCAAAGGCCCCCCGGGACCCACAGACAGTGGATGAGAGTAGGACTGATTGGAAAATGAAGAATTTCCCTCTGGTTCAAGTAGGGGAGGTCCAGGAGCGGCTCAAAGGGATTAATGCACACAAATCCATGGGCCCAGATGGGTTACATCCACGTGTGCTGAGGGAGCTGGCGGAGGTGATTGCTGAGCCGCTCTCTATCATCTTCGACAGGTCTTGGAGGACAGGAGAAGTGCCTGAAGACTAGAGGATAGCCAATGCCACTCCAGTCTTTAAAAAGGGCAAGAAGGAGGAACCTAGTAACTATAGGCCAGTCAGCCTCACCTCTGCCCCTGGAAAGGTAATGGAACAGCTTGTTCTGGATGCCATCTCCAAGCAATTGGAAGAGAAGAAGGTCATGAGGAGTAGTCAGCATGGATTCACTAAGGGGAAATGGTGCTCGACCAACCTCATAGCCTTCTACGATCTCATGACAGGCTGGGTAGATGGAGGGAGAGCAGTGGATGTCATCTACCTTGACTTCAGCAAGGCCTTTGATACTGTCTCCCATGACATCCTGATAGCAAAGCTGAGAAAGCATGGGATAGATGAGTGGACAGTGAGGTGGGTTGAGAATTGGCTGTCGGACCGAACCCAGAGGGTTGTGATTCGTGGAGTAGAATCTGACTGGAGGCCTGTTACCAGCGGTGTTCCCCAGGGCTCAGTGTTGGGTCCAGTCCTGTTTAATATCTTCATTGACGATCTTGATGAGGGAATAGCATCCACCCTCAGCAAGTACGCCAATGATACAAAGCTGGGAGGAGTGGCTGACACGCAGGAGCACTGCGCTGCCATCCAGAGAGACCTGGACAGGCTGGAGAGCTGGGCAGTGAGAAACCAGATGAAGTTCAACAAAAGCAAGTGTAAAGTCTTGCACCTGGGAAGGAACAACTGTTTGTATCAGTACAGGCTGGGGGATGACCTGCTGGAGAAGAGCTCAGTGGAGAAGGACCTGGGGGTCCTGGTAGATGACAGGTTGGCCATGAGCCAGCAGTGTGCCTCGGTGGCCAAGAGAGCCAATGGGATCCTGGGATGCATCAGGAGGAGTGTAGCCAGCAGGTCAAAGGAGGTGATCCTCCCTCTCTACTCTGCCCTGGTCAGGCCCCACCTGGAGTATTGTGTCCAGTTCTGGGCTCCTTGGTATAAAAAGGACAGGGATCTCCTGGAAAGAGTCCAAAGAAGGGCTACGAAGATGATTAAGGGCCTAGAGCATCTCCCCTATGAGGAAAGGCTGAGTAAGCTGGGACTGTTCAGCCTTGAGAAGAGAAGACTAAGGGGGGACCTAATCAAAGTTTATAATTATCTGAAGCAGGGGATGCAGGGGGAATCAGCCAGCCCCTTTTCAGTGGTCTGTGGGGACAGGACAAGGGGCAATGGCTGCAAGTTGGAGCATAGGAAGTTCCGCACCAACATGCAGAAGAACTTTTTCACAGTGAGGGTGACTGAGCACTGGAATAGGCTGCCCAGGGGGGTGGTGGAGTCTCCTTCTCTGGAGATATTCAAGACCCGCCTGGACGCCTATCTGAGCAATATGAGCTAGGGAGCCTGCTTTGGAAGGGGGGTTGGACCCGATGATCTCTCGAGGTCCCTTCCAACCCCTACAATTCTGTGATTCTGTGATTCTGTGATTCTTGCTGCCTTTAACTTCAGTTCTTTTCAAATTTACACATGCAGACACATTGCCAACATACATATTTCTGCCTTACTCCCTGACCTTCCATATTTGATACGGATCATTTCATTTCTTGCTTCTTTTTCCCACTAGGTGTATATTGCATTGTGATCCATCTTCTATATTTGTCAGTTTATGGCAGTTAAAAAATAAAATGCCTGAAATGCCTCAGGGCTAGTAATGAGAAATCTCGCCAACTTTCTGGAGTGGGTTTCCACTCCTCCACCTTCCACTCTGAAGAAAAATAGAATAAATACAAAAAGCAAATTAAATTAGTATCCTCTTTCCCACCTGTATAGATTTGAAAATGCAGCACACGGGCAACAGCATTATACTGGGGTGCCATAGGTGCCACTGTAGAGAAAAACTGCCATTCACAGAGAAAGCAGATGCAGAATAGTCATACTGGATGGAAAAAGATGTCTCAGTTACAGATGCCATTTGCCACAGTCCAGGTCTGTCATTGTCTTTCAACTAACCTACTGGTTTTTTGCACTGTGTTGTCACAACAAACCATCTCCAGCTTCTTACTGGCAGACAGAGCAGGGACCAAAGAGGAATGCTTGTCCCTGTGAAGCCTACAGTCCTGCTGTTCTCTCAGATTCCAACAGTCCTGCTGTTCTCCACAAACTTCTCCTTGATGCGTTGAAAATAACGCAGCACAAAAAGTACTCTTAGATTAAGATCAAACTCCTTCATAGTTTTAGAAATATTAAGCCAAAATTTTTAAATCTCTTAATAATGAAAAAATTAAGATCTTTACTTTTTATTAAGGGAAGTTTAAAGTACCAAGTTCTTATTCAGCAACTGAAATAAATCCAAACATGACTTCAAAAGAACAGAAGGAGGTTCCATTCTTCTACAAATTGCCCTGACTTGCTTTGCTTTCTGAGATTAACTTTTTCTTTAAATGTCTTTTGATCATATTTACAATTTGCAAATGTAGATTTACCAATACTTTGCTATAATGTGTTTTTTACATTCTCTGTTACAATACATTTTATTTGTGTTGCTGAAACATAAATTGATGTGATATTTTACTTCATTTACAAACTAGATGGGGATGGGAACTGAAATTTACACAAGCTTTACATTTGCTTTACCCTCTGATTCCCTTGTGTTCTTTTGTAATCTTCTGCTTCCACACTAAAGCTGGCAGCCTGCTGATAAATTGTTCCATGAAGACTGACACTTGGAGGATAGCCAGGCTCTTGCCTTTAATGGCAAAAAAATTCTTCAAAATCCTTTGATTTTGGGGAGAGGAAAAAAAAGTATTTAAAGGAAATAAATAGCTAACCTACAACACTGTGGATTATACTAATCTAATTAGGAGAGAATTTACCTGCTAGATATAAGCCTGAACTAAAATTGTGATCAAAGTTCAGAAGTTTCAATTCTCTTTCTTTTCTAGCTCTGTAGATTCTTCTTTCATCAGCCAAACCAAAACTTTAGATCCAAGTCTCTGTCATATTTGAGAAAATTTGGAGCTAATTCCAAAACTAGCATGTCTCAGGACCACCAGTATTTCCTGACTAGGTCAGGAATTTTATACTTGTTTTAGGGGGAAAAAAAAATCTCTGGAAGCTAAATACATGCAAAAGAGCTTTTCTCTGTCCATTCAATGCAGCAATTCTACTTGACCCTTTGTGGCAAGCAAAGTCCTCACTAACAGCAGGGAATAATAAACAGAAATACTCTGTTCTCTGAAAATACACAGTATGTGAGATGATAAAACCGGGAGAATAAATACAAATGTATTAATTAATTTTCTGCCCTTTTCTGTGAAGAAATGATATTCAAGAAGGACATGATTTACCAGTAAAGGGTTTTTCCATCACTCATTCATTTACTTGCTATGCACACTTGGCATTAAAGTTGTTTAAAGTAGGTATGCATCCAGAGCTTCTGCTTAGGAAATGCAGCGCAGCCAAGAACAGCCTAGTCCATATTTGACAGAGCATGATCATGTTGCCTTTGCCAATATTGATAACACAAATTCAAAAATTTGTTTTTCCTGAATATTTTCTGAAATTCATTTAAAATTTGCTGATCCACTAGAGAATAAACATTCATTAGTTAGAAGCAGAAAGTAAACACTCAGAGGGGAAAAACAGAGTTAAAGTGAATTCATTTTAAAATCCGTATGAATATTCATGGCATTATTTTGCCACACTATTCATTCTGCCCTAATAGCAGTGCTATTTCTCTGAAGAACTAATTTAATTCAGTAGATACATGTTTACATGTACAAAGGATCTCAATTAAGTGTTTCATCAACTCTCCATCATTCTGTCCTAGGCAACTGATTCCAATACACAATTCAAGAGTCCAGAGTCATTATACAGCTCCTGTTCATGGTGGATTTTCCTGGAAAATTCTCAGATGAATGAAAAGCTTCATAAACTTTTTTATTCATAAATACAGTTTACTGTCAAGTCCCAAGGGTTTTGCAAACACAGGAGGATTTAGGAGACTCACTATTGGGGCATTAGAATTGGGCAATTTTATAAAGAGAAGAGAAAAACCACTCTGATTTCATTCACTGCAACAGATTACAAGACTAGCTCATTTGTTACTATAAGACCTTACCTAAACACAAATATTAATTCATTACTGTTTCCAGCCAGCGGGAATGCACTACACAGAGCTGTAGACACTTGAGCCTTGACACAAGGACCACTGAAGCTTAAGGATGTTGTCACACAGCCTCTTCCAGGTGGAGCTCTGACATGTTTTCAGAGCACTGATAGTAAAACTATCTCAGCACTGCAGTTATCAGCTACTGTCCACAGCCAGAAGCTAAGCACCCTGGGCAGGCATAGCCAAACCATTACCCAAGTTAGGGGGAGGATTTTCAGCTTCAGAGAGATTCGCTGAGGATGTGTTATTCAAGCACAGAGGCTTGATACTAATCCTGCTTACAATGTTGTAGTTCAGCAGATTTCCCATTACGCTACTGTGATCATGCTGTTAGAAAACCATTGTGATTCAAGATGTCTAAAGGCTCAAACTACATGTCTCAAAAAATCAGCCTAAAAATAAGTATTTAGCTAGTAAGAATTAATGATCAACAAGGAATTAAGGATCTGCATAAAGAAAATACAATTTACAATATATTGTAAAATCAAGTCCTACTGTCTGTAGGTAACATTCTGTGCCTATTTGTCTATCCTAATATTCATTGCATGAGCTTTATCTTTCCCCAGATACGTTGAAATAATTACTTAACACATACAAAGAATAGTTGGTTTACATCTAATGAAAATATATTATAATTTCAATGACGTTTGAGAAGTGGGGAACAAAAGTGGCACGCAGGTCCCAAACAAGGAATTCCTATTAGGAATTCAAAATGTGTGATCTGCTCTGATTTCCTCCCTTGCAAAGGTTCAAAATCATCATCAAAGATACAAGATCATTTTCATAATAGTACTATCAAGGTGGTTTTCAAAATAATTTCTGAAGCTAATCAAGTATATAATGTTTTACAAAAAACATTTTTAACCTTGTACTCAACAATGCAGAATCAGTGGGCCAGATTCACTGTTACACTGTATGGATATGCAACATGAGACAATAATATCTTTTTAACATGTCTCCATTTGTACCATGTAGACAGCCTGTACATATTAGTGACCAACAGAAGATACCATTGCAATAGATTGAAACATTGCAAATAACAACCTTAGCTGATTTTTGGAGTCAACTCATCTGCTGCTGAAGTTTCCAATGAGAGCCCTTACACTGAGACCTGTGGGAAGGATAGCTACTTGTTTTGGTCTTGAAAAATCCCTATTCTGAGGATTACTCCTCTGTGAGACCTAACTTCATAGTGTTCAGAAAGAGAGCTGGTACAGCCCAGAAGCAAACCTAGTTCTCAAAATTAAATCTGTAAGTCATACCAGCAACCTACTCAGATTTAGTTATCAACTGTCTAGAGGATATATTACTGTTTTGTTGATGAGAGGAAAGGGGAACCATAATAGAAATACTTATCATCTAAAAGCAAGTGAGATAGACGATTCAGCAGCTAGTTCCCAAATGGACACTTCACAGGGCTGTGCTATTTGCTGCTGCCAATGGTAAGTGGCCAGCCAACAGCAAACAAAGCTGGTTATGTGCCTGTAAAACCACACAGGCAACCCCAGCTCTGACTTCTCCTAGTGCCTGAGTGCTTAATCTTCCAAACTTTCAACCCATGGCTGTATGTGTGTGCAAAACACATTACAGAAACTAAAGCACAGTTGATATCACAGCTCCCAGCCACGTTAACATAGAGGTTTCTATGAGAAAACCATCACATATCCGCAGATCTTTTCACATGCAAATTGCCAGCCTGTGCAGCTTTGGTTATATAGTCTGCAAATTCAATTTGCCTAAGTGCACATTTTTTTGTGAGAGAGTAACAGGGGAAAAGACTGCCATGTCAGATTCTGTCTTTGGTTTAGAAGCAGCAGTTGAGATTACAAACAGTAAAATAAGTGGTATGATTTGTATAACTGATACAATTTTTGCAAAATTCCTGCCGTAAAAGGAAACACACTTCTTTCAGAACCCTGTCAAGTGGATTTGCACATTACTTTTAATCACAGAACCAACTGTTAGAGACTGTCAGGGTTCTTTGGTTTTGAAGGAGTATTGGTCTCTAAATAGAGCTGCTTTGATTTTATCTTTGTCTGCAGACACCTGCACTATGTCGCAGTATCTCATATAAACAGAAAGCTCACTTCAACCAGGTTGTAACTGGACAATGAGGCACAGGGCTTGCGAGATAGAGCCCCAGTGAGTACATGGTATGGAGACAGAAGCAGAGCACATGGTGGCTAGGCATGTTACGCTCAAGGTGAGATAGCATACACGGCAGGGTGGCATAATCTAAGTCACAGTACACTGATACCTCCTAAACGTGATCTTTCAACATGTCAAATTGAAATTAAGTGCTCTGGAAAACACAGCAGATTATGTATGTTTGATTTTGCCTCCTAATGTAAAGCTTTGTTTGTGATGACAAAGCAAAATGTTAACTGTTTGGCAAAACAGGATAAGCAACCGAAGAGTTTAGTTATGCAGCTCTCTGATGCACTGAAAATATTTGCAGTTGCTACTATATCAGTGTCTGAGGAGCTGCAATAGCTCTTCTTTTTTGTCTCCTAAGGTACCTACAAAGTTTACAAAACAGCAAGTTGTGCAGCATAAGACTACACAGCTTTAACGTCAATATCCAAGGTTCTTGAAAGATTAGACATGATAGCTCTCTAGCAACCAATCTTACCACACGATTGATTGTTATCAGTTGAAAAAATAGGCTTACTAGAGCTGGATGGGAATCAAGGGTTTCTATTCTCCAGAAATTTCATGTATTTTATGTTTATTCAGGAAAGAAATAAAGACAGAAGTAAAAAAAAATGAAAGCTGACAAAGAAATTCAAGATCAAATCTGAGAAAAATTTATGTTTCAGTTCAATAAAAAGAATTGTGTCAGTAAAATGTGGCCACTTTATTTCCTTTTTAACTTGTATTCTTTGTAATTAAAATCTCTAAAGTAAATTTAAAAATCATAAGCTAGAGTCAAAATTCTAATTTCACATTCTCATTAATAATATATCATATATTCAAAATGCATTTCAGTCAAAGCTTTAATGACTCTAGAAAACTTCAAACAAACTCTAATCCACCTTTGCTGAATTTCAAAAGAGCATTAATTCAGAGCTTACTTCCACAGTGCTGTTTAATATCATACACAACTGCAAGTAAAAAGTGCATTTTTCAGCAAGACCATTGTGGATTGGTGCTGATATTAGTTTTGATTTGAACAGAGCTTGAGAAAAATGTTATCACACCATTAGAGCAAGAAGACAGATCTCTGAGTAGTAGAAGACATCAACAAGCCAACAAAGCTGAATATTATTTTCATCTCTTTCCATCCATTGGGGAATTTCAGAGAAAGATACCTTATTGCAATATGATTGCTTATACCAAAATTTCTGAGAGGGCAAAATTACATGTATTGGTAGAGAATTTAAAATAAGCATATTTGAAACTAAATCACTAGTTCAGGATAAGATAGGAAATACTATTGTCACTGCTAAAACCATGAAAAAAGAATCAACTTCATATGTGTTGCCAAAACAAAACAAAACACACAAAAAAAAAAGTCTTGGGGATTAAAAGTTACAGTGCTAAGCTACCCAAAACCTTGAACAGTAGCGCCATGTTTTCCATTATATTTACCGTCCACTGCTCTCCGGAAAGCTGAAAAATGAACTTGTTTCTTTCTTTATTTGCTTCATCTGACAAAGTATGCCTCTTCTTGAGCTGAGGACTCTTTCTGTAAGTATCCAAGATCTTCTCATTGGTGTCTACAAAGCCATTCTTGAGGTATTTTGATTGAGGAATGCCTTTTTTCCGGCACTCTAGTATGAAATTCCATTCCTGCTTTATCCTGAAATAGGGCCCAAAAGGGTTTATGTAAATCAGCTGAAAGAATACAATATGGCAAGTAAATGTGAAAGCTTGATCTTTGTTTTCACATGTACTTAACAAAATATAAATATGCAACTAATCTATTGATCAGTTTTTTAAAAAAAAGCATTCCTAGAGACATGCTTAGATTTTCTAGGCTTACATATAGATTTCAGATGAGCAGGACTTCGTTTACTGACTATAAAACAGTGACACCCAGGGAATAACAGAAAAGTTGAAACAGTACACAGTCACAAAAACCAGCATGAGTGATGTCCTTTATTTCAATAAGGTAGGGAATACATTCTCACAGAACAGGTTATATGTATAAACAAAGAAAAGGACCTGGTGATGTATGCAAAATTTTTCAGTTGCAAAAAAGAGTAATTAAGAAAGTTAGTAGTTAGAAATATTCCCTTTTCCCTTCCCTTCCTCATTGAAATATAACAATCTATTTTCATTTTTTACACATTATCTTGCAACATAATCTTAGAAGGTGGAGGTAAAGGTCGAAGTTATCACACGCCAACTAATTTCAGATTCAATTTCAGTGTAACTTTAGGCTCACCTCCAGGGCAAACTTTTACCCATATAACTTCAGGTGCACATTCAATTTGATATAATTAAGCATTGCCAAAAGCATGTGCTTTAATTTACCATAGATTTATTTCAGTTTAGTCAATTAAGAAACAGGTTAATTAACTGAAGCAAGCCTTCCATCTACCAAAATAAGACTCTGCAGAGCCCCTTGCATCATAAATTTGATCACATGTTATGAATGTTAGATTCTTGTGGTACACGAGATTCCTTTATATAACCTCCACCCTCTGGCAGAAACTTTAAGCTAAAGACTTTGAAAAGCTGACAGATGAAGAAAGGCACAAAGTTCAGGATAATGTGCCCCCTAGAGAAAGTAAAAAATTACATGTCCTAGAAAAAGAATCAGATGCAAGTTTGTAAAGTTCAAGTAGGCAGTAACAAAACCTGTACACATTCCCAGCTAAGCATGGGATTTTCTCTAAAATAATAATTCTCTAAAACAATGGCACATGAAGCAGAATGTCTGATTTTAAGTGGCATGCAAGAAATCAGTTTCAAATTTAGATGCAAGAAGCATCTTCCAGACTTGATGAAGATAAGAAAAATTTTGGACACTTATAGCAGGTATGAGATAGAGGGCAGAGTGTATTTATGGGAATATAATAGCACTGAGTAAAAGTAATATTTGACTCGATTCTCTCAAAATAAAAATTTTGGGATCAAGACTGTATGCCTAAATAGGAAAGGTATTACTGAGACAGCTGTAAACTGCAAGCACAAACTGTGGCACTTACTGAAACCTTAGGTGATGTTAGACGGGTTTGAAAGCAGAGAGCACAGCAACAGCAGGAGACTTCAGCTATCAGCATACACACATTGATATACTGCAGGTAGTGCAAACTTTTGGAAAGTACATATGCCTGTTTACCACAGCAGCTAGACTGAGAGCCCACAAGAGGACCTGGTGTAGTTTCAAGGAGCAGT
The DNA here is from genome assembly GCA_020800305.1 of Porphyrio hochstetteri. NCBI lineage: Eukaryota > Metazoa > Chordata > Aves > Gruiformes > Rallidae > Porphyrio > Porphyrio hochstetteri. The sequence continues at coordinate 47,961,820 of CM036938.1, read as the reverse complement.
ACACCACCCAGGGATCATGAAAGAACTAGAGAAAGCCCCTTCTGTAATAATGACCATGATGTATTCCCATGCAATGAAGCTACTGTGAGGAAGCACTTCTCTCCTCCCTCATTTCCAAAAATAGAAAAATGTAAAAGGTAAAATAGCGTTTATGTTCAAAGGAAGAAATGAGAAGGCAGAATAAGCTCTGATAAATTGAACATAAAACCACAAGCGAGCAAGTGAAGTCTCTTACTGCAGGTATACAGATGAGTAGGAAAAGAATTTCAAGAACATCAGAAGCAGAAAACCTCTCAGACAGACAGTGGGAGCAATAACCTATGAAGGTATGAAAGGAGCAGTGAAAGAATAGTTAGAGAAGTTACTGAGAGCTGCAGAAAAGTTAGCCATCCTTGGCTTCAGTTTTCATTAGAGATCAGTAAGCTCTTTACAAGTAGGCATCTGGAGAACACCCTGATATTTGAAGTGTCAATAGAGGAAGCTTAATTTTAAATATATATATATATATTTGAAGTAAATCTTCCAGATTCTTTCAGTGTCTAACTGTAGACTGCTTTATACCACAGCAAGTTGTGATTCATAAACGACTTAGGAAGAAAAAGACTGGATAGAGAGAAAACATATCCAGCAACACATTCAGCTTAGAGAGTCCCTAGAGGTGTACTGAAGCTGCTAGTACTGTTAAGGAAGAGACCACCAACAACCCATATCATCTCAAAATCTTTTCTGAACCTACTTGATGTAACAAAGACAAAAAATAGGTTAGAACAGATGCAGCTCCTTAGCCTATTTTGTGGTACTTCAACATGCTGCATCTGATACTTCTGGTTACAGAGGGAGAGACATCCAAGTACCTGACTGCACAAGGCAGCCCTAGCAAAGAATATACCCTCCAGCTACAGTCTGGAAGAACCCAGATGACAGATTTTTTCCATACCAGCAGACATGAAAATTGAAACACCTCTTTCAGATGCTTTGACACAGGAGCCAATTCAATTTTTATTGTTGATCTTGTCTATTCAACCTGATATTTGAACCCTAGAGACCACCAGCACAACAGAGGATGCAATAGCAAGAGATCACTAGAAAGAGCTAGAAAATAACACTTTTATATGCTATAAGAAAAATAAACAAAGTAACTACTTATCCTTTTTTCCCATCACCCATCTACCCGTGAGCAAAGCTAATTAGCTATAAATGCTCTGTATTACTGTGTGAGGTGGGTGGGAGGTTAAGGGGGAGTGGGTGGAGTGAATTGGGGAAGTGAATTGAATCCCCAGGGAGAACAGCAGAAGGAACTGAACTATTAAAAGGCAGTACCAAACCCCTAACATTCTTTGCTCCTCTCTAAAATCTTCTAAATAATCCTGGCTTTACTTACCACTGCTGAACTCTCACAACCTACTGTAGACAGTTTTTTTGCCCCTCTATGAAGATTAACTCTGTGCATTACTGCCCCCTAATTCCCATGATATTCTTTCATTTTCTACCAAAGTAATCAACATTTGATCTCAGTACATAATTCAATGCACTGAAAATCTTGCCCCCAAGATGCTTTTTTTGTATTCATTGCTCTTCAATCATGCACAAGAAAAATATGGACTCATTCTTCACAGTATAAATTCTAAGAACTTGAGAAACTTAAGCAGAAAGTATAGGTCAAAAAGTGTAGCTCTTTGTAAAAAGTAAGGCACCAAGCTGCTCTACTACACCTTTGTGCTGACTCTGTCTGATACACCCCAGGAACACATGAGCAGAGAGCTCAGATCTAAAATTTGAGAGCTCAGATCTAAAATATAGAAAATGGCATGAAGGGAGCTATGTTAAAGACAGAAGAATAAACTGTCCTCTGACACATTACTGATAACGTGTACTGAACACAAATCTCAGGATTAACTGAGATTAGCCAAATAAAACAAAATGTACATAACAAAAAACACTGTTAACACAATCAGTCAGTGAAAAATATTGACCTCAGAAGAAAGACAAGCATTAAAAATTAAACCTGGTTAGGAATTCAACAAGGATATCACGCACTGATGTCAAATCCTGTGTCAAATTTCCTCTTTACTCATACATTAAATTATGGCAACATGCTCTGTTAAGCTTTTAAAGAATGCCTGCTTAGGGTCACCAGGCTAAGTACTATGTACAAGCACATTTTAAACAGATGGAAAATCAATTAATAATGGAGCAACAAACATGCATAATTTTGTACAGTACATCTCAGAATGAAAACATGATATATAACAAGGGCCAAGGGTCTAACAGTTTAGAACCCTCACTTGTACCCTTGGGGTACACACTGGCCAAATTAATCAATATGAGCTTTCTTGGCCTAGAGGTGTGACTTTCATCAAGCCAGTATATATTACTAAGTAAATTAGGTTACAGTTGAGATTCAGCTGAAGGGATCTAGTCAGCTACATGATTGTCACTCAGCTCTGTCCTTGTCAAACAATTGAGATGATGGTACTTCTTAAAAAGGATGTTTATGAAACTAAACAATCATTTAAGTCTTCCTTTGGTGACAATCCTCAAATAAAATAGAATCACCACCACATTTGTTGTATTGTGATTCTTCAAGAAAGGCATCTAAACCAATGTGGCAATCAGAAAAGGAGGGAAAAAAATAAATAAAAACCACACAAATAAAATCAGCCTTTAAATATGCCAATATATACTTTTAGAGAAAGTAAATTTCTGGACTTGGTTAAAGGCTCCTGATATTCCTGGAACATGCTTTCACATATGACAAATAAATGAGTTGGTTATAAAATGACAGCCCTCCTGAAATGTGTCTTTTTATTACAATTCAGCAAAATAAATATTTTGATCTTCCTCTAGATCAAGCAGGTATAGTCAGATTAAAGAAGGATCTACCATTTTCAATATTCATAAAGTGGGTGTTAGTCAAGTCAAGACTAATGTAGGTGGGAGAATGGACACAAATATTTTTAAGGTTCCAACTCAGCTAATTAATCCAGTTATTTCCTCTTCAACCACACAAATAGTACAAGCAATTTTTTAAAAGTTTTATTGCATGCTGCTTGTGTTTACCCAAAAAAATGTTAAGTTTCACAGTTTTTTATCTGTAACACAAAATCACACCTGTCACTAAAGCAGACTGTAAATGCTATAGAGGAAAGTTTAATTCTAGCAAGCTATTTCCCAACACGTTGCTGGATTTCAGTAAGCTTTCAGGGCAATACACTATAGATATGAAACAGAATCAGCAGGGAAATGCAATATGCAAGTATTTCCATTTTGGTTAGTGCTGAAGTTGTCTTCAGGCAATTGCTCCCCAAACATTATTTCTCTGTTGGAGTATATCTGCAGCAGAGATTTAACAACATATAATTATTAATTTTTTTATTATTATTATAAATATTTCCTTTCAAGGATATGGGACTTCCTTGCTTAGCATTTTAGATTCTCCAACAAAAGCATGAATCTAATCAATCTGATGCAAAGAATTACTGTAGAACAAATTCAATGACTGAACCCTTCAAGGAAGGGGTCAGCTTGAATAACATGGAGTGTGCATTAGTAAGGATTTCATGGCCATCCCAGCAAATGTGGAGTATCTGGGTTTCTTTGAATAGTTCTTCCTTCTGCAGTTACCCACTGTGTGTTGTCTGGTTAGGAGGTCTCAAGGAAAATTTACGCATCTCAGGTAAAGAAAGGAAGTTTCATTAGATGGCACTGTTCACCCTAAATCAGGATGGAAGAAATAGCCAGGACCCAACATGGTGACACCAGTTTAGTACTCCTGGGTGATGTTAAAATCAGAATCACTGGCAATGCATAGCCATTAAACAGTCCTATGGAATTTTTATAAGAGCAGTACAGTTAAACTGGAGCTCAGCCCAGACTAATATTCCTGATGGATGAGTAACATTTGCTTCAAATGCAATTGGATTGATTTAACTTCATTACTTCTGCCTGGCTCTTACATGGGTTGTAAAGGATTGTGGCTCAACAGCAGCTTTTATCTTTCACCCATATGCAGGTATTATATTAGATGCAAGGCCTGTATGCATAAGCACATAGGAACAAAAGCAAATAAGTGGTTATTAGTGCTGCAGCTCTACTCCCAAGTTGTTACCTATAATTTGTGTTTGGGGCTAAGGACTCCCAGCTTGAGTTTTAGTTTTGCTTAGAAAATTGTCTGAATTGGATGTTGAGTGGGAGAATAAAGATAAACATCACAAATAAAATCTTAGTCCGGGTACAAATACAGTTATAACACTGAAGTTTGGCAGAGAGATAGAGACAAATCTATTTTATTAAACAAACACATAGCATCTTGGGGAGGGAAAAAAGGCACTGTCTGCCTGTGGAGTGAAAGTTTTCTTTTGACTTTTAACATTCGGGAAGTGCATAGCTCAGAAAAGTAATGCATGCACATTTAGCTAGCCAGATCTTGAGAGGAATTTTTTTAAGAGACACACTGGCAACAGTGGCTGAACGGTTATCTTTGCTGTGTGTTTGATTGGTAGACAGGAGAGGCTGTGCCATTTCACAGCAAAGATTTAGATAGCTAATCTGGGCAAACAGCTCTGGCATTTCTTCACTTGAATGCTTAATTTGTCTGCCTTCAATTTTACCTTACCTGCCTTTCTCACAGAAGACAAACACCTTGCAATCCTTTTAAAAAAAAAAATTTAAGTGTAAACTTTCACTCTCATTCTTTGTCCAAAAAACCAAGTACACAAGAAAAATTATTGAGGGAAATCATCATACCACGTCAAGTTAGTCTGACAGCACTAAGCATTTCAGGGTACAATACCAGAATGTTCACAATTATCAGAATCAGGAAGATAAAATATAAAACAGTGCCATAAACAACTTTCCATAATATAGACTTTCAAAAACATGTAAATAACCCTGGAACAGTACATATTTTTGGGAACGCTTTGTGTTTCATATCCTATGGGAGATTTCAAAAGGTCTTGTATGATTGAGCTAAGGACATGAAGTAAAATGGAATTACTCCTTCTCAGTGGGCTGTTGTTTCTTTTTCCTTCATACTCAGTTGCTGGTTTACATATGCCTCCTCCCCACCACCCCACCACCATAGAATTAGGGGTTCCTTAAACAGCCATACTTCCACAGTCCCACAAAACCAAAGGGGAAACAGACAAGTGAATTAACACCACCCAAAGTGATCTGATATCAGTGTCTCAGAGAGCCAGAGAAGAGCCTCTCACAATATTCTCAGTAGACTCTTCTCCAGAATCAACTTTCACTGCCCAGCTGTTTAAACAACTGCTTTAGACCTGTAAATTCCTGAAATCTTTACAAGACCTCACCATTAATAGAAACACGGTTCAGAGTTTACATTTGTTTGTGAGATTTTCCTTTTAGAAAATCTTCAGTCAAAAGAGAGAAATATCTTGCATGTGACTGTTTATTGACCCTGCATGAGCAAAATTATCTTGCCCCAAGGCAAGGTTCCCTGGACATTAATTGGGAGTTTTTCTTCAAATAATACGTACCGTATTCCACAACATATTATCAGGTCATTTTATATAGCAACACAGATGATAAGCAACTGAACAATCTCAAGGGCATTAGTGAACTGCAACCTCTTTAAGAAACACTGGATTTGGGTTTGTTTTTTTTTTAAAAAAGCAAAGCAGCCTCAGCAGGCCAGATTCCAAACTCATCTGTTACACAAGTATATTTGCAGAGAAACTCTATTAATTTCAGCCCTACTTGGGAATTCACTCTAGCTGCTGGCAAAAGTAAATATCTTGAATCTTAAATGGTAGAATGCAGTCCTCAGTTTGAGAAACTGCCTTTTTTGAAAGTCTTTCTGCAATTACCATTTGGGGTCACAGTCCTTTCCATAATACTTTCTTACTGTGACTTAAGAGTAAGAACTAGCATTGATTTCAGTGGACAACCAAACTAACAGTGGTAAAATTTTAATCTCTGAATAGAATAACAGAAATCAGTCACGCACAAACTCCCTAATACAATGAAATGTATTTATTCAGGGAAACATTATTTCTGTTAATTTAATTAGCACTTAAATATTATTAAAATTTTATCTATACTTTTCAGCTAAGAGCAAGAAAATTCTTGTCCTCTTGAGCAAAGCACTGAAAAGCACTTTAGTAGCACTGAAAAGCCTCTAAAAATAACTTGTGATCTAACCTTCAGGACCTAAAGAACAGCAGCCACTGCACACCTTATAAAATAAAGAGGATTTTTCTTTTAACTGAATTTTGCATTTTATTACCAATATTTTTCTGATTTTCACCATTATCCTGCCAGTTTTATCCTCTATATGGGGCCTATATGATAGGAATGAACGTGAACTTTGCCATTCATTTCCACGGGTGAAGTACTGATCACTCACATTTAGGAAACAAAGTCTGATGTATTTCCTCCTTTTTTGCAGGAGCACTAAAAGAAGTAGGACTGACTGGAAAGTAATCTGATTGCATGAAGACATGTAACAAGACAAAGTACCGTATGCAAATTGCAAGCTGAAGGAAGAAAACAAAAATCCTTTGTAAATGCTGAAAGTGCACTTGAAACCTTTTACTTCTCTGCATCAAATCCCAAATTCCCTATCTCCAGTTGGCACAGGAAGGTAACAGAATGACTTTGGACCTCATTAGTAGAAAAGAGTAGAACAGGAGGTCAAACTCCACTCTTTCAGCTGTAGGGGTGTCTACGGATAAATAACCACAGGCAGAAACAGAAGAGGGACGGTATCACTGTAATGCAATACAGAGTTCACAGTAAGAAATGAGGCTTAATGTATGCTACTGACAAAAAAAAAAACCCACCTGGAGTGGAAATTAGCTGCCCCAGAGCACATAAGGTTACACTCTTTCCTTCTTTGATAGAGAAGTTCCCCATGCCTGGCACTTCTGGGTAGCTTTTGTACTAGTGAACTCAGAACTTACCTGCTGGACCACAGCAAACCAAAAAAGCCAAACAAAACATGTCAGGGGCGTGTAGACATTTAAGTGCGCATTGGGACTGACCTATCATCAGTATGGGTCTGGATTCCTAGTCATAATATTCTTTTTATGAATACCCCAAGAGCCACTAGCTGATAAAGAGAGCACTAAAGATTTGTCTAGTTTATCTGCATTAGAATTGCATAAATTCTTAATGTGTCATCTGGAACATAAATGAGATTTGATTGACTTTCATCCCAAATCCTTTCACTTCTCTTTTCCACCACAAAGGTATCACAACAGAAACTTTTTATAACCCTCATCTTATATCAAAAAGGAAATTTTATCCTTGCTAGAGAGTTTAATCTGAGGGATGAGTTTGCTTTTCTTTGTTCGGTTGGTTGGTTGGTTTGGATTGGGGGGGGGCGGGGAGAGGGAGGGTGTTAGGATTAGGGGGTATTATGCAGGCTGTGGGTAGAGGTGGGAGAACAAAAACTGCAACTATGGGTGTTTTGAAGAGGAAGGTCTTGCAGAAAGGGCAACTAAGACTTTGTATTACCCTAGTCTCCTCTTAGCCCAGCTGCTCTGCTGTCAGTGTAGCTGCACCGGCAGTGAGAATCTGTGAGTGTGTGTCTCCTGAGACAGATGAAACACCACACAAAGGTTCGATGCAATGATGCTCTTAAACAAAGGCAATGCTTAACCCTGTGTATTTTATTTTCAAAGCAGAAAGTGATTTTTATTGCTTTGTTCTCTTCTCAAAGGGAAAAGAAAAATATATTTCCAACATTCCCAACACAATATAATACTTCACTGTCAGTAATAGGAATGAATATAAAGAAACCAAAATATTGTTTAAAGAAACCATAAATTAAATGTAATAAAAAGAATAACATGATTAGTGGGTGTAAGCATTATAATCAAAGCTCTTCCTAATATTTGAACTAGGAAAAAAATCCTCTGATAATTCTTTTATTCTATTCTCTCTCTCCTATTCAGAAGCAATTGCATGTGTCCATTTATTTAATTCCTTTTGTTTCTCCTGTCAACTCAACAGAAAGACTTAGTGTATTTCTTAGTACTGAAAATTATGAGCATGTTTTCATGAATTCCATAATAAAGAGCTGTATTTTTATATAGCACATAAGCAATAGAAAGGTACAAAATGTGTTATTTTTCCCTTCAAATTAAATCACAGAATCACAGAACGTGATTCTACACAGTACACAATAAAATACACCATTAGTAAATCACAATCTCAGTAGGAAAGAGCAGGGACTAATGAAATACAAGCACAGTTTGTGCTGCATTTCTCTTACAATCATCTGAGGAGAGAGGGCAAGAAATCATTGCGATCAAACCCTTTGAATCATCTGATAATGCTTAATACATGGCAATGTTAGTGGAAAATAATAATGGATTCAGTTAAAATGAACAGCAGAAAAGTTAGCTTACTTCTCCAATGAGCTTTGCTCTAATCTTTCTTTCTCTTTCCTCTGACGTTCTTTGTTCTTCTTAACTCGAGTTTCCCACAGTCCTCTTATGACAGAAAAGTCAAATATTATCACCTGATGCCCCATACTCTTGACATTAAACTTCTCCTGCAAAAACAAGTCATCATGAACACTTCAGGAAAGAAATAATGATAAAAATAAGGCACTAAACAATCATGTTTCATTAAAATTATCTGGGAAAAAAAGCTAAAACCATAAGAAATATGTATATAGTATGCTTTCCATCTTAACTAATTTGTCTAGGGTTTTGTGCTGGCAGTAATCAATGTAGCATACAATTGACTTCCACATAAAATCTATGGCAACAGCTACGTGTTGAAGTTTTTCTATTCTCTGCACTTTTCCCTTTCCAAGATAAAGATACAGTTGCAAAGAAATACTAATTCGATTAGGTAACACTGATGAAAATAACTTTAAAGACTTTGTATTTTTAACAATTTATGTAAGAAGTACTAAAACTCATAAATAATTTATTCATTGTAAATCATGCAAAAGCACTTAGTCTTAAATTCTGAGGTATTGATCTTTATGTATCCAACCTATCCTATTTTGGTGGAATTCAAGAATTTCTAGTGTTTTCAGAAGTAGGTGCTTATCAGTGAAAGGTCTTGAAAGACCAGCCCTGTAACAAACCTTACCTAGATCAGAGAGAGATAAACTGAAGGGTTTGTGAACACATGGTCTCCATTTTACCAGTATGTATAGAGTTACTTTTCAACAATTTAAGGCTTGGTATCAATGCATTTGGTCCTGTGTTGTTAAGAGCAGATCTCAACTGGTCCCGAATTTGCCAAGACTTCCCTGTTTAGTTAAAACCACAGAAACTTCTTGCAGGAAGCTTGCTTCTACTGAAGTTCAAACACTATCTTCTTTTTATTCAAAAAAATAAAAAAAAGACCTCAGATTTACATCTTGTGAAACACAGTAGGACAGGTGGCAACTTGATGTTCCTTACTGTACAGTTCAGTAAGTTCACTGCCAAAAAAGGAAAGAAATCACCTGCTAAATCACTAATGCAGGTACTGACAGAAATCTAGATAAAATAGGTAAAACTCTACTCTCTTGCTTGGAGTCACTGGTGAGGGTACAATCATCAGAATATACTGGTTTCCATGAAATGCAGCTAGATTGTCTACAGAGGACTTCTGTCATGCTTGCTTCTTTATAAAACAGTTTGCTGAAACACTGCAAACAAGTCTTATAAAACCAAGTTCAAAGCCTTTTAAAAATAATTGCTTCTGCCAAGATAAAAGCAGAGAAAAGGAAAATCTGTTATTTAAACTTTGCTTGAGGTTTCATTAGCTACCACATTTATTATACCATCCATAAGCTTTAAAAAAGTAAGAAAAGAAGAAAACACTGCTGGACCATCTACTGATCATTTAAAAAGCAATCTGCTTTCTCCTTTACTGGGTGTTTTCAAGCTTGTACCTATTACTTTTTCCACAGACCTAGCTGTGATGATTTCTTCCAAGCTCTACATCCTTCAACTGGGGTTATTTATTATCTGTCCTTCTGTAATAATACTAAGAAGGAAGGGGAAATTATTCTCCCCTCTGCATTTTTCCTCTTGTGACTTTGTAACTGTCCCTTTTCTCTTTCACCCCCTTTCACCTATACATCTCTCTGTAATATATAGCACATAAAGGAATAATTTCTTCTGAGCCAGCAAAACCCCCTCATGTCCTCTGGAAAATGCACAACGTCGACTAAAAAGATTTTGCATAGGTACACCAAGAGGAAAGGTTCCTGCCTGCCCATCTTATTTGTCATTTCAGTAAGAAACACCTTTGCAAATACCTCCTACTTTGACAGACACTAGTCAGAAACCAATATTTTTCTATTACATAGTCTTCTGTGTCTTAGGATGTTTATATAAACCGCTATCTTTGCTCTTCATAAAGCTGCTCCCATGCCTTGTTCATTTTTACAAGCACTAACAGTGTGACAAAAGTAGTTCCCAACAATCTGCTGACAACAGCCAAGTCAAAACCCCATTAATAGCAGTGTAATGAGAACGGTGACCTTATTCTCAGTGGAAAGGTTTATCTATAATCAGCTGTACCCTTTTAAAACATATTCACTAATAATTTACAGGAAACTGTTCACCATATAAAATAAGACATTCTCCTCTGCTGCCCAAATCAAGAAACCCAGTCACAAGGACTTCCCCCTCACAGTAGCTGCAGACCAGCAGTCACTCTGCAGGATCTAATTCATTTTAATAGACCTCTTCATAGCAGCGTGTTTTGGTAGAAGGGCTATTTGCAGGAGCTGTATTGCTGAGAGACAGTGAAGTGGCAGCTGGACACTTGACCTCTGTTGGAACTAGATGGCCTTAATCAACACAAAGTCTGAATAAACTGTGAAAGTACTCTATTTCCTTGACTTGTTCTCCACCTTCCTGTCTCCCAGGTTAAGTCATCTGTTCTTTATTGAGACACTGATATATTAGACACTCAGGATGGAAAAGTTTGTGCAGCTTTTATCCGCGTATTGGATTGGGCTGCGACGCATTGAAGCTTTCTTCAGTGGAAAAAACAAGCAGAGGAGGAAGGTGGGTGGGATGGGAGAGGTGTCTATCATAACTCCTCAGGACTAATCTCTTCAGGAGGAGTGAAACCATAAATCCTGATCAGATCACAGAGTGGCTATGGCTTTAGAAATATTCATCAAGAACACTATGAAACTTTGTTGCTATCTACAGGTCTGAAAAGGTCAACCAACCATCACTCAGTTGTTGCTTTACCCCATATCCAAATCCAAAAAATGGGCATGAAGTATCAAGTGTGACAGCAGAACGTATATTTCCCAAAGTTCAGGTCCCACCATATTTCTGCTGATGACATGTTGCCCAGAAAAAAAACCCTGGCAAGCTGAAAGAAACTAGACTTAGTTGATCCAAAGTGTAGGTTCTTCAAGGTGTTTACTCACACATGGCAAAAAATTGTGACAGAAACAGCAACTATCAATAATAATTTCAGTTTCTAGAAATAAATAGGGCTGTACATGTTCAAGTCACAGACAGCAGTTGCTTTCTTCCAATTAGATTAGCCCTGTACAATCAGATCCAAATGTATCATCTATTAGTCACAGGTGGTAAAGTTACAGTTGAGTAGAAAATGCCTCATGACATATTCCTTTTTAACAACTTCTTTTTAACAAGTATCATTCCACACCCGTGTTCCCTCACATATTTAGGCTATTCACAGGTAATCATTATTAGCATTTTACCCATTGTCAGAAATCACAGAACTGGTGAGGTTGGACTCTGAAGTCCAGGGTAAGAGGTAGGCCTCTAGAGGTCACCTAGTCCAACTGCTTTGAGCATTAACATGGTTATTTACCCAAATATTTACACATACTTCAGCCCCCCTCCTCTTCCAGATTCCCTGACCTTTTCTAATTCAGTATAGCTCCTTTCACAGTCCATACTTACACATGCTCATTAAGGACAAGCTTTGGTCATATTTGTGAGGATTACCTGATTCACAAATATGGCTGTAAGTGAAAAACAAAACCAGACTCATGAGCCATGTATTTCTCACTCAAGAACAAGGTAACCTTCTTCTCATTAAGGACAAGTCCTGATATCAATAGCAATCATCACATGTGCCTGCAAGGCCCTACTTCTGAGTTCACAGCTTAATACCAACTTCCTTGGATGACATCTACATCTACATTACGCTGTAGTTCATCAGCATACTTTTCTTAGATGATGCATGTCTATAATACCCACTCAGTCTTATGAAATACTAGTGCTCTATATTGCTCTTCAGTAATGTGTGATAATGAAAGCACAGTACTTTCCAAGGGAAAAGGGATTAAGGAACATAAAGAGAAGGCAAAGATGCCATTTACAAAAGAATCACTTCTGAAGAAAATGGTTGTGTATGTGTCAATGAAAGTAAGTAATCTTATCCCTAGCCATTTACACCTCCCAAGAAGTAATCTAGAAGGCCTTAATCAATATCCTTAAAAGGCAACATACTGGGCAGTCAATCTGATTTCTTATCTTTCTCATAATGGCTAGCTCAGACACAAACTTGTCATTCAGGACACATTTCTCTTTTTTTAAATTATTGCCAGATTTTCCCTTCATAAGCAGCTACACATTACATTAAGACAGCCATATATATTTTAAATAATTAATTTAAAATTAAAAAAGAGTTTTTTCTGAAGAATACCTTTTATCAGAAAAAGCTCCTTTTTTTGCATTATTTGGCAAAGTGATACTAGAGTTTCTAATAAGAGAAACTCGTACTAACGGCAGAAGAAAGAAGTTTCCCTTTGCTTCACTCCTTCCCTCTCAATACTTTTCTTAAGTGAGGAAGAAGAAAAATAATACCACATATCTTTAAAAAAAAAAGAAAAATCCTTTGGAACACCATGGCCTTCGCAACATCCTTCTTCAACTAGCAAGTTAAGTAACATGCAACCCTGTCCCAGTTTTCATCTAAAAGGGACTCACAGGACTCCTCATAACTAGCATTATCTCTCTCAACATTCTAAATCACAAACTCATATTTCTCTTCGGGCTTATAGCATAGTATGAGTTCCAGATAGCATGACCTATAAACTTTTCTCTATTTCACTACTTCTGAGCCTTATACCTTCACTAGAGCACCTCACCAAGCTCCTCTCCTCATTAACTCTCAGCTTTGCACTACCACAAGCCCCATCTCACCACTAAAACCCATCTTTACTTCTTTCCAGGTGAATTTAATAATCCACTACCTCTCTGGTCTAGCTGAGGTGAGAAATGCTTGCTCACATAAGAGCACTCTTGTGCTATCCACATTTGGGTTTAGAGCTCTGATTGCCATGAGCTATCCTTGCATGCATGGAACAGAATACATACCTTATCAGACACTTCTCTGAGATTTCTGGAATTAAAAAAAAAAAAAGACAACAGTGCTCCTTCACAGTCTTGCAAAAAAGTTTATTCATTTCACTGTATATCTAAATAGGCCTATTAAAATCAAACACAGTCCTTATGTGTATATTTACACTCTTGGAGGATTATGAGGCAAAAACCCAAAAGCTTAGTGATGATACTCATCACATGTTTTTATTTAAATGGTACAACATTAATGCCAAATGTTATTGCTAGTAAAAGCATCTGCTTAAGCATCTGCATGGATTATTTTTATTTTATCATTCATATTATTTATTTTGTTGTATAAATCCACTTAAAGCTACACAGTCAGTTCTGTAGCATGTACCTCAGACTTTATTCTTTAAATCGTAGGAGCATCCGTGAGCTCTAGACCATTAAACAGTTGAAAAAATTCAGAATAGAAAAGAAGTTATCTGTCTTGCAACGTCTATAGTCTTCAGGATTTTCTATTACTGTTTTTCATGTTGTTGGTACAAAGATATGTGTGCTTCAGACCATGCTGACCTACAAATAAAACTGGAGAGATTTAGCCCCTTAAATACCCTTGCTCCATTCAACTACTGATATCGCAGAATCACAGAATCACAAAATGTTAGGGGTTGGAACAGACCTCAAGAGATCATCAAGTCCACCCCGCAAGCCTGGTCAGAGCAGGTTCCTTAGAACATATCACACAGGTAGGCATCCAGACAGGTCTTGAATATCTCCAGAGAAGGAGACTCCACCACCTCCCTGGGCAGCCTGTCCCAGGGCTCTGTCACCCTCACTGTGTAAAAGTTCTTCCGCATGTTGGTACGGAACTTCCTGTGCTCCAACTTGAAGCCATTACCCAATGTCAATCTCCTCCCCTTGCTTACAGCTCTGCCACAGACCTGCCAGATGTTTCCACAGCCCTCCATGACAGCAGTGATCTCATGACCACATGACCACTTAGTTGTATTAGTTCCCAGTTGCCTTCTGAACCAAGAGCAGTTTATTTTGAGTCTTTGGTTTTTTTGGTGTGTGTGTATGTGTGCCTTTTTTTCCCACCCGGCCTTAATATAAAGGGAGGAAATTATGACTTGCAATATATCTGGAAGTATGACCAACCTGGGATATGGAAAAACAATCAAGAAACAGTTTTAAATTGGAACTGCCTTTTGGCAGATACTGGTATTTAATTATGAGGAGTTGCATCAAAAGATGCCAATGTCTTCCTGATTTTCAAGAAACAAACCATTCAGTGATAGATAAGCTAAATGTAACACTGACTTCCAGAAAGAAGGCCTTCTACAGAGAAGTCCTTTTCATCAAGTTCACAGCTTGCAGCCTTTCTGCCTTTATCTCAGAGTCTAAGATATGTCAATGTGTATCATTGAGATACACACTACAAAAAATTATGTACAAGGCAAGGTCTTCTTTGGAAAGTATTTGTGCACAAGGGGAAAGTGTTCTTAGATATGGTGACTGCAGCCTTCAACTGTACCAACACTTCTACAGTTCCTCCCTGTTTATCAACATTATCTCTATCTTGCCTGGAGCGGTTTGGATAGAGCCAGTCATAAGCCACAATTATATCAGCTTTATTATACAACAGTCTAGCATCCCCTGAACACAGCTGGCGTCAGTGTTAATGTTGTCCAGATTGCCTGGGCACAGTGTATTCTGTAGAACAAGACCTGTGTCTTCTCTTGAGTCTGGAAGATGTCCAACATAGTTTTGATACTAGAGACACAGCCAATATTAGTCTCTGTTACAGCCCTCCTGAGTACATACGGGGCCTGGTTGCTCTCAATAACAGCACTGTGTGTACCTTCTTTCGCTGCTTTACATGAGTTACACAATTATTAATGTCTTGGTTTCTTCAATTTATTTAACAACCTTGTTCACTTGGGCCCTTTTTTCTTTCAAATAATCACTGTGGGAGATCTGCTGCAATCTTACGAATATTACTGTCAGGATTACATAGGGGAAAATGTGGGTGAACATATTTCCTACAAATCCTGCAAATAATTTCTTAGGAAATAAGCTCACTCACACTGTGCTTCAGAATGATCAAATAATTTTTCTCACAAGTCTTTAAATAATTCAAAGAAAATCTGACATTTGGATAGCAACTGATCAAATTTTTTGTGTTATCAAGGAAAGATTAAATTACAGAAACATGCTGTGATTGGAAGAGCAACAGAAATGGTGACAATGCTCATACTACACAACTATTTTATGCTAACTGTGCACAGTTTTTAAGTGTAGTATCACTTCCCTGTGCCACTTAGGGACTAAAAGAGGGCTGCGAAGCAGGAAGCTTCTTTTTGTTACCTAGTCTTGCTACCAGTAACAATGTCCTGTTGCTCTACACCAGCAGGGAATTATCCTCCCTGCTAGTCTGGCAGGTTTATCTGTCGCTAGACTTGCCGAACGTGCAGATTTGACAGTCAAGAGTTTCGGTTAGATCCAAGTTAGACTGTGCTTCAGATCATGTATGCGTGCATGTGATGGCTGGGTCCTTGGGAGCAGGTGGGCAGGGCAATGCTATGGATCACAGCGGGTGCTCCCCTGAAGGCCTGGGTCCGCAGAGATCCAGCAAATGCAGCTGCACCATGGAATAAATAGAAGAGGAAAGGGACAAGTTGCTCCAGTGCTGGAGAAAGCCGTCCTGACACCTGGACATGAGCCCAGATGTTTTAGGAGTTTGAAATGTTCCCTCCTGCTCTCTCAAGAGCATAGTCTCAGCCAGCCAGCTCCTAGATAAACAAACACAGACAGTGACACTTTCAAGCTACTAATTAGTCCAGCTTTCACTGAAGTTAATTTCAGAAATCAGTGTCTTTGCATATCATGGAGCTTAATCCTGAATCCTATGATGAATCAAGTTCTTTTTTTTTTAATTTTCTGCTTAGCTATTTCATAAAAGAGGTGTTTAGGAACAGAATCTGACATTAGAATCTTTCATACACAAATAAATAACTTTTGTACTCTTTACATACCACAGCTAGGAGAGCAAATATGTCTTCTCTTAACCTACTCCTTGTATTTCAGGTAGAAATAACTACGAACATCGTAACGTTAAAAAGATACTTGAATATAGATATGCAAAGGCTGAGCTTGGCTTCCACACATTTTTATGTGAGCATTTCTTTTTGTCCAGTGCTGCAGCACAACATTTTACTGACAGTTTTCATTAATCAGTTCCTATTCTAGATGTAAATTAACCAGTCTCACAAACAAGATTCCTCTTTATCACTGCAGTCTTCACATCTTGATTTTTAGACAATTTTTCACAGGGTTATTCATTAATTAGGTCTTTAATTATGGATTAATTAGCAGCTGAATTACAATATTCCTTATACTTCCTCAACTCTTGTAGTACTAATATGTTTGCCATCAAGCATGATAGATGTTACATATGCAAGGGGATTTATTACAGATGTATTCCCCTAACACTTCAGTGAGCTGACTAATTATTCAAAGTGATTCTTCCACTGACAATGAACCTAATGAAACACTGGACTGACATCTGTGACATAAATCCATACTTTTTTTCTTTCACTGGGCGTTGCTGAAGAGACGTCCAATTCTCATATGACTGAGAGAGGGCTGATGTGTCTAAAATGGGCATGTATTTTAAGCCTGTTCCTTGTTAAACAAAAAACAGTACGCTCAGAAGCATATGACATACTTTTAAAGGTGGTTGAATGTATGAATATAGCTATAGTCAGCAGGTGAAAACAATTGTCTTAGGAAGTAGACAACAGAGTCCTGAGAAAGTGTGAACACATGCTAAGAACTCTTTAGAGAAACCCCACTTAATTACTCAGGTACAAAGACCCATGGCAAATGAAATTGCACTCAGTGCCACCGAACAAAACATGGAGGCTTTCATATACAATTAGATTATCTTAATTAAGCATAAAATTACAGTCTCAGGTTTCTCAGACCTGTTTTATGCCATGTGAGCTTTTTAGCACAATGTGTCATTGAATTATTCTCAGTTGTCTTAAGGTTAACAGATCTGGAGCATCCCTAGGAAGAGAGGCTACTACTGTTACCTTTTGTGTACAGGGCCCAGCCTCTGAAGTTATCTACGTGGATGACAGCATCATAAATGTCATTTTATGCTCCCTGTCCTAATAGAAACTAGCCAAAGACCTTCAAGATTTTGATCATTTCCTTTTACTCCCAGGGGTCCATTTGCCATGGACTGATTTTAAAATCCAGTCCTATCACAGAATCACAGAATTATCAAGGTTGGAAAAGACCTAGAAGATCATCCAGTCCAACCATTCACCTATTACTACTAGCTCCCGCTAAACCATATCCCTCAATACAACATCCAGTCTTTCCTTGAACACCCCCAGGGTTGGTGACTCCACCACCTCCCTGGGCAGTGCATTCCAGTGCCTGACTACCCTTTCTGAGAAGTAGTGCTTCCTAATGTCGAGCCTGAATCTCCCCTGGCGCAGCTTGCTACCATTCCCTCTAGTTCTGTCACTGCCTACACGGGAGAAGAGGCCGACCCCCAGCTCACTACAACCTCCCTTCAGGAAGTTATAGAGAGCTATAAGGTCTCCCCTAAGCCTCCTCTTCTCCAGGCTGAACAATCCCAGCTTCCTCAGACGCTCCTCGTAAGGCCTGTGTTCCAGACCCCTCACCAGCTTAGTAGCCCTCCTCTGAACGCGTTCCAGAGCCTCAATGTCTTTCCTGTAGTGAGGGGCCCAAAACTGAGCACAGTACTCGAGATGCGGCCTCACAAGTGCTGAGTACAGGGGGACAATTACCTCCCTGCTCCTACTAGTAACACTATTTTTGATGCAAGCCAGGATGCCGTTGGCCTTCTTGGCCACCCGCGCACACTGTCGGCTCATGTTCAGCCGTGCATCAATCAGTACCCCCAGGTCCATTTCCTCCACACAGTCCTCCAGCCACTCCGCCCCAAGCCTATAGCGCTGCCTGGGGTTGTTGTGGCCAAAGTGCAGGACTCGGCATTTGCTCTTGTTGAACCTCATGCCATTGGCTTCAGCCCAGCTCTCCAGCCTGTCCAGATCCCTCTGTAGGGCCTCGCTACCCCCAGGCAGATCCACACTCCCAGCCAATTTAGTGTCATCTGCAAACTTACTGAGGGTGCACTCAATGCCCTCATCTAGGTCATCAATAAAGATATTGAAGAGGACAGGCCCCAGCACCGACCCCTGGGGAACACCACTCGTGACCGGTCGCCAGCTGGATTTAACTCCATTTACTACCACTCTCTGAGCCCGGCCCTCCAGCCAGCTCCTTACCCAGCCGAGGGTGTACCCATCCAAGCCACAGGCTGCCAGCTTCTGCAGGAGAATACTGTGGGAGACAGTGTCAAAGCCTTTGCTGAAGTCTAGGTAGACCACATCAACAGCCTTTCCCTCATCCAGCAGATGGGTCACTAGATCATAGAAGGAGATCAGGTTGGTCAAACAGGACCTGCCCTTCATGAACCCATGCTGGCTAGGCCTGATCCCCCGGCCATCCCGCACATACCGCATGATCTCCCTCAAGACTATCTGTTCCATAACCTTCCCTGGAACCGAGGTCAGGCTAACAGGCCTGTAGTTCCCCGGATCCTCCTTACAACCTTTCTTGTAAATGGGAGTCACATTGGCAAGCCTCCAGTCTTCTGGGACCTCACCAGTCAGCAAGGAGGACTGATAGATAATGGAAAGCGGCTCGGCTACCACCTCTGCCAGTTCCCTCAGCACTCTCGGGTGGATCTCATCCGGCCCCATGGACTTGTGGCAGTCCAGTTGGAGTAGGAAGTCTCTGACTGTTTCTTCCAGAATCACAGGGGAGTTAGCATGCTCCCCAGCTGAGACTACCAGGTCAGAGAGAGGGGTACCCTGAGGATCTGTTTGACCTTTAAAGACAGACGTAAAGAAGGCATTCAGAACCTCCGCCTTTTCCTTGTCCTCAGTGATCACATTCCCAGCCTCATCCAGTAAAGAGTGGATATTCTCCTTTGTCCTCCTCTTACTGTTAATGTACTTATAAAAGAGTTTATTATTCTTTTTCACCCCAGCGGCCAGGTTAAATTCAAGCTGGGCTTTTGCCTTTCTGATTTCACCTCTACACATCCTGACAACTTCCTTGAATTCATTCTCAGTTACCCGTCCCTCCTTCCACAGGCGGTAGATTCTCTTTTTCTCACGGAGCCTCAAGAGTAACTCACTATTCATCCACGCTGGTCTTCTTCCCCGCCGGCTCATTTTGCGGCTCAGGGGGACCGCCTGCTCCTGCGCCCTTAAGACTTCCTTCTTGAAGAGCAACCAGCTCTCTTGTACCCCTTTGTTCACTAAGACTGAATGCCAAGGGACTCCCCCTACCAGTCTCTTGAACAAATCAAAGTCTGCCCTCTGAAAGTCCAAGGTAGCAGTTTTACTATTCCCCCTCCAAGCTCCACCATGAATTGAGAAATGTATCATTTCATGGTCACTCTGTCCAAGGCAGCCCCCAACCTTCACATCTCCTACCAGACCTTCCCTGTTCACGAACAGCAGGTCTAGCGAGGCAGTTCCTCTTGTGGGCTCTCTGACCAGCTGCATCAGGAATGCATCCTCTGTGCACTCCAAAAACCTCCTAGACTGCTTCTTCTGTGCTGTGCTGTACTCCCAGCATATGTCAGGGAAGTTGAAGTCCCCCATGAGCACAAGGGCTGATGACCGTGCAGCTCGTGCCAGCTGCTTGTAGAACACCTCATCTGTCTCTTCATCCTGGTTTGGCGGTCTATAACAGACGCCCACCAGGATGTCTGCCTTGTCAGCCCTTCCTCTGATCTTTACCCATAGGGATTCAATGTTATCATCCCTAGTCACAATCACCTGCATCTTCCTCTACTGCAGAAGCACAAAAGCCTACATTTGACTTACAACATCAAACCTTCTAGTCCTATATCCAGGGTTGGATACAAGATCATTTTACCAATGAGTAAAATGTTTGTAGCCAGTTCATAAGCAGACAAATACTGTGATTTAAGTTACGTTTGACAATTTAGATAAGCAAGAGAAGATGCTGCTCTCAACTGCTTGAGAAGCCAAGTTATTTTATTTCAGACAGTCCAAACCCCACCACAGAGTAGTGAGGTGGCAGCTATATTTTAGCACTCTCTTTCCTTACCACAGACCTGTCTCTAACCTTTCCCACAAAACGTCCCCATGCCTGTGGATAAGAGACACAGGTGACATGGACAGCTGGACATCCTCCTTGAAATAATTCTCCACTTTCACCTTCTGTCTGAGAAAAGTGGATGAAACTCTGGTAGGATCTACCTCTTTGGCTGATGGACACTACCATCCGTCACTGATCCTTGGAATGGTACTCAGTTAACTACTACTGAGAGAAAAAGAGCTGGTACATTTTAGCCTACAGAAAGTAACATGTCAGTGACAGACAGCACATAAAAACTTATGGTAGCAACAGCAACAACAATAATGACAATATTTGACTTTAAATGATAGGTTTTGTTCACAAAAGATTTAGCAGGCTAAATTTCCTATACCAGTTAGATTAGCTGTAAGTGGCCTTCAGAAACTGAAGTTCTATAACTCTTTTTAAATTCCACTCTAAAATTTGACAGACAACAAAGATAAATGACCAACCTCTTCAAGCATTTTTTTTTAACTGAAAATCATTCTCACACCAGCATATGTCCTTGAGATGTAATAGCAAGGGTTTATTACAACTGAGTCATGGAGTGAGTCTTGAAAGCTTTCCTAAATTATAAAGTTTGGATTTGTCATGGGTGTAAATCTACTTAGAGGAACTATATTGGGATGGATCTTACTGTTTTTAAAGGTAGCCAGCAAACACACCACTTTTGAGTCACGCTCCGTGTTTCAGCTATTTTTTCCCATACAGACTATCACTTAAAAATCCACAGCATGGTAGCAGCAATTAAGACATGATAATGACGTCTCACTTTCCCTGCCATACCTACCTTGACCCTGCACATCTGAAGAAACACAATAATCAGCAAAACTGTCACTTACCTACTACTAAAGAACACGAGTGTCCAGAGCTCCCGAGTGTGCTCTGTGGTTATTCAATTTGGGACACCGAGGTTGTTTATAGCAGCAGCATAGCTCATGGCGAGCCAGACCTGTTTGAACCCCACAGCGTGACTAGCCTTCCAGATGTACTAATATGCTATATTTGTAAAGTGATAACATGATCTGTGATCTTACAGCAGAGACACGAGCAGGATAAAGTATCTACACTGCATGACTCAACACAGGAGGAGAAACAACAGCGCTAAGACAGCATCTCATTTGCACCAAGGAAAGTGTGACAAAGCTAACGTTACTCATGCTTATGTTTTTTCCTTGTGAAAGGGCGAGGAGAGTCAAAAAAAAAAATTAACATAGTTTGCATTTCTGTGGTAGAGGCTATCTTCCTCTCCACATCCATGCAAGTGTTAGAGATAACCAGACATGCATGCATGCAGACTCTCACTGTGCAGTTGCCATGAGTGATTGATTTACAGCAATTCTACTTTTACTTGCTGATGGTGGATTGCTCATTTAACGGCCATTTCTTGGTATTAATAGCAGTATTCCTGCTTACTGTTAGTGTTGCCTCATGTCCAGGCAGGGTAGGGCTGCAGGGAGCACTGGCATCACTGGCACAGCAGGTAATGGCCCCAGGATGCTGACTTGGAGTCCAGGGCCATGGGCAGATTGGGAAGGCCCCAGTGTCAAGGCAGGGAGGGGAAGTGGGGGAAGACACAGGCTGGGATAGAGAGGTTCATAAGGACCCTTGGGGACTCACCACTGAGCATGAATGGTTTAAATTTTCTGATTGTACCTTTGATAAAATAAGCCCATTCTTTAATAATTAGAAAACCTTTCTTAGTCAAAAAAAATAACTAATTTACACCCAACCAGAGAAAGACAGAAAACAAGCACTTTTAGCACAAGGTTCTGGGTCTGATGTTTTGGTTTTTTAAAAGGAGTTTTTAATCAGAAGCATTACCAGAAACTGCTTTTGATTTCATTTCCTTTTAAATTCAGCTTTCAATTAAAATATTATTTAATTTTCTAATAAAAAAGTACTGGCATTTTTCAACCATCTCTGTTTATTATTCATCACTGCCAATAATAATAAGCATTAATTACAACAGCTGGTCTTGGCTGAAACTTCAGATACCAGTTTTACATTGCTGTGTTTTCAGTGGTCTCACTGAAATCACATCACATTGGTACCAACAGAAGAGGAAAATCAGGGAAAACAAGGAACTGTGGAATTAAACACTCAATTTTGTCTTCAAGCATGAAGGAGATAATGTCAGGACTCACTTTCTCACAATGATCTTTTTTGATGCAGAATATTTCAGAGTATGGTGATATGCAAGTCTTTACTGTTCAGCCATCTTATTCTTCACCAGTATCAGTGACAAAAATTGCATTGATCACCACTATACCACACCTGAGTTGGTGAAGATATTTTTATTTTCTGATACATGTCCCCACCAACATGCATATTTTTTTGCCAAATAGCTATCTGAATTTCTTGTAGCTGTGATGCATATCAGACCTCAGCTGCAAGAGTTGATGAAGGAATCAGTGAAGGAGACAACACTCTGGAGTAGAAAAAGTGCATGCCCTGTATGAGCAAAACCACGCTACATATTTCTGCTTTCTTGAATACTGCCTAGGAAAACAATAATAATTCATAATTAACAATTATATTAAGAAATATGTGATCTCGACCTCACTTTTTCAGGATCTACCAGTTGCTATACAGGTATTGATTTTAGCTAAGGAAGGTAAGAGTGGTTGTACTCTGTAATTGTTGAAATACTGAGATGTGTCACAGTAACAGACAGCTGACCTTGCAGTTACTTCCCCGGCCTAGCCAAAGAGTCATAGATAAACTAGTATTCAAATTACAATCATAGCCTATCCATGAGAAGGATAAACTTAGGATGTGTGCTGGGAAGGGAAGGAGAAAAAAGGGTCAGCTGGTGAAATAGACATCACCTAACTTTAAAAAAAAAAAAGCTATCCTATGAAAGAGAAGACACTAATGACAGAATAGCTGAACAAGGGCATTAGAGAGGTTATAAAAAGTGACAGAAGAGATGGAGAATATATAACATTGTTTAGTGGTGTATCTTAGTGTACTCAACAACAACAATAAAAAAAAAGATTAAGGAAAATTAAAATTGTAATTAAAGCCAATGAATGCATAAATGTGTCTCCAAAACCAGCTACATTCAGAGAGTGTCTTGTAACTAAGGTTGCAGACTCCAGTCAAAGCATAGTCCATTCTTAGAGCTAGCAGGGGAGCTGCTTACTATCTAGGCTTTTCTGATTGAGAAACCATAAACAAGGGAGTAGTAGACAGACAGAACTGTTTGCATCCAACAAAACCTATTGGCAGGCTGGAACCAATTTAAGCTATATTCAGTTGACAGAGGCTAGTTACCTCAAACATGTTCTCTGCACATTGCACCCCAATCTCAGTCTGACAGAGCCAAACGGGTCTTGGCAGAGCCTCAAACACAGCACTCCACACCAGCCGAACTGGTCCTCGTCCAGATGATCCAGTATACTGACCAGGGTTTGTATACTCATGTAGCACAGCAGTCTCCTGAATCATCTCTCTGGATGAGGAGCACTGCCTAGAAAGCAGTACTGTGTCGGTCATTTTGTGAAGGGACAGGTCCATTTTGGCTACAGGAGGAACTCATCAGCCTCACAGAACTGAAGCTATCACCAAATGGAGATAGAGCCTGCACTGAAATCAGTGGCATCCCAGTCTTAGGAACAACATGCAAAAACGCTCAGGCTGTCTCAGTGTGAAGCCAGCGGCTCCATGAGACAGAAGCTGTATTGCTTCCAGTGATGAGCTTGCCCTGAAAGCAGTACATGAATCACTGTACTCATCTAACCCTGCGACTATCCTGAAATAGTAGATCCTCTACCCATGACACTGATAAATCTACAACTCAGATAATCCAGCCAGGGTAACCACAAGTTGACTCTCAACAAACAAGCCAAGGGATATTTCTTTTTTCTATTTCTGCACTAGCCAGAGCACAGCCTCTCTACTGAACCTATTCTGTGGCACCACTTTATAGAAAACTCACAAAGTAAAGGCCACAAAGACATTAACAACAAAATTTACTGTATAAAAGATTGCTATAGACAATCAATTCCAATAGATATGTATCTATTTTTTGGTCTCTCTTCCCTGTTCATTCTACTGTGGATAACAGTATGCAATTCAATTGAGAAGACTTTGTTCATTCAAGTGATTGGGTAAAGCAGGCTCCAGCCAAAACCTAACATGGGTGGAAGTGGGAAGAGCATTTAGTGTAGACAAGGAACCTTCACAATAACACTTCAGACAAAAAGGACTGACAACAGAAGCGATTTTAGCACAGCTATCATCAAAACACCTACTAGAAGGAAACACATGACAATTACCACCTTTTTATGGACATGTTTCCCATAAACACACAGCAAAGCAATAAGAGAAGACTTAACACAAAGTCAAGAGAAGAGAGAGAAGAGGAGAAAGAACTTGCTGTACTTATTTATCATGTGCTGAACAGAACTGATCAGCAAAACAAAATATTTTTGCTTGTTGCTTTGTTTCCACACTATCAATGTGGCCTTCAGTCTAGAGCTGTCAGAACTGCAGAATAGCTGTAACACTGCAGAATCCATAAGTCACATTACAAATCACTTCAGCAGAGCACATTCTTATATCTGTGACCTTTCAGTCTTGAGGGGTCAGCCCTTTCTGATACAATCTCAGTATGCTCCAAGGGAAAGATCCAATTTATAACTCCTGACAGAGCTACAGCCCAGAAATGGCTGTTCTGAGAAGTGTCCAGAGCATTAGTATGATGGGCAAAGTCTCAGGCAGTGTTTGTAATTCTGGGCTCTGAGTCACACTATCTTGCTGTCCTACTTGTGCTATGAAGCCCTTTTGTGCAAACTTACCTCAGCTTCAGCAGCTTGCCTTATGACTCAGTTTACATGTTTTTGGTGAGGTTGCTTAGCTCTGCTGAAAACAGACCCTTTCTCTGCTTCTGTTTAAGCACTTCATTAGGGATCCTGTTGATGTAGTGAGTAACTCCTCAAGAATCACAGCTCCCAAGTGATCTGGGAATAATAAACTCTCAAAGAAACACGATACCTATAGATTTGGTTTCCAGTATTTCATAAATGTCTTTAAAATAATTTCAGTTCATTGAGGCTGTTTGTCCAGAGGTAAATCACCCTCCAGTAAATATGCAATGACCTTAAAATCGTGACAGAAAGAACATCTAAGAGTTCCTGAAGGATTTTGCAGGCACTGTGAGGAAGAAATACAGCACTTAAAATCAAGGATTGTACAAGACACCACAGACTGCCAGTTTCTTTGAGCAGACAACAGGGCTGTGACTGGTTGAGTTCTTCCCAGGAGGTTGTTAACAAGGTTATAAGGGATCCCAAAACGAAACCATGTCAGTACTAATATCAGCATTAGCATTTGATGATCAGCCCTCCACGTAAAAGGTGCACAAAGATGTAAGTGGAAGCACAGCTTTACTCAATGTCAGGCTCCTTTTAGAGCTACTTACACTTGTACCTGATTTGAACTGAATCACCTCATTTAAGAAGCATTTTCTGAGCAAAATAATGGGCATGTTATCTATTGATCTCTCTCTTATTACATTTAATTGTGCAACAAATTGAAGGCACAGACGCCCGCTGGTGTGAACGAACAGAAATGAGATGTATGTTACATTTGATTGACCAGCAATTGCCAAGAACAGGAGGCTTTTTGGTAGGAGCCAGGCTCAGTAGACAGCCTCATTAGATATGTCATTAAAGGGAGCGAACCGTAGCTATTCATCCACCTTGACCAAGTCAATGAAGCAGCACAAGCTCTTTCCAGGGGTACATATCTTCATCAAGGTGTAATAGGGCACTATCAAGGGATACAAACTCATTGTTTTCCAAGGATGATTAAACCTGGAAGAAGAAGGGGAAAACTCAGCTCCCTTTATGGTTACTTTTGTCCACTGCGAGCACAGGAGCAGACCAACCACGGGGCTCTCAAATGCAACACCCTGCCGTGGCAGCCCATTCAGGTGAGTCGCCAGCCCTATGGAAACCGCATCACACCGTAGATCCCCGCAGGTTTATGGCTCACGCCCCGTTGCACTCCGCCGTGGTACACTAAAGGAAATCAAAGAAATGTTCCTACTCTGAGCCAGCTACGAAACAGCACGCACATTGTTGTCAACCCCCCTCCTGCAAGCCTGCTGCTTTACAAAGCCGCAGCAGCATCACGTTTTTAAGAATGAAACAAATGGTGCCATCTACTGTCCGAATGGCAAGGGCACCCAGCTCTGCACGTCTCTAATCATTGAACCCGGAGGTTTTTCTGCCTTCCACAACACTGCTCTGGAGAGACGAATGCAAACATCTGCTTTTTCCTTTATTTCTGTGTATTACACGGAGCCTCAGAGATAAATCCACCTCGGCAGTCTATTTTGCAGAATGCATGAAATAATGTTAGCCGAACGCGTAATGCTCTGGCGTGACTGCCTTGTTCCAGCAATACCACTGTGATCCCATATACAATATGCAGTACACACAAGTCAACGTCTCTATTACTCAGCTACAGACAGCAATTTTCTTAGAGGAACAGCGTGTATGGGTGCTAGCTACAGGCAGAACAGACAGAAAAGACAGAGACTATCTGTCTCTGTCTTCTAACCCAGAAACATTTTTATTTTTACTTCCTGACTTGATGATTAGCTAAGAAGTTAGCTAATCCAGTAAAGCAACCTTTGATATTTAACCTTTTTTTGTAGCCAGCATGACTTGTGAGCATTCCTTGCATACCTCATGCTTGGAATTAATTGTCACAAGAAGACACAAAAGCAAATGATAGGACTGGCCTTTGCATAGCCCTGAATCCAAGGGCAATGAACTTTAATTTGATTAAATAAAAGAATATAGATAACAAAGAATTTATAAGAAAAACAAATAGAAACCAAACACAAAAACCCATCAGAGAACTCGTGAAGGTCTTATATGGGGAAGGTCAGCAAGTGAGGAAAACTGACATCCAAAACCTAATTTGTCCTGCAGTGCAAGGTGCCCTCTCTTGTCTTTAGAGGCGAAAAGGTGTATTCTGATTTAACATTGCCATTCTGACATATGGTTCATCAAAGGAAGCTGAACTGAAGGTTCACCATGAACTCTGGGATTCTGAGCTATGACCATGGATTGGCCACCATGATAGCAAGCACCCTTGTATCACCCATCGCCGGCCTCCCACCAATTATGCTGATGTAACAGCAGACCATGAAGGGGCTCTGAACCTTGTTTGCAGACAAAATTTTGAGATTGGCTGACGCCAGTTTTAATTTATGCAAAAACACCAGATCATTTTAATGCTTTTCTGTCTGATGAGCCACCTCTTGGACTATGCATAGAACAGAAGAAAGACTTTATTACAATGAAGATTTAACCCAGGTGGCTTAAATAGAAAATTTGCCTTGAGAGTTTTTAAAACTTGTTTCTTGCTCATGTGCAGGCAGCCACCTCTTCTGCTACTACCTGCACAATATTTTTGAGCTCTTGCCAAACTCTTATCATAACTCCGTAAGGCAAAATGAATCTGCAGGGAAAAGGGTTTTTAAACCATACCTACAAACTATGAGCAGAGGAAGTGGGATCTGGACATGATCTTCTGCAACAGAAGCAACTTTCAGATAAGCAGAGCAAAAAAAATTGCTGAGTGACTTTTCAACTCAGTGTCATGCTGCCGATTACAGATTAAATTTAGATCACACTGGCATGACCTAATAAATATAACAACAGTCCAGGTAAATTTCCTATGCTTGCAGCCCAGATGCAAGGGCCATGAGACAAGGATAATTTCTACTTACAAAGTGACACAGCTCAAACAAGGGCAGTAAAGGTTGACCTAGGGTAGAAATGAGAAATTTGTGTTCACTGTAGCTCTTGAGCCATCAAAGTTAAATTAATTTTGTAGTGCTTCTCTCCATGCTTTATTTCCTGCTCTATACTGCAGACAGAGCTGAAAGAAATTGCACTGAATGAAAATTCAGCCTCAAAAGATGCCATTTTAACACTGCAGTTGTAAAGACTTCAAGAAAAGCCCTGAAAGGAAGAGAAATAACTTAATTGTGCCAGCCTGATGGGTTTTCGTTCATATAGAGTACTGGGTTTTAACTTAAAAGGAAATAAATACAAAGACTGAGAATAAGAATAAAGTCCTGGAGGTGGATAAGGAGAAGTTTTAATTTCAAGAACATTCTTAGCACACATTAATATTGATAAAGTAATTCACCCAGAAACAGTTAGGCATCTCCTATATACATGACTCATGGGGCTAGTTAACAGAAGGTAGATGCCACTGAATCAAATATTTAGCAGGAACAGAGTACAATCTCTGGCAAAAGAGACTATTCTGCAAGGACAGAGTCACCAACTGTGCTGACCCCACAGCTTGTAAATCTTCACATAGCCAAAAGCCACAATATATATATATCTCCATGCCATAGAGAGAGGAGCACATGGGGAGCTCTGAGAATGCTACACAGAGTGGAGGTGACACCCAGTTCAAGGAGTCCTACCACCCAGCTGCAGAAGAGTCAGGACCGGGTTTGGCAGGTGCTTGGGTTCAAGAATGGTTGAAGGTCCCAGCAGCCCTTTCTGGATCTCCCTGCCCAGGCAGACATATTAATTATTTCTGTGCCCACACAGACACACTAGAAGTTTTGTAGCCTCTAGTCTCCAGATGGAAGACACACTTGAAGATCTTGCCAGCCAGCAGATGAAAAGCTCCACACCAGATAATTCTGTACAATCAGCACACTAACTGTGTTATCCATTACCAGTACAGCTTTTAGCAGTTGAGCTCTGTATTGTCGACAACAGCAAATACTAAAGGTGCTACGACCATTAAATATATATTGCCTTTCAGTCTGTCAAGTAAACATTACAAGAGGGGGCAGTGGCAATTACAGAAGGTAATTACAGGTGGAGACAAAGCAGTTTATCACAGCAGATGATGAATTGCAAGAAAGGGTGAAGGACCCTTGTTCTGTCTGGGCAATTCATACAGGTTAAACAATAACTTTAAAATAATTAACCTAGTAGAATGTAATGATTTTTTAAAAACTGTTTAAATGGTGTTTAATTTGTTCAAATGAACTATCCCATTAAGACTCAAATTCATCATTTTATTTGGAAGGGAAGTCTTAATAAGCCCAAACTTTAGCACAATTTTAATAACTGTATTAGAGATTTATCGATGAATGTGTGAGGTGGAAAACATTCTGCTACAATGAACTCATAAACAGAGATGCTAATAATTTCTCAGAAAGTTTAAAATCAGATAAATTTTTAATAATTTTAATGGAAATATTTTACTGGTTTTAACTATTTTAAACAACAGGAAAAGGTACATTTATACTAGGACTCTATGACATTATCTCTAGCAACAAGATCAGGGACTTCTAACATGGATAATTTAAAAAAAGCATATGAAGTGCTTAGGTACTACAGCAGAAATAACTAAACACCCCAAAAAGAAGAGGCAGCCACTGTGGTGAAAACATTTTTAAAGAAGGTCCTTTCAACTCCAGGGTCTTTTGAATCTGGTACCCTACTACTGCAGGCACCAGTCGGGTTTTTTCACCAGCTGATCACAGAATCACAGAATTGTAGGGGTTGGAAGGGACCTCGAGAGATCATCGGGTCCAACCCCCCTGCCAAAGCAGGCTCCCTAGCTCATATTGCACAGATAGGCATCCAGACAAGTCTTGAATATCTCCAGAGAAGGAGACTCCACCACCTCCCTGGGCAGCCTGTCCCAGGGCTCTGTCACCCTCACTGTGTGAAAGTTCTTCCGCATGTTGGTGCAGAACTTCCTGTGCTCCAGTTTACAGCCATTGCCCCTTGTCCTGTCTCCACAGACCACTGAAAAGGGGCTGGCCAATTCCCCCTGCATCCCATACTTAAGATATTTATAAACATTAATTAGGTCCCCCCTCAGTCTTCTTTTCTCCAGGCTGAACAGTCCCAGCTCACTCAGCCTTTCCTCATACAGGAGATGTTCCAGGCCCTTAATCATCTTCGTAGCCCTTCTCTGGACTCTCTCAAGGAGGTCCCTGTCTTTTTTATACCAGGAAGCCCAGAACTGGACACAATACTCCAGGTGGGGCCTGACCAGGGCAGAGTAGAGGGGGAGGATCACCTCCTTCAACCTGCTGGCCACACTCCTCTTGATGCATCCCAGGATCCCACTGGCCCTCTTAGCCACCAGGGCACACTGCTGGCTCATAGCCAACCTGTCATCAACCAGGACCCCCAGGTCCTTCAAACTCCACCAGCACTACTGAAAAAGGGGAACCCACATCTCATTTGTTTGGAGATGAGGAGCCCTCTTCTTCTGTCCTACATATAACTACTCAAAGCAAATTTGTGTTGGGACAGATTGCTGGGTTGCATAGTGGCTTGCACAGCACTGACCCACAACCACACAAGAGATGAATAAAGGGCACTTCTAACAGATTCCTTGACTCTGCCATAATTGCCAAACAAGGCAGGATGCCAGGACTTGAAGAACTAAGAAAAATACAAACATACATAGAGATCAATTAAAACCCATGTTTCTCTGTATATAAGAAGAAAAAGGGATTTGGGCAGTACTTTGCTCTATATGGACAAGTAGTGGGGGCCAAAAATATGGAAGACAATAGGCTGCTTTCTAACTACCATTGATCTCAGGTAGTTTGTGTTTTAAATAGTTCCTTATGAGTTCTGGTAAGGCCAACTGGAAGACTGTATTTCAACGATGTAAGACCTGCCTTACAAGCAAGTAATGAAGGAGCATAGGAAATAAGATAAATATTTTTAAAGGGTGAAAAGACACCTATGATGGATTTAAGTTTAGAGAATTTTTACTAGTGGAGGGCTACATGAGTCCCATGAGCAGAGGCAGAATAAGAAAAGCTGGGATAAGACCTGTCAGAGAAAGAAAAGCTATCAAACGTGCTTCAGTCAACTTACCTTTTTCTCCTTTACCCCATACTTGTATTCCTGTCCTTCTGTTCTGCCAGCACTGCCACTTGCATTGTTCCAGAGACATCAAGTTTGGGGTGCTAAAGCATCTGGGGAAAAAATATCCATCTCTTCTTCCAGTGTTAGTTTCTGCATGGGTAACTCCACACCTAGCAAACCTCAGTCTCAGGTGAGCACCAGCAGCAGCAGAAGGGAGGTGTCCCACACAAGAACATCTCTAGATAAGCAAGACAAAGGCAAAGCCAACTTAGGTCAGTTCTTGGGGAACTGAAGCCTCAGCACAGTCCAGGACAAACAACCACAACTCATTTGGACTGCTGGCAAGAGAGCTACTGACCTTACTGCTACTAGGCAAATTTTAAGAGAGATTTAAAGGTCGTCAGCAAAGCCCCAGGGGCCTCGAAAGACCTTTTTAGCCTCTATCAGGAGATTGTGTATAGGTATTTGAAATTTTATACTTTTAATGTTGACTGTTGAGTATAAATGTTGGAAGATTTGGCTCAAGTGTGGACAACAGCATCTTGAAGAAGTCCCAGTAAAGACCAGTGAGAACCACCAGCTGTGCTTTATCCCTGCAGTGTTCATCAGCTAAACACCAGGCAGTGAAAACATCAGACCTTTCTGTGAGGTTTCTGACCTCACAGAGGATGATGAGATGCATTCACAGCTTCTCTTATGAACCATTGTTTCCCTGTTTGTGTCTGGTCCATAATGACAGTAATTTGATGATGTAAGATTTTGTGAGAAAAATTCAAATTTGTACCTATGTCTCCAATGATCTGTTCTGGCAGAGAACAATGTATGCCATGGTAGATTCTGCCAGTAGACCTAAGGTCTGGGTAGCATGTAAGAAGTGTCTGCAGCCTTGATTCTCTATCTTGGCATGTACCCAAGTCTGAACATAACATTTAAGACATGATTTCATGAAACAAGGAGAACTGACCTGAAACTCAATTTTCATTAAAAGCAAGAGGTCTTGATGTCACTTTTTAAGTCCTAATCCCTTTCCTGCTTCCATCTGGATACTCCCACCATTTACTTTGTGCCAGCTCTGGCAATCATCAGTTCTCCTCTGTGAGCTTCTTATTAACTCAGAAGAAAACCATTCCAGGAAAATACATCTGTACCCTTCTAAGAGACAAATTAGTCAAGTATAGAGTTTTAGGATCTAACACATACCAGCTCAACTGGGCTGCTCATCAAGGAATGGGAATTAAAAACAGCAGAGTCTGAGGGAGATTTCCTCCATCAGTGGCAACGATTTTTTATATTCAGTTCAGCAGGATGTGAAGCTAGGTTGTAGGGGTTTTTTTAAAGGGGGCAGGGGTGGGTGGTAAGAAAGAGTGTCCTATCAATGTTAGCTTTGTCTCAAGTCATAAATGTTTGATACATTCTTGGAAGAAACAGCATTTGCTTTCTCCTCTGGAGTCATGTTGCTTCACTATCTAACTCATCATCATTTAACACTACATATCCAAATCCTTCCTCAGGATTTATAAGCATCTACAATTACAGAAGGGAAAAGCTCACATTATGTTTACTCACACAGACTGTTTTGCCTAGATTTATATCCTCGCAATTGCAAATGCAAGTATAGCTAAGAGAAGACATAGATGTACAGGATCTCCAAGTTACTAGACATCTGATATGTTCATGGCACACTGTCTAAAGTACACCCTGACAAATGCAGAAAACAGGCAGAGAAAAACACAGTTTATTGTATTTAGTTTACATCTCTAGGAACTTAATTTATATAGTTTCATTGGCCTCAGCACATCCCATCCCCTTTTTTTTATGTCAATAAGGCTAATGTAAAGTGGTAATAGATCTTTTTATATTTTTTTATATTTACAGATCTGAACCATTTCAAAAAATGTTGTTGGCCTGCAGGCCAGTGCTTGTCCCATTGTACTCACTGGGAGGTCTTAACAACTGTGCATTATCATCTCATTGCAGATGAGAGAGGCTGTGATGTTTCTGACCTTGTTTTTAGGATCCAACATTTCATATTTAAATATTCAGCCAAATCCACCCCCAAGGTGATTTTCAGTGGGATTGTAAGAGTTTCTTGAAAACACTAAAAGCCATGCTTCCTACTCTTCCCTTTTCAAATTACCTTCCCACCTCCCGCACTTTGACCAAGAAATGCCCAATCTGATACCAGGTGAGCAAGTCAAGCCACAGCCCAAAGAAAGAAAAATACACTTTTTCTTGTTGTTCAACATGTTTTCTGTCTGAAGGGATGGGAGAACGTGATCAGCCAGTGACTAGAAGCAGCTCATTGGACAGGAGCAGCTCATATTTTCCCTATTAAATTATATGACCTGCCCTGCCTAATCCAGAAAGAAATACATTACATCAACAGTAGGGAATACAAAGAGAAGAAAAAAATCTCTGGCCTCACTCACGCATCAGGGACCTTCTCTATTCAGCGTGGCATGAGCTATATTGTAACCAACACATTGGCTTCACTGTTGAAGCACAGCCTCTTCCAGCTCTGGTACAACAGTGAAATGGTGTGAACCACATGCAAGATAATATTAGTATGTCCAGTCCAATACTGACTTAGCTATTTGAAATTACAGTCATGGGAAAATTGTGCGCATTCAAATGTAAACCTGTCTGTTATAACTTGCAAGCCCACACAAACTGGTTCTTAGATATACACATATCCATATTAAAAATAAAAAAATAAAAAATAACATTAATCCCTTTTTAATCAAACTTGGAAAGGTTCACACAGCTGGAAAACTCGGGACATTTGTGTGGAGAAGCTGATAAGTGCTATCACTCCTTCCTCATTGACTCTTCATTGGCAGCTTCACACTTCTTGCAGTTCTGCAAGCATCGATTTTAAACGGCCTGTAACACTGCCAGCTCAATTTAACACTGAGAAACTGAAGGTAGTAAAAGAAGAAGGTAAGGAAAAAACTATGCAACCGTTACAAGGAAGTCTGTAACTTGAAGTATATCTCAGTACACCCTGGAATAGACATTGATGCTCCCTTCCTGTAGATTTCTCTCTTTGCTTTGTATGAAAACCAGGGAAAAGCATATGCATGGAAGGAATGTTGAGATCTCAGAGTAAAATATTTGTAATCATGTATTTGTATTTGGCATTTAAAGTTTCAATTCCTCAAGTTACCTAGCAAGTCATTTTGCATTTTACTCACGTAGCTGTACACATGAGAAAAAGAGATGCTTTTTTTTCCAGAGACTGCAGTAAAGTCATTCTGTTGTGCGATCAGGAAACTGCACAAATTCTGAGGTCCATCCCAAATAGCTGCAGATTACAGCATACTCAAAACACCAACAGTGTTTACTCAAGGGCCCACCACTAATTTCAACAGTAGCAGAACTGGCTGATCATTACCCCCATATTAAATGACATTAATATTTTCTTAATGGAGATATGGCTTCTAGCCATTCATTCTCTACTGCCTTGACCTTGTGTTGTGCCCTCGTGTTGCAAAATGAGTGCATAAATCCATATTGTCATACCATTTCTCCCAAAGGGATGGGCCCTTTGACGTGGCAATTTACTTATAATTTACAATGCCCACAAAACTTCCATGACTTGTGTGAGACTTAAAGAGTCTTGGCCAGATGCCTGACATTCACCTGGTGATTTATTCAAATTTAAACTTTACAGATGCAAATTTCCTTGGGGCAGGCACACATCTGCATACAAGGCAAGTTTTGCATGCCAGGCTTTCTGTTTCGCATAAAAGGCTTTCCATTTTGTATTGGCTTGGCTGATCCTTAAGCCTACCTAGAGATACTGTGATATCATCAGGCTTTGGCAGGACTAAAGAATTGCCATTTTGTAGCAGCTTCCAGTTCCATATCCAAACAAGGGCTAGCGACCCTGTTTGGGAAGGACCAACCCTATTCAGACATCCTATACTTAAGGGAAATTAGGATTTACTTTAAAGACTCTTCAAGTCATTGCTGCAATGTTTCAGTTTTTTAAATAGATCTTTCCTTGAATGCATTACAGCTGTGGAGGTTTTTTCATTCACAAAAATCTTTCTGTACTGCCTGCTGGCTTTCCAAAATATTCCCGGAGCAATTATTCCTGCACAGGTATAAATAAATCCTTCATCTCGTGTATATCAGTGATCACATCACGTCCATCTCTGACACCCACCGCACAACATACACAGCAGTGGGGCAGCACATGCCAGAAAGAGGTGTAGGGGCAGCCGGTGTCTGCGGTGACATGTGTTCACTCAGGTGAGCTCTAGTGGAGATCTCCATACCGGGAGCTTGGGGTAGACAGGCGATAATTGCCTTTCAATTGCTTATTGACTGACTTGCTGGGCAGGAAAGCAGAAGTAGCAGGTTTTAAGTTTTACAGGACACAACTTGGAAAGCTGTTTCGAGTCCTCGCAGTGATTTGCTCCTGAAACAGACGATGGCAAGCAATGGTACCAGGGGCTTGACGATAGGACACATTGTTATTTCTTCCTTGGTGCTGAAAGGATAGAGAAGGGTAATGAGTAAGAGCCTCCCTACTAGGCTAGAAAGGTCAAGATGCTCTTTACAGCTCTGTCAGTGTTCTTGACTGGGATTTTTTTTACTAACAAAAGGGAAAAGAATGATCTGTTTTTCCAGTGGGGTGAGTTTAGTTGACATGAGCCTTTTGCTATCTAATTCTTTAAATCATATATATTGCTGCTTTGAGGAATTCCTTCATCTTTCCCACCTATGCTGCAACTTGTCTTTTATGCCTCTGCTGAGCCCCCTGTTGTATCTTGGATCTCTGACACAGTGAAGCTGGGACTGGTAACCGGTAAGTTCCTTTTCACTTTCACTATGCTAGGGAAGATTTGAAAACTCCACCCCACCTCCCTTCTCCCATGCCCCTCCCCCCCCCCCCCCCCCCCCCCCCCCCCCGTTTTCCCCCCTAGTTAATATTAACTTTTTGAAATTAAAAGCACAATAAAAGACATCCACAGAACCCGACAGAGGCAGTTGCTTTAGGACACAACCATTCCTCAGGTTTTTTAGACGCTTTGTAGGGTCAATTAATGGAACAAATATATTTTCAAAGGTATATCCTCAGCTACCCATCCTTGGCCTCACAGGTAGTAAGTTCGTTCGTTTGTCCTCCACGCTTGCTCTGCAGGCTTCTTGTCACGTTAGATGACTTGCTTTTATTTTAAGATCATTCTAACATAAATCCTCAGGATTTCTGGCATCATTCTTGTAGGAAAGTATGTCTGCTGCTAGCAAGATTTCTCACTTTAGAAAACTTATATTCAAGGAAGACCACCAGTTATGACAATTCAAATGTGTAACCTTGGTATGTATTCATGAACGTCTGCTTGAAGCTGTTAAAAGTCTTTCACGCTGGAAGCCAGGGAGAACTTGCTGTTTCAAAGAACCTATTTTCCAATCACTTGAAACAAATATTTCTTAAAAAGGAGAAGTCATGTGGGAAATGAACTATACCTGCTGTGCTTTAAAAATAACTTTTTCTGTATTAGAAGAGGATTGGTCTTCATGGGGAAAGGCCTATGGGTGAGGAAACCAACTTGGCCTTTTCATGATCATATTTTAAAACTTTGGCAATGTCCCAAATTTCTTCTCTCAAAATAATTTTTGTTTAGGTGCAGTCTTACTTGAAAAAAGACTCACGAGTTTTCTCTGTATCCTTGCCAAAGTGATGCTGGCAATAAATTAATACAGCTCCCAGACCACTGCAGACTGGGATGATTTTTTTACTAAAAATGGTTTTACAGAGCCATTTCCTCCTTTCACCCTGACTTCAATCTGTGTTAGGCAATAACCTGAGGAAAATGCAGTACCGAAGGACAATCCTGTTTCTCAGTTTCTGCTGAAGGAATATCAAGCAATTACAGAGCCACAGAAAAAAAACAGGAGAGGCAAAACATTGAGAGGTCATCTTATAGTCCTGCCCTGTGGTCCAGGACAGGATGAAGAATTCCCAAAAGCTATACAGTCCTTGTACAACAGAAATATCCGATATTTCTTTGTTTTAAAATATATTCCCTTCGCTGCAGTTCATTGTATTTCAATGCAGTTGAAGAAGCATCACTATTCATAACTCTCAGATGATGGCAGATGTAAAAATGCATGCATATATGAAGGTAGGATTTAGGAGTGTAACACTGCGTTTAAAAAAAACATCGCAGGCAAGTTGAGAAATTTGTTAAAATTTGCTGCAACAATGAAGAACTAGTATCTTAGGCAGCTTTTTTTGACTGTCCTAAACACTGGCTGACACTGTGACTGATGAACAAAAACCGTAAAGGAGACTTGTAAAAACAGTCTGCTTCTACTGGTTTACCAATTGGCTCATTTTTAAAGCACTGTATTTTTCTGTGTTTTTAACAAAAGACTGTGACGCTGTTACTCATGTTAGAAAAGAAGTAACTCCTCCCTAAACAAGTGTGTTTGTGGGGCTCTGCATTGTATACCAGATATTTCAAGACGACTGTGTAAGCAAACTGATTAGCTTTAGAGTCTGGGCCTGCATGTTTATAGTGTAGTATATATAGTACACGTTTCCTGACTAAGCAGGATCCTAAACTGCTGGACTGCAGAAGGCATCAACATTGCAACTGGGCCATCAAACATGTCAAAAATCTTCTCAGAGAAATGTGATACCACAAAGTATCTCGCTAGTTAGTTGAGGAGAAAGATGCTAAATCATTAATAATAACAACGAAAATGGGAAAAATCTAGGTGTACAAAAGGAATAGTTTAGTAAGCTACCTGAAGTCCAAAAATCTGACTTTTGCCTACCAGGTAAAGAGCGAACTGATGCTCTAGTTTTTCTATCTTCCCCTATCTTGTCTCCTCTGAATGCAACAGTTAGCAGCTATTCACAGCTCCTTTCAAATTTCCTGTGCTCCTGAGTGCCCGCCAGAAATGCATTCCAATGGCTCAAAAAGGTTTTCTGAATAGAAGGAGAAAATGTGCATGTTCCCTACTGAAAGAATTCGTCCTTTTGATTTATGCTTGCAGAGGAAAGGAAGAGACGAAGAGGAGATTCTCAGAATACTTTCCCAGAGTGTTACCAGCAGAAAACATCTGTGGTTTTTTCACACTGTTTGTACTCCGCCTTACAGTAAGGAAGCAAGCCAGAACATTTCCACTTGTCCTTGGGCTTACAACTGATTTCAGAGTTGGGTTTTGTTCTGTTAACAGAAACGTTTCGTGGAACCTAACTAGCAATACCGGCTTCTCCCGACTGTTTTAACAGTCCTGAGAAATTGAATGAGATATTTCTTCTAAAGCTGTGGCTTTCTGTACCTGCAGGGATCTGCTTCAATCACCGTGAAAGATGTTAACACAGAAATCAAGCCGACTGTCACTAGACCTCAAGTCACTATCCAGAGATCTTCACACTCTTTTGTGAGAGGAGAAACAAGGGGGGGGGGGATTTGCAAATAGACGTTTTTGACACAGGATGTAGTTTTCTACAAATGTATAGAGAAGATATTTTCCCCTTACATATCTGCAAGTTTTTCGTGGACATCTAGACATGTCTATCAGTTCTGTCTCGAATTCCCCAAAATATCTTCCTTGAGAGGAATGGAATTTTTTTAAGTAATGATTTTTTTTCACCCAAGTACTGCAAAGTAAAAGAAAGTATCTTTTCCTTAAGAAGGATTCTAGGAGTATAATACATCTGTTTCAGTAACAGATACAAAACTTAAAATGGAAAATTAAATAATGCGGAACCCGTTTTAAAAGTTCGAGTACTTCTTTATTAAACCTTTTTTCCCTAGGCAAGTAGGTGTCTTTTACTTACGACCGTTCTTCAGACAGCTGAGGTGATTGTTCCTCACACCCTGAAAGTTTTCCTTTCTCTATCTCATCAAGAAGGTTAATTTGAATACCACTTAGCTTACTTCAGACTTCTTTGTGTACACATCTCCTTCTATGGTTTGAAGCGTTCCTGCCATGCATGTGCAAATGTAATGGAAGAATTGTAATTTGTGTTATAACCTGCTGGTTTAGCTATCTTAATTTCTGTACTTCAGTCATGGCAAAACAAACAAAGTCCGTAATATTTTCCAAGTGTCCCCCTTAAATCTTTTACCTCTTGCCAAAGCTTACACTTTTAATAAAGAAAAGGCTTAGTACCCTTAGAGTTTTATGTTTCCCCTGTTACCCCTTGAACTGTTTACAATTTTCAAACTTCACATTTATCTACAATTGATATCTGCTTTGTGCTTTAAGAATATCTTCTATATAAAAGCATTTTTATAGCACAACACTCGCTGAACATTTTGCTGACCTGCAGATTTAAACACGGTTGATTTTGATCTCACTGTGGCCATTTCCTGATTTGCATAGTTCAGTGAATCAGACTTTTCCCTGTGTGTACACAGGCAGTCTCTTCTAAGAATGGCTGTAATGGGCAATGTCTTTGCTCACAACTGCTAATAGGCTGTGGTTTTCCATGAAAAACAAATTCCCTCCTGCTGCAGGGCTGTAAGATGGTCAGCCTTTGTTTCAATCAAAGCCATGGCAAACTATAGCTACAAAGACCTCAGATCCCCAGCTTCCAATGAGGTCTGAAACTGATGGTTTAAGGAATTTATTGCAAATCAGCAGCTACAGATTTCACATTTATGTTTTATAACAACATCTCTTTCGCCTACAAGCAACATGAAGATCTCATGAAGATAGACTCAATATAAACAGATGGAGAAACAGATCCCATCACTGGAAAGATGACAAGTTATATGAGGCAAAAGAAATAAATTGGGGATTAATTAAAATTAGTAATAATTTTGAAGCTGTAAAATTGAGATCTAGGAACAAAGTAGCTTTGGAGCAAAAAGTTACTTTTGGAGAAAGCATCACTGGATTTGTGGAGGCCTGGAATTGTGCCTCTGCCCTAGAGCTGGCAATTTAGGAGCTTGATGGAAGTGTAATTGCTGAAGCAGTTTTACACTTAATGTCATCAGTGAAAATTTGGAAAGTACAGCTTTCAGGTCTTTGTAAACCAGAAAACCTAGTTTTATTGTAAACACAGTGCTCCTGAGAGCTACACTTAGTCTGTGAGGAGGTATCACTAGGGAGAAATGCATAAAATCTTCTAAGAGTTTTGTATTATCTAAGCATTAGCCTTGCTCAGAATCTAGTCAGTACATAACTGTCTTTATGGGATTACCTCATATCAGCTGGCCAGATTCACTTGTGGGAAAACATGACCCTTATTTCGGTGCTTTCATGAAAAAAGTACCAAATTTTTAACCTGCTTTAGAGTTTCTTGACTTCTCCCCCATTTTCCTTTCTAGTTTCTAATCTCATTACTACTGTAGATACCATCTAAATAGGTTAATAGACTGCTGCTGTTGAGCACTGAAAATCCATCTAGGCAATAAGTCTTCTGTTTAAAGCAGTCAAGTGAAGCTTTAAATTAAAGATGGAGCCTGGATCAAAATGTTAGGTCTAAGCACCTCTACCCAGTGGGACAGATTGGACACAGGGTCACGCTTAGTGGCACTTTTCTGCGCTGCTCAATTATCTCACCTCACACACAACCAGCAATGGGAGTTTCTCTGTTGCTGTTCAAGTGTTTCTAACAGAAAAACAAGTATTCAATCAGAGGGATATTAAACAGAAATGACCACCACTAATTAAATAGTGTCAGACCTAATCTTTTCTGCAGGTAAACTGAAAAGCCCAACTACCTGCCTGTGCATCACATGGATAATTAGGTCCAAATTCTCTTTGGTGAATAGGCATTGGTGGGCCTTCAGTTCAGGAGGAAAAGACATGTGAATGCCTTTGGATGACACCATAAATTATGTCAGAGAATACAGTATGCCAAAAAAATGTTAAATTCTTCAAAAAGAGCAAGGAGGAGGACCAGGGATACTACAGGCTAGTCAGCCTCACTTCCATCCCTGGAAAGGTAATGGGACAGCTCATTTTGGGTGTCATCCTTAAGAGTATTGAGAAAAGAATTTTAAAAGGAGTGGTCAACATGGATTCAACAAAGGGACATCATGCTTGGCCAATCTGATGACCTTCTGTGATGGCATGACTGGCTGGGTAGAGGAGAGCGCTGGATGTTGTCCACCTTGACTTCAGCAAGGCGTTTGACACCATCTCCTGTAACATCCTCATAGGCAAGCTTAGGAAGTGTGGGTTGGATGAATGGTCAGCGAGGTGGATTGAGAAGTGAATAGCAGAGCTCACAGTGATAAGTGTGATAAATGACACAGAGTCTAGCTGGAGGCTTGTAGCTAGCAGTTTGTCCCAGGAGTCAGGGCTGGGTCCAGTCTTGTTCAACACATTGAATATTCATCAGTGATCTGAATGAAGGAACAGACTGTACCCTCAGCAAGTTTGCTGATAACACAAAACTGGAAGAAGAATCCGATATACCAGAAGGCTGTGCTACTGTTCGGCAAGATTTTGACAGGCTGGAGAACTGGACAGAGAAGAATCTAATGAAGTTCAACAATAACAAGTATAGGGTTCTGCACCTAGGAAATAATCCCAAACAGTACAGGTTAGGGGTTGACCTGCTAGCAAGCAGCTCTGCATGGAAGGACCTGGGAGTCCTGGTGGACCACAAGTTATCTATGAGCCAGCATTGTGTCCTCATGACCAAGAAGGCCAATGGTATCCTGAGGTGCATTAAGAAAAGCATGGCCAGCAGGTCAAGGGAGGATATCCTTCTCCTCTGTGTTATCTTCTGCCCTGGTGAGATCACACCAAAGTACTGTGTGCAGTTCCGAGCTCCTTAGTTCAAGAAAGACGGGGAACTACTGGACAGTGTTCAGTGGAAGGTTACGAAGATGATTAGGAGACTGAAGAATCTCTCTTATGAGGACAGGCTGAGAGACCTGGATCTGTTTAGCCTGGAGAAGGCAGAGAGGGGATCTGATCAATACTTATAAATATCAAAAGGATGGGTCCAGACTTTTTTCAGTGGTTCTCATTGACAGGACAAGGGCCAATGGGCACAAACTGGAACAAAAGAAGTTCCACCTGAATACGAGGGG
This sequence comes from Porphyrio hochstetteri, assembly GCA_020800305.1. Taxonomy (NCBI): domain Eukaryota; kingdom Metazoa; phylum Chordata; class Aves; order Gruiformes; family Rallidae; genus Porphyrio; species Porphyrio hochstetteri. The sequence continues at coordinate 47,919,415 of CM036938.1, read as the reverse complement.
AAATTTCTTTACACAGAGGGTGACAGCCCTGGAACAGGCTGCCCAGAGAGATTGTTGGGTCTCCTTCTCTGGAAGTATTCAAAACCTGCCTGAATGTGAACCTGTGCAACCTGCCTTAGGTGATCCTGATTTAGCAAGTGGGTCGGATGAGATGATCTCCCGCAGTCCTTTCCAACCTCTACTCTTCTGTGACTCTGTGATTCTGTAAAATGAAAAGGTGCTTTGCATCTCCTGTTGTTCCTAGATAGAACTTCTGTGTGGCAGACACCCCTGAAAGAGGAGCAGGCACATTGACACAAAGGCACTCAAATACCATTGTAGATTCATACTCAGCATCCAGACGTTAAATGGCAGTGGGTGGAAAAGGAAAACAGCACCACTAATTATCCAGACAACCTTGCACTGAATACTGAGGGATGTGAGCACCTTATCTGAAATGACTCGCTTATTACCAGCATCCTTGATTTGAACTGAAACAAAGCAGCTTCCAGGGTCAGAATGGTAGTAAGCCCTTCTTCAGCAATTCCTTCCATGAAACATAGGTGTAGCAGGACATTCTGGTAATGACATGCATTATAAAAGTCTTCATTAAGTTGTGATAAACTAGAAAAAAATCCCTGAAGCACCCCAAATAATACATCACACCGAATCTAACCTTTGTGACTCCCAGGACAAAAATGGCTTAAGGCCAAAGTCTGGGCCAAAGCCTATCTCTGCTTTATGTTCCTCCAAAAACTATCAGAGACAGATAGTATCAACAAACACCCAGAAGAACCAATAAGAAAACATGACCACCACCACGATAAGAACGAATAAGTGACCCCAAGGACATCCAACAGTAGCACAATGCTGATCTTAAAGGGATTTTGGTAGTACCAGGTCCTGTGGAAGAAACACTTTCAGACACTTATTCTGACCTACACGTTTTGCTACATGTACAAAATTACCTTTAGCAGTATTTTTCAATTTTTCCATTGCAACTCTGACCACACCATGGATTCTGTATTGTTTTATCTCTCTACTGAGGTAGTTGAAAATACAAGTATGGATTTTGCTGACCCTCAAGGGGAAAAAAAAGTATTTTGCTGGTGTGATTATACCCACAGTAGATTTTTCTCTTTTCCACATTTCTAAGAAAGATCTCTGTACCAGCAGAGATTACACAGAGAGAAAGAAAGACAGAAAGAGAAGAAAACAACTTTACAGTGCTTTGAATGTTTTTGGTGTGCTCACTTGGGGTTTAGGGGTGAGGGGTTTTTGCTAGCAAAAGTCAGGAACAGCATCTTTAACACTGAATCTATGCTGCCTTTTTGTTGGTTTTGTGGGCTTTTTTCAATCCCATTTCAGGATGGATCTATATCCTCTTGAAAGAGCCAGAGGTAATATGTGTTTCTCAAGGAGGGATCAGGAGAAATTCTGATCTGCTTTAGTGTCTTGTGAGTATAGGCTCTAGTTTGGAGGGGAAATGCCTGCTGTGCACAGCAGGAGCTGGTGCCAGGCTGCAAGCTCACAGGATAGATTGTGACAAGGTCTGTTTTTTCCCATATGTTTAAACTTAACCCCCTCCCTGCAAAACCTTGGCAAATAGCTTTATCATTTTCAGATTTTTATTGACATGCTGATGTAATGATTTTTTGCCTGAGTGGTGTCACTTTACTTACTTTCTAATGGGCAGTTACAGGGTTTTTCGTTAATGAGTGGCACCTTTTTTTGAAATCATCCTACAGACTATCATCCATTTTATGAGTTGACTGACTCTTTGAAGAGACTGAGTGATCATCCTGAACTGCTGATGCTGGTGTAAAGACTTAACATAAATTGTTTATTTGACCTTTTTAAGACTGAAATATTTCTATATTTTTAAGCTTGTAGTAATGTATTTCTTTTGTAAGTAGACAAAATTCTTCCCCTCCCATTCACCCTTTGCTCTAGAAAAAGGGATATATGCTGAAGTTTTGAAAGTTACATCACTCTAAATACCTCATTATGGATTGGTTCAGGATTTTTGAAGAAAAAAACAATCCTTCTTATGAGAATTGTTATAATTTATCCTCTGGTTTTGAAAGAGGTACCATATTAACTACATAGTTAATATTTATGTGCCTCCAACTCTGGTAAGCTAAAGCAGTACCAATGGCTTAAAGCAGATCAAGTTACAGGAGTAAAAAAAAAAAAAGAAAATTCATAATGATTCCTGAGCATTTCTATTGCCTGAAGTATCTTGACTGCAATATAAGCGCACATTCACATAATGATTTATATCAGGAAATTATACTCCTTGCCAAAGTGATTGTAACAAGAAAACACTTAAAAGATTAGGCAAGTTAACATTATATTGCTGATTTATATTTCTTCTCTGTAGGAAGGTTTCCTCAAGGACTGCAGGCTTTTCGTAGGAAGTTATGTGTAATGGAATTAGGACTCACCAGGCATTATCCCATGCATGTCCCAAGCGCAGAGATGCTACCCTCTCTCACTCAGGCTGACATAAGATGCTTTGTTCTTTTCCTTAAGATCTTTCTTACACCTTAGGTTTGAGGGGAAGATAGATGCACCCGTTTTGTGCCTCAGCAGAAAAAACTTGCATAGAACTAAAGAACAAGTCATGATTCCAGTGTTCTACTATCCTTTCAGTAAAGAAATGTTTCCCAAAATCAAGTCTGAACTTCAGCATCTTATGGCCTCCAGAGAGAGACCGTGTCTTGCAGCTGGATTATCCTCCCAGGGCAGACCTCTGGCCCTCTGTGCAGTTCCAGCATGGTGGAACCTAGCCCACTTTCACTGCTTTCTGCCCCCCTACCTGCACAGCCTCACCCCCTCTGCTTGTTCCCAGGTTCCTGCTGCATGCCTGAGGCATGCAGAATCACCTGTGACCCTGGTATTGGGACCTGGATCTTTCTCTGGGGCCCAGCAGAAGATCTTGGTGCCAAACCAGGCATCCACCTGCTGTCCCTCCGTTCGTCTTGCATGGCCTGCCTGGTTGCAGAAGAGGTCTTCTGTGAGAGGAGGTCAGGGGACCTGATGAGCAGGAGATGATGATCTGCATTTTCTTCAGGGTTCATGCACAGCAGAGAGAAGCTGTGGGTGGTGAGGTGTGCTGGGGAACTTACAGTGCCCATCTGCCAAAGCAGATGTCCTTCCCAGCAGAGGAGAAGAAATGCCAGCCAGAGTAGGAAGAAAGCATTTGCTCAAGGGGAGGAGCACAGCCACCCTTCCCTGTCTGTTTTCCAGCTAGGCAGCTGGTCATATGCTGGGGCCTGGTCCCATCCCTCCCCACACGCAGGACTTTGGGCTTTCCTTGCTGAACTCCTTGGGGCTCCTGCCTTGGCAGGATATGACCCCAAAGTGACTCAGAGAGGAGCAACGAGTTGTGACTCTGCACAGGAGGGATTTGGGTGGGTGCTGCCATAGCCAGGCTGCTGCACCCAGCAGTGCAGGTTGACAGTAGAGAAGAGCCCAGGGACATGGGGGCAAGGGGTGTGGTGAGGAGGAGGATGAGGACAGGCTGGAGGAGTGATGAGTGAAGGGGCACAGGCTTGCCCTGGAGACCTCCCAGCTGGAAAAACTGCCCAATACAAGCTGCAGAGATGGAGGCCTGCTGCACTGTCACACAACAACACAGATATGCCACCATGCAGTTTTGCCAAGAGACTAACATCTCTACCAGCATCTCTTCATTCATCTCATCAACAGTCAGGATGGATGAAGAGTGCACATCAAGTCTGAACCTCCTCTGACACAGCTTTGAATCATTCACAGACATCCTAGTGCTGGATCCCAGGCAGCAAAGCTCAGCACCTCCCTCCCTACTTCCCCTTCTCAGGAAGCAGAGAGCGATGGGGTCACCCCTCAGCCGTCTTCTCTCCAAACCAGACAAACCTAGAGTCATCAACCACTCCTCACAAGACATGCCTTCCAGCTCTTCCACCAGCTCTGCTGCCCTTCTCCAGTTACATTCAAGGAGCTTCACATCCTTCTTAAATTTTGGGGCCCAGAACTGCACACAGCACTCACAGAGGTTGCACCAACACTGAAAACAGCAGGTAATCCCCTATTTGACCGTCTCATCATGCTGTGTTTGATGCACCCCAGGATGTGGTTTGCCATCTTGGCTGCTAAGGTACACTGCTGATGCACATTGAGCCTGCTGTTACCAGCACCCCAGATCCCTTTCTGCAGGGCTGCTCTCCAGCCCCTCCTCCTGATTAATATTTGTGCCTGGCATTACTCCATCACCAGTATGGAATCTGGCATTTGCTCTTGTTAACTTCCACCCCACTGATGATTCCACAATGCTCCAATATATCTAAATCCCTCTGCAAGGCCTCTTGTCCCTCAAGAGATTCAACAGATCCTCCCAGTTTGGTGTCATTAGCAAACTTGTTAGCTGTGCATTCAACTCCTGCATCCAGATCATGGGTAAATATGTTGGACAACTGGCTCTAGAACTGAGCTCTGAGGAGCACCTCTAGTGATCAGTCACCAGCCAGATGTAGCCCCATTCACTGCAACCCTTTAAGCCCTGCTGTTCAGCCAATTCTTCACATAAAACACTGTGTACTTGCTCATCTCACAGTTGGACTTGTCCAGAAAGATGCTGTTAGTGACAGTATCAAAAGCCTTACTAAAATCCAGAAAAATTACATCTACCACCTCCTCTTCATCTACTAGGTAAGTGACCTTATGTTAGGAGGATATAAAATTAAACAGGATTTTAATTTTGTGAAATGTTGCCTGTGCCTGATGATTGCATTGGTTTTTAAATGCCTTCCAAAGACTGTGGCAGCTGCATAGTGACGTATTTTTACTTTTGTTAAGGCAGTTGGCAGTTAAAGACTAACATTTTTCAGCTTAAACTGCTTTTTCTTCCTTCCTTTGTGTCACCTGAATTTTGCAAATATCCCACTTATGATATCACAATGCACGCAGTCCTTCTCCCTGATAGGCAATGAACTGAAAATAGCAAAGACTTAAACACTGAATAACTCCAAATAACAAACTTTCCTACAGCACCTCTAGATATAAAGTAGTTATAGATAATAAACTGGTTGCTTAGTTCAACCTTCCAATAACTTTTTCAGAGATCTGAGCTATTACACTATCACAGTAAATCCAGACAGATGCCATTAATTTCAGCACTCATTAAATATCTAAAATTTATGCAGGTTACAGTCTTAAGTCTTTCACTTTTTGAAACATTGAACTCTTACACCAACAGAATTAACAAGTGTTTAATGAATTTCTAGTTCTTTCTATGGCATTCGTATTTTGTGAGCAGCTCAAGAGTTTACTTTCATAAAAGGTTTGATACTTATCTTCAAAAAGCAAGTACTAGGTGAGATCATCAAAAGATTAAGTCCACCAAAATGAATAAATGAGAAATTCAGAATTTCAGAATTCAAAATTTCAATTTTCTGAGACAAGGACAGTGCAATGTAGCCACAGCAATATTTTGACTACCTAAATATATATAATATATATATATAAAAAGCAGTACAGAAAATAAGATTTTCCCGCAGCTACTGGAACATTTCTAAAGTATGTTTACTATTTTATTTTCAATTGAACAATTGGGTTTGACCTAAACCAAAGAGGAGAAAGATCTTTGCAAAGGCTCTTTGCTGATTTTTCACAGCGAAAAGCAAAACAGCTGTTTCAGCAGGTCTTCAGTTGCATTCAGCTACATTTCAGCAGGTACTTGGGTAAAAGAACAGTCATTTTACATCTTTCCAAATAACTCCTGCAGAACTCAAACAAGGGAGCTGAGACAATGGGAGATGTTAGTTAACAAGCATGAATCTCTCTAAATAGAGGAGGCTTCTCTCTAGGAAGATTAATCTGCAATGAAATTATGGATAAATCCATGCTGTGCATTAAATAGTGAATGTGAAAAATTACACAGGTGTAAAGAAGAGCTATAATCCATAACATAGGTTACCTACTGTTGACTCCCTTGTCATTATTCATAGGCAGGCACTAACTAGATCAATGTCAAAATCGTGTTCTCAGTCTATCTACCACATCCGTGTGTGCAGCTAACACAAGTGTACAAAGGTATTTAAGGAATCAAGTTATCATACCTTTCCAGCTGACTGAATTAAAATAATTTTCTGAGCTGATACCCATCTTTATACACACAGCTGCTCATACAGAAATGGAAAATCTGCTTTTCAGCGTGAGCAACTCCCGTTCGCCTCTCTCACTCCCAAGCTGAGAGCTGAAAGCACTATTTTAACACCTAGCTATCAGCAAGGGCATCCTTTACTGCTGCTACGGAAGCTGTGCCAGTGCACAGACTCACCAGACTAGAGAGGAATTAGAGTTATGCTTTTGATTTACTCTGATGTTAAGTGCACTCATTTTCAAAGCAGAGATCTGGGCTGACAGTCTCCATTTACAGATTTCTTTCTGATTTGCATAGAGAGAGTTAAGATAAAAATGCATACATTTGCCACCACACAAGAAGTACAGATTTATGCCTCCTGTTCTCTGTAGCCCACAGGGCTTTTTGGTACATAGGAATATAGCTTCAAAAGTGCAGTTTACAAGTTTAGACCCACTCTCTGCTATGAATTTAGCCTGTAGTTAGGTGGTAAGGTCAGTCTCACCAAATCTAGAAGACATGAGTTTAAATTGCCTTGGGCTAGAATACGTGTCTCAAGCTGCCTACTGTCTAAAACTCCGTTATAATAAATCTTATCAATAAAACATTCAGAAAGGACGTGCACAAAAGTCACACAGATCACATGTGTTGAATCTGACAGCTCTTGAGACAGCAGCAAAGCTAAGCTAGGGAAGCACTCCAAACAATCAAGCTGTATGTGTCATTTACAGAAGAAAATTAAGCAGAAGGGTATTAAAAGTCCCTCACTACACTCTGGCATTTAAAAGAGCAAGTTATTTGTCCTTTTGCCTTCTAGTCATACAATGTCTCATCCTATTCCTGTATAGACAAAAAGAAGCTGGTCATTGCTTTAAGGCTGGCAAGGAAGAAAAATCAAAAACAGACATTTTGCTTCTCTGTGGCTTTTAATAAACTTGCTACAGCTTCTTCTCCTTTTGTATTATTAGCACGGATTTTGTTACTTCTGCAGGCATTTCACAGGCAGCCATTCAACCCTTCTACTGCATCAAGGAAATCTTAAACCTTTCACTACACAAGGCAGTAAGTAGGCTCAGGCTCTAGCAGGAGCTCCCTTAGTAGCTCCCAGAGATGAGCTGCTAGGGAGACGTTTCTGTCAGAAGAGGCATCCAAGCAGAAGCTTTGCCTGTGAAGCGACAACCTGGTGTCCCAGGTTTTGGGCATTTTGGTGAATACTTTGTAGCTACCTCAGCTGGAGCAATGGCATTGACAGAATTCCATGAGTTATGGAAATCCTCCATATGTACACCCTCAAATCCATTATGCTTTACCCATCTGTGATATAGGGACCTTTTATTCTACATACCTTCCACCCACCACACAGGTCTGTCAGTGTGTCCCAGGCATTTTAACACTCATTGTGCTTATGTTTTGTGCAGTAATTTCCTGCATCAAGGTGAAGGACCCCTAAATGCAGTGTAACAAGTAATCACGTGGTGGTTGTTTCGCAGTAATTGCACAGATACCTGTTCTGATTATGTAGTGAATATGAAATACACTGCCTTCTGGTGAAAAAAAGAGTAATCTTCAATTCCATACAGTAATAGTTTGCATGTGAACCTGCCTGTATCTTACAGTAAATACTAGGTTATCCAAGGCAATGTGCATTTTGTATCTATTTCATTTGAACTCATTCACGAAAAGAAGGTGTTATTAATCAACCCTCAAATTTTTGGTGTCTGTGCTTTCAGGGAAATTGTGGCTCAGGGTAAAATGCTTCACAAAGCACTGCCTGTATAGAGATGCATGGGTGGAGAACATAACAGCCTGGTGAATTCAGGCTGTTAAACTGAGAGTCCAAGTACAGAGTGAAGTTTATTACAAATGTTCTACAGATAAGATTTGGCAGAACAGACCAGACTCAAGGACTAAGAAAGGCATTTACAAGGTATGCAAGGGGCAGCACATCTTCTGCTTTCCTCTTTTCTGTTCATGCCAGCCTCCCTCTCAACACAGACTACCACTTCAGAGAAGTAGCCTTAGAGCTGAAGGGGCAAGGAGAAAAGCCAGCTACAAACTACAGCTGGCTTTGTCCTGGGGCTTGTGTTCACTTGTCCCTAACACAGCTGCCTAGAAAGCAACGTGATGTTTTCAAAGAAGCATGGAGGCTTTGCAATCTGTTTCTATTGCACTTTATTTCCCTGGTTGGGAAAAAATCCCCAAAACCCTGGGCACCTCCAAGTAATCTATAGTCCATGGAAGTAAAGTTGCATGATGGGACTCAAACATAAGCTTTTCAAATTTCTAAAAAGATATTCAGGTTTCCTTCTTCCTCTTGTCCCCAGGGTATTTGTCACCATTTGTTTTGTCCAAACAACACTTTCACAAGGAAAAAACCTATGAAATGAAAAGTGCTAACTTCAAGAAAGCTTTTTTTCCCCCACTCTTTTCCAAATATCTGAATTCAAATATAAGCTGAACCTGGATTTCAAAATGTTAGTTTTACTCTCAGTAATGGTAAAGCTCAGGGACTGTACCTGCACAACTGATAGAGCTTTCATGACAGGAATGAAGAAGCCCAATTGTTGCAAAATAAACAAACTAGTTAACAAGACTTCGTTTTAAAACTCCATCCTTGGAAAGCAATGTGACAGTAACAGAGATTACACTCCAGTCCAGAGGTCCTGCAGAGAGGGAAACAGATTACATTTCATTTCATCACCTGTAGGCTTTTCTTTAAGCCTTTTTTCTAAATTTCCAACCAAATATAATCCCTCATTTTCCCCTGACAGCCACTGTTGTTTTTCATTATTATTTCATCCTGTATTTTATTATATGGTTTTAGAAAATGGTTCAGACCCTTTTTTGTTTTCACAACTTGTCATGTCTGGGTACAGTGAGTAAAACCCTGAGCTGCTCTGACTCCAGCCACATATCGGTGCTGTGGCCTGTAAATGTCCCAGCCCTCAGAGCTGCAGCCTTATTCTTGGTTTTGCCCAAAAGCTCCGCCTAGTACAACTCTGAGGCCACATGCAGCCCCAGCATGAAGAGGGCACAGCCCTGGCCATCCTCTTCATGCCCCGCCATCACGTGATAGAACTGCATGTTCCTTACCTACCATGTTGCACTACAGTTTGCCTCCCTCCTCCTCCCCACATCTGCACAGTGGAATGGAGAGAAAGAACTGGCAGCAGTGCCAAAATATCAGTTGAGTGCAAAAAAAAGACCCTACCCAGAAATCTGTCCCTGGATGTGACCTGGCCTGCTTCTGCTTGGTTCATTGTGATTGTAACACAACTGCTTCCATCAAAGCCCTTGAATTCCACCGTGTATATGAACAGGTTGAAATGGTATTCCTAGCTATTAATGAGATGATACATTTTGTTTGCGTTAGGTAGTTCTAGCAGAATACAATGAGAGAAAAAAATTAAAAACTGCACAAATACAGTCTAGTTGCAGCTAGCATATGTGCTAAGAACTGACTTCCAATAACCCAGCAAAAGCGCTCTGTATTTCTGTAAAACAAATGTCTGCCATGACTGCATACATGGGCACAGCAAAATCATGGTCATTACTTTCTTTACAAGGATAAAGAAAGTAGATATAAATAGAGCTAAGTGATCATTTTTCCTCATGTTGACCATACAGGAGAAACAATCTGCCAAGGAGCCTGATAAAGCCTATCTACCCATAACCCATTTAATTATGCACAAAGCATCTTAAAGCAGACTGAATCCAAGTACTGTGCAATGCATGCTCTGGATGCCCAGACATGCTCTGACATCAGAAATTAAGAAGCTCAGAAACGGCCTAGATGCAGCCAAGAGCTCTTATCAGATGTAAACCCACAGTTTGAGACACTGTATCCTACTTTCGTTCCACCTCTGATTTCTGCAGCTATTCAACAAAGCAGTTAACTCAAATGTAATGCTTCTAAAACAGAACCAGTCATTATGGAAATAACTGCAGTCAGTCCACTGCCCTTTGCTGGCTTTTTCCCTACATTCTGACTCCAAAATGGGCATAGTACTTTTTTTCTGGCTTTATGCTGCCCCCAGGTCTCACTATTTAGGCCACAGCAGATTTCTTTAGCCACCCAGTGTGAATGTGAGAATAGAAATTTAGTAAATCTTTGGAACCAAATGAAAAACAAAGGTTGCACTGAGGACTGTGAAGACAATGTGAGAATTTTTGCTGAAGAAACATTAAGATCCTTCTTTCCTCATCCATTCAGAAAAGAAAAAAATTAATTGATGCCACCTGAAAACTGTTATTTTCTACCAATTTCTTTCTGAGCATTTACACAGTAACAAGCAGACAGCGGTCAATAAAATGATCAATAATAAGAATTAAAGTTAAGGATATTAAAATTGCCATAATTGCATTCCAGACAGAGCTGGGCACAAAATTGATTCCCTGTCCTCCAAATGTTGAGATGTAAAACATATTCCTGCTTTGCATCAGGACAACGACAAGGCTTCTTTCTTCTTTTTTTTTAAACAAAAAGAAAATCTGCAAGATACAAAAGACAGATCAAGGAAGAAACATGAACAGAGATGTGCTTTGAAATAGCTAATAGACTTTTGGCTAGGACACTAAAATTAGGTTTTTGTGAAAACCCAAGTCCATTCCTTAGGCTAAATCAGAAAAAGTAGGAATTCAAACCTAGGTCTCACAAATCCCAGCTGAGAGCTACAACTGTCAAGTTGTTTCCCTTTTTTGAATTTGAGTTCCTGTTCCTGAACAATGCTCTGTCAAAACGATACATTTCCACAGCATCTCATTTGGACATCAGACCTTTTCCAATTTGTCAACATTTCCAAGCAGCCATAGTTACAGGACTGCATCCTCATTGTCAGACTCCCAGAATGGTTGCCTGAGGCTACCTCTATGCAAGCCCAGAAATTCAACCTGGCATAAAGACAGAGCTTTTTAATTCTTTTTTTTCACATCCAAAGATGAGTTTTTCTTTTGCTAAATGGACACTTGGGAATTAACATAGTTTCTGACAGAATAAAACCTTAACACAGAATAAGCTATACTGACAGTAGGAGTCTGCTCTTAAAACAATATAACCAACCCTTTATTTGAATTTTTGACAACAGACCATTTTTCAATCTGCTTGTGATTTTTCTGTTCTTTATTGCTTACTAGAGGTTTGATTCCCCTTTTAGGAGAAATAACAACTTAAAATATTCCCATTTCTCTCCTCCTTCCGTCTCCCACAGGTGGGTATATCTTACTCTCAGACATGCTACTCAAGTGTTTGGGAGGCTATGATGTAAACTAGGTGGGAGAAAGTGATCAGACTGAAAAATAAGCTCTGCTGCAAAATCTTTTATACATCTATCTCCCTTTTTTGGAGGGGTACAAATTCACAGACAGGTCTCTAGAACTCAGAAAATTAAGCAGAAGTAGAAGCCAGGATGTTGTGGCTTACAGTTTCACTGATCCTTATCATGGAGTTGTTTCACTGCTTCTTTACAAGCAATGTAAAGCTCATACTCACTCCCCATTGTCCTACCTCAGCATCACTCCAGCAAATCTAGCTTCTCAAAACTGCACTGAAGCTCAGTGGGATCCCCTAGTAAAAAACAAACCTGTAGCATTATTGCCACGCATGCTAGCATTGCCCTGGGTGGTCTGAGACCCATTCACCTAAAACAGAAAAATTAACTAGAATCATAGAGTCATAGAATATCCTGATTTGAAAGGGACCCATATGGATCATCAAGTCCAACTCCTGGCTCCACACAGGGCCAGCCAGGTCAGAGCATGAGACTGGGTGCATCCTCCAGACACTTCTGGAACTCAGTCAAGCTCAGGGCTGTGACCACTTCCCTGAGGAGCTTGCTCCAGTACTTGACCACCCTCTCAGTAAAGAACCTCTTCCTAATATCCAGCCTAAACCTCCCCTGTCACAGCTTCATGCTGTTCCCTCAGGTTCTATCACTGGTCACCAAAGAGAGGAGATCGGCGCCTGCCCCTTCACTCCCCCTCATCAGGAAGCCATAGACCATGATGGGGTCTCCCCTCAAGCCTCCTCTTCTCAAGGCTGAAGGAACCAAGGGTCTTCAGCTTCTCTTCATAAGATTTCCCCTCCAGACCCTTCCCCATTCTCGTTGTCCTCCTCTGGACACTCTGCAATAGTTTTATATCTCTCTTGTCCTGTGGCACCCAAAACTGCACAGAGTACCTGAGGTGAGGCCACCCCAGCACAGTGTAGAGCGAAAAAATCCCCTCCGTGGACCAGCTGGCCATGTCATGTTTGATGCACCCCAGGATACAGTTGGCCCTCCTGGCTGCCTGGGCACACTGCTGGCTCATGTCTAATTTGCTGTCGACCAGAACCCCCAAATCCCTCTCAGCATGGCTGGCCTCCAGCATCTGATCCCCCAGTCTGTATGTGCAGCCAGGGTTGCCCCTTCCCAGGGGCAGAACCCAGCACTTGCCCTTGTTAAACTCCATGCAGAAGGTGACTGCCCAGCTCTCCAACCATATCTAATGTATGTAAAAATGCTGTACACAGCCTACACATTTTGTCACCTTGGTTTCCGTAGGCAGCCCTTTGTGGGTTATATATTATTTTCCATTGTCTTTCTATGCATTACTGAAGTGGTCCCTTTAATTTTTTTTTAAGTATTGGGGTATTTTTTTTCCACCAGACAATTCTTCTTTAATATTACAACCCAGTGCAAAGAGTTTCTAGTCTATCTTTGAGATGGCAACCTATACACAAGGACTCTTTTCACAGTTGGAGAAGAATGGAGATATGCAAAACGTGTAGAGCAGCAGAAAAAAACCTAGAGGAGACCCTCTAAGACCAAATCCTCCAAAATATATCTTGAGTATGCTTGGTATTCTGTCTTGTTAATCTAAAGTCTCCAGTTAGCAGAAAAGTGACAGAGTGGATGTAAGAGAACAGATGTAGCATGGCTCATTGCAAGGGCTGTTTCATATAAAATAAGATATTGTTCTGGCCCTTTGATCTGCAGAGGGTTATAGATGCTTCCTCAAAGCTCCTAATGCTGCAAAACTGTCAGCTACTAATGAATAGCTAGACTGACACATCACAGTGTCATGGTTTAATCCCAGCCGGCAGCTCAACACCACACAGCCACTCGCGCACTCTCCTGGCAGGAGGTTGTGGGAGAGAATCACAAGGGTAAAAGTGGGAAAACTCCCAGGCTGAGCTAGAGGCAGCGTAACAGGTAAAGTAAAAGCCGCTCATGCAGGCAAAGCGAAACAAGGAATGCATTCCCCACTTCCCATGGGCAGGCAGGGGTTCAGCGGGGTCAGCTGTCCCAGCTGTGCCCCCCCCAACTCCTTGTGCAGGCCCAGCCTCCTCACTGGTGCAGTGGGGGGAGAGGCAGAAAAGTCCTTGGCTCTGTGGCAGCACTGCTCAGCAGTAACGAGAAATCTCTCTGCTATCAACACTGTTTTCAGCACAAACCCAAAACACAGCTTCATGCTGGCTACTGTGAAGGACATCAGCTCTCACCAGCCAAAAACAGCACACAGAAACTCCGTGCACTGAGAACTGCCACTTTGTCCCCACTTGGCTCTGGTTGTGGTCCCCTGCGCAGCCTGCAGCATGGGAAGCGCAGGCCTTCTCCGACATCTGCCTTCCTATGCCCAGCCTATGGAAGGTAGAAACAGGGAACATCCAGGAGAGCTAAACCAGGATGTGGGGTACACTCTGCTACATTAACGTGTTATAGCTGGGGCAAGTTTGGGAGATAGAGAACAGAGAGATTCAATGCTAGAGAATGAAAACCAACCAGGCTGAAGATCAGGTTTACTGAATAGCAGAAGTATTTGGTAGATCGGTGCTTTGAAAAGTATCTTTTAATTTCTTTTTTTCTCCTTCATTAAAACCATGAAGCTAGGAGTTATTCTAAATACCTACTGATCTACAAGCTTTATGGAGCAGAGACTTTCTTACTTGTCAGTATTTGGTTGCACCTATCCCAACAGAGACCTAGGTAATGACAAAGCACTGGTTGACAGCCGCCAAATTGAGTTGTGGTAATGCACAGCAGAAATGTGAAATGCAAACTGTATTGATTGGTGAGGGGTCAGCCTCAGGACATCCTAAAAAACTCTCAACCGCTACAATAAATCCTTTCCAGTCTGCCAGCTCACTCAGTGGAGAAGAGGTAAAAAACCACAAAACAATCCCCAACATAGTTCCTTTCCTCCTTTGCACAAAGGGAGGAAAGCAAAATCACTTCAACACTTAGTGTGTGCAGGAAGACAAAGACTAGCCTCCCATTCCCACACAGGGCTAAAAAAGGGGTACAGCCCATCCTCATGGAGTGAATGCAGCTCTGCAGAACTCCACTGCCAACAGAGTTAACATAGCTATGTGGCTTCACCTCAACAGATGTGTATGTACTTCCCTGTGGTATTTTTTAGGGCAAACACAATGAGATAGTTCTCTCAGAGTAAAATCACAAGGAAGACAAGACACATAAAAATGATCATGACGTAGTCACTCAAGGTAAGGCACACATAGATGGGCATTGATCAGATCACTATCTGGGTGCTAAAATATGTCCCAGAAAACATTGCTAGACTAAGTATTCATTAATATAGCTCTGCATCTAATTTGCAAATTAACTTGCCAGATGTCGTGCAGTAGTTTATAGATGGCAGCTGTAATTTTGATAAAAGCACGTAAGACATATGCATGCAAGTACAGATTTATCACTGTGGGACCACTGGGCATGGGTGCTTCAGTGACATTAGCAGTGACATGCACATGTCCCCAGCAAACAGAACACTTGCATACATCAGAGGGCATATCATAATGACATAGTTCCTCCACCTAGATCAAAAATGATGTCCCTCTCCCACAAATATTTCTGGTTTTATTCTTGTCCGCAGAATCTGTTCTGCTGAATAGATTTAATCAATTACAAATGAACACGTAGCCAGGGAAAGGACTGTGGAAGAAATTTTATACAACTAGAGAAATATCAACTCAATTTACTAAAAGAAGAAAGCATTTTTTTCCTGTCTTTTTTTGTGTGTGTGTGTGTGTGTGTAGAAATGAAGGGCAGTTTTCCAAATGATAAACTATCACAGGCTCCTGGAATCCTGCACCTCTGTAAAAACATAAAGATTTAGCAGAGACAATGTTAGATTTTCACTTAAAGAGGAAGTTTCTAAGTGTTCCCAGAGCAGCCATTAAACACCAGTGGAAATGTATTAAGGTAGGTCAAGCTTCACCATAAATGTTAAACACATACTCATCTCAAGCTGTAAAGTTGTCCCAAATTCACAGATATTTCCCGTGCTGTCATTGCCTGGGATTAAGTTTACAGCTCACTAGAATTCCCCAACTATTTCTTTCTCATCTTTGGCCAAAAAAAAAAAAAAATTGGTTTTAACAAAATGCGCACACACTGTGTTCTCATTTCAGGCCTCTATGTTCCTTGGAGACTCCGAAGGAGGTGAAAATCTATTAAACTGTTTCAATCTTTTCTTTTTTATTTTTTTTTACCCCTAAAGGTGGCTACAAGCAAACACTGCAGAAAAATCACTGTGTTCACAGAAGTTTAGTTTTCTTCTTCATTCAGGTATGCCATATTCAGAGGAGCTGAGCACACAGACGGAGGTTTAATTTAAATACAGTTACAACAATTCAAGTTTTTTGCAAGTCTGCCCTCTATGTTTGATCTGTAAAAGGTGCAAATTTAAATGATATAATTGGAAACTTGAATCTTTTCTCTGCTGTGCATGATTTTGGCAGTACACCTGAGGAGAGACATCTGTGGGAAGAGAAGCAAGGTGGGAAGCTCATGAAAATCAGCTTTTCTGGGGAAAAAAAAGGGGGATGTTTGCATAAATAAATATATATCTATATATCGCATTGTCAAACTGCAGCTGGCATCCTGTCCTGTGCCCTTCATAGCCCTTATTATCAGGTAAAACTTTCTGTGTTCCAAAAAAATCTTCTATTTATCATTCCTGGCTTCCAGAAATTCCTCCTCAGAATGTTTGATCTTAGACTAGTCACAATATTAATATATTTGCTCTCAGTATGCCCATGTTAGCTGACTCAGATTATTTCTTCCCTCTTCAGGGAATTATACTAAAAACATTAATGGCATAGCCACTGGTTTCTGAGGCAGAGTGACTGTCCTACCGTACCCGTGTTACATCGTTCCTCACCTGCAATGTAACCAGAAAACTGGGTTTTCACAATGCATCTCCAGTCTTAACAAACAAATGCTGTCAAGGAGAATTTTTAATAATTAGGTATGTCATGAAGGACTGTTTCTTCTCACCATACAGCCATGCTTAAAAGAGAAAAAGAGAAAGTTTTGCTATTTGCATATGTTTAGTTGCAGTAGTTATGGAACTACTGTAACATAACTGAACATAAGTGAACATAAGAGGTTAAAAATGCTGATGTCTTTTTATCTCTGAAGCAAACCTTGTTGATAGAGATCACAAGGTCAGCACAAGAAGCAGCTGAAGGATGGAGCCTTGTGGCGGCAGGACAGTCCTGTTTTGGCTAAAGTATAAGGAATAAGCAGATAAACAATTTCAACACAGGATTTTGAAGGTCTTGGAGCACAGAGAAAGACCTTTTGCTCAATTATCCATTAAATTAATGTGAAAGTTGACACCCCTGAATATGATAATGAGCTTAAAGAAGTGTATGCTAAATATGTATAACCATAGTACTCGACTCTCCTCCCAAATCAAGTTAAACGTCACCCCAGGGAGGGGAACAGCTAAGACTAGGGTATAAAAGAACTGACGAAAATACCCCTGTGGGGAGAGAAGACCCTGAAGAGGCAGTTGCCGGGCTGTGCTCCGTCTCCTCCAACCAAGACAGGGACATCTTCCTGGTAAGTACTGCGCCTTCACCTTTTCGTGAAGAATACCTGGGATAGCAGTTTGCTGGCTCTATCATCCTACATTAGTGCTGCTGCAGGAAGTGCATTTATCAGTGGTGACTTTGAACTCTCTATATCTGTCGCTTTAATAATCTGCCAATCTGCTACAACTTTGTGAAAACATCTCTGTGAAAGTCCTTTAGGGGACTCTGACAGGCAGTGTTGATTCTGGGAAGTGGCTACACACAGAATCCTTTAGACATTAACTGTTGACCAAGTCTGGGACTAACCTGGACCTACACGGACCTAGGCTCCTCTCCAAGGAGTTTAGAAAGCAAGCGGATCCTTTCTGTACCTTGTGACTCAATGGGGAGTCCTTCCTCATAGCCTTTTACACTACAACTGCATCAGTCACTTTTCCTTAAATCTGTAATCACTCTTCCCAAAACAAAAGTGAAAAGGGATATCAGAAGGCTAATCCCCAAATCAAGCCTATGTTGAGATGTTCTCTGTCCCTAAAAGCATAGCTCTATCTGTACAGATCCCATTGTGGCTTTTGCTTCCCCCAACATTAATCCCACTGTCAGCACTGAGCCCTCCAGCACATTGCAGTCAGCAATTGCTGAGAGATGGCTCCTTTCTTTCTGTAGCCCCATGTGTGATCTAACTGCTTAAAATAGCCTTATATTCCCAATTTCACTCATGGAGTTTCTAGCTTGTTCTCTATCATGGGATTTTTGTATTCTCAGAAGCAGTTCATAGACTGTCCCTAACACCCAGAGGCTAGAAACTTTCAAAACTGCCTTTTGATATGGCGATCCATTCTGAGTGCCTCAATGAAGATGTTAAAATTTGGCCTCTGTTGACAAATGCAGCATTTGTGTGTGCCATCTCTGGTATACAGATGTGCTTTAAAGATGATGATCTATGCAGCTCCAGTTCAATTCACACAGTTCTCCGGTTAGTATGGAGCAGAAATGAAGCCATTGTAATGGCAGAAGTTCAACTTCAACACAGAAAAGCAATCTGGAGCACAAGCCATCTGCAAACAGTGGCACATGCAGCACATTTTGAATTGCCGGGCAGAAGCCCTCAAGTGGAGCAATAGACTGGAGGCAAAAGGAAGGCCTGGACTGCTGACAGCTGTATAAATTATGATGTAGTGTTTTATTTCTATTTCAATTGTTACTAACATTTAACTGCTATTATCATTGATTAAAATAACCACTGAATTTCTCATTTTTGCCCACCATCCCTGGTGCCTACAACAATAACTGTCCAAGAAGCGTCAGACCTGTTTCTTACATATGTCCCACCACCAATACTCAGTTTTGCAAAGTGAGCTTTATCTATTAATACAAGCTGGGTTTCTACATTGTGTTTGAAAAAGTGAATTCAAGATGGGAGCAAAAAAAAGAAGGATTAAGCAAGATGCTATGGTTTAGGGTTATCTAATAGCTCATGAGACCTGAAAAGTCCTTCCTTCAATGCCTGACTCCCAACCACACATTCCATCACCCCCTTGCACGTCAGCTCCAGTGCTCACTGGATCTCTTGCTCAAACCTGGCTGAGAAAAAAAAAAGGTCCAACGCCACTACAGCTAGCATGGATCTCAGCATACGCTTGACTTGGGCATTAGCATTTTGACTTTAGCTCAGTTTTTACTTATCACTTCATCTTAAAGATATGTCAACATCCCTGGCTAACCTGAACGTAAAAGGCAAGACCTGTGCACAGGTTTCCATTCACACCTGGCATACACATCCCCATCCCTGAATTAGCCTGTGGGATCACCATTTCATCTGGGACTCCTTCAAGGCTGTTATGAAATTCTTAGCTTGTATCATGCCACATAAACCCTGAAGGTTTTCTAGGGTCGTATCGTACCACAGCACTGTTAACAACAGGCTAAGACACACTTCAATACTTCAAAATGAAAACAGCAGGAGAAACACCTGACAGCTATTCAACCTTTGAATTGCTTCTGTCTTTACTGCTAGGGCAGATCACCTGACTGAGTGAAAATTTCACTCTGGTTTCAGCTGACAGCACCAAACAAGACTGCTGAGCCAGGTCAAAATATGCCATTAAATCCAGCAATTCTGTTTAGTATATGGAAAGGACAGGGTTTCAGATAGATGCCTAAGGTAATTTTGCAAGAGACATACAGCTTGAGTGCATGACTGCTCTAATACGATGTCCCCAAATCACCTTTTAGTGAAACAGTACAGGGCATGGTAAGCTTTTATGCATCTGAAAAGAGCCTATTCTTAAACCTGAAATATTGGCAGTGTTTCCTGAATGGTGGACAGGACAGAGAAACATACCTGATAGCAAGTGGAGAAGTGCATTCAGCCAAAATTGTGGTACAGTTCAGTGCTGCTAACTCTACAAAAATACATTCTGTCTCTCTGCAAAGCCTGGGGTGGTTAAAAGCATCATCTTTCTAACTTCAAAATAAATAATTCTGAAAAATTCCTTTTCTTCAGTACTAACTATTTTTTTGATAATATACTAAAACTTCTTTTATTTGAAGAAGAAGAAAAGTCTCAGTCTTGCAGTCCCTTGGTGTTCATGTTGATTCATTTACCAAAGAACCTTTCCCTCAGAGAAAGATAACTGGGTTCTTCTTATCACCACCCCATGTACAGGCAGACTTTTGGTTTTTTTTTCCTGTACACAAAAGAAAAACTACATTCATTTCATTACAAAAGCCTTTCATTACCATACTGATTTTTTTCAACATGTTTAATGACTGACTGTTAGGCTTAGTACAAGAAAAATCTACAGGATGCACTGTTACAAGGCTGGTTTTATTCCATAAATTTATGTCAGTCTGTGACAGAGCATTACATCTCTGTATGACATCTGCATAAGGTTCCCTCTCCAATGGACTGATGTAGCTGTTTCCTTTCATTTGGTAATATCACACCCATCTTGTTTGTGCTAACCTTCATCCATATGCTGTCAGAGAGATGTGAGGTGACTGCTCTCCTCTGTATCAGTCAGTGCTAATAGGATGAGAACATAGAAGGTAGTATCATCATCAAGCGGATACAGTAGCTGTGACTCTTTTCCTAGGGAGGGGAACGCCAGTTTAAATTTATGAACTGAAATCTATTTACAAATTCCACAGTCAATTTAATCTGGTATAAATCAGCTGTGCTGCAGAAAGGGGCTGCCCGTCACACAGCCATGGCTGCTTATCCTTGCCTCCTGCTTCTGCCAGCACTATAGTGTGCTTGTGTGGTGAACCACATCGAGGAACTGATCCAGTTGAAAGCAAACCCTTTTTTTTTCATTTTTTTGCCAGCTGAGTTTTCATTCAGATAAATTCCCTGCTCCAGCTCACCCATGGCTGCACAAACAGTAATGCCAGAGTGAGGGAGGTAGTATGAACAAGTAGCCCCTGGTGTAAGACAGAGGGGAGCTCATCCTTTTAACAGCAACAGCTATTTATCCTGCTTAAGTTGATCATGGACCCACGACATTAGTTAAACTGGTGCTAGTTACTCTATGGATTATCTTATTTTCCTACTTCTTAGTCAAGTCAATTAGTGGCACATTCCAAGTAAACCAATGTAAGCTATTCTTACCCTAGAGTGAAAAATAAAAAAGCTTGCTCATGGCATTTATACTGCTCATTTGAACCAATGGACGTTCTTGTGCATGTGTATGATCTCCACCTCATACATACGCAGAAATGAAGTGTCAACAGCAACCCCTATATGACCCTGGAGGAAAATCCTGTCAGTAGTAAGCGCTGATCTGACCAACTTGTGTCAAAAAAAGTTCTTTGACACCATAAAAATAATTTAGTCCAACTGAGTTGAAGTTTTACGTAGCTGTTAGAAAGTGAGAAGTCCTGGGTAAGCTGTCAGAAGTCCTAGTAGCAGCTGTAGCCCTTTCCTCAGAGAACTATAAGTCACCCAGGCTGACAGCTTTGATTCACAGAAGTCTCTATTCCCAAGATTTCAATAAATAACCAGGGAGGATAATTGGTTTCCACTGTTTTCCATAATATTCTCCGTGACTGATGTAATATTACCCAATCTGCTTAGAGATCTGGTCTTAGCCCTACAAAGGAATGTGGGAACCTAAATCTTTCCAGGCAGCAGACACTCTAGATGCACGGGCCATCATTGAACTTTATAGAACCCTGAGCAAGTTTTTCAGCACAGCTCCCAGGAAGCCAGGGACACACACATTTTCCCCATACTGTTTTTTTTCTTTTCCATTGCTGCCTCGAGTCCTGAGGCATCTATTGATCCTGAAGCTCTCAGAAATGCTCAGTATCTACAGAGGAATATGGTTGGTATGAAAGACTAATTATTTAAAAAAAAAAAAAAGCACATACCATCCACACTTAATCTTTCAGTGCAGTGGTCCACTTGCACATTGAGAAACAGTGCCAGAAGATCTACAGGCCACAGATCTACAGTTCCCTTGATGATCACAAGGATGGTTGTGTGGATTAATGAAGTAACAGCATGTTTTCCTGTAGGCTGTTTGTCCTGCTGTTGGAACTAACAGCACTGTAGGCCCCTAGCTAAAGGTAAACCATCCCCTGCGTACACAGGGATTGACTGAAATGCTCAGGACCAGCTCTTTGGTTGGCTCCACTCTTATCTTACTTGAAGCTGATAAAAGAGGTGCATCTACACTTACTGCAGCTCCTTGCAAATCCCTGGGCAGAAGCAATCTTTCTGGCAGATTCTGTCAACAACAAACAGCAGCACTTTTCCGTGGTGTCATACCAATCTCACCTCTATCAGACAGTCAGGCAACAGCAGCATCTAAGCAAATTGCATTGTCCCCACTCCCATGTGTGCCTTGCTGGTGAGGCTGTAAGGAGAAGGAAGGAAGAAGCAAGGTATGTATCACAGTGAGAAATGTTTACCAGCTGCTTTACAGTTTCCCAGGTTGTTGGCTGTTGCACTCACAGGGATGACTTCTGATCTTAAACAAATGGCACAGGGTGTGAAAGTTGATCAATGTTTCTTTACCAGCATCCCCATTTTAAAAGTTACCTTCAGTGTAGGGCCAGGAATCTGATACCAAGAAAAGCTCTCCAGGAAAGCTGCATCGACACTGCATTTAGTAAAAAAAAACACTGTGTGATGTTCCTGTGTTTGCTTATCTCTGTTTATTTTTTTTCTGCCTGCAACCTATGGAAGGGGAAAACCAACAAACTAGATGCTAAATGACAGCATTTCAACATCTGAATATTGTATTTTAAAGTGATAGTACTCCTTAGACCAAATTGAAAATGAGTATTTTTTTCCTGAATACACTAATAAAAAACTAGCAAACAAATGTACCTATAATTGTTCTTTCTAAACTCAAAATGTAGCCCCTTTATACAGCTAGAGAATGCAAATGAAAGCAAGAACTGTTTGCATTGCATTTTCCACAAGAATAAGTTTTCATATGTTGATGAAATATAAGCCTTGTGACTACATGCAAAAATGCCATCTTCTTCATTTCGTGTGAAACATCTTGCAATCCTAATTCAGAACTGCCACTGTTGTCACAACAGCACTTGAACACATGTGATTGGTTTTAAGCAAGTACCTAAACCTTAACACATGCTTAGTTTAGAAGTTCTTATGAATCACAGCAGGTAGAGACGGACAGTATAATGGAAAGAGTAATCTGTCTCTTCAAAATTGTTGCTACTTAAGCTAGGAAAAACAAAGTCCCTTCCTGCATTAGCATGTTGTTATTTTTACCATAACAGTCTTTCTATTAAATGTCTTAACTACAAATATCAGCATGTGAGTCCTTCTAGCACTGATTTAGCTGAGTGACATACAAATGGACATCACAGATTCTCAATTCCAAAAGACATGATACTTCAGTACAAGTCTGGAACAAGAGTAGCATAATCTAAATCAGTTTAAATTAGCAATAAACAAAAAACACCATCAAACAAGTTACCATGAAGCTAAAGGTGTTAGCCTACATCTACAAGAAAATGGCTGAATTTGGGTCAATTTGAGGCAGGAATGCCTTATCCACTAAGATGGATGTAGCCCAGCAGAGCACTCCCTGCATAAACAGCCATTTCACATCTTCAGCCATGCACCTCTATCCTCTTGTTGGAGTTCAGTGTCCCCACAGGAGACACAAAAGAGCACATCCTCAGAACACTCTCCATCTGCTTCAGTACCAAGAGGTTTGACTTAATTCAGACAGCTTTCCTTGTGAATTAAGTTGAATTTTGTACCAAATTGTATTGAGGGGGGTTGACAGCTTCCAAACCATTAGTTTAGATGGAGCAAAGCTGACAGGTGTCAGCCAAAGTGAGCCACAAACAAGAAGAGATGACAAAGTCTTTAGCTAGTACAGCCATTTCTTCAGTGAAGGTCTGACCCATATGTCATATATCTAGCCAAGGTGTGATTTGTACTAGCTTGATTTGCACTCATATAGTGAAAGCATCCTTCTTCCACATCATCCCCCCAAACAAAACAAAGCTGTATTGCTACAGTTTCCTCTTGCAACACAACTAAAGGCCATATACACTCCTGGCTATAGGTAGAGTCAATTAACAAGAGACTGCCCATAGATGCTTTCTTACCACTGTCCAGCTGCTGCAGAACTTTTTGCTGATGCTGCTGAGCCACAGTGAAGTTGTGTGAGCGGTTCTAGCCCACTTCATCAAATCTAGGTATCTGGTGATACTGTATCAACTCAGATGAGAAATACACAATAATGGGTCTAATTATACCAATAGTAAAAAAAGTTGCAAAAGGTATTTCTCTTGCTATGGGACAACAAATTTCTGTCAGGAACCTTTCTGTAATTCAGGCTCTAAGGATTTTTCAGTATTGCAAAGTGGTACAATTTCATAAAACAGAGCTCCTTCTGGAAAGACCTGATAGACATGTAGGTAGAGGTGAGGTTTTTTTACCTTCATTATATACCTGCTTCAGTTTATTATGTACCCACTGCAGTGTATTATGTACCTACTGCAGTTCTGCAGTAGTTGGGATTTTTTTGGGTTTCCCCCCTCACCGCATGCCATACGCGGTGGTACAAAATTTTTTATGCTAAAAAACAAACTGGAGTTGAGATCTTCCAGGCTTGGGCTTTTCTGTGGCCCTTAAGTCTCCCACCCCCAGCATTTTGTGCCCCCATGTTGCTCCACCCTTCATCAGTACATGTAAATCAGGGGCAGGCTGGGGAGTCCCAGCTCGGAGGGCTGGTCCCTGCCTGCCCGGACCTCTGCGAGCGCTCAGCGAGCGGTACAGCGGAGAACTATGTCTTTTCAACGCTGCTGTAAGCTGGGCAGAAACCTAAAAGTTTTATGCTTTCTCCTTCTCTTGTTGTGGCGTACGGCGTGACGACTGCTTCATGCAACAGCTTTCGGCGAGGGGCTTTGGACCTGTTCCTTCTCCTGAAGCTTTCCCGGAGGATCTCACGGGTATTTCAAGCTGCGAGAAAATGTACTGGGCAAATCGCATTAGGTAAGGATGCCTGGGCTACCAGAGAGCTACCTGCCTTCTCTAGCCAAAGGTGCTTTTCCTTTGGCCAGTGGGTTTTGGGGGTTGTTTGTGGGGTTTTTTTGGTTGATAATCGGGCCGGAAGGTGAAAGGAACAAATGTACCTGGAACCGCAGGTGATTCGAAAGCTAATGTTTTCCTCTTGTCCCTGCTGCTTTTGTAACTGCTGGCAACAACGCGCTTGTGGTAAAGAAACGCAGGGAGGTATTTTTGATTGGTTGTCAATCAGCAAATGTATGGAATCTACCTTTCTGGAAGGAATCCTAACCTGCGTGTTCCTGTTCTTTGCCTGCCCGCCCCCCGCCTTCAAATGTCTACCCCCTTCCCCCAGTTTCCAAGCTTAGTTTGAGATATTTTTACATATTAGTTCGAATTACTAATGACATAATGTATTTCTGGTTTAGATATCAGTGTTTGATAAAGCTTTGAAAAAGCTCTTCCATGCTTCCCATCTTCATTTTGATGTTTCTCTCTTTTATTAGCACGAATTTATTTCAGGGTCTTTTTTCTTTCTTACTGTCTTTTAGCTTTCTTTTCACTGTGATTCTGATCTGGCAGGCTGCTCACGTAGGAAGAGGTAAGGAAAGTTCCCTTCAGCCTCCTTCCCCAACCGCCCTCCCAGTGTTTCTCATGTGCTTTTCCAGTATGCATTGCTTCATTAGAAGTTACCCTTCTCTTCCATGTCTTCACGTCTTGTCAAGGCCGTGAAAAAGGAGAACGTGAGGAAGATGTGGAAAGTTTCAATGTCACTGCACTGAAGCAGCAGCCCAAGAATGTAGGGGCTATTATAAATGCTCTCAATTACATGAATCAGAGTTACGAAGACACAAAGGAACAGCATTCCAGAGTATTGGTGCCTTTCACTGGGATTACAGAGAGTATGTAACGTCATTTATTCAAACAAACACATAAAATTGCTTTAAAAATATTATATCACAGTAATGCTTTGACAGTTGCCCTGGAAGATTCAAGCCGGTTTGTCTTCTCTGGCGGCTTATTCCACGGCCACTTAGGAATGGTGATAAAAACAAGTAGAGCCGGGATCTCTTACCTGAAAAAGGTGGTAACAGAAAGGCAGGAAGGATATTAGGATTTAGGAAGGGATCAAAACGCGTGGAATTGCAAAAGTGTTTATAAAATTTTGTAAAATTATGTATTTTTTTAAAATCACCGTATTTCATGACAAAAATTATTTAATTTTTAAAAAATAATAATTGAGCTGTTGGAAAGCAACAGTACTAAGGGGGCAGGGGGGAAGAACAATAAAAAATATCCCACAAGGATAGACATGTTTTCTCACACACCTACAAAATTTTCGATTTAGTGCTCCATCCCAGGAGTCTGAGGGAGGATTGAGGGAGCATTTCCCTACCCTTTAAAAACTAAGCACCTTTCCCAACTACAAAGACTCCTTTCGTGTTTTTAAAAAAAAAAAAAAAAAAAAAAAAAAAGCACCAGTTCCCAGTAACAATGCCCTGCTCCTTTGTGAGACTGAAACCTGCCTCCGTCAAAGCAAGATGTTCCACTTGAATATATGCTGCTGCTACGGGATTTGCCAGGCGCTGCTTCTTGACCATCCTGTAATCCCTAGTAGTTTGCTTCTAATCCTTAACTAAACAAACTGGGCTTAGCTGAGCAAACACTCCTAACAGGCAGATAATTTTATTGTCTCTAAAGACAATAAAACTGGATATCCTTAAGATCCTTTGGCAACTGAAGAGACTTGAGTGAGGAAAAAGGGAGGTTCGGAGCTTCTGGGATGCTTGGTAACCTCTCTAATGTTGTCTTGCAGGTAAAAAGCTGAACAGACAGTGCTGCCAAAACGGGGGTACTTGTATCCTAGGGTCTTTCTGTGCCTGTCTAAAGCATTTCACTGGCAGATTCTGTGAGCACGATGACCGCAGAAGGTAAAAACTAGAGACCAAAACCAGAGAGCGAGCAAGGGGTTCTGACTGGTTGTTTTCTGTGGTGGGATCAGGGATGTACCTAATGTCTTCCTTGTCCTTGACAGCAACTGTGGCAGCATTGCCCATGGTGCCTGGGTGTTGAAGAGCTGTCAGCTGTGTCGGTGTGGCTATGGTAATCTGAACTGTCTCTCGGAAATAATACACGGTAATTGTGGTAAGGAATGGTATTAAATCAATCAGGGTTTATATTGTGGGTGACAATTGCCTTCTACAAAGGGTTGGGCACTCAAAAGGATGCAGCACGTGTTATATTTAGGCTTCCGTAGTGGCCTGCTTTACTTCAGAGAATGCATTGATGAGACAGTAAATAATACTGCTGTTGCCTGTGTAGTACCGCACGTAAAAAACCCCTTTGAGATCTTTGTAATACTGTACAGTAGGAAAGTTCCCCTGATTTAACTAAAAATTACAGGCATTAAATGTTTCTCTGTATTGGAATACCTGTACATATCTGTGACTTCTCACTTAACCGGGACAATTGGTACAACTAAACTACATCTAAGCATACAAAAATGTTTCTTAGATGGTGAAAAAGAAAAAAAAATAAACCAATAACATAAGCTGATGTAGTACAAATCAAAACTAATATTACACTAGAGAAACAAATAATGTTGCTTGTTCTTGAAGAAACTACTTAACATACAATTGGCAGAAAACTACTCTGAACCTTATTTTGACAACTTGCTCTTCAAAATATTTTTGTACAGAGTTTTAAGACTGAGTACATTCCATGAAAAATGTGTAGCCATATTCCTGATAAGTGTAAAGTACTTGCAACCGGTCTCCTCAAAATCACAGTATCACTTTAAGTCAAGACTTTACACATCAGCCTGTGGGGAAAAAACCTCTAAAAAGGTTTGAGTATTTTTGTAAAGTGTCTATCACATAGCTGGCATAGAAACTTCAAGGATTGCTTCACAAGTACTTACTTTCCATAGAGAGCAGGCTCCTGAGGTTCAGATTGTTTTCAGTACTCTGAGATGACTAACCAGTTTTGTCTCCAGTTACAAAGTTCATGCAAAATATCCTTGATCTCCATCTGTAATGTCTCAATCCCACCCTGTGTTGTTACGTACTTTCCTTCAGTTGTCCAACATCACTACTTAGTAGGGTAAGAAAATTGCAGGCATAAATATCTTAGAGCTTCATTTGCAGCCCGAGGCATTGCCAGTTGCTTCTTTCCTGACCAGAGTCCTCTCTGAGTAGTCAAAGGACTATAGTCAAAGTTATATTCTCAGTTTAGAAGCAAATATCAATTTCAAACTTGAGCCTTTCAGATTCCCAAGGTATGCCTTACTGTGTGATAAGCCCAGAAGTCCAAAGAATTGAAATGCAAAAAAAGGTAACATTCCTTTCTTTGCAACCACAGACACAAAAAACCCAAAAAAAACCCTCCAAACAAACAAAAAAACCCAAAACCAAATACCCCCAAACCAACAACACACAAACCCAAAAGCCAACAACCAAAACTACTTATGCCTTGGAAGTCTTCTATGCTGACTATGTGTGGCACACAACTTAGTCTTTAAACTCTTCAGTGGAGCTAAATGCTTAAATTCCCTTGGGTGTTCGTTCACCTTTGCATCAGCCCTGGCGTTTCACGTTGCGGGAGCAGAAGACCTAACAGGCCCTCTCATGCTCAGTAAACGCATGAGAGGGCTCAGTCTACTGCTTACTACTCTTGAGCTCAGTTTAATAACAGCGCTAAATGTTGCCGTGGGGAATCATCTGCACATATTCTAAGCGGGGACTCGGTGCCTTGCACATGCTTGAGGGCATTTCTTTCTGCTTGTGATAATAAATGAAGCCCCTTCTTGTAAAGAAAGGGTTAAAAGGCTACATGCTGACTTGAGTGCATACCTCGTGTGAAGATCTTGCTCTTGCCTTTGCTTGGTATTTACTTTTGATTATTCTGAGATTAATGTCTGCAAGAACTGATAAGTACTATCAGTTGCTTCTCAAACGATCATTGATGGGACATCTATTCACATCTCTCCCCTGAGAATGGCCTCTTTGATTGCCTTTAACAGCTGATACCTTTAACTTAAGTACCTGTGAGATGTCGGTCGGAGGGCTTTCAAAGCACCTTGAAAACTCTTAGTTTAAAATTTACATATTTTACTCATTAACCTTTTTATTTTCCTGATTTTTCTTTTTAGACCCTAAATCAGAAAAGGAGGAAATTACCAAATTACGTTCTAATGGGAAAAGATTACAGCAAACGAAGTTTGCACTTGCGTGCCTGCTCATTGTCCTCCTGGAGTTCTACTGCTGGCAGAGGTGAAACCGGACAAAGGGAAATATCTTAACATCGATGTAACAGCCTTCACCATGATTCATATAACTTTTCTGTGAGCTACAGAATATACTTTACCTTCATGTTAGAGCCATATTAAGACGTATTAGTTAATGCCGAAGTGCTTGGCTTGTTACAAATTCAGATTATATGAACGTGAAGTATTTATTATATATTATTATATTATTGCTACTATCAATGTCAGATACTAACGATTCTTTAGTTCTAAAATACTGTTCTTCCACTGGAAGCAAAAAACTCCTAATGTTCTATGCCATAAGTACTGTAAATTATAGTCGCTTCCTTTGTACACAGTACAACTATTTTAGCAAATAAAGCTGACTTCATTCCTGAAGAGCCTTTATATTTTGCTTTATTTAGACCTGAATATTCTTATCTACCATTTGTCATTGTATTGAATCCTGTAACAAAACAGTAAGAAGAGGGCAGACAAGAATGAACAATGTGAAATTTGAAGAGATAAGGAGGGTTTTAAGGGTAGATATATTTCAAACCCTAGTGTACAGAACTCTTAAAAGTTACATACTCTTTCAGGTTTTATCATTATTTATTATATCTAAATTCAACGTATGCATAATCTTAAACAGGAAATGTGTCTTCAGAACTCAAAGCTGATACTTACTTGTCTTTTGTAGGTTTATTTCACAACCTAGAAATGCAAGTTCCTTTTTTTTTAAAAAATGACAGCAAACAACAGCCTTTTAAAACTTTTTCTGTCTTGATTTATATACTATTTAAATGTATTTCTAAGCTGTGAAATTTAAAAAAAAAAAAGGTTGGAACGTGTAACTACATTTGTAATGCAAGTTTAGACAACACCAGAAACATGTTCATTTAAAAAAAATTGCAAAGAGAAGAGTAAAATGTAGTTTCATTCTTTGAATGAGGAGCTATGTTCTGCTTTCAGCTTAGAGTTACTTTTCTTCACAATAGCTAGCATGGAGCCATGCTTTGGGTTTGGGCTGAAAACAGCATTTATTGTAAAGAGATGGTTTTGATGTTGTTGACCAGTGCTTAACAACTGACCCAAACAAGTCAAGAACTTTTCTGATTCTCATGCCAGTCTGCCAGCGAGTAGACTGGAGGTGCACAAGAAGTTGGGACACAGCTGTTGGGAGAAAACAACTGACCCCATCTGACCAAAGAGATGTTCCATACTATGTGACATAATGCTCAGTATATAAGGGTCTGGGGGAAGAGGAGAAAAGGGCATGTCTGTGTGTTGGCTTTTGTCTTCCTGAATAACCATTATCTGTGATGGAGCACTATTGTCCTGGAGGTGGCTGAACATATGCCTGCCGGCCCATGGGAAGCACTGAATTGATTCCTTCTCTTGCTTTGCTTGTGTTTGTGTCTTTTACTTTACCTGTTAAAATGTTTCTACCTCAACTTGTGAGTTTTCCTGCTCTTCTGATTCTCTCCCCGACTCTGCTGGGGATGCACAAATGACTGTGTGGGGTTTAGTTGCCAGCTGGGACAAAACCATGACAATCTACCACATAGAAACAATCAGATTTATAATTTTGTGCCTTAAAAGATATTATTTTAAAAGTTCAGTATGTTTAATTTAAAAAATGTATTCATTAGTTTTTTTGGTGCCACGAATCAAAACAACAATCCAGCTGTTAAACAGAGAAGGATGCATCACCAACAAATCACTTGATTGGAAAGAGTAAGTTTTCTCACTCTTTACAGAAGATACACTATATCAGAAATGGTCCTTTTCTCATTATTTCTCACAGACTCGTCCGTACCCATATGCTTGTGTTTCTACGGGCTTTATAAAGGAGGCACCAGCTTAGGATAATTAAATATCAAAGAGAACAGCTGGAGGAAAATAGCCATGCCTTTATTTATCAGATGTTGAAATTGCAGGAATGCTATCGTGAAAGTAGCTTGGCTTGCCATAAAGCACACCTGAGAAGTTTGTAGGCAATACAGACTGTAATGTGCTTCAAAGGAAAGCAGCAAGGCATGTGGAAAGTACGTAGCACCGTAAAATATATCTAAAGTAATACTACTTGTTATCCCTACAGAAAACATGCAGAGCCATAAAAGATTGCAATTAACAAAATGAAAGAGTGGCCTAATACAGGTTTTACAACAGAAGAGCTATTTCTGCCACAGTAACATCCACAGCAGATTTAATCAGGAGAAGCTGATCTGGAATAACTCCTTATGTAGATGAGCCTATGTGCCTGCAAGTGTCACCCTGATGGAGCCATACATTATTGGGTCAGTACGACTGGAAGAATTAGAGGGACTGAAAAGTAGCAAAGCAACATTTGCCTGCTGTACCAAAACATCAGTCCAAGGCATCTAATTAGAAGCAGAAAGGTACAGTTTCTACAGTTTCAAAGCACTGCATGGGGAACTTAGCTCAGTAAGTGGTTTTAGTTAATGTCAGTGTAAATCATGACTTGCTCTGAATGCTAGGATGTGCAAATTTTCTCCTGTGTACCTGGAAGAATTGAAAGAAGGCGTTTGTTTGTTTGTTTGTTAAGATGAAAGTTCCTTTTCTCTCTCTTTCTTACACCGTTGCATTCTGTGTTACTGGAAAATGTGAAAATTATTGCTTCAGGACTGTTTTACATCCACCATACCATGGCAAAACATTTCTTCAGTGATGGCTAGTTAAAGAAAATACTTGTCTGGTCTTTGAGTTGGAGCTCTGGCAGTTGCCCTGAGTAGGCAGAGAGGACAGAGTGTTATCCTTGAATACGTCTGAAGCAGAGGCAGACACAAGAGTGGAGTTTGAGAAGAAACAGGTATCTGTTTAAGTTAAAGAGGAAAAAGAAAAGAGGGGGGGGAAAAAGAGAAAAAAAAAACATTCGGAAGCTGTCCCATGCATAGCCTCCTTCTCAAATAAAAATATAACTAGGAAGGAAGAAAACAGAAAGCACTAAGGAACAAAGGAAAGCACACAGACACAATCTTTGCTTAGGTTAAAACTGTCTCCGCTTTTATCTGTCTCCAGCTGTTTGCAAGAACAGATAAAAGAAAGCATTATTTTCGTCCCCTGCTACCATGTAGGCCTAGCCAACCTTCTAACACTGCAATTACAGTCACTTTGGTAAGGTTTGTTTATAGCAAATAGAAATGCTTGCTCTCCAGCCTCATGCTAACTCTTTATGGGCCACTCCATCAAACATGGCACGTCCCAGCAAAATAGACATCTGTTGCCTCAAGTTCATGCATGTGCCCTCTCTCTATGCAGCCACATTTGGGCAGGGGGCAGACCCTCAGAGAGAAACAGTTATCAAATTCTTCACAGACGACAGAGCCATTACAACTTTCACTTCTCACAGTTGACTCCAAAACTAAAACAAATGGTGCAGCTGGTGACTGGCCTCTACAGATTCATTCCTGCAATTGCTCCAGCCTCCATTCCTCAGGGCATGCTGCTGATAAGAACCTCAGAGGAAGGAGAAATGTGGTTGTGGAAGCTGCCTCCTCTGTGGCCAAGAGCCCCCAGAGCTGGTGCTCTGCAGCCTGGCACACGTCCACAGCGGGATGCTGCCTGCATCTGCCATTAGTCTGCTGCCTATTTAAAGGAAGTGATTAGTTTTGCATAAGGTCTTGTAGAGGATCAAGCACTCCTCATGCAAACCCAAAAAACTAACTTGCAGGCACCAGACACTGAGAAAGTGTCAGCCTTTTTCTTTTTTTTTCCAGCTGGCCAAAACAGAATCAGAAGTAATTTCCCACATTTGTTTCCCCAGAGTTGTTTCTGTTTTTAATTGGCATATTTAAGATAGCTAAGGTCTGCCCCCACATAATTGGCTATTCATCTTGTACTGACTTTTTAGCAGTGCATCAGCAGGCTATGTGTCTGGAACATTACACTCACTAGTTTCATGTGCCTGAGCAACTATAAAGCAACTTTATATTTTGGCTTCTGTTTATTGGAAGGACAATGTAGTACAGCAGGCTGGCTCATGTGTTGAACAGCCCTGCAAGCTGCAAGTTATAGGTCTATGTCTTGTGGAGGCCTAGCTAGTCACCCTGCAATCATCACCTGTAACTCACTGCCTTTCTCACATTTTTACAGCAGTCATGTATGAGCCTGAGAGACTGAATGAGCACCAAGCAACTGTATACTTGTGCTTTGTAAAATTACCCAAGTGCCATCACTCCTTGTGATTGCAAAGCATTTTCTTGGCCAGAGAAAGCAATAAAGCATGTAATTCCCCCCCACATACATTTGACTGATTAACTTTGCCCTTGAGTGATGTTTCTCTGAGGGTGACTTCTGGTATTGGGCATGAAGCATGCCACTGAAATAAAACTTTCTGCATGTCAGGCCTAACATTTGTCTCCAGGTACATGCTGGCACAGAAATAGCCTCATTAGCAGCTGTCTTCATCTGCTGCAGCCCAATCACATCTTTACGAAACTACAATTTATAAACCAGCATGTGAGGCTTTAGTCCAGATATTATTTCTACTATACCATGTGGATGAAACATTGGGAATCACCAGAAGGACTGGTAAAAGCTCAAAAGCAAGCAGCAAGAAAAGCATTGGCATTATAGATCCATGAATTAGAAAAGGCTCATTGTCCTGGCTAAGCCTCCTGGAAGCTGTCCCATGGACTCAGAAGATGTCTTTTTCTGCCAGCTGAGATGTTTCTCTGAGCTTCACACATCATCTGGGGCATGCCTAGTCACCTTTCACTAGGCACAGAGACTTGTGAGCAGAAGTAGACCTACAATCTCTGAGGTCCCAAGTCACAAAAACTGGGTCTGGAGGACAATGGCACACATTTTCAATGTACCCAATCAGAGTTTCCCATCATCAGACAGCACAACAGTGCTGAACATTAACATCCTTTATAATTATGGCGTATAATATCGTGCATCTCTTACCAGCAGCATGTCTTTCACCCCTTCTCTTTAATGTGACACTTGTATCTGCTCACTAAACAGAAAGCTTTATGTGACTCATCCTATTCATAAAGCATTTCAAAAGGCCTTCATTAAGAAGAAATCTCATATACAGACCAGTGAAACAGACAATCCTTCCTCCTGTACTGACAGAAACTGTCTCCTCAAATTCTAGAAAGTTTTGTGGGGAAAGTTACTTCCTGTTTTTGTATCATCAAGGTTACATCTTTACAGAAAGTATAGAAAGGAATACCATTGTCCTGTTTCTGGACAGACTAGAGTCAACTTCCCCAGGCAGACAGCACAGGTGAGCTGCGTTAGCCCAGGCTGTTTCCACATCACCTGACATCACTCCCACATAAAAGGGGCTGGTTGTGGAGGGGTGTTCCTGAGTGCCTCCAGGGCAGTCTGAGTTGGGTCAGTCCTCATATGTGCAGTACACTGTGTTATCATAGGGTGTGAGTGAAATTTGCCACAGGCTGTTATTCTTCCCCTTTCACAGTGATTTTGTCAGTAAAGTGTCCTTATTCCAACCCATGGAGGAGGCTCTGTCTGTTTCTCGGCTGGGAGTGAGCGAGTGGTGTGTGGTGCTCAGCCTCTGCTTGGGGCAGAACCACCACAACCATGAAAAAACAATTAAAGATGAAGAACAATGGTGGAAAGGCAATATCTGCAAGAGCATCTTTAAACAGAACAAGCAGAGACTCAGAATCAAAAATGTGTCAAAGATCCTTCAGACCTGACTTTGTTCATGAACTCTTCTGAAGACTGTTTTTGGACCAAAAGGGTTTAAAAAGAAGGAAGATTAAGAGACTTATCAAGGCCCGTGCTTCACACATCATCCTTGTTCTTTTAGTCACAACATTATATTCTCTCACCTCAAACCTGTACAATGCACCATCAGTAACAAATGTGTTTCTTATATAAGGAGGAAATCCTGGCTGGAAAACAAATGGCCAGTAAATGTTGTCTCTAGCTTTGAAGGTAGATTATAAAGGCCATATGATGCTGAAAATTAATTGAGCTCTGTTTTCCCTTCTGTTATGTTGGTGATGGTTTGCTAAATTTAGTCAATAACATCTATGATGCATATTGGTAACACAGATGGAAATTTCCTATTGCTTTTAATGTCATCCTTCAGAGGAAACAAAATACAGATGCATGCTTCTTCCTTTGCACCTCTCCCTTCCACTGTTATTCACAGGGCTACGCCTCAGTCCTGTCTGTGTGGACATGTGAGTGTGGACATATGACTCAGTGGAAAAAAAGGGCTGTGTAGAAATGCTGTACAGCACATCTCCAGCAGTGCAATGACATGCAGCAAAAGGCAGTTTGGTATTTTCCTATGCTGTGTTCCCCTTCTATCTGAGAACGTCCTCTTAGCAGTATGTTTGTCATGAGTCACACTGACCAAAACCTGCAAAAGCTCAACAGTAAGACCTCAGTGCTAAAACATCCATAGGCCAAACTCCAGTCAAACAGCTCCAATAGGGAATCAGCTATGCAGGTAAAACTAGGTAGAAAATGCAAATTCCCGGTGCCCATTATATGCCCAATGCTGCAACTTTCTCAAGTAGTTTGAGGTGATAACAAGACCATAAAGGAATGTGTCTACTGTCCCCTTTGTACTGGTATCAGGCACATCCACACTATCAGCCAGGTCCATCCAAAATTTTCATTTCTGATTTTATTGGCCAAATTTCCAGTTAGACCATCTTTATTGACACAGGAATGTGGCTGAGACAGGCAGTAAAGGTGAAGGGAAACACACATTAGACAAGCCAAAACTGGTTATGGTAATCACTGCTTGAATGTTAATAGCTTAGTTAGTGAGAAAGACTGTAGGTCCTGTTTTCAGAAGAAGATGGCAGCTTAGAATGTAGAGACAGTGGAAGGAACTAAATATCAATGGACAGAAAATCTGCTCATGCCCCATTACAGGGCACAAGCAGTACAACATCCCACAGGGACAAGAGAAAAATATAATGATACATGTGGCAGTAGTGACACCATTAATGGAATGTTACATGTCATTTTGTCATCTTCAATTTGTAAAGTATATTGGAATTTGTAGAAGTTGGGGGAGTGGGGGGGCGAGAAGAAAAGGAAAAGGAAAAGGAAAAGGAAAAGGAAAAGGAAAAGGAAAAGGAAAAGGAAAAGGAAAAGGAAAAGGAAAAGGAAAAGGAAAAGGAAAAGGGAAGGGGAAGGGGAAAGGGGAAGGGGAAGGGGAAGGGGAAGGGGAAGGGGAAGGGGAAGGGGAAGGGAGAGAAGAGAAAGAGGAGAGGCAAGTAGAGCAGATGTCATTTAAGATATGAAAATATACACTACAATGAAGAGTGTAGGAAGGACGGTTCATTATGAAGGCAATAATAATCGGTAACTTGATCCCCCAGAGTATCACATGGGAAGATACCTGGTCCCATTACTTTGTTGAACTGAGAGTCATTTTTACTGTTTAACACAGAGGTGCCCCAATGCAGCCAATGCACCTTTCATCATGAGACAAAGATGCCGTTCATTACTAGTGTCAAAAATCAAGATTAATCCAGTATTTGCAGCCAGGGTGTTTATTTAAAGTCTATCAAGACAATGAATTGACACTGCTGCATGCACTTCTTGTGTGCATGTATGTGCCTGCTGAATGAAGGGAGTTCCAGAGCAGGCTTTGATGCCATAATCACTGAAGGTGAAAAAAAGAGAAAGCCCAAAGAGATGGAGTGAAGAAGATGAAACATTATTAGCGATCTGTGTACTGACTCACTGTGCACAGTAAGATTAAAAACCATGAATATGAATTGCAAGCAACATCACTGTGTTAAAACATGGCTATATTACTAGTAGAAAGCCTAGAAGCCCTGACCAAGATCGAGATTTCACTGTTAGGCACTGTACAAGTGCAAAGGAAGAATGAACTGCCTTCAGCAACTGACAAAACCTGATGGATTATTTTCTGACGGTTAATAAAGTATCTGTCACCACAGAGTCTGGCCCCATACTCCAAGGCAAAACCCTCAGTATGTGCACACTTCTGTCACATTTTTATCAGCCCGGTTGGTTTTGCTGTTTGCATCTTCCCTGTACGGCGCTTAGATCACAGCACCAGCACAGGCGCCACGCACCAGGAGATGGCATCACTGGAAGTTAGTAACACTGACTCTTAACTTTGCAGTCAGACACAAGTGAGAGACTGAGCGTGGCACTAATGAATGACTTCCTGAGCTTCATGCTACTGATAAAACCCAACATACCCAAAGCAAATCTCTACAAGTATTGGAATGCAAGGTGTCAAATTTTTTGGAAGCAATTTTAAAAAGATGAAACTGCTATTACCTGCTACTTTGGCTACAAACCATGTATCTCCAAGTATGTATTAAGGCTGAGCATACTGTCAGCCCTTAGCAAAGGCTGTTCTTAAATTTACTGTAGAATCAATAAGAGACAGCCTTTTCTAGACAATCAAGAGAAATAAAATCTTAGGCTCGTAAAATGAGCAAACAGTTATGCAAAGTATATCACACAATTAAAGTTATGGGCAATAATACATCAATTTTTCACGTGGTTTTGGTATCACCATTCCACTCATGTTAGATCAAACTTGCAGAGAGCAAATAAGCATCATCTGACCCACTGCAGGGATGAGGAGTGATTCTTGTATCACTGTGCAAAGACTTACAGAAAGTGAAATAACTACCTTTAATCTTACTGTTCTATCAAAGAGACCAAGGAACCCACTTGCTGGGTTAAGTGTGTCAGAAAGACAAATTGTACCAGCCCTGTGCGCATGGATTCTAAGGTGCTGAATACTAATTTTAAAGGAGTTTTATCAGATAACCAGATGAAAAGAAGTAACAGGGACTTGTTACTTTTCAAGAGTGTATGCATTGCCTGGCTGCTGGCAATTCAAGTTTGACAGTGTGCCAAGATACACATAAAATACAGTTGAAAATACTCATTTTCAAAAATCACTATTTTATATAAATATTCAGATCTTGGAACATTTTCTAGAGTTGTGGTAGAAAATAGACTATTGTGTTTTGATAATATCATTTGGGCACACCATAAATAAGTACATGATGATAGGTTAATTAAAGTATTTCACAGAACTCAGCCTTATAGATCGATGCTAAAGAGGAAAACGTGTCAGTGCGTGAAATAACATTCCCAAGAGATAAATTAGTTACCTGCTGCATTTATTGTTTTTCCTTAACACTCTCATGCATCGACCTTGATATTCTGCATATGTGATTATCTTAGCTACAGTAAAAATATTTCTTTAATAATTCAAAATGTATTGAAACAGTTACTGTGGCATATGCTGCCTGGACTTCTTTACTGTATCGTTCAGCTCCTGAATACCGATGAGAACTGCTGCTAGGCAAAATAAAGGGTTGCTTTAATCTTAGAAAAACTATGGGTAAACACCTCTGCCTGTGATAATGTTCTCAGGAATTAAGAGTAAAAAGAGACTGATACTTAAGTTATGTCAGTGTACCCCCAACCACAGAAATATCAAGGTTAGGAAAAATTGTATGGTATTCTGGGAAGTGAAATGCCTTCCGTTAATGACGTGAGGAAAAATCTATGCTGGATGTCCATTTTCCAACTTCATACAAAATCCTTACAGGTACAGCTGGGCTAACACCACACGTGCTACCATTAAACAAAAGGCAGTAAAAACCAGGTAGGAGTCTCTTCTGCCAAGAGTCTTCCATGTGTTGATATAATATTGTCTTGCTACTTATTTATTCTCTGCCAAAATCTGCCTACAAACTTATATACATTCCCCAAGGGGTATCTTTTCCTTTCCAAATCACGTGATCAACTAATTTTCACTTTCAAAATGTGTTTTCTTCATAAAAAGCATCTAGCTTGCACATGGATCTGTGGAGTGACATCTTCCACAGTGCCCACCTTCCACAACAACTTCAGTTCAAACTCAAAAGAACTGACATCTGATTTTTACATCTGTAAAGAAAAGGCACCAAGAAAAGCCAAGGGAGATGAGTTTCACGAACAGTCTGAAGACAAGGTAGGCAAATATCAGCTCTAATACCCAACTTATCAAAGAAGTTGAGTAACTTTTCTTTTAAGGGCAGGTCTAAGGACCAATATAGGAATGAAGAAAAACAGGAGTAGTAACTTATTTCAAAGCCTGTTAAATCATACAATTATAGAATGGTTAGGGCTGGAAGAGACCTTAATTATCGCCAAGTTCCAACCCGCCTGCCATGGGCAGGGACACCTCTCACTAGACCAGTCTTCTCAAGACCCCATCCAACCTGACTTTGAACACTTCCAGGGAGGCGGCATCCACCACCTCCCTGGGCAACCTGTTCCAGTGCCTATTGCTACATGCCCTTCTAAAAAGTCTCTCCCCAGCTTTCTTATAAGCCCCCTTCAGCTACTGGAAGGCTGCTATAAGCTCTCCCCGGAGCCTTCTCTTCTCCAGCTGAACAGTCCCAACTCTCTCAGCCCATCTTCATAAGAGAGATGCCCCAGCCCCCAGCCCGCTAATCATCTTTGTGGCCCTCCTCTGGACCTGTTCCAACAGTACCATATCCTTCTTATGTTAGGGACTCCAGAGCTGGACACAGTACTCCGGATGGGTTCTCACGAGAGTGTAGTAGAGTAGGAAATACTACTCACAGTCCTTAGTATCACACAAAGGGTTTTCCTTTTTCAGTTATAATTTTTATTGCAACAGGTTATTTTGTAGATAGTGGGTAGGATTTCATTTGGTTGAAAGATCTATGCTTCTTCCTAAACTGACTTACAGAACAGTTCTTTGTTCCTATTTTCATTCTCCACCAGCATTTGTGATTCAGACAAGGATAACAATGCAGAATCTACTACTAGTATGTTTTTTAATCATTTTTGCAGTTACCTGGTTTAAAAAAAACCCCAAATTTCTCAAGCATAAGTGATTGTACAGTGACCACAAGCCTGGAAAGTCATTCCATAAGATAGGTCTGGAAAGAAGAGGCCAGTTTCTCCATAATACATAAGCATCACTTCCTGTTGGCCTGTGAGGTTCAAGAATGTTGAGATATTTACAAAACGGCTAGGAATGTATCATGAGACAGGTGTGAAGTCACAGGGTACAATAGCATGTGTGATTTGAAGGAGTCACTAACATATAACCTTACACTTTTTGCTTTGGTCCATGGAGTCACCTAGTGCACCTAGGTAGAGGAACAGGTCAAGGACCCGGTCTCACACAGCTGCTTGTAGATAACTTTAGCACCAGCTAATGGGGAAATTGTGACAGAAAAGGAGGAAATGGTCATATAAGAGCAGCCACTTTCCAGGAACATAATAGGAGCTCACCAGTGTGAAGGGAAGGTGCTGCCAATCAAATTCCCAAAAAAGGCCCAATGTCCTTGAAAATAAATGGTCAACTCTCTTGAAGTCTTCAAAAAAGTCAATTAGAAATAGTGTCAGGACCAATGGAAGACACCTACAAAGGATGAACATAAATAAGAACTATTTTTATGATGAGGATCAATATGTCTCAACTGCCTACACAAGATCGTGTATATGAAGCCAAATGGGGGAGTTACAAGGGATTCAAGATGCGTTCTCAGTGCTGGCAGCCTTCTTGCCAGGATCATAGGAGTCACTGGTACTGATTTCATGGGGCTTACATTATATTGAAGGAGGTTACTATTTCAGGCCTATTTCTTTTATAGGGCCATTGTTTTACATAGTTACCTTAACACTGGCACGTAAGAGGGAGTTTTTGCACTCTGTGCATGAACAATCTCCTCTGTCCTTGTTGCTTTTCATTTTCAGAGGTGCTAAGCACTCATGACTCATGAAAGTGTGTTCTGGATGCCAACCCCAGGGCCCCAAGAATATCTACGTGACTTGTGGGACAGTTTGAAAAAAGAGCAGATGCTTGGACCAAGATAACAGGAAGACAATCCAAATAAGAACTTGTCAGAAATTTCCACACTTTCAGATCCTCACCCTATCAGTCCAAAACACTTAAATTAATGTATTTCCATGAGGAACTTCCACAGTTATTCAATGTCCTCATCCATGAGGCCCCTCCTTGACAGGAAAGTCAGAGACTGATTCACCCCTAAGTTCTTCTTGAAAGTAAAATTTTATAGCATTAATTGTATTGAAAGCCAGAAGGCAACCAATACATAAGACAGTTCACAAGGGCCAGGTTCTCTTGTTCTCTTGTAATATTACAGCAAATGCATATGTATAACATAATGGCCAGAAACTTTGAGCAGTTAGTCTATAGAGATGACTGGAGATAGCAGGACAAAAAAGACTTGCTTTTGAACATGAAACAGAGGGAAACCTATTCTTTGCTGAGTGGTGAAGTCCAGTGGGTACTGTGTTGTCCTGATGAGAAGTGACAAAGACATGAATACTGACAAGAATAGTCTTCCCTTCAGGAAAACAAATTCTAATCACAGGTGGAAAGTGAAAAATATATTGCCTCCTGCTGCTTACGTATCTTGTTTGAGACATAAATAATCTTTTTGTACTTGGAAGTTTCCAATTTTGCAGGTTAAGTTACTAATTTGTCAGCAAACCTGGCAGAAGACAGCTGTTCTTATCCTCTGTTACCAGATAGAATTATAGAGTACTTTGGGTTGGAAGGCAACTTTAAAGATAATCTAGTTCAACCCCCTTGCCACAGGCTGTGACATCTTTCATTTGATCAGGTTGCTCAAAGTCCCATCCAACCTGTCATGGGAGGAAGTATCTACCACCTCTCTCAGCAACCTGTTCCAGTGTCACACCATCATTATTACAAAAAAATTCTTCCTTGTATCTAGCCTGAATCTACCATCTTTTAGTTTAAAAGCATTATGCACTGTCCTATAGCTAGAGCCCTACTAAAAGTCTGACCCTATCTTTTTTACAAGCCCTTTTCAAGTACTGAAAGGTCTCCCCAGAGCCTTCTTTCCTCCAAGTTAAACAATCCCAACTCTCTCAGCCTTTCCTCATAGGAGAGGGGTTTCAGACCTCATTATTTTTGTGGCCCTCCTTTGGACCTTTTCCAGCAGGTCTTTCCTGTGCTGAGGACGCAGAGAGAGATTTCCAATAGTTGGATGCAGTACTCATGGTGAGGTCTCACCAGTGCAGAGCAGAAGGACAGAATCATGTCTCTCAGACTGCTGGCCACACTTATTTTCATGTAGTCCAGAATACATTTGGCTTTCTGGACTGCAAATGCACTAGACAAATCACATGCTGTTTTTCACCAAACAGTAGCCTCTAATTCTTCCTTATGTGGCTGCTCTTGTTCCCTTCATCCCTCAACCTGTATTGTTATCAGGGGTTGCCCAGACCCAGGTATGGAACCTTGCAATTGACCTTGTTGAACTTTCCAAAGTCCAGGTCCATCTGGATGGCATCCTGTCCCTCAGGCGTCTCAACTGCACCACACAGCTTGGTGTTATCTGCAAATACACTGAAGGTGCACTTGAACCCACTATGCCACTAAAGATATTAAGCAGTATTGATCCCAGTACAGAACCCTGAGGGACACCACTCATCACTGATCTCCATTTGGAAAATGAGCCACTGAGGTCTCCGGATGTGACCAGCCAGTCAATTCCTTATCTACCAAAGAGTGCATTCATCAAATTTATGTCAATTGAGAGAGAAGGATATTGTGGGACACCATGTCAAAGGCATTACAGAAGTTCAGATGGATGACATCTGTAACTCTTCCCTTGTCACTGATGTAGTAATTCCATCATAGATGGCCACTAGGTTGTTCAGGCAAGATTTGCTCTTGGTAAAGTCATGCTGGCTGCCTTGAATCACCTCCTTGTCCTCCACTTGCCTTAGCATAGCTTCTAGGAGGGCCTGTTCTGTGATCTTCCCGGGAACAGAGGTCAGGCAGACAGGTTGGTAGTTCCCCAGAGTCTTCTTGTCTACCCTTTTTAAAAATGGCTGTAGTGTTTCCATTTTTCCAGTTACCAGTAACTTCACCAGACCACCATGACTTTTCAGATATCATGCAGAGTGGCTTGGCAACTACGTCAGCCAGCTCCCTCGGGATTCTGGGATGCATCTCATCAGGTCCCACAGACTTATATGTATGTTCAAGTTCCTCAGATGGACAGTGTGAGGGACTTTGCTCCCCCTCATCCCCATCTTGTGGTACAACAAATGGAGAGGTGTGGAAAGAGAGTTTGCCAGTGAAGACTGAGGCAAAAAGTTGTTGAATATCTCAGTATTCTCCTCATCCATTGTTACCAATGTGTCAGTCGTGTTCATCAGGGATGGGATCCATAGAGTTTTGTAACTAGAGTAATAAACAGACTGGTCTCTTTGGTCAGAAGTATTCTTGGCCCACCTTCTGTCAGATTCATCCACCAATACTTAATCTTCACTAGGCAGACATCAAGGAGCTCAGCTGTGGAGTGGCATCACAAAAGCACAACAGGCCAGAAGTAGGACATTTAGTGGACACCACCCATGTCTCTCCACTAAGGCTTCTGTGTATGCAATGAACAGGAAGGATGAAAAGACGATAGGCCAAAGACCAGAGCTCAGATGAGTGCAGGGATACACTTTGAGAACACCTGCACACGCTGACATGGTTGTGAAGATTTTTACAAGCGATCAAGTTCAATCTCGTATTCAATTTTCTGCCATGAGATTTTAAGTGCTTGCTCAGCTAAAATTATTTTCTTGATAATTTAATTCCAGAACGTTAGCCTAGGTCAAACTTACACCAAAGAACATTTGCCTTCAATATAAAGGCATTGCAAAATACATTTTGTAAAGGTTATTTGGTTCTTTTGGTACGTGATATCAATATAATGGCTCCTTACATGAATTTGACTGATATGTTTGACACATTAAACATTTTAAAATTTCGTCAGTAATCCAGCTGTACACAGCAGACAAGGAAAAAATATATTCTGCTCCTGTTCAGAAAAATGTTCCTAGCCTATGCAACATATGATTTCCTTTTTTTTTTTATCCAAGTGACTATGGTCTTCTTCCCACAACTATAGACCCAAGTTTCAACTCTTGGTATATAACATTAGGAGTTTAAATCCACACTTATGGAATGGTCTAAGGTCTAAGTGGCTGTAGTGTTCACATTTAACACTATCTTCTATACTGATTTGCATTTAACTATATGCACTAATGCAGAGGAAAAGGAACACAAAAACATTTCTATTTGATGTCATCCCTCCTTCGAGTTTGGCTCTCACACATCTCACAGATCTGTGTCTCCAAACTATTCACATTGCACGTCTTGCAACCACATGAGCAGAGCTTTTGCAGTGCCAACAATGCCGATGCCTGCTACTATTTAGTGGACTGGGATGGTCCCTGTTTTCTTGTAAATATGCAATCTTAATCTGCCATGACTTAAATATAACTTAACACGTACCTGGTACCTTTGTAATCTCACTAGCAATCTCTGCTCACTGAGGACTGTTTCGGTCAGAGACTTTTGTAATGGCAGCTTCTAAGAGCTAACAGTCGGTTTGGGTCTCAGTGTTTACAGGAAGCATGTTGGTGACAACTTTTCACATCCGACATCACTTTTCATTACTGGATTGAGTGCAAGAGTTAAAATCAGATTTCTTTCCAGGAAGCACAGGTATGAGGCAGAATGGGCCCTCAGATCTCACATTCATGTTCTCCTAAATCTCAGGCCAGCCAGAATAGTCTGGATTGTCTTTTTTAATGCTAACTGATACAGCCTTAACAGGAGCCAAGAAGCAACAAAACACAGCCAGCTTCCCAGTTTGGTTAATTGGCCGTAGTAAAGCACTGTAGGGCAGCACAGAGGTGCCCTGAGATGTAATACAGCCACATACCTTCCCTCTGATATGCTGGTACTAAGTCAAGTTTCAGTTGAGTTAAAACTGCAGTTCATCTGGAGTACAGTTATCCATCCCAGAGGTATTTACACAGGGACTTAAACTACAGATTTATTAATGATAACTAATTTTACTTGTAAAAGCAAGTAGGGATGTATAGGGACCTTCATCATCCTTCTTACCTTACCTTCTTCCCAAGTAAAAAATTGATCAAACTCATCCAAAAAT
Source organism: Porphyrio hochstetteri (assembly GCA_020800305.1). NCBI lineage: Eukaryota > Metazoa > Chordata > Aves > Gruiformes > Rallidae > Porphyrio > Porphyrio hochstetteri. The sequence goes on along the minus strand of CM036938.1, from coordinate 47,874,754 downwards.
AAACTTGGGGAATACTCGAGCTTCCACAAGGAAAACAATGAAGTCATATTTGCCTCTTTCATAGCTACAGAAGGATCAGATACTTGAAGATAAAAAGCCATGCAATTAATATGCTACCTTAACTCTCTACCTCCCTATCACCAAAGCATCTGACACCTTCCCATGAAAATTAATACCAATAGCAAAGTCTCTGTAGATCTTCATTTATTTTCTAGCAAGTTTGAAGTGTCTTAACAGTTCCAGTTCATCCCCATTTAACATTATCAAACTGAAGCATGGAAAAATTGACTATATAGGAAATAATAATGCTAAAAAAGGACACAGAACACTGCATTACCCCACTGAGACAGGGTTCTCTCTTCATGGTTTGTGTCAGGGTAGGACAGCCCCAACTTCAACTCAAACATCAGGTGCACTGGAGCATGCTCTGCATTGACTGATTTTGACAGAGGATCAAAACCGTCTTTACTGCACTCATTAAATTGATGCCTGAGGGTATCTAGAGCAATTGAGTTTCTAACTCCATTGCCATAGTTAAGATGGAAAAGTACCCAGATCAAATTTGCAGGCAAATTCAACACATCATGATAGAAGCCTTTATGGACAGGTCCCCGTAGAAATTCATTTGATGTGGACTTTAAGGTAGTTTCAAACTCATGGAAATACTGAGAGATAGCAGGTGACACCAGTAGTCTTTTCCTTCCTCTGCAGCAGAATTCCCCCTGCAGTGCAAGGAGCCAGTCTAATTACACTTCCATGGGAAAGCATCTGTGTATCTAGCAGCTTCAATGGGTAAATTCCAGCCTGATGCAATTTAAACTGCTTGAAAACTTTACATTCCTAGAAAAATAGAATTACAAAAAAGCTGCAGGCAGGCAACTGATGAGAATTACCAAAAGGTACTAGTAGATCTTACGTATCTAATTTTTTTCAGGTCTATGTCACAAAAGCAATATCACGATTGCAATAAACACTAAACGACCTCTATAAATGTTTCAGATGTCATGTAAGTGGTGTCAATAAGAAGTTTCATTCAGCTAACAAAACATGTCAGCTCTTCAATCTGCTGCTTTACTGACCTTGAGATTGTCCTATAAGAGGTATTATAAAGAAAACAACTGTATGTCATAGGCCTGGATGATGCATGGTATGCACCATCCAGAATGTGTTCAGAGGAAAAATCCAATGTAGATAAAAGGTATTCTTGTGTATAAAGTGGAATTCCAATTCCTACTTAATCTGAGGGTTTTTTCCCCTTTTATTCAAATAAGCCCCTGCTCCTTTCTCACTGTTCAACCCAAGGTTTGGCCCAAGAGAGAAAAATCGGTTTTGAAAACATCAGTGAAATTAACTGAGCCATTCGATTACTGAGTCATGAAAATTTTCTCCTTATACTTTAATCCAACACTTGGTGTCATATCCATCAGGCAGGGCTAGAACTTCTCAGCAGACTTGTTTTCTCCAGACTCATTTTCAGAGGTGCCAGCACAGCATAGCAGGGTTCAAATCAATGCATGTGCAGTAGGGAAACAGGGAAATACTGATCCTCTGCACACACAGCATCAGCTGCAGGACACTTTGTCAAGGAACCTTCCTCTGCCTGTTGTCTCACCCTGTCAGTATTATACCCATTAAAGGTCACAGTCTGGTGGTTTCCAAAGGCAGATTTTAAAAAACTCACTCTGAAAATATTTACAGAAGCATCAAAAAGTTACAACCAACTTTTATGGGAAGACAGACATCTAAACTGACCAGGTTCTTACATAGCATCTCAGTCATCCACTTTGTTCTTGAATTCGTCAAGCTTGGAGAAGGCTGCTAAAACTGCTGTGACCTGTGCCACTCCTGGACCAGTGAGGACAAGGTTCAGTAGTGACAGAAAGTCTTCCTCACAACTTTCTGACTGCTACTCCATCAATCAAGATGAGAAGGATGTTAATAGCAGATGCACAGTGAATACAGAAGGTGGCCACCCCAAAAACATGGTACAGTATCTTATTTAAAGGTTACTTCTGGGTTTTATTTCCTCTATCATCAAAGAGAAAAGAGGCATGAGATGCTTACTTAATTAGCAATTTCTTTTACCTCCTCCTCTAGCATCAGTCTAAGAACACACACAGACTGAAGGGGCCAGACTGTCAGAGTATAGGCAAAACTTTCCAGGCTTAACTTGTGTAAGAGCTGATTGCTACTTTCATTTCCGGTCTCCTTCACAAGAGCAGCAGTGCACAGTCAGAACACCAAGGCAGAATTTGATCGCTGCATGTAAGTAACACCTCAGGCCATCCAAAGGTTTGCACTTTGTCAGTCATTTTACAGATTCATCTGTGGTCTCTGATAATGACATTAAGAAGGTGTTTACCAGAACTTTTGAAAACTAGAGATGAGTGCTGTCACACAAGCAGGTTAGGGAGAGCAGCTCTGAGATTTGCTTATGAAGTAAACAAAGGCTGAGATGCACAGACAGCCTAAATAATTTTCGCTACATAAAAGCTTACTTGACAGCTGCCCTGTTTTTGATGGTGAACTATGTATTTCCAGTCACCTGTCATCTGTTTCTTCAGATATGGGTAGCCCAGCAGAGAACTAGTTGTGCCCAGGATTTCTGCACGCAGGCTATCCATTTATCTTGCATAAGAGGCTACTGTGGATGCACAGATTAATTGTTCATTGTAAACACAGTCATGCAAGATGTATCTAATCTACAGCAGATGGTCACAGTGCGCAATGTCTTTCACGTTTTTTCTTGTGCTTTATACACACAAATCTATCTGCACAAATGCAGAAATGACAGTGTATCTGCAGCAATTCAGACCAGAAATATGTGTACTAGTCTGATGAAGCCTGGACACTCACATCCCCCCCCCCCCGAAATCATATGTTTGTAAATGTTTAGGGAAGGTATCGCCTACATTATAACATGAAAAAAACAAAACTCTGATTTATTGCAAATTTAGTTATATGTGTTTGGGGAGAAGGGAAGTGACTCAAGCTCTGAGTCAAACAGCAAGGAAGAAGTTAATGCTGCTCTGCAGCACCACAGTGATTAGAACCACCGCTGTACTGAGTCTGGGCACCAACCTGTCTATAATACTGTATTATTTTAATATTGACCCATATTATTTTAATATCCACCAGCTTGGGATTTCCAAAGTCCAACAGAATTTTAACTGGTTTTCCAAAACCAGAGCAATGAACCAATTGGTTTCTTACTGTGGGTTTTTTTTGTCATGCATGTATCTAGGATCAAAAGCTCCAAGACCAATTACAGTTGTTATTATTCTCTGTGTAGACAGTAGAGTTGATTTCTTTGTTTTCATGTGATATGAGGTCAGATAACACATGGAAGAATGTTAATATATTAAGATTTTTAAAGAGTTAAACAAAGTGACCAGTGTTTGGAAAGAGTTTAAATTCTCCTTTACAGAGAAAGGTTGCAGCTGCTAGGCTTTGCTCGGGGTTTTCCACTGTCAAGCTGACTGTAGAAAAAAACAAATAAGTAAATATGAACTGCAGAAATCATCCATCTAATGGCTGCTGCTTTTGCTACTTGGGGTCTGAAAAATTACAACAAAGGAGGGTTAAAATAATCAGCAATGATATAGATACTACTTAAGCTAACGGTCACATATGGTATATTAGCGATGAAGATGGACTTAATGAAAACTGAGATCAGCACATACATCTGTCATCAACCAAACCTACAAAATATTTTCCTCAGAAAATGAAATGTAATGATATAAGTGCTCATCTGTAATAGAGTTATAACAACGCCGAATGCTAAAACTACTGCTAGTTTAATGCACTTTGTCAGCTAATGTTAACCAAACAGACAATTCCTATGACAATTACCTTAAAGAGAACAGATTGTGTGGTAGGTCATAATCAAGCACACATCCTTAGATTAACAGCTCCAAAGTACTGCATACTTCTGTAAGTCACCCTGTAATGCAAAACCAAGTGTGATTTGTCACACCATTTCAGCCTCCATTACAGCTAAGATAGTAGTGTGGAATTTTTCAAGCTTCACAGGAGGAATATTAAAATGGGTAATACTAGCACGCATTTTAAAGAAAATTCTCAGTGCTTGCCAAGTCATGCTCTCTGAGGTATCTGACAGTGTGGGATGGATGCATGCTCTCAAGGGGGCCTGTGTTTCATGGTCATCTCAAGCAGGGGGCTGCAAAGTTCATTAAATGATCTTATCTCACTGCTGGTTCTGTTCAAAATAGCCTTGATATGATGAAGGATTTATGTTACCCCCACTTCAAATAAAAAGTACCGAGGGATGCATTTCATTACTGCCCTGTGACACTGGAGAAGCCAGGGCTGCAGTGGTAATATTCCTCATTTGTTTGTGTCACATACAGGATTTATTTGCAGGAAGAGTCCAACTCTGAAGGTAAGTTTTTGGTTCTTTGTAGTGAATTTTTCCTAATAATTTCAACAAGAAATGTGTTTGTTCTCTAACTTTGATTCTCACAAAAGTATATTCTAGGAAAGATGAGAGTGTGAGGAAAATGCCAGGGAAGAGTGCCCAGTTTAGCAGCATTCTAAGGAAGCTGAGTAGCATTGATACAGAAAAAATATTTACGGGTAATTTCCATGCCACAACCCTGGATAAAACACGGGGAGATGTGGCTGTACATTCTCAACTGATGGGCTAAATGGTAGCCAAGGTTACACACACACTCCTCTCTCAAAGGTTTTTCAACAGCGATCTGTTGCCGAGAGGGTTTTTAATTAAGCAGTAGACAGCTTCGCATGAATCAGGATCAGTTTCTCCTGCATGTTTTGTCAGAACTGGATGATCTAACGAAGAACAGGAGCCCTGGGCAGGATTTATCTTCTTTGATCCTAGACCATCGAGTCCTCCGGTACTCAAAAAATCAAACAAAACAAAACGTGTCCAAGATCCTTGGCTAATAAATATTAATTTATGCTATACTTGATCTTATGAATTGAACAGTTCATAGGATCAGACTTCAAAAGTATCTGTCAGTGGGGAAAATCTAGCGATCAGAAATAATATTTGATGACACAGTCAAACTACAGCCACTTTAAATAAGCCTTAGATGTTGAAAATTAAAAGCCAGTAAGAGTTGGACAAATGTATGGAAAGATCAGGAAAGGCATTTGGACAATCCGTATCGCACTGTGCTTATGAATGCCTGTTCACTCGGTGTTTGCCTCTGTGTGACAGCCACCACAGCCCTGTTTGTGTCTGCTGGTGGCAGGAGGTGTGGAAATGCAGACAGACACTGCAGAGGATCAGGCGCAGGGAGTGGGGGAAGCTGAGGAGCAGAGTTGCACTGAAAAGATGCTCCAGGGAAAGATTAGTGAGTTCACCATGAGCAGTCAAGGAGAAATGCATCTCCAGCAAGAAGTGGAGAGATTTTTCCAGAGAGAGCAACAGAGCTGAGGAAGTCACACCTTGAAAGCAGTGGTGTGAGTCAACCAGGTTAGGCTGGAGGGCTGGCACGGGAGATGAAGAGTTCTACAGACATAAAGGCAGAGAAGGGAAAAGTGAAGGCACCTCTCATGGAAGCCCTTGGCCATGGGCTGAAGGAGAAGGGTCAGTGAGAACCAGAGAGTGGAAAAGAGCAAGTAGCTAAATAAATAAATAGGCACAGTATCAGAACTAGGATAGTAATAACTGAACAGGTGACCTGGATGGAAAAGAGATTGTTGATGCCTTAAGTGTTTTCCTCAAAAGGTCTTAAGAATTTTAGTCCTCAGCCAGGGGACTGCTGAGCCCTCTGGTACAAAAAAGCAAGGCAGATAATCAGTTCCCTCCCGTTCGATAATACCATCATTCAAGAGTCTGGTATCCAGGGAAGACTGAAAGCAGATAAAAAGAACTGAGGCCCAACAGATGAGGAGGGAAGAAGAAAGCCTTTACAGCGTGTGGCATCCAAAGGTGTGGATACTGCTGCTGTAGCAGTATGAGATGCAGAAAGCACACACACAGCTGCCACGAACTCTGCCTTAATATGTTTCTCTGTCATGAAGGTATTCTATGAGAAAACATCCAAATTTTATAACAGTTCAAAGCATCTCAAGAATAGCTATTTTCCAGGTCAGAAAAATAGGCTAGACCCATCAGCTTTTCACATAAAAGCAATAATGAACTGTGGGAATTAGGAACAAGGAGAGTGGTTGAACAGAGACTGCTGCATTGTGCTGAGTGAAAACATTTTAACTCGCTTGCTAAATTGCTTAAACTTGCATATTAGAATTTGCTTGCTTGACGCACACCTGTAATTCATGCACACGGTTACCTCCTACTAGTATTGCTGAATCACATGTCAGCGTGGTTGTCATTTTCATACACAGAAAATTGCCATTGCATGGAAAAGTCCAATTAACTTGACTGGAGTTTATACGCAGAGAATTACCTCCTGACTGAGCACACATACCAGTAAGAGCATGTACTTCAAATTCTGCTGAACTAGGAAATACTGCTGGCAGAATAAATCCCTTGTCATTGCATTGCAAACTCCAGACAATGGAAAGGGAACAGTCCAGTATACATGCAAAGCCACTTGCCTTCACTGATGAGACACACTAATGAATTTTTAAAAGAGATCAGCACGGTGTTAGTGACCCGCATACACCAGAAGACCGTACCAGCCTTCCCCCATCCCTGGCCTGGTGCTCTACATCAGGTCCAAGAGGTGCAGCTTAGAAACTGGGCACCAGTGAGGTAGTCAGAATGCTACGAGAAGCCTGTCCATCACTCACAAGCGGCACCAAGGCTCAGGCCGTTCCTGAGACAGACTGCGCTATACAACCTGCCACAAAAACAGAAGGGTACAGGGAATTAAATGAAGGTGCTGTCTTTACCCAGGGTCTGAAGACATATGTTGGACTTGAAACTGGTAAGCTTCCCTTAGCAGGATCTCAAAGCAAAGCTCAGTCAACCCTTTGAGATATGAATTTCTGCCATCTGCAGAAGCAGAAGATATGTGGTGCATCCAAGACCCAAGGAAAAGTAAGGAAATCATGGCTACAATTATAAGTCATATTTTCTAAAATCAAGGGAGATTTCTTATTGTTTCAAAGTCAAACATCAGCACTAGCATAGACAGTTCACTCCCCTGTACATTGTGCAATTTTTTTATTGATCCAGTGCATCTATATGAGCACAGTCACCAAGCAAGCTCTGTGAAAATGTAAATTAATGAAATATTGAATAATTTCTAGGAAGTTGCATAACACCATGAAAACTCTGAATGTTTGAATTGTGTGAGAAGCACAAGAAGCGAGGGAAAAGAGCTTTCCTGACTCATTTACATGCTTCGTAAATTAAAAACAAACATAACACAAAACAAAACAAAAACAAAAAAAAAATTAAAGTAACAGTTTGTGTTCCACTACAGGAAAAAAACCCACAATTTTCTTTACATACTTGTGACTTAAATTCTCTCCATGAAACACTGTGTTTCTTGTGGTAGTAAAGGTGTTTCTTGTAGAACCAGTGAGTTCCAGCCTCAAACTATTGATTTTTTTACTTACAAAAAAGTCAAGATGTCACATCAAATTGATCTTAAATTCATCTTTTGGTCTACTGACATAATTTTTAGTTCCAGAGAACAGTTCTACTGCCACAGCTCCCCAACCATTGTAAGATCTCCTTTACAAATTGAGTCTAAATAATATCAACCTGCTCTAGTATTATTAATTCTAAAAATAAACAATCACAATCATCATCTTGTGTAAGATAAAGCCTTCCTAGAGCTTATCCAGCTATTCCGTTCATCTGAGAGCAGCTAGGTTTGTTCACCAGCTTGCAACCAGGGTTCTGTCAAAGATGATTACCAGAAAGAGGTTTTTGTTATTGTCCTCTTGAAGGATTGTCACTAGAGGCTTAAATAAAGATTCATTTAGTCCTAGCTGTTGCAGGGTAGTTTAAGTCAGACCTAACTGCAAGATCTATAGAAGTGCTATTAGAACTGCCTATATGCTTTAACAGTGTATTTCTGCCCACCTATTGTATCATACAGAGAGATTATTTGTTCAGGCTGCTATGGAGGCTGCTTCCATGAAGTTTTTTTCCGTTCTTCTCTTTCCCTATTAAATGTGGTCCCCTTTGTTAACTGCTTTGAATGAGGTTTCAAGGCATGAAAGTAAACTATATCCAAGTGATAACTGCTGGTGTAAAGCCACAATGCAGGTTTAAGTTCTGTCACTCTTGAAATAGGAGGGGAAAATGAAGGGTTTCTGGCACTGAGAAGATTTTAGCAGAGAAACTTCATCTTAAGAGACGTGAAATACTGGTAGACTGGGTTTGATATCTCCAGTTGCCCACACAACCCTTAAGGATTCTGGCAACAGTTTCGAAATGGATGGCAGGGCAGAGGTGAATTCAAACACCTATGCACATAATACATAAAGGCAAAAGAAAGCATGTGTGTTATTTTAGCAGAGCTATCATGCAGTTCCTGCAATCACCACCTGAATGGGCTTAAATGGAGGGTTTGAAATAAAAGGTAATTTAGGGTAGGATGATTCTACAGGTCAGAGAAATAACTGCTGGCACATTGACACACTGGTGTTTATGAAGAATGTACAAGAATGCAGAAATTCTAAGTTCAGTTGCTTTGATAGATATTTGAGTGTTCTCCAGGATGAGGGGAAAAGAAAATAAAGGGAAAGATTAAAGGCTGAGTAAAAGAAAAATTCAACACCAAGGTATCCATAAACTAACAAAAAATAAAAGAGGAGGGAAGGACAGGTTTGGACAATGATCTTAGTAAGCCTGAGCAAGAACACACAAAGCAATTTTCACTGATAATAGACAGAGAAAGACTCTAATTCCCACTCACCCACCAGAAAATCCACCCAAACCCATAATGTGTGGTACCATATACACTTTGTAGTCTCAACAGAGTTCTAGCTTTCTTCTAAATACTGCCAGCCGGGTAACTATGAAACCAATCCTGAACTTTTCTTTTACTGAGTTTTAAACATTTCCTTGAAATATTTTCCTGTGGGGAGCGGTGTTGGGGAGACACATCTATTAAATACATTCAAGCGAGCACCAAGAACACATGCAATCAAACCAGGAGGCAGCATGTTTAAAACCAGTAAAGCATATGCGTATTCTGAAGACATACGCTTGGGCTCAGTTATGCCTCATTGTGAAGTGTTCTACAACTTTGCCCTATTCAGGAGAGAAACTCACTATCACACACATCTGGTATATTAAACAGGAATTCATAATCTTTCAGAAGGATGAAGTAATTATGCTTTGAGATCACTTCTGACTAAAGAAACCAGAAGGCATTATTTTCCTGGCAGTTGATTTTGGAGCCTCAAGGATATCTGCGAATTTTGCTTGCTGGTCTTCAGAAATACTGTTTTTCTCAGAGATTAATTCCTGGAGTAGAAAGTCCATTACTCTGACCCAGATTGCTGCTACCGTACCTTTTTCATAGATTTCTTGATTACTCCTGCTATGCGAAAAGTTAAAAAGTGTAGTAACTACTATCTGGAAAGAGAGATTTGAGCTGGTATCAATGTATATGTGGATATTTATAGAATAACTATATTTTAGGACAATGCTTATTAGTAAGAGAACTTTTGGCCTGGAGTCAGTTATCCCCTAGCACAGATGGAGGTGTTCAGCTGTACTTGCAATTCACATTACAGATTGATGCCAACACTTGCACATCCAGCTATAATTTGGTCAGAACTTGAAAAAATAGTGAGTAAAATTCTTCTGCAAAAGTCAGGCTTAAATACTGTGCCACTACCATTTGGAGGCCGTGAGTTGACATATGGAGGTTTTACAAGGAATCACAGGGAGTCACAGGCAAAATCCCAGTAAGAAAGGGACCTCTTCAGAACATCTGCTTTTGTTCTCTCCTCTCAGAGTCTTTATAATTTGTCTTTCAGCTTTTCTCAAAACAGCCACATCTCCAAATGAAATTATGTAAATATTACCAGCTCCCAGTTTTGCTTTTCTTGTGATGCCTGGCAGGGGAATGGCAGCAGTTTCCTCAAGCTTTTCCAAGCTAGCCTTGAGGGGCTTGTTTACTAGCTCTCTATGGCTCTGATTAAAATAAATTACAAATAATTGCCATGAATTCAAACAATGCATGAGAGAGCCCTAAATACTTGTTAAAAAAAAAAATTTTCTGGAAAATATTATTATGGCATGTTCATGCAAAACCACACAGCAATTTGGAAGTAAGCATGGATATACTCATTCCATATTTAATAAGCTTTGAAAGTAATGACATGATTTCCTGTCTGTAATGGGGGATACAGGGGCTTGACTGTTAGCCAATGAAAAGCCATCCTGAGACAGGTACTCTTTTCCTAGGATAAGATTCGCTCAGAAATTTATTTTTTTAAGATTACTTTAAATGAATGGGCAAGTACAGAATGAGCACAGATATATAAATATATTCAATGAATTTGTTCTGTTCTGACAATTGCAGGAGTGGGAGAAATTTTTAATAAGCAAGGTGTCTTTTGCAAGTTGGCATCTTATAAAATTATGTACATATCTTTATACATACAAATTTTCTCCATTCCCAAATGAAGCTAAGGTAAGCATTGCAATGTTCAATAGCAAATTATCAGAGCTCTTTTCCTTGGTTGTCTTAATCTTAGTTTGCAGAGGGCATATCCTCAAGTGTCAGACCTAGGAATGAGAAGCTTAAATAGCGAGTCATGACCCTTGTTATCCTGATCCTACAAAAAACCCCCCACTGTGTGACCCTAAAGCTCTGAAAATCCAAAACAGCAAGAGTGGCCTTTAGCCATGAACGTATAACTTGTCATATGGTTGTTTCAAATTTCTCCTTTAGAGAAAATGAATAGCCAATACATACGTCACGAAGTGCGGGGATGTGAAACTAGTGACCTGAGGAACTTCTGGGAAAAGACTATTGAACAACAAACTCGGTATCTGCAAATCGAAAAAGAACGTCAGCAAAGAAGTGCTCTGACAAGGTGGGTAGTTTGCATCTGGAATGGTTATTTGAATTTGCATTGTAATTTTTTTTTTTTTTTAAGTATAGTGATAGCTGTATTTAACTCATGCAATGAAAGCTGAAACTATTTTCCTTTGATTTTTAGAAAATAATAAAGCTTCGCAAATTTTTATGTTAATGCTAACATTTCTAAGCTATGGCTTCGCAGGATGAAATTACAATTCACTCTCACTCCATAAATGGGTCCAATGTCCAGAACTTTCTGAAGTTACCGGGACAACCCCTAGAAGTACAGTCTTCTCTTAAATATAAAGGCTTATGTTCACAGCAGAACTAGCACAGATATATAGCTGGCCTATCTTCTTTTTGTGTGTCCTTGTTTTCACAAGAATATATTTTAAATTAATTAAGATGCCTTAATTTGCATAAGGCAAATACATAATAAAGCAGATGGTCCAAGTGTACTACCTAACCAAGGCAACCGTCAACCATTTACCCAATCAGTCATATTGACCCTAATCAGCCACAATGAGAAAAACAGTCTGTGGCAACATCAGTGGAGTTTTACTTTACACAGATTCTCCATTACTTGAAGGCACATACAAACACGGATATTTTGGTTTGAGACCATTCAATGAAAATATTTTTTCAAACTCTCCCTCATACCTCTCTTTGGATTGACATTTGGAAAAAATAAGAACAAATCTGGCCTTGCATTAATAACCACAGATGAAGGAATACTGGAATTAGTCTCTAGCATGTTTTATCCATTTGTAACTAACCTAATTTCAATGTTTCAACTCCTCAGCTGTGAAATTCCTCTCTTTTCTATTTGAGGTAGTCTTTCTGTGGTACCTAGATACTACAAAAAAGAAAACAAATTGCCACTAGTCACCTAAAATTGTCTGGTATGGGTATAAAAGAAGTTTCAACATGTGCAATGTTACCAAGTCAAATAGTACTCAAGAAGCTCTATGCAGTACTTTTTTTAGTGCATTTCTGAGGAGCAGGGCAACTGGGGAAAGATTGGGTGATGCTACCCAGCAGGTGGCAGCAGGCAATCTCCAGTGGAGATGACAACTCATGCCAGCACACAACACTGGCACACAGAGGCATTCGATAAAGGGTTTGCTGGAGATAAAGATAAACCATGGAGCTCAGGTGAGCCCTCATTGGGCTTTAAGGTCTAGTCCTGAGGTGCCACCCAGCAAAACCCTCTCAAGGGACAGGATGGTTTGCATGACAACTGGGAAAAAGGACCAAAGGATAGCAACAGTGGGAAATATGAGGAGTATAAATTTGTTCCCTGTAAAAATATTTGGACGAGCTGATCCATGTTTCTGCCCTTAGGCTCAGAAACGAATGGATGGAGAGGCTGGAAAAACGGATAAAGATGTTGAGGACCCAACCTGAAGACGCATCTAGCTGAAGATCCCTCATTCATTACATGTTCGAGGGAGAAAGAAAATTGTTTTGTAGGAAAGCATGATGGTGTGATGCAAAAGCTTAAATCAACTTTACTTAGTGCCTTAAATAAGGTACAATAAATTAGCTGTCATTGTTAGAAGTTTCATATGTGAAATGTCTATTGCTGCTTTTAAGATTATGCATCCATCTCATCATTTGATAAATGGGGATTGAAATACTCTGAAGTCTTCAAGACTAATAAATCATGGTTCGCTGAGCTGTAGAAGCCCAGAAAAAAAATTCAGCTGTATAGTGAGTGCCCAGAAAAGGTATTTCCTCAACTTTGTATGTTTCTGTATAGACTGTAGTCTAATGAAATTATTTTCTTTCAAAACTGTTTAACAGATAGTTAGGATTTTATTTCTTTTAACACAGCCCAACTCAGACTAAGGAAGAGGGGACACACACAAACAACGCCACCACAACCCAGGTCACTGGTGGAGCCAAACTTGGTGGGAGTTACATATTCTAGCTGACATATTAAAAGTCTGTGAAGCTGTTAATATGTATGCTGAGAAATAGGCTCAGTGTTGCTTAATTAGTTAACTCACACTAGCTAACTTAACTATATCAGCAAAGACAAAGTAACCTGGAGTTTTGAGGCTGCTTTTGGTACCCAGCCTGGCTTGTCTAGACCTGGACGGATATCTCTGTTTCACAGAGCATCTTGACGCATTTTCACAGCTCTCTGTCATCACGACTGATGAGCACACTGTTTTCTCTAACACTTCCCCCCCCTCTATATTCTTTAACAACAAGTACCTTCAGAAACATGGCAGGTTTCCTCTCCCACATTCAGCTTTAGTCAAAAAATGTTTCTAGTTCCCCTCCTAATGCTCCATCAGGAAATGTGGCATTTCCTCCAATGGTATTAAAGCATTTCAATAGGCTGGTGTGAAAAAATAGCTTCCTTTTTAGGGTGACTGCTTTGTTGCCACCAGAATGCTTGGGGTAATGTACTGCAAAATGGGTTGTTTTGAGCATGCTAAAAATCTCTTCCCTCAACTACTTAACCTTTTAGTCCCTTTTTGCAAGACTGTTTCATTACTTCTCTGGCAATTCATATTGTTTCAAAGTAAAGAAGATTTGAATTGCCAGAGAAGCAGGAGGGTTTTGGGTTTAAGGATATTTAGAATATCTTTTCTTTTTAAAGCAAAACAAAAATTTTAAAAGCTGCTTTTTTTCCCTCTCTTTATCTATCACCTTTTAAGTTCACTTTTGTGTGTCCCAAGGTTAAAGCAAATCTATTATGGGAATTTAAGCATGTAAATTATGTTTGGGAAGACTGAGAAATCCATGAAAGCATGAAAAACAGATGACCTTGGAACATGTACTCAAATATCAAGATTATCAGCAGGTATGTTACTGAAGCTGAGAGCAGGGTTTGCCTGCAGCAGAAAAAAAAGCTTCTAAGTGGATGTTCTTCAGTTAAGTCTCTTTATTAAGCAATTTAAAAAGTAACATCAACTGGGAATATGCAGGATAACAGTATAATTGCAACATAGCTGTGCTTTAATAAATAATTTAATATTAGATCTTAGTAAAAATTAGATTTCTTTGAAAGTACCAGTACACACTCTTCAAATCTCTCAACACCTGTCTGTGCCTTGTGCTTACTAAAGCTCTACTTGGACTCCATCATAAAACAGCATTGACTTTTACACCATTTCAGCTGAAATTAGAGCTTGAACTGAGCTATAAGAAACACTTTGCATGCCCTCGTTCATTGTGTAAGAGACTGCACAAGGTGCAAAACAGAGGGAATCTGAGTTGGTGTATTTTTAAAATGAGTTAGCCCTGGAACAGACTTTTCACTGCACGTCATGTAGCTGAGATCCTTCTTCTCTTCTCATTAAGTAAGTCAGAAGGAAGAATTCTATGGAGAGCCAGGAAAACACGCACCAGGAAGTGACACCCATCTGGATCCCTCTCTGCATGTTTTGTATGGTTATGTCACTTAAGAATGCTTTGGAACAGGTTCCTATCACACCAGGACACCCCAAAATCATCTCTTTAAAATGATAAAAGAAGCTTATTTTTTACAGGCTACATCTATTCCAGCAAAAGGCCAAGAGGAGTTCCAAAAATGCAGTTCCAGAATTGAGCCACTTTTCCTCTGAGTTTTCCAACTTCAGCTTTTAGTGCCTAGCTGAATTAATTCAAGCTCAGATTCCACAGCATTAGACTCAGGACTCTGGGCAATTTACTCTTTATTTATCTAAGTGCTAGCATCATGTTTTGATACAAACGCCACCACCTTTGCAGGGGTAATCTACCTATGAGTTTTCTAAATTACACCCAAAAAAGAAACCATACCCAGAGAAATAAATATAATCTAGAGTCAACCAGCAAAAAATTAAGAACTATGATAGCATTAAAATTCAAATCTCAATGTCAAGAAACAATCTTAAAGAGAAGCTGAAGCAGACTCCAAGATGAAAACAGTTCCAGCAATTTGAAAACACAAAAATACAAATCTTTTACCTTGAAGGTCATAAGAGAAAGTAAAAAGAGGGGAAAGTAAAAAAGTAAACTGCAATTTCTGTGAGACCCAGAAATGAGTCATAATGTTATAAAAAAGTATAGAGAAACCTGACTGTAGGACTGGAAAAGTCATCAACTGAAAACTGATAAAATCAGCTGGGTTTTATAAAATCATTATGTTTAGAGAGGATGCTTAGGTGTTCTTCAAACTGTTTTTCACCTATATGTAGTTTTGGAGGAAGGCAGTATTCTGTTAAACGGGTTAAACTTAATAAATCAAATGGTTATAAAATAGCTCCTTGAAGAAACATTTCATTTCAAATAAATCCCATTTCAATATGAGGAAAAACTTCTTTACTCTGAGGGCAGCAGAGCACTGGGACAGGCTGCCCAGAGAGGCTGTGGGGCCTCCTTCTCTGGAGATACTCATAACCCACCTGCCTTAGGTGATTCTGCTTTATCAGGGGGGTTGGATGACATGATCTCCAGAGGTCCCTTCCAACCCCTACCAGTCTGTGGTTCAGTGATTTCTCTTTATTATTTTTTTTTTCTATCCATATTTGCACTTTACTTTTGAGTATAACATCAAGAGATTTCCAGTTATGCCAATCTATTCTTATTGGCTTTGTAATGAAAATGTGGTAGATGTTTGCTGATCTTCACAGGTTTCATTTTTTACCATTCTTTTGCTTCATCCTGACGAGTAGTGAGAAAATGTTGCTTTCTCTTTCTGAGTGCATGGCATAGAGCTTTCTGAAAAAGCTTGCAATGGTAACAAAAGTTGAATGTAGAAATGCTTTACCATCGTCTGAGGCAAGCATTAAACAATCTGGACCCAAGTGCTTTTGAATAGTATTTATGGGAAGTATGGTGAGTGTTAGCACAAGAGTGATAGATACTCCATTTTAGCCATATTAATGATCCTTCTAGTGTAAGAATAAGCTCTGACAGCTGTGAAGAATGATTCTGTCAGTAACTTAACAGACCTCTTAGCAGTTTAGCCTGAACTGAGACAACTTAAATGCAGCTTTTTTCTCTGTAGTCCTTCCTGACCAGTGTTCTTCCCTAAGAAGGATCTCCTCTTTGGAGCTCTGTCATTAAGGAGCAAATAAGCATAACTCAGCCACTGCTGCCAGATTTTGAATTGAATAACTGCTGCAAGCCAGGCAAAAGTCAAGACATCTTTCTGGTAAGACAGCAAAGACAAATCAGGGAGAAGGTTCAGCCCTGCCCAGCTGAAACTCACCAGCTCTACCACAGCAGGACTTCTGCAGTGAAGACTGTGCTGCGGCCTGGTATGGGTTCACCCAGCAGACCTTCTCCAGTGTGACACCCAAAGGTCACGGGTTCCCTACTTTGCAACCACTTCATGTCCGTGCAGCTATGCCTCTCTGGGCTTCTGGTCACATTCACTGAGAAGGATACTGATCTATTGGCCAGTTCTGAGGGGCTTGAAGTTGGCAGCACTGAAATAAACCTACTATACAATATCAGCCTCAACTGACATAGTGTTTAGTATAACCTTCACAGAATCACAGAATCACAGAATTGTAGGGGTTGGAAGGGACCTCGAGAGATCATCGGGTCCAACCCCCCTGCCAAAGCAGGCTCCCTAGCTCATATTGCTCAGATAGGCGTCCAGGCGGGTCTTGAATATCTCCAGAGAAGGAGACTCCACCAACTCCCTGGGCAGCCTATTCCAGTGCTCTGTCACCCTCACTGTGAAAAAGTTCTTCCGCATGTTGGTGCGGAACTTCCTATGCTCCAACTTGCAGCCATTGCCCCTTGTCCTATCCCCACAGACCACTGAAAAGGGGCTGGCTGATTCCCCCTGCATCCCCTGCTTCAGATAATTATAAACTTTGATTAGGTCCCCCCTTAGTCTTCTCTTCTCAAGGCTGAACAGTCCCAGCTTACTCAGCCTTTCCTCATAGGGGAGATGCTCTAGGCCCTTAATCATCTTCGTAGCCCTTCTTTGGACTCTTTCCAGGAGATCCCTGTCCTTTTTATACCAAGGAGCCCAGAACTGGACACAATACTCCAGGTGGGGCCTGACCAGGGCAGAGTAGAGAGGGAGGATCACCTCCTGTGACCTGCTGGCTACACTCCTCCTGATGCATCCCAGGATCCCATTGGCTCTCTTGGCCACCGAGGCACACTGCTGGCTCATGGCCAACCTGTCATCTACCAGGACCCCCAGGTCCTTCTCCACTGAGCTCTTCTCCAGCAGGTCATCCCCCAGCCTGTACTGATACAAACAGTTGTTCCTTCCCAGGTGCAAGGCTTTACACTTGCTTTTGTTGAACTTCATCTGGTTTCTCACTGCCCAGCTCTCCAGCCTGTCCAGGTCTCTCTGGATGGCAGCGCAGTGCTCCTGCGTGTCAGCCACTCCTCCCAGCTTTGTATCATCGGCGTACTTGCTGAGGGTGGATGTTATTCCCTCATCAAGATCGTCAATGAAGATATTAAACAGGACTGGACCCAACACTGAGCCCTGGGGAACACCGCTGGTAACAGGCCTCCAGTCAGATTCTACTCCACGAATCACAACCCTCTGGGTTCGGTCCGACAGCCAATTCTCAACCCACCTCACTGTCCACTCATCTATCCCATGCTTTCTCAGCTTTGCTATCAGGATGTCATGGGAGACAGTATCAAAGGCCTTGCTGAAGTCAAGGTAGATGACATCCACTGCTCTCCCTCCATCTACCCAGCCTGTCATGAGATCGTAGAAGGCTATGAGGTTGGTCGAGCACCATTTCCCCTTAGTGAATCCATGCTGACTACTCCTCATGACCTTCTTCTCTTCCAATTGCTTGGAGATGGCATCCAGAACAAGCTGTTCCATTACCTTTCCAGGGGCAGAGGTGAGGCTGACTGGCCTATAGTTACTAGGTTCCTCCTTCTTGCCCTTTTAAAGACTGGAGTGACATTGGCTATCCTCCAGTCTTCAGGCACTTCTCCTGTCCTCCAAGACCTGTCGAAGATGATAGAGAGCGGCTCAGCAATCACCTCCGCCAGCTCCCTCAGCACACGTGGATGTAACCCATCTGGGCCCATGGATTTGTGTGCATTAATCCCTTTGAGCCGCTCCTGGACCTCCCCTACTTGAACCAGAGGGAAATTCTTCATTTCCCAATCAGTCCTACTCTCATCCAGTGTCTGTGGGTCCCGGGGGGCCTTTGAAGTGAAGACCGAAGCAAAGGCGGCATTCAATATCTCCACTTTCTCAGCATCCCACATAACCAGGACACCCTCCTTATTCAGCAAGGGACCTACATTATCCCTGGACATCCTCTTACTGTTCACGTATCTAAAAAACCCCTTTTTATTATCCTTTATGTCCCTTGCCAGCTTAATTTCCAAGAGGGCTTTAGCCTTCCTAGTTGCATCCCTACAGGCCCTGACCACATTCCTGTATTCTTCCCAGGTGCTCAGACCCTTTTTCCACGATTCATAGATCTTCTGCTTCTCTTTGAGTTTGCTCAATAGCTCCCTGTTCATCCATGCAGGTCTTCTGCCTCTCTTTCCCCATTTCCTCCTCAAAGGGATGCATCGTTCCTGTGCTTGGAAGAAGTGCTGTTTGAATGCTAGCCAGCTCTCGCAGGCTCCCATTCCTTCAAACAACGTAGCCCACGGGATAGCCCCCATTAAGTGGCGGAGGAGATCAAAGTTAGCTCTACCAAAATTCAGGGTAGCTATCCTACTTTTTGGCTTGCTTCTTCCACCCAGGATCATGAACTGAACCATTTCATGGTCGCTTTGCCCTAAGCTGCCCCCGACCTTCACTTCCCTAACAAGTCCATCCTTGTTAGTGAAAACAAGGTCCAGCAGCCGCCCTCCCCTTGTGGGCTCCTGCACCATCTGTAGCAGGAAATTGTCTTCAACACACTGCAGAAATTGTCTGGACTGCATACGACTGGCCGTATTGCTTGCCCAGCAAATATCTGGGTAGTCCCCCATAAGGATAAGTGCCCGGGAACTTGAGGCTACTTCTAACTGTTTATGGAATGCATTATCTACCTGCTCCTCTTGATCAGGGGGCCTATAGCACACTCCCACCACAATGTCCCCCATACTGGTTTGCCCCTTGATTTTAACCCACAAGCACTCGACAGAAGGTTCATCCTTCCCCAGGTGGAGCTCAACACATTCTAGGTGCTCTCTCACATAAAGAGCAACTCCTCCATCTCGCTTCCCTAGCCTGTCTTTCCTAAAAAGCACATAGCCATCCATGACAGTGTGCCAGTCATCCAGGTTGTCCCACCACGTCTCTGTGATTGCGATGAGATCATGGCCCTGCGAGCGCACAAAGATCTCTAGTTCTTCTTGTTTGTTCCCCATGCTACGTGCATTTGTGTAAAGACAGTTCAGTGGTGAAGCAGATGTAGGTATCCTCAATGGCCCACAGCGAGATTTCTGACAGGGGACTGGCAAAAGTGGCTCCACGGAGGAGTACTCAGGGAAGTCCACAGAATTTTCCCTACTCTCATGTGGAAAAACGTTCCCAAGTCCACGACTGTGCTGTTGGTATTTACCTCTTCCCACCGTCAACTCCCGTTGTGTCTCCCGAAGCCTAACCCTGGCAGCCGCCTTAATATCCCCTTCCCCCTTCCTAACTAGTTTAAAGCACGATCGATGAGCCCTGCTATCTCCTGGGCGAGGATCCGCTTTCCTTTATAGGACAGGTGAGCCCCATTAGCAGTACTCATGCCAGGAGCAGAGTACACCATCCCTTGGTTAAAGAATCCAAAGTTCTTGCGCCGGCACCAGCCTTTTAACCACACATTCAACTCGTGGGTTATCCTGTCCTGCTCTGAGCCCCTCCTCCCACAAGTGGGGATAGAGCAGAATATTATTTGGGCTCCCCCCCCCTCAACAGAGCGCCCCAGGTCCCGGAATTCCCTTTTGACAGCTTGCAGGCTACACTTTGTGATTGTGTCCCTGCCTGCTTGAACTATCAGTAAGGGATAATAGTCAGTGGATCTTACCAGGCCTGGTAGCCTTCTGGTAATATCCCTGACCCGGGCTCCAGGGAGGCAACACACCTCCCTGCGTGTAGGGTCTGGCCTACATATAGGCCCTTCTGTCCCTCTGAGAAGGGAATCTCCTACTACGACTACCTTCCTCTCTTGCCTAACAGAGGCAGTCTCAAGGCGTGCAGATGACCGCCTCACTCTAGGCCTCCGCTTTCTCTGAGGCAGAGGGGCTCCATTCATCTCCTCAGGTACCTCCTCCTCAACTGTCAGGGCCCCAAACCTGTTGCTCAGGGACACCTGAGGGGGTGGGGTAGGTAGGCAGGGGGAGTGCCTATGACGCCGAGTCGGGACTGTCTTCCAGGCCTCCTCGGGGTTTGGGTCACTCCCATTAACCTGGCACGGGCAGTGAGGGGGGACCGTCTTCAGGTGTGAGGTGTCATCCCGACTGTCTTCCTTTTGGGACGCCAGGGAGCTACTCCACCAGTCAATCTCTCGCTCGCAGTCCCTGATCACCCGCAGTCTTTCAACCTCTTCCTTTAGTTGTACCACCAAAGCAAGCAGGTCATCAACCTGCTCACACCTCAGACAGGCTAGGTGTTTGCCTCTTATCCCAGGCAACTGCAGGCTCTGGCATTCCCTGCAGCCTGAGACCTGGACCGCAGCATCCCTAGGCAGGCCCTCCATCGGGGTTGCCCGAGATTTGCAGGGGGAACCTCTGCACCTGGTGGAGACCATGGTTAGCTGAGCACACAGCAGACACCCTTTGTATCATCGGCGTACTTGCTGAGGGTGGATGTTATTCCCTCACCCTTTTGTACTCTGCGAGCCGGTCCTCTGAGTATACCCCCTCAGCAAACTAGGAGGGGAGGCTTATGTACCTTAGGTACATATGAGTACCTTAGGTACATATGAGTTATTTTGCACCATAGAAAAGCATACAGGCTACCTGCAAGATTTTGATCCCATGATACACAAGCAACATGGGAGATACCCCCAATCACACAGAGCTCACTGTGTACACAGGAGAGAAACAGTGGAGGCAGGGGTGGAAAGATCAGCAAGAGCCGGAGCCCAGGAAAGAACCATTGAAACTGGGTTGGGTACAGAGTCAAGATCCAATTGCTCCATCCAGATAATGTGATCCACGTACACAGTAGCTGTTGCTCCAGATGGAACTGAAATCCATAGATAGTTTCTTCTAAAAGACAGGTCTGAAAATTAAAAACATACTGAACCAACCTATGAAAGCTGCCATACCTGTGGCAAAATACACTGCATGTCAAGGGAATCACTACTTGTGTAACTGGATTCTCAACATAAAATTTGAGGAAAGTGAACAGTCAGATGCCACTGGGACGACAAATCCATTAAGACAGCCTGGAGATCATGGAGTATGGAGGAGCAGGATAGATATATTTAGGCATAGTAGTTAAAGAAGAAAAAGAGGTCTTGTTTTAAACTGAAAGGGTTTTGAAGAGATTCAGCTGAAGGACTAAAGTTGTTTACAGATTTTCATGTTTTGAACTCATTCTCTCACCTTTCCATATTACATGGATGAGGGAATAGCATCCACCCTCAGCAAGTATGCGGATGATACAAAGCTGGGAGGGGTGGCTGACACGCAGGAACACTGCGCTGCCATCCAGTGAGACCTGGACAGGCTGGAGAGCTGGGCAGGGAGAAACCAGATGAGGTTTAATAAAAGCAAGTGTAAAGTCTTGCACCTGGGGAGGAATAACCGTCTGTATCAGTACAGGCTGGGGGATGACCTGCTGGAGAAGAGCTCTGTGGAGAAGGACCTAGGGGTCCTGGTTGATGACAGGTTGGCTATGAGCCAGCAGTGTGTCCTGGTGGCTAAGAGGGCCAATGGGATCCTGGGGTGCCTCCAAAGCAGTGTGGCCAGCAGGTCAAAGGAGGTGATCCTCCCCCTCTACTCTGCCCTGGTCAGGCCCCACCTGGAGTATTGTGTCCAGTTCTGGGCTCCTTGGTATAAAAAAGACAGGGACCTCCTTGAGAGAGTCCAGAGAAGGGCTACAAAGATGATTAGAGGACTGGAGCATCTCCCCTACAAGGATAGGCTGAAAGAACCGGGGCTGTTCAACCTTGAGAAAAGAAGGCTAAGAGGGAATCTTATTAATGTTTATAAATATCCGAAGTGTGGGACACAGGGGGAAATGGCCAGCCTCTTTTCAGTGGCCTGTGGACACAGCACAAGGGGCAATGGCTTCAAATTGGAGCACAGGTAGTTCCACACTAATATGCAGAAGAAATTTTTCACAGTGAGGGTGACAGAGCCCTGGGACAGGCTGCCCAGGAGGGTGTGGAGTCTCTTTCTCTGGAGATATTCAAGACCATCTGGACACCTACGGGTGTGATATGCCCTAGGTAACCTACTTTGGCAGGGGGGCTGGACCCATTGATCTCCTGAGGTCCCTTCCAACACCTACGATTCTGTGATTCTGTGATACACATGGAACCTCTCCCAGAAGTCAATGCTGGTGTTAGACTAACACATAATCTGTAGCAACTGCTAAGTGGAAGTTATATTAGAGATATATCTGTAATTGTGTGAGCCTTTCTATATTCAAATAAAACATTTCCCCATGCTAAAAGCCAGAGCCACCTGCCTCTTACATAAAGAGGACTCAGTTTGGTTCAAACTGACTTACATCCTACAAGCAAAACTGGTAAAGCAGTGCTGAAGTTTCAAGGTTGATGAGGAATGCTTGTATCCATTACAAAGTATATCAAAATATAGATAGCAATTTGAATGGCCTCTGAATTTACAAGTGTGAATTTATCTTTCTTAGGATGGGAATCCCATTCTGAGAGTGGACCTGTGGGTAGGAGCAACCCCCAGTATCAATACAGGCTGGAGAGTTAATGGACTGAGAGCAGCCCTGAGGATGCTGGGGGACGGAAAACTAGACATAAGTTGGCAATATGTGCTTGCAGTCTTGGGTTCCATAAAAAGGAGTATGGCCAACAAGAGAGGTAGTTCTCCCCCTCTACGCCACTCTCATGAGACCTCATACTCCAGGGTTCACTGTACAAGAAGGACATGGAGCTGTTTTGACCGAGTCCAGAGGAGGACCACAAAGATAATCGGAGGGCTGTAGCACCCTTTCCTTGAAGACAGGCTGAGAGAGCTGGGCTTGTTCAGCCAGCCTGGAGAAGAGAAGGCTCCAGGGAGACTATACTGTGGCTTTTAAAGACATAAAGGGGGCTTGAGAGAAAGATGGAGAGAATCTTTCTACCACGGTCTGTAGTGACAGTACAAGGGGCAACGGCTTTAAACTGAAAAAGTGTAGGTTTATATTAGACGTTAGGAAAAAATACTTCCCTGTAAGGGTGGTGAGGCACTGGAACAGGTTTTTTTCCAGAAATGTGGTAGATGCCCACTCTCTGGAAGTGTTCCAGGGCAGGTTAGACAGGGCTTTGGGCAACCTGATGTGATGAAAGAAGTCTCTTGTAGTAAGGGGGTTGCACTATGTGACCCTTGAAGGTCCCTTCCAACCCAAATCATACTGTAATTCTATGATTCTGTGATTTTCTCATTCTATAATTAGAGCAAGGACAGTACAGTGCCTGCAGTAAGAAGGGAAAATCAAACGAGAGTGCCCAAAGACATGGTCTGTCTGAGAGCCTCCAGAGGAGACAGCTGTGATATACCTAGCTCATAGCTCTTTAGATTGATGCCTTACATTTGCAGGGCACTTTTCTGTCAGCAACCTGCTATCTATAGCTGCTGGTAACCATGTGGAGAGTTAAGTTAGTCCACTACAGGGACAATTTACAAAGAATGGTCAAAAGATTCCCTTAGCTTACTATTCTACCAATACAAACTACTTTTTATTAATGAGTAAATAAGATGTCCTCAACCTATCCTACACTTCTGCAATTTATCTTACTTTTAGGGTACATTTTACTAATGCAAGCACCCCTAGAGCATTCCTCACAAAGAAAAAACCCCTCAGCTCTTCATCCTCCTCTGCTACCGTTTTCTTATTAGTGAGCACAGTGTGCAAGATTGTGGTTGTAGCTGCTTTAAAACCACTGAGCCTTTCCCAGAGGCTTGTTTCTATTCCCACCTCACTCCTTGCACATATTCCGTTTTTTTAATCTCAATACTGTTCTGTCCCAGAGGGTTCAGTGCAGTAGCCCTGGTGTCAGAAGTCACCGGCGAAGTTTACTCTGAGATTTGAGTGCTTTGTATTTGTGACCCTTTGCCCCTTTTCTGCTTCAGGAAGGAGAGAGAACAAATCCACCAAGCAGCCTAATATCAACCTGCCAACATTCACTGTAGAAAACAGAGTTGGTTTTGAATTGTAAAACTGGTAGAAAAATTTCAGGCACTGACTTCAACTGCTTTAAAATGCACATAACTACCTCTAAAACCAGGGAGCAGACACCAAGTGTTTAAATAGTTTTTCTTCTCCTTATCCCAGGATGAGAGTTTAATACCAAATTCTATCTCAGAACAAATTTTTATGGACAAGTAATAAAGTCCTTTGAAACTGGGGGATTATAATAGAACTGCTGACACAGCCTTACCCATGGACAGGAAAGAACAGTGCCAGTGTAATTACTGAATGCAACCTATAATCTTCATAGTGCTCTAAGTCAAAAGGAAAATGAGAGGCTTTTCATAATGCTGAAAATCTATAATGGCTTTGATATTGCTCTAATCCTACACTATCTAATAGTTCATTTAATGTCCAAGCAACGTGAATGAAACTCCATGTGGCATTTAAGATTATTGTAATTAGAAAGGTTAGAGCAGAAACTAACTGGGGAAAAAATTGTTCTCTATTTGACTTGATTTACATAGATTAAATGCTGTTGTCAGGATATTGTCCTGGTTTTGGCTGACATAGAGTTAATTGTCATCCTGTTAGCTGGTATAGTGCTGTGTTTTGGGTTTAGTATGAAAATAATGTTGATAACACAGTGCTGTTTTAGTTGTTGCTAAGCAGTGTTTAGAATTAAATCAAGGATTTATCAGCTTCCCAGGCCCTGCAACTGAGGAAGTATGAGCTTCTACAAGACATGCACAAGAAGCTGGAAGGGGACACAGTCAAGTCAGCTGACCCAAATGGGGATATTCCATACCCTATTACACCATGCTTAGTATATAAGCTGGGGGAGAGTTGGCCAAGTAGCACTGTGGCTCGGGAACTAACTGGGCATCAGTCAGCAAGTGATGAGCAACTGTGCTCTTCATCACTTGATTTGTATATTATTTATTATTGGTGGTGGTGTTATTATTGCTATTAAAGGAAAGTCCCATTAAGCTGTTTTTATCTCAACCCATGATTTTTACTTTTTTTTTTTTTACTTTCTCTACCCATGCCACTGTGGGGTGGAGTAGCTGAACAGCTGTGTGGTTGTTTTAGCTGCCTACCAGATTAAACCACAACAATATGTATGCTGCGTTTCATGATTTAGGTTGTGTTTTATAAAGAAGGGATAGGAAATTATCAGGTAGTCAACTGAAGAAGAAAAGCAGATGGAAATCAGCTCATATAATCCTTGTACTGTTTGCAGTTTATTAATAGGCAAAGTTACAGTGAAGGCCAAATCCTGGGATAGCCTTTTTACCCACAGAGATCAGCTTCAAAGCTGAGGATCAGCTGTACCAAAAGCAAGAGCAGTAGGACTATGTGGGTATGCTGTATGGTCCTATGAATGGTATCAGCTGCCACCCCAGAAGGAGCTCTGCAAACAGTTCCTCAGTAGTTACTAGAGCTACACTAACATAGATTCTCACACTGAAATGATACTAAAGGCCCTAGGGGCCCTTATTTGGCCCTCATCATATAATACAACACCCTACAAGCATTCATACTAACAAGAACCAGAAAATCTGACACACCAAGGCCTTTTTTACAGTCCTCAGTGACCTACGGACCCATGAGTATAGAGACATCCTTTAGCCCAACTGATGAACAACATGACAACAAGTAGCTGAGCTCAGGAGAAGTTCTGTAGCACAGCCCAGGCACTCAACATACAAAAGGACCTACTTGCTTCATGCCCATCCCTCAGCCTCCATGTATTGCAGAATTCTTGAGGAGAGCTTTGGTTTCATCTCTAAAGTTTCACTGCACTAAATGAAAATCTTGGAGGGCCAGGCAACCGGCCTTTTACTGAAGATTCCTCAACACAAGCTCACGGGGTGATTTATGGTCTGCAATTTAACAAAAAGCAAGCAAACACTAGCAGCTTGTAGCCCCACTCCTAACCATGAGCTATGACCTCCTGTGGTGGGTTGACCCTGACTGGAGGCCAGATGCCCATCAAAGCCTGTCTATCACTTCCCTCCTCAGCTTAACAGGGGAGAAAATATACAGTGAAAAGCTCTTGGGTTGAGATAAAGACAGGGAGCTATCATTCAGCAATTACTGGCAAACCAGAGTCAACTTGGAAAAATTCATCTAATTTATTAACAAGAAAAACAGAGTAAGAAGAAATAACACCAAGTCTTAAAACACCTCCCCACTCCCTTTTTTCCATGCTCTACTTTATTCCTGATCTTTCGGCCTTCTCACCTTGAGTGGCACAGGGGGACAGAAAATGGGGGTTGTGGCCAGTTTATCACTCATTTTATCTGCTGCTCATTTCTCCTCAGGCGGAGGATTCCTCACACTTTTCTCCTGCTCCAGCTTGGGGTCCCTCTCACAGGAGACAGTTCAACAACTTCTATAACATGAGTCCTTTCCATGGGCTGCAGTCCTTTACAAACGTCTCCAGCATGGGACCCTTCCTTGGGGTGCAGACCGTCAGGAACAGACTGCTCCAGTGTGGGTCCAAAAGGGTAACCAGTTCCCCCAGCAAACCTGCTCCAGCATGAGCTACTCTCTCCACAGGGCCACATGTGCTACCAGGAGCTTACTCCAGTGCGGGCTTCCCACGGTGTCACGGACTCCTTCACGTGCCTCTACCTTCTCTGGCATGGGGTCCTCTATGGCTGCAGGTGAAATCTCTGCTCCCCCTTGACGGAATGCAGGGACACAGCCTTCTTCACCTTGGTCTTCCCCACGGGCTTCAGGGAAATCTCTGCTCTGGCACCTGGACCACATCCTCCCCCACCTTCTTCACTGACCTTGGTGCCTGCAGAATTGTTCCTTTCACATCTTTTCACTCCTCTCTCTTCCTGCAAAATCTGCTGCTAGGGTTTGGATTTTTTTCTGGGTTAACTGTGTTATCCCAGAGGCACTACCACTGTTGCTGATGGGCTCAGACTTGGCCAGCAGTGGGTCTGTCTTGAAACCAGCTCGTATTTCCTTTGTCAGACCTAGGGGAAGGTTCTAGCAGAAAGCCATGCTTGTAGCCCCCCTGCTACAAAATCCTTGCCACAGAAACCCAAGACACCTCCCCTCTAGCCTCCCCACCGCCCTCCTTGTGATTGCAATGCTGCTGTGGTGGCTGCACAGTGAAGCAAGTCAGAGAATCCATCCAGCCAAAATAAACTTACACACATATTTTTGCTTGGATGGTTTTTGGCTAGATCTGTTTCCTGATCTAATTCTCTCCCTGCTCACATACTTGTACAGGAGATAGAGGGGTGCCAGCAGCATGGCTGATGTAGAGCAGAGCTGTACAGCACACCACTCATCTTAGCTATTTAAGGCAGACTCCATTCTACACATGTCCAAGCTATTTAACGTACTACCTCCCCACTCTGAATGCAAAAGCAGTTCATCAATAACTGCTCTAAATGGTTTTAAAAAAAAAATCCAAGCACCAAACAGTAATATATATCTAACATTTAGATATTGATTTTTATTAATAGGTCACAGAGCATTTAAAAATTAAACTTACTACCTCGTTCTTTCACTAATAGGGAAAATAGGACAGGAAACTGTTGTGTTTTAGGGCATATAACTGGCCAGTGCTGGAGCTTGGTTAAGATCCCAGCTCTGTGAACCAGCCCAGCCCCGCCCTCTGCCAGGAAACACTGCCTGTTTGCCAAACACAACCAAAATGCACCCAAACTGACCAAAACACTGCAAACTTTAATGTATGGCTTTGGCTCACTCATAAATTACACGTCCCACTACTGTGATTTAATCTATTCATCATTTTTCAGAAAACAATACTCTCTTTCATAATCACAGAAATAACAAACCTGTTCCTGACAAGTTCTTCAATTGTCTTTAAAGTGATGTTTCATTTGTATGCTTAGGCTTTTTCCATTGCTGTTTTGCAGTCTAACCCCTCCAGAACTTTTGGGCAAGGCAACCAACTAAAAATGAAAAGTCCAGCCTGTGTGCAACATGGAGTTAAACAGTGCTTTATGAAAATTTATCCAGACTCAATTTTTTGAATACTGTCTTTGGAACTTCTTGCATAGAAAGTCTTAGGTTTGGACATCTGTACAAAGCATTTATTCATCCAACATATGTTCACATTCAAATGGAGATTATTCAAGAAGGTGGCCATCTCAGGTCAGAGACTATTATATTCAACCAAATAATCTTTCTTTACACATAAGTTAAGATGACCACAAATTACTTTTATGATTATGATGACCTTGATCTCTTCTTTTATAATTTCTTTCAGCTAAGGAGCAATATTTTTCTAAGAAAATGGAAATAAAGCTCCTCAGCTTCACGGCACAAATGACCTGAAGACTTTGTTTTACCTGATCAGTCTTTCAGGAGCAAAAGATTGCCTCCTAGTGTAATATTGATGTAACATTTCTCTACTTTTATGTCCTGGAAAGAATGAGACAAAACATAGCTGAACTGCAAGAATGATTTAGCCACAGCAGAAGTTTCTCTTTCAGGTCATCAGATGTTAAAACTCACCCTGCATCACTTTCTTATTTAATTTGATATTTTTCTTCCAAAGACTCAAAAGACACAGCATGCTGAACCAAAAAGATCAGGTTAGGACATATGAGATCAAAATACAGCAGCTGCAAAGCTCTAAAGGACCTATATACAAAAACCTCTGTCAGTTTAGCCTGTGTTCCCCCACATGACCACAACTCTGCTGCTGGACTGCCCAGAGCTTCCCCAGCTTGAAGTATTAGTTTTTTCACTCATGCTTCACTCAGGTATGAAAATAGGAAAGGCAGCAAACAAAGCCTCTGACCAGGGCCAGTGTGGTTGGCGTATTTCTCACATGTTCCATGTAGACCATGTCTCCAGGAGAAAGTAGCAGAGACAGAATACCAGCTTGTACAGAAAGGATACAGAACAGATGGACAAAGAAAATCCTTCCCATTTCATTAGTTAAGGTAGTCTGTCTAGCAGTTAGGGTACGTTCCTAACAAGGAGGAGATTCAG
Source organism: Porphyrio hochstetteri (assembly GCA_020800305.1). Lineage (NCBI taxonomy): Eukaryota > Metazoa > Chordata > Aves > Gruiformes > Rallidae > Porphyrio > Porphyrio hochstetteri. The sequence continues at coordinate 47,845,582 of CM036938.1, read as the reverse complement.
ATTCTCCTCAGTCCCAATAATTTCCAGGTTGCACCCCTGGAAAAAAAAAAAGAAAATTTCTATTTTACGTTATTTGAACTCAGTTGTGGGAGAAAAATAATCACTGGCAGACCACTGAGCATGTGTGTGTATATAAGCATTATGTGAATGGTAACCAGCTTTCCAGAACCTGTAAACTGCAAATAAAATCTTCACATCAGTATAATATATATCCTAGGAAGCCGATGGAAAAGGACATCCAGAATCACTCACAAGTCTTCATTTTTAAATGGGACACAGCAGCCTTACAGTCCTTAAAGGCAAGAAGCCACCCCACTCGTCTTTACTTTCAAGCACAACCATGCTGAAGATGTTATGACAAAAGCCCGAAGATAAGCTCAAACTGTTTGAGAGGTCCAGGCTGGGATAACGAAGTATTGGAATAAACAATTTATGGCTGTAGTGTTTCAAGTTTCAGAGGTTATTTTCCTCACTTTCATTTTATCCCCTCTTCATAAAAGCTGTCTGTCAGTTCACCTGTAACAGCTCATTTTCATTAATCGGTAAACAGCAACTTTTAATCAAACAATGAACGTACTACTCCCCATGACAGTTCAGTAACAAGGATGGTAACACAGGATAATGTGCTGACACAATCTGCCTCCTTAGAAGACTCTAATCCACATTAATTGCAATGTTAAACATGACTCAGAACTCACTTTAGGGGGCAATTAGTAAAGCGCTCCACAAATGAATGACTGCAAGCTTCCTAATATTACAACCCAAATTACACCCCCTCTGGCTGTCAGTCTTTGAGACTGCTACACCTCCATCCACTTTCTGATATACATTGAAGGAGAACTAGCTAAACTGAACACAATCCTGATCAGTGCAAGAAGGAGACAGAATAATTGTAGCTCATTTGTACATTTCTGTTTCCAAGGATTTGGGAGGAAAAATCAGGCACCAGTAACTTAGCTGAACTCCTTATCAAGGTCAAAACCACCCTGCCTCGGTCTTTTGGTGGTTATCAGGGTTTTGCACTTCTGAATGTTTCTACCATGTGGGCACAGCACGAAAACAAATCTGTTTGATACCAAGACAGTGTCATTAAAGCCATGTCTCCATGGCAATATTACATTAATCTACTTTCCTCACTCACAGGAAAGAACAGAATGGTTAAGCATAGCAGCAGCCACCACACCTTATCTCACCATACATTATTTCCCTGGTAAACCCTTCTCCTCTTGACAGCTTTACCTTTTGTTCATATTAACTGGTTTGTACTACAAACAGACATCTCAGGGTGGGAAATCTACCTCTCACCATCTTTTTTTCCTCGTGGTTGTAGCATATCTACAAGAAACTATAAAAATTACGTATGTAAAACTACCACATTCCTCTGATTATCTTCTTGTTATTCATCCTTTTTCCAGTGCCACTTCTGAACAGTTTCTCTGGCAGCAAAGACACAGTTCTGAATGATGTGTATTTGACAGCCCTTAATATGAAACAGATGGTACGTGTATTTGCAGTGATGCAGGTGGCTGGATTTGACTCTGCTGTTTCACAGGGATGCAGATGCTACTTTGAGTCAACTAATGGAAGAAGAGGAGGAGCAGTGGATTTCAATTTAATGTTTACTTTGGCAAAATATGTATCTGGACCAATCTGACTTGGGAAGTGCCCCTTCAGAATGTTGTCATCTAGGACTGATTTAGAAGAATGGGTAGTGGTGCAGAAATAGAACTCCTTGGTCACAAAGGGCAAAGACTCAGCCTGGAGATGTAGCAGCAGAACACTAGTCATGAAATCTCACCTTAAATGAAACAAGGACAACTATGCCTGTGACTTAAAAGTTGTGCAAAGTGGCTGCAGCTGCACTATAAAGATGTCCTGATGGCCTTAAGACGTAATAATTATTGTGAGGTGGGGAAAGGAGAGAGAGATCAAGCTCCTGGTTTCTCTGTTAGCATAAGGGATGGTTTGCAGCCAATTGGAAGAAAGTGTTCTTCATTTGGTAGTAAAAAAAGTGGTGTCTTTGCATGCCCTGGCTACAGCATGAGAGTAGTGTGGAATTATCTGGAAATACAAAATCTTTAGGGGCAATACCAGAAAATTTTACGATGGAAAGAGTGAAGCCTACAGGCACTTTGTCCAAGCACTGAAAAATCCCTAGGACAGATAAAACTGGCATGGAATAGGGTTGTATGCCCTCAGTATAAAGGAGCAAAAGAAACAGAGGCATGACCTGTCCCACAGCAAGTGGTTTTCCTTGCACACTTGTGGAAATATAGACTATTATCTGTAATTTCAGCATTAATAAGCAGAGTTCCTTGATTATTGTTACAATTTGAAAATTTATGTAAGGATATTGACTGGAGAAATATTTTTCATGGGATCTCAGCTGCTACAAAGGTTCTGTACTTCAGTGATATTGAGGGCCAGGGTACTTTAATTTTTTTTTTTTTTAATTTTTTTAATGATCTTTCTGTACATGTGCTCATTCTTTAAGCGCAGCATCAAGAGATACATTTCACTGCCAGACCTGCTAATACCCATTTTCTGAACACATGTGGGCAGGGATGTAATGCACATGCTGGAGACACTAGAGCAGGCAAGACAAGAAAGAGCAAGAAAAGGCCATAAATATAAACAAGGTGAAGTTGATATACCAGGGAAATAGTTACAAACCTTCAAGCCAACAGTGGAGGTACTCTGTTCATCGTTAAGGTTTAAGCAGTGAGTATTCAGACAAATGTTCTTACCTCTGTCTCTTACAGTGGTGTATAATTAATCCCTGAAGGAAATAGCTGAAAACCTCAATTATAGTTGTACTGTAACACTGCAAAAAGCACTTGGAGAGAAAAAAGTTCCCTCTGTAACATTTTCATGCTGGCTGTTAGCGAGCTCTCCTCCACAGTGTTTTCATTCAGACTATGTAGAAGATTTCTCTGCACAGTGAGCGTGTCACGTCCTACAGCCCTGGAGAAATGCATTTGCACATTTCCCCCAGTCAGCCTCAGACATACAGGTGAAGAAGGCAGTGGCTTATAATAGACATGTGGATACTTTTCTGCCTTCTCTTGGGCTAGCTGTTAATTTGTGAGACAAGACAGTGCTTAGGGTGACAAAGGCTATGCACAGAGGTACAGGGAAGTGTCACTCCAGATGTGGAGGTGCAAGAGTGTGAGGCAGTGTCTGGACCTTTTGTGAATCCTTCAACAGCAAGTTTCAACAAGTAAACTCCTTTGTGAAATATTCTTGTCATGAAGACTATTGGCACAACTTCATGGTGGAGTTTACACCATAGCTTAACTCTCAACCCTATGACACAGCTCTATGCACATTCAGATTACCAATGCAAACGTTTATGGACTCAAATTGAACCACAGAGCACAGAAATAATCTGTGTTAAAATAATTGGAAAAAAATTCTTATATCTACACTTTCAGATACCAAAAGATTTATTCCAGAAACAGCACATGTGAGTCAAAAGGACTTTACATAAGAGGAACTCATTGACATTTTTGTGATAAAACATGATTGGGTAGGAAAAAACCTAAACTGATGTGCTTTTCTCCACTCTCATCTGCTTCTGCAGAGACATAATTGAGCCCTAAAGCTATTGTCCTTTTGACATCTTTAACTCATCAACAAGAAATTAACTCTCACTTTATTTGTGCCAGTACCATGCATGACCTCTCCTTGAAACAGACAGCTCTTGAAAAACAAGGCATTATACTCTCGTTTTGAACTTGACCAGGAAATTACTGATTTGTAAATTTCAATTTATATTTGCTTGACTGGACAATGCCAATAACAGACCACGAGGTGGCTGTTTGTGGCACACCATGACGAAACACACAGGGTTCACCTGCATCTAAACCAGGCATATTTCAAGGAGAAAACCTGCGAGCACCCATACTCAGTTTTAGGAAGTTAGGCCCTGTACCAGTTGAAAATGCTGATTCTTTCCATTGGATTCCTTCTTGGTGCTCACCACAAACATAATTCTGTTGGTTCAAAGAATCAGTGTCTGAGCAGTGTTGACAGACATTTGCAGTATCAGCCAAACCTAAAAAAGAAAAAGTGCAATTCCTAACTGCACTTAGACAACCTCCCCCTAATTAACCCTACCAGAGTGAGATTTTTCCAACTCCTGTGGAAGTTTTAACAACTGGGAGAATCATAAGGATGTATATAAAGTATTACCATAATTCCCACATGCAATTTTGCCTGTTGGTTTTAACTTTAACTCACAATATTTTGTTGTTGTTGCTGTTTTGCTTTCTTTTGCTTACCTTGACCATGGACTTACCTTGCACAAAAACCCTACATTTAGACATCTCCAGCCTCTCAAAAATTCCCTCTTGTCCTGCTCTTTAACCCTGCATGCCTCAAGCATCCTAAGAGCCGTCATTTCCTTGGGAAATAAAGAAATTATTTTTAAAAAAAAGCAGAAATGCCAACATAATGGTGCCACTGGGCTGCACAAAATGTGCAGGTGAGTCTGTAAATTATCTCTAGCCAAATACAGAATATGAAACTGGTATTTGACAACAGTGACCGAGGGTAAAATCTCCATGAGCTTACGGAGAACAGAGTTATACATCAACTTTACAAGATTCAGACAGCTGCATTTTCCTGGTATAATGTGTATCAAAGAGATGAAAACCATAATCTTAGTAACTGTTTTGAAAATGGTTTTAACCATTAGATAGGCAGGCCCATTATCCTGAAGCCATTTATAACACTACTTTCTCAGCAATATGTTTACGAACACCTCTGTGTAACTCATCACTTTTATGAATGAATATAAGCTCATAATGCTCTTCTGATGCAAGGGAATACTTTCACCTGTGTTTTATAAATGGGGAACTGAGCCACGGAGATATGAAATAACACATAGGTAAGGGAACATTAGTGCTTTCTGAATTACGTCTTTGGAAGAGGTGTAATTTACCAGTTTTACTGACCTTACTCATGCTAGGTTATGGTTGGAATGTAGTTAAGGGCTTTCAATCACTACTGTGCTACGGGAATACTGAATTTGATTGTAGTCTTTGCATAAACACAAACCAGGAGGGGATAAACTGCAAAACTCATGTAAGAAATACAAAAATTAAGGAAATCAGTAATTTATATTGATAGACCTGAGGAAAAAAAAAAAGCTTACTTTTATATTCTAATGTTCTTCAGATTTAATCTGTGCTTCTGAGAAACTACACTTGTTTCAGAGTCAGGCAAAGAGCAATCTGGTGATAAGACCCAACAATGAGAAATTTGACCTGTCTTCCTTTTTCTAGGCACGCAAACACACACACACAAATCCCAAGAAACATTAGTATAAAACAGCTGCTAAGTTTTACTGCACCCACCCAAAAACTCGGCTTTTCAGTTTTGGTTGCAGAAAAAATAAATAAAAAAAAAAGAAATCCAAAGAGAAAACAGGCAATCATTATTTTTATTTTAACAAGAAAGCATCAAAAAACAAATATATCTTTGAAGTCTACTGATAATTTTTGCTTATTTAAAAAAAGTTTGAAACAGTGGTTAGTATTTCAAACAATCCTCAACAGGCTGGTTTACCATGAAGATTTCTAAGAAAATGTTTGGTTAAAATGATTTCCCTACTAATTAGCCTTAGCAAAAATCTAACTTTAAAGAAATGAAAAGATAGTGGAGAAAATAAACAGGCTTTGATTCGAATAGTGTGGTAAAGACTTTGAAATTCCTAGTCATGGCTGGTTACTAAGCAAGCTCATTTCACACTTAGTATTCCTGTGGCAATCTTACACTCCTCAGGGCTCGCCACAGCAACTGCGTATTTATCCTATTCTTTTATTAAATATAATTTTAAAAAATAGATGTTTTAAAGAATCAAAAAAGAAATGTTAGTTTTCAAAATTATTCACCACCTGTCCTGCTGGAATTTTCATCTTGAGAGGCAAAATGGTGAAACAGTAATTCAAACAAGACAAACGTGACAGAGTGCACTGAATCGCTTCCAGTGGGATTATTCAAGGCATGCAAAAGTTTAAACCATGCTTAAGGCCCTAGATTTCAGCTACAAATCCTGCTCATTTGCCTTGGAATGAGTGGAACTGTTCATCTAAATGACCTAGATGTGCTGTAATCACGGGGGAGATTTCAATGACAAGGTGTTTAAATATCAACTTCTAATTATTATTTACAATCATTAACCTAAATCAAAGTTGACAGAAATGACCAACGCTTCAATTTGCAAGTTTTATTCTCCTTAAATTGTCCCAGGATGCTGAGGTAATTATTTCAAAGTCATTTGTATGTGTGAGTATGGAAGGTATGGTGGGAAGAGATAGCATCAGTTTTGGGGAGTAAATCATTAGAGGAGCAATGAATTGTTCTGGGACATCAGTCCAATACAGCAAAGCTACTCCTTGCTCAATACATCTCTTAAAAAGATGCTGTGTCCCAACTGAGCTTCAAGGGAAAACCAAACAAGCAACAGGACTATTTTCCTGGCTCTGCCTCTGATGAAATTTCCAGAGTCCAGAAAATAAACCTGAAGAGTATGTCCTGTAGGTAAAGCCTGCGTGCCTTTCTTCTGGTCGGTTAATCTAAACTCCTGGTAGCACACGGCTGCGTGACAATCCTGGTCTTCAGTTAAGTAGAAATTCAGTGACTGGTCTCTCTAGGAGGACAAAGCCGCCTTTGGAAAAAGCCAAGCCAGAAAATAAATGCAGTACCAAGAAACAGAATTCAAACCAAGTGAAGCTGAAAGGCTCAGGCCTAACTCGTCTGTTTGAAGAAAGTTTAGTGGTGAAGTACTAAAAAAAAAAAAAAAAAGGCAGAGACTCCACATTACTGCAAATTATACATGAAACACGTGGTATTTTAGGCATGCAAATGTCCAGAAGGGTATTAGTTTCCATTGTGACTGCTTCCACACAAATTCGTGTCGCTTTAGTGTCATTTGTTTAGTTAAAACAATGCAAGTTCTGGCACATAATGTCTTTTGGTGCAGACTGATTCAAAAACGGGAGTTTTTTTTCACCTCTCAGGACAGAAGTATTGAGACCCTAATACTCTCAACCTAAAATAAACCAATCCTGAAAGTACTGCATGTAATATAAAAATATATTCTAAACAAAGGGGAGGAAAAAAACCAGGTACAAAAATCGAAATTATTAAAATAGAATCAAGTTTAAAGTATCACCTCTCAGATCAATTCCTGATTTATTCTAGGGACTACAGTGTGTTGACCATAGAGCCCTACATTTATGTCATTAACCAGCCGAGTCATGGCAACGATATTACATTCTAAGACAAGAGAAAACGAGAAAGAGAAAAAAGAAAAAGAGGCCTTCATGTAGGAAATTCAATTTACCTTTAGTTCTATTGCCCCCAGAGACCATTTCGTAGCAGGTCCTGTGATAAATCCTCCACCCAATGCCATTGCAAATTGCTGGGTTAATGAAGAGAGGTCAAGTAGGGAAATGGGAGGTGAGAGTAGAAAGGTGTTGATCGCCTGTAAATGACTTGCTGGAGGGAGTGCACTGTTAAAGCTCGAGAGCGAAGAACACCAATTTTTTTCTTGGATGATAAGCAGAGAATTGGCTTTACTTTCTTTTCTATATTTCACCAAAACTTCCCTGTCAAACTAGTTCTCTTTTGTGTACTTAGCAGCGCAAAGTTATCGCAGAAGAATCTCACGTGCAAAGAAAGGAGTGAAATACATGCAGACCAGAGACCAAAACTATGAAGCTGTTAAGGTAAGAAAATATTTTTAATAATAAATATGCCTTCTTTAAAACGTTTGCTAATGCTTACATAAAAAAATAATTAAATATAAATTGTATTTAGTAAGTTCTTTTATTTTGTACACACTTATTTTTCTAGTAGTTACTTTAAACTGGGGAGTTTTTTCCTCCAATGGTATTTGTGTTGTACCTAGAGAATAGTTTACTTCCCTTTCACCTATATCTAATAAAATGATAGTAGTCTAACCTCATACTATAATTTAAGAATTTTTTTTGTGATTTCGTTATTCATGTATCTTTGTTTTTGTATTACAGATTTCTTTTAAGCATGTCACTGCCCTTACAAGTGCTCCAGTTGGAAACTGGTAAGACATAGCCTTCATTTCTTGGGCTTTCAAATGGGTTGTTGTTCTGTCAAGAAGAGAAAATACTAAGGACTCTTTCCTTCCCCTCTTATAGATGCATAGCTTAAAATAACTGCTGTCCTATAGTCTCAGCTTTCAGACCTTTTAATGCATGAATGGGGTTACTCTTGTGAGGTGACATTACCCTCGTGTTTTTAGGTTTAGGATTTTCCGCAGTGCTGCTCTCTTTGGCTTCTTCAGGGAGCCGAGCTTTGTTGCGTGATGAAGGATGCAGGACAGTCCACGTGGAGTTTCAAGAGTATGCATGATCTGGTTAAAGCATCGACTTATTGCATGTTCAGGACCCACAGTATGGGCCATATCACCCCTTGTTACTACTCTTCGTGTACATAACAGAATAGTCCAGCATGATTTATTTTACCATTCCACTACTTCCTGAACACATGTAGTAACAGCAGTGCATTCAATTGTGAAGCAGGAAGAGAAATAGCTAACAAGACATAAAACACACATCAGCTTCTCTATCACTTTCTAAAATTACAGCTTCGACACTCATTACTTTAATAAGAAGCAATTTTATGCTGTCGATTTTTCTAAGTAGTGTCATATGTTAATTCTGCTTCAGTTTTTCCCAAGAATGTCACCGACCTTTTTAAGTTTGTATGTTTAAAGGGTGCAAAGGGAAAAACTGTAATACTTCCTCAAACCAGGAAAACCAGAGCACGTCTTCATATGTTTCTAAGGAAACTAATAACCTCAGTTCCAAGAGAAAAAGGAGAGACCCTTCTGACATCTTACCTTCCATCAGTTTAACACGTGGTAAGTTGTTCATCACATGAGAATATAAATGTTTTTCACATCTGCTGTGAAGGTGTTTTGGGGGGGTGGGTGTGGGGGGACTGGCATGAAGGTCACATGAGAGTTTGTTTTCCAGAGGACACTTTCTTATGCAATGTTCTACACGCCCAATTACAAGCACCGGAGGCCTCGGTACACACTGGTATTAGCTTAAAACAAACGGGCAAACAAAAGCCCGGCACGTTAATGAAAACACGCAAGCTCCCTGCAAAGGATCGTTACACCACGGTATGGTTTCTTTAAAACACAGCAGGGAGTCCTTCAAGCTGTGACGGCTGGTGGATATGCAGGCACCCACCGGCAGCACAGCTAGCGTGCCATGTCGTGACCAGTAACGCACCCTTCTGTGCTCCTGAAGGCATCGCAAGTGCCCGCTAAAATATCCGCCGAAGTACTTGAAATGTGTTGGCTGTATGGACAACTAGGAAATCTAATATCATCATTTCATTACTTTTATTAATTGGTTGAGAAAGGTAGAAAGGGCTGATGTAAAAAAAAAATGGAAGCAGAGGTATGTTCAGATGCTTGTGCCAAATCCTCCCCCCTTCAGAGGTGACACAGTAACTTATGGTTGTAGGGGTAATTAGACAATGGTATGTGATGAGAAAAACTCTTTTCACCTTGTGCTCCTCATTTGGATATGTGAGGGCAGTTTAAACCACAAGCATCTTCCGTGTAAAGAACAACCCCTTGTGTTTCATGCACGGGACCCAGAAGCTGAATCTCAGATCCCCTGCCCAGTGCCTGGGGACTGGCAGAGCTGTTTATTGTCACCTTAAATTCTCTTGTTCCTCTCAATTAGAGGGCAGATAATTTCTAAAATTCTGAATTTTTAGAGGAAAAAAGAGAAAATGGTAGTAATAGAGACGCCTCCGTTAGCCTGCTCTCGGTGCTGTTAACAAAGCTGGAGCACTTTATTTGCCTTGGGAATATGAAGGGACTCTTGCTGAAAGCTATCTCCCTGATTCAGAGACTGCTATTTCCTTTTATGTTTTCTAACATTTCCCCCAGGTCCCATGGAGAGCATAAAGAACTGGCACTTCTTTTATACTTGATGTAAGATGTGTGTTACCAGCTTCATCTGCAGCTATATGTGCAGTGCTTGCTCACTAGATACATACAACCCTTCACTATCTGGAAGCATCTTCCAGAACGTCTCTGAAAATACACACTAGGAAAGACAGTTTTCTTCTTGGTGCCATCTTCCTACTTTCTCAGTTTTATTAGGAACCCAGATCCACCTAGCCCAGAAATCGTCTGCATGAGAGTTGTAATCACTTGTTCAGACAGCAGAGCTTGCATGTCTTTTCCGGACTTGGTAGCCAGAAAGCTGGATCAAAGAAAATAACTCTTGTTGTGTTTTTAAAGAACATATGAAAAGGTCAGGTCCTCGACTGAGTGCCTCTACAAACTTTAATCTCTGATTAAGCACAGGCACAAAAACAAAAGCCTGAAGGCAATTATATCTGTTACTCAAAGAGTAATTAAAACTTATGAGGATGCTGCTTAATTTAGTCTTTGACCTTTTGAATCTGCTAACAAGTCGGGATAACTGTGGGGAATCTTTGCAATAGGCAAACAAAGGAAATTCTGGAAGCATCAGGCTTAAACTGGAGGTCCAGCTATCTGCAACGATAGTGAGTCCCTTTATTTGCTCAGCATATTTGCTGTAATATCTTCTTATTTCTGACCTTTAGTACGTGAGTTGAACAGGAACTGCTGCCAAAATGGAGGAACCTGTTTCCTGGGGACTTTCTGCATATGTCCAAAGTATTTTACTGGTAGATACTGTGAACATGATGAACGTATAATGAGGTGAGTAAAACCTTAAAATCCTAGAATCAGAGAATGGTTTGAATTTGAGCTAGATGATCTTAAGGTCCCTTCCAACACCTAACTTTCATTGTGCTTCTGTAATTCCAACCCCTCTCCCATGGCCAAGGACACCCTCCACTAGCCCAGGATGCCCAAAGCCCCATCTAACCTGGCCTTGGACGCGGCCAGGGAGGGGACAGCCACAGCTTCTCTGAGAAACCTGTGCCAGTGTCTCGGCACCCTCACAAGGAAGAATTTTTTCCATCATCTAATATAAATCTACGCTGGTTGAGCTTATGGCCATTACCTCTTGTCCTATCACTGCATGCCCTTGTAAGCAGCCCCTATCCATCTTTCCTGTAGGTAATGGAAGGCTGCAATAAAGTCAGCAACCCAGGACATGGTTTGCTTTCAGGGCTGCAAGTGGACATTGCCAGCTCATGTTGGTGGACAAGAAGCTGAACGTCCCTGACTTCTCCTCAGGGCTGCTTTCAATCTATTCTACTCCCAGTCTATATTTGTGCTGGGGATTGCAATACTCCAAAATGCAGAGCGGAATTTTTTTCTCAGAAATAGTAATAATCTTACTTTCAGTAATTCCACTTCATGTAATTCACTTCATAGGCTTTTAGGTTGGTTTGGTTTTTCTTTTCCTTCACTCTCATTTCCTAACATCACAGATTCTGTGGCACAGTTGGGCCTGGGGAGTGGACCAAAGACAGTTGCCTGCTTTGCCAGTGTGTCCATGGTGTCCTTCACTGTTTTCCTCATGGTCTAAGAGATGGCTGTGGTAAGAGACACAGGATACCCTGTAGGATGCTAGTCCTTAAACCAGCACCCAGTTGTTTATTCTTGTTATTCACTCCTTTCAGTATTGCTGAGTCAATTTACCTGCACAAAACAGTGTCAGACTTTCTGTGGAGATCCCTCTCAGCTGCACCAAAGTGTTAAACATGGTTATCTAGTTGTACTTCCTTCCTGACCATGACCCTGATCATTAATGTGATGAAAAGTCACAATTGCTACATGCGCAACACTTACTTCTTCCCACAGAAACAAAGGTGGATGTGGATTAGGGCAAACTGGAGGGGGGACAAATGGTGTTTGGGGTTGGTCCATGTGGGTAACAGAAAGTTTCTTGGGGGTGTGAGGAAAGGCTTCACTAGCAGCATCAGTCCAATTAGAGACCAGCCTGTCACTAGTTCCTTTAAGTTTTACCAGTTGCCAGGTCTTTTCTATAGTAAGAACAATGACATGTGGTCCATCACAGCAGTGGAGAGACCCTTAAAAAACAAGTGTAGTCTCTTCTGCCCTACAATGACTCCTTTAGGTCCAGATTTGAGGCACATGCAGGACGTTGCTCATTTATGCAGTTAGTTTCAGAAAGAAGTAGATGCTGGGGGGTGTTGTTGTTCATGTGTTATTTTGGGTTGTTTCAGGATTTTTTTCACATTAAACTCAATGTGAAATTTGAAAGTTTTGGATAAATATAATCTGGAGTTTGTAGGTTTGTCCAGAGTGTGAAACGTTCCCTTTGTAGGAAAGTAAATAGAGAACACTTCAATTTTCCTATTTCCTTTAGTGAGTAACTCTAATTGACATGGCCTACCAGAAACTTGAAGAGGTCTGATAGGTATACATGTGTATGCATCCACACATATGAAAAAAATATGTGCATATCCAGCTCTGAATACACAGTTATATTTATACTTATGTACATGGTGTATGTATACACAATATATAAAAAAATTAAAAACCCTTGGCTTTCTAAATCCAAATAAGGTGATGTTGATCGAATTTTGATTCATGAGCAACTATAGTGAACTTCCTTCAGAGACTGTTAAAACGTAAACAAAAGTATTCTGCATGCATGAATTTGTCTGTGTTTGTGCATAACAAAAAGAGGGCTCTTCTTTGTTAAACATTTACCATGTTAAGCTATTCATGCTAGAATTAAGCAAACAAAAAGGGACAACATTCTGATTACTAAATTTGCTAATTTACTTAATAGTTTTAACAGGTTAATTGGATTTTTTTAATCTCTTTAGAACTATTTTTTTCTATCCCTGTTCCCTTGAGGACTTTCTTTGCACAGGAAGAAAAAGCCTGACATTTTTGTTTCACATTAAAACAAATTTCTGAGTCTCTAGAGGGAACATTACCTCCAGCTACTAACTCCATATGCACTTGCAAAGAAAAATATGGCAGTACTTAAAAAGCAACATTCTGGTGAATATCTGAGATTTACATATGAATACTCAGATATTTTTCTCTCCTAAGCACCATAAAATCTAATCAGTCATTTCTTAAACGTTCTGAGTGCTGCTGTTTGCTGCTCTTTCAAAACTGTGAACACTGTCTTTAAGGACCCTCCATCACTGCCTGTTCAGCTGAAGTAGCTTCTGGGAAAGCTGAAAGGAAGTAGTTTAGAGCAATAAAGAACTTGAAAAGACCCAGGCAAATCATTCTTGTTTCTGCTTAATTTAAAGCCATTTAAATTGAAGGTTTTTGTTTGTTCAGGACTCACAAAAGAAAATCCCCGTGACTGGATGCAGGTTGGACCCAGGTCTGAAGGACTGAGCATTCAGCACAAAGCCTACCTCCTTACTGCTTCAACCCTATTCCCACTGCTTTGGCAGCTTCTCTAACGAGCCACAGAAAGGAACAAAAGTGGAATCTGGAGCTTCAGGTAGCTGGCAGCTCCAGACCCGATTATCTGCCTGTGGTGGGAGAAATGGCTGGGCACCTCCATGCCCACCCTTCCTCACAGCTGGAAGGGCTGCGGCACTAGAAGGATGGCACGTTTCCTGGAAACTGAAAGAAACACGCAGAAAAACCCAAAACCCAGAACTTCTCTGCATCTTGAAATGGCCTTATTATATCTACAGCTGACATACTGTTTACTATGGAAAGATCAGTTCTTCCAGGGAAGAAGAAAAAAAGCTACTGGAAAGATTGAACCACTTTCAAAGCGATAAGTTCAAAATTGGGGTATTTTTTTGGGGGGAATGAGGTTTTGCTGGGTTTATGCTTTTGGTTTGGGTTTTTTGGGTTTGTTTGGCTTGGTTTTTTGTTTGGGTTTTTTTTTTAGTTTTGGGTTTTTTTTACAAGCGGAAGTTTTCTCTTCGAGCCATGGGTTTAAAGTTTGAATCTTGAAGAGTTATGTATTTGTGTGCGTATTTCACCGATTACTATCGTTACTACGGGCATGTGTAAATTATTTTTTATTTCAAAACTAATTCAAATATTTAACACGTTCCATTTCTTTCCAATTGTAAGCATAGAGTACTAATGCGTGTGAGAAATTTTGGAAATGCATTGCCAAAATGTAAATTACGTAGAAAACCTGTTTAACCGGGTAACACAGAGTAGAGAAACTTTGGGATATCAAATCTTATTTTCAAAACAACAACAACAACAACAAATTATTGATTTTCTTTCTTTTAACACTTTTATCATTGGGTTTCTTCTCAGTTACACTTTATTTAAGTAAGGCTGGTGTGGTTGGTTGATCCTGTCTGGATGCTAGGTGCCCACCAAAGCTACTTTGTAACTCCCCTCTACAGGGGAGAGAAGATATAACAGAAGGCTCCGGGATCGAGGTAAGCACAGGGAGAGATCACTCAGTTGCTGTCACGGGCAAAACTGATTTTTCCAAGTTGAATCTATCTAACTTATTAACAAGCAAAACGGAAGAGCAGTGAAAACCAAGTCTTAAAACACGTGCCCAACATCCTCCTCCCTTCTTTCCAGGCTTAACTTCACTTCCCATTTTTCTGCCTACTCCCCTCAAGTGGCAGAGGGAGATTGGGAATGAGGGTTGCAGTCCGTTCATCACTCGTTGTCTCTGCCGCTCCTTCCTCTTCAGAGGGAGGACTCCTCACACTCTTTCTGTGCTCCAATGTGGGGTTCCTCTCACGGTAGATAGTCCTCCACAAGCTTCTGCAATGTGAGTGCTTCTCATGGGCAACAGTTGTTCACAAACTGCCCCAGCATAGGTCCCATCTGTGGGGCATAGACCTTTAGGAACAGACTGCTCCAGCATGGGTTTCTCACAGGTTCACTAGGCCTCCCAATAACACTGCTTCAGCGTGGGCTCCTATCTCCACAGGCCTATATGTCCTGCCAAAATCTTGCTTGAGAATGAGCTTCCCAGCTGGGTCACAGACTCCTTCAGGTGCCGCCTCTACCTGCTCCAACATAGGGCATCTCATGGGCTGCAGGTGAAATCTCTGCTCCCCCTCTATGTGCAGCAGGGAGACAGTCTCCTTCACCATGGCCATCTCCTCATGCTGCCCGGGAATCTTTGCTCTGGTGTCTGGAGCACTTCCTCCTCCTCCTTCACTGACCTTGTTGTTTGCAGAGTTCCTACTTTCACATCTTTTCACTCCTCTCTCTGCCTACAAAAGCTGCTCCTAAGTTGTTTTGTTTTTGTTGTTTTCCTTCTTAACAGTGTTATCTACCAATTGATATAATTGGCCTTGCACAGTAGTGGGTCTGTCTTTAAGCTGACTGGTATTGGTTGTTGGACATAAGGGAAGCTTCTAGCAGATTCTAACAGAAAACCATCCCTGTAGCCCCCTCTGCTACCAAAACCTTGCAACACAAACCCAAAACAGCAGGAAATTCACAGGAGAAATATTAACTCTGTAAAATAAAGATGCTTTTATTTTCACTGCGCACACTCAGCCCTTTCAGTTCTTTTAAGTAGCTAACTGATCAAACTGTTTGCTTTCTACATTAAAGAGTTTAATTTGAAACTAAAAATGGGCCAATAAGTATCACAAAATTCAATCTCATTTCAATTTTTCATCATGTAGCCTCATAGAATGGTTTGATTTGACAGAGACCTTCAAAGGTCATCTAGTTCCAACCCCCCTACCATGGGCAGGGACAGCCTCCACTAGACCAGGGTGCCCAAATCCCCATCCAACCTGGCCTTGAACACTGCCAGGAAGGTGGCATTAACCACAACTTCTCTGGACAACCTGTGCTAGGAACTCACCACACTCCCAGGGAAGAATTTCTTGATAATATCTAATCTAAATCTCTTTCAGTTTAAAGCTATTACTCCTATCGCTACATGTCCTTGCAAACAGTCCCTATCCATCTTTCCTATAGCTCCCCTTCAGGTATTGGAAGGCTGCAATAAGGTCTCCCCAGAGCATTCTCTTCTCCAAGCTGAACAAGCCCAACTCTCTCAGCCTGTCTTCAGAGAAGAAGTGCTCCAGCCCTCTGATCATCTTTGTGGTCCTCCTTTGAACTCAGTTCAACAGGTCCATGTCTTTCTTATACTGAGGAGCTGAAAATTCTACCCCAGGTGGGATCTCAGAAGAGCAGAGTAGAGAAGCAGAACCATATTCCTTGACCTCCTGGTCACACTGATTTTGATGCAGCCCAAGATATGGTTGGCTTTCTGGGCTGTGAGCACACACTGCTGGTTCATGTTGAGCTTCTTGTTCACCAAAAGCCACAAGCCCTTCTCACGGCTGTTTTCAATCCATTCTCCACCCAGCCTGTAGTTGTGCTTGGGATTGCCCTGACCAATGTGCAGGACCTTGTACTTGTCCTTGTGGAACTTCATGTGGTTTTCATGGGTCCATCTCTCAAGCCTATCACAGAATCACAGAATTGTAGGGGTTGGAAGGGACCTCGAGAGATCATCGGGTCCAACCCCCCTGCCAAAGCAGCTCCCTAGCTCATATTGCTCAGATAGGCGTCCAGGCGGGTCTTGAATATCTCCAGTAAAGGAGACTCCACCACCTCCCTGGGCAGCCTGTCCCAGGGCTCTGTCACCCTCACTGTGAAAAAGTTCTTCCGCATGTTGGTGCGGAACTTCCTATGCTCCAACTTGCAGCCATTGCCCCTTGTCCTATCCCCACAGACCACTGAAAAGGGGCTGGCTGATTCCCCCTGCATCCCCTGCTTCAGATAATTATAAACTTTGATTAGGTCCCCCCTTAGTCTTCTCTTCTCAAGGCTGAACAGTCCCAGCTTACTCAGCCTTTCCTCATAGGGGAGATGCTCTAGGCCCTTAATCATCTTCGTAGCCCTTCTTTGGACTCTTTCCAGGAGATCCCTGTCCTTTTTATACCAAGGAGCCCAGAACTGGACACAATACTCCAGGTGGGGCCTGACCAGGGCAGAGTAGAGAGGGAGGATCACCTCCTGTGACCTGCTGGCTACACTCCTCTTGATGCATCCCAGGATCCCATTGGCTCTCTTGGCCACCGAGGCACACTGCTGGCTCATGGCCAACCTGTCATCTACCAGGACCCCCAGGTCCTTCTCCACTGAGCTCTTCTCCAGCAGGTCATCCCCCAGCCTGTACTGATACAAACAGTTGTTCCTTCCCAGGTGCAAGACTTTACACTTGCTTTTGTTGAACTTCATCTGGTTTCTCACTGCCCAGCTCTCCAGCCTGTCCAAGTCTCTCTGGATGGCAGCGCAGTGCTCCTGCGTGTCAGCCACTCCTCCCAGCTTTGTATCATCGGCGTACTTGCTGAGGGTGGATGTTATTCCCTCATCAAGATCGTCAATGAAGATATTAAACAGGACTGGACCCAACACTGAGCCCTGGGGAACACCGCTGGTAACAGGCCTCCAGTCAGATTCTACTCCACGAATCACAACCCTCTGGGTTCGGTCCGACAGCCAATTCTCAACCCACCTCACTGTCCACTCATCTATCCCATGCTTTCTCAGCTTTGCTATCAGGATGTCATGGGAGACAGTATCAAAGGCCTTGCTGAAGTCAAGGTAGATGACATCCACTGCTCTCCCTCCATCTACCCAGCCTGTCATGAGATCGTAGAAGGCTATGAGGTTGGTCGAGCACCATTTCCCCTTAGTGAATCCATGCTGACTACTCCTCATGACCTTCTTCTCTTCCAATTGCTTGGAGATGGCATCCAGAACAAGCTGTTCCATTACCTTTCCAGGGGCAGAGGTGAGGCTGACTGGCCTATAGTTACTAGGTTCCTCCTTCTTGCCCTTTTTAAAGACTGGAGTGACATTGGCTATCCTCCAGTCTTCAGGCACTTCTCCTGTCCTCCAAGACCTGTCGAAGATGATAGAGAGCGGCTCAGCAATCACCTCCGCCAGCTCCCTCAGCACACGTGGATGTATCCCATCTGGGCCCATGGATTTGTGTGCATTAATCCCTTTGAGCCGCTCCTGGACCTCCCCTACTTGAACCAGAGGGAAATTCTTCATTTCCCAATCAGTCCTACTCTCATCCAGTGTCTGTGGGTCCCAGGGGGCCTTTGAAGTGAAGACCGAAGCAAAGGCGGCATTCAATATCTCCACTTTCTCAGCATCCCCCGTAACCAGGACACCCTCCTTATTCAGCAAGGTCCCATGGATTGCATCCTGTCCCTCCAGCATGCTGACTGTACCACACAGCTTGCTGTCATCAGCAAACTTGCTGATAAACTTGACCCAACTGTCCATGTTGCTGACAAAGACGTTAAACACTGCCAGTTCCATTCCCTGAGGAAAGACTCATTGCTGATCTCTGCTTGCAGATTGAACTGTTCACTGCAACTCTTTGAGTGTGACTAATCCAGCCAGTATCTGAGTGGTCCATCCATCAAATCGATATCTCTCCAACTTAGAGACAAGGGTGTTGTGTGGGAGTGTCAAATGCTTTCCCCTTATCCACCAACACTATAAACCCATTGTAAATGGCCATCAAATTTTTCAAGCAATATTTTACCCTATTTTTCATGTGTCTGACCATAGTTTCCAGGTGGATCTGCGCCATGATCCTGTCAGGCATGGAGGTGAGACTGACTGGCCTGTCGTTCCCCAGGTCTTCCTTTGTTCCTTTTTTGAAAATGGGACCTGAGTTTTCCTTTTTCCAGTTAATGGAAACTTCACCAGCCTGCCACCACCTCTCAAATATGATGGACAATAGATTGTTCCCTCTGGACCTCTGGGTGCATCTCCTCAGGTCCTATGGCCCTGTGCACCTTCAGATTCCTTAGATGGTCTTGAACCCCATCTTGCTCTGCATCGTGTGATTCTTATTTCTCAGTCCTTGTCTTTGCCATTTGTGACTTGGGCAGACACTTAAGCAAAAAAGTACCTCAGCCTTCTCTATATCCTGGGTAACCAGATCTCCTGTTTTCTTCCAAAGAAGGCTTGTATGTTCCCTTCACCCTGCTCAGGGCAGCTATTTCTAGAACTGGCATACAACTGGCAGGAGTGGGATGGATTGTGATTCTCCTCCCCTGGAAACTTTAGGGTTTTTTCCTCTAGGGAAAGGTCTGGGACTATTGCAGAGCAGATTTATGCATGTGCCCATCACAACAGAGCAATGTCAATCAGTTGTTGGGTCAATCAGATTAGGGATATTGCTATGTGTTTGTGTAGGTGGGGATGGGAGGTGTGGAGCCAGATATTGTTGGCACAGTTAAATGAGTGCAGCTGTATACATCGCTTTTGAAAAGTTGGCTGGAAACAGAACTTCGTCGTTGAAGCCAAATGCTAAAATATATGTTCAATGATATTTTATTTATTTTCAATTTATTTTATTTATCATTTATTTTATTTATAATTTTCAATGATAGTTTAATTTATTTATTTATCCTTTTTATTTATTAAGCCTGATGTCTTTAAAACTAGGACCAATTTAATAAGAAACTAATCTTTCTATCAATCATAGGAAGCCATTTATGATACATAGATCATAGCAGTAGGATCCATAGTCTTAATATTTACCTAGAGCACACATAACATCCTTGCATCCTGGTTGTTTCATTAACTGTCAACATCTTCAGTGATGGATTCCTTTACTCCCAATAGCAATTTTTGTTTTGTTCTATTTTGTTTTTCCAGAGGGGAATCCAATGAATAATAAGAGGCCTTTGCTCATCCTAATACAAGAAGTTCAAGTTAACCTTAAATGGTACCATAGCAGATGTATGAAAAACAACATAGGTTCTTACCCAGGGGGAATCTGTTGCACAAGCAATAGTTTTTCTTTCATAGCCCTTTTCCTATTGGGGATTTTAGGCACAGAATTGGTCTTACACCTACCACCAGTAACTTAGCCATGGAATATGGATTTAGCTACAGCTTTATCCAGCAAAACAGTAGATGCTTTCCTCCTAATGTGGACTACTGGCTTAAAAACCATACAAGCTGATCATGATGGAGCTGATGTAATGAAAGGTGGTAAAAATGTCTTAGCCAGTATTTTCTTTACAGATTCATTCCTCATAGGGCCTAAAAGTTTTGTCTTAGAGCAACCTGATTAAAATGCTTTAATTCTTTCAAGAAAAGTCAAAAAGTAAAAAAAGTCATTCAATGCTCAGAAATTTATTTTTTCCCACATAGTCTAACCTGGGACAAATAACTTCCATGTCTACGTGGGACAAGTTCTGTTTCCAGCCAACTTTTCAGAAGCAATGTGTTCAGCTGCACTCAATTAACTCTGCCAACAATATCTGGCTCTACACCTCCCATCCCCACCTACACAAACACGTAGCAATATCCCCAATCTGATTGACCTAATAACTGATGGGCATTGCTCCAGAACAACAAAAAAAAACCCCAAACCAATAAAGCATCCCATAAAATCCTAACTGTCCATCCGTGTCTTACCTCGTTATAAGGTAACAAGCAATAACACGTAGGTAAGATAATAGCAGAAAGTTGTGTTGGTCCTTTTTAGCAGCCAATTATATTTTTTTTCTTCTAAGGTTTAAGCACTTAAAAGGATGCATTTCATGTACATTTTTTCTTATCCATGTGAGATAAGTAAATGAAAACAAGAAGGTAACTGGAACATTAATTCTCCACTCAGCATCATTAGATGTAAATGTGGGAATGGAGTTCAGTTCAATGGAGCCCAGTTTAATTCTGGTATCTCATCACAAAAGGAGAATCAGAGCTACCAGAGAGAAAAAAACATACTACTTACTTCAGTCACAATTAAAGAAGATTAGACTATCCCACTGTACACATTAAGCCATTGTTTTTGTAAGGCAGCAGAAAGGGATGGAACAGGAGAGCACAAGATTGGGAGGTATCAGTCAAAAGATAGCAAATATTTGTATTTCTGCTTTTCTGATACAATTCATTCATTGCAATCAGTACTCAGTAAAAATTGAATTACCCATCCTTTCAAATCACAGCTTTTCTCTATTAGTTACCTTACTTTAAGTATTAGTTATACCAAAATTCAGAGGTTTCAATATCCCTTATTCTTTTTTTTTTCTCCACAATTCTTTATGATATTGTGAGAAAAGGTAAATTTTACTACAAAAGTAATAATTAAAAGCTTGTCTTCTCAGCTGGAAACATCCGGCCCTGTTCTCCTTCCTTGGAGACGCATTGACCCATTTTGCCTGTGCAGCTTCTCATGTTCCTGCTAGACAAATGACAGCCTCAGATCTGGATTTAGACCACAATACATTGGTGTATGTCTTGCCAGCCACCAAGACTGCCAGCTCCAGTGCCAGCTCCCACGTTCTCTAGAGGAGCTCTTGCAGTATGTTATCCTAATTTTCAGCCACAAAGGTATCCTAAAACACCTTCTTTGCTCAGTGAGCTTGGTGCAGACACTTCTAAACTGATGTTGGTAGCCTAAACTGATAGCCTTTGGGAGACACCAGATAGCCCTGCTCAGAGTCTTATCTGCTGAGACAGTATCAGAGGTGCACTGGTTGGGAAGGCAGTATTGGCAGCTGTACACAAGATCTGTGTGGTGTTGGTGTATGTAGTTTCCCTCTCCTGGAGAGATGTAGGAACAAGGAAGCCACAAACAACCTGAACAAGGACCAAGTCCTTCTGACTGACTGAGGCCCTTCTCACAGTATTATAAAAATATGTATTTGTGGTAAGAACACACATCAGAGCTGTCACCAAAAAAGCTATCAAGATAATGTCTCTCTCTTCCCTGAAGTACCGTGAAACAGCAGAAATTTCAATGAAAAAATGTTACTATGGGATAAAACTTGTGACGCTTTCCTCTGTTGAAAGGGGTTGTGAACTGTCAGGTCTTTGGGTTTTTGATGTTCTTTAAGAGCTTAATATTAAAAGCAACCTGTGAAAGTCATTTGAGAAGCCACACGTAGAAGTGAGGTCTCCTATCAGATTTTTATTGAGCATCAGTTAACAGCTGCCAAGTGTTGCAGCCCATCAAATTTCAAACCCCCGTCTTCTGTAAACTTCAACTATTAAGAGGACAGCTAATTCCCTGTGCCTGAATACACTAGCTCTTTCTGCTTCCCTTTGTGTAGCTACATGCCCAATTTCAGGCTGTACTTGCACATTGTTGCACTGAAGGTCAAGCAGGATACTGGTTTTTATGAACGATCTAAAAATCACAGCCCATCCCCACAAAATTTCCAAGTTCAAAACTCCCTGTCCTTCAGCAGAACTTTTCTAAAACATACAGTTGCAGGTTTAGACCCCAGTAAATGGTACTGTCGTTATTATTTATACCATATCTGCAGTGTTGGACACTGCGATAGCCAGAATGAACAGATGCTCAGGAAATTATTCAGTGGCATATGGCTGACCTTGCCATAACATAGAAGGTTTTGAAACATTGCTTATATTTCTTTTTTATATAATTACAGAAAACTATTTCACGTTTGCTCACGCTTGCTGAGAATACGGAGGGCAATAAATCTGGATTACAGAGGGATCAGAGTACAGTTCACATCAGCGGTGAGGTTTAAATGGAATGGCTTATCGTTTGACTTGGAATTACATTATTGTAACATTTCAGAGGCTTGAGTGAGCAATTACAGAAGTATTATTTCTGTAGCACTAGAGAAACACTCATTCTTTCAGAAAAGTGAAACTAAAACAAAACAAAAAAAAGTTCCTTTAAATCTTACCCTGAAAGTGTTGCATATATTCAAACACCTCATAAATTCTATTTCTTATGCCTGAGTTGTGTCCTGAGGATCACTTCATGTAGTACAGCAAGCTTGACCAGATGAGAGAACAAATTCAGCTTTAAACATGGTTGTCAACAGCAAACAAAAATTACAAAATGTAGTACAAAAACCTGTTCAGAGAAATAGTATTAACCTATGGCACTGGTATGCATCTTTTTGACACCTACCTTGTGTCTTCATGTACATAGGACACTGGATTACTTCTCAATCACACAAATGCCACTATTTTTATACCAATTACCTTTGACTGATGGTCTTTATCACTAGCCATTTATAATTTTTTTCTGCTCTCCCGTCAAGCTTTGGTCACTCAGTTAAACAGTAGCCACAGAGTTGTGGGACTTAGATTCCGTAATTGCACAATAATAATTAACAAATTGAAACTAATAACAGTAATATTTCTCACATAAAAGGCTAAAATTTATTCACATAAACTGTGTGGGTCTCTTCTTAAAAAACTAGCAGCACAGTTGGCTGCCTTTTCGTGGTAATAAATTTCTGTCTGAAAACTAGCACATCCTGAGATGGTGATGAGTGAACATAAAATGTAAAGGTTGCCAACTGTAGTGAGATCAAAGACCTTTTTCCTTGCCTCTAAACTGCCACCAGAAATCTACTGCCACAATGCTACAAGACATGTGTTGGCATTTCTCTGGTCAAGAAATTATATAAGCTCATATTGGTTTTCAACACCTACACTATTTACAAGCATTTGAGTTCTCGCCGTCTCAGTCCCTGAGGACAGCGGTGAAGTCTTATGACCTGTTAACCATGAGGATTCATTTCTGTTGTCATGTTTTACTATAATTAAAACTGCCTATTCAGTCATTTATAGTAAGTCTGAAAACCCAGCTTGAAACAGAGGAGCAGGGAACATAGACTTTCCAAGCCATGCATGAGCTACTCATGGTATATAAATAAAACACTCATTTTGCTTTTTCCCCTTTTATACTTTTATTTTCCCTCCATCTCCATGTTCCCATTTGCATCCATCCTCATCACTCAGATGTTTTCCAGTGTGTACAGCTTTTTACACTTTTTTTCTAAAGCATAGAAATTCCTCTTCTGAAGAAGGATAAGGATCTCCTGCCTCTGGTGGGAAGTGATACAGGATTTGGACTGGTCCAGGAAACACACAAGGGACAGTTTCTCATTTTTAATATCATTCAGACCAAAATCGTTAACATGTTCAGATACTACCATGTCAGTGATTGTGGACTGAGTGAGGAATTTCAGACATAATAAAAATATGATGTTGGGTCCAGCTAGTCCTACAGATTTACAACTGGGCCTTTGAGTAGCCCTTGCTTGCTTTGCAAAGGTCTGGTGGATATGTATTTCCAAAGAAAACCAAGAAAAACATTAAAAGTATGTAGATAAGATGAACTTTAGACTTGTAGACATCAGACAGATAAATAAACTGTCAGAAAACAAATGCAAAACATAGAGGTTTAGTATGGAATTAAGTCAGGTCCCATCTCAAATTTTCAACAGATTAAGTAAATGTCTTTCACTGGGTTACTTGGATTAAGATCTTGAAGACTATCAGGAAATAACAGATACCAAGAAAAAGGACAGAGTACAAACGGGAGAACACGCTAAAAAATCACAGAGCAAACCAGTAACTTCTTATGGTATGTCTGTAGAAGATATAGAGTGGTAATAATATGTTGGGTTTTGTGTGCCCTGATTTATCATGGTGGAACAGAAAAAAGGTTGCTTTCATGACACACGCAGACATTCTCTAAAAGACACATTAAAGGCTATGAAGGCAATCAGATATTATGCTGAAAGGGTTTTTTCCCCCTCTTTCTTTAAAATAGATTTTCAAACTCTAATTATAGCAATTCAGAAAAAAGTAGTCTGAATGAGATTCAAAGACAGAAGAAGAAATGGAGTGTAAAGTTATTACTCACTGGTGACACAGCCACATTAGCCTTATTTACAGGACTACTGAGCTTCTATGGCAAGAGCAGAGTATGAAAGATTTCTGACGCTTTCTGATTTTTCCTGCATTAGAAACACACAAAAACAAATTTTATCCCACCATTTGTTCATGCCCAAGGTGGCCCAAAGAAAGCACATTAAGATGACAAAGGAGATGTGGAAGAAGTGAATAAGTCAGCAAAAGTTTCTGTCTCAATCTCCAGTGTAAGCATAGGACAGGTTCACTGCAGTTATTTAACAAATGGATCTCTGGATGAGCTGTAGAGTTGCTTTGAACAAATCACTTTCCCCCTCAAAGTCTCATTCTTCCTGTCTATAAAATGAAAAAAATTAACACTTATATTCCAAATGAAATGCTTCAAGGTCTGCAAGTAAAAAACTCTGTACATAAGTGGAGTATTCCTCATGCTTCTACTGCAGGTATCTGTACCACCCTTGCTTTCTCCAAATTTCTAAAAAAAATATAATTCACATCCGTCTGATAGCACCTCTGCAATGTTAGTGTATCACTTTTCCTTAGGTTTATTGCTTGAGATGCAAAGGTAGAGGGCAAATTTTGATTTGATGTATGGTGCTGAGCTTTCCAGGTCATCTGGTCATATGTTCTCAACATTTTCCTTCCAACACTGACAATTTAACAAGTTGATTTTGGTGAATTTGTTCACGTACAGCTTGCAAATTATTAAGCAGCCTGGCAATCATGGTCCTAACAATGGAATAAGTATTACATCAATGCCAAGTTTTCTCAGTTAAAACACATAATTGTTACTTTTCAATAGAATAAATATATATGCCATACATAACAGCTCATAAATAAGAACGAGTCTAGTGCTTTTCCAATGGGAGAAGGTGATTTTACTTCTTTTTTTTTTTTTTTCTGTTCAAGAAGTTCTTATTTATAGGCTTCAGAAACTGAGACCCAAGTCCTTACAGAAAACATTCAAGACATGGCTTGACTGGAAGAAACACAACAGCTGGGTTGTATGATGCTGTAAATAATTTTACTAAAGAAGGAAAAAAAAGAGGAAGGAAGAGTCTCTTGGGTATCAAATGAAACCCAGCATTATTTTGTTGTTTGTTTTTCTTGTTGGTGTTTTATTGGTTTGGTTTTCTTAATCCAAGTGAAGAAACTATGTCCTGAAGCAAACTTTAATTTGTGTCTGGCTAGATATGAGAGGAGATGTCTTTCTGTCATATACAGGGGTAATTCTTCACTGACTTAGTGCAGTTATCTTTGATATATGCTGGTTTCACCAAGATTAAAATTTGACCCCATTTCTTGTATTTGTTTATATAGGACATGAAAAATGACATGTTTTTCAAGCAATTAATAACTGAGAGACCAAACTAATAATAAAAAGCTTGTAAATTAAAATGTCAAGCAGGCTAACGCAACATTTGATAAATGACTATGTTATTTCTGAGGATTACATTTTAATGTTATTCTAATAGCTTGATTATAAAGGACAATTACTGCATTTAAAGTAGGCTGGGCAGAACATAACTAGATTTGGATCTAATTTTAAACTAACCTGGGTGTAACCATCTCTTAACCAAACAAAATTGCACTACATTATTAGAATGAAGGAGGGAATGTTCCTCTTTTTTTTTCCCACTATATTTATTCATTTAATTTAGTTTGATTGCTTTCTCTTTTTCTACTTGGAATCTTTCCCTTCTGGGACAGTTTACAAATTGCTTGGCCACTTCTAAGGAAAGAAGTTTGAAAAAGTAACACTCATTGCCACCTGAGAAGCTATTATGCTGTGAAACAGGAGACCCTAAAGTCCACATCCATGTCCAAAACCTTGCACTCATAGCATATGCTGAAGGCATAGAAAGGATTAAAAGTGCAATGAAGGCAGAAAATACCAAAGTCTTGAATGTCTAGTTCACAGGAAACATATTTTCTAAAAAATCTTTCCTAAAAATATGTCTCTTTTGCTGCAATTTTTTTCCCCCACAATGGAAGTTTAAGGAAACTGATTTTTTAAAATGGCCACAGGGTACCCAATGCAAAACACTGGTTTTAGTGCTAAGGAGCAAATTAATAAGATTGGCAAAGCTGAAGTCACTTTCATTCACTAGTTTTAAGATTGAAGGAAGCTCATCAGGTTGACCATGCAGGGCCCAGCACACTGGAGTTCCCAAAGTCTAAGGCCAGATTGATTTTTATTTCTATAGTTGCCAAAATATTTTTATTTCTAGAAAAATCCTTACTTTTCTAAACCATCTGTCCTATATTCATAAGAACGTAACTTCTCAGTATCAGTCTAAATCTGTGCCTTGAAAGAGAATCAGTGGATGGTAACAAATATGTTGTTAGACATCATCGGTACCTTTTGGAAAGCATGTCCACCTGTGATATAACTGATTTCATCTTTATTCTCAGCCATTAGACTATTACTTAATTTAAGTTAAAGGTGCTTTGGCAACAGACTGCTCACTGCCCTATCCACAATTTGCAGAAAACCCAGTGCAGCAAATGGTCTTATCCATAGCCTTTTCCCCACCCAGAAACATCCATCACTATGATGGACATTTGTTCTTTTTAAATATTTGTGGTTTTATTTCTGCCGTGTTCAGGGGATGTTCTGCTTATTTAAAAATACTTGTTACTTTCACCATTTCCTCCTAGATTAGGTCTTGATCTAAAGTAAATTATAACTGAGACAAGACCCAAGTGATGTTTTAATAGTGAAACATGGAATGCAGTTCATACGTGTGACCAGAGAGACCAAATAAGAGCATTAGGAAAACACAGACTTATGCTCTCCTTCCTGTCTGAGATAATACATTCTGGTACAAGTGGTTCTCAGCTGCAGCGAGCCAGCCCTGTGACTGTCCTCAGCATTCTTCTCTCATGAGATCTCGCCCTAAACCGTTTCCATCACAATGTATGTGTGACCAGGGACCTATGCTTTAGATCTTTGGGCTGCACTGAATGAGGAGCTCAGGGACTCCTTTCAGCATTGCATCTGGCAGAGCAGGAGAGGAGGTGGCTGCTAGCGTGTGTGGGGGAGTAGCGGGTAACTAAGGCAGGATGGTGGTTGACATCACTTTAGCCTGTGCATCCACATCCATGGTGTAGTTCCATGGAAGTGTTGAAGTAATGGAAGTGGGCGTCCTGGGGTGTCAGTAACACACCTGGCATTGATAGATAATGTTAAATAAAATCAGAAAGGAAGAGCAATACAGTCAAAATGAAGCCTGAGAGCTCTTGAATATGTTAGGAAGAAGCCCCAGAATTAAATATTTTATGATTTTAAGATGAGCCAGAACCAAACACACAGCACAAAATTCAACAATTCATCTGCCAGCAGCAAACTGGGGTTTTTTTAGCTCAAGATATCTACTGCTTATTTAGAAAGGGATAGAAAGCTTTTGATACGTTGTGATGCTTCCCTGGCAGTCAAAAATAAGAGTCCCCACTGTGATATGTCTCCCTTTGTCCTTCCCATAAAGGAAGAAGGGATTCTCATCACTAATACATGGCCAGAAAATAAGCTTTGTTGCCACCAGAAGTTTCAACATTGCCATTGTCTGTGTTTAAAATACTTTGGGCACAGATAACCATACAATATCAGCTAAAATAGGTCTCGTTTTCAAGAAAAAGTATTAGCTGGGTCTCATAAAGGAACGACACAAATTACAGGAACTGGCAGAGTAACTGTAAAGCTGTGGAATACCACCACAGAAAGTATGGTTTGCCTAGGAGGGCTGCTTTTGAAGAGTGGCCATTTTTCTCCAGACTCAGGCTCTTACTGTTGTCTGGTTCACCATTTCAGTCAGGTCAGAGCATTCCTTCATCAAATCTCATACTAACCTTCAAGAACAACAACAACAAAAATAATAAAAAAATTGCATATTACACCTGCCCAACTGTGAAATGCTGAACATGGTAAAAAACCCCCAAACTGCTGACCCTTCCATTATTGAATTTTATGCCCTTAGAATGAATTTTGTCTCCCTAACTTTAACCTATCCGTCAAAAACCAACCAAAAAAAAAAAGTAAAAGCAAGCAAATATATAGGGATATAGAACCATAAAAATCATAAATGGAAAAGACCTATGAGGTCATTTAATCCATTTCTTTGCCATTTTACTCTGACTCCTCAGTGCACTTGGTGGTGCTTTGCCCAGTCTAACTTGAAATGTCTGAATGGGGTTGGTCCTAAGTTTCCCTTGCAAAAAGAAATATTAAATGTATGTCAGAATTCTATGTTTTCATATAATTTGTGTTCTTAGATATTTCCATGTGACTTAACTGAGTTTAATAGTAAAGAAAGAAGAAAAAAAGGAAATAGTGAAGGAAACAAAGGGCCTCAACAGCTTGGATACATAAACCTTAAGTTGCTATGCATCATCTGATTGATCTTTATTCTGTGAATCCACTTTCTTAGTCCATTACAAATTAATTCAGATATACTTAGGTTGCTTATACTTTAGCACTGGTGCTTGAAACCAAAGGGCACTTTCGAAGTCAATCCCCCAACTGTGCTTATTAACACAACTTGATTGACTTCTCAGAGCACAAAAACCCACCAAAAAAACCACCAAAAAACCCCAAAACAAGCAAAAAAAAAAAAAAACCCACCAGAAAAAACCCCAAACAAACAAACAAATAAAAAAACAAGCAAACAAAAAACTCAACCTAAACCAAAAACAAACACCCTCCAAAAAAACCAACCAAACCTTTCAGGTAAGGTTAAACCAAAAGATAGGCTCCAAGAGTCCACCCAGTACACACCAACCAGCTGCTATCAGAATTGTTTGATTAGTTCAGACCAGAGTATGGCTGGTGTGTAATACAGATGTGAGCCTGTCAAAGACCTTGAAATGTACAGACTGCAGATCTCCTAGAAAACAGTCAAAGATTTAAAAGCAGGTTAATATTTAAGCACTAGTGAAAATAAATAAATATTGTTAACAAAAATATTGTTTATTTGTATTGCAACAGAATATCAAGGACAAAGCAGTCCATTAAGACTAAGAACTGATCACAGTAAATTCTGTGATGTAAAAGATGGCTTGGATCCTGAACCGCCTGCCACCCTGATGAGATAGGATGTGATAAATCATTAAAGGAGCAAATGACTCGGTATAATAACTATTATGGAGTTGGGAATAGCTCACTCATTGTTTAGAAAGTATTTAAAACATAAATTTCGTGTTTATAAAGGGATTTCCTGAAATGTTATTAGAACATGAAAAGGTTGCAGACACCATGAAATTCAATAGACTAGTAACAGAAACTTTTGTTTTTGTAGATGAAGTAATTAATTTAAAAAATAAGGAAAACACTGCACTACTTCCTTAGCAAGTTAAAGTATAATTAGTAGACCTGAACATGTTAATATGAATAAAACATCAATTTGGGAAACAGCAGTTCTTACATAGTGCCTTTCCCGCTGTCAACTGAAGTATAGGTTCATCTGCACTGGCTATTTTCCCAGATTTTATGGGTATAATAATATGTCCACTGCTTCTCTACTTTGGAGAATTATTAAGTTATTAAAAGTGTATTTTGAACAAATTGGTTACCCTGATACAGTCTCTAAGCTACTTTTCCTTGCAATAGCAAAGCCAGCTTCTCTGTTCCAGTAATACAATTCCACAGTGTGTAGCACTGACCAAATATAAACATAGATTGCGAAATCAGATTTATTCAAAGCATTCTGACAGGTTAATTTTGCACTGGTATATTTTACGTTGGTCCCCTGATGTCTGTTCATGCCCAATTTCAACTGGACTTTTTAAAAGTATTTCTTTTGTGAACCTTTCCATTTACCTCTGGGTCCTGCAGACTCCCTCACATAGGGCCCCTGTGTTGTCTTCCATTCTGGACATCTTCTGTACTTAGACATTTGCTTCACATTGGTCAGTCCCTTAAGCCTCCCTTTAAGCTATAGATCAAGATAGTATTACAGCATATCTTAGTTCTCAAGATATCAGTCTTCTCCAATTGCTTTTCCTGTCCAACAGTTTTACATTTCTTCAATTAATGTCTGCAGGACCAGTGACGGGACACAGTTGACTTCATTGGAGAGACATGCTTGCCAACCTGGAGCAATAGAGATGAAATAATGTCATATCATACAGCATAACATCTGTCTACATGGACTCAGGGAAATCATTCACAGGGTCAACACACTGCATTGTTTTCACTTTGTCCCTACTTTTGCATTCTCTCTGTCGTGCTTCTTCTGGGAACTGTCCATGCTATGTCTCCCTTCCTGGTGCACCCAGAAAGCATCCAAATAGACACTACCACTAGCAGCAGAATCCCCTGACACAGAAGGGAAGATAGTAATAAGAACCCTTAAAGCCTCTGGGTTGTTTATCTGTCTAAGTGTACAGAACACATTCATCAACTTGATTTAAAAGTGTAAGGAAGCTTGACCCAGCTGGCAACACCCAGACACGTCTACACTGCACAGGTGGAAGCTTGGGATTAAAGAAAAGACATAGCAGTAAGACAAGATTTAGCAAGTGAAAAGTACAGAGATGTCTTGAATAAGTAGTTGCATCTGCTCAGTGGCAAAGCAAGAACAATGCTGAGACAATAAGAACACCTTCCTAAACTGTAGAAAGAGTGCATCTACATCTCATCTACACACATACACACCTCATTGTCCTATTTCATACATCTTGCATCCATAACACAGCCCCTTCACAAGGGACCTTACAGAAACCAGCTGCTGTAGTGCAATTTAGTCTTCATTCCTTTTGATGTCTTTTCCTTTCATGTTTGAAAATAATGTGCAATACACAAAAGACAAACATAGTCTTGATAAGGAAATGGAAGTCAAACAAAAATCTGAGACTGGGCACTCTTCAGGTAGTTGAGTGCATATGACCAAGCATAATTAGGGAAAGAAATAGCCATTTTGCAGCCTGCTAGACTACCCAGAGGTCACTGCAGTTAAATGTTCACTGAAATCTTCAGTCTCCTGTATCAAATGAATTATCTTCTTTTCAGTGAAGGGCAAGGCTTGCTTACCTAATGCAAACAAGATCTTACTGACAGCATCAACACAGCTAGAGAAGCCTATCCATGTAAATACTCCCTATAAACCATTTGTGTAATTAGAAATAACTTGAGGCAAAGAAATTACTCGAGTACTTCCTGGATCATCCCAGCAATCATTGTTTTCCAATCACAGCTTGACTGGTAACAGATTGACAAGAGTCACTGTTCTCAGACTACAGTAGGAAGGGAAACTGCCATCTCCATGCTCTGTGGCATCATGTGTTGCTCATCTGCATGAAATTAGAAACAGTTTATCTCCACAGGTGTTGCTTTCCCCAGCCTCAAGTTAGTTCTGCCCTCTCTGATAATCTTCTCACATTTGCAATACAAAGGTCTTGCCACAAACTCATTCATGACAAGCCAAATTCACTTGGCTTTAGGAATCTACTTTTAGGTACCTAGTTAGATAAAAGTATCTGACCCTATGCAATATCAGAATCCTGTAACTACTAGAAGAGTATGTTGTGAACAGCTGCCCTCCACCTTCTTAATGTACTTGATGGTAATAAAGCATTAAGTCAGTTATTCAGGTGAAACAAAACTGTTCTAAGCCACTTATATGTTGACTTGATTTAACCTGGCCAGCAGCAAAAGCAACCACACAGTTCAGTCCTTACCCCTCAACAGAGGGATAGGGAAGAGAATTAAAGAAGTGGAAAAATACCCCAAACTCATGGGTTGAGAAAAAGACAGTTCAATAGGACAGAAAAGGAACATAATAACAATAATAACACTGATTAAAAAAATATAAACCAAGTGATGCACAGCACAATTTCTCACCACCTAAGGCTGATGCTTAGCTACTGAGTCACCCCACGTCCCAGTCAACTCCCCAGTTCTATATGGATCATGATATCATATGGTATGGAAAAATCCTTTTGGCCAGTTTTTGTCACCTGTCCTAGCTATGTCCCCTCTCAGCTTCCTGGGTGCCTCCTGCCTTCTCATTGGCAGGGCAGCATGAAGAACTGAAAAGTCATTGACTACTTGGCAACATCTAAAATATTAGTGTGTTATTAATATTATTGTCATCCTAAATCCAAAACACAGCACTACACCAGCTGCTAGGAAGAAAATTAAATCTATCCCTGCTGAAACCAGGACATAAGTGCATCTCAAACACTTATGACTGCCATGGGAGAAAATTCATGGTTTCTCAGCATAGGAGATGGTTTAGTAACTGCCTGTAGCTATCAGTAGCAGATTCTACAACAACAAGGTAGAATGTAGTACTGCCAGCACTGGTATTTTAACATTTTTTACAAAATTGTGCAGAGATTAGTGAGACCCCAACTGTAGCATGGCAGTCTTTTCTTCTACACTCATTCCTCATTTTAATGATGGCATTCCACCATCTTTGAGGCACGTATATTGCCAGCATCCATGGAGTTGCATCTATGGAAATGGTCAAGGTAGAAACAGGAGCAGAGATACCCCATGACAGGGAAACAAGCCAGGAGCCAAGTGTAACCCCAGCACAAGCAGTGTGCCAAGAAGAAGTCATCTTTCTGTGGGTTCTCGGAATGGTAGGCCATGTAGGTTCCTACATCAGGTGCTGGTAAGAGTATTCATGGGCAGCTTCAATAATGGTAAGAAGATGAAACAGGTCTAAGGGTTTGGAGATAGAAGACAGGTCCTGAGACAAGACACGTATGAATCTGTCACTAAATACTTTTGCCAGAGGCCTGCCTTGTGCGTAGATCTGAGGTCTGTCCATAAAGAGTGAGAAACTGGGCTGGAGATGGGAACAGAGCTCTGTCTGGAGCCAGATTCCTGGACCTGAGCTGAAATGGGATGCTTGGGCAAGGGTGTGGGTCCCACATGAGGCTGGCCAGAATTATGAAGGCTTTTTGAGTTCCTCCAGACCCTGAAAGTTGTACAGTAAAGAAGCACTCTAAAATACACTGTTACAAACACCACAGTTCATAGCTACATTCTTCAGTTGCTCACATAACAAACAAATAAATCAATAAATAAAAAGGCTCCATATAAACAGTGATTTGTGCAGCAACTAGAAAAAAATACAAGGTGGTGATAGGGTAACAAAGTGAATAACTGTAACACAATATACAGACCATGATCAGTTATACCAAATTTTATGTCAGTGCAAGGCAATGCTACATGAGACCCATTAAAAGCTCTAAATCACTACAAATGATTAACAGCACCTGTCAGAGCCGTACAGGGAAAGGTACAGTGTAGACTTGTCAGCTTCTTAGGTGAAACTGTCAGGTTAGGCTATAAAGCTCCAAACATATAGTGGTATCTATGTGCCTTTTAAAGTTGAAATAATTTATTCAACATATTGATTTGTCTGGCAAGTCTGTAGAGTAAATCCGTGCAATCTGTCACATAATATTCATGCAATTGACTCTGTACTAGCAGACAGCCAGTGTGCTCTATGTAGTTGATCTCGATGCAGAATCAAAGACTTAGTCTTGCACGCCAAGTCTCAGGCACTTTAATTATAAAGATCAAAGAGCTCTGATTATTTCTCTGTGTGCATTATCGTGGCCTAGTCTCCTGCCTGAAGTTTCTTGGGCTTTCCTGCCACTATGCACACCTGAAATTACGTAGCAGAACTGTGTGTGAGTTCTCAGACACATTGAATTTGGGAAGTTTCTAACATAAGAATACAAGCAGGATCTGGTTTATATCAGGGCCACAGTAACACCCAAATTTTTCAAAATAAATCCCAAGTAGCTCCCTTGCCATGAAAAAACATGCCTACTAACTAGCAGCCAAAATGTGAGGCAATCTGTCCAATATGTGGGAAAGTGCAAAACCTCCCTCTGAGTCGTACAGGAGATTTAACAAGCATGCTATTGACTCTGTCTCTCAAGCACAGAGTATTGCATTATTTATATGAAGTGGAGCAGCTCCAAGAAGAGAAACTAGAAGAATCTGACACCATCATCGGTGACTTGGGCATTTGCCTAGGGTCCAGGATCAGCTATCAGACAGAGCAGTCTGTCCTGGACCAGTGAATTACCAACCTCATGTTACATTTCATGGCTACTTTCCACTAACAGTAGCGGTGCTGAGTGTCTTATTGAATGATTAGTGGAAAAATTAATTTTGCTGTTCATCTAAACTAACTGTGTACTCAATAGGGACACTTAATGACACATTACAATCCTCCTTCTCTCTTCCTTTCTCCCCATCTACCAACAACATCCAGCAAAGCAGCAAATAACCTGTTTCTCTTCATGGTAAGAGATAAGGTGAACTTTACTGCCTCTATTTTACTATCTTCTCATCTTTCCTATGGATGAACTAAATTTTATTTCTGATAGTTTCATTGAGGTTTATCTATTTAAACTTAGAACAATAGATCCTAACTGATATTTAGCCTTGAATTTTGCTGCTTCTATTTCAGACCTTGTGTGTTTTTCCCAGCTTATACTAGCTGATCTAAGAAAAGATATTACCTCTACATATGAACCTCATCCAAAATTCAGGCATTGACAGAGAACTGGAATGCAACCTACTGTGTTACAGGTGGAGCCATATTCTGTCACATTTCAAATAAAGATACTGGTCTGACTTTACACCATCTAAGGCTTTCAGACAAACTTAGGAGGATTTTATAATTAGAGACCCGAAGGCAAATGAAATAAATATGAAGTGGGTTTGTCAAAGGTCAACTGATGTTTTCCTTCAACCAGGATAAATGTGGGCAGATATATGGACCTGAAGAAATATTTAACGTAGTGACACAGGGAAAATACTAGATAAACTGAAAAAAAATTTAAAAAACCCCATCACATACAAGACATTTAAGTGGATAAGGAGTAGCTAAAATCAGATAACATCTTTTAGCAAAAGCTCCCTACCTGCAGGAAGGTTAAAAAAGGAATTGCCCCAGAGCTGTCTTAGAAGCAGACTTATTGCTATTTTGAGTGGTGACATCTGGCACAAAATGAAGCAGTGAGTTAAATAAATTTTCGAGAAGACACGAAGGTTGTCATCAGCACAGGAGACTGAATTTCAAAGACAAAAGAAGCAAATGACTTGAAGGACTGAAATAGAGGAAGTGGCACAAAAGGTAGGTCATGAACTTGGGACCTAATTAAAATTTCTGCTATAAGCTGGAGCTTATCAGTTGGAAAAAATAAGTGGAGCACTAGGTGGGTGCATTAATCGATTAGTGAGTGTTTATGAGCATGGTACATCTCTGGAAAAGGTACATGTAATTCTAGATTTAGATGGTTGTATCCAAATGAAATAAGGAAGCATATAAGATACTAGTACTCAGATGGAATATGACATACAGTTCTCATTGCCTGTCTTTAATGACACTGCAGAGAATGACCATGAGACCTAGCAGGAGAATGAGTATGACGAGTCCAAAGTCCTCTACTGATTTATCTTCAAAACAAGGAGGGAAAGGGGAGGTTATTTCTGCCGTACATACCATGGAGCTAAGGGGAGGGTAACTTGTCTCTTGAATAAATCCAGGTTGTAAATCAGAAGAAAACTTTGCACCGAAATGATCTGGAGCAACCTTTCACTGTAAATACATGGAGTAGAAACATAACTCATTTCAAGATGGAACTTGCCAAATTATCAGAGGGGTTATGCAGTCAGGTTGCCAGCAACAGCTGAGAGCAGGAGGTCCCTCTCAAGTCTTCCCTCCCTTTGCCAGAGCAAGTAACACCTTACTTCCCTGTGCTTCTCTGTTCACCCACTGATACCAATGGAAGGAAGAAGAATCTGTCCGAGAAGTGGAAGTGCTAAATTCTGTAGCAAATAATATACGCTACGATTCCAGCTCACAGCTGACTGAGTTCAGATTCCTGCGCTATTCAGCATATTAACAGATTAAGCTGGAATCCTGTCATATACCCTACCAGGTGCTCTTACAGACCAACACTTCAATAGGGGTGAAAAAGAAATCTGTTTATCTGTCAGTCACTCAGTAGCACAATCCTGAGACAAGTTGCATTATTCAACATGTTCTCTTCAGATCTATCCATTTTCTTGGAGTGGACGGAACTCAGTTCTTGCAAGTCATATGGAAGTTATGTTCCCATGATCTGCACTTGTCAAAGAATAACTCTTTCTCCAGAGCCAAGTTATGACATCAGAGGCACCTGCCAAAAAATAGAGCACAGATCAAATGTGGCATTCAGAGTCTGTGCCCTGTAACTGTCTGGTCATTCTGCACGGTGTGTTTCAGACTTCACAAAATGAGACTGTGGGTTTGGGTTTTTTTCCCCCCCTGCCATCAAACTAATTCATAATAACAGATGTCATCACTCCCAAATAAAAATGAGTGACAGATGAAAAGATTTCATCAGTTATTCCTGGCAGTTGGAGTCCTCTTGAAAAGGGGAACCCAGAGGTAAAACTGACACTATTCAGTAATCACTCAAGAAATCCATACTTTGACAGAAGAGGAGGCCACTATACAATCAAAGTAAGCATTTATGTTCTTGTATTTTGGCCAAAATAAGATTTTCTATTCCTATCTTGATTATTAAATGCACGTAGGCATACATGCATATACATTTATTTTACCTTTTGTTAAATTGCGTGAATATGAATGTGCTTTCTTCTTCCCTCCATGACCTTGTATTCTGTTATATTATGGTATACTTTATTGGAATATAATCTGGTCCTGTCTGATTTACAAAATATCAGAGGTATCCTGACTCTGTTCTGCTTTATTCTAATCTTAGCTTCCATTATTGACCTGGTATTTGTTCATATGTATTGGTATTACTAGAACTTCTGCGTTATATATACTTCAGCTGAAATGAAAAACACCATAAAATGAACATGTAAGGTGGTATTAATCCTAACGCGTTCTATAACTATAATTTAACACTCCTTAGAACATAAACTTTTTTTTTTTAAAAAAACAAAAAGCTCCATAAACAGCCTTTGTACTCATATACCTCTACTCTGAAAATTCCATAATGCTGGAAAACGTTCTGTGCTTAGGCAAACAAACCCTGAAGGGCAAAAGGAATAGGAGACTAATTAGTGGCCTGAGAAAGATAAAATAGCTCATGGTCATGATACGACCCCAGGGACCAAGTCCAGCTGAAGTCATAGATAGTCTTTCCATTGTTTACAAAGAAAGATCTTCAAAAACTCTGAAGTGACTGTAGAAATTCTTTCAGAAACATGTTCATGTTCAACATTAAAATTGGATGAACCTCAAATTCATTGAAACTGTTAAAATTAGCCCTATCTCCACCCTTTAGGAAACATTTTTTAGATATAAAACAATAAACATTTCCATTAAAGATCTTGTTCTTTCAGCAAACATTTTGGAAATAGAATTTAGAAATGTTGAAACATTATTTTCTCTTGCTGGTTAAAATATTTCCCAGTAAGTAAAAAACCCATTAGTATGGTTTCTCTTTATTAGCCAAATGAATTTTTAATTATACATCATTTAGATTAAAAATTAATTTTGCTCTTTTTTCAAAATAAGTCCGGTAACAGCTTTACTGAATTCATTAAAATACTTCCCATTAAAAAGTAAAATATTTTCAGACAATCTAATTGTATGCACAAGTATTATTTCTCTATAGAAAATACTGAATTTTTAAGATATTGGCTGGCCCAAGACATGTATTAAATAGAAATACAGAAAAAGCATTAAAAATGCTTCCTGAATTTTCAGACAAGATTTTCTTCCTTGGCTTGTTTATTTAAGATAAAGTTTATGAAAAACAGCACTTTTGTTCAAAATATTGAGCCATTTCTGACTCCAAAGGTTTCTCTGGCAAGAGTACAAAGTAAAAGAGAAAGTCTGCAGAAGAGAAATTCCTTGCATTAAATTTTTGTTCAAACTCCTCTTTGTACCTCAGTGGAGGCTGTCTGAGATTACAATAATTCAAAATGTGCAGACCAGGAAAGGGCTAAGACATTTGGAAACATACTAATTTAACACCTTTTCAAAGTGCATTCAGCCCACAGACCAGATTAAAAGACAGAAGGTTGTACCACTGGCTGTTTCTGCATTAATTTTGTGGCAGTGAATAAAAGTTGTGCATATAATAACTTCCAGCTAGAAGCAAAATTTATTCTCCCTTGCACAGGAGAGATCTGTTGAGGAAAAACTACTCATCATTCACACTTTGAGCATCCTTTAAACATGCCCTGGGACAGCAACTCAAAGAGTTTAAACCAATGTATTGTATGTAGAAGATATCTATGTATCATGAGTGATTGGCTGTCTACAGGTTGATGCATGACCACATGATTTATGGTTTGATTATAAATGTACCAGATTTTTCTATTTACAATGCCATTAATATTATTTACTATTACTTCTTCTTGTGGACATTCTCTAATAATTCATTAAACCATGATTTAATTCCCACAAATGACAGATGTTGTAAAAAAACACTTTTGTATGCACATACACATATTTCTGACACTTGATTTTTGGAGCTGTCAAATACATAAGCCATGTTAGCCAAGACCTAGTTTTACCTTTATTTAAATCTTTTATCAGCTTGCCTCCCAAGAAATGCAGCCAACTATACTTCAAATGGACAGGTAGGTCTGCACAATCCATACAAAAATAGTCCCTCCACAACCATCTTAGACAAAGATTTAGTAAGAGATTCTGCCTTGTACCAGTGTTACAGACATTTTAGTAGTCCTTCATAGGACATGCATTGCAGAAAGTTTCATAACAAATTTTCAGCCAGTAAACTATACTTGCACTGATTCAACTCTTCTGAATGAATAATTTTGCACGTATTGAATTGTTGTTGTACCTTATTTTACTTTCATATCAGTGGAAAAACATGTTAAATCAACCTTCCATTAGTAGCCAGAGAGACACCTTCTCGACTTTCCTTAATTTCTCTAGAATGATACCTAGCTTTCTTAAATGAAAAGATGCTGAAGAATATCTTTTCTTTGCTCATTTTCCACCCAGGCAAAAACTAGTAGAATGACTCTAAGAAAACATGTTTCTTAGAGGAAATTTCATAGTCCCACTAGTTTCTGAACCCTGAGATATCTGAGTGAAGGAATCAAGAACAAGCTTGCTGAAGAAAGCTCAAAATCACTCAACAGCAGCAGCAAAAAGATGTTTACTAGAACAATAATAAAGAATTTTTTTGATACAAAGAAAAAGACCCTA
The DNA here is from genome assembly GCA_020800305.1 of Porphyrio hochstetteri. Classification (NCBI taxonomy): domain Eukaryota; kingdom Metazoa; phylum Chordata; class Aves; order Gruiformes; family Rallidae; genus Porphyrio; species Porphyrio hochstetteri. The sequence continues at coordinate 47,805,805 of CM036938.1, read as the reverse complement.
GGGAATTACTCAGAAATCTACACCAAGCTCCTAAATAGAATCTTTCCATTAGGAAAAAAACGCAACATATTACACAATGTGCATGAATTCTAATCTCTACACAGGGATGTTGTCATACCAGGCTCAAAGAAAGCATGAGAAGTGATGGCTAATAAGGCCAGACAGCACCATCTTCAAAAGTCTTACATCAAGACTCTGTCTTAGCAAGGATCCCAGTGATACCATGAGAAATGCTGTCATTGACATTCCTAGGGATTGTTATCAAGTCAAATGTTCTTGACTTGCAAAACATCCTGCAGACATACCAGACTAACATTTGCAGAAGTTATCTCCATCTTTTGGGTACCTGTCTGACCACATCTTGTTCCTCTGAGAGGAATAGCCAAGATTTAAGGCAGCCAAAACCCTCATGCATACCAAAAAAATCCAATCAATTTATACCTCAGATAAAAAACAGATGTCCTTTTTATACCACTTGATGTTTAGAAGTTTAATAATAACAAAAACTTAATCTCTAATGAAAGGTTAATGTATTATGGCAGACTCGTATAAGGCAAAGTATAACAGGGTTTGGAGGGCAAAACTACTCAGTTTGTCAGCAGCTTGCACTTTGCTTCTGAGGCAACAGGATAACTATCTGAAGAGTGTCAAGTGGGCAGCTGCTACTGATAGAAGAGCCTTTAAATGGTGCAAAGACCCAGGTGACCTGCTGGTCTAGGAATGATGAAATGATCATATTCCATCACAGTAACAAGCTATTACCAGAACATTTATTCTAACACCACTCAAAGCATATAGAATAAGATACAGATAGGGTATGTTCCACTGAGTCCGTGACATGCATACCTTTTTGCAAGCTGAAGCCTTAAATAATACTGTTATTTTAGTCCCTCAGAATAAGACAAAAGATCATCTGAAGAATATGCATATTCCCATTTAGATCCCATCATTGATAAACAAAGCACGTTTAGCAAAAGGTGATAGTAGAACTGCTGTGCCCACACTGGTGCAACAACTCCTGCTTTATCCCACTGTGCTACATCTACATCATTCCCAGTCCATACCAAGGGAAACACCAGAAAACTGCCATTTTCCTCAGAGGAAAACATGTTTGTTTTGGTGATATTGCAGCTCTTGCTGACCTTGTAGAAGAGGACCTGTATCCTAACCACTCAAGCATGTCTGATACTCAGTCACATAGGAGATTATGTTACATTGACTAACCAGCTCACGCTTACTTCTCCAGTTGGACAGTCCTGGTCTTTAAGCAACTAGACTTCTCTGTGGAAAAATAATGCATCTTGAAGTGGCAGGGATTTTTCTTTAAGTTTTTCACTCCAGTCTGACTAAGCACCAAGTTTGGCAAAATTCTTTCTTATTATTGCTCTTTCTAAAAAGCAGGTTTCTGAAAATGATGTTAAATCTAAAATATTGAAACTAGGAAGATATCAAGATCTTACTTACATGCCCTTTTAAAACTTCAGGAGTATAAAATACATTATTTGATAGGAAGACCTTATACAAGTCTGACTGTCCTTCACTTTGTCTCTGACCTTCCACTTACAGCATGGCACAAATCAAAGACTTCCTCTGATTGGCCTACATTAGCATCAAGGATAGCTCATGAAGTATGACATTGGCTATGAAGCAGACTCATGAGTGCCTCCCAGGTTCTATGAGGTATTAATTCACCAGCATTATAGAGTGGACAGTTGGCAAAAGTATTTAGTGACAGCAGAATACAGATGAACACAAGGAAGCTAAAGAATTTCACAGGAAACCTCAAATTATGTGCTGATCTAGTCACAAAAAACCCAGGAGCATGGGTTTGTTGAGGTTTTTTTCAATTTCCTGCATCTTTCTACTTACTCTGGAGGCATTAGTCAAAGACACTGATGCAGGAAAGCCTGTTTCACAGTTGGGGTATAAGTGTAATATGTTGTTGGCACCTTATTTAACATCACAGCAAAGATACAATCGGCCAGCAACAAATACAGTATATTATGTAATTTTTCCTGATTATTTCATCTGGGGATAAACAACAGATATTAACTTTTCAAAGTACCATTAAGATCTGATAACCAATGCATATTTAGTAATATCAGCAAACGACTCAGCCATGTTGGGAATTTTAAAACCCTCCATGGTTGAATATTGTGCATTAGGAACGGGAAATTCACTTCCTTTATGTTCTTTTTCTCGTTTATTAGAACTCATCTCTATATTTTAATGAGCTCTACTTTTAACAGTATTTAAGACTGAATTTTGATAAATTAAGGAGCAAAGCCATAACAAGCACCTCAGGGCTTTGCACTCTGTGTGCTTCAACTTTAGATACGTAATTCCCTTGCATATTTTGAGCTTGATATTATTTGGAGTGGTAAAAGGAATCATTTAAGAGCAACGTATTTCCCTTAGATAGCAACAACCTATGATCTCTTTTACAACTACAGGAGGTAGAAAAAGGGAAATCCCTTCAGAACAGCTCATCTGAAGTTGGAATGAGTGGCACATGGCACCATATTTGAAAGTATTTTCCCCAAGTTCTTTCAAACCCACTTAAAATGACAGAATCACAAAATCAAAGAATTGTAGGGGTTGGAAGGGACCTCAAGAGATCATAGAGTCCGACCCACCTGCCAAAGCAGGTTCCTTAGGACAGAAAAATCTTGTACATGCTGAGGCCTTCACAATATTTCAGTGAACTGTGCCATACTCAGTCATTGCTCAGTAACGATATAGGTACACCACTTAAACTAGTACCCAAAGCCTGTTTCAGTGCCTTATGTTTTGCTTCAAGGCAGAGTGAGCATCAATTACTTTGTCTTCTCAAGTGACATACTTTATTTTAATAGCACTTCATGACAATGAAGCAACACAGTATCCACCAGGTTAGACTCCTGGCTGCTCTGATCTCCAAATTGCTTTTCAGAAAATGAGCAAGCATACCAACTTTAGACACCACAAGATGGGAGGCCATGATGCAAAAGTGCTGAAGAACTTCTGGGAAAAAGTCATCCAAGAGCAAACCAAGCAACGAGAAGGTGAAGAGTCTAGGTTAAGCAAAAGTGCCCTGAACAAGTAAGTGATACTTTTTCTTTTGCACAAGACAGCAATGCATTGTCATCACATGCTTTAAAATAAGGTAACCTGTTATTGTACTGCTTTATTCATAGCACAGATTGTGTTCTGGATCCTTGGCACTTTTCCTCTCACAGCTGCTTGTCTCATATTTCCATGGCTCTTCTGTATGGAAACTCAGACAACCCTCACCCTTAAACCTCATGAGCATTCTTCAAAGGCTTTGGAGCATAGCCATGTAAAAATAAAGCACCTTGGCACTATGGCTTGTGACAGCCAGAAAATATCGGGATTTTTACCTGGAACTGGTACAGCTACACAAATAAATAAAATAGCATTATATTAAAGGGACAGGCAAACCACCCATTTAATGTGTAGCGTAAAAAAATCCATGCCATCTTTATTATGTTTAACAGTCCTTTGTATCATGTAAGCCCAAAGGTAGAAATAGTACAATAAGAATTCCCATTAAACACATTTCAGAAGTATTCCTGCTATACAAGAGATAAAAAATAAGGTTTTTCAATTTTTTTTTTTTCTTCCAAAACAGTATAAACAACTGACACCACCTAGAAAGAGTTGTGACTGTGGTACAGATACTCTACACAAGTGTGTTAGGCTGCTTCAAATACTTGCTCAACCTGTTGTACGTCAGGAGTTTGAACCGCGGTCTCTCACACACTGAATGCAGCCCCTTCAATCCTCTATCAATGGATGGGGAAAGAGGATAAGAAATATCTATGCCTCTTACGTCTTTCTGATGGGCTTTCCTCTTGAAGTTGACAAAGGTTTTCCTGAACAATCTTTCCTTAAAACTGGGACATTCACATAAATTGACTTCAACAAATAGGAATGTGTTGGTAAAAGACCGCTTCTACAAAAAATAATTTCCAAGTACTCTTACCCTAGTGCCTAAGGAATAAACTACTGTTGTCATTTTAAGGAGAAGAAAATCAAGATCTAGGCAGGCCTTGTGTCCTAACGGAGTCTGATGTAAACAGTTCTGCTCCCACTATCCTACTCTGGCTAGTAAATAATATTCCCAAACCCCAAACACCAGGTTTCTGGAGAGAAAACATGTATAATAAAACCCAGGAAAGTGTTCAACTGCACTGGAAACATCTGTCACTCTAGCTTCACAAAAAACTGCCCCAAGAAGACATCGCAAATGAATTGCAATTGCTTTTGTAAGATGTTCTCTGGAAAAAAAAAATAAAGCAGCAAAAGATGTTTGAATAGGCCTTAACTTACATATTTAATATGTCTTAACTGACTGCTCCCATCTGCAATAGATTCAAGCAAGTTCTTTCAAGGTCACTTGACCAAAGCCCAAATTGTTCACAAAGCCTTCTCTAATTTGGAAAAAAACCCAACAAAACACCTTTCAGCAGGTAATAGGCACCGTTGTTACAGAAGCTACAGGTCTGCTACTTCATGTTAAGTGGCACCTAGGAGAACTAGATGGCACTAAGTACAGGCTCCCTTGGTGACAGCTAGGACACCAGTTGACAAGGAACACCAGTGATTTCAATGACAATTTTTTACTAAATAATTACACTGATTTTTTGAGGTTTAACTATATGCACAAGAGAATAGTGAAGACCAAATGAGAAAAGTTTAAAACACAATCTGAAATCAAACTCAGAAACCAAACTAACACAAGCATCCATGTGAAACAGCTAGTGCCAAATTATTCTCAGATTAAATCATTGGCTGCAGTTCTTTTTTAACACAGCAAATGTAATATAAAAACCTGTATATTCCATCATGCATTTGGCATTATCATATGATATCTAATCCTACAGCATTGCTGGGTCAAGTGTCTCATAACACCATTTCCTTTGGAAAATGACCCTCCCAGCAATATCTTGCAGTGGTCCCTAGTGATTTTCTCTTCTGTCTGTACTATACTTGTGTCTTGAAGCTATGTGGCTCCTCTCACATGTGACATCAAATACTTTCATTCATCATACAAGGCCCACAGACATTTTGGGTACAGGATGGTTACTCTTTTTTTTTCATTTTTTTTTTGTTTTCTTCAGCATAAACACAAATATATATCTATTAAGTTTGTCTTGGTCTTCACCAGAGCATTTTACAGTAAACCTGGGGGCAGTAGTGTGTGTATGTGTGTCTGTGTAACTGTATTCTTGAATTTACACATTGAATGACCTTACCAGATAGACAGTACTTCTATGTGGCTTTGAGAATACCCCAGAGGAAAAAGCAGAGCTCTTCACACTGACAGTATTTCAGCAGTTGTTTGACTCATTAGGAATCCAGCAATGTCACCCACTGATAGCATCAGCACTATCCCTTTCTCCCCTGCATTCTCAATCTAGCAAGCTACAGAGATGTGGAGATGGTAAATAAATACGGGACAAGTGCTATAGTGATGAAAGAGAGGAAAGCTTCAACCCTGCCGAAAAGCCCTGAATACATTTGAAGGGTTTGGCTCAGTACTTGCTAAGTGCTTGTCCTCTCTTTGCAGACTCCGCCGAGAATGGACTCTGCGGCTGGAAGGCCAAGCAAGGCAGGTCCAGGCGCACAAGAAAGCCCAGAAAGAACAGATGACGCTGCTATCCATTGAGGCTTTTCCGTCGCCAGATAAAACTGTTGCTTAAAGTTGCTGTGGAAACACAAAAAGCTTTGGGCCTGACTCTGACCTTCTGCATATACCTACAAACCAGTATTTACACTTCTGAACCAGCGAAAGGTCAGAATCTGGCCCTTTTCCAGACTACACACTACAGCTACTAATAAATTCCTACTGAAATTCAGTGCCCGAATAAGGACACTGTACATAATCTCAAAAAAAAAAAAAATACTGCAAAGGGATAGATGAGAAGCAGACACCTTTAATTCTCTATGATAGATTATTACTGAGATGCAGCAGGACTTTCTTTTGTAACTCTGCTTTTCCAATGACAACAACATATTTCCAGGAAAGAGGATTGCTTGTTTAATAGGAATAATACATTCAGATGGCTGCATACAAAATTGCACATTTCCATTTACAGAGCTCAAAGAGTCTGACTTAATGTAGATACAAGCTGTTCTGCCTGTCTTGATGAGCCACAGTGAAGGGAGTTAAGGATTAGTCTGATCAGCTGGACAGAAGGAGAAATACATTCTTTAATGGAATCAGGAAAAAAAAAAAGAAAGAGCTTTTCTGATCAACATATAATAAAATTTACAGATCCTAATCATTAATGAACAGAGGAAAGGATTTTTTATTTTCATGGGGTAGGTAAGAAAAAGACTGCTGAGGTTGTTATGAACCAGTCTGAGAAATGTCAGAGCAAGTGAGTATGAAAGAGGGTTTGAAATAGAAGGCAGAGAATCGGTTCATCACAACAGCACAGGAACGCTTTGCAAGGTATCACTTGCCATACCCGGTGTGCGCTAATCCAAACATTTGCTGCATTTCATCTTCATGTAGGTCAGGTGAAATGCAGGGAGGAACAACTAAATACAAGATAATAATTGCTTGTTCTGTTTATCCTGTATGTCTGTGTATCTAAATACCATATCTCTTGGATGGAAACATTTACTTGTTATCTCCTCAATTAATTTCTTTGATATCCAAGAGAAGACTTGTAAGACTAAACAGCTATTTTTCTCTAGCAGTATTGAGCCAGAAGGAATTTTACCTTACATCTTTGTTTACGCTGAAGAAGTAGATAGGAATACATTCAATAAATTTCAAAACAAAACAAAATTTAATCAATGTTGACCTCACAGAAATGCTTTTTTTATCCTTTTTTAAACATTTAATCAAAACGCACAGTTTTACAGAATGTTCCCACTTCTATATAATTACATTCTCCCATAGAAAAAACTACCACAAAAATGTTCTTATTCCATGAAGAATTAAAACATTTAAAAGCTTATAAAATGTTCTTTCCTTATTGGAAATTGACAGAAGTGTGGAATCAGTCTATTTTCATATAACCCAACCTGAAAAGAAATTGTTACTTCCAGTGTTGGGTTTTTTTGGGTTTTCTGTTTGTTTTTTCTAATTAGAAAAGTAATGCTGAAATATAATAAAGATGTAGCTGCTTTTGCCTTCACAGACTGGCCTCTTTCTTCAATCATAGAATCACAGAATCATAGAATGATATGAGTTGGAAGGGACCCCAAGGATCATAGAGCTCCAACCCCCCTGCCACAGGCAGGGCCACCAACCTCAGGCCTGGATCTACACTACGTTGCCCAGGGCCCCATCCAACCTGGCCTTGAACACTTCCAGGGATGGGGCATCCACTACCTCTCTGGGCAGCCTGTTCCAGCACCTCACCACTCTTTCATTTCATTTTCACCACTCTGTTCATTTATTTCCTACTAGTGCCTAGAAAGTTCTTTTTCTGCCACCCAAATTAAACATCTCTCTGGTGAAGAAAATCAAACAGGATCTGATCCTGCTGCCACTTAGATAATCCTAGAATCACAGAGTGATTTGGGTTGGAAAGGACCTTAAACATCACCCACTTCCAACCCCTCTGCCATTGGCAAGACACCCTCCACTAGCCCAGGTTGCCCAAAGCCCCATCCAACCTGGCCTTGAACACTGCCAGGGAGGGGGCAGCCACAGCTTCTCTGGGCAACCTGTGCCAGGGCCTCACTGCCCTCACGGGAGGAATGTCTCCCTAATCTCTAATCTAAATCTGCCTCTTTTAGTTGAAAGCCATTCCACATTGAGCATAGTAGGCCACTGTTCTGTAGAGGTAGATAAAGGACATAGACAAGGTCTATTGAAATGGAGAAGTGCCAGATTCTCCACTTCTGAAAGACTGATCTACTAGACTTGCTAATGTAACCACTGCTTTATTGTATTGCAATGCACATCAGTGCAGCTTGCCCCTACTCCATGGAATGATGATAAAAGAAGATCCAAGAAAAACTGTCCCAGTAAACATTTTTTGTTCTTTTACATTTAAAGTCAACATTTTGAATTATTTAGAACATTTTTATGGGACTATATCTGACTGTTTATGAAGTTATATAAGACACAGATGAAACACCACACAAGTAGATGGAATCCATGCGCAGCAGTTTCCAGCTCTCCCCAAAGAGTACCTGAAAATCACCTTAGGTTCCCAAGCGGTTGCTTTTCAATCAGGAGCTCTGAGGAGGTCAAAGGATGTGTGAAATCTCTTCTACTGCAAGCAGGCAGCAGCATATTGACTACACACCAGAGGAGTGTTGCGGGCATTGTTTATCTTTGCAAGTACATGGAACCCATTTCAGTCGTGAATGGGTTTCTGATACATCCACTGCAGTGCTGAGTGCATATATCACAAGTGCGAAAGGCTAAAATCTTCTCACTTTTAGTCAAAACCAGCTCTTTGTGAGTTGCTCAAGTGCATATGCATTAGTCATGCTTACCTATTCTAACACATACTTTACAGGACAGCAGTATCCTGGCACCTCCAGATGCTTTCTGTTTCCAAATGTGGGTGTTCATCCATTTTTCACTGCTACTACACATACAACCAGACTGAGAAAGGAGTTGAGTACTAGAAATAATAAAGTCTAGCATCCAGATGTAGCCAGATATGCTGCTTGCAAATTGCAAAGCTGAAGGCAGACAGTAAGGTGATGGATAGTGTTTTGTCCTTTCACTTCAGTTACTGAATCGGTGAAATTCAAGCCTGAATGTAGGCATTTCAGACATGCCTGAAAATGTCAAACCTGGCTTTCATTAAAAAAAGCAAGCAAACAAAAGTCAGTTCAAGTCGAATTGCTATATTAAAAAACATCTGTCTCATTCATATACACAGCCTCCATTGAGAAAACAGGATATCCATTGAGCATATGCTGTTGGGAGAGTAGGTCCCTTCAACTGAACACAGCATATTTTTTTTCCCTTGTCCCAAGATTCTCCCCCTTTCTAATGAAAGAAAAAAAGAATTTAAATGAAAATTTAGATTATGATTGCTATATTAAGAAAGTTGGACTAGCTATTTGAAAAGAAAAACTAATTACCTTGGGTTTTTTTCCCTTGGAGTTTAATAATTTCCCTAATGGAAAAAGAATTTTAACTGACTATCAGTTAGTCTGCATAATCAGTACTGCCCGCAGCCTGCACTAGCAAGGTGTTACCATGTCTTACATCTGCATAAAAGCCAGTCCAGCACTTGCCAGAGCCCATAAAGAACAACTAAAACTGTGCAGGATAGGTCAGAGACAAATAGCTTTGGTCATGGGACTTCAGCCATATGATATATGATGCAATCGGTGTGGATTATATCTATGAGGCAATACACTTAAGCTGGCATACTGATGTCAGCTGAAGAATATCCGCTTCACATGCCCAAATTTATGTGCATGGCAGACAGTGTAAGCACATACTACACATTCACATGGTTATTCTGAAGCGCTGCGCCTGACCTGGGAACTGGTGACTAACACTGGAGAAACAGCAAGGATTGCCGCCTTAAACTCTCTCTGTGATGTGACCAGTTGTGGAAGCCTCACTGACTCAAATCAAGGCAGCCAAAAGGGTGAATATAAACCACATAGAGCTGCTGCCTGACTTCATTCAGACACCATCCAGAATCACTCACACAATCAGTTACAGATGGATGTTTAAATAAGCAGCAACTTAACACCTGTCAGCTGCTACACTTGAATTAGCACTCAAATTCAGAGCAGGAGAGACTTTTTTAAGAGAAAACCCTTGATTGTCTGCACTTGCCACACACTGATTTGGTTAACAGACCAAATTTAAGGCAAGCAAACCAGACTTCTTTCAGAGGAAACTAAACCAGACCATAAGCTGCACTCCAAGTGCACGCTTGTCCTGATTCTGGCCTGGCCAGAGTCAATCTCCTCAAGCAGCCAGCACAGGTGAGCTGAATTAGCCCAGGCTGTTTCCAATCCACCTGACATCACTCCCCCATAAAAGGGGCTGGTTGTGGAGGGGTGCTCCCGGGTGCCTCTAGGTGCTGGGGTGTCAGGTCAAACCTTGTGCTGTGCAGCACTCTTATGTTGGGTTGGTAGGGTACTCTTTGTTATCACCTGTGTGTGTGCAATTGGCTGTTATTGTTCCGCTTTCATGATGATTTTGTCAGTAAACTGTCCTTAACCCAATCCATGGAGGCTCTGTCAGTTTTTCCTCCAGCAGTAAGAGAGTGGCTTGTGGTGCTCAGCCACTGCTTGGGGTTGAGCCACCACAATGCTGAAGGAGCTCTAAGGATCTGAGCCAAGCACTAGCTCTTCAGACAGTTTCGAGACATCTGATTAGTGGGGCTATTTGTCCAACCAAATTAGACTGACTCTGACATAAACCCCTGAGACATGTTTAGTCTCTTGTAGAGGACCTCAGCAACCACCACTGTGATTACTAAGCTGCTGATAATATGCTGAGTGACTTCCTAACTCAGGTGAGTATAACCCAACCAAAAAAATAGACATGGTATCAAAGCACATTCATATGTTGCATGTAGATCTAAAGATGGGCCTTGGTAATTTAAGGTGGGAGTGATAATTTAATTATACAGGGATAGAATCATAGAATGGTCTGGGTTGGAAGGGACCCAAAGGATCATAGAATTCCAACCCCCCTGCCACAGGCAGGGCTGCCAACCTCCAGGCATGGATCTACACAAGGTTGCCCAGGGCCCCATCCAACCTGGCCTTGGACACCTCCAGGGATCCACCACCTCTCTGGGTAGCCCATTCCAGCACACCTCGCCACTCTCTCTGTAAAGAATTTCCCCCAATACCTTATCTAAACCTTCCTTCCTTTGGCTTCAATCCATTCCTCCTTGTCCTGCCATTGTCTACCCTTTTAAGAAGTTGATTCCCCTCCTGTTCCTATGCTCCCTTCAGGTACTGGAAGGCTGCAATGAGGTCCCCCTGCAGCCTTCTCTTCTCCAGACTGAACAAGCCCAGCTCCCTCAGCCTCTGTTCGTAGGGCAGGTGCTCCAGCCCTCTAATCATCTTCGTGGCCCTCCTCTGAACCCTCTCCAAGAGTTCCACATCTTTCTTGTATTGGGGGCCCCAGATCTGGACACTGTACTCCAGATGGCACATCAACCATGCAGATGTGCTGGCATGCATAAGTATGCAAGGCTTGGTCAACTGACCTACTGGAGCTGTATGGGTTCATACAGAGTTTACCCATACTATAATAAAACATAGCATAGATCTGGCTTCTGGAACCATAAAACAGCTATGTGTGGCTTAGTTCTACAGCTAAGTGATGGGAATATGAGGATAATTACCAATTTCCTAGCCCAAATGTTCCTCCTAATTACAAACTGGCATGTCCTGAGGGATGCTGTTCTCTACCCTGCCTATTAAACAGCCCTCGACTGGGGTTTCACTGCCACAGTGTGAATAAGGAATAGTAAATCACATAAAAAATACTTGTGGATTGAAAAGGGCATCTGTAGATAAATGAGGATGAAACAAAGAGCAGATCTGGAAAATCTTACACTTCCTGAGGACACTTCCCTTCATGAATTAAGCATTGCGATACTATTTATATCTTAAAAGAGAAAGACAGGAGTTATCCATGGTGTTATATGGATTTGGGACTAAACTGCACACTAAAATTCAGTAGTCAGGACTGATAATACAAAAATCCACTTATTTCTACTCTTTTCCATTTATTTCAGCTGTGTGTATTTATCTGTCTGCTATGCAGCAACCAGAGTTTTAAATGAACTTCAAGCTAAGGTTTACACAAAGCAAGGAAAAATCCAGCCCCACAAATGACAGTCTGACAAATAGGCTGAAAAAGGGTTATATTACCAGGGAAGCCAAACTTAACAATAGGCTGTTATATGCTAATAATAATTAATAATACATTTAAATAATAATAAAGTAATAATTTCCTGCTAGTGACTACTGAAACGTGAGAGACTGTTGGCCTAAGCTTTACCTGGTACTCAGTGCCAGTTTTCAGCCTCAATGGGTCTATTCACAGTAGTATGACTTCAGACACTCACAGTCAGGGCTGCTATTTTTTCCACAGCAAAAATAAAGCATCATCAGGGAGAGTTACAATTTGAACAACTACAGTAATGTTTGTTTTCTTGGTTTTGGCTTTTTTTTTTTTTTTTTACAAAAAGCAAAAAACAATGAATTAGAAAACCTGAAAGATAATATTTAGTTTAGCTATTCTTGACAATTCTTGTAAAGAATAGCCCCTTTGTGTTTGGTTTCCACTGTGATTGTACTGTATATCCAACATGAATATTGGTGCTATTTGATCAGAAATGTAACTTCACAATATATTTTTACTTTCCAACCACAGGGAGCAGGAAATAAAATAGTCAGTAGTGAAAAGTTCTTAATTCTGTTAGATTTAGTATTAACACAGAGGAATCATATCTGCAAAATACTGATCAAAAAGCTCAGTCTGTATTGTTTACTGGCAAATAAGCAGCAGAAAATTAGGTTTTCAAAGAGATTTTGTTATACTTAAGGTTATTTTTCTCTCTAATGTGCTATTCCAGTTAGCAATTGCACCACTGTTGTTAAGAGTTTCAGGTTGCAGTATGAGTCTAATTAGGCAAGGAAAGCACAGCATTACTGGAGTGTCCAGCACTGTTATTTCAGACAAACCTTTTCAAAAGTACCAGTGTTTGCCCTGATATCTTAATTTTAGGGTTGGGGTTTTTTTTCAGGGTGATTTTGTTTCCACTGCAGTTTCTCTTACAGAAATTTATTCTTTAATATTTGTATCGGTGCTTTTATATGTATTCTAATAACTGAACAAACCCACACAACTGTTCATTTTTACATGTTAGAAGTTACATATAACAAAGCCATCACATTAATTACTGGATATTTTTGCAGCAGAGTTCTTGTTAGAGCTTAGTTAATGATAAAGTGCTAACTAATGAATTGATACTTTCCAGCTTTTGGACAGTACAGGAGTTTACTGACTGTTGATATTGCCTCAATCATTAAATATGTATTTGTAATAACAAGACTAACAGTGACTGAAAATAAGCCCTACATGCAGTAAGGGCAGCCTAATCTAAAACATCAGAAACAGCAGTTATTATCCACCATCTCAAATGAACACTTAATAACCTGGAACTAAATCCCTTCAGGCTCCATTTATGATATGTACACACTTTTGCTGCAGTGATGACAAATACTCCATTTTCCCAGAACTAATGACCCCTCTATAATATGTACTAGGGGGCTGACAATTGTGTGGAATGAGTCTGTCAACAAACTAACAGAGTGCAGCCATGTTTGAAAAGTTTTATGCCTAAACCACAGGCCAATTTCAGTACTTCCAACCCATAATAAGCCCCTCTGGAGCCATATCAAAATTCTGTAGCATGTGTTTGGTCAGAAGAGTTTCTGCATAAGCTTTGTTTATTTTCAGTTTGGTTACCTTTGGCCATTACAGATAATTAGGAGCAATACGTGAAAGTAATTAATATGTAACACTTCATCGTGTTCTGACAAAATACTACTGTCTCATGGGATGTTTTATTGCTTTAATTGGTGGATGTACTAAAGAATACCCTCTATCTCAAAACCGAACCAGGTTGGTTTGTTTTGGTTTGTTGTGGGTTCGGTAGGTTTTTTTTATTCCAAGAAGATCTCAGAGTAGGTGCAGGTGTATCTTACAGCCTTGCTTCAGGGATTTCAACAGCGCTCAGTTAATATATCACCACAAAGATTAAGGATGCAGAAAATAAGTATACCTTCAACTACATTAGCTGGTATATTTATAGTCTAACTTGGGCACTGCCATTGCATACCCTGCAGTCACCAGAGAAAACAGCCAGCATTGATGACTAGGCAAGCTAGTTTTCAGGAGTACTGTACTGACCAGCCCAAATGCTGCGAAATTTGAGCAATTGTTTCCAACAAAGGCCAGCAAATCAGAGCGGGTACACTGCCTCATTCCACCAGGGCAGCAAATGCAGGTACACACCTAGTTCCACCAGTTCTCTTTCAGGTACCCTCTTACCTGGAATCTCTGGCACTCAGATGTAAAGGCTCCCATCCAAGTGCAAATTCTCCCTGGCTGTCAGTCCTGGATGCACCTTAAGTCTGGTATTTCTGTTGGCAAGTAGGCAACAAGAATTCACAGCCAGGCTGCAGGATTTTTTGAGCAGAGAAGCTTTATTTATGTTGTCAAGAGACAAGAGCAAAATTTGAATTGGGGGGAAAAATATGGCCTTCTAGCATGAATTCCAGTCAATGTGACAGGCTTCTTGAGCTTTGCTCTGATCTGGCATGTAATTACTCTGTATCCCTGATCTGAAAGCTGTATCCCCTCAGCTGCAGAGCAATTCCTGACTTGCACACACGCATTTGCTAACAAGAAAATAGTGCTTAAAAGACTTGTCTCAGAAAATTAATTTTTAAAACATTTGAAAATAAACAGAAATAAAAGTGATCAATTATGCTTTCTGATGCTTCAAATTACACCAGATTAATATGTCAATTCAAAAGTGAACCAAGATAAACGTGTGTATGTGAATTTCGCCTGCGTGAAACATATCTTTTCTGGCAGCATCATTTAGTCAGTTACAGCTGAAACAAGGAAAGCCTTCCACATGGAGGACTGGAATTACAGTTAAATACAAGTTTTTCTGTTCCAAATAAAAGTACATAGAGACACACTATCCTAAAAGCTTCAGCAAGTGTAATCTCAGGTTTAGAAAAATGTCAGTTTGTAATGCCCCATCTCCAGTCTGGATGCAACACAGACACTGTGCTCTGTCTCCTGGTTTCTTAATATTTCGTGCTCTGCACAACTTCACCTGTCAATTTGCCAGCCATAGGAGGAATACTTCAGAGAGGAAAACCATGCTAGGGAATGTAAAACACTGATCCATCACATATCCCCCTAGCAGCCTCAGGCATACTGGTTCTGGGAAGCTCCAGACACAAAGAAAAGCTGCTTCCAGAGCAAAAGACTTTTGTTCTATTTTTTTTTGTTTTCTGTTGTTTTCAGGGAGTGGGATATGGGAGTCTGTCTGAGGAGCAAGGTCAAAGAAGGTACATTGAAGTCTCCATGATAGGAGTGGCAAGTGGAGCTTCTGCTCCCTCACCCTGAAACCAAGTTTTGGCTTTCCTGCAGAACGCATTATACAACGGTGTACCTGTGTCACTGACCAGGGGCTTCACCATTTTCTTCAAGTGCCAAAGAGATTCACAGGTCTCTGCAAGAAGGCCGTGCAAGAGGGAAAGAGCAGCTGCCTCCACAACTGCATTCCTGCCAGCAGGGCTAAGAGCCAAAGCTACTGCCCAGTCCTCTCTCACCCCACTTTTCACAGCCTCCCTCAGCTACTTAAATCTGCCTCTCAGTTATCAGGAGTAGCAACATCAGCCCATTAAGTCTGTAAGTAACAATACAGGAAGGGTCACTGAGGAATCTAGGTACATCTTGACTTCCACCTCCCTGCCACCCTGGAATTGTCTGTGACAGAAGCTGCTTGAGAACTGCTGGTTGCTCTCATATCAGTCCCAAACGCAATCAGCTGCAGCCACACGGCAGTCATGGGGCAAACCCCGGTCAGGGAACATGAGACAAAGTGTCTCCTTGGTGTTCCCATGCAGCTCTATGACAAGAGGAGGAATGCATAAGCAAGAGAGAAATGGAAGATGGTAATTAAAGTCAAGGCACTGTAGTAAGTAGACTAACAGATGCTTTGGAGCCAAACAGAAGATCCAGAAAACAAAGGTTTTAAACTAGTTTTGTATATTTCTCTAGGCAAATAAAAGACTGTTCAAATTAAAATCTCTGAAGTCTATGCACTCAGGTGCCCTTGTTCCCCACGTTAACATTTCTCAGAAGTTATCATAGAATATACTGAGTTGGAATACTTACATCCCGTATGTGGTATTGACAGTGCCTGGAATTCAAACTTCATGGACAATCCTTCCTGAAATTCACAATAATTTTTTAAAAACTTAAGCAATCAATCACTAAAGCACATTCAATCACAGCCTTGGATGCAGTGACCATGAAATAGTGGAGTTCCAGATCCTCAGGGCAGCAAGGAGGGTGCACAGCAAGCTTGCTGCCCTGGACTTCAGGAGAGCAGACTGGCCTCTTCAGGGAACTGCTGTGTAGAGTACAATGGGACAAAGCCCTGGAGGGAAGAGGGGCCTGTCCTGGTTTCAGCTATGATGGAGTTAAACTTTTTTTTAGCAGTGAATGGAATGCCATGTTTGGGTGTTAGCATGAGAATAGTGCTGATAGCACCCTGATGTCTCCGATTTGTTGCCGGGCAATCAAGTACCTTTCTCAGCTCTGCATACTTCCTTACTAGTGAGAAAGGAGGGGACGAAGCCAGGACAGGTGACCCGAATTGGCCAAAGAACATATTCCATGCCAGTTACGTCATGCTCGGTATAAGGGGGGACTGGGGGGAAGAGGGGGAGACAACGCCAGGACGTGCAGTTTCTGGGGCGGTCGGGTTCGGTTCTAAGCTGTGCAGCCTGAGTTGTGTGGTTTGGTGTGAAATTGCATTGTGTATCACCAGTTTCATCTATTTTGTGCTTTAAACTCCTGTTATTGTTATATCTAGTTTTCTGTTATTGTTTAGTAAACTATCCTTATCCCAACCTGCGTGGTTCTGGTTTCTAGGTTGTGGTTTATTTTCCTCCTTTCTTCCTTCCCTTTTCCCCTTCCCCCAACTTCCCTTCCCCCTTCCTTTTAAAAGTACAAGCGACTGTGTGGGGTGCGGCCCCCGGCTGGGGCAAAACCACGACAGGGCCCAAGACAGCTGGCTAGTATTCAAGGGTTACCTCCTCCAAGCCAATGGAGGCATCCCAGCAAGCCAATGGCAATGCATCCCAGTGAAGAAGAAATTAGGCAAAACCACCAAGAGGCCTGCATGGATGAACAAGGAGCTCCTGGAAACTCAAACAAAAAGAAAAGAATGTTTGTCAAGGGTGGAAGGAAGGGCAAGTATCCTAGGAGGAATACAGGGAAACTGTTCGAGCAGCAAAGGATCAGGTTAGAAAAGCAAAAGCCCTGACACAACTAAATTTGGCCAGGAATGTAAAGGACAACAAGAAAAGGTTTATGGGTATATCAGTGAGAAAAGGATAATAAGGGAAAATGTGGGCCCTCTCCAGAATGGAATGGGCAAACTCATTACCCAGGATATGGAGAAGGCTGAGGTGCTCTGTGATGTTTTTGCCTCAGTCTTTACTGGCAAGAGCTCTAGCCACACCACCCAAATCACAGAGGGTAAAGGCATGGACTGTGAGTCTTACGGCCTTAAACAGTCTTAAAACATGACCTTCAGCCTGCCTTCAGTCTTTCAAGCTCCAATGGCTTTTACTAAAAGAGCTCGAAATGTCCTGATATCTGAGATATAATCTTAACAGCTGTCAGTGCTGATTGTAAGTTAAAATACTCAAATTATTACATTGCAAACAAGCAATGACAAAGGACTATTCTGAACTAAATGATTCTATGATTCTATCCTGCCTTGGAAGCAAATTGCTCTGCAAGAATACTTTTATCAAAGAGATAAGCTTGTACTGGTTTCATTCTCTGAAGCTTGCACAGCCACACCAAGTGATTCATTCACTGTAACAATCCAACTGCTACCAGAAAAACCCCCATGTCCCCACCTGCCCAGCCTCTGCTCTGCCTCCTCCATCCTGTGGCTGCAGGGCTCTGCACATCGCTCATCCCATCCTCTGGCATCACAGACACCCACCAGGGCTTTTCCTGGGTAAGATTTCTGCTGGGGTATGGAGACTTGGCTCACTCAGCTCAAGCCCTTTTGGGTGGGCACAATGAAGCATCACAAAAGTGAAATTTGGAGTGCAGAAGAGGTATGTGGCGTATCTTCACATTCAGATTGCCTAATGCCACGTCTCACCAGAGGCATTAAATATGCTGCACTCAGACCAAGCAAGTTCACTGTGTATATAATAAGTGAATGTGCGAGAAATGGTCTTCAATATCTAGGGCTGCATCCAGAAGGTTCACCTGTGCCTTTGCTGCCTTTAGCCCTGAAAATTCTGCAGGGTGTTTGGAGACACTGTGGAAGCTCTCCCAGGAGATAAAATCAAGGCAAAATATAACTCTCTGCTTCCAGCTTTGTGGCAGTGAGATCATCCTGTATGTTGCCCCCTGCCCTTTATCATTCAATGATTCATGCGACCTGAGGATGAGCAGTCAGCTTTTGGCTAACCTTTTCTGGCTGTAGTCCTGCAGAGGCTTTGAGGGTTGAATTGAAAGCCCTTGATTTCAGGGGATTCAAAACTCTGAGGCTAGTTCTGACTACATCTAACAGGAGAGGAAATCCAGCAGCAAATTCAGAATGAGCTTGATCAATTGTGTCTCCTTTATCAAATTAACAGGACTGTTGAGGAGTCCTGACTTCTAAAAATTCCTTCTTCATTGGCAGTTTCTCAGAGTCCAGTGTTAATGACCTTCAAGTCACACTATAAGACATAAGTATCTTAATCAGCTAACAGAGCAAAGGTGCCACAGAAATGAATAAAATAATAATTCACTGTCTGTGAAGTTACAGAGAGGGCCCGAAGAGAGAGACAAGGAGGAACAGTCATTCTCAGAAACTTTATATTTCCTCTAGATAAAATTCAAAAGAGAGTTTGAGACCCAATTTACAAGGAATTGAGATTTTAATAAAATTTGCATCAAGGGAATAAGTAAAAGCAGAAAGTTATTCAGATGAAGCTGAAAGAGAAACTGTGAAGGAAGGTACTGACAACATTTAAGATTTCCTTGTCTCTAAAGAGAGGAAGCATCATTAAAAGATGCAGCTCAGCAGCTGTCACATGGGAAAAGAGTTTAACACAATATAGTTCAGTTCCCAAAACTCAGAGCGCTTTTGGTTTGTTGGTAAGGCATAGGCTAATAAGCTTAGGTAACCAAATTCATACTCCAATTAGCATCTGTCCTCAACTGCCAGGTAATCTACTGACATTACTTTACCTACTCCCTGAAGAAAGGTTTTGTTACATCATAATACAGAACTCCAAGAGGTGGTATTGCTTTTGTGAGGAAGTCCTAAGAAGATCCTAAAATTTCATGTCAAATTGTAGTTGAGAGAAGCACATATTTTAAAACCCTTCTTTCTACAAAATATTTACATAGCTTAAATCTTCAATACAATCAAATACAAGATATGCTTTCAGTTCAAAACTAGTTTTGTGCAGGCATAGACTGTCATAAAAATTATAAATACATTCAAACAAAGTAAAATGCTGAGCAATAAGTAACAAAAATACTATTTGTGTATTCAATATATTAAGCATAAAGTACAAAATATCAATATTAAATACAGCCCATACATGTGTAAAATATTTTAGCAATTATGCATATAGATTTTTCCCACTTACAATTTCACATATTTATTCATAGGCAAGCTAAAAGCTAAATTTAAATGTGTCTTTTTATTAATTCAATGCAAAAGAGAGAGAGAAGAAGAATGAGAATTCCTGGATAGATCTGATTCCTTTTTTTTAAGAAATGAAAGGAAAAAGGTAAATTTACTTTTCTCTCCAAAACCGCTGCTGCTCCGTGGCTTGAAAACTGACCTACTAGTGCAACAGAAGGCAGAAGTTCCAATTCTTGGTGTTTCCTAGGGCTCCCACAGAGGTATTTTGGCAAATTTTGTTCCACAGCACCTAATTGTTGGTCCCAGATCCTCAGGCTCACAGCCCATCAAACGATACAGGTACAACGTGGTGAACTAGGTTAAGCCAAAAGTGAAGGCAACCACATTCATACTCTAATAGCATCTTTCCCCAGCTGCCAGGTAATCTACTGACATTATTTTACCTAATCCCTGAAGAAAGGTTTTGTTACATCATAATACAGAACTCCAAGAGGTGGTACTGTTTTTCTGAGGAAGTCCTAAAAAGATCCTAAAATTTCATGTCGAGTCCTTGATCTGGGACAACTTAAAACCAGATGCAATTTCCAGACTGTCATCCTGGCTAGGAAATGCAGTATCCTGCAGCTGGTAAGGTGAAATGCACAGATAGGGGTGGTAACATCCAAAACTTGTGCAGGTAAATCCACCATAGCTGGTCTTTTGGAGTCCTAAACCCCCAGCTGAAGCCTATGCAAACCATTTTGGTCCCCACAGAGGGAAAGTCAGGGTTGCCTTACGTAGCCCAATCAGCACTTTTCAGATTTACCAGAACAAGTACATTATCAAATCTCAGCCAAATCTTAGCCCTTGTAGGACAGCAAGGATAATCAAATGAGGCAACGGAGTAGCTAAAACATGGAAACCAGGAAGGCACAAGAAGAAATTCACTCCTCTGCCTGACAAGTATGATCATACTGCTTTGATATCTGAAACCAGGCAACGAGAAAGCATGTAACATGATAAATAGCTGGGCTTTTCAAACCTTCACGAGGCTGAGAGATGCTTGTTTGTACATGGAAGTTATCTGCTCTATTCTGCTTTTTACCGTGTCTGTTTTCTCTCCAGATGAATCAAGGACAAGTGAACTGGAGCAGAGGGAAAAGTGCCACAGCTTCTGAAATACAATCTCTCTTACCTTATCCTGCTAATTTGGGGATGGAGGAAATTACGTGGTTCAATTTACAGTTAGGATTCCTCCATAATGATGCCTTTCCTCCATAGCTCTCACATAAGGCACAAACCTTTTCCAGAAACCTAAAAATAAAGTATATTGCACAGTTCAGCTGTAGTGTTGTTTAACTTGGTGTGACAGATTGATCAACACAAATATAGACAACACAAAAAGACAGCGAGGTGCTCTGACCAAAAATGATTTGAAGGGCATGGCAAAGGAGCTATCAGAGCAGTTGTCAAAAGGGTAGTCTTTCTACAGTGTAGTGTTCCAAAAAGTTCCTCATTATGCACTTATAAACAGCTTTTTACAATGAGGTAATGAATGTTGATGTGTATCTTTTTGTGTATTGATGCTCTCTCATCTGACCAAAACTTAAAATAATTTAATTTAATATAAGGTAAAGCTCTCCATGTTCCAGGTAAACCTACAGTGACTGCAAAGCCTGTGCCCTTTACTGGAAACATGAAACTAAATCTACACAATGCCGAAACTTCTTCATTAATATTACCTCT
Organism: Porphyrio hochstetteri; assembly: GCA_020800305.1. Classification (NCBI taxonomy): domain Eukaryota; kingdom Metazoa; phylum Chordata; class Aves; order Gruiformes; family Rallidae; genus Porphyrio; species Porphyrio hochstetteri. The sequence continues at coordinate 47,784,677 of CM036938.1, read as the reverse complement.
AGTTTTGGCTTGCCAGATTTCAGCAAACTGAGCTTAAAAAAAACCCACATTTTCATCCTCAGGAGTTTTCGTTGCCACCTCCATTAACTATGCCAAACTATCTCTTAGGAAATGGAGCTAGAAGTTTGTTACTATACTGTACATTAACTCAAAGATATATTTTACCTTCAAAATTTCTTCTTTTGGGGAGAGGGAAGGACCAACAGAATGACAGGCTGAACATCTACAATAGCACCCATAAACTAGGAAATCACCAAGGCATTATTTTTCACTCTACCAAAGTTTCACTGTGTGAGATTGACTATCCCGAATAAAACTAAGGATCCATGGGAAACATATATAGCACCAGCTTCTCAGCAATCTCAGTTATAATGCTGCTGCTTTGGAGATCAAGCTCTTCTGGAATCAGATGTCCCAGTCATTTGAATTATATGCCCTTCCTCCGCTTGGCACACAGAGTGACTGCACTTGCTTCATGTAAAACAAAAACATGTACTTTTTTCCTTGGCTAAACTAGATTTCAAGAACATTCAGAACAAGTTGTTTTTCCCACAGCTCTACTAATCTTCCCCGTTTTTTTCCTGCTGGTCTACTCAGCTCTGTACCACAAGTGATGGCTATAGATGGATGGGGGATAAGTGCCACAGGGTAAAAACTCAGCCCCTTTCAACTCAGCAGAGCTCTGCCATTGAGTTCAGTGTTGCCAGGATTTCACCCCAGCTTCATTCATCACCCAAGGAATGGCAGGGAGTTGGCGTCAGCTCAGCTTTAGAAGTAAGCACATCAACCTACACAGAACATCTTGCTGTTATCATTAATTTAGGTGAATCTAGCCTCACAGTCGCTTCTTGTGTCTTCCTGTAATCTGGTCTCTCAACTCTGTTCTTTGCCTTCTCCCACTGGCAGTAGCTCTGCTGAGGGTCAGAAGAATCACTCCTTTGTTGAATCAAACACCAGAGCACCCTAGACAGGAGTGGGTCCACTCCAGAGTCCCTAGTCAAGGACTGTAGTAGTCTCAAGAGATGACTGTAGAATACTAAATAAAATTACCATAGCACATTTCACAACGTGTTATAAAACCACCACCCCACGAATTTCTTTCTCCTCCTCCCCTGTTATTTCCCCAGTTTACAGCCTCGAAAATATAACTCATATGCCCGTAAGATTCTGGTGTGATGTCTGAAATAAAAGAATTACAAATCAACTTTTCATTATTTGCACAAACCCTTCTGCTTCTGCGGGGGTGCAGACTCAAACGGCGTAACATTTACAGAAACTGCTGGAGTGCCACCTATTGGAAACTGATGTACCAATGAAAAAACGCCGTGTAAAACCTTTGTAAAACAATCATTTATTACCCAAGTATTGGTTTAACTGTATCAAGTTAAAAGGTTTTAAAATGCATACACTGCATGTTGCCGTTCATCATTACATAAAAATTTAGATCGCCATGTAACTTAAAAAACAAAAAGAGCCTCTCTAAGAGGTAAAACACTGGAAAGCAGTAAAGATTTATAACCCTGGAGTATAAAATAGCAAAAAATCAGTGCAGATCCACTGAAATAACCACCTGCTTAAAACCTGAATCACATTACTAAGCTCCATATTCACTGTTGGTGTAAATTTTGTATCAGATCCTGGCTTGTACTCTGCAGAGGCATATGTAATATTCAGGCTCACAGAGTTTAGCAGTGCTTTAAACTCTGAATGTAAATGATTAATTTTCCCTATGGAAATCAGTCACCTTGGGATAAAACAGCCCTGTCCTCCCGTGGAAAATTTATAAATCAGTTTTGGGACAGTACAACAACTTTCAATAAAATGTTCTTCATCTGTGCCATTTCTGTCCAGAAGATACTTGGGCAATTATATGAATGACTTCTCCATCTCCCACAAACAGGTAAATTTATAGGTTTTTCCTCCCTCCCTCCCTAGCTATATCTTCAGTCCTTCTAGCCTTTATTAAGTGGAAGTGTGCTGATTTACACTTCAAATTGAACGAGACTGAAAAAAAATTTAAGCCACAGAAAAACATGACCCTGCTTTGAACCTTGAACTTAATCCTTGAGCTGCCTGCCTTCTCTTCTGCCCAGCAAGCAGCAGGTTGGGAGTGCCACTGCCTGAAAAGCATCGCTACCAAAACCCTCACACGTCTGCTTCATCTCCTTGTCTTTACTATTGCAGCTTCCTCCTCTGTGGCTTTACGAGCTCTCACGCTCAAAGAAGCAACTGTGTTGCCTAGCTCTTTTCTGCCCAAACATCCCAGGCTTGATCTCAGAATCACACTATTCCTCTTCCCAGTACTTCTGTTAATTAGCACTGACCCCTGCCCAGCTCATGCCAGCTTTTTTGACAGCTCTTTTCATGGTTGTGCTTAAGAGAGGTACACAAACACATAGAGTGGGAGCTTTTACAGACGGCTCAGGGAAAAAAGAAACACACCAAAATGCAGTTAATTATACCTGATAGCATGGACTAGAAAAAGAAACAGAAGACAGAAACAGCACAGAAACAAAATGAAGCAAAATATACTGAGTGTGGGATAATATACATGCTGTATTTCATATATTCAGTCCTCGGAATTATTCTGGCAGCCAGCCATTCCAATCTGCTCAGTCGGCCTCAGTGGTTTAAAATACCTACCTCCAATTTTTTGGCTAAGTAATATTTTATAATATGTTTACAAGAAGGACATATGGAATTGAATTTCAAAAATACATTCTATTTTCTCTTATTTTCAGTAAAGGCTAAAAACACCTTTTCCATTCGTGTTGCTTACGAACTGATTTAAATAGTTAGTGACAGGATCACTTTCTAAATCGGTTCCTAGTCTGTCACACCTTTATTTCCAGCAGGTGTCTGATATATATTTTCATTCTTCACAAACACTTCTTTCTCCTGGTAGCTTACATCATTCTATCAATGCACACTTTTTTTTATTCCTTGGTTTTATCTCTTCCTCCAGATCCCACAGAGTATGCTCCAGGCTTCTCTGTGGTTTATAAAAGACCTTTTCTCCTACGGCTTTCTCTTGAAACTTCAATTATTCTCTGCCTCCTCTTGAGGCATGCTCTCACATATAATTTCCCTCCCTTAACAAGCATATTTTCTTCTTCTGGGGACATATTTACAAAAAAAGTTCAGGGGCATCAGAAGTAACATTTCTTTGGTGCAACAGTAGTAGACCCATGTCTTAGAACAATGACACGTCTCTTATGTCCACTGTAGTATGTGCACTTATATTGCATGCTAAGAAGGAAATGTGAGGAGAATAAAACCACAGGAAATTTCTCAGTGAAGTTGACATGTCTGCTTCAGGTTTCATCCCTTATTTCCAAATTAAAATGACTATACCTTAAGTATTTTAGGTCAGAACTATCAGGGGTAAGCACAACAGTAATTCCCTGGTGTTGACAACAAACTAGGAAAATTTATTTCCTTCCTCCTGAAACATGCAGGCAACTCCAGTAGTAATAGAAAATAAACCTGGGCCCATTCCTCCACTCAGTGTCTTTCAAACTGACAGTCAAGACTGTCAAGACATAGCTATGAGGTCACCTTGCTATTCTAAATAATCATGTTCTTAAAGCTCAATTTTAGTAGATTTCCTAAAAAACTCGGGGGTTGGGGGAGGGAAATCTGCTCTGTCTTTTTCTGCTGGACTGCATGAAACATAGGTTAGGTCAAGCTAATCTCTGTGTTGTTCAGCTACCAGGACTCATTCAAATGGGAAAATAAAATTGAATATTTAAAATTTTATCCATAGCCTGGAAGAAATTACAATTTCAACATGATATTCAACTGTTGATAGCTTATTCCTGTCATCTCCTAACATTTTCTGAAACGCTTTTCTGAACATATTTTGTAGTCATACAGAAACAGGACTTCAGTTACGTCTATCAGCTACAGGCAGCAAAGGCGGAGCTAGGAGTGCTGTTGGTCAGGCTCTACAAGAACTCTGGACAGGTGACGTCAACTGGGGATGGAAATCTAATTAATAGCATATTTTTCATTAGCAGTTAATATCGTTGGGCAGAAACAGAACAAATAAGTATGTAACCATCTTTTCTCTCACTCTCCTCAAAAAACCCCAACAAACCCACACCTAGAAAACCCACAAAACAACACCACCCTCCCCCACCCCCAAGCCTGAAGTCTTCTTCAGTCATTTTAGGATAACACTGATCATTCAATTTAACATGAATGGGCATACTAAGCGAAGGAGGGGATTTATAATTTCCACACTATGGATTTCTCCCCTGTGATATAAATATCTATAAAAAGCTCCCACGAGGTATGGCAAAAAACGCCTTTAACCTTTGCATACATAATTTCAGTTCAGCTTAGCATCATTTTTCTCAGAATGAAACCATATGCCACCTAATGGCTCAGGGGAGATACTGGCATATGAAGCCTTTCATGCTTTAACTGCCAGTTTGAATCCCGCCCAGGTCAGTAACAACCGGCACTGCTCTATCTGAAGGCTGTTGGGTAATCTGTGTGAAAAGAATTGGCCATCTCAGAGCACATCCTGCAGCAAACTTGTTCACCAGAATGCAACCGCCGCAGATGGCTTAAACTCGCCCTTCTGTCAGCAGTGTCAGCCAAGGATTAAATGGGCCTTGTACATGCCTGAGCTTTCACTTCATAGGAGTCGCTCACCCAAGCCAGGGATAGGAGATGCTGGTGTGCAGGGCAAGCACTGTGAGATGTTACCATGAAGGAGGACCTTTGGGACTGTTGGCCAGTCACTTATACTCTGCATTTAGGTACACCACCTCATCACAGCTCTTCTTTCACATAGATTTAACCCACTGGACAGATTGAAGTTTAATGCCTGTATCCATAGTCCACGCTGGGTTGTAATTCCTTGTGTAATGACAACTCTGCTATCTAAAGTCAGGATCCAGACCTGGATGAAAACTTTTTCAGAAAGGAGGAGAATGCAGAATTACACAGCATCATGATAAGGGGAGATTAGAACATGCAACCTTTTTAAGAAAGTTGAAGAAAATACTACGTAACAAGCAGGTAAGTTTCTCTGAAATAGAATCCAAAGGCAGAAAATAATTAAAAAAGAATATTACTGCATGTGTTGGAGAGTACTGAAAGCCTGAGAAAAAACAAATTTTAAAGCCTCTTCAGAAAAAAAAATTACCAGGGAGCCTGTTCCTAATTTTCAAAGGAGGGATTTTTATCAGTACAAAATGCGAGTTTTCTCTTTGCAGTAGCAAAAACATTATGTCCATATTGTTAGTTCTCAGTCAGGCTTCAAAAAGTACTATTCTTTTTTTATTTCCTACTGGAAAATTTACGAAGATAGCTATTTTAATGCATAGTGTGACACTGATGTACAGCTGGGAAATGAAGCCAGGCAAATTAATTGATAATGCAGCTCTTTATGCACTCTGTGGGAGCTGTGTCACAAAGGAGACTAACAGTAGGTGTTTACAAATAAAACAGAATCTGGGAGGTGATTTTTAAAGCAGGACTATTTTTACTGATCAGATTCTATTTCACGTATTGCCAGGTAACCAAAGTGATTACCTGAAAGCATTAGTGTTAGTGAGTGATTAGTTCATTGATGTAACAGTTCATGTATATCTATTTTCACAGGATTTTTTCTGTTAGCAGGATTGGTATTTTGCAGCTTTTTGCCATTGTAGCTTTGTGAAATAAATATGTGTATACCAGAAAGCAGCATACACAGTTTACCTATTTGCCCATTTTTTTGCTATTGTAAATTACATTGTTATTTTAGAAAAGATATGTATTATGTCAAGTGCTGAAAAGGACACTGTCACATTCAATATATACTCCCCTCCGTCACTATAGTAACTAGACTGTTAATCTATATCTCAGCTCTTCCTCTTGTGTCAGACTTGACTAAGTTCATTTACAAGGCACCACACTTCCAGTCTCACGGAGTATCTTCCTGTACCCATCCCATGTTGTTAAGCCTCATAGGCAGAGCTGTAACAAAGATACCAAGAGGGGGTACTACCCCTGGTGTAACTGCATATGAAAAGATTAAAAATGAGGGCATATACACCCCTGTAATCCATAGACTGCTGCAACCCAAGTGATGAGCTGTACAAGAGGGAATTGAGAGGGACTTTTTACAAGGGCATGTAGTGACAGGACAAGGGGTAATGGTTTTAAATTCAAAGAGGGAAGATTTAGATTAGATATGAGAAAGAAAACGTCCCTGTGAGGGCAGTGAGACCCTGGCACAGGTTGTCCAGGGAAGCTGTGGCTGCCCCTTCCCTGGCAGTGCTCAAGGCCAGATTGGATGGGGCTTTGGGCAACCTGGTCTAGTGGAGGGTGCCCCTGCTTATGGCAGGGGGTGTTGGAACTAGATGATCTTTGAGGTCCTTTCCAACCCAAACCAGTCCATGATTCTACTGAAGAAGATGAAGAAATGACTGGTGAGAGCTGTATCCTTGCATACCCAATTCCATGGCTGCAAGAAGTGGGAAAGTGAAGTGCTGTGGAGAGACACCACAGTACATTGCTCTTTCTGAAAAACATTCAGCTAAATCCCACCACTTATTTCTTGAGGTCCCAAAGATACATCACTGGAAGTTATCTTGACTTCTCTCTTAAACACTACTCAACTCTCTCAGCATTTATACCCAGCTACAGATCAGAGGTTGATCTGATAAATCTCAGCCTTTGTTATAAACTCAAGCCGTGTGTTCTTCTAAAGCATTCGATTTCATATTATTTATATAACTATAATACACTCATGCAATATGTATTACATTTACTTTTTCTTTTTCAAATGTTAACTTTTCCTTTGTATTTCTATTAGGCACAGAGTTCAGATTTGCAAAGGTTTTTGCAAATGGGGTACAGACTGTGATTTCTTCCACTTCTGTTTTCTTTATCCTGATAACGAGTTGTTCTCTTCTGGTTTGCAGAAAACATAGTTTAAAGCATGTGTGTATGGATTAATCTAATATTTGCTAAAAGAAGATTAACAACAACATGTTTGGAATTGATTTAGGGAATTTAAAAAAATAGTACTTTTTAACTCCCTGTCGGGTTCAGCACAAAAGGAATACATAGTCTTCCACAGGAGCAGTAATGGCAAAGAATCATGAAAAACAGAATCACAGAATGACTAGGTTGGAAAAGACCTTTTAAGATTATCGAGTCCAACCATACCTGTCTTCTACTAAACCATATCTCTAAGAACTTGAGAGATTTGTCTCAGGCTAGATAGTCTACATGAACATTAGAGCCCAGCTAAAAACACGTTGTGTATGATACCCTTAATGCAGTTAAACTGTTGACAGTTTCTAGAAGTTAGAGAAAGCACTGTTCTGAGATAATGTTTTAAGTGGTATTTTGTTCAGAAGTACCATTGGTCTGGCTGGGGAAGAGGTATGATGTAAATGATTTTGGCATGAAGGACTAGGATATTTCATCCAGATAAGGTAAAACAGGATAGACGCAAAGGCTGACACTTGGGCTGCAGAGCTGGTTGTACATCTTTGGTATGCTCCATTGTACCTTTTTTGTATTTTCCTATCTTCTTCAGTACCTAAAAAGAATAATTAAAAAATAATCCCAGCAGTTAGGTAAACAGTAGACAAAATGCACATGTCTGCCATTAATTAAATAACACACTGAACAGAAAAAGAGAAGCATGTCATGCCTTCCTCAGAGACAGGATGGTTAAGTATTCAGGCTGTCTCCCGATCAATGGACAGGCTCAAGTACAATTTAGGTTTGAGGTATCTTCTCTCTGACAGGAAGCTTGCTACAACATGACATGACATGCTTATCTTTTTTTCTAAACCCTTAGTAGCAACACTGTACTCTTACTTCCCTTGGATTGGAAAAAAAATAACACTTTAATTTGTGGTTAAGGGTTTTCCCACATGAGATCCACAGACAGGCAGTAAAGAGTGGTGGAGGGGAGCCTGGGAAGATATTTTGAGTAAGAAGAGTCAGCCCATCAAAAAGACAAATGAACCTGGTGACCAACCTAACTGCCTGGCTGGGGACACCTAACAGCCTTGTTAGGAAGGTCCCTATGGGACAACAACAGTCAGACTCAGGGAGCAGTGAGCGCTGGCAACAACGGGGCTCGTAGAGTTTTAGGCTGCATCAGACAGAGGTAACCCATCAGCTTGAGGGCTGCCACTATTCTTCATGTTTGTCAGGCCACACCCGGAACAATTCATCCTGTTCAAGCTCAAGAAGCACACTGAGGCACTGGAGAGGGTCCAACAAAGAGACACCAGGAAGATTAGAGGATTCATATGTCTGATGTACAAAGAAACATGGAAGAGATGGGGTTTGTTCAGCCTGCAGAAGGGAGGGCTCAGGGATGATTGTATGACAGTCTTTCAGTAGCTAAGAGGCAGATTCAGAGGAGTTGAAGGGATGCACAAGGATGCACAGTGACAGAAGACACAGCAGACACAAGTTGCTCCAGGGGAAATTTCACTTGGCTGTAAGAAAAACAATACATCACCATGAAGACACAGTTCTGGGCAACCCATCTGAGCAGGGGGGTTGGACCAGAGGACCTCCAGGTCCCTTCCCGCCTCAACCATTCTTTGAGTCTGTGACAACCAAATGCTGGAAGTGGTGGGATCTCCTTTTCTGAAGATGGTGAAGACACAGCTTGAATAGAGACCTGGATAATCTAATCCAGGGTCTCATTTTCAACATAAAGTTTGACAAGGTGATCTCCAGAGATCCCTTTCACCATAGACTTCTCTATAATTTCTGTCCTACTGGAAATTATTATTTCTTTTAATATGCTTGCAACCAGATTGGACCAAAAGACGAATTGTGGCCAAAGTCTGGTCAGAAGAGAAATAAGAATATCAGTTATGCTCAAACTATACCTTTGTGTTGAAAAACTTAGTGATATCGGTAAGTTTCAAAACCATTTTAAGTGCCACCAAAAGTGCAAAAAAAATAAAAGCCTACTTATTAAGACTTTCAGAGCCACAAAGACTACCTCCTTTTCCAAAAAGAGCATGCAATTCTTTTGTAAACAACTCTGTTTATACCAATTGCTACAGAGGGCAATAACTATTCTGGGAGTGCTGCTGAATAAAGAATGAGCTCACTGCTTACTGGGACTTTTAAAATAATGCTGCTAGCACAGATCTACATGCCCATCCCTTTTTTTAGAATGCAATATAGTTACCTTTGGGCAAAAACAATTGCAAACATAATTGGATGCATTTTAAAAAACATTACAGACTCCACCTTTTAAAAAAGCTTTTATCAATGCATAACATTTCTTTCCTTCACCTGGAGGCTTTTTACATCTGGAAACACCTTTTTCTGGTACAAAGCTACTTGATTTCCATAGTTCCATTACATCAGATATTAGTGAGTTACGTACTTCTCCTCTCTGACCCTGAACTCGGTGTTGCACCCTTTCCCACATAGTTAACATACTTTCCTTCCTGTGATTACTGGTATCACACATGCTGTTCCTCTCAGATTGCCTGATTCCAGTCTGAAGAATAGTGATAAGAAACCAAAGTTCTGACATAATTTAGCATAAGGACCTCGAAAGTAGTTATGGTGCAGCCCAGCAAGCATATTTTCTCTCTCCCCTCTGCTATTACCTCTAGATATCCACTCTCACATACTTGTTGCTTCCCTGATTTTGCTGTTCATCACATTTCCCGGTAAGTTTTCCAGACTAAAGATAAACCCATATTAAACATTATTTTCTAAGAATGCTAACAGCTTGAAATACACCACTGATGTACACAGCTTGTTCCATCATTCTAAGTACACCATAGATCAAGCTATCTACCTGTGATGGCGAGCATATTAAATCACTTGAAGTTCCATTTGCATGATCATCTTTCCAAACACTCTTGCTGTGTTGCTGACTCAAGCACTTTGAAAGACTCATTCGAAATTACTGCTTTAAAAAAAAAAAAAAAAAAAAAAAAGAAAAAGCAGTGAACATTGTCTCACTGTGTATGCAGGAAATGAAATGTGTTAGCACTTATCCATTTCAAATTAGATTCAGCATATAACTGTCTAACCGTGAGCGCACCTAGCTATAGTTTACATCTGTCTCTCCAGTAAGCTTTTTAATCAAAAGTAATTTAGTGCTAAGCATATCGAAAAGCCTTTCATTAGCCATCAATGGGACTTGATTTATTCATATGCCGTGTGACATATGTTGCTGACGCTGTTGTCTACCACATTTAAATAAGTGCTTCATTTTTGGGCTGATGTTTTTTTGCAAAGGCATCATTTGCTGTTTTGCAGTGCAAGGCAGGAATGTTCAGTGCGCTCAGACATTTGCAGGCTGCTTTCTGGTGACTGAACTGCAGAACTAGTCATAGGACATCAGGTGTCAGATTGCAGGGGATTTCTCTCTTTTACTTGGGTCATGCTGGGTTTTGTTTTTCCCAAAGTAGTTTCAGGGCATGATTTTCATTTGCATACTGTTTTTGTAGCAGTTGCAGTTACCTCCCTGCAGAACTGAGTTGCAGTTCAAAACTTTTCAAGTACACAACAACCAAGGTCACACAGCCTTATTTTGAAAGAGGCACCTACCCTGAATAAGGTATTTCATTTCATAATCCCACCACATGGGAAAGCAAAGCCCAGTGGTGGTGTCAAGATGTGCTTGCAGAGAATGCTTCAATGCCTACATCCATCAAGGTGTCATCAAGAAATTCACACAGAAGTGGAGTTGTTAGACGTGTATAGGAAGTGCAGGTCAACTACCAAAATTCCTGTTTGGCATTATGCATATGCATTTGTGATATCTCCCAGGTAGCTCTCCATATCAGCTACATGCTTTTCAAAAAGTCCCACCTAGCCTCCTTGTATGTCAGTTACCTACCTCCAGACTCGGGAAAAAAATTGAAAAGTTTTCTCTTATACCTCATTTTGTCTAGTTAGTTTTAAGTCCTTCAGAAACCATAGTCCTTCAAAACATAATACGGCTGAAATCCTGGCCACTATTGAGGTAGGTGAGAGTTTTGTTGCAACTTGACTGAAGTAAAAATTTCACTTCTGTTTATACAGCAGGAATCAAGAAAGGTCACTTTAGGCTTGCATCAGCTAGGCAGTGTTAGCAAATGAGAATCATGTTGCCAGTCTCACTGTAATTTGGAAATCAGTTATGGCATCAGTCAAGATAAAAGCATGAAAAAACAGGTATTTTCCACTGGTGACTCAGGTAGCTCAACAAGCCCTCATGTCACTTTGCACATTTATGTTACAAAAAGACATGGTTTTGAAACCTTGTTGTGAAAACGGTTAGTGTAAATTCAGATGTTCCCATATATTCCATAATTCCTAGTTATTCTCTAAAGACAGACTACAACTAGTCAGGGCAACAACATTGTGCAAATATTTTCATAACTTGCTAATGTAACCAAAACAGTTCCTGTGAATTCAGGAGGCTTGGAGGGTAAAAGGAGAGACAAGAAACCCACAAGCATGTGGAATAAATTCAATTTCTATTCATCTTGAGGAATACAATTCACATGAATATCCATCACCCAAAATATATACCTCTCTGTTAAAATACATGTCATCTCAATGTATGGCAGGAGATACAGTTCCACCTCATTTCCTCAGTATTGACCTTGTGTTTCCTCAAAAGTTTAAGGCAAGGAGCAGAACTCGAGAATTTTTTATTCTGCTCTTACCACCACGACACTGACGGATGAAAACCTGCTTTTACGTACTTGTGTTATGTGCCCATACTTCAGCCTGTTTCTGCCAGTCTTTTTCCCTTTGACAATATTTGAACTTTACATTCAATTTCAACCAAGTAAGACAAAGGGGTCTCAAAGGAAGTTGCTTAGAAAGAGGCAGGCAACGAAAAGAGAGAGACTGCATTAGTCCCCCAAAGATGAAGAAGCTGAAGCATTCATTCTGACATTGTTAGTCACCTGAGATAGTCCCTGAAAGAGAAACTTGGTATTTCTCAGCAGTCTCTGAATATTCCAATTGCCAGCAAAGATTAGATTGGAGCTCATACCTATCAGACATAAAGCATAGATGTCCACTTGGGACCCAGTCTTAATAGCACTGTAGTTCCTGGAGGAACTGTGTTTCTCTCTCCCACAGCCCTGCTCCCTCTTTCTTCATTGTCTCACAAAGGACCTTCAATGTGTGTGTTTGTGTGTGTGTGTGTTTGATGAACTATTAAAAGTCTGCTAAAACAACTTCCCTCAGTTATCACCCTGACTCTGCTTTGGTCCTGTGGTGAAATGCAGCCTCTCCTGTACTGAGTCCTTCTGCTCCCCATGTATTACTGCATCCAGCCCCCCAGGGACCAACTGCCTCTAGTTATCCCTTACTTCGTGTAAAGAAGGAAGGCACCAGAGCCCAACAGTAATAAAGGAGTGAGGAATACCTTCTAGACAGGTTGAAACCTACTGTTCATCACTGGGAAAGTATTTCCTGCCTATCTCTTTTGACAACACACACACACACACACACTCCTCTCTGCCCCACAAAGACCTCCCTAATCTGTAGGGGACTGACTGGCAGTCTACAATTTATGTGTATGAGTCAAGATGCTCTCAAAAGCAATCTTCAACTAAGCTAGAACCAAGCAGGGAAAATGATTCAACGACAGGCACAATTAACTTCCAATGTTTCCTTCACTAAAAAAGGGTATTATTTGAATTATGAATGGCCATAATTACTTGTATTTGCTACACGGAGTCATCTGTCTCAATAAAATAATGCAGTGTGAACAGAGATACATTTCACGATACGGAATGGATCAGGGAAAGAAAACACACATTTTATTAAACAATCCTCTTTGCACATCAATCTGGCAACATTAAAACAACACACGATGGTTTTGATTCAAGCAAAATAATCGAGATTATGTAATTAAATAAGGGCTTTGTCATATGGAACTTTAAGATATTTTACTCCACCAGCAAAATCCGCTGATGCAGTTGGAAGCTCTCCCACCGCAGCAGATGGAAACTGAAGGTGGATACACATTGCCACCTAGTGGAACCCTCCCCGGCAGCTCATGCTGCAGAGACCTCGATCAGCTCCGTCAGGAGATGGTATCGGTAGTTAACTTGGGGGCGGGAGGGGGTGCATTTGCTAAGGTAATGTACGCAGCAGAGAGTCTTAAACGCAGATTGGGCAGCCTTGTTACAGTTTAGGTCAGCTGCATCTCTGTTGGGATATGTTAGCTGGGAAGTAAGACAAAAAACCTTTCACCCTTAAAGCACTGCTTCAAATCAGAAGTAAAACAAATAAATACACTTGTCTGTTCCATTTTACAAGAAGTACGTGCCTCCTAAAGTGCTCTATTTCACATTTAGAACCACACTCAACAAACAAGGTGGCTGCAAGTTTATCGTGCTCAGAGAGACCTATCCTTCAGAGCAAGCTGGAAGAGGAATGGTGGGCTGGTGGTAGATAATCTGGACAACTTTGTCATCTCAGTGACTTTCCGAAGCATGAGACTTCCTTCAAAAGTTGCAATGTTTATCTCCAAGTTCAGGTGAGTCAGGGAGTTATCTGTGGAGTGATTAATGGTTGTCAAATAAGAGAGTCACAAAAAGATGAGTCATACCACCGTTAACACCAAAGAAATAAAAGGTATAGCCCTTCTGGTCCTTACTCCTTCTGTGGCTTTTTGTTTGTTTGGTCTCTGTTTATTCTCATAATTCAGAGTAATTTCTAACTATTGCATTTCAATTTTAGTTTCTTTAGGTTTTTTTTTTCTACAAAGCTGACTCACAGATGGAGGAAATCATCATCCTCCTTATATGGTATTGAACAACCTCCAAACTGCAACCTCCTGATCCTTTTTTCTCCTGATCCTTTTTTCTCCTGATCTTTTTTTCTCCCAAATCAACTCATGTTAGACTCAGGGCCTTTTCACTGTGAAATAACAAAGTCCAGTCCCCTCTCTAGCATTATCACTCCTCAAATTTATCAACTGCGAGAGCTGGTAAGCCACAGCCATGACAAAGACAGCAGCAACAGTACAAGAGAACGCACACCTTCTTCTGCATTTTTTTTACAAAGAAAAGGCTATCCTCACACAGGTCTCACAATTTTTCACCTAAATCAACTCTTTGCTGAAGAGCTGATGAAAGGTGAACCCCAAAAAGGATGAAGTTCATGACCAGTCACTGCGTGGTCAAGATGACTAATATGACAGGAAGGATGAAAACCAACACCACATGGAAATGAGGCTAATGGGCTCCTAGGGAGATAGCACGGTCATCTGGGGGAGCAAGTAAATGTGGCTGCAGTTTGAGAAGGAAGGACAAAGAGAAATCCATTGCAACATGAAAGATGGCTTCAAGGTGACTCAGTGACACCTTCTAGGTTAGATAAAGACACCCACTTTTAATCAGTGCAACACAGAGTGTATGTACAACTCAACATAGAGCACTAAACAGATTATTGTTGGTTGTGGCCTTTTTTGTAGCTTTCCACCAGTGAAAAGGATTTAAAAAGGGAGTAGAACATCTTCCTTATAAGGACAGGCTGAGGGAGCTGGGTCTCTTTAGCCTGGAGAAAAGGAGACTGAGGTGTGATCTCATCAAAGTCTATAAATATGTAAAGGGTGAGTGTCAGGAGGATGGAGCCAGGCTCTTCTCGGTGATGTCCACTCGTAGGACAAGGGACAATGAGTGCAAACTGGAGCATAGAACATTCCATTTGAACATAAGAAAAAAACTTTTTTGCTGTGAGGGTAATAGAGCTGTGGAACAGACTGCCCAGATAGGTTGTGGAGTCTCCTTCTCTGGAGATATTCAAAACCTGCTTGGACATGTTCTTGTGTGAGCTAATCTAGGTGATCCTGCTTTGGCAGGGGGGTTGGAGTAGATGATCATTCAAGGCCCCTTCCAACCCCTAACATTCTGTGATTCTGTGAAAAACAGTCATTCTTTGCTTCAAGATGATGTCATGAGAGGTGTTAGGATAGGATGTCATAGAATCATAGAATCATAGAATGGCATGGGTTGGAAGGGACCCCAAGCATCATAGAGCTCCAACCCCCCTGCCACAGGCAGGGCCACCAACCTCAGGACTGGATCTACACTACGTTGCCCAGGGCCCCATCCAACCTGGCCTTGAACACTTCCAGGGACAGGGCATCCACCACTTCTCTGGGCAGCCTGTTCCAGCACCTCACCACTCTTTCTGTAAAAAACTTCCCCCTAATATCTAATCTAAACCTTCCCCCCTTTAGTTTTTAATCCATTCCCACTTGTCCTGCCATTGTCTACCCTTTTCAAAAGCTGAATCCCCTCCTGTTTATATGCTCCCTTCATGTACTGGAAGGCTGCAATGAGGTTCCTCCACAGCCTTCTCTTCTCCAGACTGAACAAGCCCAGCTCCCTCAGCCTCTCTTCGTAGGGGAGGTGCTCCAGCCCTCTAATCATCTTCGTGGCCCTCCTCTGAACTCTCTCCAACAGTTGCACATCCTTCTTGTATTGGGGGCCCCAGATCTGGACACAGTACTCAGATGGGGCCTCACGAGGGCAGAGTAGAGAGGGACAATCCCCTCCCTGTCCCTGCTGGCCACCTCTCTTCTGATGGAGCCCAGGATACCATTGGCCTTGCGAGCTGCAAGAGCACACTGCTGGCTCATGTTAAGTTTCTCACCCACCAGAATCCCCAAGTCCTTCTCAGCAGGGCTACTCTCAAGAAGCTCTTCTCCCAGTCTGTATCTATGTCTGGGATTCCTCCGGCCCAAGTGCAACACCTGACACTTGGCAGTGTTGAACCTCATTAGGTTCACCCGGGCCCATCTCTCCAGCCTGTCAAGATCCCTTTGGATGGCTTCCTTTCCTTCTAGGGTGTCAACTAGAAGGAAACAGGCATGTACAGTAGTATGCTGGTAAAAACACCACCATGAGTATCACCATTCAGCAAGCAGAAGCAGGACCACAGATTTGGGTTGACATGAAACTGTACTTGAGCAATGGCTGTGAAGAAGAGCTTGCAGGTCACATTTAGTACCACAGACAGTCAGTAAGTGCTTACTGTATATTCAGTTGCTTTCATGTAAGGAAGAAGAATCTGAACCATGAAAGGAAATTCCAGGAGTGCATGCTAGTAGTGACATGTACTTGTGGAAAATATATCAAATGTATCTAAATTTAATCAAATGTAACCTAATCTACACTAACTGATTGCAATTCTGTACTGATCAATTGCAACTTGCATCATATACTTGTAGCAATTTAATGTTTTCCATTTGATTTTTTACTACAGTTTGTTCCTTAACCTTTGCCCCAAGGACAGAGTCATAAGAGCATTTTTCTCACTTACCTTCATTAAAATTATCATTGCTATCAAAAAGGATGGGGGGAATCAAGTTAGGAAAAAATGCTTAGCATTCAGGTCCCAGTTTGGATTTGGAAGCTGGAAAAAAAACCCCAACCAAACCTACATTATGAACTGAGCAAATTTGCTACCAGCATCATTGGAAGAATAAATATACTGTCACGTAATGTCAGTGATACAGAATGAAATGTTATAAAAGCCAATTTTTATAAACTGTGGTGGCAGAGGTTAGGAAAATATCTTAGGTTATTTTTCCAGACAATGCATAAAGGTGATTCAATATATTCCCCTAATTCCAAAAGCTGTATCTAAAAATAATACATCTTTGCCATAGTCACAAAGCACCTCTTATAACCATCATACATTATACTTACACAGTGAACTAGTTATCGATGATAACTGGCATAAAGGATTTCTCTGTATTTACAGTCAGTTCAGAAATGTTCTGTTTTTAAATGCCAAGGACCATAAAGTAAAGAATCTTATGTCCTATGTGCTTTATTGGCATCATTTCTACTGACAATAGACATACAGGAACAAACAAAAATCACTTATCCCTGTAACATTCTTGTGCATCTCCGTTTCCTTTGAATGCAGCTCAATAGAAAGTTAACCCTGAATCTTCTGTAGTCTCAGAAAGAATCATATCAATGCTGTGTAGCATAAACTAAACAAATTAGAAAAGAGCAACCAGAACAAAATAACTCAGGATAAATAAAAATCAAAATCAATTTATCAGGCTACCTGGCATATCTCTGTACGTAGTTGTGTGTTCTGCCACATGAAAACTGGTCTTGGGTCTAGCACTTAGCAAGGAAGCACAGCAGAATATACACAGCAAGAGATGATCTTGCAGTTTCTGAGATTCAGTACACACTACGAGGTGGAACTTTTACTCAGAAGCCCAGCATTACAGACAAGAAAATCCAAGAGGATCTAAGGCTTTGACTTTGGGAATGACAGAAGCTCTTGGGGGAGTAGGTGCACATAAAAGAACATGGAAGATTAGTGACTGTGAGGCTCTACCAAAAGATCTTTTCTGAAATCAGAGGAGGCTGGCATTCATTCCTTTTTCTTTTTTATTTCTTCCTAAGAAGAGTCTCAGTGTGATCTGTTTGTTTAAAACCAGCAAATTGAATTGAGACTGTTGTATGGACACCCCTATAGACCTGTAATATCATTAAGCACAGACCATCAGCTGATGACAGCAGCCAGAAACAAACAGTGGGCCTGATCTGCCTTCTGCTACAGTGGTGTAAGTAGGGTGTTTCATTTTTTAAAAGAAGGGGATTTACCCAAATTTTTAACGGTGCAACTGAGGGCAGATTTGGCCCAGCTTGTTCAGTAGCCACTAGGGCCCACGATACACATGCAACGATGCACAGATGTGCAGTGAAGTTTGAGAAACATGTTCTGTCTTTTTTCGAAGTGTGTACAATGAATATTAAACAACCCCCTGAAGTTCACATTGCCATTCGCCTAGAATCAGCACTGCAATCCCTATTATACACTCACCATGTGGAATGCTAATGACTATTTAAACTAATTCAGAGCGGATGTATAAAGAGTTCGGGCAGTGACAGGGATATGGCATATATAAGTGCAAGATTATTCTGTAGCTTTACATATTCGCTTTCTTTCTTCTTTATTTCAATGACACAAGACTTTTTTTTTCCAAACTGACTATTTTTGATAGCATTGGAGGACAGAATATGAGATTTCCACATCCAAATGGTTAAGATACCCACAGGCCAATTTTGATTTAGGAAAAGGAAAATCTGCCAAGTACCAAAATACCATGTCAAAGGCTGGGGTGATCTATTGAATCATAAAGGAAATGGATAGGAAGCTTCATTAAAAGTGTGGTATATGGAAATTCCCTGTAAGCCATGATGCTTTGTAACCTCGTAACTTGCATTCTAAATATATTTGCATTAGATTTCAAAGAATTACAACACTAAAGTATCAGGAAGCTTTAGCTAGGATACAGGAAGCAGGTGACGTGACAGACAATTATTTACATAGCTACAAAGACTGTATACACAGCTGTTGTAGTTTTGTGTGGCTGGGTTCTGATGAAAGAGAGGGGCTGCAAGAAGTAGCTAGAAGCTTCCCCTAGGCCCAAGAGGGCAAACACCAGCCAACCCAAGGCCAGATTAGTTTTTGACCAAGGCTAGGCCCACCAGTGACAGTCATAGCACCTCTGTGAATCACATTTAAGAAAAAAAAAAACACAAGCAGATGCTTTTTGCCACCAGAGAACAGAGTGAGAAGATGTAAGAAACTCTGCAGACACCAAGGTTAGTGAAGAAGTGGGGGGAGGAGGTATTCCAGGTACTGAAGAGAAAGATTCCCCTGCAGCCCTTGGAGAAATCCATGGTGGAGCAGGTGCCCTCCTGCAGCCCTTGGAAGAGGATGGGAAGCAGAGACCCCACCTGCAGCCCGTCAAGAGGCCCCACGCTGGAGCTGATGGAGACATATGGAAGACACTGTGACCCACACTAGAGCAAGCCTCTGCCAGCTCTTGCAGCCCATGGAGAGAGACAGAGACACAGAGATGAGCGAGCAAGAGAGACCCCCACACCGGAGCAGGTTTGCTGAGGGGTTTTGTGACCCCGTGGTAGTCCAGGCAGGAGCAGTCTGGGCCTGAGAGACATTCTGTGGTTTATGACTGCACCCCCTAGCAGTGACTCACTCTAGGGCAGCTGGTGAAGAGCTGAAGCCCTGTAAGAAAGGACTCACGTTGAAGAAGTTCATGGAGGACTGTCTCCTGTCGGTGGCCCCACCCCTGCACCCCATCCCCCCCAGCTAAGAAGGAAAAAAACTCGTGAGGAACTGACTGAAACCCCCATTCTCCCATTCCCTGCCCCTCCCGCCACAATGAGGGGGGAAGAAGGGAGAGAAATCATGACTAAAGTGAAGTCTGCTAAGAAGGGAGGGGTAGGGGGAGGTGCTTTAAGATCTGGTCACACTTCTCATTACCCAACTCTGGTGTCACTGTGTGTGCAGTGCAATGTAATGAATTTGAGAGTTTTCTTTCCTTTATTCCGTGTTGAATCTATTTTGCCCATGATGCTACCTGTGGAGTGATCTCTCCCTGTCCTTATCTTGACTCCTAAGCCTCTCAATATATATTTTCTCCCTTGTCCAGCTGAAAAGGGGAGTGATAGAGCAACTTGTGTGGGCATCTGGCCTCCAGCCAGGGCCAAACCACCACAACAGCAACATATAGTCCTGATTAGCAAACCTCACTTTTTCCTTCCATTTTCTGAAAAATACCACCATCAGTCAGAAGTAGAGTCAGAGGACTTACACTTTTCTGGAGTTCACTACAGGTTCCATTTATTACCTCAGAAGTGGTTTAGAGTCTTTGTAATTTTTCTGATGAGGTTGCTTGTGGCTTGAAAGAACCAGCATTCAGGTAGTATTCATCCTAGTCTAGGGTAAACTATAGTTAATGGGATCTACTCTGCTCTGGTTTTGTGTCTCTGTGCCCTCAGAGGGTGCCCTTCCCAAACCGTTAATTCAGTAAATCCCAGTCTCCCTACTGGACAAATGTATACTCTGAGAAATGCTTCCTTGAAGAAGCAGTTACCACCTAAATTTCATTTTTGCTGCACAAAACTGAAGTGGACTGTGGATTCTCTTGACAAATATATTGGTGCAAAACCACCAGATCCTGAACTATGATTAACTAAGCAAGTACACAACAACCGAGTATCCCGATTAACTTGTTTTAGACTAAGTTCTGCTCTGTCTGAAGGAGAAGCCAGAACCTCTAAGAAGCTAATACTTCCAAAGATGAGCTCAAGCTGTTAAACTTGGGGATGGTCCTAGATTTTAATTACTCTAAAATACCTTGACACTATGTTATTAGGTATAACTCTATGTTTTAATTTGAGATACAAGAAATATAGAATATTATATTTCTCCAGAGGAAGTTCTCAGATAGAAATGTGTGTGTATATATATATATATATATACACTACTCCACATTTCTGTATTACATTCTCTACCAGCTGATCAGATCTCTCCCTTGTTTTCTTCTTCTTCAGTGGCAGGGAAGCTGGCTGTAACATAAACTCTGCTTTTCCTAGGACAGAGCTGCTATGGTTTTGCAAAATGTTTTTAAGATGGGGAATGGATGAACGTGGAGACAGATTGATCAGTATCTTGCTGAATGCTTGCACAATGGTTAGAAGAAATGTAATACAGAAAAAAATAAAACCCAACCAAGCCACAAAACAAATCCCAAAACAAGACACTACAAGAAAAACAAAGCCAACACAAAAAAAACCCCAAACTGTAACAAACCCAACACATACTCATTTAAGCCTTTAAAAAGAACATCAGGTTGTTACCTATCTATCCTTCATTTTCTTTGCTCAGTTTATAGCATCCTTTTCCCTAATTAAAACAGTGGGGAGTTTTGTTAATTTTTGAGTAGATGCATAACCTAATTCTTTACTCTCCTGTATAAGCAATTTTAAGGCTAGAGAGCTTCCTTTAAAGATTCATTCCTTCAGTCTGCAATTCTAGGTACAAATTCTGAGTGCACAAAATATCCCAGGAAATGCTTGTGTTTTCTTGTGTTTTCCCTAAAACTCGTGCTAAATACATTCCAGCAGGATTTAGTTTTAGCAGCATTTTAGTAAACAAAAATATGCAGCTGAAGAGAAAGATGAAGATGGGGAGAGAATAAAATTGATCACGAAAGCCTAAAGACAGGGGCCGGGGGGGTGATGGGGTGGTGGGTTGTGGTGGGTTGTTGTAGTGGGGTGGAAGTAATAATTAAGGACTCAGGAGAGCCAGCTTTCTGCTGAAGCCACATCTTAAAAATAAACCTACACAATGCTAGCCACCGTCTGCCTGCCTGACATCTCAGCATTTCAGCAACGCTGGGCTATGCTTTCGTGACACCAAGTGGTTTATCTGTAACGGTGCACTCTGCTGATTTCTTTGAGCATGCCCCTCCGTATTCAAAAGGCTGTCAGAAGGAAGTTGTACTCAAATATTCTTCAGCCCACCCTTGATCGGACTACAAGTCCTAAAATGGTCTTTCATAAGAATGCCACATGATGTTCACGAAGATTTTTTGTGGGTTTTTGCACCTTTTAAAAAAAATTTTGCTTCAGCCCCTTTACTTTTCAAATGAATTTTGATTTATTCAGATTCAAAACAGCATTCAATTCAGAAGTCAGGATAAGTATTTTAAAAGATCCCATCTAAGAGAAAGCATACCCATGTTCTGTGGAGAACACTAAACACCTACACAATGTATTTCAGAAGGAGCTCATAAACAATAAAGGAGCCTCAGTAAGTCTGACATGCAATAGACTTGTCCCCCTCCCTTACTGCTATGACAGAAGATAGTCAGAAAACAAATCGTACCAGCCAAGAAGAAGAGAAAAACAAATGCAGCACTGTTGTCATTTTGTTGAGACCAATTGTTTCTCAAAGTTAATAATTATTGGGACCCAGATGTCTTCAGACTCTCTCAACATTTAAAAATCTGCTCCTATTGACTAACTGCAATCAGCATTCAGGAAAAAAAAAATCCCATTTTCCTTCTAAATTTCAAAGTCTAATTAACAATTAAAATGGGTGCAATTATATTGTTTATTTCTGCTTCCTCTAAGGCTGTCATCGCCACAATTTCTACACCTTTTCAGGTCTTTTGGGCATTCAATGAATTCTTCACAGGGGACCCTGCTCTTTTTGTGTCTCTGGTGGACATTTAAACCAAGCATATCAAATCCTCATTTGCTTGCTGATTCCTGACCTTTCTATTAATACACTTCTGCCTGCAGTAACACAGAAAATATTTTCCTAGTAGGTGAGTGTTACAAACTGCAGTTGAAACTGATTTTTTATTTCATCCATTAGCTCCCTCTGCAGTCAGGTGACCTCCTCCAAGAACCTTCCAAGCTCCGTCCAAGCTCCAGGAAGCACAGCTTTTCCATCAAGCTGCAAATGAAAAAAGGAAAGAGAAAAAAAAAAAAGGCTTGTGAACAGATACTAGAAGTAAAATAAGAGACTGAAGGATCCTGGGAACTACAGCAACCTGCTGGTTGTGTATTCTTTACACAAAGGAAATGAACTGCAGCATTTACAAGAGGTAAAGCTGGTGCCTACCACAAGGTTCAAATATAAATCATTGCAGCAGTCTTTGCTGAGGTGATGATCACAGGGGTGTGTTGTTGTCAATAGTTTCTTGTGGTAAAGAGTAACATTTTTTGCCTAGCAAGCCAGGCAGGAAAGAAAGCCTCTCCTCAGCCTTCATACTAACTCAGAGCTTTGCATGACTCATCTTTGGTAACTGAAGGCAGATACTTTCAAAGAAAGTCAGTGTTGTGACAAACAGTTAACATCTATAATTTCTGAATAGCCTCATTTTCAATTCGCTTTGCTTTAAATTTTGCTCCTCAATTTTCAACTATTATGCCCAGTGGGTTAGACATCCCTGACATCTTTGAGGGAGAGTCATTTTCAAAAGAGACTTTGCTTCTAACAAACAAGTGCAACTGTTCTCTATTTCATAGGCTCATAGAATCACAGAATATCCTGATTGGAAGGATTCTTTTCCAACCTTGTGATTCTGTAAAGGGACCATAAGGTTCATCAAGTCCAACTCCTGGCTCCACACAGGGCTAGCCAGGATAGAGCATGTGACTGAGTGCATCCTCCAGACACTTCTGGATCTCAGTCAAGCTCAGGGCTGTGACCACTTCCCTGGGAAGCCTGTCCCAGTGCCCGACCACCTTCTCAGTAAAGAACCTCTTCCTAATAACCAGCCTAAACCTCCCCTGTTGCAGCTTCATGCTGTTCCCTCAGGTTCTATCACTGGTCACCAAAGAGAGGAGATCGGCGCCTGCCCCTTCGCTCCCCCTCATCAGGAAGCCACAGACCGTGATGAGGTCTCCCCTCAGCCCCCTCATCTCCAGGCTGAACAAACCAAGGGAACTCAGCCTCTCCTCATAAGACTTTGCCTTCAGACCCTTCCCCATCCTCACAGCGCTCCTCTGGACACTGTCCAATAGTTTTATGTCCCTCTTGTCCTGTGGCACCCAAAACCGCACACAGTACCTGAGGTGAGGCCACCCCAGCACAGTGTAGAGCAGGACAATCCCCTCCCTGCACCAGCTGGCCATGTCATGCCTGATGCAGCCCAAGGTACAGTCAGCCCCTTGTTAAACTTCATGCTGTTAGTGATTAGCCAGCTCTCTGATCTGTCCAGGTCTCTCTGCAAGGCTTCTCCACCTTCAATGGAGTCAACAGCTCCTCCCAATTTGGTGTCATCTGCAGATTTACTTAAGACACCCTCTAGTCTTGTGTCCTGCTCATTTATGAAAAAGTTAAAAAGAACTGGCCCCAAAACAGAGCCCTGGGGAACCCCACTAGTGACTGGCCACCAGCCAGATGTAACCTCATGTACTGTCACCCTCTGGGCCTGACCAGTCAGCCAATTGCCCACCCAACACATTATGGCTTTATCTAGTTGTGTGCTGGACATTTTGTCCAGCAAGATGCTGTGAGACACAGTATCAAAAGCCTTGCTGAAATCTAATTACTTTCAGTATGAAGTATCTCGTAGGTGTCAAGTAACCACACACAACCACAGGCTAAACAAACCAAAAAGCAGCAAAACAGAGTTTGCTGTTTAGGTAGACCCTGCATGACCTTGGGATGTTTTGGGACCCTGCTCAGGAAGAGTTTGTCTAAAAAGGGCACAGCATGCGATGTTGAGACGGTTACTGGGCACAAATATCAGGTCTTCCATAGCCAGGGGCTGCAAGGCCACCCTGCAGGGAAGAATCCATTAGCTACCCTCTATTGTCACAACTGTTTCAAACTGGCTCTGAAACTGGTATGCACCCGATGTCACACACCTAAACTTCAGCCAACCATATGATGCCTTCAGATGTGTCTAAGAAAGAGCAGTAGCTGCTGGGAGCTGAGAAACGGGAGACACATGTATGATGACATTGCTGAGGGCACAGATGGAGGTGTGCTTTTCAGAGATGCTCGGTGCTAAAGGAGGTGAACCTCTGAAGGGACTACAGCCCACAGTTGGGAATGCCCTGAAGGGACTGTCACCCATGAATGGCACATGCAAGGACAGGAACACTCCTGAGGGACTACAGACCATGGATGATTGCTACTAGGACAGGGATATTCCTAAAAGGACTGTAGTTCATGGAGACATAATATATGACAGGCCAGAAACTCCCTAAAAGGGACTGTGTCCCATGCATAAACCACACTGGAGCAGAAGAAAACAAGAGGAAAAGATGGACAGAAAGAAAAATTATATGCGCACACCCTAACCCCAGTTACCCAGATTGGGGCTGTTTCACTTATGGTACCACCTCAAATGGTCCCCAGTGGAATCCCATGGACTCAGGATGCACTTACAAGCTTCAATGAAGGAAGAGACTCATGGGACCTACAATCAAGGGGTACTGAGATCCATGTGACCCTTGAACTGTGAGGGGTACACCAGAGGTGGATCATCTTCCTGCACATCCAGAAATAATGGATTTGTCTCAGTCTTGGCAGCTGGAGTTTCACAAATTCTTGTTTCTTCTAAGTGCTGCTGTATATACTAATCCTCTGAAAGACTACTAAATCTGAAAGATTGTTAAGTGTAACTTATATGAGATGCATGCTGCATGGTTTCTTCTATTTAAGGTAACAAATAGCTGCCAAATAGCACCAGGTTTTAGGTAGATAGCAGGCATTGACAGTAGTGACTCCATGGTAGCATGGTACCCCTGAGGCAGTATTAAATAATATGCCAGCACAGTGTAAGGCTGAACTGTTGGAAGCACTGTCTTTAAGATGCAGTGTTAAACCTGTGTCTGAAGTATTTACAGTCCTCAGAGATCCCCACTGCACAGTGAACAGGGTTATCCCCGGAGATCTGACTAAATCACATTTTTGCAATTGCATTCTGTCAGCCCAAATTTCCACTGCATTTTTTGTTTAAATACTGTACGCTTCTTTGCCTCTTGTCTTAAAACTGCTGTCAAGAATTTGTGCATACTTTTAGAAGGCCATATGTTGGTAACTGTTCAGAGAGGAAAACACAAGGTCATGCCACAGCTTCAATGGGAACAGTGCTTTTATTTCACTCAGACTTGAGAAGAGTGATACTACCACATTACCCCTTTCAAGTACAGGGTATGCACCATTAATTTGAAGTGGGACAGGTAAAACATTGCAGCATTTAAAGGATGCATTAGAAAGAAGTGGCTAGTGGTAACTTCAACATCACCAGCTTCAAAGGTAGCTCCTGACCCAGAATCTCTTCAAGAGTGGCACTTTTGGGGACCTTTTTAAGCCGAATTTTAACGTTAAGGTATGTGAGTGCCGTTTTCAAGCTTCTGTTCATTACAGAAGCAGAACTAGTTAATTTTTAGTGAAAGCTTGTGATTTCAAGTTGACACTGGCCATACGAATAGTCAGGAGAATAACAGAAACTTCTGCACTCATTACATAATAATTTCTCATCGCCTCCATATTTCACAAACCTTTCAGTGCAAGTTCTGGTATATCCTACAAAAACATAGGACCAAGATTTGCAGCGTGCTACACTTAGAAGAAACCACTGTCTAGATCCCACAAATGCTTCAACAATGCACAGGAGGAGGTGGTGCGCCCAAAAAAAATGGAATTTTTCCGTCCACAACAGACAGCACTTCCCCTTTTCTTGGTCTAACTCTTGCTAGGACTTTAACTCTTAGAGGAAAGTATGACTTTTTTTATTATTGTAATACTTACCTTTGTGTAGAGAACTGCAGACTGACAATATCACCCTCTTTGTGCAAAGGATTGTCTATCGGCCATTTAGGAGAGTAAGCCAGGTGTTGACTCCCTGTTCTTCATGGTTTTTTTCTGCAACCAGAATCTAGTAAAAAACTTATTCTAGAAGACTACTGTTGATTTTCTTCAAAGAAAGAAGTCATCTTAGTTCAATTTAAAATTAAAGGTCTCATATCTAAGTGACAGCAGAGTTATCAACAACAGGACTTCAAAATGTTTTATTACCTCAAATTCCCATTGAAAGTTTGAATAGTACCATGCTAAAAGATTTCTCACAGCTTGTCCACAAGATGAGGTATAGATATTCTCAACAACTTCATGTTTTTACATGCCTTTTCCTGCAGAAAATCCCTCTGATTTTGTCTCATTACTTGAAATTTATTTCAGATAAGCAGAGTTCAAATAAGCTCATCCACAAGTGGAGCTGCTCAGCAACAGCAGCAGAAATTAAATTTACAACTACTTTAATCAGAATTAACTTTCAAGTACGAACAAACTCCTTATTACATTGTCAGAAATGAAGGTTGAATTACAATGAACTAGTGAGAATATAGCTGCACAGAAATACAGGGAAAAATAATTAAAAGTATGATTTTTAAAAGTACTTTATTGAAGCTTTTATTCAGAAGTCACTGCCATGAGGAGACAGAGGCACAGGCCCCAGAAGCAGCATTCCAAAGCAGCTACACACATACCCCACCCACGTCAAAGATGGATTACAAAGAATAATTGCACATTCATCTCCCAAGTGGTCTGTTTTTGGGACCATACAAAGACGAGATTTTTAGAGTAGAATAAATATACCCAGAAACTAAGCCAATCAAAAGCCATTTTATACACTTAAATAAATAAAATAAATACCCACACACACATACCTACATACAAACATACATAATCCCTGCTTAGACTCACATAGTTCAGCTATTAGCAGTCTACTTAGCAGTGGGAGGGAAGTAGGATGGGATCCACAAAGATCACCCAAACAACACTGATTCATTTTTTTTTCCATCTTACAGTCTTTCCATTTACAAGAAGCAACTGCTCAGAAAGGGACACACAAATCAGATGAGCACGACGCAGTCCCTGCTGGTATGGTAATTCCAGACACAGCGCTGATCCCCGCTCGGTCTGTCAGCCAGATTTCTTCACTCATCCAGCATTTCCAAACAACTAAAGCATCTCCCTTTGTAGAATCAATGGTAGCAGAAGCATAGGAAAAAAATATGCTGTACAGATCAACTCTTATGATACCTGGCCAGTTTGTTTGTCTGATCAAGCCTATATTGAAGTCACTAGAGATCCATGCCAGTAACTTGGAAACCATGGCAGGTCCACAGCTTGAACATGAAAGTACCTAATGAGAATTTTTAAACAGTGGCCATTGATCACTCTTTCTGGAGAGAGCACGACGGCAAGTCAGTTCAGTCTGAAAGAATAATCTGACTCATGTACTGTGCGGAAACGGCAGAAGCTGCTTTTAACAAATTGTGGAGGCACGAAAGTCAGCATTGAGGAAAGGAAGTTAGAATTGTTGCAAACCTTCTGTAGGGAAACAATGAGGAAAGTGCAAAAAAAATAATTACAGGTTTTTGAGAAGAATGTAATCAGACATTTGTCATTCCTTTATCATTCTTTTTGAATGTGTGTGTGTGTGTGTGTGTACTTAATTCTTAAACTCTTCTGTGCAAAATCTTTGCTTGCAGACAGAAGATGCGGCACATCAACTTATAGCAGGAAAGACGATGCTGTAATGGAACAGTAGTACAGAAATTGGAATTGATTTAAATAACCTCTCTCTCACCCATCTGCCAAGTAAGATAACACTTTTTTTTTTTTTTTTACATTTACAAGTGTTTCAGTTAGGGATGTTGTGTTTTAGCTGACATCTTAATACATTTTTATTTATGGTTGCCTGTAACTAAAGCGTATTTAATGTATTTGCAATACCCCCTTTTATTCTGTTCTTCATCTTTACCGCTAGCTTTATGCATAAACAAAAGAGCGCATTAGAAATGTATGCATAAAGAGAATTTAAAATAGCAAGTGAAAAATAAGGAAAGAATAAACAGAGAAGTAAAAATCTTCTGAAGCAGACCGACATCTTTGTTTAAGAAACAACAAAATTATGATGCAAACAGCGGGAAGAAAAACAGCATTCTCATTTAAACACTGGGAGATGGAGCAGGGTCTGGATTCTTGAGCCTTAAGCCAAGGATCAGCTCTCAAAGCACCAAGTGCAGGATTCATGCTGACATCCACACAAACTCCACATCCAAAAGGCTTTCGAGGCTGTGCCCTCTGCCTCTGCCCTGGCATGGATTTTACTGGCTGTGGTGGAAGCTTTCATCCTTAACAGACCAAACACATTATTTCCACTGGAGAGGATTTTAAAGGCCCTCTTAGGAGACCCAGCTGCAAAGCCGTGATCTCTAAAGTTCCTGATAAAGGATTCCCACAATGGCCATTAGACACTTCACCTTTGGACATCTTTTCCTTATTTAAATAATTTCTGCAGAAAGGCCTTACTAAATGAAACCTATGGCTTACTTCACCCAAGCGTGGCATATGCATCATCATCTCAGTCAGACACACAATAATAAGAGATAATAATTAGGCAACACATTTTAGCCATTTTTAAAGGGAGTAGGACAGACATGGGCCATGGATCTGCAGTCCTCAGGATATGAGTGGTCAGTCAAGCTTAAATGCTTGCAAAAAAAAAAAAACCCCAAAAAAAAAATCTACCTCTATATGGGAATTGGCCTGTGCTCCTAATTGATCCCTCTGGCAAAGAGGCTCAAGAGATATTTCTGATGTTAAAGTGATGCTACTCTTAATTATATACCAGGAAATAAATGAGATGTTTCAAGTGTGTGCTATTATTAGCACAAGCAGCTCAAGTTATTAGCCTCCAGCAAATATATTATACTGGCCTCAGGAAGGGAATTCCTAACGGTAGCTAAATGTCAACATTGCCATATGTAAAAGAGCCATTTGAACTGAATCCACCACTAAGTACACACCCAGCTGTCTATGAACACAGAAAATAGAAATAGCAGCTATTAGGGAACTACAACCTTCTTACACTATGCTTTTCCTGCATAGGAAAAAAAAAGTAGAATGGGTGGGCAGGGGAAGGGTGGGAAGGAGGTTAAAAGTTTTAGATTGTCCTGCTGGAGGTGAAGAAAGGAACAGCATCTAAGGCTTTCCAGATAGTTTTTGTTTACCTTTTAAGATATCAGTGCAAGAGTCTTAAATAACAAGGTTTAATTCAACATGAACACTCCATGAGATCACCTCCACCTTTATTCAGCCTTCATCTCTTAATCCTCTGATTTAGAGCATACAGCTTACACTATAATTTAAAAACTAAAGATAATTAGCTTACTTTCTAAGACCCTTATTGCTAACGAGATATAAAACAAGTCTGCTTGGCCAGTTTGGATTGTAGCTTATCTTTTATTTGCTTTTTGACTGTGTCTCATCTCTTTAAGTAGTGATTTCTAAAGATGAGAGACTTGCTTCCTCTCAGTTCTTTAAAGAAAGATTCAAACCAGCAGCACTTAAGAGTTACTATGTAACATCTTCACTTATAATTTACCTTTCTTGACAGATAGATGGTCATCTCTGTTTTTCATTTGCAGCAGAGTAAGCAGCTCCAAAACAGAAATGATAAATACAGATAGCTCTTACTAGATGCATTAAAGGCTCCCTTTGTGCCTCAAGCCTATGTTAAGCAAACTGTGGGAATTTCACTTAATACTGTTACATTTTATAGTGTACTGAAGTCTGTAGTGACTGTTCTCTCCATGTGTTTGCATTACAAAACTTAACCATGCCAAACGGATTTTTCTTCTCTCCATATGTCAGTAGGATCACTAGAGTAGATTTTTAACTGGATATACATTACTTATGTTGTGAAACAACAGTTAATCAGTACACAACACACACCGACACTGCAACCAGACTTACAAAGTCCTCAGTCCTGTAAAAAAAAGTGAATAATTTTCAAAAGGCATGAAAAAACAAAGTGGAAAACTTAGGCAAGTTTTGAAAAGGTAGTATCACTTCCCTCAGGGCAGAGCAAGGTAGAGGGGGGCAGGAGGCGGGGAGGGGGTGGGGGGAGTAAAACTAAAGAGAAAGCCCATCAGGAGACAGAGTACACATCAGCTAGAAAAAAATGGAGAAGAAGTCAGCATTTGCAACATGACTTTCAAGGCAGCAAATGATTCCCCTTGATGATCAAAAGAATCAGTCCCATGGCCCTATGCCAAGAAGTCTAGTGTACCCCAGGGTATATCATGATACTAAGGAAGCAATGAAAGGCGTCCATAAAGGAAAAAATCCTCTTATCTACAGGACAGTACATATTTTACAGCTTTTTAATTAAAATGGTTTAAAAACAACTAATTCTTAGCTAGCACTTAGCATGATATTTTTACCCTAGAATTGTAAACACTAATTTATTATTTAGCTGGTAGGTTATAACCACATTATTTCTAGCTAAATAACTTAGATAAACAAGAACAACAAATATACTTCTGCTAAATAAACAATGCAACTCGTAGTAAATTGATAATAACATGTTGTTTTACAAATACACACCACATACTGTAGACACTGTTTACACTACCAATACAGGTCACACCTCTCCTGTCAGATATTTTGTTCAGCTGCTGTAAAGAAAGGAATTCACGTTGCATAATTACAGCTGGTATTTTGTTTCACTAGTCAATACAGAAGAAATAAATTATTCCACATCTGTGTGTAATTATTTTTCTTCCTCTTGAAACAGTAGGAATCTCAAGTTCCTATCTACAGCATAAAGTAACCCAACCCTTAGTTAATTAAATATTAGCCAAGTTTCTCTTTACAACTGCAAATTGCACTACAGTGGAGTGACTTGCGTCTTGAATGTGACATTGTGATTAATAATGCTAGTGCACTAATTGATTCTCCTGAAGAAGACATCACCCTGATGGCTATGTTTTTTAAGTTACCAACATTTCTGTATTCAAGAGCTATAAAGAAAAGAGAAGGGAAAGAAGGGGAACTTTCCCTAATTGCAGCTCACACTGAAGAATTTTATGGTTTTAGTAGACTGCACCCTCAGACAGTCGTTACTGCCCAGAACATCAGCAGATAGAGAGACTTTCTTCCCATCTAAGCCTGTGGAATTTAAATATGTATTTTTCTTAAGCATACACAAATCAATGGCTTTAAGCTACAGCCTTCGAAAGTGACTGCTAATTTCAGTGTTCACTCTTTCACAGGACATGTCAGTCCTCAACTGCCTCTGTCCTCAGAAGCAAGCTGCTATTCCTCAATTGTATACTGCTGAAACCAGGTGTTAACGATCTGCTTCTTCAGCTAGTGTAAGGAGGCCAGATCTAAAAGAGCTACATCTGCAAGCAGTCTTGCTTGGCTTAGGAAGAATGTTTATTGGCTCTACCGGGCAGGCTGTACTCCTACGAGATTTCATTTGAAATCAAGTGAGAATGAGCTCTCTGGAGTCCAGGCACAAGGTCATCTATGTGCAGGCTGAGCTGTGGCAGCGTCCTTTACATTTGTGGCATCACCCTGCCCAACTCTTAACATCAGCAGACTCATCTCTATCTGTGCTGCTGCTCAGATGCTGTGGCAGCAGGTCCCTTGTGGAGGTATTAAAGCTGTGGGCTCTGATTTTCAGCTGCAATGGCAAGAGAGCCCTGAGACAAGCTGAACGGATGACCAAGCGTCCCTGGGCCCTGCCCACCATGCATTGTACTACCCAGAGCTTTTACTGTAGCTGTAACGTGGCGAAGTTTTGTGCCCAGCCTGCCCGCTTCGGCCTCAAGATGAAAAGGAAAGAGTCTCAAAAGCAGTCAGTTCCCCCTGAGTTGCTACATCCTGCAGGAAGCAAGGGCAGGCAGGCCCTTCCCAGGCAGGGCCACAGAGCACAGCCAAACAGCCCATATTTGGGTCATGCACTACCAGATGAATGAGTCTGACAACATATATACAGGTACCTCTTAAGTGAACAAAGGAGCCTGATAACAACAACAATGGGGAATTAAAACCACTCAAACTCTTACCTAGCAGAATGTAGGTTTCACAATTTTTAGAAATTCTGTACCAATTTGAGCTTGTATTTTAAATCAAAGTCATTGTGAGGGCATACTGGACTGCACGATTGAAGTACGCAGACAGCCAAATACACAAGAAGTGCTTTGCTAACATCCTAACACTGATTTGCCAGCTCAGCAGAGTATTATTATTATTATTATTATCATTATATTATTATTATCGTCATCATCATCACAGCTAACCTTGCAAAATTGTAAGCTGAATCTGCATCATGAGATAAACTTTGATTATGGAAATAACAGGGCTATAGCAGCAGCTGGCCAGTTTCACCTGTGTGTACCTGCTGCAGACTTGTAAAGAGTTATCAGTGTATCCCATCAGCCAGGAATTGCTTTCCCTAATGTTATTATTCATAGTATAGAGCTGACTTGCCTTTGCTGTTAATGTGGCACAAAGCACCTCAAGTGCTTTGAAGATCTTTTTGGCAAGAGTTTTAAAACAGACTTGGAAAGTATCCCAACTGGAGGGCCAACTCCATTGTATCATCCTATACAAATGTCCTATACAGAGCTAATTGGGCTTTTCAGACATTGTGACATCAGAGAGAATTTCTTTCATGGAGTACGGTAAGAGAAAAAATAGAGTGAAATTGGCTCTCAAGTTGAACAGGAGTCAAGAAAACTGTGCTGTTGCAAAATGCAGAACCACAATAACAGCATGTTTAAGCAGATGTATAGACCCAAGACATGAAGAAAACCTAACACAGCTAAAATACCATGTCTAGTTTAAGGCACTGAACTTCAAGAATGACAGAAAGCATACAGAAAGTCCAGAGGAAACTACAAAATCTATTTTGGAAATGCTAGAAAATATGACCAATGAGAAGACCGAATTGCTAAAAAAAAAAAAAGATCTAGGAAACAGAATCACAGAATCATAAATCATAGAATGGCATGGGTTAAAAGGGACCTCGAAGATCATGGAGTTCCAACCCCCCTGCCACAGGCAGGGCCACCAACCTCAGGCCTGGATCAGGTTGCCCAGGGCCCCATCCAACCTGGCCTTGAACACTTCCAGGGACGGGGCATCCACCACCTCTCTGGGCAGCCTGTTCCAGCACCTCACCACTCTCTCTGTAAGATTGAGGGTAACATAGGAATAGGCTGTGCACAGATGCAGTAAGTATAAGATGCACCTGTTCCATGTGCTCACTCTTGGTAATATAAAAGCAACAGGTTTAACCCAAAGTACTGGGGGCACGTTTGGGTAACATGAGCATTATAGACACTGGGGAAAGTTTGCCAAGAGCTTTATAGACACTGGGGAAAGTTTGCCAAGAGCTAACACTGGCAGAGAGCTTCATAAAGAAGAGTAACTTCTGGAGATCCCCCCAGTCATATTCCCTCCAATACTTTCTTTCCTCTGCCCTCTAAGAGAAGTGCTCTCCTCCACATAAGCTTTCAGGTAACACAACAATCCAAGGGAGTTAGGGTAACTCAACCACCTTGCATTACTCTGCTTTTAAGACCTGTTCCATTCCCTCATTTGTGTGCACTCAATAGATGCACTGACACAAGCATTTGCACCGCTCAGCATCCTCTGCTATTCCCCTGCCAAACTCCTGTAAAGTTCTGCTTTCACGTCAATAAGGAAACTGCATCACTTGGGGTTTTGGGGTATTGGTTGGTTGGGTGGGTGGGGGTTTTTTCTGATACAGGAGGGCGACCATTCCTTGCAAACATTGTTTTCTAGCTCCCTCGCAGTCTCCCGAAAAGCGGCGGCACCCTGCAGAGCAAGCTCTGACCTTGGGACTGTACAGTATTGTCACTGTTGGTGTTTGCAGGCCACTTCTGGGAGGCTTGGTTTGGTTTTTGTCATGTTTTCCAGGCACAAACCGCCTTCTGGCTGCCGCCGGCGCGCTGCGGTTGCGGCAGCGGCTTTCTCTCTTCCATTCAAGGGCCCCGAACTCACCAACTCCTCCTTAAGCGAGAGGCGCGGAGCGCTGCGCTGCCGACTCTGCGTCTCCTCCAGGAACGGGAAGGAGCCCGTGCCCTTCCACCCAGCCCCGGCACTTCCTCGCGGCCACAGAACCCCCCCCAGCTTTCCTCTCCGGCTCCGCCTTTCCCTTCCTGACCCTTCCCCGGCCGAGCAGGCCAGGCAGAGGCGGCAGAGCCGGAGCGGGCCATGGCCGGGCCGCCGGCGCCTCCCGTCACGCAGCAGGTCGGCAGGGCGCGGGGCTGCGGGCAGCGGCCGGAGCCAGGGGAGCTGCGGGAGGCCGCCCGCTGCCCGGTGGTGGACGCGGACGGGAGGCGCATCCCCTTCGAGGCTCTGTACGGAGAGCAGAAAGCGATCGTGGTGTTCGTGCGGGTGAGGAGGCAGCGGCTGCCCGGGAGAGTTGCCTCGCCGGCCTGGAGCCCAAAGCGGCTCCTGGCGGAGAGGACCCGCTTGGCTGCGAAAGGGGCGGGGGGGGGGGGCGAGCGGGGAGTTTTCACAGGCCGGGCTGCTCCGGGGCGGGAGGGAGAGAAAATAGCACGCAGATGAGTTCTGCTGCTGAGAACCGCCACCCTTGATTGGGTAAAGCGGTACAGCGTCTACCTGAAGGAAGCAGTTCTTCAACCGTGTGTTACGGGGAACAGATACTGTGTTCCCTGATGTCCCAGCTGGCGAGTCGGCTCTCGCGTTCCTAAAATACCCAGAGACAAAAATATTAGCAAGGCCCCGAGCCCAGTGTCCGTGCTCCCTAATCCAAACTCGGTGACTGCAAAGAACTTTACTCTTTCCTGTTCCCGGTTCCTGATCAGAACGGTTTGTGCCTGAAATCAGAATCTGATGCTCCATTGCTAAGCAATTATGTCTGTTTCTGACACGTCCGACTGGCTGTGTTGCAGAATTTTTTATGTTACACTTGCAAGGAGTATGTAGAAGACCTGGCGAAGGTCCCCAAGGCGTTTTTACAAGTAAGTACTCTGCCCTTAATGCCGACACGGTGCTCCTGTAGTCGAGCAGAGATGTGTTATGCCCCGCTGCTGGCTGGCACCAGGGTTAAACCTTCTAGGGGTCAGGAAGGGCTCAGAAGAAAGTTAGGGCTTTCATTGCTTGCTACAATAGCCATAATGTATCTGCCCAGGAGACACAGGAACGGATTTATTGCTCTACATGCTCAGTTGCAGCAGCATTATTTCTCCCTGCCCTATTAGCTTATTGCTGTGTTTTCTGCTGTGTTCTGCACAGTTAGACAACATCTGACAGGCATATCTTTTGGTATTAGCGGTGCCCTGGGCAGCTGTCTTCTCCTGACCACAAACTTAACTACTGCCCTTTCCATTATGTCGGTAGAGCTGACTGATGGTTGTGCGTGGAACAAGATCAGAAAATTGATCTGGATTAAAAATAGTCTCTTTTTCTATGGTTATTTGTAAGCTTGTTTGACCTGTTCTCCAGGCAGCTGAACAAACAGGAGTGACATAGTGACAGAAAGAAGAAATGGAGTGGGCAAGGGTTGCTATGGACGGGTATTTGTTGGGTGGTAGGAGATACCAGAGAAAGACAATGATCCCCTGCTAAATCTGGAAGGTCAATCTGTCTCTTCCAGACTGCTGGTTGAAATTCTGTTGTATTTCATTCCCAACAGCAGCATAGCCAATGACAGAGACTCTGCTCCTTGCTAACAGCAAGCCTTAGATGGACAGGAATTTCGGGATTAAAAGGGGCAATTTCTTTGGCAGCTCCCCTTCTCAGGACAGATATTTTTTTCCTTTTTCTGAAGTGCTCAATCAGTGTTACTCTGAGAGACATTTTCTGAATTTGGCTGCTCAAATGAATACAGAGAATCAAAACCATACATGCTTTTCTTAGTGTGAGCATTATATTTTTAGGAGGGCATCTTTTCATAACAAGCAAAATTATACCAGATGGGAAAGGCAAGTATTATACCCCAAATGTTAAAACAACATATTTTATTAACTGCTTTACTGGCATCTAAATGAACTTAAGGCTTGACCTCTAGTTTAGACTCAGGCCTAACACTACACCTGCAAAAGACAGCAGCAGATGCAAGTTGGATATTTGTGAATCGTAGATGTAGGTGTGCCTATATTTGCATGCTGCTTCTTGAGATGCAGGTGCAACTGAGTGGAAATCGTGAATTTCCACTCAGTTGCACCTGAATTTCCAAAATCACAGGAGGTTGTGATGAGTTGAAAAGATGGTGCTAGTAATGCTATAGGAAAAAATAAATAAAGTTTACACATCTGTAACTTAGAAGTTATCTTTGAAAATTTTTTTTTTTACTTAATAATTCAATGTAGCTGCTAACTGTGGGTGATAGACAGAAGTCCAGGCCCCAATATGTAAGTGAAGTTAATTTCAAATAATTTTAACTCAGTGCAGTGTGATGATTAACTCAGGACACCAGGTTCTGCTAATGCTTTGCAGCCATGCAGAAACACCGAGTTCCTCTTTGTATAGTTTCAATACCTGTCTTCCATTCTAGGAAGCAAATGTGAGGCTTATAGTTATTGGACAGTCATCATACCATCACATCAAGGTAAGTAAAGCAGTCATTAAATACATGGCATCCCCTATCGTGTCTTTAAGGGTCTGCATTGAGGGGCTTCACTCTAGGTGAGAAGGTGGTCATTTGCAACCACAGAAAAAGGACAGTGGTGTTCTTCCATGAAGCAATTCTAATAGCAGTACATGAGTACAACAAATAACTAAAACTTCCAGTTTAAAAACCACTGGGACTTCCTAAGGAAACATGTTTCTTTGATTTCACTGGAAGCTTTGTTTTAGTAAAAGCTTTGGGGCTAAAAATTTTTGGCCTTTAATTTAACATGTCAAATTCACAGGTTTCCAAATTGGGGGGTGGGGTGTCAATATTTTTTCTGCTGTCAGTAGATCCTAACTAATTGCTGTCTTACCCTTAAGAATACTATTTATTTTTTTCTTCTTATGCATGTGTCTTGCAGCCCTTTTGCAGTTTAACTGGGTATACACACGAAATGTACGTTGACCCACAAAGGGAAATTTATAAAACATTTGGCATGAAAAGAGGTGAAGGTAATAACGTATCAGGTAAGAATGATTTTCTCATTTTCTGTAGACTTACACAGAACAAAACAAGAATCCTCTGATAAAATAATATGGTTATAATATAAATAGGAAAGGCACTGCCCATCAGACCATATCTGGTATTTTGTCAAAACACTGGCAATCAGGAAATTCTAAACTGTTCATGGCAGTTGTTTGATTTTGTTGTTCTCTTTATACACTTCTGCATTTCTAGATAGTAAGTATTTTGCTTTTCTTCTTTTTTCAGTGCGGAGCCCTCATGTGAAATCAAATGTGCTCCTGGGAAGCATTAGGAGTATGTGGAGAGCAATGACTGGCCCAGCTTTCGATTTCCAAGGAGATCCTGCTCAGCAGGGAGGAGCTTTGATTTTAGGCCCAGGTGAGCGTCTTTGTTTTGTGTGAAAGTTACAGTCTTCTCTTTCAGCTGTTTGCTGTCATGCTGCCATCTCAGCTGCTGTCCCTGTGGATCCTAAGGAGACAGACTTGTGTTGAACCATGTGATTTTGCTCGCTGAGGAACCTGAGGAAGTGTCCTTGTGTAGTCCCACCTCCCACAGAGGTGGCACAAAGCTGATCACGGTCCTGCAGAAATCAATTAGGAGTGCCTGAAAGTTTGGGGGTGGGTTTTGATGGCGTAGTGTTTGCCTACCTTCTGCTTTCACATTTTATTGTAGGCATTTAACACGGTTTTAGTAGAGGTATAATGCGTGGGGGGGAGGCTGCAACATGACAAAAGTCATCTCATCAAATCATTAGGAAACATCACACTACAGCAGATTTAATTCAATTAGATGCCTCAATGTTCCTTGCTTCTGTAATTTAATTACAAACCAAAAAAAGTCATTGTTTAAAATACAGTATATCACATGATCTGGAGAGCTAGTGCACATTTGTACAAGAACTAGTAGGAAATCAGAATGATTCTTTGATTCATTAACATCTTTGAATAAGTAAATATTTTATTCAACCATTTACATATTTATTCTCATTCCATTCCAGGTAATGAAGTCCATTTTTTGCACCTTGATAAAAACAGGCTGGATCATGTTCCCATTAACACAGTTTTGCAGCTGGCAGGAGTTAAAACAGTAAATTTCACGAACAAACCCCAGATTATTGACATATGACACTGACACAGCCTATGTGGTTTTTTATTTGTGCTCTCCCAGAACAACTCTCCAGCAAATTCCCACCAGCATCAGTACTGCTGTGTCTTTATGGAACATTTTAAATCCTGTCTAGAAAAATCAGACCATGCACTGAAGATGGGCATGAAACTGCTATTTCCATTGTGTACAACATATCAAAAACTTAAAACACAACCGAGGCTGACTGCAATAAGACCTGTAGCTTATTATTTCCTCATCAAACAATCCTGCTTATATATATATTTTTTTTTCTTTTCCCAAAACACACTAAAGTAAAAAATCTGGGTTTGCTCAGGAAGCACTTGGGATTCTTGCCTTCAGCAGATCACTCTGGCTTTCAATCCAGTACTTCTGAGTGATGTTTTAAAGCTTCCAGCACCATGTGAAAAATCTTGTATTAAAATATACCTTGAAAAATCACGGTTTCAGGCACTGGGATTTGAACTTATGCCTGCTTTTGTATCTGGCATTGGCACACATTATGACACATTTTGTAGTTTTAAATAAATATTTTTAATATATGCTGCCTGCAGTTCTTTTGCATCACATGAAAAGGTGGGTCTGGAAGACCAGGCAGGGGTGTGTCTTCAACAAACATATTTCTCATCCAATTGTCAGTTTTGGAGTAGGCCATTATTCAGTTACTTGTCTTCCTATAAAGATCTGCAGGAGAATATTCTCCCTTGTATGTCAGTGCTTTCTATCAGAGCAAGAGAAAAAAAATGTCCTTAGTTATTTTTGTCCTAGACAGCCACACTAAGGACAACAGCATTTTGTTTTGCAGTCCTGTCAGATTTCATATTATCCATTTTTCTATAAGTGTTTATGTTCAAAATCTATTGCTTTGATTAAAGTAGGCATACCCTCTGTCATCCATGAATGAGCCACTTCTTTTTAGCAATTTTAAAATAAGATTGCCCGAGATTTATGGAGGAGCATATCTTCCTATGCAGTTTCTGATCTTTGGCCTCCACTGTAAAATACTACTGTTCATACACATCACCTGCAAATTCACTCCCCTTTTAAGCCTCAACACTGGAGCAACTGTAAAACAGCATTGCATGAAGAGGTTTGTCTCTGCATCCATTAAGTTCACTGGCAGGCCCAGAGCAAGCTCCAGAGAGCTCTACACCACTAAGAGCACATGAAATTAAACACCGTGTTCCTTGAAGAAAAATAATAAAAGGCTTGCTTAAGAAGCATAATGACAGTGAGCACTGTAATTCCTTTAAAGGTATGATGCCTTAGCACCTTGTTAATTACAGGCAGATTTTGATGCCGTGTGTTCAGGAGGAGGATATTACTAATGTAAAATTTGGCTACACAGCACTCCCCACGGAGCTGAAAGTGGTCGCGTGCAGGCTCCGAGCCCACGTGATTTCAGGGCTGGCCAGATGCTTCCTCTGGGACTACGACCAGCAGCTGGGCCTCACAGGGGAGTAAAGTCCGCTTTTCATGACCACTGCCCCTACACTCATAAATAAGGAGCTGCCCCCTCTTTCCCCGGCTCCTCCGGCTCACCATTATTTTTCAGTATGTCAGAAGCTTTGGAATGCAGCTGCCTCTATGTTACTTAAACCACAGCAGAAAGCAAGCTAGAAAACTGGTTTTATGTTTGGAAAACAAAAGAAACGTGAAAAAGCCTTAATTTCTTTTTTCCAAAGAGAAAAATGGGAAATAGTTTATTTCCAGTACTTCCACTCTGCTTCATTCACCTGATCATCACTCCCAAGGACACCGACTCCAGTTTTGTTTGGCAATCATCTCACTTTCATGTTCTTGGTGCTTTTGATTTTAAAGGAAGTGTTTGACTAGCTGTTTTTCTGCTCATTTCACTTTCAGTAGGATTAAAATAATAGAAAATAGGAATAGTTCTATTGCTGCATTTTAAATATGCTAAACTAGCCACAGCTAAAAGATCCGTGGACTCTTAAAACTGGGAGATTGGAACCAATGAAGCTGTAGTTTGACAGCTCCATAGGTTGAAGGCATCCACCCTCACAACGTCCATACTTACAGGAACCACATCACTGCCCTGTTGTCCCAGTAAAACCACTTCTTCAGGAGGACCCATGGAAATGCAGACAAAAGTGGGGAGGAGAGAGAGACAAGGCTTCAGCTGAAAAACAATCCTGATCAGGACATCAGCCGTGCACTTGTTGCGTGGAGGTGGACTGTTGTGTCCAGCCACAGCTTGACAGAGTTCACTGGCAC
The DNA here is from genome assembly GCA_020800305.1 of Porphyrio hochstetteri. Taxonomy (NCBI): domain Eukaryota; kingdom Metazoa; phylum Chordata; class Aves; order Gruiformes; family Rallidae; genus Porphyrio; species Porphyrio hochstetteri. The sequence goes on along the minus strand of CM036938.1, from coordinate 47,744,050 downwards.
CCCATGAGACTGTGATTTCCACGTGCATAATGAGGTGGAACAACGACGTTCATGGTCATCCATGGGGGGGGGGGACAGTTTTTGAAGAGTCAGCAGAGTTTTAGGTCACTGGTGTTATTTAGAAAAAGTATTTTTAAAATGTTGTGTTCTGAAAGGTGGGAACCAGAGGGGGATAACCACTGACCTCCAAATGGTAGAACACTTCAGCAAGGTCACGGCCAAGTAAGAGGCGGGGGGCTTAACTACCAGCTCGACTACTAGCTCTACTTATTTCAAGACCTACTTAAAATGACGGTGTGTTCCGAAGTATCGCGGCGCCTGAGAAGCAGACTCAGACCCAGCGATTCGGAAGACCGCGAAGCCTCAAGAAACGAAACTGAACGCACTCATTTCCGAAGGCGCCGACGTTGAGCCAGCGCTGGGGCAGCCGGCCCGCCCGCGGGAGCGGGCTCGCACCGCCGCCGGGGTCTCCGCACCCGCAGAGCTGCGATTGGGTCACGCTAGCACTCCCACCCCCGCCCCCGCCGGGAACAGTCCGGCGCCACGTCAGCAGCCCGCACCGCGGCGGGCGAGGCGGAGGCGCGGTGCCGAGAGCCCCGTCAGCAGCCGAGAGCCCCGTCAGCAGCCGGCAGCCCCGAGGCAGCGGCGGTGGACGAGCCGCGCCCGCCCGCACTTTCCCAGCCCACCTGTTACAGCGGCCAGTATGACATCACCGTCCCCACAGCTTCGCGCTGGTGACGCCACACTGCGCTGACCCAATCAGAGGCGGCGGGGGGTGGGAAGCGGGGGTGCCGGGAGCTGCCGCCGGCTCCGGGCAGGGGGGGCCGTAGGTGCATGGGGCGGTGGGAGGGGGCGGTGTCCAGGGAGACGCGTCAGCTGCCGCCGTCGTCGTCGCGGCGTCCCTCCCCTCCGGCGGCCCGAGCCCCGCGGGGAGCGGCGCGGCGGGGATGAGGCGGGCCGCCTCGCACCCACCGTAGCGGCCCGGCCGCCTCCGCCATGAAACGGAAGAGCTGGGCCGAGGCCCGGCGCCGGGCAGCCCCGGCGCCGCCGGCTCTGAAGAGAACTCGAGGGACGGCGTCGCGGGCGATCGGAGGCGAGGCAGAGCGGCGGCAACAGCCCCCCGCCTGTCCGGAGACCTGCCTGAGGATCGCCGGTGAGGGGGGCGTGCCGGCGGGCGGGGTGGCGGCTCGGCGGGAGAGTTGAGGCGCGAGTCGGGGCCGGGCTGCTGGCGGCGGGACGGGGCGGCTGGAGCGCGGGGGTGCCCGGTCCCCTGCTGTCCCGCTCCCCGCCGCCCCCGCGGGGCAGGGAAACTTCCCTGCAGCGCTGGGTCGCCGCTGTCCCCCGTCGGGACCCCGGGGCCCTCGGCCGGGGGCGGGCGGCCCCGGCATCTGTGCGATGGGTCGGTTCTTGCGCGTCCCTGGCGCTTCACGCAGCCAAGCATTCCTTAAAAATGCCTCGCTAGCCCGGCCGTCCTTGCAGAAGAATGAATGGTAGTGCTGGTGTGGCTCGGGTTGGTTTTGTTTTGAGTAACTCCGGCTGTGCCGAGCAGTTCCTTCGCGCTGTTCCTGCTTGTCAGGGAGTAAAGGGAAAGCGCATCCGAACGAGCGGGTCTGCGGGGACACACACACACACACCCCCAACGGGGTGTTTTGTGCATGCTGAGGACATATGTCTCTCTCCTGATGTTGTGCTTCGTGGCTAATGGGTAACATAATGGGCGAGTCTCTGTCGCATCTCTTCTCTGACCCCGAGTGCCGATGGCTTCTGCGGGCGGGTTTTTCTCGGTGTCCTCCGTCCCTTCCGCGGCCCTGTGATTGGAGCCGTGCTTTGTTTTGGCACGGAGACCTGCCTCCGAGGAGAAGTGTGTTGGATCACGGCCGAAATAATTCTGGCTTTAGGTTTTGAGTTCCCCAGCTAAAAGATATGCTTGAGTTCAGTTTGCCTGAAAGAAAGGAAAAAACCTCAAACCCCAACACCCGCCCCCCCAACTTTTAATGTCCTGTATCTGAATCTGAGAGTGGCAGTATTTACGGCGTCTCTTCACTTAGCGCTTCCTTCCGAAGGACTAGCGAAGTTGTCTGTAGACAGAGCAAGTGAAAATGCAGGGAGCAGACGTGGTCAGAAGGCACCGGTCTTACCTGTGTGCCACGAAATGGGGGTTCCTTACATTAGCAAGCGTGTCTCCTAGATAGCAGGGTGTTTAGAAGTCCATAAGGTTTTGTTTGAAAATTGGGCATAGTAATTGAGGAAGAATGTAAACTCCCAAAGCATGCCAGATTCCTCCTCTTAAAAAGTTCTGGTGCTGTCAGGGAATAAAATCCTGGATAGTCCAGCCTAAAATGGAGCATTTTAGGCCTAATTTACACAGGGAAGTATGGTGGTGTACTGATATGCAGAACTGTAAAGCTACAATAACTCTGTATTTTCCTGTAACTACATCCACTTACATAGGACACTGTGATGGTATAGTTTTAAGGTTGAATGTAGAAACCCCTCATTTGGCAGGTTATGACTTTCTGATATCAAAGCAGTTTCACCATTTCAGAATACTGTGCTGCCTTGTCCAGCTCAGATCTCCAGCGAACAGGATCTGATGATACACCTCTGGCATCAGCAGGCCCCTTAAATTACAGTGTTTTATCCTCCAAAGAAATGTTCTCCCATTTAAGTATTTCAGTAGAGTACTTAGGCTTTGGCTTGTGAGGGTTTTTTCAGTGGGATTTCACCATGTGCAGCAGTACACAGTATAAAAAACTTGATTAAAATGCAGTAGATTATTTAGTAATATTTCATTTTCTCATGATCATTTTTTTACTGTGTACAGTGGCTGCTGTTTACAAGCTTCTAATAATGGAATTATTATGGTCTATTTTTTATTACGCTGGTATGTCGTATGTATTTTTTAAAAGAGAAACCTTAGGAAGCCCACAGGCTTACCTCTTTATTCAGCTGTTTTAAAAGTTATTTCAAGATTTGAACTGTCAGTTCTGCCTTCTCATGCAGTTCTGAGAAAGGAATTAGTAGTTCTGGCCTTAAAGCTTAAGGCCTTATTCTTGCAAATGGACATATTTTAGCCTTTGTGAAGGCTGGGAGACCTGCATTAGTTTATCTGCTTACAGAAACAGTGCCAAATTCATTAAGCACATTGCAGGCTACCCTCATTTTCATCTTCTCTACAAGATACCAGTAGCAAACAAACCTGAATAGCTGTAAAGATTTATGTATCTTTGCTTGTGTGGTGTTATAAAAAGCAAAGTTTGTAATCCATTATTTGCATGTGTTTTATATATTTACTTACAGTAATCATTGCATTTCTTTCTCTTTTTTTCTCCCTAATGAATTGTATGCATCAGCCATTATTTCAGAATCATTTTTAATCAGAGTAATTTAAATATTTTTGTTTACTCTTAGAACTAGTCCAGGAAAACTATTCTTGTAAAGATTTGTTTGTTTTGGTCTGTTAAGCTGCATGGTAAGCCTTACCATTTTCTCTTTGTCAGCTAATGCATGAGGCTTGCTGGTATGAATTCAATTTGCTGGAACCGAATGCATTTCTTCTGTTTATTAGAAGCATATTCCCATATCCTTCTGATCTCTGGGAAAAAAAAGTAATTGATCTAAAGAAAATGTAGCGGTTCTGTGAAAGATATTGCTGTCCTTAGCTGCTTTTCTTTGCCATTGTTGTTTTATTTTATAAATAAAATTTTAAAGAAAAAATAGAATTATAATGCAGAAAACTCAAGCAAAAAGCATGTGTTTCTCTCTCACCTCTTTTCAAAGGTACTTCTGTTAACTTTTAAAATGAAGTAACTACAATAACTATCCATAGCATTACATTTTGAGTGGTACAACACTGTGGGGCATTTCTTGACGTTTTTCTTCCTGCTAAATGTATATCCATTCTGTTTACAGTGAGGAACTAATGTCTTAAAGAATGCTCTACTGTATATGCCTTTTTTTTACCTTTATTGAGAATTCTTTTACTTACACAGTCACTTGGAGATTTTATGAAATAGCATTCGGTTTCATACCTTCAGTGATAAGTGGGTTGGGTTTTTGTTTTTGTGTTGGATTTTGTTTCAAAAAATTGAGCTGTCTTTTTGTTTTTCCAGTATTGCTGCCTTGTCATTATAAACCTTGTGTGTTATGTAGAAAACCTCTTTCTTTTCTTTTTTTCTGTAATGCTAAAGACACTTCTCCCATGTCTCATTAAGCTTCCCAACATTTTGACTATCAACGCTTTCAATTAGCTTTCGTTATGCAACTATCTCAGTACAAAACTTGCATTTACTCTTTTATCAATTACTCATTTACTTGTGAGTCTTTCTCAAAGCTAAGATTCCAAATAAGAGTTTAAGGCATTCATTATCTAATCCAGCACTGAGAGTGTATGAATGTACGTAAAGTAGTTGGGTGTATCAGACAAGAGCAGCGGGGTAAGGACTCTATTTTGGGTAACACAGTGTTGTTCATCAGTTGTGACATGGCCCTGAAATATTTTTTCCATGGTTTTCTGTTAACTAAAAAAGTTCCTTTAACTTTTTAGTGTGCTTTCATTTTCTTTTATCAGAGTCTAGGCTGTTGTTCTTACTGCCAACTCTATCATCACTTAAATGTGAAATATCATAGTGATGACTGCTGAATCCTTTCAAGGATAGAATGACTAAAAAAAAAATCCTGTACAATTTTGGAGTTTTGTCTTGATGCTGCAGCAGAATTTGTCCTTTATGTGTCTTCCTGGTATTTTTGAGTCTTTTAAATCAAACACAACAAAAATACCTTGTACCGGCTTTGAATTTAGAAATGCACTGCTCTTACAATAGTAAATAACTCTGTGGTTACATTCCTGGTAATACAAAACAGACTAAGGTTGGGTTTTGTTGTACTGTCAGTCTCCTCTGAATTTCTCATCTATGGCATGTGTAACAATAGAGCTGCAGAATTTCTCTCTCTATGAAATTATCTTTGCTGATCATATGCAGACTTGTCCTGCAGCGAGTGCCTGGTTGGTATTTAGCTGTCTTTTGAATTACTAAAATTTCTTTATCCAAGGCCTGTGCAGCAGATCCCGAGAAGCATCAGGCATATTGAGAGTAAAGGGAAGTTTGTTTTGTCATCTCTATGCTCGCATTAACGTGGTTTTTGAAGTGGTAGCTCTCAGTTTTCTACACATCTGTTTCCACAGAACACCGTAGATCTGAAAAACAAGCAAAATGCTGTTCCTCCTGTGGGCACGCTGCAATCAGATGCGTGATTATTATAGCTTGTGTAGACATGCTTGTGCTAGCTTTAATCTCACTAGTTACATAGCAGCAGCAGCAAGGCTGTGGCAGCGTAGTCCTTGGTTAGGTGCATGCAGGCTCATTTTTTTTGTATATTGGACGCTTACTCAGATTAATTGCACACGGTGACATCCGTGTTTCTGTAACTGTTTTGTTATATGAGGCTAACAAAATTAAATGTAATTGAAGTATGTCTAATGTACTGCAGTCATATCTCCTAATTGCAGTGCAGATGCAGCCTGTGAGGCACTGAGCCCTACTCTCTGAGAGACGATTAGAAAGGTCTGCTCTAGTTTGATAGTTCTGAGATGACCTTTTATCAGAAATTTGCAGGAATCTGGAAGTGCTCAAGCACGTAATATGTAAATGGAATACTAGTAAGCTAAAATTAGCAAAGGAAACATAAAAATAATAAGATTGAAGCCTGGCTTCTGCGGTCCAAATCTTTGTGGCGTCCTGGTGAAACCAATTCATCAGTGCTCTGGTGTATTTTATGGATAAACCCTCATCCTGCAATCAGACCCTTAATGAAGGAATTCTCCTTCCTCAGCATGTGTTACTCCTGTTAAAAAATGAACACACTAATCCTTGGGTACTGTAAACAGAACTAGGAATGTGTTTGCAAAAAAAAAAGAAGGTAAAAACAGACATGGTGAGTAATACAGTGTTTATCTGGTATCGGAGTGGTAAGCCAGTAGAAAGGTAAATACACTTATGGGAAAGGACTTCTCTGTGTAGCTCATTTCTAAAATCTCCCTATAGGAGACATGTTAAAAAGGTGGAGCCTGCTGTTTACATAATAGGGAGCAATTGTTAGTGGTGCTGAGGAACGGACAGCTTGTCAGGATATTGGCATTTGACACACACTGCTCTTATTGTGAGGTAGTTCTGTAAATTCATTAAACTGGAGGTTCTTTCAGGTATTACAAGAATAGTGACAATTAACACGATCCAGAGATGCCAGTGCAGAATTTAATGCCAGCAGCAATTCAAAAGGCCATGTACACACTGTTCACTCAAGATAGGAGTTCTTATTTTTGTTGGATGATTTTCAACAGCTGCAGAAGATTTTCAGTATAAGTAGGAATGCTGCAGAAGCAAGTGATTCTGTTACTCCGAATCCTGTGTAGAAGCAAAATGCTGGATTATTTTAGATCTTTGACCTGTGCAAATACATGTGTGGTTTTTTTTTTTTTCATTTCAATTGTCCATTTGTATTTCAGAGTTTTGGATTACTCTTTGTGTAGTGCTTTTATATTTTCAAAAGTGATATAAAGTTCATGTGAAGGAGCTGGTGTGTAAGAAGGTAGCATGTCACTTTGGGCAGAATGGCTGCAGTACTCAGACTTGGATGTGGATGTTGTTTGTGTACATGGAGATCTCAGGCTAAGTCAGTAATTAGACTGGATCTAAAGGACAGATGCCATCGAGGGAAAAATTCTGGCTGTGTATTCCCACTGTTAACCCACGTAAGGCTGGTTCAATGAGCTAACTCAGAGGAAAACTTTTCCTTGTAAGGAACCCGGTGGCAGCTAGCCATTAAATCGGTTTAGAAGCAGTGTGAAATTGTACCTCGGGGCTGTAGTGTGACGCGTGTTTAATCTAGCAATGCCAGTTTAAACACAATCCCTAGATATCATATCCTCTCTGTTCTCCTTTCTGCCTTCCTCCTTTGCTTGCAGTCCTGTGTCATTCCACTCTCTACCCTACCCCCCCTCACCCCTCCACCCCAATTAGCTTTCATTCTTAGGGGGAAGTAAACCAGCAAAGCAGCTTTCCCCCACCCCCACCCTTTTTTTTTTTTTTTTTGCCTTTTTTTTTGTTTTAATACTCTGCTAGGATGCCTGTTAAAGTTTCTGATTTGCACAAATCCACCTTGACGCAGCGCAGGGAGTAACACAGTGGTGGGGACAGATGCAGAGGAGTTGTGCAAAGCTGAGGCTCCTTCTACCCCCAAAGCGTGGGCTTAAACACTCTCCCTGGACAGAAAATTTGTTTTCTGTCAAACAGTTTTCCCTGTAGCATATTTAGCATCCAGTTGGGGTATCAGTGGTCTTGATTCACTGCATGTATCTCCCTTTGTGGGTCAGCTTAATCCCCACATAAAAATGCACAGCATTGTTGTAAATTTCATCCTTTGGCTTGTTTTCAGGAGATGTTTTGATAAATGCTGGGAGGTGCAAAAGTTTCTAAGCAGGTAATGCACTTCCCAGCTAGAACTGCAGCTGCCGTGCCCACAAGATGGGAGTATTAGAAATTAAATAAGCAAGTCCGGTGCCTTGCCTTTGCTGAGAGAGTTGGGAAGTAGATCTCTGACTGTCCCAGGAGTTACTGTACATCCCACTGGTTGCACCAGAGCTGTAAATGTTTAAGCCAAATCACTAAGACCAGGCTGCTGTTCTGCCGAAATAAGCATTTACCAAATGTACTCATTTTGGTGATGATGCACTGGAATAGGCTGCCCAGGGTGGAGTCTACTTCTCTGGAGATACTCAAGACTCGTCTGGATGCCTCTCTGTGCAATATGTGCTAGGGAGCTGCTTTGGCAGGGGGGTTGGACCTGATGATCTCTCGAGGTCCCTTCCAACCCCTACAATTCTGTGATTCTGTGATGTCTGCCTCCTCCCCCTCAGATGAGTGAGCACTGAGTGTGTTGAGCCTTGAACTACAGATGTGGTGACTCCTTCCATGGCATACATCACAGCTGTTTTCAAGATGCAAGTAATGGCTTCTAAGTGCTAGTAATGAAGGATTTTGTCTTGAATCGTGAAATTATGTTTTTCCCCGCTCTCTAGAAAAAAAACCCATACGGTTTATCAGAAATTATACTTTGAAATTACATGCTTATGTGTAGGTGATCTGTTTTGATATTTGAGCAATATATCCGTTCCAGGCAATTAGTTTGCAAAAAATAAAATCCTTCCTGTTAGGTTTGAATTTTAATCCATGTATTTTGTAATGATATTTTTTTCAGCAGGAGGAAGAAAAGTATTGCTGTGGTGCTGCAAGGCCTCAATTTTTATTGACCAATTACCACAAACACAGCAATTTACAGCAGCAGCACAGTCGGTGTTTAAAGTTCACTGGGGCTACAGCTTCCCCGGCCATAAAAATAATTTATATCTATGTGAATACCATTGGCATTTTTTTTCCCCCTCAGCTGGGGCAAGCACAAAATGCCTCCTGCCCACGGACTTGGAAAGGGCATCCAGGATGGGGACGTGGATGGGGATGCCCAGGTGGTGGCTCGGCTGGTGCTCCCATGGGCGGCAGTGGGCTGGCACCTCTCCCCCTCCATCCCTCCGGCGTCTGTCGCCTGCAGGCTGTAATTGCGTGCCACTGCTGCCAAATTCGTCCTTATACAGAAGGACAGGAGGCGCCTGTGTTTTCATCCCAAGCGTGCTTCTTTGGGTGTAGTCCTGAATAGGTGCAGGGAGATGCTGAGGGATTTGTGGCTTAGTGGGGGGTGTGAATGTGTGCGGTACTCGGAGTGCAACAGGTGGGGTCTGTTGCCAAGGGGAGGTGGGTCTCTGCTTGGTGTCTGGGTGCCAGTTGGGCTCCTGCTATACTGCAAAGTCATCAAACAGGTAGCTTTCCTGGGAACGCTTCGGTTGGGAAAGAACACTAAAAAGCAGCAGATTAGGGGAACACTGCTGAGCAAAACGCCTCCGTCTTTGTGTGCTGTGTTGCTTAACACTACAGAAATAAGATATCTAGTTTGATAATACTTAGAAAGAGACTTGGTTCATTTTAAACCATTTAAAGTTGTTCTGTTGGCAGGTAATACCTCAGACTTCCAGCAGAAAAGTGTGATGTTTATAAAAGCTTTACATTTTCTTGTATTTCAGATCGCCTTTATTTTGCAATTCTCTGCCAAAAACCAAAGAGTGGAGCTGCAAATACCCATTATTTCTGCATAGATGATGAACTTGTATATGAGAAGTAAGTGCAGACTTATTTTTTTCCTTTTTTTTTTTTAAACAGAAATAAATTGGCTAGAATAACAGCAATGAGGAACCAGTCTAATTGACATTCTGTTTTTAAATGTAGCTGAGGGAAACATATCATTCCCATTATAGAACTAATTACATGAGTTTGGTCCTCTCAGGCTTATCTGCTCTCTTGATTTATACATTTTAGATTGTTTCTTGGCTCCTCATCAGGATTTCTTAAAATTTTTTTCAAAGCAGAAGTTTTCATTGTGCTCATTCTTGTTAGAAGACACAGGAACATGATGTAACGATATATATTCAGAAGTGCACGCTGGACTGCCAAGCTGAAGGGGGATGTCTTTGGTGCTCAACTGTTAAGTGTAATGTCTAAACTTCCTAGAATAAGAGGGGGGAGGAAAAAAACCTGGAAAAACCAATTGAAGTCTTTATGAGCTGACAATGGATATATTATTTCCCCTGTAGTGAACAGTGTATGCCTTTGTATGTGCACTGGAAGGCTACTGATGCTTCAAATATTTTTTTACCAAGGGCGTGCGTACTGGTTTTGAAAGTACTAATCAGTCTTTTTATTCTGTGTTCACTTTCCTGGACAGACAGCTGGACTTAATCTTAGAGATCTTTTCCAACCTTAAAGATTCCATGATTCTTTAGCAATATTAATTGCCTTCTGTTAAAATAAAGCTTTTGGGTTGCTCTTAAAACGGGGTTTCTAAACTGGTGTCACAGGGTGATATAGTAGTGAGAATTTTTCAAACTTTGAGTATTACAGTTTGGTTTTGAGTGGTGGTGAGTGGAAAATAAAGAAGTTCTAGGCCCTGCTTAAAGGTGTCAAAACTGTTTCCTCCAACAAAACTGCATCTGTGCAAGAAGTATATGTTATTATTCCTTGATTTCTATATCTAATTGAAAAAAAAAAGAAGACATCTACAGAGGTCATGCAAAATTTTTCCCTTTTCTCCTTCCAGCTTCTATGCAGACTTTGGACCACTCAATCTGGCAATGGTCTACAGATACTGCTGCAAGCTAAATAAGAAATTAAAGGTAAAGCTTGGATTTTTTATTCAATATTCTTGAGTTTTTAAAGAACAAAAAAAAGTGGGCCAAAAATGGGTTGGTGTTTTAGGTTTGGGGTTTTTTGATTTGTTATTATTTTTGTTTTGTTCAGATGCTTTCCTGGGTTCCTAATCCAGCTAAATTTAGAATTTGAGGAGGTTCAGGATCAGGAATTAAAACCCATTTACCTTTAAGATCCAGGAGATGCAGCGCTGTGGCAGTAACTAATGCTAAGCTCCTAAAAGAGGTGGCTAAATGGCTACAGACTTCTTTAAATGAAAAGTTGCCCTCCTGCAATTCAGACCTCTTGGCAATCTGCCAGTATTGACTGCGCTTGAGGGTGCAGTGCAATGCATTTTTGAGATTTTTTTGTTCCACTTGAGCTTTTCTGGTCCTGACATCTCTTTGGTAAGAAGCTACATTTGATCTTTGATAGCATTCATGGCGTTGTCCCGAAGGAGACTGCCGTGCTCCTACTGCAGATTATCTCCTCTGAGGGGGGCTCTAATTTTCAGGATTGGGTCTTGATAGTGAATAGTGTCTTTAAAACAGAAAATTCCTATATTAATTAACATGAATTACTTCAAGTTAGTTGACCTTTAACAGATGTTGGAGTATAAAAGCTGTTAGGCAGATAAAACTTATTAGCATTAATGTTAGTCGCAGTTTGCCTCTTCAAAACTGCTTAGATCTTGAAACTGCCACTGAACTGTGAAAATTGGGAAGCATACAGAACACTATAGTTTAACAGAGATTATTTTTTTCCCTGCGTGCCTGTCACTGCTATTGGTTTGCATAATTCAGACATGCTTTGTCCCTGTGGCACTACGAGCAGGTTTGTCAGAGACAAGATTCCCTGATTTTTGTTTACATGATGCTCTAAAGTAACAAAAGTCTATATTATAATGCCTTTGAATATCTTAGGTTTGGTACTGGAGAGGCGTGTGAGGGTTGCTAAGAACATACTGCTGCAGTGATCTGAGGTTTATTTATCTTGAATGTGTCGAATAGTATCTGAGCAAGTTACATTGCTATTTAAATAGTGACATTTTATGATAAGTCTATCAAAGTATACAGTTTCAAGCACATCAACATTTGTTGCAAGGACCAATTCAGTGTTAGTTTTTGCTGCCACCACAGACATAAGTGTCCTTACTATTGGCAATGTCATTCCACCCCATTTCTACAATAACTGGAAAAACTACATGCCAAACTGAGATAAAATTTGTAAAAGTTATTATAATAAAGTTTAGAAATGCTTTAAAAATATTTTAATCTAAGATTATATTTCAAGTGGTTCTGATCATTAGACACAACTACTAGTTGATTTGTGTAGAGCCAGGTTTCCTTCAAGAATAAAAAAACCCTCTAAATTCTCCTTTCAAAACTACTGTGACTTTAATATTGAGTCATAGAATAGCATAGAATCATAGAATGGTATGAGTTGGAAGGGACCCCAAGGATCACAGAGCTCCAGCCCCCCTGCCACAGGCAAGGCCACCAACCTCAGGCCTGGATCTACACTAGGTTGCCCAGGGCCCCATCCAACCTGGCCTTGAACACTTCCAGGGACGGGGCATCCACCACCTCTCTGGGCAGCCTGTTCCAGCACCTCACCACTCTTTCTGTAAAAAACTTCCCCCTAATATCTAATCTAAACCTTCCTTCCTTTAGTTTTAATCCATTCCCCCTTGTCCTGTCATTGTCTATCCTTTTAAAAAGTTGAATCCCCTCCTGCTTATAAGCTCCCTTCAGGTACTGGAAGGCTGCAATGAGGTCCCCCCGCAGCCTTCTCTTCTCCAGGCTGAACAAGCCCAGCTCCCTCAGCCTCTCTTTGTAGGGCAGGTGCTCCAGCCCTCTAATCATCTTCGTGGCCTTCTCTGAGCCCTCTCCAACAATTCCACATCCTTCTTGTATTGGGGAACTGTTGGAGAGGGTTCAGATGGACCTTGATCATCTGGTCCAGCGTGTCTCGGTAAAAACTCTCTTTCTATAAAAGCACGCTCTAGACGAGATGGCCCAGCACCCTGTCCAGCCCAATCTTTCAAGTGCCCACTGTTGGGGATTTCACCACTTCCTTGGGGAGATTATTCCCTTGAATACTGGGAAAAATACTGGAACAATCTAGGTAGGGATTCAGTAGTCTTCCAAAGGTTTTGAGGGACTGGTCTACTTGGTTCTCTGAGTACAGGTGTCTGAAATCAGGTGAACAGAGACTTGCATTCCTCTGACTTTATAAAGAAACATCTCAAAAGTCTAACATGCAAAATCATAATCTTGTTCATTTCTTGATACAGTCATTTTCATTGATAAGGAAGAAAATAATCCATTATACTGGCTTTGATCAGAAAAAACAAGCAAATGCTGCATTCCTCATAGGCTCCTACGCAGTAAGTATTTAAATTTTTACAATACACCAGCTTGCTAAATGTGTTCATTTTTTCATACTCAACTTTTAAAACATCAAGATTAAAACAATTCTTTTCTCTTGAATAATCTTCCTGCTAATCTATTTTATAGTAACATACTACATACTGAGACAGTTTTTAAAGTCTAGCAAGTATGTGAATGGAGTTCTGTGGCTTTGGCTCGTTACTGCAGTCTGTGCTACAAAGAAATAGGAGCACCACTGAAAAAAACCCAACATTCTGAATATTTTCATTTAGAAAAAGTGACTGCTTCTTGATGTATTTACTTTTCCCTGCCCACACATATACTCTTTTTTTTTTTTTCTTCTTTAAAATAGAGGAATAGTATCTTTCACAAAGTATAGAATATAACTTCCCATTATATGCATGTTTAAGTATACCTTATCCTCCCCAGCTGCTGCTTTGTAAGGTCATCTCTGCAGTTAACCTAGGAGAAGGAGTGAGGCTGTGTGGTAGGCTTAGGTCTGGTATAAAGCCTGAGAATGTACAAGGTGGCTGAAAATGGGTCGAGCCAGGTCCTCTACTGCACAGGGCAGAATGAATGGCTTTGCATCACTACTGTACCTAAAGAATCAGTGTTTGATACACAAAAGTGTAGTGAAAGGATAAAACACTGAATGCTCCAGGATGAAAAATGTGATGTACCATACTTATATTCTGCTTTGACTGGTAACACACCTTGATTTGTAACCATTTCTCTTGTTTACTGAGTAATAAAAAGAAGTGAGAACCTGTGTGTTCTTTGATGTTGGAGATTCGAGGGGTCAGAGTTCATGTAACCTTAGGTCATTCCGATTTGTTAGCTGCAAGGCTGTGCAGCATTTGCTGTGATGCTGGCAGTCTCCATGCTGTGTCTCTGCACCACACAGGAAGTGCATTTCCTGCCCTCCAGGGTTTCTCTGCTGTATGTTTTCTATAGTACTTACTACAAATTAAAAACTAGATTTCAGAGTTTGTCACTCTTGTTATTTGCAACACAGAGGCTTAGGAATATTGCTGTTGACCTTTGCATTCTTAAACCACTTGGAAACTGGCAGCATGAGTTATTAAACTTGTACTTGTTTACAGGTAATGCATTATGTTGACAAACAGCTGCAGCTTTTAGAAATACTTCTTCCTAGTCACTCAACTAAATGGAGGCCCACGGAGCCAGAAAGGGCTGGCTTTATTTGGAAGGAAGTGGATTTTGGTTTTCCTTGTGCTCTTCTTCTGAATATGTGTAGAAATATTGTGCAGCACAGCAGCTGACATCTTGTGAAGGATCTGTGGTATGGAAAATTAACTAATGGCAAAGCAGTCTGATAGAAAAATACTGTGGTTGACTTTGTAAAAGTATGCAAAACCTGAACACAAATCTTATTGCTGATCATCTGGTCCTGCCACCTTGTGATAAGAATATGTCGTTGAAGTGGAATGCTTGGACAGGCTTGAATAAAGTTCTTCAGATTAATATCATAGAATACTTTGGGTTGGAAGGGACCTCAAAAATCATCTAGTTCCAACCCCCCTGCCATGGGCAGGGACACCCTCCACTAGACCAGGGTGCCCAAAGCTGCATCCAACCTGGCCTTAACAGCCTCCAGGCATGGGGCTTCCACAGCCTCTCTGGAAAGCCTGCTCCATGACCTCACCACAGAATCACAGAATAATAAGGTTGGAAAAGACCTTTAAGATCATCAAGTCCAACCATTCACATGCTAAACTAAACCATATCCCTAAGTACTTCATCTACCCTTTTTTTGAACACATCCAGGGAAGGTGACTCAACCCCCTCCCTGGGCAGCCTGTTCCAGGCCCTGACAACTCTTTCAGGAAAAAATTTTTTCCTAACATCCAATCTAAACCTGCCCTGGCACAGCTTCATGCCATTCCCCCTTGTCCTATCACCTGTCACCTGGCTGAAGAGACCGTCACCTATCTCTCTATAACCTCCCTTCAGGTAGCTGTAGGTGGTGATAAGGTCTCCCCTCAGCCTCCTCTTCTCCAGGCTAAACAGCCCCAGCTCCCTCAGCCGCTCCTCATAGGATTTGCCCTCCAGCCCCTTCACCAGCCTGGTTGCCCTTCTCTGGACTCGCTCCAGGACCTCCATGTCCTTCTTGTGGTGAGGAGCCCAGAACTGGACACAGTACTCAAGGTGTGGCCTCACCAATGCCGAGTACAGGGGCACAATCACCTCCCTAGACCTACTGGCCACACTGTTTTTGATACAAGCCAAGATGCCATTGGCCTTCTTGGCTGCCTGAGCATGCTGCTGACTCATATTCAGGCTGCAGTCAGCCAACACCCCCAGGTCCTTCTCTGCCTGACAGCTCTCCAGCCAGTCTCCCCCAAGCCTGTAGCGCTGCATGGGGTTATTATGTCCCACGTGCAGCACTCTACACTTGGCCTTGTTAAACTTCATCCCATTGGACTCAGCCCATCGGTCCAGTCTGTTCAGATCCCTCTGAAGAGCCTCCCTACTCTCAGGCAGATAAATACTTCCTCCTA
Source organism: Porphyrio hochstetteri (assembly GCA_020800305.1). Classification (NCBI taxonomy): domain Eukaryota; kingdom Metazoa; phylum Chordata; class Aves; order Gruiformes; family Rallidae; genus Porphyrio; species Porphyrio hochstetteri. The sequence continues at coordinate 47,728,846 of CM036938.1, read as the reverse complement.
GTTTAGTGTCATCTGCAAACTTAGTGAGGGAGCATTCAATCCCTTCGTCAAGATCATTGATAAAGATGTTGAATGAGACTGGGCCCAGGACTGAGCCCTGGGGGACGCCACTCGTGACCGGCCTCCAGCTGGATTTTGTTCCATTCACCACCACCCTCATAGTAAAGAATTTCTTCCTAATCTCTAAGCTAAACTTACCCTCTTTCAGCTGGAGCCATTGTGCCTTGTCATATCACTACATTATCTGGTGAACAGCCCCTCTCCCACTTTCCTTTAGGACCCCTTTAAGTATGGGTACGCTGCAATTAGGTCTCCCTGGAGCATTCTCTTCTCCAGGCTGAACAAGTCCAACTCTTGCAGCCTTTCTTCAGAAGAGAGGTGCTCCAGCCCCCTGATCATCTTTGTGGCCCTCCTCTGGACTCGCTCCAACAGCTCTACATCCTTCCTGTACTGGGGACCCCAGAGCTGGATGCTGTACTCCAGGTGGGGTCTCACAAGAGCAGAGGGGCAGAATCACCTCCCTTGACCTGCTGGCCATGCTGTTCTTGATGCAGCCCAGGACAGGGCTGGCCTTCTGAGCTGTGAGGCCACACTGCTGGCTCATGTTGATTTTGCCATCAGTCAGCATCGCAAAGTCCTTCTCCTCGGGGCTGCTCTCAATATGTATGGACTGTTACAGTCCAAAGCAGGGAAATTAAAAATGGGGGCTGTTGGACAGAGGAGTGGACGTTTTTTGCTTCAGAGAACTGCAGTGAAGGGGGTGGGAGTTGCAGAGTACAGAAAGAATGCTAAAAGATCCAGCTGGAGTATGACATGAGATCATGACTGATGCCAATGCACGAGAGGGCTAGTTGCAGCTGGCATATGTCAGAAAGACACTAGTCAAAATTTCAGAGTTCAGAGACTTGTGCTTAGGTTATGGTGTTGTACAGGTTGAATATTTAAGCACTTTCCCTTAAGATTGACAGCAGAGTGGAGCACTATGTATTAGTGCCCTCCTTGAATGGGGGTGGTGGTGTCTGTCTTGCATAATTGCAAGTCCTAGATGCAGAGGCAGCTTCAGCTAGATGGTGGTTTTCTTTCTAATGCAACAGACTTTGGCTTTGGTACTGCTTTTTTTATAAAGTAGAGTACAATTGCTTCCCTACATGATGTGGGAGTGTTTTCAGTTGAAGGAAGATCACAGAAGAAAGACTGTTGCCCTGAGGCTTACTTTTTACCATGGCATCCATTGGTGATCTTCCATGGTGAGGCAGGCTTCATTACAGCACTCACGCTGAAGTGTTAAGACAAACATGTCCTGCATTTCTGCTTTCTGAAGGGAGAATCGGACTGTCCTCTGTGGGGCAAGCAATGGCATAGAATCTATTCAGAATGCATGATAAATATATGACTATAAGCGTATTTCCTGACTGAAAGGAAATACATCGAGGCCTTGTCTATTTTAAACACAGGTAGGCTTAAGCATCCACCTACTTCTTCAGTCTAGACTGCTTTGCTTTTTCATGAAGAAGGATCCGTCCAGTTGTTGGTCAAAACTTGGAGAAGCTTTTCTGTAATTTTTCATTAATCAGACCGCGTCCTGTCAGTAATGCTCTTTGCTGCTTGCACTGAGTATCATCATTTCATTTCTGATTCCTTACAGTGTAAGTGGTAGTTTGCCACTGTATTTTTGTTTTCTTATTTGATTTCGGTTTGTGGGGTTTTTTATCTTCATGGTGGCTTCCCATTTCAGCAGTTCATGCTAGGCTGAGGAACTGCATGGCAGCACATCAGGTTGGAGGAGCTCAGGTGGGAAGAGCAAAGAAATCCTTCACAGACTTAGTTGTTAAAATAGTGGCCTTTAATAACTTCAGCATAGTTTTAGGTGCAAGGTGCAGGGGCTTTAAATTACTTGTTAGGACTAACAGGCTGCAAGGCTTTCAGGAATAGCAGACACAGTAAGTGTGTGCAATTTTTTTTTTTTTAAACACAGTCACATTTTAACACATAGCTATATTAAACTGTAATAAACTGTATATAACTAGTTCTCCTCTGGAACTTGTATGTCCTCATAAACATTTTTATGTTAGCAACTTCTGAGCCTGTTGCTTAATGGCTTGTTTTAACCTTAGATTTGTATGCTTAAACAGAATGTGATTTGGCTTCTGCTTAAAGGAACTGGGACATACTAGCATGATGTATCATTCAACATCTTTTGTTTAGCTATAGATGCGTGTGTATATATCAGGTGGGGATATGCTCATTTTGACCGCTACGGCAATTACTAAAGTCTTCATTAACTGCAGTGAAGTGTAAGGGCAGCTGTTAGTGGTCTGGTTTACAAGCAAAATCTGTTCCCAGTCTTTCCTTCACAGTTGGTCCGTTTTTATGTTTACCTACCCCCTGCCTTCATCTAACTTGTCCTTCTTTCTTCTCCAGTGGAGATAGTTTCTGTACTCTCCAGGCTACACCCTTCTTTTCTCCCCTCTCCCGCATCTGCTTCTTCCTTCCAGGTGTACTTTGATGTGACAGCGCAGCCTAACTCAAGTTACAGGGCTCTTCAGTATGACATGACCTTAACAGTGAAGAACAAAGTTTTCAAATACATTGTTACATATACAGTTTTAGAATGAATTATGAATTTTTAAAGTAAATCTTAACAGTTTTGATCTTCATCCCTCTATTGTTCATCTATTTTAATTCTGTATTTTGTTTCATTTTTACAGATGGTATACTGCATAATGGGAATAATACTCTCCTGTGTAGATTAACATAAATTTAGCACGTTCTGCCACACGAAGGATAGCCAGAATTTGCGTGTTGGGGTTGAATGTTTACGCATAATATGGGCGGAGGGGGTGAGGGGAAAGAAGGGGAGGGTGCGGGGAAACCCTTTGTTCTTCACCTTTTAAAGAAAAATTGCTTTTCCTTGGAAGCTATCTGCACTGTTCAGGCCTTACCACTCTACCAAAGCAGCAGTGATCTTCTGAGTTGATCTCTACAGTGGCTTCTCTTGATTTTCGCCAGGACTTGGCTATGGGTGAGGAAAGTCTGCTTCTTCCATCATTGCTCCTTCTATATTAAGAAAGAAAATGTATCCTCTGTGCCCTGTCCACCTAATTCCCAAGCTCCCCCCTCTCCCCTTGGCTGCATTAACTTAGTGTTTTTTTTCTCAGGCTTGGCACTAATTATGTACTTGGAGGGTGACCCTCCGAGGGTACCGCCCCATGAACTGCTGTAATTCAGGTCATCTTCTCCAGGATTCATCTCTGTACTTTGTCTATTTTCTCATCTTCTTTCTTCAGGGTAAGCAGTGTTTCCTTCATCTGTTCTGGTCCATAGTACTGGTTTTTTTTGTCTTCAATTTGTTAGTGTCCTTCTTAGCTGTGGGCCTGGTGCTGGGTAGAAGATGGAGGTTGCAGAAGCAATTAGCACCTGCCTACGTGATGCTGAACTGCTCTGTTCTTACCTCTGCACTTGTAGAATTATCTCTGGCTAAGCTGTGTGAAAGCAAGCAAACCTGTTTGTTTAGTGGTCTGGGCTTGGTTGTGGTGAATGGGTAACTGCCGCAGCGCTGAAGTTGCAGGTGGGTAAACCATGTTTACCCTCAGCTGTGTTTTGGTAAGAGGCACTTGTGCTTGACAAGAGAGTAGCAGAGGTGAGATGGACAAAGTACCAGCCTTTTGTTGAAGCAGAAGTTGGCTTGAGTCTTTTGGCTTTCTCTGCGTTTGTGTCCTCTAGAAAGCTACCTTCTCTGAAATGCATTTGGGAAATTGTGAGTAGCCTTCATGACAGCAGCTTTTCCTGCTGTTTATACACGATGTTCTTACAAGACTGCTTGTGTCCATAGGAGAAGAGAAGTTGCTCTTTGGGAGTCCCTCACTCTGGTACTAGCTTGATTTCTTAGCTACTCCGACATACTGATGTGCCCAGCCCAGCCAGTTCCCAGATAACAGGGTATTCTATACCTCCCCTCCACCTTTAAAAGGTAATTGGAGGTTTCTTGGGTTTGTTTATGATGAACAAAGAGAGTTGCCAGAGACAGGCAGTTATTCCCTCTCTGCCACTTCTATCCACTTAATGACTGTGTTTCTGCTAATGAAGGGGCTGTTGGCCACACATTCATTTCTTCAGTGCACCACAAATACATACAGGAAGCTTTTTAATTCTAATGCACTTCTATTTTGATTTTGCTGTATTTGACCTTCTAATGAATATTGCTAGAAAATTTAATGTATTAACTATTATATCTAATGGATGTTTTAATGAAATAAAATATCTGATACTTTTAAGTTATAGTAAAATTATGCACATATGTAAGCTTCTCTTTGAGTCTGGTCACACACAGTAGTTACTTGTTCAGAATGGGTGGGCTGAGATTATTTGCAGTTTATAGCAGTTCAGGCTATTTTCGGTGAGTGACATGTTTGGAACATAGTTATATTGCGTGAAATTTGCTTGTAAGTAGATTACAATTAATCATCTCATTATTTTCTTGCTTTTCTAGGACAGTATGGTTGGTAAAATGTGATTTAGGTAGCAACTTTGAGTAGATTTTTGAAGTTAAGAGCGAGCCAGTGGATAAACTTGATTACACTAAGCACATCATGGATGTGCATTTAAAGTGCTATTTACAGACTTGAGTTGATACAGCTTCTAACAGTACAGCATATTTAAATATCCTATATAATTTTTCTGAAAAAGCAAAAAGTAATAGCCTATTACTATCAAACGTGTTTTGTCTTGCATGCAGCATTACTATTTCACTTCGCAGTCCCACGTAGTGAAGGTAAGATGCCTTTTTCAACCAGAGCCTCCTTCCCTTTTCTACCAGAAACACTTCTCACCCTGTTGTGAATACTGTTTTGGTGGTTGTAATGCTAAGCTAAGAAAGCTTTGTTTAAAAACCAAGGGCTGGTTTGAAAACACTAATATGAATCAGACAGTAAGATGGCTTGCTAAAAGATCTGTCATTCTGTGGTTGATTTTAAATGCTCATAAATAAAGACTGGGTTGCCTGCTCTGGTAAGCCCTTCTGTTACCTTCAGCAAACATTATAATGGCTGTTTGACTACACTGCAATGTTGGCAGGAGAAGTGCTTGAGTGCACCTTTCCCAGTACTCAACGCTTGGATGGTTCTTGACCATTCACAGAGCTGCCTGCAGTCCCTTAATTAGAAACAGATGTCCTAAATGAAAAGGATGATTAGAGCAATGTTAATGGTTCAACTGCTAATCGCAAATTTCTGGCTGTATTTTGAAATTCAGTAGGTTTTTTTTTTTTTTGTATGCATTAAGAAAGCAAATTTCTAAACTGTTGGTACCCAAGTGTGATAAAATGGTATGTGGTTTTGGCTTGAAAGTTGTCAGCTCCTTATAGTAACAATTTTCCTGGAAGGCACTTCAGTGAGAGATTTGTAAAGGATTTCAGTAGTTTTTCCATGTGTATTTGTATGTGCGCGTGTAGATGTGTATGTACACCCAGTTGTGCTTGCATATGATTTGTAGGTATATTCTAAAACTGATACAGCTGTACTTGTGGATTATTTACTTTGGGTCTGCTGTATCTTAAGTTTTCAAGCTGCTTTTTTTTTTTTTTTTATTTGCCTGTCCCACAGGAAAGGAGCTCTTTGGGAAATCAATGTAAAATTCTGATAGCCTTTCTTCCACTTTTATATACAAGGATGGACAAAAACTATCATAGAAAATGCCTGCTTCTGCTAAATAACATTTAATATCTTTTCTTGGAATTTTGTTGTAGAATTTTCCATCTTTCCAATAGTACTTCTTGGTTGCTTTACCACAGCATCATTTAGGTTGGAAAAAACATTTTTAGGTCATCAAGTCTACCCATAAACCTAACAATGCCAAGTCCACTAAGTGCCACGTCTACTCATCTTTTACACTTACACTTTTTCAACATAAGAAAAGGACTGTATTCATGAAAGTTTCCATCATCTCAGAAAGCACAGCAGAATCATAACCTTTAGTCATTATCTAGACAAACTGGTTTCAGCTGTCGAATATTTTGATTTCTGGAGGTTATGTCTTTTCCCATTTCCCCTCCTTCCTCCACTACATACCACAGGAATTTACAAGTATGTCTTTGTTTTGCTATTCCTTAGATCAGCATTTCCATTTTCTTTTCTGAAACTTCAGTTCTGCTTATTGCCTCAGAAAGTCCTCTCTTCCAACACTTGCATCTACTACAGGTCTCTCTGATCACTTTTACTTTTTCTCTCTGTTACTGGCTTTCTCTAGTCCTTCACCACCCACATCATTACAATGAAATTGTTCATCTTTAAGGTTTAGTGGCCTCCTCCTGGTCAGAAACAGTATTATATACAGTTATGTGTATAGTTACACAACTATATTTTTTATTTGTGTCAGGAGTATATTATTGAAGTGAGTCTTTCCTTAAATCCTGTTCACTTCACAGAGCAGTCTGGGATCAATCCCTACACATAACGTGTGTTCAGTCCCCGGGACCAGACTAGGACTAGCTGTTAAGGTTAAAAGCTTCTGGGAGCGTGTAGCGCAGATGTCAGATACTCAGCGCTGGCTGTCAGCCCGCAGATGCATTTCTGCTGGTGCACACTGCTTCCTAATGCAAATGTGGCCTCTGCTGCCTTGACCTTGGTGGCTTCACTGCACCTTCCCTCACTCCTTCAGTCTTACTTGTTTCCACAGCTGGAATTTGGTTCACCCACAAGCTGAACCCAGGCTCACCCTTGTTCAGTCTCCACCCAGCCTTACTTGCAGCCAAGATTTCTCGCTGGGTGCTCTCTTGCCATCTTAAGCTGTGATGGAAACTGATCCTATCTCCACTGTGACTGTCATAGCTTTTTGTGTGGTGTTACTGCCAGGATACCTTCCTTGTGAAATAAGTATCTGTTTATGGTCTTTCCTATTCTGTGTAGAGGCTGAAACCCATTCTTCTCTTTTGAAGCACTCCACACCATCGCATCTGTCCAGATACACTCATACTACCCAGATACATTTTTGTGTGTGTGTGTGTGTAAGCCCCTTTTCACTGTGAACACCCTCTGAACATTTCATCGACTGTTGTCTCAGCAGCTGTTCACGTGGAGCATCTTGTGCATGTAGTGGTTCCATAGGTGAAGTGTCACAGGATCTGTTAAAGAAAGTTCTGAGAAATCCAACATTTTCAGTGAATATGCAGTATATTGCTTCAGTTGTAAAGGAAGTACTGAATATTTTTTGCTCAGTAGGCTGTCCACACTAAAAAATGATGTATTTTTGCAGTGTCCTTTTTGTACACATCTAACATTGGTAGTCATTGGATTTCTGTGTCAAAATCAGGTTGCCTTTTTCAGGTGTCCTCATACATAGCAAGTGTTCGTGTGACTGTATTAAGGAACATCCACACACACACATGCACATATGTTAAAACGGTGTTTCTGGCAGCTTCACTGGTAAATGCAATTTCCAAAGTTGGACCTGTGCTTAAAAACTAATGTGTTTCAGTATACTGTAATGTTACTTAGACTTATTTTACTACAACACTTAACATTATGGGAAAGACTTGCCTCTTGTGGCTGTTAGATTTGCAAACAATTGCTTGTGCATTGAAATGTTGTTTTTTAATAAGCTGGTAAAAGCTCAGCTGAGATACAGGAGAAATCCTTGGCCTTTGTAAGACAAATGTGTTTCCAAGATTAGCTACTACTACCCGCATTTCTGTTTGTCTGTTGTATAAGTAGTGCTCTCTGTACATTGCCTGTACGTACACATGTGTACACACACACACCCACCCACACTCCCCATGCAGTTTTCATTACTTAACCAAACTACTTAAACAAGACAGATGTTTTTTTCTTTGATTTTGGTAATTGCACAGGAAGAATGCTCAGAAAAGAACACAGTAATTGAATCAGAGGGAAAACACCTGTTGCCAAGTATGTTTTATCTGTCTAAGATATGTTTCAAGCTGCGTTTGTTTTTTGGTTTGGGTTTTTTTTTTAGCCACATCTGTTCAGCCTCCCATTCTCACCTCATAAGAATGGCCACACTTAATTTTTTTTTTCTTATTTTTAATAAATGCTCTATGAATAACCTCTAAGGAAAAAAGTTCATTTTTGTGAATGTAAATTATGTAAATAATTTTACTGAAAGTTAATAAAAAACCCACCCAACCTTTCCCTGCTGTGTTAAAGGTTAGTTTATGCAATATTGAACAAAAAGTGTAAACTTGAAGTTACTGAATACTAACCTATTAATGACAGCTTAACAGTTGTTATCTCCTGGCCATGCTGGGGGTAGTATCTGATGGTCTTGGGAGACATGATTTGCATCTAAGTGTCGTCTAACGGTGCTATTCTTTAAGGGGACCTGAGTATTAGAGGCTATCCAGGCATGTTGTGATGAAGGACCATATGGTACTTGTTGTGAGTTGGTCTCTGAATTCTTTTCTGAGTGTTTTTGATAGTAGAAATTTTGGTACCTGGTGCTTAAATTGTGTTACTCCATTCTGTTCTTAGGATTTTGCTTCTGAAACTACAGATACTTTTGGGTTTGTTTTGGTTTTTTTTTTTCTTTTCTTTCATGGCATCTGGATTTAGTTACTGGATACTGGCTCACCAGTGCAGAGGAGGAAGTACAAGATTTGGAGTAATGCAAATGTACTGCTTTAGGAAAATCAAAGCATACATGAATTACAGTTTTAATCTTGTCTGCTGAGTGTACACACTGTTCTGTAGACCAGATTATTCATAGCTTTGCTGATATCTCTGTGGGGTTTTGTTAAAGCTTAATTAAAAAAAATAGATCTACAGACCGGTCCAGAAGAGTTGCAGTAGAAACATGGAAGAATCCAGACGGACAGAAGGTTTTTCACCGTAGCCTACAGCTGAACAATGCCCACACAAACCTATCAATTTTGTTTAAAAATTATATATTCCTCCAGGTTGAACAGTATGTTATAGTTTATTAGTTTTATTGTTGGACACTTGCATACATTTTTTCTTGATGCCACTCTTTCCCAGAATTTTTGAGCTCTGTGATGGTTAATTATGCCTTCTAAAATAAAAAATTTACTTGAAGTTATTAATATCAATCTTAAAACGGTCTTTTTATTTTCTTTTTTTGTCTTTTTCCACAAAAATAGATAATATACCTGAGAGAAACCCCAGAAGATGTGTACAGGCTTATATTGACGGGAAGCGTTTCCTATCTTCCTTTCAGGTAAATGACAAGTCTTGGAACTTTCTGTACCGGGGAAATTTGGAGAAGAATGTATCATTTATTAGTAGTAATTTGGGTTTGAGAGTTTTTTTACTAAAGCTTTAACACATGACACGTTCACGGGCTGCCCTTGGAGTACAGACTACTGAACAGGGGTGTTAGCAGCTGGTACTGAAGTGTACTGACAGAAGGTGAAGGAGCCATGCTGCTTTGTACGCACTCCTGTTGAGCCTTTTGATCTGCATTGCTTCTCACTTGGCAGTCTGGTTTTGTGCCAACAGTTGATAGCTAAATGTATTGAAATACCTGTCATTTATCACAAATGGCTTGTAATACTTCTAGCACTCCCATTTTTCTCACTCGCTGAACTTATGCAGCAACCTGCACCTTTGGGCATTAAAAAATGCTAGCTAAACTCATATGATTTAGTGTAACTTTAGAATATTTCTTTTTACCAATGAGGAAGTGTGTAAAACCATTGGTTCATGGTTGCTTAACCTGGAGGGAATGCAATCCTAGTTGTTTCAGACCACAGACTTCTCTTTGCGATATACACTTAACGTAGCAAATAAAGTCAGTCCGTCATGCAGAGGAACAACTTATTAATTTCTTCCAAAGAAAGGTTTCTGAAAGTTGGCCTGATCTAATGTTCCATCAGCTGCCACGATATGCAGAAAGGAATGACCAAAAAACATTTTAGAAAGCAAGCTTACTGTCCAGATGTATTGTTATGGGGTAGTTAACTCAGTCCTTGCTTGTCTGAGTTTGCTAGCTCTCTTGCTATAGATGGGCTTTTGATGGTTTGAATTTTCATTACTTCCCCCTGACACCTCCACAGAATAGTGGTGTAGTAGCAGCTTTCTTCAGTTGCATACTTCCATCATCCTGTTTCTCATTTTTAAATTCCATTTTTGTATCCCCAGAAGACCAAAGGACCTCGTTAGGTTTGTTTCTAAGTATTATAACGGTGTATGAAGATAGTAGCTTTTCACTCAGGTTGTACACGCTGCCCAAATTCCCAGACTACTTCAACAGCAGCACTACTGAAAGAAATGCACTAGATGTTTTATGTGTAAGACTGAGAGCTGACTTCTGATGCCATGTGCTGTCTATGGGATAAACAATATAGCCTGCTGAAGCATCTACAAACCATACCATTTTCTTGAGTTGACTAGTGCAACTAAACCTGGTGCAGAGGAATTCAGATTACATTAATGATCAATAAAGGTGCTAGTCTGGGTTCTTTTCTTTTAAGACCTTTCTCACTGCAAAAACCAGTCCTTCACATAGAATAATAAAAAGTCAGTCAGGTAGTTGCTTCTTAATGCCATTATTAACAAGATACCTCTTTGTTAGCAGGATGCAAAGAATTTCTTTTTCACTTACAGAATCACAGTGAGGTTTGAGGTCCTCTGGTCCAACATCCCTGCTCATGCTCAGTACCATGTCCAGACAGCTTTTGAATTTCTCCAAGCCTCTCAGGGCAACTTGTTCCAGTGCTCAGTCACACTCAGAATGGAAAAAAATGGTTCCTGATGTTCAAAGGGAACATCCTGTGTTTCAGTTTGTGCCTATTGTCACTGGCATCACTGCAAAGTGCCTGGCCCTGCTTAATTTGCACCTTCCCTTCAGGAATTTATGTTTAGGTACCCTCAAGCCTTCTCTTCTCCAGGTTCAACAGTCTGAGCTCTCTCAATTTTTCCTTTTATATGAGATGGTCCAGTCCCTTAATCACCTTTGCAGCCCTTTGCTGAACTCTCTTCTTTATGTCTATACCTCTCTTGCACTGAGGAGTGCAGAACTGAGCACAGTACTCCAGACATGGCCTCACTGGTGCTTCAGAGAGGGGAAGGATCACTGCCTTCAACCTGTGGGCAAAACTTTGACGTTATCTAATGCAGTCCAGGATACCATTAGTCTGTGTCACAGGGCACGTTGCTGACTTATGTTCAACTTGGTGTCCACCAGATCCTTCTCTGCAAAGCTGTTTTCCAGCTGGGCAGCCCCAGGCCTGTACTGGTACCTGGGGTTGTTCTTTCCCAGGTGCAGAACTCACTGGACTTCGTGAGGCTCCCGTCAGCCGATTTCTGAAGTCTGTCAGGGTTCCTCTGGAGGGCAGCATGACCCTGGCTAGTAAAGACTGAGGCAAAGGCAGCATTCAGTACCGCAGTTTTTTCCATGTCCTGTGTAACCAGACCCCCTGTCTAATTAACAGTGGTCCCACATCTTCCCTAGTCTTCCATATGTTGATGATGTACTTAGAGAATCACAGACTGGAAGGGGCTGGAAGGAACACCTCTGGAGATCACCTGGTCAGACCCATCTGGATGCAGTCCTGTGCAATGAGCTCTAAATAATCCTGCTCTATCAGGGGGGTTGGCCCCAAGAGAACCAGGCTCTGTGAGTGTGAGGCTGCTTCTGTCTCTTTGTAGATGGTCTGATCCACTTGTTCTTCAGAGTCAGGTAGCCTGACACTCACTACAATGACATCTTTACCTGTCCTCTTTTACCTGAATGGGGTTCTGGTATTTCCTTTTCCAGCTGATTACGCACACACGCACACACACACCCCTTCACACTGATTCATTAGAGAAGAAAAGGGTGCAAACAAATAGTAGAGGCAGCCATCCAGGTTCCTCAGAGGTTCTTCCTCCTCTCAGCAGAAATTTGAACACGGTACATTTTTTACTTTTTTTTTAAGCATTAATGATTCTTCACTGATGAGGGCTACATGGTCTCAGAAGGTGGTGTTCTGCCAAGATATAACATTCTTTGATGTAGATTCAGTTTTGGGTTTTGACTTGACTATAGAATTCCTGTAGAAAGCACTGCAGAGTAAAGTATATGGAATCTAATAATGGTCACTTAGGCTATGCCATCCTTGGGTGAACAGAACTAAAGAAGGGGTTTTAATGAAAACCAGTTTCCCCTTATTTTTGCTCATTAGCTATTCTGTGCATCTTAAGGAAAGTAAGTGTTTTAATGTATCTACACAAGAGCGTATCTTAGTTTCATTAAGAAGGCGCTGTTCATGTGTGTATATATAGAATGCATGTGTGCAGCATCTTTTTTTAATGGAGATTGAAGAAAGAATTTGCAGTGTATTACAGTTTGACTTTTTCAAAAGTGTACTTCTGATGAAAATGTTGTAAGAGTGTAAGTTAGAATATGGTGCTAGTCCTGGCATTAACTTCGCCTGTTTGTGTTGTCTGTTCTTAGTGATATGAGCACTACAACTGGTGTTTTTCAGTGTTCATGTCAGAAATTGAACATGCCAGCTTTACCAAAACTATAACTGGAATAATATTACTCTTCAGTCATCTCTTAACACAATTTATTTTATGTTTAGTTACTATTGTAAGATGCAAAGTGCTGTAAATGAAGTTATTTGACATAGTAATTTCACTGTGATAGTAATTAGCTCAAAGCAATTTTTAACAGTGTTTTAGAGTAATATCTTCAATTGCTTTCACTTGGACTAAAATGGGATAATTTTACTGTTTTGGTCATCTTATGTTGTAGGGATGCTTCCTTTGGTACTTGCAGTTTTCATCTGACATTGCTGGACTGTTTTCATGCAATAAACAAGGTCAGTAAAATGATACTGTTTGTAGTGCCAAAGGTCAGCTAAGTACTGCCCAGCAGATACAATGAAGGCTTAGGAAGCTAGGATCCTGTTAGACCTGTGCTGCAGCAGATTTTCTGATTGTCTGTATTATTATGTATTATTATTGTAGCAAAACTCTTGGGTATGGCATGCCTGGAAGTCGATGAATAACATATAATGAGCTAACAAAGATTTTTAAAGAGGGAATTTGGAGGGTTTTTTTGTGTAATCTTCCCAGACAGTCATTCATTCCTGAAACCCCTAAGTGTTGTGTGATAGGTTTATATATGGCCCCCAGTGTGACATTTTATATGTGAATATAGCCTTTGAAAGTGGTTTTGAATTGCACAGGGATACTTTTTAGGCATTTGCAGCATGCGCTGATGACTGAAAGTTTTGCTCTAGTAATATCAATAGAACAAATATTATGAGGCAGATGCTTTTTTAAAAAAATGCTACAAATGATGATAAACTGGTGTTTTATAGCAATGCAGTGGTGAAGTAAAGTTGTGTTGAAGGACAGGCAAACATATATGCGTTATTTTTGTTCTGTATATGTAGTGAAATGGGGAATTCTGCAGCTGTCTGTGCTACTACAGGCTTTTGTATTACAGGTCTCTCTGCCAAATGCTGGTTGTTTTACTGATTAAGCCAGCTTCTTGCAGATTTGTGATTTTCAGCATTCTTGGGTGTTTTGGTATGGGCTGCTTGTGTGCCAAGACTGGAGAATTGCTATTCTTCTTAGCGCCAGCGAGCAGCAGGGAAAACTACAGAAAGAGTGCAGTGAAAGAGCGGATTCAAGTGCATTATTCTGAGTATCTGGAGAGATGGGATTTATCTGTGTTTGTGCTTAATAAGTGGGTAAACTGCCAGTTACAAATTTTTTTAATTTTTTTTTTATACAGTATTAAATATAATTGTTGTGGATAATTACAGGACATCAGGGTCCACGCGCAGTGTCTGCTTGGGGCTGTGTGTCTGCAAACAATTTAAAATCAATGAAGACATTAGCATTATAATAAGAGTGAATAGCATTCATGCACAAAATATTTGCCATCCTTGAATGCAGACTTTAGAATATGCTCATAATTTCAATAAATATTTTTTGCCAGTTATTTTTTGTCTTTTTTGTTTTACTGCTAGCAGTAGGAAAAAGACTGAATGCTTCTATAGTCATGAATTTTGTAGTGATTCGATGCAAATAGAAAAGAGTGGATTTACTTGTCTCCATTCATATTAAAATTTACAAATTTTATTTGAAGCAAGACTGATTTGATCTGTGTTTTTTCAGATATATGAGGAAATCTCTCTGAAAGAGTATAACTACTATTAAGGGGCTTTCAGTAACCTAAAAGAGTGATGAATTGAAAAGACAATGTCTTTGTTAAAAGCTGTATTCTGAATTTTAGGCTTTGCAGTATGGTTTCCTGGATTTCAATACGTTTGATGTAAATGAATATGAGCATTATGAAGTAAGTGTCCAGTATCAATCTTCTGATTTGTTTGTTGTTGCTAATGCTAAGATGATTATATATAATATGTGCTTTTGTTGTTGTTGTTGTTGTATTAGGCTCCATTTCTGGTTTGTCTCTTCTAAACTTTGATTGTTAAATAAAAATATGCTCTGCCTGGTCAGAGAGAGAATATTAAAATTCAGATTTAAGCATAGTCAGCCTCAAACATGGGGTAAAGCAGAAACCAAATCTGAAACAAATACTTTTTTGCATTATTGCCTAAGCCCTGGAAGATGATCGGGGAGTGGGAATTTGGCCACTTTTTAGAGGTCATGCATATTCTTGAGCAGTCCTGATGAGAAACTCGAGGGCTTACAAGTCCAAGTCTAACTGAATTCTGGGCAGTGATTAAAGGTTATATCTGTGAACACATGGCAGAAGTATAATAAAACTCTTTGAGGTAAAGAAGGAAGCAGGGGGTGGGAAACACTCAAGCCTCTAAAATTCACTTTGGGACAGGGGAAGCAAGTGTGACAATGAAAGACTGCAACCTTTGACTGTATGCAGTCGCAGAAATGCAAAGCTTCCAGTAACCTGCAAAGAGAATATTAAGTGTTCTTAGAATCTAAAACAAATAATTAATTAAATTGTGGACAGAGATAAGGCCAAGGTCATAATTTAGGAACCTACAAAAAAATTAAAATTGGAAGTTGCCCTTTATCTGAAAGGCGCCAGTTTTGGTGTTCTAACAGTCTTAATTTAGAAAGAGGAGAAAACAGGCAAGAAAAGTGAGGTTGAGAGCATCTGGCATCCTCCCAGTGGATCAGAAAGCAGGCTACTAATGTAACTTTCTTTGGCAAAAGTTGTACATCACTTCTATCTAGCATGTGTTTTGAAACAATAAGGAAAAGCCTGAAAATACAGGGATAATGATAAACCAAGCATTTTCTCTTGACAGAGAGCAGAAAATGGAGATTTTAACTGGATAATACCAAACAAATTCATTGCCTTCAGTGGACCTCATTCAAGAAGTAAAATTGAAAATGGTATGCTTAAAAAAGGAGGTGGGGGAGAGAAGCCCACTGCTTTCTTAGTTGATTGCTATCAGTAAGATAAAAATTGTTCCTCAAACAGTGTGTTTTTTCCTTGGCTCTTTTTCTTTCATATGAACCCTGGCAGTAACACTTTAATGCTTGGTTTAATTGTATCTGACCTAGGTGATTATGTTAAAATTCCATTTTCGGTTGGTCTATTTCTTTACGTTGATCATGAGTTCTGTTTTGAAAGTGTTTTAATCTCTTGGTTTTGAGCCTTTGCTTCTTTCTGCAGTTTGAGCCTTACTCTCTTTTTTTTTTTCCTTTTTTCATATTTTTTTCCCCTTTTTTCAAATAGGCTATCCCCATCATGCTCCAGAGGCTTATTTCCCATACTTCAGGAAACACAAGGTCACCACTATAATACGCCTCAACAAAAAACTGTATGATGCCAAGCGATTTACAGATGCTGGATTTGAGCATTTTGACCTCTTCTTTGCTGATGGAAGCACACCTAGTGATACTATAGTTAAAACATTTCTAAATATTTGTGAAAATGCTGAAGGTGTTATAGCTGTTCATTGCAAAGGTATGGTATAAAACCAGTTTATTTTACAAGCGATGCTTATAGTTACAGTTCTTGAGGTATTTTGCACTATAGTTCCAATACATGTAGTTACAAACTTCTCTGCCAAACTGCAGCTTTTCCATACCAATTCTTGATATACTTCAGTTCTGCACTTCATCCTCTCATTTCTTTTTTTTTTAATTTCCAGAAAAGTCTTCCCAGCTGTTTCCAAGAATGAGGTTGGGGAATGTGAGCTTGCCAGTGTTAACAGCTCTTTTCTAGAAAGTGTTAGCACTTTCAAAGGACGCTTTTGAGATGGAATTCAAAGTCCTTGCAAGGTTTATAGGTCTTCCTGAAAATAGATGGTTAAATATACCAAGTCATAAACTTTTGAAAATATCAACGCAGCTTTTTGAGGAGATTCCTCACAAAGTATGAGTGTTCTTCCAGAACCACAGAAATCTTTATCCCTCGGAAACCCTTTGTACTAGCTGTATTGGGCATGCTGTGAAATTTCTGTTCCTCTGGAGTTACACTGCCAAAGAAAAGACACTCCGAGCACGTCCAGTGTGGCTAGTATAAAAATACATTTTTCTGTGGTTCTAGAAGATCTATGTTTCCCTTCCCCCACCATATTTAATTGTCTGTTAGGCATTTGTTCTCCACAAACTTTGCCTTTCTAGTGTACCTGATAATGCAGTGACTGAAGGAGAAACACCTTTTCTTAATGCATTTATCTGGGACCTGCAAAGACTGCATTTTTGTTCCTGGATCAGCTGCCTGTTTGTTGCATGTTTGAGAGGATTGTAACATGAAGAGGAAGAGTTGCTAAAAACATCGTCCTGCCTGTTGGGAAGCGAGTGCATACTGTTAGTCTCCAGTGGAATGTATGATCAATTTGCAAGAAGGTGCTTTGAGAATTTTGGGAAAAAGCCAGCTGTTTTATTCCATGCATAAAAGCGTTCTCATAACTATATAAGTATTCATAGATAGGTAAATAAAAATAGGTGGACATACAGGTATTTGTAAAGTCTCTGCCTTTGGAAGGTTAGCTCATTCAAAAAAAAACATATGAACAATGTGATAGTTTCATTAGTAACAGCTGTGCTTAATAAACTAGGCTAGTAGCTATTTGTCCTAGTAAAAATGTCTGTAGCTGCAGCAGATTCCAGATGAAGATGGGTATATAAAAGAAGCCATTTTTTATATTACACAGCTGGTCTTGGACGAACTGGCACACTTATTGCGTGTTACATTATGAAGCATTATCGGATGACAGCTGCTGAAACTATTGCCTGGATTAGAATAAACAGACCTGGTTCAGTGATTGGACCACAACAACACTTCCTGCTGGAGTGAGTAGATTGACTGTAAATTATTCCAAAAATAGATCTAGATGTCTTTTTCTTCTTCTTTTATTGTACACTTAATAATCTTTGGTATTAACTCGCTGTGTTTTGGGCTTTTTTTTTCCCCACGTTATGATAGCAAACAGGCAGAACTTTGGACAGAAGGAGATATTTTCCGTGCAAAGTTGAAAGGAAACCGTAAAATTGCTGTGACAAGAATTCTGTCAGGAGTAGATGATATTTCAATCAACGACACAAGAAACAGGAGAACCGTCCGGAAGGACATTGAACTGGTAACCATCCGAACACGGTGCCCTTGTCAAAGTTATAACCACTGTTGAGAGTCTCTGAGGTTCTGAACAGATATGTGGGTATAGTAAGGCTCTTGTTAGCTCTATTTGGCCTTTTTGTGTCAAAGGATGTGGATGGGAGAAGTTATGGACAGAAAGTGTGAAAAATGAAGTGCAGTATGCAGGTGAAGTAGAAGCACCCCTATCACACATTAAAAGGGAAGGCACGAAAGGTTGTTTGCTCTTCTTAGTTTCTAAGCAATTGCAGCCTTTACAATACTTTCTGATGCTGCTTTTTTTTTAAAAAGTAGCAGTGCTGTTTTAAAAAGGCAAGTGAAGGAGGGAAGTGCTGTACTTGAGTGAATAATGTACGGTACTTAAGGAAGAATTTGATAATATATTTCCACTGTTTTAAAGGTAGACAACATTTTGATGCATGTCATTCATGACACCTCTTAATGGTTTACAGGTTTAAAAGCAGCAAACAGGAAACTGGAATGAACAAGATTGTTTTTATGCAAGAGATTTGCCTTTGACTTCATGCTATTAGCCCAACTTGCCTATTGAAATATTTCTAATTTTAAGATTTATGATAAGGTTATTCCTTAAATGTTTAAGTGCCAATATTTTAATGTCACTTTATCCTCCCCACTTCCCCAGTACAGTGATGAAGATGAAACAAACTGCATAACACAAGGCGATAAGCTTCGTGCCCTGAAAAGTAGAAGGCAGGCAAAATCTCGAACTGCCTCTCCACTAACGTAAGTCAGTTTCTGAATGTATAAATGCCAGAAATTATTATTATTTTGATTTCTTCTTTATGCATACTTCCTGTGCCACAGAAAGTTTGTTGCCAAGGCTGCTTTTACTCATTTGAAACAAGCATGTAACTGGTGGGCTTGGTGAAGCATGAAAGAGGCAGGGCAACTTGGTTAAAGATCCCTGTGACTAGTGTTCCACATTGTCTTTGGTGCCAGCAGTCTGCACTTTACAAGCTCCCATAGCATTTCTGAATGCCTTGCTTTTGATCACAAACATTCCCTCCTCTGTTGTGTGGGTAGCACAAAAATGGAAGAAGCTAACTCCATGTGGTGGTGTTTGGTTGGCTGAAGTGAGGTGTGCACTGGTTCTTGAAGTCAACTCAGTTACCCAAGAAGAGTTGAAAGAAGAGTCTTTAGCTTCCTTGCATTTCCTCTTCCTTAGAGAAGAATTTTCCCTAAATTCTGTGGGCAGATAGATCTGGAAGTCAGGGAGAAACACTGTTTCAGTAAATAAATTCAGAAGGAGTGCATCTCCATTGTGGAACCTGGTACACTAGTCATTTTAAACAAGTACGTAAACACCACTGTGTAAAAGGAAAAATTTATAGTCACCTTCGCATCTGGTGTAGCTTGTGGTGATTAACTACAGGTTAGGAAACCTTTCGGTCTGCCCTCAGTTACAAGAGAACACACGATTTGCAAGACATATCTGGACCTCATTTGTTTGCTAGAAAGAAATGGTGACCCCTGGCTGTCAGATTACTGCAAGCAGCACAGCACCAGAGTCGCAACCAAGAGGCAATTTGGCTTTTGTTGTGCTTTCTGGAGGGCATGATGCTGCTAGCTGGTTTTTGGTTTATTTTCCTCTGTTGTGTTTTGGGTTTGGGTTTTTGGTTTTGGGGTTTTTTTTGGTTGGGTTTTTTTAGGACCAGACAGTGTCATTGGACTTGTAGGAAAAGGTGAGAGGCAAGTGGTAGGAATGTGCTGAAGGTAATGGAATATGTCTTTGGTAACCTTTGGACATTGCTGTATGTGAATCCTGCTTTTGTTTTAAAAGATTCTCCTGTGCTTGTGCTCGACATTTGCACAGGTATTCGTATAAGGAACAGCAGATGTGTAACAAAGCCTGTACCCAACTGACATGGAAAAACCCCAGCACATCACCTCAGTTACTCAAATAGCACAGGAAAAAACAGCTACCTTGCACATCAGCTTCTACAGCACATGGTACCTTAGTTTACACTTCATAGTATTTTTTCATAAAAGCTACTTTAAGTCACATAACAAAGGTTGTGGAAGATCTCATAGCATGTTGCATAGAACAAACACAGATTTGTCTGTGAAGGTAGAGTTGAATGATAATCCCTTTAGAGCCATAGTCTTCAGGTAGACAGGCTGTCAGCTACTGAAATACTACATCCGTGAAGTATTCTGCAACATGACTGCTGTAATGAAAACTAGTTAGCTTATAGCTCTGTAGAATTAAAATTATTGATCTAGAGATTATAGTTGGGGTTTTTTTATAGTGTGCTTTGTGGCTCAGGGAGCTGGAATTTTCCTCCTCCTGTTCTGCTGAGTTATTTTTATGGTATGCAGCATGTACTGAACTAATTTGGTGAAAAATTAATGCATAACTTCATACACTCTTTGTGTTGTTATTATTATACCAGAATATTCCTGGGAATATTTAGCTGCTCTACCTGAGTCAGAAGTCTTTCCTTCTAGAAAACATTTCAGTCTTTCTTCCTTTCAGTTTAGACAGTTAAAGATAAGTAATCTTGCAGTGAACTTGATTAATTTTATCTGAGCAAACAAAAAGAAACTTATGAATTCTCTATGTATTCTTACTTCACTGGAAAAGATTTTTTTTTTTAAAAGGCAAAATAAGAGCACCATAAGATGGGACAATTACCATCTTTTAGTGAGAGCTAGAGGCATTGCTTATCACAGAATCAGAATCACAGAGTTGTAGGGATTTGTGTATAACATTTGTTTAATGTTTATTGAAGCTGACTGTATAAACTATATCCTTTGATGGATGGAAACTTCATTTTATGTTCTAATTAGCAATATTCTGCACCTTTGGCAACAGATTATGAATTAGCTTTTGTTACTTTGAACACAGGAAGGTAATATACCCCATCATCTGAGTGTCTACCTAAACTGCTCCCACAAGCTGATCTGGCTGTGATCTATTGTGTTAGTATTAAAACACACCAGTGCAGAGCAGGGTGAATGAACACAGGCTGATTAGAGTCGGCAGCAGCAGGTCAGAGGGGTGCTGCCCCAGCGTGCACCTATTTTCAAAAGAGTGATACAGAACTTTCTGCAATAGACAACTGCAGTGAGGATTTCAGGAGACTTGCTTTGATTCCAGCTACACGTGGATACTACATTTGGCAGTTTATGGTTGCATGGACTGTTTCCAGCCACAGAACGTTAAGGAAATGCTTGGCCAAGGCTGTAGAGCAATATGCTTGTGAAGAACTCCATACAAGCTAAAGTGCACCGGTAGCTTTTGCTTTTGAAATTTTTGTTCATCTTTTCCTCCCCCTCCAACCCCTGTTTAGATGGCTCCTAGCTATGCTGGTGTCTACACTGTGTAGCATTGTCATCTGGTGGATTGTATGTGGCTCCCTTCTGCCCAGCCTGCTATTCTGTCTAGATGGTTTAAGAACATAGTAACCATCAGGACCCCCTGAGAGAGAGCCACTGTGTAAGTGTCCCATTCCATTTCTCTACAATAGCTCACGCTTTCTGTCTAGTGTGTCTCATAAATGCATGTTTCCATACCGTGTTTCTTAACTGGCTTTGTTGCAAGAGTAAATTTCACTGCTCTGGCTTGGTTGTATTTTTGTATATAATATTTGGAATAACTGAGTAATTTTTATGGCTGGCTTGCAATACAGAAAGGTGCAGAGCTTTTATAATTAGGATAATCTGTAATTTTGAAGCTTTTCTTCTCTGCATGCTTCTGCAAATAAGCAAAATTATATAAGCAGAACTGTATTTGTAAAAAGGAAAAAGTACTGCTTTAAAACATGATCCTATCCTTTGCATATTGCAAATTAAGATGTTGGCTCCAGTTTTGCTTGGAAATTCATGAATTTGCAAAGGAGTTTAGTTTCCCTAAGGATGGTTTTACTCACTTAAGGCCAGGAGTTAGATTTTGTTAGAAATGTCAGTGGGTCTTTGTTTTTAGTAAGAGGTTATAGTATTGAGGCAGTAAAATGGGACTTCTTTTTTCCCTTTTTAACATAACAGAAAATGAGGCGGATTGCAGTGTTAGGTCAAGGCTCACTTGTTTACCCAGCCAATCAGTTTCCATCTTCTTTTGTTCTCTTTTTTTTTTTTTTTGTTTTGTTTTTTAAATAGAGCTTTATGAGACTAGTTAAATCCCTTCTTTCTTTTGCTTGGATTCAGGAGTTGAGTAAAGCATTAAGCACAGCAGTTTCTTGAGTACACTTTTCATTCTTTCTGCACTCTTCTTCTGTCAGAGGGGCTGCAGTGATTGCTGTGCCTCACTTCCACTAAAAAGATGAAGCTTTTTCATCAAAGGACAGCTCCCATCATCTGGCCAAACAGCAGCATGCAGAACTACCGGGAAACCCAAAGAGGAAGTTTTTGCTTGCTGCCATGCCTCCCTGGAGCTGCTCCTCTACCACGACCACCACCTTCAAAGTGAAATGGTTACTTTAGTTGAGTGTGTGAAATGTGGGTGCTCTCAGAGATAAAAAAATAGGTCAGAAAAGGTGTTTTGCGACAGAGTAGTAAGAAAGAAAAGGCATTTTCTTACAGGACGTTAAGGTTAAGCATTAGCCTTTCTATCCTTTTTACCTTTGGCCTTGCAACTTTTTGTCTGCATATAAAAAGGCATGGAACTCTTTCTGCTAAAGTAAATGGCCTAATAAGTAACAAACAGAACAGGGGGACCTGTGGATGACTTAATTATCCTATTAGCCTAAGCTGAAGTCATCTGAATCTATTACTTTGGAGAAAAAAGCCCAACCCTAAAGATCACTTTAGCGATATTTTTTTTCTTATGGGTACCTAATTTTGTCAAATAACAGACTTAAATCAGATGCTTGTTTTCAAAGTTTTACATGGAATGCAGCAGTATTTCTTGTCTCAGTGAATTCCAGAAGTCAGACCTCAAAAAGAAAAAAAGCTAAACTTACAACACTGGTTAAAAGAAATGAAACAATCTATCCTTTCTTTCTGTGTACTGTAAGATCAATTTCACTCAACTATCATCCTTGCTTTCTCTTATGGTGTCTGTGTTGTGAAAACTCCCTTGCTAGAAGGAAAAATAAAATTGTTTGATGTGGGCAAATGTGTCACAATGCAAGGAATTGGGTTATTGGTGCTGCTGCCCTATATTCAGGATTGACAGTCATACACTGTTGGTTTAGGTCTGGGGAGAGAAAACATTTAAGCTTTTTTTTTTTTTTTTTATGAACAAACTTTCTCTTCACTACACAGCTAGTTTCCCTTGTGTTTTAAGAGGTCAGATTACCAGTCAGGATTGTGACTCTCTCTGGGCTAGCCTGGCAGTTCGGCTGACTGAAGCCCTTTAGATGGAAGAATATGAGCCAATTGCTGCCTGTCAGTGACTTGGAACAGTGGTACAGGTCTCAGGGCCATTTTTCTGAAAATCACAAGGTGATGAAGGAGAAAACAATATTGTATTTGTAAGACTTTATAAAAC
The DNA here is from genome assembly GCA_020800305.1 of Porphyrio hochstetteri. Lineage (NCBI taxonomy): Eukaryota > Metazoa > Chordata > Aves > Gruiformes > Rallidae > Porphyrio > Porphyrio hochstetteri. The sequence continues at coordinate 47,705,889 of CM036938.1, read as the reverse complement.
AGGTAGCCCTTGACAAGAATAAAATGCCTGTTGCATCTCAAAGAAGATATGCTTCTATGTAACCTCTCTCCCACTCATCCTTTCCTGTGTTACTATGGGAATTTCTCTTTTTTGAAACATTTGTTGTGCAGATTGATTTCTGTCCAAGATGTATTACCTCACTGCCATTTAAAGTTTTCTGGGTTTTGTCTTGGGTTTGGGGGTTTTGCCCCAACCAGCAGCTAAGCCCCACACAGACACTCTCCCCTGGCAGGATGGGGGAGTGAATCAGAAGAGTGAAAGCAAGAAAACTCCTGGGCTGAGATAAAGGCAGTGTAACAGGTAAAGTCACGCATGCAATCAAAGCAGAGCAGAACAAGGAATTCATTCCCCACTTCCCATGGGCAGGCAGGGGCTCAGCTGTCCCCAGGACAGCGGCGCTCCATCATGTGTAACAGTTACTTAGGAAGACAACACCATCACTCTAAACATCCCCCTTCCTTCCCCTTTCTCCAGTCCCTTAAATGCTGAGCATGACATCATATGGTATGGAATACCTCTGTGGTCAGTTGCGGTCAGCTGTCCTGGCTCTTTCCCCTCCTAATTCTGTGTGCACCCCCAGCCTCCTCACCAGTGGGGTGAAAAGCAGAAAAGCCCTTGGCTCTGTGCAAGCACTGCTCAGCAGTAGCAAAAACATCCCTGTGTTATCAACACCATTTCCAGCACCAATCCAAACCACCACCCTCTACCAGCTACTATGAAGCACAGGGATTTTGTGTCCTGGTGGTGTACCTGTCTTCCCACCCCACTCTGAGTTAAATGGTGAAAAAATGTTGTGAACTATTTAAAAGGTGGTGCTACCAAACCTTGTTCCATTTCAGCAGGTTTTGATTTTGTTTAAAGAACAAGATATTAGCCTCAGAAAGAAATCCATGTATAAACTAGTGTGGTGGTTGGGGAGTTCATAAAGATCAGAACTACCCAATGATGCTTCACTTGCAGATTAACTAGAGGTGAAAAATTCTTATGATGTACAGATTACCTATTTTAGTAGTGTGGCCATTGGAGCAGTCTGCAGTCTGTGTTCAGGAAATCTTATGCAGTAAGGAATCACAGAATCGTAGGGGTTGGAAGGAACACCAAGAGATCATCGGGTCCAACCCCCCTGCCAAAGCAGCTCCCTAGCTCATATTGCACAGAGAGGCGTCCAGACGGGTCTTGAATATCTCCAGAGAAGGAGACTCCACCACCTCCCTGGGCAGCCTGTCCCAGGGCTCTGTCACCCTCACTGTGTAAAAGTTCTTCCACATGTTGGTGCGGAACTTCCTGTGCTCCAATTTGCAGCCATTGCCCCTTGTCCTGTCCCCACAGATCACTGAAAAGGGGTTGGCCAATTCCCCCTGCATCCCATACTTAAGATATTTATAAACATTAATTAGGTCCCCCCTCAGTCTTCTTTTCTCCAGGCTGAACAGCCGCAGCTCACTCAGCCTTTCCTCATACGGGAGATGCTCCAGGCCCTTAATCATCTTCGTAGCCCTTCTCTGGACTCTCTCCAGGAGATCCGTCTTTTTTATACCAGGGAGCCCAGAACTGGACACAATACTCCAGGTGGGGCCTGACCAGGGCAGAGTAGAGGGGGAGGATCACCTTAGACCTGCTGGCCACACTCTTCCTGATGCATCCCAGGATCCCACTGGCCCTATTAGCCACCAGGGCACACTGCTGGCTCATGGCCAACCTGTCATCAACCAGGACCCCCAGGTCCTTCACAGAGCTCTTCTCCAGCAGGTCATCCCCCAGCCTGTACTGATACAGACAGTTATTCCTCCCCAGGTGCAAGAATTTACACTTGCTTTTATTAAACCTCATCTGGTTTCTCCCTGCCCAGCTCTCCAGCCTGTCCAGGTCTCGCTGGATGGCAGCGCAGTGTTCCTGCGTGTCAGCCACCCCTCCCAGCTTTGTATCATCAGGTACTTGCTGAGGGTGGATGCTATTCCCTCATCAAGGTCGTTGATGAAGATATTAAACAGGACTGGACCCAACACCAAGCCCTGGGGAACACCACTAGTCACAGGCCTCCAGTCAGATTCTGCTTCACTGATCACCACCCTCTGAGCCCGGTCCGACAGCCAGTTCTCAACCCACCTCACTGTCCACTCATCTATCCCACGATCTCTCAACTTTGCTATCAGGATGTCATGGGAGACAGTATCAAAAGCCTGGCTGAAGTCAAGGTAGATGACATCCACTGCTCTCCCTCCATCCACCCAGCCGGTGATGAGATCGTAGAAGGCTATGAGATTGGTCGAGCACGATCTCCCCTTGGTGAATCCATGCTGAGTACTCCTCATGACCTTCTTCTCTTCCAGTTGCTTGGTGATGGCATCCAGAACAAACTGTTCCATAATCTTTCCAGGGACAGAAGAGAGGCTGACTGGCCTATAATTTTTAGGATCCTCCTTCTTGCCCTTTCTGAAGACTGGAGTGATATTGGCTGTCCTCCAATCCTCAGGTACTTCTCCTGTTCTCCAAGAGCTGTCGAAGATGATAGCAAGCGGCTCCGCAATCACTTCCGCCAGCTCCCTCAGCACACGTGGATGTATCCCATCTGGGCCCATGGATTTATGTGCATTAATCCCTTTGAGCCACTCCTGGACCACCCCTACCTCAACTAGAGGGAAGCTCTTCATTCCCCAAACACTCCTACTTTCATCCAGGATCTGCGGGTCCCGAGGGGCCTTTGGAGTGAAGACCGAGGCAAAGAAGGCATTCAGTATCTCCATCTTCTCATCATCACCCGTTACCAGGACACCCGCCTCATTCATCAAGGGACCTACATTATCCCTGGTCATCCTCTTAGTATTCACATATCTGAAAAAACCCTTTTTATTATCCTTTATGTCCGTTGCTAGCTTCAATTCCAAGCGGGCTTTAGCCTTTCTAGTCGCGTCCCTACAGGCCCTGACAACAGCCCTATATTCCTCCCAGGTGCACAGACCCTGTTTCCACAGTTCATAAACCTTCTGCTTCCCTTTGAGTTTACTCATTAGTTCCCTGCTCATCCACGCAGGTCTTCTGCCTCTCTTTCCCGATTTCTTACTCAAAGGGATGCACCTATCCTGTGCTTGGAAGAAGTGCTGTTTAAATGCTAGCCAGCTCTCACAGGCTCCCTTGCCTTCTAACAGCATAGCCCACGGGATAGCTCCTAAAAGGTTGCAGAAGAGATCAAAGTTAGCTCTTCCAAAATTCAGGGTAGCTATCCTGCTTTTTGGCTTGCTTCTTCCACTCAGGATCTTGAACTGGATCATTTTGTGGTCACTTTGTCCTAAGCTGCCCCTGACCTTCACCTCCCTGATGAGCCCATCCTTGTTAGTAAGAACAAGGTCCAGCGCCCGCCCTCCCCTTGTAGGTTCCTGCACCATCTGTAGCAGGAAATTGTCCTCAACATACTGCAGAAATTGTCTGGACTGCATACGACTGGCCGTATTGCTTGCCCAGCAAATGTCTGGGTAGTTGAAGTCCCCCATAAGGACCAGGGTCTGGGATCAAGAGGCTACTTCTAGCTGCTCATAGAAAGCACTATCAGCCCTCTCCTCTTGATCAGGGGGCCTATAGCACACACCCACAACAGTGTCACTCATACTAGCGTGACCCTTGATTCTTACCCACAAGCACTCGACTGATGGGTCATCTTTCCCCAGGTGGAGCTCAATACATTCAAGCTGCTCTCTCACATAAAGAGCAACTCCTCCACCTCGCCTCCCTAGCCTGTCTTTCCTGAAAAGCACATAGCCATCCATGACAGCGTGCCAGTCATCCAGGCTGTCCCACCACGTCTCTGTGATCGCAATGAGATCGTGGCCCTGCGACCGCACAAAGATCTCTAGTTCTTCCTGCTTGTTTCCCATGCTGCGTGCATTTGTATAAAGGCATTTTAGTGGGGCAGCAGGTGCAGGTATCCTCAGCAGATCACAGCGAGATTTCCGACAGGGGATGGGCAGTGGTGGCTCCACTGAGGAGTCCTCAGGGCAATCCCCAGAATTTTCCCCACTATCACATGGAACAACATCCCCAAGTCCGCCACTGTGCTGCTGGCATTTACCTTCTTCCACCGCCAACCCATGTTGTGTCTCCTGAAGCACTTGCCTAACCCCAGGAGCCTTCGTAATATCCCCTTCCCCCTTCCTAACTAGTTTAAAGCACACTCAATGAGCCCTGCCATCTCCTGGGCAAGGATTCGCTTTCCCCTATGGGACAGGTGAGCCCCATCAGCAGTCATCATGCCAGGAGCAGAGTACACCTTCCCTTGGTCAAAAAACCCAAAGTTCCTATGGCAGCACCAGCCTTTCAGCCACTCATTCAATAGATGGGTTCTCCTGACCTGCTCCGAACCTCTCCTCCCACTAGTAGGGATAGAGGAAAATATTATTTGAGCTCCCCTGAGGATCTTACCCTTCTCAGTTTGGGATTTTTCCTTTTCTGTTTTTTTTTTTTTTTTTTGGTGCTGAGATTTTGGAAGGATCTCTCTACTGCAGCCTCACCTCATGTCCATTTTAAAGCCTGCCTATCAAACCTGATGTCATTAGAGGCTGATAGTCTAATTGCATTACATCAAAATTCCATACATTAAAGATCGCATCTTCCCTTCCCTTAAACGTGTATCCAGAAGCATTCTAATAAAAGCTGTGAAAGCACTGCCACTGCTCTTAAGGTGACAGTTGTTGGGCCTGAGCCACTCTAGGTGTTTAGTTGTAACACAGTGTCACAACTAAACTGGTTAGCTGTTACAACAACATCAAAGGAGGGTGTAAATGGGAACTTGCCTGATGTCCTTGAGGTGCTATCAGATTTGGAAGTCTAAAATTTTAGTCTGATTTAAACAAAACTGATCATTCAGCAACTGTTTTGTTCATGGGGATTTCAGTTAATCTTTACTCTTGGGTAGCCATCTGAAACGGTGTTATTGCTGAGATGTAAAGATGGCCTATCAACTGGAGAGCAGATGATGATGAAGGTCCTACCATGCTTAACAGCTGGCTCTGAGTTGAACCTGTAAATCAGCTCCTTCTCTTCCTACCCTTTGATGGACAGAGCAATCTTAAGAGAATGATCACAGAATCACAAGGTTGGAAAAACCTTTAAGATCATCAAGTCCAACCATTCACATCCTAAACTAAACCATATCCCTAAGTACCTCATCTACCCTTTTTTTGAACACATCCAGGGAAGGTGACACAACCCCCTCCCTGGGCAGCCTGTTCCAGGCCCTGACAACTCTTTCAGTGAAAATTTTTTTTCCTAACATCCAATCTAAACCTGCCCTGGCTCAGCTTCATGCCATTCCCCCTTGTCCTATCGCCTGTCACCTGGCTTAAGAGACCATCACCCACCTCTCTACAACCTCCCTTCAGGTAGTTGTAGGTGGTGATAAGGTCTCCCCTCAGCCTCCTCTTCTCCAGGCTACACAGCCCCAGCTCCCTCAGCCGCTTCTCATAGGATTTGCCCTCCAGCCCCTTCACCAGCCTGGTTGCCCTTCTCTGGACTCGCTCCAGGACCTCCATGTCCTTCTTGTGGTGAGGAGCCCAGAACTGGACACAGTACTCGAGGTGTGGCCTCACCAATGCCGAGTACAGGGGCACAATCACTTCCCTAGACCTACTGGCCACACTGTTTTTGATACAAGCCAAGATGCCATTGGCCTTCTTGGCTGCCTGAGCACACTGCTGACTCATATTCAGTCTGCAGTCAACCAACACCCCCAGGTCCTTCTCTGCCTGACAGCTCTCCAGCCAGTCTCCCCCAAGCTTGTAGCGCTGCATGGGGTTGTTATGTCCCATGTGCAGCACTCTACACTTGGCCTTGTTAAACTTCATCCCATTGGACTCAGCCCATTGGTCCAGCCTGTTCAGGTCCCTCTGAAGAGCCTCCCTACCCTCAGGCAGATCAACACTTCCTCCTAGTTTAGTGTCATCTGCAAACTTACTGAGGGAGCATTCAATCCCTTCGTCGAGATCATTGATAAAGATGTTGAACAAGACTGGACCCAGGACTGAGCCCTGGGGGACGCCACTCGTGACCGGCCTCCAGCTGGATTTTGTTCCATTCACCACCACCCTCTGGGCTCAGCCATGCAGCCAGTTTTTAACCCAGCTGAGGGTCCACCTGTCCAGCCCACTGGCAGCCAGTTTCTCAGTCAGAATGCTGTGAGAAACTGTGTCAAAGGCTTTACCAAAGTCCAGGTAGATCACATCCACAGCCTTCCCTTCGTCCATTCAACGGGTCACCTTGTCATAGAAGGTGATCAGGTTAGTTTGACAGGATCTACCTTTTGTAAACCCATGTTGAGTAGGCCTGATCCCCTGGCCATCGTGCATGTGCTGCATGATAGCTCCCAAGATGACCCTCTCCATGATCTTCCCCGGGACTGAGGTCAGACTGACAGGCCTGTAGTTCCCTGGATCCTCCTTCCGACCCTTCTTGTATCTGGGTGTAACATCTGCCAGCCTCCAGTCGAGTGCAACTTCCCCAGTCTGCCAGGATTGCTGGTAGATGATGGAAAGGGGTTTGGCAAGCACATCTGACAGCTCCCTCAGTACCCTTGGGTGAATCCCATCTGGCCCCATTGACTTGTGGGTATCTAACTGGCCAAGTAGGTCGCTAATCATTTCCTCCTGAACCATGGGAACTTTGTTATTCTTCCCCTCCCTGTCAGCCAGTTCCTGAGGATGAGTACTCAGGGAATATCCTTCTTTACTGTTAAAGACTGAGACAAAGAAGGAATTAAGGACCTCAGCCTTGTCCTCATCCCTTGTCACTAATGTTCCCTCAGCATCCAATAAGGGCTGGAGATTCTCCTTGACCCTCCTTTTACTGTTAATATACCTATAGGAGGACTTTTTATTATCTTTTACAGAACTGGCCAGCCTGAGTTCCAGATCAGCTTTAGCCCTTCTGACTTTCTCCCTACATGATCTCACTAATTTCCTATAATCACAGTGACAGTAAGGGACACAGTGAGGGTGACAGAGCACTGGCACAGGCTGCCCAGGGAGGTGGTGGAGTCTCCTTCTCTGGAGATATTCAAGACTCGTCTGGACGCCTCTCTGTGCAATATGTGCTAGGGAGCTCCTTTGGCAGGGGGGTTGGACCCGATGATCTCTCGAGGTCCCTTCCAACCCCTACGATTCTGTGATTCTGTGATCCTAAGACACCTGCCCCTTCTTCCAAAGCTCATATTTTTCCCTCTTTTCCCAAATATCAGCCTGAATCTCTCTACTCAGCCAGGCTGGCTTCCTAGCTCGCCGACCCCTCTTCTGACCAACTGGGACAGCCTGTTCTTGTGCCACCAAGATTACCTTCTTGGGGAGCAACCAACCCTCTTGGGCTCCTTTGCCCTCAAGGGCTGCCTCCCATGGAATATTATCGAGCAGCTTTCAGGACAGTCCAAAGTCAGCCCTACAGAAGTCTAAGGTGCTTGTTCTGCTGTCTCCCTTCCTTACTTCTCCCAGTACTAAGAATTCTATCAGCTCATGATCACTGTGCCCCAGGCGTCCTCCAACCTTCACATCCCCCACCAGGTCTTCTCTATTGACAAACAACAAGTCCAGCAGGGCACCTTCCCTTGTGGGTTCATTTACCAGCTGGGTCAGGAAGTTGTCGTCCAAACCCTCCAGGAACCTGCTAGACTGTTTCCTCCCTGCTGTATTGTACCTCCAGGAGACATCCAGTAAGTTGAAGTCCCCAGTAAGGACGAGGGCTGGTGATGGCGAGACTTCTCCCAGTTGTTTAAAAAACAACTCATCAGCTTCCTCCTCCTGGTCAGGGGGTCTATAGTAGACTCCCATCACTATAACTCCATCTCCCATCACTATATCTCGCTGATTTTGTTCTCCTCTGATTTTCACCCAGATACACTCAACCCTGTTTTCATCATACTCCAGCTCCAGGCTGGTTTTGGTTTTAAGGTGCAATTATATGTGGAGACTATAGATTACAGCCATTAGATCATGTTCCAATAATTTTTGCTTTCTATTACATCCAATTTATAAAGATATACTCTATGTATATTTTCAAGGATAAAAGATTATTTTTCCGTATTTCTGCCTACTTGAGCACTGTTAAACCAGCATATGCCATGGTTTGGTCACACTTACATTTCTGTGACTAAATGGGGTTAAGCCAGCTTTGTACCTTTCCATTCAGTCCTTGAAGTTGCTAGTGGCACAGATTAAAGGTACAATGCAGGTATTTTTCACCACTGGTGTAATTTTTAAAGCCTAGTTGAAAATGCAGCAGACTAAATTTGTTCATGTTGTATCACTGAAAACAGAGTTTTATACTAGAACTTGTTAGAAATGGTTTACAAGCACAATTGAAATTATAAAGTGAATTTACAGGTTTTGAACTTTCTCGCCTTGGGCATGCAAGAAGAGTGTGGAAAGCAGGTTGAGGGAAGTTCTCCTCCCCATCTACTCTGCCCTGGTGAGGCCACAGCTTGAGGGCAGTGTCCAGTTGTGGGGTCCCCAGTTAAAGACAGACTGGGAACTACTGGAGAGAGTCCAGCCAAGGGCTGTGGAGATCATGAGGGGACTGGAGCATCTCTCATGTGAGGAAAGGCCAAGAGAGCTGGGTCTGTTAGCCTGGAGAAGAGAAAACTGAGAGGGGATCTCATCAATGCTTATAAATATCTAAAGGACAGGTGTCAAGGGGATGGGGCCAGGTTCTTTTCAGTGGTGCCCAGTGACAGGACAAGGGGCAGTGGGCACAAACAGGAATGCAGTTTGTGAAAAAGTTCCTGAACATGAGAAAGATCTTCACTCTGAGGGTGACAGAGCACTGGAACAGGCTGCCCAGGGAGGTTGTGGAGTCTCCTTCTCTGGATGTATTCAAAAGCTGCCTGGATGCAACCTGCTCTGTGTGATTCTGCTTTAGTGGAGGGGGTAGGACTAGATGATCTTCAGAGGTCCCTTCCAACCCCTGCCGTTCTGTGTGATTCTGTGAACGTATTTCTGTCAGAAGAATTTGTGTTGTCTACAGAAGAGTGATATGATGTTAAAGCAATCTGGGGTTTGTTTTCAACCTCTTGAACAACTGATTCCTCCAACTTTGAATGTATTGTGTTTACAGTAGAATTAGCTTTCCCATTTTGATTGTACTTGTCATTACAGTCTTGTATCTTATCTCAGAGGAAGAGAAGACTTGTTTTGGACCTTTGCAAATCAAATTAGAAGGTTTTGCAAGTCTGAATTATTAAGAGGTCAAATACAAATTTAAAATACTTAAACTTTGTGGTTTTGAGGTCATCTGCTGAACAACCTAGAAGTACATGGTAAATAGGTTGCTGATCAGTTTTACTGATGTAAAGAATTTAGTTTAGATTAAATTGTGTTATCTCCAATACATATTGTAATTCTGGTATCTAACCCATGTAAACTAGTGAAAGCATATAGGGGTCTTTGCCATTTCTGGTTTTGGTGAATTATGTTACGTGAGTATGAAGCTACTCATATTTTCTCTCAGGTATGTCTGTCCACTTCTGCTCCAAAAGTGACACGTCATATCTAGGATCTCTTGAAAACAGTTTCTTCAGAGTATTAATCAACCAGTCTGCACTGTGTACAACTTAATGGAGAGTTTGATTTCCAATCTAATATAATCTGCCCATGAAGATGGACTCAGTGAAGCCACTGAAGTTTTAGAGTCTAATAATCACAGGGGGAAAAACCAGTAACAGCTAAGTTACCCTTAGCTTTCGAGCTCTGAAGCAATGCAAAGTTTTATACTTGGCATCTTGCACAGGTGGAATGACTAGGGAGTAGGCATATGAAACAATGCACTGAATAGAGAGATACCTGTGGACTCCACTGACCCGTTGTCACTTTTTGCCTCCTTAGTGTCATTATTTCAGCATGAGTATTTAGGAGTACAGAGCTACAAACCAGGTGGCTGGTGGCTAAAAACAGTTGTTTGCGTTTTGGTTATTGTTGTAAGCAGCACTAGGACGTATCTGCCTGTTCAGGAAATAGCCAATATATTGCTCAAGCCTTCCAGAGAACGGGTTGAGCACAACCAGTATGTAAAGCTGAGCTTTGAGTATGGTGTAGCAGTTCCTTGTAAGTAAAACGCCAGTATACACAATGGTTTTCCTCGTGTAGTGTGTTTGAAGGGGATGTCTTACGTTTAATTGTAGAAGATTGAGAGGTTGATCTTCACAAATTTAATTACTTAGGGTTTTTACCTGAATTCTTTTATGTGTGAGTCTGGAAAATAATGTATGTTCTTGTTGTCTACTTCAGATTTTATCTTTTGCTTTGTTGTCGTAATTTAAAATACAATTTCCTAGCTTTTTGTTTTCCAAAAACCTGACAGGGAATTCAAAACCATTAATTTAATCAATTCTTTGAAAGAAAAAAAAACCAACCACCAAACAACAAATAAAACCAAAAACCCCAAACTGCCATACTTCTAATAAAACAACTTGTGTTAACATAGTTACAGCAAGTATGTTATAAAGAGAAGGGTGTGTTTCAGGCAGAAAAAATTTGCTTTTCAGAATGATTTGTGAAAAGCCAGATGGTTACCTGTTCGCTCTGCTGCAACTGTAATATCCTCTTTTCAGTGTTTTTTTAGAAACTTTCAGGTTATATAATCTTTCTTTTTTCCTACTCTTTTCAGAGTAATTCTGCAGTCCAGTGTTCAGAAAAATAAAACCTCTGAACCTAGCATTTCTGACAGTACAGACATTACTAAAAGAACTACCAGGTCTGCTGCAAGAAAAAACAGTTTAAAAAGGTGAGAGTTACCCTCTTTGCAGATCCAGTAACTGTTCTTTAGGCAAATACTTTAAGCTGGTGTATCCATTGCTGACAGGAACTTTTGCCACAGGCCAGCTCCTCCTCCTCCTCCTCCTAGCAATGGGAAATGAGAAACAATTTTATGGTTTATGTCATGTATGAAGAATATCCGGAACCTTAAAGAGGTTTTGTTCACATTTGTTAATATTTGTTAATATTTCAGCCTTTGGAATTTTATATTGTAATTCCTCATGTGAGTCAGAATTACTGGAGGTGACTGATTTTGGTGACAACAACAACAAAAAGTGCCTTTCTTCACCAAACCTCTGCCTGCAGTAAGAGGTGGAGAAGTCGTTCACAGCACTAAGCACGTTATGAGTCAGTACATGAAGTCCCAAAACTAAGCAGAATTGATGGACAGGTAAAACTCAGGGTCAGTGGAGAGATGAATTGTATCAAATGCATGTGCATACTGGTATGAGATTTTGGTATGAGACAGAGGGACTGACCAATACCTGAACCAAATGTGTTCAGTAAGGCTTAATGACATTTTAAAGTGGGATGGATTTATGCAAGACTGAAAGTGCCTACTGCCATATGGCCACACTGCTGTGTTGCTTCTTTGCATGTGCAAGTGTCCATGCCCCTTTTTACAGCAGCTCTCTGGGCCACTGTCAGTGGTGAGCCTGGGCCTGTAGCTTAAGACAATTTCCGAGCCATTTCCAGTGGTTCCAGTCAAACAGAATTTGTCTTGCACTTTGAGTGAAAAAACAAATTTGACTGGGTCTGCCAGGTGCTGAAGGAGATCTACTCCTATTGGGAAGAGCAAAAGGTGGCAGATTACGTTTAAAAAAAAAAGTAGCTGTATAGCTCGATTTATAAATATTGCTGAAAATTCCAGGGTCCTGTGCAGCTTTTTTCCCCACAGAGCTTTTCCTTCCCCTTCCTTGTCCTGTTACCCTGAAGGTAGTTATGGAAAAATTCACTCTTGTCAGACAGCAGACATGGTCATTAATAGTGGACTGCAGCTGGTTCTAGTCAGAGTATTTTAAGCAGTGGCCCCAAGAATATAACAGTATGTTTGAAAAAAATACCTTTTTTCCTGAAATGCATGCTTTACTAAAAATCTGAATTATTTGTGTGGTTTTCCTGGTTGTTTCTTTCCTCCATTTTGCATAATTTTCACCACTTTGGTTTTGGTCCAAACAGACTGACAGGATTCTGCCTACTGGTTTTTCTCCTTCATGCCTCTCAGTTCTAAGCTCCTGTGACTCTTAGTAGCTGTATACACACACAGGTGTAATTGAACAGAGATACTGTTTTTCAGTTCCCAGAAAAACATCCTTTCCCCCCTCCCAAGCTCCAAGCTGACCTTTGTTGTGTGAGATGAGAATAAATATCCCTAAGAGGAAACAATATCCCTAAAATAGAGTTCATACAGGATTTCAGTTACTTTGCTATAAATCTTTTAGGTGTATTGACAGGTGAATGACTCTCAGCACCAAGGATCAGGTTGATCTCAAACTTGATAAACTGCTTAATATTTTAGTGGATTTCCTAAAACTTCTACCCCAAATATTTCGTTCTGTGTACTGTTTCTTCTAGCTTTTGAGGCCAGAGAATTCCAGTGCTTGGTCCTAAATAGTTGCATCACAGTTCTGAAGTTCTTAAGAACCTTGTCATGAGAGAGGGCCAATTGGATGCTGGTACCTCTACAGGGTATTTTGGAATGACCATACAATTTCATGGACTTAGAATGCAGTACCTTGTTGTTCATCTTGTAGGTGTGTAGGTGTCCTTTTGTCTTTCCTGTAGCGTTTGACAAACCACCAGTCTTTCTTTTTTTTTTTCTTTTTAAGCATCCTTTTCTTTTTTTCATCTCTTTGAAGTTTATTTTCATTTCTTGAAGTCTGTGCAGTTTGCATCACCTCACAGTGCTCGAACTGACTGATCTATTCCAGATCAAGAGGACTACAGGGTAGAGGAGCATAATTATTACTACAAAATTGAGTTCATGCCCTGACCAACATCTCTCTTTGTCAGGACCTTGTTGCCTTCTCTGAACTTCCAACATTACCGTGTACCCTTATTCTTTAATTTTCTTGTCTGTTATATTCCACTGGAAACATCTTGCAGTATTTTTACATTAATCTAATTTATTGATACTTCAGGTCATTTTAGTCAGTTCTTACTGTAAGATTAATCATATTTACAACCTGTCCTAACAGGTGTGTAATAATTTGCCACTTTATCCTTCATACTCATGGAGACACGATCACAGAGTGCCCCCTGAATGGTTTTTCAGCCAAAGCAGACATTCACAGCTAAAAGGCTCTATTGTGGCTTTGCAAAAGAGAATTTAGGGAATTTCAGTCCTATTCATGACAATCACTTCTTTTGTGGCACATCACTAGCTGCCAGCTGCCATCTACAGCAGACGAGGGCAGGCGGCCCTACACCGTGGTACCTTGTGTTTGAGGTAGCGCTTGCGGTCGCTCACGAGGAACGCTGCTGCCAGAGCATCGTCCACAGTCCTTCCCTGAGGGAGCCCCTGTGTTTCAACAGTGAGGGCGTCTCCCTTGCTGCTGATGTCTGAGAGGTTCCTGTTTGCATTTCCACAAGGCACATCCATCAGATCCAGAACCACTGAGCCACAGTGAGTCCCAAACTCAACAGCTGCTTCCGTGTTACGGCACACAACAGGATCAGGAGTTACCTATAGAGTAAGTAGGCAATAAGGAAGCGGGCAGTGAAGGAATTTTGGTAGGTAGAGTTGCTTAGGGGAACACAGGTTGAGTTATTGAAAAAAAATATAGAGAGATAGTGAGTGTAGGGTCAGACCACATATTGCAACCATATTGCATAAATTCCTTCACTTCTTTGAAGGCGAGAGGTGCAGCACAGAAACTAACACAGGAATATGCTTGGAAAATCTCATGTGCTTCTGCTTTGCTGGGTATTGTGAAACAGCCTTTCACGGCCTTGTTCCGACACTGAACCCCCCCGCAACGTTTGGGAGCTTGTCTGTATGTAATCTACATCTAACCTAAAAAAAAAAATAATTAATGTTTCTTTACTATTCTTTCTACTTTTCCTACAGTCTGATACCTCAGAGGGAGAGAAAGAAAAGGAATGCTTTACAGCAAATGTGCTTAGTGAGATTATGGTACTTTGACTCCTCTGTTGCTTTTCTGTATGGAACAGAGCCTTTTTTCATATTGCCTGTGACCAGACCAGTCTGTGCTTTCTTCACAACCAATATTGCTGTGCTCTTACATGCAGTGACTTTTATCTTCTGCTTCTTTCTTTGAAGTACTGTTTGCTCATTTTACCTTGCCAGAAATGTTTGCTTGAAATGCACACCAAATGCTTCTCTAACTTTTTTTTCCCTCAAATATGTTTTATTTCAGCAGCCAATCCATCCCAAGGACTAGAGCAGTATTACGCTAAATTTCAATTAAGCAACGAGTGCTGAAGAGGATATTCAGGAATGAAGGGGATATTACTAGAGGGGACTTGATGCAATTTGAGGAAGATTACTTTGCCTCCACTTCTCAGCAAAAGCGAAACAGAAGAATCTCTTCCGTGCTTGTAGAATAAAATGAACTGTCAACACGCTGGGTAGACGCTTTCCTAATGTTCTAAACACTTCCTCAAACAAAACCAACAAAATCTGTGTACATTTAGACTCAGGTGTAAATACTTAAGCTCTCTATTATAAAGAGGGCTTGCTAGTACGTATGATGCATGTGTACAAATTGTGATGGCAATCACTTAGCTGCTGACCACCAGAAATTAAAAGATGGTGGGAGCTTTTAAGTATATAAATCTTTGTTGTCCATTCAGACTGGGCTCAAGTCTCCACTTGAGACTGAAAAGAAACCACAAAAGCTTTTTTCTTATAGCATTGGTACTCTCCTGTGTTAACTAGCTATTCTTTCTTATTTTGTATGAAGTTTTATATGAAGCCGCAGCATTGAGTATACAAAGTAACTATTGTCCACCAAAGAGTGCTTTATTTTCAAAGGTTGTGTCGTTTGTTTATTTTTAAGAAAAGAAAACCAACTGACTATAAGCAATTAACTCGTTTTTAATAGTAATAGATTCTGAGTTGTCCACAAAGAATGGCTCTTTTAACTAGTTGTAATTGCTTTAAATCTGGTGTCGTTTTAAGGGGGAGGAAAAAGAGCTTAGCGTTTAAAGCAGTGCTGTCATAACCGAAATACCATTACTCTTTCTTTTCCTATCTTCAAGTCTTTCTGGTGAAACTTCAGATCACCATACCTGAAAGGTGAGAATTTTCCCCAGGTTTTATCGGTATGCTTGGTAACACGTGGGTGTCACTGTTTTTTTAGCTTTGAGACGCTTTTAATGAGAGCAGCACACAGAAAAGGGAAATTAAGCTTGCTGTACAACTGAGATTGGTAGTGGAACTCAGGGGCAGGTATAGTTTTTAACATCTAAATAACAATTAAAAAAAACCCAACAAACTACAGCTTACCTCTTGTTACAAAGCAGCCTGGTGTTTAGAGGAATGTGTCTTGAGACTGAAATTTTCATCCACTACAAGACCGTCTTCAAACACTGACAGCATTTTTTTCCCCTACCACTTCCCACGTTACGAACTCTCAAAACTGGCTTTGCAGTGACGTACCCTTGTCTGCCAACTGAAGTTTAGAGCTGCCTACCCCCCAGATCAAGACTGTTACCACATAGCCTTAAAATACGATACAGTTACCTGTCGATTTAGTGACTCCTGCAGTAGAAAACAGAAGAAATCGGCAGATCTGAGACGTTAGGCAGTGGAATAACTGCAGTTTTTAAAGATGCAAATTACCTCTGCAAGGGGGAGAATTTTCTTTCTATGAATGTAAATGGGCAGGTCTGGTGGCCAGTTTCAACCTACGTCCTTTTAAATTAGAATTGACCTTTCTGTTAGGCGAGTGATTTTTGAATGCCAGTATGAATGGCAGCACCTTGGCTTGAAAACATCTCGTAGCGAGAGCGTCACGAGGTGGAGGGCAAGCAGGGTGTGAAGTGCAAGTAAGCTCCCAGGAAGCAACTGTGAGTTTGCATAGTAAGAATTTGTCAACGAGAACACAAAGGAAACAGAAGAAGCTTGCATGACAGGGACAGAATTCATGCCAATGCAGTGGTTAATATGTCTTTATTTTATTTTCCCCCTCGTTTTGATATAATAAGCAACTTGCCTAATAATAAGCTGAAGTTACAAGACTTAGCTGTTCTGTGCAAATATCAATCTCTGTTTATTTTTGAAAAAAATCTTTTATGTTGGAAGGCAGAAGGGATGAAACTTGCAGTGAGAGGGCAAGGGTCAAAACAAGAAAGATTTAGTAGCATTTGTTGTGTTTGGCTTTGCCCTTCTCTTAGCTGAGCTTCCTTTTTTTAAAAGCATCTTTGTTTTTAACCTAAAAAAAAATCAGTCTATTTCACACCCCTTCTAAATTCCAAATGGGAATTTGCCTTTATTTAAAGTAACCAGCAGAGCCATTAGCACTTTCATAAAACAAGTGCACAAACACACACAACACCACTAGCTAAACCAAAACTGCGTGTTTGGCATGAATGTGTTTCAGGATACCCCTTCCACCACCCAGTATCTTTTGTGAGAAGCACCCAAGTGTCAAAGGGATTTTACATCCAAACTCTCCAAACAGCCTTATATGGAATATTAACTCATTACCTCATTGTGTCCCATCTAATTGTATTGCTTAAGTTTGTTCTTCTGAATTTTTAGTACTTTGTCTAGCATTTTTATTATGCCATACCAAAGCTGTCTTAAGTACAAGAATTAAGAGTGGGCATGGGTGAGGGAGCCTAAAGCCTTTTTAAATTGTGAAGTGTTATGTGCCAAAATGGTGCGTGTGTGGCAGCAGCTGCATCACGGTCAAACCACAGAGCAGCTGAAGGAAGCTGTTCCTGCTGTCATCGATTGGGAGCTTTTCCTTAGAAATTACTTCTCTTTCACATACATGATGGATGGATTCTCCCTTGATCTCTTACTCAAAAGTATGCAACATGCTCAAAAGCTGTAATACAGTGGGTCAAATGGCTAGCTTCCATCACAGCATCAGTAACGTAACCTAAGACCTTGTCTTTTTGCCCCAGTGTGTCAACAGAGGAAGTGCTGCTGATTTAAAACAAAACAGTAAGATTTGTAGACTTGTGCATTAAAATGAAACAAAAAAAAAAAGGAAAAAAAAAAAGAAAAATGTGTTCACCACTTTGTTGCGCTGCAGTTTTTATATTAATGGTTTACAGACTGTTTGTCTTGTGTAAACTCATGTATAGACTACCAAGACCTAAAGTTTGACTAATCAGTACTGTTCATCCTGATTATTTTTAAATTGTATATTTCTAATCATATTTTTTTAACTTGGATTGACAGAACGGGAGTTTATTTTGCTGAAGGTATTTTTAAGATATAAAGCTTCATATTATCTTGTAATATTAAGTAGTTCAATATGCATTTGTGTGTCATTTGAAAGTACTGCATATTGTATTTGATTTTATACAAAATATTGAATAGTGAGACTGTAAACATGAATCATGTAATATTAAAACTAATAATCAGAAGTTTGTTTTCTCAGTTTTATTTCCAGCATTCTAAAACAATTCATCACAAAACCATCATACCTATACCATGCTGACTCTTAAGTGCTTTGAAAAATAATGCAAGGATCTCAGCTGCCTGAAAACCTTCAATTAAAGCACAAATTGTTTGAACATATACTTACCTAATTTCAAAAATGGAGAGCTGCTGTCTCTACATTTCAAGGACCTTACTTTGGAAAACAATAGTAAATGTGTTTGATTTGTTTGGATACTGTTCCCCAGTAAAAAAAAAAAAACCAACAGATGCAGTTCTAGTTAATTTGTTTTCTTTGTGATCATAACAGTACTCCTTTTTGGAAACAGGCATCACTGGTGCTTTCATGGTCAGCAAAGTTTTCTCAAAAGTAAAAACTGTATTTTTAGGAACATTTCTTTTTGCATAAGAGTTGATGATGGTCTAGTTTAGTCTCTAAAAAAAAACCCAAAAAATAACCAAACACACCACCAAAAACTACCAACCAACTCAAATACTTCTCATCACATGCTTGCAGCAGCAGACAGCTCTGAACATGGCTGTGTACTGTGTGAGATCATAAGGGATCTCCTCAGCCATGCAGCAGACCTGCAAGAAGAGGTCAATGTGCTCAAGGATAAACTAGACAGGCTCATGAGCACCAGGGAGGCTGAGATGGAGATAGATCGGATGAGCCAGGTTCTGTCCTCCCAGCCACAGAAATGTGAGTACCCAGTAGATAGTGTCCAGGACCAGAGTGACCCTATACCCTCCCCCACGCAGGACAGTCTAAATGATAAGGATGAATGGAAGCAGGTACGTGGCAAGGGCAGTAGGAGAGTACCTTCCAAGCCTGTCCTTCCTCCACAACTGCCTCTGAGCAATAGATATGAGATCCTATTACAAGGGGACCAGCCGGATCATGAGATGGCTGATAGGAAAATCACTTCTAAGGTTGTGTTCCCTAGGACAAGACCCTCCAAACAAACCCAGATGGCTGATAGGAAAGTTCCTTCCGAAGCTGTGTTCCCTAGGACTAGAACTCCTAAGCAAACCATCAAAACATCCTCTGTTAAGGCAAAAAGACGGGTCATTGTCTTAGGAGATTCCATTCTGGAGGGAACTGAGGGCCCGATCTGCAGGCCGGACCCTCTACACAGGGAAGTCTGCTGCCTTAAGGGAGCTTCAGTTAGGGACTTAACCAAGCGAGTCCCAACCTTGGTCAGGGACACGGATTATTATCCACTTTTAATTTTTTAAATAGGTAGTAATGAAATACATAAAAGAAAACTGAGCACCATTAAGAAGGATTTTAGGGCCCTGGGACGCACGGTACGAGGATCTGGAGCACAGGTAGTGTTCTCCTCCGTCATTCCTACTACAGGGAATGGGGAGGGTTGGTTTGAGAAGAGCCAGGAAATAAATACCTGGCTCAGAGCCTGGTGCGAGAAACAGAACCTTGGGTTCTTTGAGAAGGGGCTGGCTCGAGCCTCACCAGCCTTGCTTTTGAGGGATGGGGAGCACTTATCCCCTAGGGGCAGAAGAATACTGTCCAAGAAGCTGGCAGGGCTCATTAATAGAACTTTAAACTAGATAGGAAGGGGGAGGGGGACAGGGCCAGCCTAGATAGAAAAAAGCCTGGGTGTGGTGGTGGAGTTCCTGAGGGATGGTGTGCTGGTAATGACCTCTGGTCAGCCACCCTAGTTAACCAGGGGGATAGTGTTCTAACTCAGAGTAGAGATGCAGCTACTACTGATAGGCTAGGTAACTTAAACAGCTGCCACTTGGAAAGCAAGGCTTCCCTAAGGAGCACAACAAGATCAGTAGACCAGCTGAAGTGCATCTACACCAATGCACGCAGCATGGGGAACAAAAAAGAGGAATTAGAAGTCCTTGTAAGTACAGGAAATTATGATGTGATTGCCATCACAGAAACGTGGTGGGATAATTCACATAACTGGAGTGCTGCAATTGCTGGTTATAAACTATACAGGCGTGACAGGCTGGGTAGGAGAGGAGGTGGGGTAGCCCTGAATGTCAGAGAATGCACTGACAGCCTAGAGCTGGAGTGTGATGAAGACAGGGTCGAGTGTCTCTGGGTGAAAATCAGAGAACAAAATCAGCGAGATATAGTGATGGGAGTCTGCTATAGACCACCTGACCAGGAGGAGGAAGCTGATGAGTTGTTTTTTAAACAGCTGGGAGAAGTCTCGCCATCACCAGCCCTCGTCCTTATTGGGGACTTCAACTTACCAGATGTCTGCTGGAGGTACAATACAGCAGGGAGGAAACAGTCTAGCAGGTTCCTGGAGGGTTTGGAAGACAACTTCCTGACCCAGCTGGTGAATGAACCCACAAGGGAAGGTGCCCTGCTGGACTTGTTGTTTGTCAATAGAGAAGGCCTAGTGGGGGATGTGAAGGTTGGAGGACGCCTGGGGCACAGTGATCATGAGCTGATAGAATTCTTAGTACTGGGAGAAGTAAGGAAGGGAGACAGCAGAACAAGCACCTTAGACTTCCGTAGGGCTGACTGTGGACTGTTCAGAAAGCTGCTTGATAAGATTCCATGGGAGGCAGCCCTTGAGGGCAAAGGAGCCCAAGAGGGTTGGTTGCTCCCCAAGAAGGTAATCTTGGTGGCACAAGAACAGGCTGTCCCAGTCGGACAGAAGAGGGGTCGGCGAGCTAGGAAGCCAGCCTGGCTGAGTAGAGAGATTCAGGCTGATATACGGGCAAAGAAGGAAAAATATGAGCTTTGGAAGAAGGGGCAGGTGTCTTAGGATCACAGAATCACAGAATCGTAGGGGTTGGAAGGGACCTCGAGAGATCATCGGGTCCAACCCCCCTGCCAAAGGAGCTCCCTAGCACATATTGCACAGATAGGTGTCCAGACGAGTCTTGAGTATCTCCAGAGAAGGAGACTCCACCACCTCCCTGGGCAGCCTGTGCCAGTGCTCTGTCACCCTCACTGTGTCCCTCACTGTCACTGTGATTATAGGAAATTAGTGAGATCATGTAGGGAGAAAGTCAGAAGGGCTAAAGCTGATCTGGAACTCAGGCTGGCCAGTTCTGTAAAAGATAATAAAAAGTCCTTCTATAGGTATATTAATAGTAAAAGGAGGGTCAAGGAGAATCTCCAGCCCTTATTGGATGCTGATGGCACATTAGTGACAAGGGATGAGGACAAGGCTGAGGTCCTTAATTCCTTCTTTGTCTCAGTCTTTAACAGTAAAGATGGATATTCCCTGAGTACTCATCCTCAGGAACTGGCTGACAGGGAGGGGAAGAATAACAAAGTTCCCATGGTTCAGGAGGAAATGATTAGTGACCTACTTGGCCAGTTAGATACCCACAAGTCAATGGGGCCAGATGGGATTCACCCAAGGGTACTGAGGGAGCTGCCAGATGTGCTTGCCAAACCCCTTTCCATCATCTATCAGCAATCCTGGCAGACTGGGGAAGTTGCACTCGACTGGAGGCTGGCAGATGTTACACCCAGATACAAGAAGGGTCGGAAGGAGGATCCAGGGAACTACAGGCCTGTCAGTCTGACCTCAGTCCCAGGGAAGATCATGGAGAGGGTCATCTTGGGAGCTATCATGCAGCACATGCATGATGACCAGGGCATCAGGCCTAGTCAACATGGGTTTACAAAAGGTAGATCCTGTCAAACTAACCTGATCACCTTCTATGACAAGGTGACCCGCTTAATGGACGAGGGGAAGGCTGTGGATGTGATCTACCTGGACTTTGGTAAAGCCTTTGACACAGTTTCTCACAGCATTCTGACTGAGAAACTGGCTGCCACTGGCCTGGACAGGTGGACCCTCAGCTGGGTTAAAAACTGGCTGGATGGCCGGGCCCAAAGGGTGGTGGTGAATGGAACAAAATCCAGCTGGAGGCCGGTCACGAGTGGCGTCCCCCAGGGCTCAGTCCTGGGTCCAGTCTTGTTCAACATCTTTATCAATGATCTCGACGAAGGGATTGAATGCTCCCTCACTAAGTTTGCAGATGACACTAAACTAGGAGGAAGTGTTGATCTGCCTGAGGGTAGGGAGGCTCTTCAGAGGGATCTGAACAGGCTGGACCGATGGGCTGAGACCAATGGGATGAAGTTTAACAAGGCCAAGTGTAGAGTGCTGCTCATGGGACATAATAACCCCATGCAGCGCTACAGGCTTGGGGGAGACTGGCTGGAGAGCTGTCAGGCAGAGAAGGACCTGGGGGTGTTGGTTGACTGCAGACTGAATATGAGTCAGCAGTGTGCTCAGGCAGCCAAGAAGGCCAATGGCATCTTGGCTTGTATCAAAAACAGTGTGGCCAGTAGGTCTAGGGAAGTGATTGTGCCCCTGTACTCGGCATTGGTGAGGCCACACCTCGAGTACTGTGTCCAGTTCTGGGCTCCTCACCACAAGAAGGACATGGAGGTCCTGGAGCGAGTCCAGAGAAGGGCAACCAGGCTGGTGAAGGGGCTGGAGGGCAAATCCTATGAGGAGCAGCTGAGGGAGCTGGGGCTGTTTAGCCTGGAGAAGAGGAGGCTGAGGGGATACCTTATCACTGCCTACAACTACCTGAAGGGAGGTTATAGAGAGATAGGTGATGGTCTCTTCAGCCAGGTGACAGGTGATAGGACAAGGGGGAATGGCATGAAGCTGAGCCAGGGCAGGTTTAGATTGGATGTTAGGAAAAAATTTTTTTACTGAAAGGGTTGTCAGGGCCTGGAACAGGCTGCCCAGGGAGGGGGTTGAGTCACCTTCCCTGGATGTGTTCAAAAAAAGGGGAGATGAAGTACTTAGGGATATGGTTTAGTTTAGGATGCGAATGGTTGGTCTTGATGATCTTAAAGGTCTTTTCCAACCTTATTATTCTGTGATTCTGTGATCACCCTTACCTTGCCTGTACTGGAAGATGGAGAATTCAGAGCTTCAGGCACGGCCTGTAAACTTCCCCTTGGTCCAAAGACACAGTTTGACAGTTGGAATGATCTGTGCTCATTTGTCGTGAGTTCCTCCTTTCTAAATGTAGATGGATGTTTAAACAAGCTTTTCCTGGCTAGTTGCCCAACCAAGGTCTTGCAGGGGAAAAGATGTGTGGTTTATGCATGTGGTGTCCAGAGGAGAACGGGGCTAAGCGATTTAAGGAGTACCGGCGCTGGGCAGGGGAGGGCAGAAGAGTGAAAAAAAACCTCCTACGGAAAACAAGCCAAGGGCAGCCCAGTCCAACTCGGCTGCTGAGGCTGCTCAGGGAATCCGTTTACAGCAGTTCTGAATCGCAGACTCTGCTGTATCTCACCCCCTTTGCATCTCAGCTTCTACATAGCCTGCAGAGTAGATACAACCCCGCGGCAGCAAAGTGCTGTTTAAAAACGCCAGAGGCTGGGGGTCAGAGAGCCAGTGTGCTTCAAGTCCAGCCCAGAAGTTTGGTGAGGAACTTCTGCTTTCTCTGGCATTTGTGTTTTGGGGGTTGGTTTTGCCTGGGTGCAACTGCCCAGTAAGCCCCTAAAACAGAGTAAGACCAAGGGGAAATGCACAAGGGTGATGTACCCTGAAGGGGACCTACAAGAAAAGGTGGGGAGGGACTGTTTGTAAGGGCATATAGCAACAGGACAAGGGGCAATGCCTTTAAACTAGAGCGAAGGAGGTTTAGATTAGACTTTAGGAAGTTCTTCACTGTGAGGGTAGCGAAACACTGGGAAAAGTCACCCAAAGAGATTGTGGAGGCCCCATCCCTGGAGGCATTCAAGGTCAGGCTTGATGGGCCTCTGAGCAACCTCATCTAAAAGGGTCCCTGCTTAATGCAGGGGGGGTGGACAAGATAGCCTTTAAAGGTCCCTTCCAACCTAAGCATTGTAGGTTTCTATGAAGCTCAGGAAATCACAGAATCACAAGGTTGGAACAGACCTTTAAGATCATCAAGTCCAACCATGATGCATGATGTGATGGAACAGAGCTGTTGCAAAGAGGAGGACTTTTCCAAAGGAGAAGAGAGGGTGTCTTGTTTTAGATAAAAGGCTTTAAACAGTTAAGTGGATCAGTGAGTGAATTCTTCAGAGAGGGTGCAAAGCAATGGACTTGCGCTGGCATCAACAGTCCTGTTCCCTCCTGCCCACTGGGGACACTGTGGTGATGGTGATGATACCACAGGGACCAGTGACAGGAATCACACTGGTATTGTGATCACACTTGGTATTGTAATTGATGTTTTATGTCGTGTTGTCAGTACCTTACGTAGCCCTAAATCCATGTCACACCTCCTTAATTGAATTACTTACAGAGGGCATGACACCCTCCATATCGATGGGCTACCTCCAAGAACCTGGTCCAACTGTTGGACTGTTGTGACAAGAGGAACTGGAGGAGGGCATCTATAAAGTCTGTCCTTTGAACAGCTCCTATCAAACTCTTGCCCCATACAAAAAGCTGCTTAAGACTCAAGAAAAACAGGACAGTGATTGTGGCAGATAGCAGCAAATACTGAAAGTGACCGGTTCTCACTGCCATTGTGAGCTTGCTCTTAGCTCCATCAGTGCCATTCTCTTAAGGTGGCAGCTTCTTGGTTTTTGTACTCAGGCTCACCCTCCTCCTTACCCCTACTTCAAACACAGTTTCTCACTAGATCCTCTTGTGTTTCTTTCCAAGTTCATGTTCCACTGTTACTGTTTTCCCTAAACATCATGCTACTAGGACTGAACTCAGTGCTGGTTTTCCCAGTGTCATGCTTCTACATGCTTTTGGTATCTCCCTTCTACACCAACATCACCTCTATGTTTAAGTAAGTGAACTATTATTTCATGTTGTTTTGCTGGATTTTCTTCACCCTTTCTTGATGGGTTCCTTCCCTTCGTCCCAGTGCTCACAGCTTTTCCAGCCACTGATCTTCTTTCCACTTCAGTGGAAGCTTCATTGAAAATGAAGGTTTTTACTTTTCCCACAATAGCTTCCAAGCTCCAGAGCCTTGGCTAGAGCCAGGAAAAACCTCTGAAAATAGCATTCAATCCAGAAATAAAAAACATCCTCAGCACCAACAAACACAGAGTTTCTAGATTGTAGTATGTCAGCTTACTTCTTCTGTTGCCAGAAGAGAGTGAATGTGTACCTTGATGCTGCTAGTCTTTTTGCAAAGCTATCCTGCTAATTCAGCTACATTCTGCAAAACTCAGTATCTTTCCTTCCAACAGCAACTACAGATCTAGACAGGGGACTACCACTGCTTAAAAGCAACCAGCAGCCCAGAGTCCTGTTAACTAGCTGCAAAACACTGCAGAGACGAAAGAACACAAGACAACTGATGTTCACTCTAGCTACACAGAGAGAGCAAAAACTTTATTCTATTCATTAAGCACTATTAAATGCAATTTATGTAAAGCTTTTGTGAAGACACAGCTATCCATCTGCCACATTTATTGCATCACATCTTCAAAACAGCATTTGTTTGCAAGCAGATAAAACCCAGCTGAAGATTTAATGCATTTCACATTAGATTCTAATTAATAGAGCCAGTGCAGTTTTTACTTTTTCCAAAGACAGGTTTCCACCCCCCCATTCCAAGCACAAACTGATCAGCATGATAATCATGATTCACATTCAGCTGTTGATCCAATGGCAATGAATCAATATTACATTACTTTAAACACTGCATGTAACGTGTGCGTGTGTAATTTCTGTCTGTGTCTCTTCGCACACATGTGCCTGTGACAGCACATAACACCTGAGGGGAGGGAAGGGAAGGGAGAGAAATCATGAATAAAGTTGAGTCTGAAGAAAGGAGGGGGGAGGGGGATGGAGTGTTTTAATATCTGGTCTTCTCACTGTCTGACTCTGGTGCCACTGGGTGTGCAGTGCAGTGCAATAAATCCGAGAGTTTCTTTCCTTCATTTCATGGTAAGTCTGTTTTGCCCATGATGCTCATTGCAGACTGATCTCTCCCTGTTCTTATGGTGACTCCTAAGCCGCTCAATACACATTTTCCCCCCTGTCCAGCAGAAAAGGGAAATGACAGAGCAACTCAAAACCAGAGAGGGGTAAGAATGATCTTAATGGCATAGTACAGCTATTTTGGCTTTCAGCAACAGCCCCAGCCCCATTTTCACATGGCCAAATGTAACCAGAGCTGAAAGCTCAGCTCCCTGGGGCTGAAGTACGTAATATTCTTATCTACCAACTACAGGGTTTTTTTTACTTATTACTAATATTCTTACGTTAAGCCAGACATTCCTCTCTCCTTTCCTTCAAAGGCACTGTCATAGCAATGTGCTCCTGCCACTCTTATGCCACAGTACCACATGATTCAAGAGGATGATGCAATATCAACACTATCGTATATAAATGACAGCAGTGGAGAGAGGCGAATTCCCTTCTTTGTCACCTTACTGTGATTTACATTAATCTGAAACTGAAAGCTGAAATGCAGTAGTTTTTCTTAAGCTGCTCACCACAGCAACTCTAACAGCAGAGTATGGTGCAGTAGTGCGTAAAGCGTAACACAACTAAGAACTGCAATGCAATTATATCTCTTCCTAAGATGCATGTCATGTTTTACAAGCGTGTGTATGTTTATATTTGCACCTGCTACCACCTGCCTTACATGAAGGAGTAAAGCCGAACCCCTCATAAAGGGGTGAGTGTCAGCAGCAGGCATGTGCTTAACAGATACAGCTACTTTCACACCTTAAACATGACAGATAACTTAGTAAATCTCAGTCCTCTTTTTGCAGCCAGGCAAAGGAACTGGATCACTGTAACAACTTACAATTAACAATTTCTGTATACATAGATACTATCAATTAGGTAAAGTCTTAAATCCCACTCGAGTCTGACAGAGCAGGTATGTGTGACAATTTCAGTCTAAGACACTTTTGGTTTAATGAGCAGTAACAAACTAGACTAAAACTCAGTCTCATAAAGTTTTAAGTTTGGTGCAGGTTTCAAGGCTGGTTTTGTTGCTCAGGTTTGGTTTTCTTTTGATTAAACAGTTTTAAAACCAGTGTACTTTTTCTTAAACTCGGAGCTTTTAAACAAACTGCTGACCAAATGTTGATTATACAGCTAACACTTTGACAAACCCTTCAAAGCATTCCCCACAGAAACTATCTGCTGTCCTGCTTTGAAAGGGATGGGTCAGAGGAGTACACAGTAACAGCAGGAACCTGACTGAGGAGTATAACAATCCTTTCAGCCTCCCCAGAGAACAGTCCCAACCTAACCAGCTGCATTACACCACATCCAGCCCAGTAGAGTAACGAGGTTTCAAAATTTTTGGTAGAAAAACAAAGGGCTGCTTTTGCATATATCCCTGCTTTATTTAGCAAAAAGAGGTGTTAGTATAACAAGAAATTACACCTCCAAAACACAATGGAAAACTAGAGGTGAGCCTTGCAAGTAAGTTCCCTACACCTGTATATACACTCACCTCTGCAAGCAAAAAACAAATAAAACTTCAGGTACATTCTTCCCTGTCCAACAGGATAAGTGGAACAGGAAGGGAAGAACAACAACAAAAAAGGTCTCAGACCCTTACATACACAAAATCAGGTCTGTTCCAAAATCATGAAATGGCCATTTTTGTCAGAAACACCTGAACACCTATGAAAACAGCAGCAGTGATTTCAAGTAGTTAGCTTGCTCCTCCTTCAACCCGTTGAATTACTCAAAAAATAGCAGCATGTCCCTGTAATACAGGCACTGTTTGCTGTTGCATGTTCATTCTACTCCAGGTTGTCAGAACAGCTCTATGCCACTGAAAGGAGCTCCTTGTGAGAGCTGCATCTCATGTTACAGCAAGGTGTCACCTAAGTAATTTAACAAGGAAAGTCCCTCAAACAGCATTTCTTTGTAGACCATCCATTTGGAGCCTCCAGAAAAGAGTCAGTAGTCTTTCTAGGGTGATTATATCCTACTTGAATAAAGCCTTACCTCCAAGATAAGAGTTATGCAAGTTTCTGAATACTCCCAGAGCTTACTCCAAAGCAAACCAGTTTTTTAATTCAAGTCTCACCCACTATTTGCTTTCACAGGAGACTGCTCTGAAGCAGCACAAAACAAAGCAAGGCAAAGACCTGGAAAAAGAGTTTATCTGTTTTCCCAGTAAATTAAAAGAATGAGTTCAAGTTGATCAGGTGTTTGAAGGCTCCTTTGAAGCTGTCAGCTACTTCAAAAGTGTCCAGCGTGGTTGTCCTTTCATTTCTTTCCCTCATCACTTCTGGTACCACTTCCCCACTTCATGTCCCCAAAGAATGGCTCTGAATGTCCCCTTTCACAAGGGGAAAAAGTTACTCGAGTATCTGGCTCAAGTGGGGAAGTATGTTAAAGCTGCAAGGAAAGGACATCCCACTCCATCCCCAATGTCACACAAACTTCTTAGTAAGGCATCAGATTTTTTAGTTCTTATTTGCTAAAATTAAAAGGTTCTTTAACAGTTTAGTTCTGTCTTTAGCTCAAAATTCTTACTTTTCACCTTCAACATCTTCAAAATACTTGTTACTGAAGTGAGGCTTATGGCTAGCTATCAACTGAAAGCATTTGTGCTGCTTTAATTTTAAGCATCACTTCTGCTTAGAGAGATGTTCACTGTTTTGGGTGAGTAAGGTCTGATGTTTAAGTTTATTTTTTTTTTTGTCAAGATAACATCCAAATAGCAAAAGCTTCATTCACTCTTATATTCAGAGTTGTGAAAATAACCACCCAAAACAATGAGCACTTCCCTTTCTCTGCCAAACTCTTAAGAACTTTTACTTTTGACTGTGTGGAACACACACTTCAAAGAAACAGGGAGAATAGCTTTAAAACTTGAAAGTGAAAAGACGATCCCAAGTGCAGACTGTGCTGTACAGTCTGCAGTTCACCATGGTACCATGGGGAACGTGATACAACCTCTACATACAAATTTTTAAACACTATACTCTTGATCTGCATTTGAGACATAGTAGTGAAGTACTGTGCACTTTCACACAGTTTTCACAAATGGAGGTAGTTGCTGGAACCTGTGACAGGATCCCAGTCCACCAGTATCTCCAGAACCCAACTCCACTAGCAGAGGTCTGCAATCATCCCACACCCACACCCAAACAGCTTTTCCAAGAGAAACAAGACTTTCTTTATCCACACCAGCATGAAACTGGTGTCTCCACAGCTGTGCCAAAGATACTTTGAGATACCAACATTCATGACGGTTCTTCAAGCGAGCGCTGGAAAATCATCAGGATCATCAGGATTTGGAGCAACAAGCTGCACCTACAAAGAAAGCAAGCTTTATAAAAATGAAGGCATTTAAAAGCATCTAACAGCTATGTGTATGTATTTTAACCTGAAAAGGGTTCATTCCTCTATTCAAGGTAACTGCTTTGCATCCACTGCTATCTCAGAAACGCTCAGCATCTCTCTCAGAAGCTAGGACTATGTAATTTCTTTCGTGTGTCTGTATTTGTAATGCTGATCTACTGCTTGAGGAGGACCAGAAGATCACAGGTTCTGCCGCATTAAAGTGAAGAAAAAAAAAGTAATCTCACCTAAAATACCACCTTCTTTTAAAAGGAGTACCATTATATTTTTACATTCCAAGGCTACTGCACACATTGGGCTATAATTTTAAACTCTAGACTATGTTATTAAATAGAACTTTTTTCTTTCAGATGTAAGAAATACATCAAATCACTTCTGTATCATTCTGTAAGTTCCCACCCTTAAAGTATTTTAAAGTACTAGACAGAAGAAAACCAAGACCCTTAGTATAATGCCTTTTTTCACTGTGCAAACGTGCCTTTTTTTCCTCAGAAGGTCAGCAGACATGTTTGATATAACCATTAACAAAAATTTGCATCATTCCATAGAATTCTGTCTTCAACTGCATGATCCGAGATTTACTCATCTCACTCTCAGCAATCAAAGTTCTATTACTGTACTATACAGAATTTCTTTTATAAGGGATACAAGCCTTTATTAATTTTAATTACTTCCCAGTTGATATCAAAACTCACTGCAGAAGCAAATCTTCATTGCATGTTATTATTATAGCAACTAGAAATCAGACCTTTTGAAGCCTGTGTTAGAGCTGAGAGTCTGAACAGGTATTCAAGTAATATGATATGGCTTAGGAACTCAAAATAAACAGACCAACATACTATAAGGCATTAATTATAAACATGTCTGTCACTCTGGAAATCAGTAATTCCACACCAAAGGGGGCAGGCCACATACACCCCCACAACAACAACAAAAGAATCTCCAAGTAAGCAACACAAAGAAAAAAATCATGAAAAGAACATTACCGCTACTGCTGGCTGAGGGTTTTTTTCCTCAACTTGTCTGCCACGACCACTGCCACCTCGTGCTCTCCTTGATCCACGGCCAAAGCGACTAAGACTCCCAAAGTTAATATCCAGCTGAAATGTTATGTCATTCACTGGTCTTCGAAAGACAGGAGAATCATCCTCTAAGTATTGTTTTTGCACCTAGAAAGACAACCTCGTTAAAGCCTACATCTTCCATATAAAACCTCCTCCTCTCCCTGACACCTAGTCACATGCACATCTGTATTACTGACTAAGCAGCAGACAAATCAAGATGCCACCTAGAACAGAAGAGAGGCTTTAACTTGCACAGTGTTTTAACAGAGGTGAGGCAAATTCTAGCTTCCCAGATGCCTAGAATAGTTCTTTGTTGGCTCAGAGAGCCCTATTAGTCTACGCCTGCACCTATGAGAGTATTGTTGTTTTAACTCTCTTTATTCCTAATCATCATTTCAACATCCACTGTAGTAATAATAATGATGTCTATGTAAAATCATCCCATCCAGTGAAGAAACATTTCATTCAATGTCCAATACAGCAACTGGATTTGTCCATGTTGTGCAGCTCCTGTACCTCCTATCCTGTGTTCACTTTGACAAGGTCCCTTGACACTGCCAGCTGAGAAGCTTTACAGGCAAAAAGAACTGGAGAGTGGGCACGCTCTTCACACACTTGTGTATTATATCCTCTTCAGAGCTTGTGAAAGGTATTCTCCCCACCTCATCACCGTCTCCCTCAGAGAAAGAAGAGGGGGTGACCACCAAAACCCATGCTAAAAAGGACACTGACCACTTCAGTATTAGTGTCTGTACCCAGAAGCACTCAATGACCTAAAGTGATTAAGGCCTAAAAAGCTGCATGTTTTGATGCTAATATCATAGGCAGACAAGTGATAGCATGTGTTCACACATGCATGCAGACCTCACGGATCAAATTCCACCACACTAGACTGCAAGTATACATATGTGTTTCTGTGACCCTCAAAACCTGAAATCTAAGCAAGCAAGCATCTGTGAACAAAGCCTCTCCTCTCTCCCTTGTCATAGCAATAAACTAGACACTGGCCCTGAAATGTCGATCCTAGTAATATAGTGGGATAAACGTTAAAAGGAATGGGAGAAAGGACATCACTATAGAACAAGCTCTCCAGAGTTACTTCCAAGAAGCAGAACCCTAAAACTGGGAAAAAATAAAAATCATATATTCCAAGGGCACAACGAAAGCTGGGATCCAGCACTGGTGAGAAATGGGACACTTAGCATCCAGACTAACAGATGCCAAAACCCAAGTTTAATATATACAGGCAAGCGTATACCGGCAAGTAGATGCAAACTTAAGGATAAGAAATATTTAGTAAACCAAGTTTTTCTAGTGGCTTTAACAGAGATCTACATAGGTTGCAGCAGCAAGGACACAGGCTTTGTATTCTAAGACTGAGCTGTAAAGTTGAACAACCTCATATATCACGAATCTGCATACAAAATAGGGACAATGATCTGAGAGAAGAAAATGAACAGAGTAACTGTACAGCAAAATTTGGGGCATAGAGGTAATTACAGTAACAAAGCTTAGGTACTGACTTCTAGCCTGTTGAGATTATATAACACCAGTAGAAAAAGAATCAAGACAGCTTCCTAACCCTGGGCATAAAGCAGAGTTTACAGAATTCCTGAGGCAATGCTTACATTTTTGTTATATCTTGGCTTGTGAATCACCACTGCTTTGGAAGGAACAGTGGATTCTGGCTTCCGGATGTTGAATTCAGGCTTTGGTCGATTCTGTTGCTGAAGAGTTTTCCATTCATCTAAAGTCATCTCTTGAGGTACTTCCATTTTCTGTGCTTCAGCAGCTCTAAAGGTTTATAGTTGTAAAGTAAAAACCATTAGCTTGCAACATGCCAGGATGAACAAGAACACTACTTTTTGAAGCAAGGACACTAAACAAAACATTTAGAATGCTTCTCTCCAAATTACTATCTGAGATTTCCCTTACTCCCCACAGTAACTTGATATGCAAGTTTTACATTAATTTAGGTTGGAAAATATACTTATGGCCTGTTTGAAATGAGTCGTATGAACAAAATCTGTCTCCAGCCTCCTGTAGTAAGTTCTAATATTTACCCAGTCTCATCATAAGTTCAAGCATGTCGGATTCTAAACAAAAATCAGTCTGTCTTTTGATGGAACATACTATTCAACAGTGGGGTTGAGAATGAATCTACTCATAGCAAATACAGCCATAGTAAAAAAAAAAAGCATGCAGAGCAGTTCTAAAACACTTCAATTGCAGAGTTTTATTGACTTGTATGGCAGGGTGACAACATGAGATGGATTCATG
Organism: Porphyrio hochstetteri; assembly: GCA_020800305.1. Taxonomy (NCBI): domain Eukaryota; kingdom Metazoa; phylum Chordata; class Aves; order Gruiformes; family Rallidae; genus Porphyrio; species Porphyrio hochstetteri. The sequence goes on along the minus strand of CM036938.1, from coordinate 47,673,908 downwards.
TTGCAGTGCCGCCTTCTGTCATCAAAAAGACATGATAGGATCTTGTGGATCATCATTAATATTTCCTTTGTTACAGTCACAAGACGCTTCTTTAGTTTCTTTTGTCAGGTTAGTGGTGCAATAATGACAGTGTGTTCAAGGAAAACATAGGGCGCACATCGTAGTCTGCTTTGCGTACTTTTGAACTATAAAGCCAGAAGTCCAAGGCTTTATGTCCATATTTGTAAGACAAGACACATAACATAAAATCAAAGATTCACTTCACTCATGCTTGATGATTCCTCTGCTGTTTTTCTGATGCTGGCCACGACTGACTTACCCAGGATCAGCAGCTAGTCAGTATGCTACAGATGTACCCTGCTGAAAGATAATTTCCCTACTATGCAACATGACATGCAGGGAGCACAACTCACTTCATCACCATAACTGCTGCAGAAACAAGTCAAATATCATGAACTACAGGCAAACCTGCACTTGAGAATCCACTTCTTGAGAAACCACACTTGAGAAACCACTTCTCCCTTTCCCAAGCACAAAGCTGCTATGCATTGCAATAGCAGTCGAAGGTGGTTAAGTATTTCCCTTACACTGACCTTCACAGAAAACCCTTTTGTTAGGTCCCTTCTGATGGGAGAACTATGGGTTTGGTTTTCCTCACTCAATTGCAGTTCCACATCTTCTTCCACTGAAGATATTTCAATACAGGTCATTAGATGTAAGTTGGAAGTTTATTTAATCACACAAAGATGCAGAGTCAAGCGACAGTCAGTGAACTCTGCATCTTGTTTTCGAAGTTGTGCACACACCCCATCAGAGCATGCACATTTGTTGTGAGTGTTCTGTACATTTAGAACTAGCTGATTCATGAACAGGCCTGCTCCTTCTTCCTATCCGATCTTGCAGAGAACCATTTTATTTCTTGCCAGACAAAATTATACAGTATTTTCCTGAAGCACCCTGGATATGACACAAGTAGAAGCAGAACTGCATGGTGAAACAGTCCTCAATTTTGGGTTCAGGATGAACGCAGTTTTAAATGCACTCTGTAGAAAAAAGTAGTAAAAAAAAAAAAAGCAAATCCTGTACTATATGCCTACTGCCTGACATGCCTTCATGCCCTATTATTTTCAAAATTCCAGCTATATCAAACAGAAGATAAAGGTTAAAAGCCTGGCAAGATGTTTGTACCTCCACACTAATTAAGAAGATCTGAAACTATATTGAAGGACTGTTGAGGAAAAAGAACCCACAACTGGTTTATTGAGTTAAATAAAAAGGATACTTGTGAAAGATGCAGCTGCTTCAGAAAAAACACCAGCAGATAATATTCCATGTGTAAGAGTATTAAGAACCAATTGCACCCCAAACATTGCAACCCTCAAGAATAAGAGGCCAGATAATTTTTGACCAATTATGTGAAACTTCAGTTCTGGGAGTAAGTGTTGTAAAACCAAGGCTAGTTGCAAGAACTGTTCCCAAGCTACTGTCTCAGGACAGAATCAGTGAATTGCACATCTCAACTCACAAAGTCTTTTGTCCTCCTCCCCCATTAAGCTTTCCCCATTAGGGAGACACTGTTTCAGTCACCAGCGACAGCTGCAGAAAGATGCAAAACCGTTTGCAACAAGTACTTGGAAGTAGCTATCAGTCTTTCAGTTTGCAAAAGAAAACAAACACATGATTAGAGTTTTAAGGTCAACTCTGTGCAGTTATACAGTGTAGTATGTAACAGACTTACTGCATTCTGGTGGCACAAAGCCTGTGAAAGAAAAGGGCAATAGGACAAGTGTTCAAGAATAATGAAGGACTGACCAATGGTATGAGGTGCTAAAAAGACTGAGCAAGTTATTTTAACACAAACAAGACAACCATCACCAGGAAGTCCCAGGGACAAGCAGCAGTAAGTATTCTCAGGCAAGAATATCAGCCATGCAAACACAGAAAGAACCACCAGCAAGGCAGAAGCTCTGATGGAGGGACCCCAACCCCCTAAAACTGCGCAAGAGTATTGCAGGTGACACAGTCAAGCTGAACTTTAAATGAACAGCATTTGTCACCTCTGCAACAGTGTATAAGGAGCCACATCAACTGTTATGTTTGGAACAGATGCCACTGCTGGTAGGGTGGAACAAGGGCTCAATTGAGTAATGCCTTCTATATGGGAGCAGGTAGAAAGACAAGAATAGAACTCCAAGGCATTTCTACGTGCAAAGAATTGGAAAGACCATCACGAGACACTGAAATCTCTATCAGTAGGGGACGCCAGGGGTCAGTACTGGGACCAGCACTGTTCAACATCTTTGTCAGTGACATGGGTAGTGGAATCCTCAGCAAGTCTGCCTACTCCACCAAGCTGTGTGGTGAGATTGACACGCTGGAGGGAAGGGATGCCATCCAGAGGGACCTTCACAGGCTGTAGAGATGGGCCGATGCGAACTGCATGAAGTTCAAAAAAACCAAGTACAAGGTCCTGTGTGTGGGTCAGTGTAGTCCCAAGCACAACTACAGGCTGGGTGGAGAATGGATTGAGAGCAGCCCTGAGGAGATGGATTTAGGGGTCCCAATAGATGACAAGCTCAACATGAGCCGGCAGTGTGCACCAGCAGCTCAGAAGACTGACTGTGTCCTGGGCTGCGTCAAGAACAGCATGGCCAGCAGGTCAAGGGGGGTGATTCTGCCCCTCTGCTCTTGTGAGACCCCACCTGGAGTACAGCATCCAGCTCTGGGGTCCCTAGTACAGGAAGGATGTAGAGCTGTTGGAGCGAGTCCAGAGGAGGGCCACAAAGATGATCAGGGGGCTGGCTGGAGCACCTCTCCTCTGAAGAAAGGCTGCAAGAGTTGGACTTGTTCAGCCTGGAGAAGAGAATGCTCCAGGGAGACCTAATTATGGCCTACCAGTACTTAAAGGGGTCCTACAGGAAAGTGGGAGAGGGGCTGTTCACCAGGAAGTGTAGTGACAGGACACGGGACAATGGCTCCAAGCTGAAAGAGGGTAGGTTTAGGTTAGATATTATGCAGATATACAAAGCAATTTTTTATTCAGTTCACATTAAGAAGACAATGGCGTGAATCTTTCATGTTAAACATGATCTAGAGGAACATTACCAGCAGTTATGGCAAAATTCCAAGTTAAACCAAGGGTGACCAAGTGACAACTGTACAAGTTAGCTGTAGAGGTAAAGCACTGAATCAAATACTTAGGGAGACCTGGCCTGGTTACAGACAGCTTTATGTCACTACTAAATACAAACAAACTAAAAACACATCAAGAGAGGTAAACAGCTCAGCAAACTTGAAGGCAAATTTTGAAAGCTTCCTATTAATGACCAGAGGAATTCATGGGTCCACCAAAAAGGAATAAAGTCCTGTGTGAAGAAGTGGAAGAAAACTCCACTCTGCAAATACCTTGGATAGGAATTGATTAGACTATGTGTCACACTGAATAAAAAGAAAAATCTACTTATTTGAATTACTGGTCGAGACAAGTGTGTTATATCATTCAGACTGTGAAAACAAGTTCAACAGAAAGCAACTGTGAGGAAAGCTTGCACTGCTTATACACATATATTTTATACTTATTACCTGCAGAAAAAATACAACTATTAGCATGCAATTTAGGATGCTATAGACAGAGATGAACAGAAGTAGTAAAGAAACCCTTTGTCCTGCAGCAATCTGCAAATGGAAACTCAAGCAACATGGACACAGTCCTGAAGGCAAGACCCCATCAGTTTCAGAAGCCCACAGAAGCCTTTCCAGAGTTGCACTGAAATTATCCAGCAATACACAAGAAAGCTATACAGTACCCTCCATGCTGGAAGATTATTCCCAATTTCCAGGAATACTTTTTTTCTTTTAAATGGAAATAGTTATAGCACAAAAAAGAAGGAGAAAATAAATAAACCCAAGTTTTTACTTTCTTCCATACAAGCACACAACTGCAATCAAGCAGCAGAAAATAAATGGACTCCTTACAGGTGATGTCATGACAAGCTAAAATGAGAACAGTCCTAGCAGTAGTTTAAGTGAACACACACCCCAAACCTCCTCAATACTGGGGCTGTAGTGAAAACATAAGGTAGCCTAGCTGGAATCTTTTGTTGGTGTGTGTTACCTGCTGTAAGACAGCAACTCTGGAGAGTAGGAACAACCTAAGCAAGCACATGAGACCTTAAAATACATCCTGAAGCCTGAAAAACATAACCCACCAGCTTTTTAATATTTAAAAGAGCAAGAAAAATAATTGCACCTTGTTAAGGTGTATGTCATACAACCATCCCTAATTACCTAGGCACTGTTTGCACAATCTTTCCTGTTTTAAAATAGGTAGAGTCACCAAGCTGACACTGCCCCAAAGGTAAGTGCAATGAGGTATATGTAATTCAGATGCTGTATACAGATTTGAGAGTCTACAGGACAATATTTCAACACTGAAGAAAGTACATGATGCAGGAACAGGCTACTTGCATTTCTGAATTTTATGTATTTCAGTGGATATTCCTAAACAAAGCTTTTTTTTTAAAAAAAAAAAAGCCCAACAACATGAAGAGGAGTAATATCTCTGAATACCTAGTGATCTCTGAGAAATGGAAAAGAATTAAAAACAACAGGCAGATTCTGCCAGATGCCTTTGCCACTACATATACTTCTCATGCCTTATATTCTACAAGAAGCTGATATCAGGACACAAAGACTTTAAGTGTGAGTAGAAACAAACACAAGCCTGAAACAAGTAAAGATACCAGTAGCTGACAAAAAAGGCTGAATAACCATTCTCATATTTAGCCAATATGTTCATTTTTTGGCAGTTTATCTACACTATCCATCTGATTCAACTTAGTTCAGGAACAGTTTTCTGGAAATCAAATCATAGTTATTCAATTTGAGGGACAGATTCCCCCATGTATACAGACCTCTAGCTATATATTAAAAGCTAGAAAAAGAATCAAAGCTGTATCAACACAGCTTCTCACAGAGATATACGACCTGAACATATAAAGCTGACAACACCACCTGTTTTGTAAGAAATTAACCAAGGCCACTAATAATCTGAGCTGCATCATTTGTTAAAAAAAAAAGTTTCTCTTCATAGCAGAAGCAGAAGCTGACATGCTGCACGGACCTTCTTTCACCCACCAGGAGATATTCACCACATGCTACTTGATAACTCTTTAAAGTCCCTTACTTGGAAAAGATTGTCCAGTTTCTTTTTCTTAAACCAGTGTCTATTTCCTGTGGAGTAAGTTACCACTGGACACTGACAAGAATGAAAGCCAGAAGACAAGGTGCAGGTTCCTCTCTCAATTTCTCTCCTTCAACACCCACTGACAGGCCATTTCCATCAAGTTTTTGAGTTCTGCAGCCCCATCTGGAGTCCTGTGTCCAGATTTGGGGCCCCCAATACAAGAAGGATGTGGAACTGTTGGAAAGGGTTCAGAGGAGGGCCACGAAGATGATTAGAGGGCTGGAGCACCTGCCCTACAAAGAGAGGCTGAGGGAGCTGGGCTTGGTCAGTCTGGAGAAGAGAAGGCTGTGGGGGGACCTCATTGCAGCCTTCCAGCACCTGAAGAGAGCTTATAAGCAGGAGGGGATTCAACTTTTTAAAAGGATAGACAATGACAGGACAAGGGGGAATGGATTAAAACTAAAGGAAGGAAGGTTTAGATTAGATATTAGGGGGAAGTTTTTTACAGAAAGAGTGGTGAGGTGCTGGAACAGGCTGCCCAGAGAGGTGGTGGATGCCCCGTCCCTGGAAGTGTTCAAGGCCAGGTTGGATGGGGCCCTGGGCAACCTAGTGTAGATCCAGGCCTGAGGTTGGTGGCCCTGCCTGTGGCAGGGGGGTTGGAGCTCTGTGATCCTTGGGGTCCCTTCCAACTCATACCATTCTATGATTCTATGATTGGGTGACAACTGCATGGCATTGCTGACTTACAAGAATTTTATCTCAAGTGTATTTTAACTGTGTTTGCACGATCGAGTCAGCATACCCTGACTGCCTTTTTCTCTTAGAGAACTTCAAAAAGAAGAGCAGTGCTTACAACTTAGGAAAGTTTAACATGTGAGAGACAATATGTGGCTCCTTAAATTATCATCCAACCTTCGGAATGTAAGCATCACTGGGCAATTAAACGCAGTCTGCAGCTCCATAAACCAAGATTTAGTCAGAATTAAGGACACATTCTCTTGACTCACTAACATAGGCAAAGCTTTTCTATTTTTAAATATGTGCACTAGCAACACTTCACAGTTCACACTTTAAGCATGCTTCCCAACAGAAGTATATCAGTATCAGTCAACTGTTTTCTTTGTATTTAGAAAGAAAATATTTTAGTCAAACTATACTTGGTCAGAGGTGCCCCTTCAGATGGCTGTGGCTGGTCAGCTGCTTCTGCAGTCCCTTTGGTAGCAGCAGTCCATTCCATCCCACTAAAACAGTGAAAAAACACAACAAAAAACCCCAAACCCAAAGTTATCATGGGTCACACTGGAAAAACACCAGATAAATACAACACTATTTTCCGTTCCCCAGGAACTCTGGAAAAAACAGAGGAGAGGAACTCAAGGATCATAAGCAGAAAGTAGATCTACTAAATGACTAGCTGAGTGATTAACAAAATGAAAAGCATTAGGAAAATCCCACTTCTGTGGACTTTTAATCAAAAAAAGTGAAAAGCATGCATGAAGACAAAATACATCAGTCATAAATACTAATGCCAGTACTTGATTACAGCGTATCATTGTCATTTGGCTTTGGCTTTTTATTACAACCATTAAAACAGCAAAAATCATACTCCACGTTTGCATTTCTGTAATACAGACATTAGTTCACAGTCAAAGTGACAGTTGGAGTATACTTACTTTCATTCCACTGGTAGGCATATATATTAAAAATTAACACCTATCCTAAATGCATCACCGAGCACAATTAAGCACAGACATGCTTTTGTAATTGTTTAGAGAAATGGGATTCAATGTTGCTTCTACCACACCCACCACATCACCAGAAAGCATTGATATGTCATGTTTGTGTTGCAAGTTCTGTTACTGAAATTAAAAAAAAAGCAAGCTAAACCAGGGAGAATAAATATAAAGGATCTTAAAATGTCTTGTACTTTACATACAATATTCACACAAATTGCCCTGACATTCTACAGAAGCTAGTTTTGTCCTTCTGGTCAGTTAGTTTTGTGCTATCAGCTAAGAGCTATGTTAATCTAGCTGATGTTTTCCTTTGAAAAGCCAGAGCTTTTACTTGTAGTATGAAGTATTCTCTCTAGAATACTACTAATAGTACTAATAATAATAATACAGAAGTTAGGACAGCCTTTCAGGAGAACTTGGAATATTAAGTCCTAAAAGTATTACCCATCAAGGCTGTATTTTTCAACCTTTTTGCAGACTGCCTGAATCCATGATCAACAATTTTGTGAATTAATTTGGCCAAAGATGTTTCCTGTTAAAGTGCTGCCTTTTTTTATGTATATAAAGAACAAAAGCTACTGTAAAGGGTAACATATTGCTAAGAGGGGACAAAAGCCAACATTTCCATTCAGTTTTTTGCACGTCTGAACAGAAACTAAGATGAGAAATTCAGAATGGAACTGGAGTCCCACATTTTTTATCATGTAACTGACCATTAGCAAGCCACCACACTGTTACTGATCCTCCTGTGCACTTTAAAATGTATTTCAGTGAAGTCAGCTAAATATTATCTCCAGAGCCATGATGAATGACAGCTGTGAAATTTGAATGACACACAAAACGTGAGAAAGAGACACTGAACTTTAAGCCCACTAACAGCGTTTCAATGTTTTAACAGGCAATGTAGCCATTTGTAGTAATGTCATTAAATATCAAGTGTCTCTCTCACTTGAGTGGCCCCAGACAAAAGATATTGGAAGTATTAATAGGAGAAACATTACCATACCTTTGCTACCTCATCTCATCAACATGAAGGAGGTTGAGTTCAGAAAAAATACCATGTTCATCACAACAATCAAGAGAAAGCAAGGCTTACAGAGCTCTATATGGACATGAAACTGATGAACAGAAAATTATGATCTACCATAGGCCACGGAAGATTATGACCTATGCTGAGTACAAGTATGTGTTGTACATATCTTTTAACTGTTCCCCAGCTGTCAGCACTACCTCCACCCCTTTTGTCAACTGGTTTCATTCCCCTAGAGAGGGGAATAGGGTTCTGTGAGTTTATTTTCCATTAGAATCTCAAACTAAAACTAGTATTGATTTTTTTTTTTTTTTTTGCCAGCTAACATGGATATAGAGGAAGGGAACAGAATGCTTAGGAGACACTCCTTCAGTGACTATTGTTTACTTGTACACCAAGTAAGAAGCAGCTGAGAGAACACTCACCTTTTATCATTCCCACTTGGTCTTTCAAACTCCTGTCTTCCTCTCCGGTCAAAGCCAACAAAACGCTGATTTATTCCGCTGCCTCTTCCTCTGCCACGACCAGTTACTGGCCTCTCGCAGGATGATCTGTCAACTGGTCTAAAAAGAAGATTTGTAGTCAGATTTTTGTTCCAACAGAACAGTTAACAAGGATGAAAAAAAATTATATAGTTGACTTATGTAGCTGTGAGAGACATCAGTACGTGAGAGACACTGTACAGTTCTTAGAGTGCATTTTCACACAGTACAGCTGTATTTTGTCATTAAAAATCGACATAAACTGAACTCGGGGAATTACTACAGACAACAGGAAGAAAAAGTTCAGGCATTTATTGATAACACCGAAAACATTGAAGAAGCTAAAACAAAACACAATAAAACTGTGAAATCTTCAGCAACTTTATCAGGCCACACACCCCCACTGTCTAAACCCAGAGTGATGTGGAACTGTTAAACATTTCAGGGAAGCTGTTAAATGCCAGCTATTGTGATGTGAAGTAAGAACAGCCATGCTCTCAAGCATTAACGGTTTAGGTGGAATTTTCTAGTACTTATAAAGAAAACAAAATTGATATGTGTTCACTGTCCTTTCATTGTGACAAGAGTTTATTTCCCGTTTGAACACCAAAATCCGTTCAGCTGGGAACCCGCAAAGCTTGGTATCTGAGCTCAGAAATGAACATGTATGCTGAAGGCTAGGGGTTACATTTTCAGATCTTTACACTTTCCAGTTCCACCTGGCATTTCTAACGTTTAACAAAAGTGCTCAATCTGCAAGGAAGCTGAAGTTACAGCTCTGACAGGCATGAACCAAGCCGTCTTGCAAGAAACTCCACACACTAATACTGCAACCGTGCCTTCAAGTTTGGCTACTGGATCTGTTTATAGAAAGCTAAGTTTCATTTCCCACCCATGTGGGGATCCTCCATGAGGCACATTACATCTTCCTGTATGATACATACCTTCCCACTGTGGATCCCACTTGTCTGTCTTTTTCATAGGAACGGTGTCCCCTGAAGGTTGTTTTCCATTCAGTTTTGTCCTCTTCCACTTCTGCTCCTCTGTCATTCAATCCTTGCTTCTCTCCTCTCTTAGGTGCTTGCTTCTCACCTACACACACACACACACATTGAGAGTTTAACAATAAAAACTGAATTGCCATTCCCAAACTACTGGCTGAAATGAGTTGACTACACCTGACAGTCTTCTGCTTTACCCTCTCCGATCCCAAGTCCACCAAAATATTTAAAGCACTTACAGTTAATGTTGCCAGGCACTGTTTGTTTTAAAAACATCTACTTACTTTACCTTACATATTGATGAACCTGACTCAGTCAAAAATACTACAGGTCTTGACACAGCTCAGACATTTCCAGAAAAGACAGGCTAAAATAAAAAAATTTTAAAAAAATTTTCACATGTTAAGTCACAGAAACGGAGAACAAGAACTGTTTCCCTCATGTTGTCTCAAAGAACTTTCTAGCATACTACAGGACAAGACAGAGAAGCTTCAGTGGAAGACACGAGTGGCAAGATGGCTGCAGGCACAGCAGAAGGTGGGGGCAAGAAGGGGACAGTTGGAGACAGGCGTTAGTTGTTGATCGTGAGACAACAGACATCCTGCTGGATAAGCTGCATTTAGAAAGATGGAGCCTGCACCTCTACTTGAGGCTTGTGGCTACAGTATTCAACAACCAGAAGAGGGTCACGTCAGCCCCGTGGAGGAGAGGACTATTTACCAACACTGTAAGTCACTGAGTTTAAGTAGCTGAAACCCAAGGAGTAAGCACAAAGGCTCCAACACCACTAATTGATCCTAGAACGTCAACACATTCCATGAAAAAAAAAAATTAAGCTTTTTGGGATTTTGTTGGGTCAGTGAGAAGGTTAAGGAAGAGCAAGCTGAGCAGGGTGAATGCAGAGAAACTGTGTATTATAGAAGAAAATAAACTGAGGTTATCCACTCAACCCCATCTATATCTAACATAAGATTAAAGTTCATTGTGTGCTTCCTTGCCCAGTGTCCCAAATACTGTGCTCTATTTCTCCAGAAGCAGGCATGCTTTTTGTCTGCTAGGGCCCTGCACTTACACCACTGGCTGAAAAAGGTGTTGGTTGAAGTCAATCAAGCAAGCAAGGAACTACAGGAGCCCTGCTCTCAGAGAGAGAAGCACCTGTACAATGCTGAGCAAGTTGCTGAACTCTGGTTAGTGGGCAAGTGACACTCCTGGCTACTTTGCCTCTCTTGCTAGCACACAAAGAGAGAAAAAACCTCTACTGTTCTTTGCCACAATATTAAGACACAAATTAATTCACAGCTCCATAGAAATGCCTATAGAAGACCTCTGATCAAAGCTTAGGTGGCAAGTCTGTAGTTTCATCTTTAAAATAAAGCTTCAAAGAACTATCCACTTGGTGAATGGCAAGTAATTCAGAAAGGTGGTAAACAAAGCTTTTTGTTATGCAGTAAGGACAGTCATATCTGTACACAGAAGATCGCTTATTCCTGCTGCAGAAGCAACCATAGCTTTGGTTTTCGTTCAACTACAAACAGCTTGACATAATGTATTCCACTAATTCTCTCTTCTCAGGATTTGGAGTTTCTTGATCCTTACAGTAGCAACAAGCATCTTTGCATCCCAAAAATTAAGATCTAATCTCTGGATAAAGGACAACTTTTAAAATCAGTCTGATAAAACTTTTCATAGCAGAAGGCTTTAATAAAAAATATTATAAAGATCTATAAAGAATACAGAATTGTACATGACACTGGGAAACATGTCTGCTCTATGCACATCTGAACTACACCAGCAACTATACAAGTGTTATTTCTTAATTGGAATCTTGTTGTGGAAAAAGTGACTACTCATTTCTGACCTCATTTTTACTTACTTTGTTTGGACTGAATGAGCAACTGCAATACAGGAGTGCATTTTTATCTATTATAGAGTCTCTCATTGGCTATCAGAAGCATCGGTTCTACTCAGAGTAACTTGGCAAAAACACAGTAGAGACCAGCTTCCCAACATTCTCAAACTCAATTTCACCTGCAAAGAGCTCCCTAGAAATGCAACCCCCCCCCAAAAAAAAAAAAAAAAGATACAAAAATAATTTCAAAAAGATGGTCTCTAGTTCTGTCACCTAGTACCATGTAGCAGGACTTTAGGACAAGCCTTCTTGCCAGATAAGCCAGTGCATGACATGTCACTAGCACTGGTGGTGCCAAACAAGCAGCGGGCTCTGCTCGGATCTCAGTGCAAGGCTGCTTCAGTTCGATTCCAGCCAGTGGCTGTCATTACCACACATGGGTTTTAAACACAAGATTATTTGTAGCACTTATTTCCTGTATAAAACCATTTTTAACTGGTTTGACAGACATGCAGCAGTGGATTAAAATGTCAAGGAGTGAGCAGACCTCCCTGATAAGCCAGGTCACCCTTCAGGGCGGAAGGTTGTGACCTGCTTGTGAATCACTTCAAAATACCAGCACAACTTCCAGCTCTGCATACAAGGGCAAACTAAACTGGCACCAGCAATAGCATAAGCTACCCAATTTTAATTCTTTGCCATATGTCTGCCCTGATGCATACTCTTTTAAGGAGCTGAAAGACCCCATATCCTTTGGGAGGAAAAAAACCAAACCCACACAAGACAACAAAACCCAAAAGCCAAACCAGAAGACATAACAAGAGCAATCTTGTGTACTGCTGTGATAATAACTTTCACTTAAAAGAGCTACCTGAGGCCTTACAAATATTGTGCTTGCTGTTCTCATTTCAGGGGAGAGTAAATCTTCCTAGCAGCTGGTGCAGTGCTGTGTTTGGCAGTCGGGATGAGAGCAGTGCTGATAACCCACGGATGTTTTTAGTTGTTGCCAAGCAGTCAAGGGCTTTTCATCGTCTCACACTGCCCTCCTAACGAGAAGGCAGGAGGCACCCAGGAAGCTGTAGGGGGACACAGCCAGGACAGGTGACCCAAACTGGCCAAAGACATATTCCATACCATGGCATCATCCTCAGGATTTATGTGTAGGGTGGGCTGGGAGGCTGTTTGGCTCAAGAAATAGCTGAGCACTGGTTTCAGCTGGTGAGCAAATGTGCTGTGGATCATCTCCTTTGTACTTTTTTTAAATCACTGTCATCATTCTCTTCCTTTTCTACCCTATTAAACTGACTTCATCTCAGCCCACGAGTTTTACTTGGTTTTTTTTTTCCTTCACAATTTTTATTCTCTTCCCCATCACACTGAGGGGAGGAGGGGTGTGGGTGTGAGCATATGCCTGTATGGTCGTTTTAGCTGCTGGCCAGGTTAAACCTTGATAGCCCTGGAAACTGAAGATCAGTCTTCCCTGGTAGCCATGTGTAACCACCACAGGTGGTTTTCCAGTGTTTTACAGTTACACCTGTAATACATTTCCCACATCACCACCGCCTTCCCAGGGGGTTACCAAAGCAGCCCAGTCTGTCAGCTGAGTTGGCTCACTTTATTTTCCAGACCGTGGAATGAGAAAAGAAGTCTGATGCTTAAACCACTTTTTTCTTCCCCCTCTGTTATTAGAGAGAAAGGCATCAGTAAATACTAAAGTTACCAGGTACTAGATCCAGACCTTGTTGAAGAAAAAAAAGCCTTATTTTACAAGCTATTGTTGAAACTCTAAATCACTCAGAGCTAACATACTTAAGTAACTTGCTTTCACCTTTCCCACAGTAATACTTCATTATTGGTTTTGTTTATGCTGCAGGATTTAGACAGAAGAACTCTAGAAAGTGGTTTTAATAAGCCTACATCTTGCAACTGGGAAAGTAGAAACTGTTGTGTGCTTTACTGCCTGCATTGCCTGGTTTCCCAGATGCTGGATCTACGTATTATATTAACAGTCAGATTTAAAACAAGGCAGCAAAATCTAGCTGCCTGTGCAGAGTTGTTGCCTAGCTCTCACCAAGTTTCTCTACCCATATCACCTGTCCTCAAACAAGTTGGACTTCAGCTCGGGAAGAGATAGTTCTCTAGATTTTGTGGACTCTTCCCTTCCCCCCTGCCTCCCATCCCCAGGAACGTGCTCTCATCTTTTCAGTTCTTAGTTTTAAGGGGGGGTAGGGGGGGGAACCAGCGTAGTTTTTCTGTGCAGCAAACCTTCACTTTAGATAAATACCAAAGGCATCCAGCTTACAGCTACTACCAGTGACTGCACACCGGAGCAAAAGCCTCGTTGTGCTTCCCCCCCTTCCCTGTGCAAGACGCACGGCAGGCAAAGACAGCAGCTGGCACACGCTTCACAGGCTGGGAGAGGTTACTGCTGCAATGAGCACCAAAACCTTCTATTTGACCTAAAATCCACCTGGCAAAGCTGCATCACACTGTTTTATGAATTCCTGTAGGCTGAGACAAACTCATCGCACTGAAATAGCCGACACTCAAGCCCAGCGAGACGATTCCATCAATACTCCATTTCCACAAACACACCCAGGGATGCAGAAGTGCCAAGCAAAGAGTTATTTCTACTTTGCCCAAGTAGCATACACAGGAACAGAGCGAAGACAGATCAAGTGGAGTTCTCATTCAGTTAGGATGAACATTAGAGCAACTGGAGAAGCCAGATGAAAGACTTGTATGCCTTACAGCACCTATTTGAAGAAAGAGCCAAAATGCTTTCCACCTGGCAATCTACCCTTAGAGGTGTTTTTGAATCAAAAACTGTAAGAAATGATTTATGGAGGCCAGATCCACAGATGGGCTCACGTCTTTACCCAGACTGCTGTGTGAATACATATATGCTTTGATATATCAATGTCATCCCACAGCAAGAACTGCCACAGGTCACAATTACTGTCTCTGTAGAAAGAATGTTCTTTTTCCTTATTTCACAAAATCTGGCTGAAATTATATTTCCTTTATTTCTGTAAAATAACAAACAGTAAACATTCTTTGCCTCCTAAAAGTCTCACCTGCAGTTCAATACATACTCCTTTTGTACCCTCGGACTTCTCATCGAAAACCAAAACACAGCCGCCGCCGCCCCCCCCCCCTTGATTTAAATTTCTCCCAATACACAAATAATTCTCTAAGTTTCATCGTGCTTGTCACTTCAGTCTGCTGCTTCTATTTTTAACACGTTTGAGATGATCAAGGGCAGACACACTTCAAGACATGGGAAGAGGAGATTCCCTCAAAGTCGTAACAACCCCTTTTCTATTTTCCTTGCTACTGGTACCTCAGTGGCTCCCAGCACTGCTTCTCTTCTAGATGACAACTAGAACAGGCCTCCTGTTCAGCTATAAACAGTCCAAATAACTCTGAGCTCTCTTTCCTTAGCTACAATAGTTTGAATTAGAAAAATCTTTCACACAGCAGCTCAGCTTGCAATGCTGCTCCCCCCCCCCCCATATTCTGCCATTACTTTACATTTACTGATAGTCAATTTCCTCTGCCATTTTAGAGCTTGTTTACATTAGGAAAGTTGTGCTATTGTCATGCAGCTCTTCAAGGTTAAATAACTTTGTACCAGCAAACTCCAGTTATCTATCCCTCCCCACAGCACTGTTCGCAGACTTACCACACGAAGTAAAGCAAAATAAAAGATTTCAAACTTCCCCTTCCACTTATTCCAAGAGACTTCTCACTTGACTTCGACACCTGCACCCCACCCCGCTTTCCACTTAACAGCTCGTTTTTAAATAAAAAAGTCTGAGCCTCAGTAAACTGTTTAATTGGAGTTCTGAAGGGATGAAATAAGTACAAAAACCTGACAATAACACTGCTCTGGTTGGCCCAGAATGAGGGCAAGCAGAGAAGCTGTGCTAAAATTCAATGACCTATGTCATTAATTATGGCTCTATGCAAAGAGGCTACTTAATTACCATCTCAGTAACACGATAACCCCATACATGGACAAATGATTCTCCTTTACATCAAAGCTGTGTAACTGGAAATATCAGAAAAGGATACATTTCAGATTGTAGCAGATTTAGGACTGCACAAACCACCTTAGTTCCTCCCCTTTGCATGTGTATATCCATGTGATTCGAATTCCAAACCTCACGCAATTAATTTTGTGAACTAAAGCATGGCTAATTACACAATTTGCAGAGTGATACCAAAATGCAAAAAAAAAAAAAAAAAAAAAAAAAAAAAATGGCTTCAGCTCTTTCATGCAACACACCAAAGAAAGGCACAGAGTTCGACTGTTCTGTGGCATTTTGTTTTCATGTGTGCCAGTACTCAAACACATAACTGCCTACAGCACCTCTCCTCCAGACAATCCTTATGACTGCACTGCTGAAGGGACTACATCAGAGTAAACTGTTGAAGAAAACTGCAGTCAGTATAGGATAAAGTTCCACAGAAACTTTTCTGTGCCATGCTAACTCAAAACCGTAGCTGAAAACTCAAACAAGTAGTATTCAGGATCTACATCTAAACGTTACGCGAGTCATCAAATGTACATGAGAGAAGAAAACCTTTTGGAGGTATTAGCAACAAAAGGTTTAGAGATTTCAACAGAAAGAACAGAGCTTATTACTGCATGATCAACAAATTTAATTTGCCTGGACCGGCAAAGAATGCAAGCTCTGCAACTGGGCCTTTTGAATAAAGAGCTGCCAAATGCAGTTTGGCCACTGTGCTAAGAATGAACCGAGTTAACATTAAGTGGTGTGATCCTAAGAGCTGTATGCAACACCTACAAACAGCCTTTAGCCACATCCTCAGCACAGAATCTAGAAAAAATAAATCAGGAAGCAACACGGTGAAAGGGGAAAAAACCCCAACATTACTAAGGTCAAAAGTGTAGGTTTTGGTAGGCTATGACATACGCTGCCCATTTTTTTCCCCCTCAAGAGAGGTTTAAAAAGCAGTCTCCTTACAGTTACATCTATTCATAATAAATAGTTTAGATTCTGAAGGTCAAAGTACTGGATTATCTGGCAAAGTCCTCTTAAAAAGTTTGTTTCAAATTGAAAACATCTCCACAAATTTAGTAAGAACTCCTCTCGAAAAGGTAGTGAAGAATTAAAAAAAAAGTCAAGGTACAGAATTTTGTAAATAAAAGCTAGCATCACTCTAAAAACAAAATAACACTGAAAGAAGTCTCTCAGACTACTGTAAAAACTTCTTTTTGTGTATTTCAAGATTGAAGAGTAGGCTTGCTTCAAGCTTTTCTAAAGCTAAAGACTGTTTTGTTCACAATTAAGTGTGCTCAAGAAATAAAACAAAAATTGTGAAACTTTCAACAAGACTTTGTAGCCCAAATAAGCTAAACACCACAGCAGTTAGAAAAAACAGTCAAGGAGGGTGTCCAAAGGAGGGCCACAAAGGTGATCAAAGGGCTGGAGAGCCTGTGCTGTGAGGACATATTGAAGGAGCTAGGTCTCTTCTCCCTGGAGGAGGCTTGAAGGGGGCCACGCCACTATTTCACCTACAAAGAAGACGGAGGCTCAAAGAACAAATTGCACAAGGAGAGGTTTCATCACAGCACCAGAAAGAAATTGGCAACGATTATTCGCTACAAAAACCTTCCCAGGGAGGTGGTGGAGTCCCTGTCACTGGAGGTTTTCAGGATGCAAATGGACAGGGTGCTTATATGATTGCTTCTAGGCTGCCTTTCCCAGGAGAGGTCAGGCCAGATAATCCTTCTAGATGCCTCCCAACCTGGGCTGTTCTATGAATGTCAGTACAATACTGAATTTTGCCATTTCAACCCTAATACCAGAACCTGATACAGCCATTCAGAAGTTTTAGGTGCTTCTTTACAGTGATTAATTCCTAATTCAGTTGGGGGGAGCAACTGAAAAGACTGGATACAAAATCTTTTCAGTTTGGTTGGGGTTTTTTCTTAAATTTTTGTGCGTTTTTTTAAATTTTCGTTTTAAATACAGGTTTAGCTACTAGGTTCAGAATTTAGCAACTTTAACCACTATTATTTATTTCCCCAGAGGTACACTCTTCTGGCAATGAGAAGCTTTACAGAAATTGAGCTGGTACAAGGACCTTCCTGAGTGGTTATGCATCCTCAATTGATAGTCCCATGAATTTTTTTACTGAACACAGAAGTTTTCTGATACAACAAATGACCTTCGGATCGCCCAAAGAAAAAGCTATTTCCCCCCCTCCTCGCAATAAACAAATTTCCTCCCTCAACACACCACTTGCTTTATATCTTGCTTTATATTTGTCAGCTATGCCATCATATTTGCCCCAAGTGAGAGGGCGATCTCTGTCCTCCAGTGCAGTCCTGCTAAGACAGTGCACAAAAACAGGACCAAGCCTCAACACTCTGCCCTGGTTTAGCATCCTGAGCCCTATACATTCACAGTCCCGATTTCACAACAAGCCCAAGGTAAAAACATACAGCGCACACAAAATCTAGGATAGTCACCTTCCTTAAAGAAAACGTTGCATTTCTCAGAGCGAATAGCTCCAATAGATAAATTCGTTTTCACAAAGGCTGCTACAAGCCAGCTTTCTTTTTTTTCCCCCTCTTTATTTTAAATTAGCAGGAAATTAAAACAAGGTGCACGTCTGATGTCTCTATGAGAAACTGCATTTCTTAATATCAAGGTAGCTGGAAACAAAAGCCCTCCTGTGTCACTGTGTACTAAGCACAGAACTACTCAATCTGTATATACTTGAGATGTCCCTAGGCAAGTAGAAGGTAAGGGACGCTTTCCACATGCTTCCATGCTCCTAAGAGACTACTGATAACCACCAGTTCTCATACAAGAACTTTTCCATCAAAACTTGAGACTCTTGTCGTTACAGGCTCCTTCACCTTGTGTTGATAACCACAGCAAAGCAAACACCCTTTAAATAAAATCAGCCTATTACTACTTTTGGTCTTGAAGGCAGGGGTCTCTGACAAAGTTACCTAACAAGCACAGAGAAACTCCAAAAAAAAAGTTTATGCCGTCGAAAGGGGCAGACTTGTTAGGATCACCCTGGACAAAGAGGCTCATTA
The DNA here is from genome assembly GCA_020800305.1 of Porphyrio hochstetteri. Classification (NCBI taxonomy): domain Eukaryota; kingdom Metazoa; phylum Chordata; class Aves; order Gruiformes; family Rallidae; genus Porphyrio; species Porphyrio hochstetteri. The sequence continues at coordinate 47,655,541 of CM036938.1, read as the reverse complement.
ACTAGCCCGGATTTGGTACTGTAAGGTTCTCTGCTCCACAGGGCCAGATAATCCTTGTTGGAGCAACAGAATCGGTAACAAAGGCAACGACTTGACAGAGCGGTAACTCTGATTCAAAGACCACACCTTTTCCTAGAGCATTAACACATTTAATGCTTTTAACGGGAGCTTCTACTGCAGGAAAAAACTAGCAGCTGCAAGAGAACGGGCATTTACAACAGCTCATGAGAATAAAACTAGAGTCTTCTCTGAAGAGACTCAGGATTTGGACACCACCTCTCAGCTGTCTCTAGATACCGAGCTTCTAGCTACGGGTTTCAGTACGAGGTAAGTGATAACCACCACGCTGACACAAACTGCTCCCAGCGTAAGACAGCAAAGGGGCTGTGGCAGACGTCCTGATGTAAAAGCCGATTGGCTCCTTATTTCCCTCCCCACGAAGAAATACTTAGCATCAAAACCCAGCAGTTGATACCCAGTCCAGCCCAGCCCACTCCTGAACACTGTGCTAAAGAGTTCTGTCGGGAAACCAGGTTTTATATCAGAGGTTTGCGCTTCAGCGCAATCCTAGAGCAGGCTAAGTGGAGATCTTCAGGCACGTTATAACCCTGAAGAAGCTGAAGCGCCAGAAAACGAGCCTGGGAACGTCAAACGCCAAAGGAAATCGGCCAGGGTGGCAGGCGACAGATCGCAACAACAGTCACGCTAAATCTGCGTGAGAACTGCAGGCGACACGGGAGGATTGTTAATGCTCATCCCATTTGCCTCTTGGGACTATTCCTGAAGTTTCCATTCACACGTCCAAAGGCTCGTTTCCCGCCCGAAGCCTCCCAGGGGGCCGGGAGAGCGCCGCAAGACCGGCTCGGCAGCCCAGGCACGGCCACCGGCAGCGACGCGACGCTCCGGCTGTCGCTTGCTTCGCCCTGGGGGCTCCCAGGTACGCGTTCACAGCGGGGGGAAAAAACCCACCAGCAAAAAAAATCACCCCGAAATCCCCCGCCTGCCACCGCCCTGGTTCATCTCAGCCCCGCTCTGACCCCGCTACCGACAAGCGGCCGCCCACCGCGCCACGGCTGCCCGCGGGCAGGGTAAGCGCAGAGCCGGCGGCCAGCCACGCCGCGCCGCCGGGACCGCACTGCCCGCGCCACCACCGCGCCGCCGGGACCGCACCTGCCCGCGCCACCACCGCGCCGCCGGGACCGCACCTGCCCGCGCCACCACCGCGCCGCCGGGACCCCGCTCTACCGCAAAACCGGCTGCCGGGCCGCGGGCCCCTCCGGCTCGCCCTGCCTTGCCCCCATCCCCGGTGCCCGCTGTGCCGCCGCCACCTCTCCCCCCAACCGCCCCGCCCCCGCCAGCCGCGCTCCGCTGAGGAGGCTCCGCCGGCATACCGGACTGCGACGGCTCCCTGGGTGCGGGGTTACTCCTGAGCTGCTTCCGTTCCTTTTGAGACTCCCTCTTGCCACCGCCCGCCTTGCCGCCGGCTCTCTTGCCAGCCGCCGCGGGCACCTCATCGCGCTTCTTGGGATGCTGCTTGCTCTTCTCGGCCTCGCTTAGGATGTCGAAGGGGTCCGACTCGTCGCCCCAGAGCTGGTAGAAGCGGTTAGCGATGGTGCAACTAAAGTTCTCCTGCATGACGACTGCCAGCGGACTGTCCGCCGTCTCCTTCATCATCGCCGCGCACATCTCGGCGCTCCCCACCCCGCTCTCTCGGCGGGGCGACAGCGGCAGCTCCCAGCACACGTAGTAGAAGACGAACGTCCCACACCGAAACGACGCGCCGACTCCAGCTCAGCGCTACCCGGACAGCCGTACCATTGCCGCTGCCCCGCCCCCCGCCAAACCGCGGCAGCCAATCGAGCTCCGGACACCCGGCCAACCCCGCAACTACCTATCAGCACTGCCAGGCCCACCCACGCCAACGGGCGCGACCAATGATAAATAATTACAGGAGAGAGCAGCCAATCCCGGCTTTAGGATCTGTTCCCTAAGGGAGAGCTACGGCCAATCAGCGCGCGGTGCCGGCACAATCAATACTGTGAGTGCTAGCGCTTGGCAATGTGCTTCGCTGCCCGGGGCGCTCGGCCTGACCCGTTACTGAAGAGCCCCTCACGCCCACCCCGCGCCGCCTTCCTGAGACGGAGCGGACGTCAGAGGCTGGCAAACGCCCGGTCCCTCTGCATGCCCCTGGGTAGGCTGCTTGGTGAGGGCTGCGAACCTGGTGTCATCGCGGGTCTCTTTGACAGTGATCTCAGTAAAGGCCCGGGAGCTCCACGGGCGGCCCCGCTCTGGGGGGCCGTGCCCCGCCGCACCCGTGTCCCCACAGAGTTTCTGACTCGCCCCTTTCCGCTTAAAACCGCGGCGGCGACATGTGCGGCCGCGGTTCCAACATCTTACGAGCGCAGCGCTGCAGGGAGGCGTAGGAGGTTCGCAGCCTAACTCCGCAGAGCTGCTGCGTTCAGCGGAGCCAGCGAACGGAGCTCCCCAGCCGTCACCCAGCCCCCGTGATGCGGGGGGGAGGGGGTGGGGGGCAGTAGGTAACACGCACCCCTGCGAGCGCCTGGAGCGGCCTTGAACTGTCTCTTCCATAAGGACTGAGGAGACTCAACAAGGTTCGTTCACAGATGACAGGCAGCTGCGCAGACAAAACACCCCTGCCCCTCTTCGGTGCACCTGCGGCAACAATCTCACCCGCTCGGGCAGGATCCCACAAAGAATGCCAAACGGCAGCCGCGGTCTCTGTCATGAGACTGTGTTTTTATTCTCACCGTTTGCAGGAAATTCAGCGCTTAATCTCTTATCATAACGTCACTCCACACCCCACCTTGGTTTGAAATTAATCTTATCCTTACTAGGGGACGGCAAAGAGAAACCAGGCTCCCCGCTGTGCTTCAAAAGACGGGATTAAGAGATAGTGCCGGCAGCGATAGAACTGTCTCCTCCTTCCGTTTCAGGGTGCAGATGGGTCTGGGCACATGATCATAAAACAAAACATGGAGCATCCTCTACGCCTTTACTCCAATCCCTAAATATAATCACTGCATCCAAACCCTAAATAAAATCACTGCATCTCGCCTTTCTTTCACATAGACCCATTTACACAGGGTGTGCTTGCTACAGAACAAGACTAATAGCATTAGACAGTGCCCGTTCTGGCTTCACCCTCATTACAGACCTCGAAAAGAGTTTTGCATCAGTAGAAATAATAACAGCAACTAAGCTATGGCTATGATCTGCTCACAGGCAGCTTTGTAAAATCCTGGGAGCCAAGCTGGATCTCTAAGGCCCTAGCATGCTTCAAACTGAAGCAGGGAATTCTAATTCAGCAAAGAAAATATATTATCAATATTTCTCCACAGTTCTTAAAGTGTAAAAAAATACCTAGTCATAATTAGCAACAATATTTAAAATTCTGAGGGTTTTCTGTAAATATGATCCAGTAATAAAATACTGTATAAGAAATCTTTATCTATATCAGCTATGCTCGCCTCTGAATAGTTCCTCTACCTTGTAGAAAAATAAAACCAGAAGTATTTTGAGTGAAAAGAAGGAATCGGAAAGCTACTTTGTTCTGTCCTAGTCTAGAGACACATGTTGAACACCACCACATTACCCTAACACATCCACACAAAATAAAAACGCCAAATCTCTCAAAAGCTTTTGTGGAGTGTCAATTGCAGCATCCACACCAGATTGCCTCAACAACCAACGGATCCAGAAAGCTTTTTTGAAGTTTCTGAAACATTTTTTAAAATTTAAAACTTTCTATAAGGTTGACTCAAAGCCTCCTGAGGTTTGTGAAGGACGGCAGACAAAAGGGTGTCATTACTGACTGCAGAGAAAATGGACTTGCAGTTTTAGTAGGCTTTTTGAAGGTCACAGTGTCTTTGGAGAGGGGCAAATATGAGCAATTCGTACATATTTTGGCAGTGTGATTAAAGATTTTTTTTGTTTGTGGAGTCTGGCTTTGTTTTAATGAAGTTTGAAAAAAGACCTAAAAAAAGAAGTATGACTTCTGAGAGAGATTCCACGATTGCCAAAAACAGCACCAGCTATAAGTCACATCATCTTTGTATAATTTAGTTTTCAAAAATTCATGTAAACCTTTGCAAAACGTTCTTAGTTTTCTGATGCTGTATCAGTCACAACAAAATTTCTGTAATGTCGCTCTCAAGCCACAGTCTGCTTAAAAGCCTTGTATGGCAGATTTAAGTAACCTGTAATCTCCTCAGGTGCAGCTTTACACCATGTGCGATCAGTATGTGACTGTCAGATTCCATAGGTCGGGGGAGGCAGCGGGTCTGCTAGCAACCCAGCCCTGCTGGCGGAAGGAACTGACCTTGACAACATTCCTGCGTTCCCCTGAGATAGAGAAATCACTCACTTTCTAACAAGTTCACAGAACAGGGTGATGATGAAGAGGGGGTGCAGACTGGCCAGAGCCAGGACGAAGGAGGAAAAGATGACCAATTGAAAAAGTGTAAAATGACCCTTTAGCCTATAGTGTCTTACGTGTTGTTTGGTTAATACTATAAAGAGTCTGTGCAGCTGCAATAAAGAGGCTGGACCATTCTAAATCACATTGATCACTGGATGGTGTGTTGTGCCCATCTCTACAACAACATCCATACTTACACAAACAACAAGGGACGGACAAACAAAACCTGAATTTCACAGTGGACATGAAACCAGACATTCTGCCAGACCTTTTACACTGAGTAAGTAACACTGATGGATTCGGTATGATTACATATTTGCACGCAAAGCCTGAATCTCTCATTTGCAGTGCTGAGCACGCCAGATTGCTCATTTTATTTCAGTCAGGATGGGGGCTGCCTGCCAAATGTACTCCTCCATCCAGGTTTTATCCGCAAGTGGATTTTTCACATGCGCAGAACAGCAGGCCTGCAGAAGCTTCCCAAGCAGGTACAGACAGGGAATATGGCATCTTTACCAAAACACCCTTTGCTGGCTTGGGTTTGGTTGGGGTTTTTGGGGTTTGGTTAGTTAGGGGGTTGTTTTCTTTTGTTTTAAAGGGCAAAGGTGGCTAATTACAGAAAACAGAATTCTGAATGGAAGCTGATGTTCCTCTGACCTTTACAGCTAAGCAATCAATCACCAGCAAAAGGCATCCTGTCCTTCACCTTTCCTACAGCCACCCTCTAACTCTCTATGTGAATCTCATTCTCCAGCACCGAAATCTCCCCTGCCTGGAGTAGAAATATCCCAAATCCACCACAGGGCTGAAGGTCCCATTCTGAGTCTGGGCACATGAGCAGGAGAGTGGAACACTGCGTCACTCAGTGGATCTAGCCATCACATATATTTTCCAATAGTGCAATTACACTGAACTCAAATCGATTACATGAAGTTTTAAGGTGCGCAGTAGAGAGCTCAATCACTGAGGACAGACCTGCTTAAGGTAACTACTATTCTCTCATCAACTTCACAGGAAGGTATCTAGTGCAGTCTCAGTAAATTTGCAGATTGTGATATATGTCCATCTGATTTGTGTTTATATGGATTAATGTTGAGGGTACATAATGACATACCCTTGTATGGCTATGGGCCTGGGAGGGACAGTTTAAGGTTTTTGCATGGACTGAATGAAGTATGTTGAAGCAGCAACAAACTATAAAGATGTGCAAAGCTTTGCCTAAAGGACCACATTAGCGTTGTGATACCTCAGGAGAACCAACTCGTCTATGAGGAGGTGATAAAGGAGAAGAAGGAAAGAAGAATAGGAAGGTGCCTCACGTCTGCAGAACCAGCTTCCCGAGTTTGCCTTTATTCGTTTAATAAATTGTTCAGTTTGGTTAAAATCCTGTTGATCCATCTCATCCCATGAGATGGCTGACCCTGTAACTGCAGCATATCTGGAACTCAGGCTGGCCAGTTCTGTAAAAGATAATAAAAAGTCCTTCTATAGGTATATTAACAGTAAAAGGAGGGTCAAGGAGAATCTCCAGCCCTTATTGGATGCTGAGGGAACATTAGTGACAAGGGATGAGGACAAGGCTGAGGTCCTTAGTTCCTTCTTTGCCTCAGTCTTTAACAGTAAAGATGGATATTCCCTGAGTACTCATCCTCAGGAACTGGCTGACTGGGAGGGGAAGAATAACAAAGTTCCCATGGTTCAGGAGGAAATGATTAGTGACCTACTTGGCCAGTTAGATACCCACAAGTCAATGGGGCCAGATGGGATTCACCCAAGGGTACTGAGGGAGCTGTCAGATGTGCTTGCCAAACCCCTTTCCATCATCTACCAGCAATCCTGGCAGACTGGGGAAGTTGCACTCGACTGGAGGCTGGCAGATGTTACACCCAGATACAAGAAGGGTCGGAAGGAGGATCCAGGGAACTACAGGCCTGTCAGTCTGACCTCAGTCCCAGGGAAGATCATGGAGAGGGTCATCTTGGGAGCTATCATGCAGCACATGCACGATGGCCAGGGGATCAGGCCTACTCAACATGGGTTTACAAAAGGTAGATCCTGTCAAACTAACCTGATCACCTTCTATGACAAGGTGACCCGCTGAATGGACGAGGGGAAGGCTGTGGATGTGATCTACCTGGACTTTGGTAAAGCCTTTGACACAGTTTCTCACAGCATTCTGACTGAGAAACTGGCTGCCTCTGGCCTGGACAGGTGGACCCTCAGCTGGGTTAAAAACTGGCTGGATGGCCGAGCCCAGAGGGTGGTGGTGAATGGAACAAAATCCAGCTGGAGGCCGGTCACGAGTGGCGTCCCCCAGGGCTCAGTCCTGGGTCCAGTCTTGTTCAACATCTTTATCAATGATCTCGACGAAGGGATTGAATGCTCCCTCACTAAGTTTGCAGATGACACTAAGCTGGGAGGAAGTGTTGATCTGCCTGAGGGTAGGGAGGCTCTTCAGAGGGATCTGAACAGGCTGGACCGATGGGCTGAGAGCAATGGGATGAAGTTTAACAAGGCCAAGTGTAGAGTGCTGCACATGGGACATAACAACCCCATGCAGTGCTACAGGCTTGGGGGAGACTGGCTGGAGAGCTGTCAGGCAGAGAAGGACCTGGGGATGTTGGTTGACCGCAGACTGAATATGAGTCAGTAGTGTGCTCAGGCAGCCAAGAAGGCCAATGGCATCTTGGCTTGTATCAAAAACAGTGTGGCCAGTAGGTCTAGGGAGGTGAATGTGCCCCTGTACTCGGCATTGGTGAGGCCACACCTTGAGTGCTGTGTCCAGTTCTGGGCTCCTCACCATAAGAAGGACATGGAGGTCCTGGAGCGAGTCCAGAGAAGGGCAACCAGGCTGGTGAAGGGGCTGGAGTGCAAATCCTATGAGGAGCGGCTGAGGGAGCTGGGGCTATTTAACCTAGAGAAGAGGAGGCTGAGGGGAGACCTTATCACCACCTACAACTACCTGAAGGGAGGTTATAGAGAGGTAGGTGATGGTCTCTTCAGCCAGGTGACAGGTGATAGGACAAGGGGGAATGGCATGAAGCTGTGCCAGGGCAGGTTTAGATTGGATGTTAGGAAAAAATTTTTTACTGAAAGAGTTGTCAGGGCCTGGAACAGGCTGCCCAGGGAGGGGGTTGAGTCACCTTCCCTGGATGTGTTCAAAAAAAGGGGAGATGAAGTACTTAGGGATATGGTTTAGTTTAGGATGTTGCCATGCTTTATAGAAGTCACCAGTTTAAAAGGGGCATATTTTTATTTAAGTGATGTGTTTCTTTTCCAATTCAACTCTATAGAAATCCTACATGCAATTAGTTTATGGACCAGAATGAAATAACAGAGGTAATGCTGTGTGTGCCAGTAAATAACATGAACTTCTTTGAGGCAATACAGGCTCTTAGGAATAGTAGGAGGTAATATCACCTGTGTAAAGAGTTGCATGTCCTGGGGAGATATCAGGCTGTATTGTTCATGTGGGTTAACTTCCATTCAGAAGTAAATTCAAGTTGTGTATCTAGGCTTTGTTTCAGAGTGTTCTGCTCCTATACAGACTGGGCAGCTGCTTCAGGAGAAGGGTCAGTGCTGGTTGAGTGCTGCCATTCAGTACCCTGCCCCGCTGGGAGGCTTATGTACCTCCATAACCAAACCTTCGTGCCCCTGGATGGTTAGAGCCTTCAGTGACTTTATTTTAGTATAAGCGAAGTTGCTGTGGGAATTTTATTGTGATTAATCCTGTGTGATATATGCCCATGTGATTCGTGTTAATATGGAATAATATTGGGGGTGCATAATGACATACCCTTGTATGGCTACGGGCCTGGGAGGAAGAGTTTAAGGTTTTTGCATGGACTGAATGAAGTATGTTGAAGCAGCAACAAGCTCTATAAAGATGTGCAAAGCTTTGCCTAAAGGACCACAATGTTAGCATTGTGATACCTCAGGAGAAACGACTTGTCTCTGAGAAGGTGATAAAGAAGAAGAAGCAAAGAAGAATAGGAAGGCGCCTCACGTCTACAGAACCAGCTTCCTGAGTTCGTTAGCAAGACAGAATCACAGAATCACAGAATCACAGAATCACAGAATCGTAGGGGTTGGAAGGGACCTCGAGAGATCATCGGGTCCAACCCCCCTGCCAAAGCAGCTCCCTAGCTCATATTGCACAGATAGGTGTCCAGACGGGTCTGGAATATCTCCAGAGAAGGAGACTCCACCACCCCCCTGGACAGCCTGTCCCAGGGCTCTGTCACCCTCACTGGGGAAAAGTTCTTCCACATGTTGGTCTGGAACTTCCTGTGCTCCAATTTGCAGCCATTGCCCCTTGTCCTGTCCCCACAGACACCTGAAAAGGGGTTGACCAACTCCCCCTGCATCCCATACTTAAGATATTTATAAACATTAATAAGGTCCCCCCTCAGTCTTCTTTTCTCCAGGCTGAACAGCCCCAGCTCACTCAGCCTTTCCTCATACAGGAGCTGTTCCAGGCCCTTAATCATCTTCATAGCCCTCCTCTGGACTCTCTCAAGGAGATCCCTGTCCTTTTTATACCAGGGAGCCCAGAACTGGACACAATACTCCAGGTGGGGCCTGACCAGGGCAGAGTAGAGGGGGAGGATCACCTCCTTAGACCTGCTGGCCACACTCTTCCTGATGCATCCCAGGATCCCATTGGCCCTCTTAGCCACCAGGGCACACTGCTGGCTCATAGCCAACCTGTCATCAACCAGGACCCCCAGGTCCTTCTCCACAGAGCTCTTCTCCAGCAGGTCATCCCCCAGCCTGTACTGATACTGACGGTTATTCCTCCCCAGGTGCAAGACTTAACACTTGCTTTTATTAAACCTCATCTGGTTTCTCCCTGCCCAGCTCTCCAGCCTGTCCAGGTCTCTCTGGATGGCAGTGCAGTGTTCCTGTGTGTCAGCCACCCCTCCCAGCTTTGTATCATCAGGTACTTGCTGAGGGTGGATGCTATTCCCTCATCAAGGTCGTCGATGAAGATATTAAACAGGACTGGACCCAACACCAAGCCCTGGGGAACACCGCTAGTCACAGGCCTCCAGTCAGATTCTGCTTCACTGATCACCACCCTCTGAGCCCGGTCCGACAGCCAGTTCTCAACCCACCTCACTGTCCACTCATCTATCCCATACTCTCTCAGCTTTGCTATCAGGATGTCATGGGAGACAGTATCAAAAGCCTTGCTGAAGTCAAGGTAGATGACATCCACTGCTCTCCCTCCATCCACCCAGCCGGTGATGAGATCATAGAAGGCTATGAGATTGGTGAATCCATGCTGACTGCTCCTCATGACCTTCTTCTCTTCCAGTTGCTTGGTGATGGCATCCAGAACAAGCTGTTCCATCACCTTTCCAGGGACAGAAGTGAGGCTGACTGGCCTATAATTTTTAGGGTCCTCCTTCTTGCCCTTTCTGAAGACTGGAGTGATACTGGCTATCCTCCAATCCTCAGGTACTTCTCCTGTTCTCCAAGAGCTGTCGAAGATGACAGCAAGCGGCTCCGCAATCACTTCTGCCAGCTCCCTCAGCACACGTGGATGTATCCCATCCGGGCCCATGGATTTGTTTGCATTAATCCCTTTACGCCGCTCCTGGACCACCCCCACCTCAACTAGAGGGAAGCTCTTCATTCCCCAAACACTCCTACTTTCATCCAGGATCTGCGGGTCCCGAGGGGCCTTTGGAGTGAAGACCGAGGCAAAGAAGGCATTCAGTATCTCCACCTTCTGATCATCACCCGTTACCGGGACACCCGCCTCGTTCATCAAGGGACCTACATTATCCCTGGTCATCCTCTTACTATTCACATATCTGAAAAAACTCTTTTTATTATCCTTTATGTCCCTTGCTAGCTTCATTTCCAGGTGGGCTTTAGCCTTTCTAGTCGCATCCCTACAGGCCCTGACAACATCCCTATATTCTTCCCAGGTGCACAGACCCTGTTTCCACAGTTCATAAACCTTCTGCTTCCCTTTGAGTTTACACATTAGCTCCCTGCTCAAAGACAAAAGCTAAAGCTCACCTACAGAGGATGGCTTGTGGGTGGGGTTCGCCTGGCAGACACTCCAGCATATCAGTTTCAGATGTATATGGTTGTTACGGTTTGTGGGGGTCTCCTGGCAAGGCACTCCAGCATGTCATATATGGTTGTTCAGTTTGAACTGGCAGGCGGTGCTATCTCTGGAAGGTATATAAGCCAGGGACTGGAACTGTATGGTGTGCGTTTTGGTGGAGCGGAGACTCCCTGCGCACCCGGCGCTGCCTGTGCCCCGCAGCGCCGTTTGCTTGCCTTTATTCGTTTAATAAATTGTTCAATTTGGTTAAAATCCTGTTTGGGACCAAGTCATTTATAACATCCTGTAAGAATAGTAACCAGAGATACCCGAAAAAAAATACCTATTGAAAAATACACAGAATTTTTGGGACATAGCATACAAATTAGAAAAGGGCAACTTATAAATTCATTGGGGTTACTCAGAAAAGGAACATCCCCTGAAATCATAGAGGAGGGCAAGAGCGGATAGGGAACCAGTGTTGCGGCTGGGAAGGTCTGGTGAGGGCTGCAACCCCTTCGGGCTGGGACCGCCGAACACTATGGCCCTTACTGGACCTCTTCTAATTCTACTTGGGGTGAGTTCCTTAACCCAGGCTACAGCAAACAATTGCAGTCAATGTGTGGTGACTACCAGAAGGGGAAGACTAAGCTCCTGAACTTTGGTGTATCACACGGTTTATGCATAACCAAACCCAGTATGTTCTATGTAAAAAAAAAAGGTAACAAGACCATATGCTATGATCCAAAAGAACTTATCAATATTGGGTAGAAATAAGAACAAATTCAAAAGTAGGGAGATTAATTGGAACAAGTGAAGTTATAGCCAATTTGAATACATTGGTGTAACATTTCAAGTGGAAACAGTATTATATTTACACAAGTGGACATCAATGCAAAATAAATCAAATTTGACTTAAGATATATGGGCTTGGAATAGATCCAGATATAGTTAAAATAAAAGAACGGGTGAAAGAATCGGTACAGCATAGATTGTTATTCGATTCTTTTTATCAAGAAATGGAAAACAGAAGTAAAATAAGAAATTCCCACAGTTAAAAATTTTTTTGTAAATCTTGCTAAAAGAAAGGCGGCATAAATGGAGTTTACAAATCAGACATTGGAAAGATATAATTGTATTGGGGGTATGCAGAGGATTGTTAATAATTCCATGTTTAATACCTTGTTTTAAGATCCAAAATTAATACCAATTCAACAAGTGTTGAACCAATTAGAAATGATAGCACGAATCAATATTTTAAAATAAAAAAATGGGGGATTGTGATATATGTCCATCTGATTCGTGTTAATATGGAATAATGTTGGGCGTGCATAATTACATACCCTTGTATGGCTATGGGCCTGGGAGGGACAGTTTAAGGTTTTTGCATGGACTGAATGAAGTATGTTGAAGCAGCAACAACCTCTATAAAGGATGTGCAAAGCTTTGCCTAAAGGACCACAATGTTAACATTGTGATACCTCAGGAGAAACATCTCTTCTCTGAGAAGGAGGTGATAAACTCTGCCCTCGTGAGGCCCCATCTGAGTACTGTGTCCAGATCTGGGGCCCCCAATACAAGAAGGATGTGGAACTGTTGGAGGGGGTTCAGAGGAGGGCCACGAAGACGAATAGAGGGCTGGAGCACCTGCCCTATCAAGAGAGGCTGAGGGAGCTGGGCTTGTTCAGTCTGGAGAAGAGAAGGCTGTGTGGGGGGACCTCATTGCAGCCTTCCAATACCTGAAGAGAGCTTATAAGCAGGAGGGGATTCAACTTTTTAAAAGGATAGACAATGACAGGACAAGGAGGAATGGATTAAAACTAAAGGAAGGAAGGTTTAGATTAGATATTAGGGGGAAGTGTTTTACAGAGAGAGTGGTGAGGTGCTGGAACAGGCTACCCAGAGAGGTGGTGGATGCCCCGTCCCTGGAAGTGTTCAAGGCCAGGTTGGATGGGGCCCTGGGCAACCTAGTGTAGATCCAGGCCTGAGGTTGGTGGCCCTGCCTGTGGCAGGGGGGTTGGAGCTCTATGATCCTTGGGGTCCCTTCCAACTCATACCATTCTATGATTCTATGATTTTATGAAAGACGAAGAAGGAAAGAAGAATAGGAAGGCCCTCAAGTCTGCAGAACCAGCTGCCTGACTTCGTTAGCAAGACAAAAGCTAAAGGGCACTCCAGCATGTCAGTTTCAGATGTATATGGTTGTTATGTCTCGTGGGGGTCACCTGGTGGGCACTCCAGAGTGTCAGTTTAAGTCAGTGGGCGGTGAAGCTAGCCAAAACATTCACCAGATGGAGGAGAGGGCATGTGTAGGAAGAAGATGTGCCTATCCCTGAAAGACATAAAAGCCAGGAACTGGAACTGTACGGCGTGCGCCTTGGTGGAGCGGAGACTCCCGGAGCACCCAGCGCTGCCTGTGCCCCGCAGCACCGTTTGCTTGCCTTTATTCGTTTAATAAATTGTTCAGTTTGGTTAAAATCCTGTTTGGGACCAAGTCATTTATAACACAGATGGCACGAAGTTAGGCAGGAGTGTTGATCAGCTTGGGGGTAGGAAGGCCCTACAGAGGGATCTGGACAGGCTGCATCGATGGGCCAAGGACAATGGCATGAGGTTCCACAAAGCCAAGTGCCAGGTCTTGCATTTGGGTCATCATAACCCCAAGCAGTGCTACAAGCTTGGGGAAGAGCGGCTGGAAAGCTGCCAGGCAGAGAAGGAGCTGGGAGTGTTAATTGGCAGCAGGCTGAACATGATCCAGCAGTGTGTCCAGGTGGCCAGGAAAGCCAATGGCATCCTTGCCTGCATTTATAATAGTGTGGTGAGTAGGACCTGTCCCCTTGTACTCCACACTGGTGAAGCCCCACCCTGAGTACTGTGTTTAATTCTGCGCCCCTCACTGCAGAAAAGACACTGAGGTGCTGGAGTGTGTCCAGAGAAGCGTGACAAGGCTGGTGAGGGGACTGGAGAATAAATGCTATGGAGGAGTGGCAGCAGGAACTGGTCTTGTTTAGTCTGGAGAAGAGGAGGTTGAGGGGAGATCTAATTGCTATCTACAGCTACCTGAAAGGAGGTTGTGGAGAGGCAGAAGTTGACCTTTTCTCCCTAGTGACAAGTGATAGGACAGGAGGAAATGGCTTCAAGTTACACTGGGGTGGGGGGGCGGGGGGGTGGGTTAGATTTGATATTAGGAAAAACTTCTTCACAGAGAGGGTTGTTAGGCATTGGAATGGGCTGCCCAGGGAAGTGGTGCAGTCTCCATCCCTGGAGGTATTTAAAAGCAAGAGTGCTGCTGAGGGACATGGTTTAGCGGTGGTTGGCAGATTAGGGTGATAGCTGGACTTGATGATCCTTCCTACCCTTCCGACCAAGACAATTCTATGATTCTATATGGTAATTTGTCTTTCTTATGGTGCATTTATCCGATGGGCACGCTTACCTCATCCTGTTCCCTCCCCTCTGGAACATTCAGTAGCTAGCCTCAAGTGAGCTGTTTCTGTAAGCAATTCTATTGTCTTAATGTATTGATTTTATATAAAGCAAAACTTGGAAAACATAATAATATAGATAAAAGATATTATGAGCATTGCTAAGCTATTATACAAATCCATAATACAACATACAATAAGTTTTTTTGCAGTGCCATTAAGTACTTGCTATTGTCTACCCAAAGACCATCACTGTCTCAAAATTTTCTGGTTTGAACATTGGAGTATCACTAGAAATGGTTGAAACTTGCTTTAGAGAGACAAAATACCTTATTCCCTCTTCATTTATCATGTATTTGTGATGTTTCAGTTTGAGAAATAGAGCATTTACCTGCCTCAGAGAATTAGTTGTTCTGCTTTTTATTTCTGAAAGAGTTTATTATACTCAAGCCCCTGAATCATTATGTCCTTCTTGAATCTAACTAGCTGGATAGAACACAGGTAATTTTTCCTTGCTTTCTGTTGAATTTGTGCACCCTATCCTTTCACTACTTCTGTATTATGTTGTCTGTAATAAAAGTTGTGCTTTCTTGTAATAACAGGCAGGACTTGATCTGATTGTAGTTTGTGTATTTCATTTTACTGGTCCTTTACCTCTGACAGAGAGAACTTTTTCTTGTTTCTGCACTAACACTATAATGTTAATGCTTTTATACATTAAGCTAGTAGGATAGCATCAAAACACTATCAAGAGTAAACATTTAATAATGTTAAAATGCTGCAGCTTAGATGATTTCTTTACAGCTCTGTTTACATAATGTTATGTGAACTACTAGTTTAATACTTAGAGAATCATAGAACTGTTTTCGTTGGAAAGGACCTTCAAGATCATCAAGTCCAACCATTTATCCAGCCCTACTAGGTCCACACTAGACCATGTCACCAAGTACAACATCTGCTCTTCTTTTAAACACCTTCAGGGTGTTTGAAATGAAACTTCAGACTGTTTCCCTTTGTCCTGTTACTAGCTACCAGGGAGAAGAGACAAAGCCCCACCTCATTGCAACCACCTTTTAGGTAGCTGTAGAGAGCAATGGGGGTCTCCCCACAATCTCCTTTTATCCAAGCTAAACAATCCCCATTCCCTCAGCCCCTCCTCATAAGATTTGTCTTCCAAACCCTTCACCAGCCTTGCAGCCCTTCTCTGGCCAGGCTCAAGCATCTCAATGTCCTTCTTGTAGCGAGAGGCCCAAAGCTAAACACAGCACTCCAAGCTCAGCCTCACCAGCACTGAGTACAGGGGAAGGATCACTTCCCTACTCCTGCTGGCCACACTGTTCCTGATGCAGCCCAGGATGCTATTGGCCTTCTTGGCCAGCTGGGCACACTGCTGGCTGTTGATCAACACCCCTAGGTCTCTCTCCTCCTGACAGCTCTCGAGCCACTTATGACCATACATACCTAATATACTTACATACACATACACTTGACTGCATGTACCGAGTAAGCAGTGTGTTTTAAGTCCTTCAGGCCACACACACTCATGATTCCTCTTCCAGTCGCAGGATCTGCAGAGAGAGGTCCCTTTTTCTCTCTTTTCAGTCATTGTTGTTACTACATAAAACACTGTTGTTGAGAGCAGGGAAAGCATCACAAGCAGCATCAGCTCGCCTCTTCCTTCTCTTTTGCTGCCTTCGTAAACAAAGATCTGTTAGTTTGCATTAGAAAAATTTACAAGATCCATGTAGAGAAGTTAATTGGCTGCCAGGCCTTTGAGCATCATTACAAAATGTGACATGTACGCTGAGGTGGTGGTGTAGGATAAACACGAAGGCAGTTACTTGCAGTGCATTGCACCATTCACATACAATTCTATGCACCACATCACAACGTTAATTGCACCAGTCACTGGAGTTGCTCAGCAGCTACATGTACAACTTTAAGCTTCAGTTGTGTGGTTTTGGAAAATTATGAAGTTATTTACTCACAGTTTAGTTTTGAGTTGCAATTATTCTGACACGAGTAATTCTTTCCCCCAATAGATTTTCACATCTATGTCTGCACTACCACTCCTCTATGACATTTTTCTCTTACTGGAACTTTCTTCAAGGGGTTATTTTTGGGGCTAAAGCTTTTAAATGGATCAGATGTGGAAACCTGTTTGCTCATTTTGGAAACAAAAGGTAAGAGGCAGGAGTGTTTTATTTCTGGCCTGGTAAGCATGGCCTGACCTAGCACAGTAGTGGTAGGACTCTTGACACAGAACACTTGAGTTTGAGAGGCTGAGGTGTCATTACCGTGAATAGGAACTTACCTAAGCAGAAATTTAGTGTAATTTTAGTTAGTTTAAAAGGGCAGCTGTGACAAACTGAAATGTAATTCATAATGAAACGGCTGCCTGTCTCTGGATGTATACTTAATACTGCAGCGGTCCCACAGTACAGTTTCTATGTTGAAAGAACTGGTAGGAGTTTGCAGTTATCCACAGGAGGGTAGGTTAGTTGTCATACACTGCAGACTTGCTCTTCCCTGAGCTTTTATGTTCTGTCAGCAGTGGTGGTTGCTAACACTGTTAGAAGGCAGCAGCCTACAGCATGCAAACTGCAGCAAACAAAGTAGAGCAGGGGAAAAAACACTCACTGTTTCTACAGCTTTGCGGCTTCTCTCCACTCTTAATATTTGGCTCAAAAGTTAGCTATTTGTCTCCTTCTCTGGAGATATTCAAGACCCACCTGGACGCCTACCTGTGTGACCTGTTCTAGGGAACCTGCTTTGGCAGGGGGGTTGGACTTGATGGTCTCTCAAGGTCCCTTCCAACCCCTACAATTCTGTGAATCAGATTCACAGAACTTTAAGTAGTAAGTGAGTAAAGTCAGAAATGCGAGTTACTTATTTTGCAACCTGTAACTAGTCAGTAAAACTCACTGTGGTGGTAAGGCAGGGAGACAAACACAGCACGTTGACATAACACTACTCGTTAGCCTCAGCGTAAAGCGCCCACATCGAGCGCCGAGAAACGGGCTCCTGCTCTACAACAGCGAGATTTACTGATTCACAAAATGCGTAACACCAGCATAAAATAAATGAGGTACCGCTGTATCTGGTAAGGGTAAAGCCTTTTTTGTTCCACGTCATCACAGTTCCAAGAGGCTCAGCGAATGAGGCACAGTGGCTACTTGCCGGTTTGAACACGAGCACGTGACCCGCCTGAGGTTTCTTCCAGCTAGCGCCAGATGAACGTATGCCACTGTTCCTTCAGAGTAACTCCTCGCCACCACATCTTCCAGAGATCAGCCACGTACCTCTGACTCACGGCAGCGAGCTAGAGCGAACGCAAATCCCTTAGGCGGTGGAAGGCTGGCACCCAAGCGGGCCCGCAGAGGGAGTTTGCGCTGGCAGGCTGTGGGACGAGGCTGGGTCTGGGTGGCCAAGGGTGCGGGCCAGCAATCTGGATTTCAGGGCAGCCGCAGTATCGGTGCTTGAACGGCTCTGTCAGAAAGGACCCTCCAGCAGAACGAACGGACGGCGTCACACCGCAGTAGGTGCCCTGCTCAAAGTTTAATTACCTCCTGCAGCTCCCCACCCCGGCCCACGGGAGCTGGCACGGCGGCTGCGGCTCGGGGCACCCCCGCAGCTGCTTAGCACGCCGCCTACCCGCATCTTTACACCCCTGCGACAGCACCAACACGGCGGCGGGGCCGGTGGGGCCGCCGGGCCGGACCGCCCCCACCCCACCGCCCCGGCTGCCCACACCGTGCCGCGAGCGGCTGCCGCCTGCGGGGGCGGGCGCAGAACTCCGGCCCCGCGCCGCTCGCCACCGCGGGGGGGCGCTGCTGGGGCAGCAGGGCGCATCTCCGCACGCGCCCCCGCCAACCGCTGTAACGGTCATCCCGCCGCCTGGAAGGCACCGTCCCGCCCTACGAGCTCCGCGCCGGCCGCACGGGGTAAGCCTCTCCTGCCGGCAAGCGCGGTCCCGGCTCTCCCCGTGGCTGAGGGCAGGGCCAGGGGAAGAGAAGGGAAGGGGTGTCCCTCACCACAGAAAGGGGAAGCTGCCGCCGTAGCCGGACCCGCCACAAAGGGCGCGGCACCGGTTGGCAGCAGCGCTGCCTGACGAAGCGGGCCCTTTAAACCGGGCGCGTGACGAGCGCCACCGCAGCGATTGGCCCCGGCAGCCCGGCCGCGGCCAGCGCGCGCCAAGCCGGCCCGGGCCCATCGGCCCCGCCCGCTCCCACCCCCCGCCGCGGCGGCAGGCGAATCAGCGCCTCTTCCGAGCCAGGGAGCCGCGGCGGGGCGGAGCGACACGGCGGCCCGCGAGCCCACACGGTTCGAATCCCGCCGGCGAGCCGGGAGCTTGCCCAATAGGGCGGCAGAAGCAAGGCCGCGTCCCGCTCGGACCCCGCCTCCGGGGGCGGGGCCGTGGGCTTCCCCGCCCGGCGGTTGGTCAGCGGGAACCGCCGTTCGGTGACGTAGGTGCCGGGGTGGGTGATTGGTTACGCCCAGGCGCGAAATGTAACGCGGGAAAATCTAGGGCTCGGCCTGGGCTGTGGGCGCGGAGGGGTTGCAGCGGCTCCTACTCGGGCATCGCCGGGACCGGAGCTGCCAGCGGGGTCAGCGCCGCTTCGGAAAGGTGCGGGGAGGCGGAGGCTGCTACACTTCGGCAGTTGCTATGTCCGGGGCCCGCCGCTGACTTTGCGGCTCTGCTCGGGAGGGGGTGGCCGCAGAGCGGGAGGGATCCAAACCTCGTCGGGAGCCGCCGTCCCCGGCGATGCGCGGCTAAGGCGGGCCCGGGCGGCGACAGGTGGCGGCAGCCGCGGGACCTTTGTGTCGCTCCGCACCCAGCATCCCCGGAGGCAGGTGCGGACTGCGGGGCTGAGCTGCCGCGGGGCGCCCCGCTCCCTCAACCGCCTTCCCGCACCGGTGCCCGCGAAGGGTCCGCGATGGCGGAGCGGCTGCCGCCGGGTCCCCCGGTAATTTTTTGCCAGGATTCCCCGAAACGCGTCCTGGTTTCCGTTATCAAAACGACCCCAATCAAACCCTCCTCGCGGGGGGGCGGCGAGAGGTCGGCGCCCGCCCCTCCCGTCCCCACCAGCCCCGGCTTCAGCGACTTCATGGTCTACCCGTGGCGCTGGGGCGAGAACGCCCACAACGTGACCCTCAGCCCCGGCGGCACCGCCGCCCTCTCGACCGTCCCGCAGCCCCGCGGAGGAGCGGGCAGAGCCCCCGGCGGGGATGAGGAGGAAGCGGGGAGCCCGGGGGGCGGCGGCGGCGGCAGCAGACACCCGCACCTGAAGGTGAGTGCGGAGCCGGGGCGGGCAGCGGCGGCTGCGGACAGCGCTGCGGCAGGGCGGGCGGGAGGCTGAGTTAGAGTGACTCCGCGCCGCGCACCCCTCCCCCGCCTTCACTCGGAGATTTAAAGTGAAGTCACTTCCGACAGCGGCGCGCTTCCCGGTGCAGTCCGAGGTGGGGGGGAGAAGAACGGGGAGGGAGAGAGTGGCGGGGTAGGCGGGGTGGAGCCAGCGGGGCCTGTGCCCCTCCTCCCGCCGTTTGAAAAATACACCTATACAACGGCACGGCTCTCCCGAGGGAGCTGCGCTCTGCTTTGTCCATTCCCCGCCTCACGGAGCGCATGCCTGGCGCCGGGCCCCCGCACGCCGTAGCCTAGCCGGCGGGAGCGCGTTCGGTACCCGCTTGGCGCGCTCTGCCTTGGGCTGGGCCGCTAGAGCTGCCGGGGCGCCGGCACTCGGCCGCGCCCCTGGCTTCAGAGTCACCGCGGGGAAAGCGGGGGGGGGCGGTTTCGGCCGGCCGGCCGAAGTGGGAGCGCCCGGAATTTCAGCTCCGTAATTGTTGTAACGCAGGATGGGATAAGGCGTGGTCGGCCGAGAGCAGACACCGTCCGCGACCTGATTAATGAAGGAGAGCACTCTTCCAGCAGGATACGTTGCAATATCTGCAACAGGGTCTTCCCACGGGAGAAATCCCTGCAGGCCCACAAGCGAACTCATACCGGTGAGTGAGGTGTGAATGGTGTGAGCAGCTTAGCGAGCAGCTGGCAAGGAGTTAAAAGGAACGAAAGCAAAGCCTCGCAGCAAAGTAACAATCCTCCAAGAAGCTCGACCTGTTAATATTTTATTGTAACAGCTAAATGAATCATGCTTTTCTTCTAATGCTTGTTAGTGTAAACAAAGCCTTTGTTAACCGCGTTTGTCATGGGGAAGCGTGGCAGCAACTTGGGCTATAATAGTATGGGCAAACTGTGTAAACATTTTGTCTTGCTGTCTCAGGCTTGCTTTGTAAGAGGAAGGACTTCTCTTGAGCTTGGCGCTCTGCGCATGATAGCACTTCTTATTCTGACAGCCTCTTCTCTGAGACTTGATTCCTTCTTCAGCTGCTGCACAAGAAATACAACAGCAAGTTTAGCCTAACTGAAACAGTAACTAAAAAGCCACCGGTAACTTAAGTAGTTTAACAGCCTAGGAATATAGCTTAAATGTTAAGAGTTTGAGTGCTTAAAATGAACAACCAGTTGTCTCCTACCACCTAGAATTCGTTTTCTGGGATGGAGGTGATTACACCTTCTATATGTAGAATACAACTCGCAGTTAAAATGTAGCATCAACTCGATTCCTAGCTAAGCTTGAACTGATGAGGAGAGGTTTTTTTTTTTTAAACCAAGCAAATATATTTTTTCCAGCAGAACTCCATATTTGCAATGAAGTGTGAACTAATGTAGCTCACAATATGGACACAACCACCAACACTCTCCCCAAATGCCCAAACCAGCCAAGCAAAACCCCAGAAAAACCTTGGCAGCCATGGTCTGATATTCAGACCCAAGGAGATTAATCTAGATAATAATATTAAACAGTGACTCCCTCATGCTCTTTGGTTAAAAGAGGTTTTATTTCGCTTGGTTGTACTAGGTGTTGAACTTGTACAAACTTTTTAACCCAGCAGAGTTTTCTCAGGTGTTATTCCTCTGACTTAGTAAGTCCGCATCACCCTCATTCTGTCGTCCTTCCTGAGGAGCAGTGGCACAGCATGCCTTTGCATACTAGTATGCTGTCATATCTTCTTGATGGAGGAAACACGTGCTACCTATGTTCTTCCTGTTGCAATTTGCATGGGAAGTCTTATTGATGCCTGGCCTAAGAAAATTTTCTTGGCTTAAGTCCAGGATAAGTTTCTCTTGTGACTTCCATGTATCCATTACAATTTTTATCAAACAGTCATATCCCTAATGAGATATTTCTACCAACTTTTTATGTTATTGTACTATTGACCTCAGTTCCTCAGTTGTTTTGCCCTAGTTCAGACTATGTTAAGGATAAAATTTATCTAGTTATAACTGGAGTTACACTACTCATCCATTTACTCATTTGACTTCATGTTTCCTGCTCCTTGGGTGTGCAAGAGTCTTAAATCAGAAAATGGGACAACAAAAATTGTGGTTGGCTGGTGTTTCCATCCCCATAATTAATTGTATTAACCAGTAGCATTGAACACGTGCATCAAAGATCTGTTGGGGGTAACAGTGAATCTCTGCTGTTGGGTGCAACAGGATGTATCAAGCAGGTGCAAGTATCTGAGTGCATGAAAGGAGAGTTTGCTTGTGTAAGTCTCAAGCCAGGGACCACCACTGGATACTGTGTCTCTTGTTTTATATTCAGCTTTCATAAATCTGTTTTGTTATTATTTTTCAGGTGAAAGGCCTTATTTGTGTGACTACCCAGATTGCGGAAAAGCCTTTGTTCAGAGTGGACAGCTCAAAACTCACCAGCGCCTCCACACAGGGGAGAAACCTTTCGTCTGCTCTGAGAATGGTGAGCCATCAGAGGGCAGTTTGCAGCTCTCAGAGCTAAGGTCCATCTAGTACCGTGAATGTATGTACATTCACATGGTAAGGATCCATAAAAGCTTTGGATTTTAATTTTGGAGGAGCCTCAAGGGAAGGGAGGAGCCACGTGGTATCTAAGGATTGCATATGTTATTATGCAAGTAGGGCATCGGTAATTCTGCCAGTTGATAATAACGTATGAAATCATGAGGCATGTTGTGAACCTTGCAACTAGAGCTTGCTGTTTTCAACAAAACCTAGGGGTTTGTGAGTGAGGAAGGTTGCATCTTCATCCCACAGATATTACACTTACTCATTGGCCACTTCCAGTAACATGTTCTTCATTGTCACTTTGTGTTTTCTCAGGCTGTTTAAGCAGATTCACACATGCAAACCGTCACTGCCCCAAACATCCCTATGCCCGGCTGAAGAGGGAAGAGCTCACAGACAGGCTGAGCAAGAAGCAAACGGCTGACAATAAAGCTGT
Organism: Porphyrio hochstetteri; assembly: GCA_020800305.1. Taxonomy (NCBI): domain Eukaryota; kingdom Metazoa; phylum Chordata; class Aves; order Gruiformes; family Rallidae; genus Porphyrio; species Porphyrio hochstetteri. The sequence goes on along the minus strand of CM036938.1, from coordinate 47,633,293 downwards.
GGCTGAGTGGCTAGCAAAGTAAGTTCCCTTGTGGTGCCATCTTTCCCAAAATAATACACAGTTGGTCTGAGGAAGCATTTTACTGTTAGGGGCAAAACCCCCCAATAAACCAAAACGAGCAGTTCCTCCAGTACAAGTCAGCCCTGCCTTGCTTTTCCTTAAAGAAGTATGAACTCCTGATCAAGACAAAAGTTTCTCCTGAGACTGTCTTAGCTTTGGTTTTTTTTTTTTCTTTTTTTCCCACTTTTTTTGGTGTGTGTTTGTTGGGTTTTTGTTGTGTTTTCTGCTTAAATGCTTCTTTTCTTTGTGGTCAACACCTGCTAATACCTTGTTAGTTAGATCCATAGTCTTGCTGAATTTGCACCCATTGAGGGGCAACAACTGTGTATGCCTAGAGAGACCTGCTGGGAACACCATGTAGAGGAGAAATCTGCCACAGAGGTTCACTTGGACACTTTATGCTTAAAATACTGAATAAAGGAGGTTTCTGACAGCTCACATGCTACCATGTAAGGGCTGAAAGATGAAGCCAGATGCAGTGCTGAGTCCGATCCAGCGAGGGTGAGGGAGGTTTCTGCCAGTTTTGAGTTGGTGTGCGAGTCAGCTGTACCTATTGTAAAAGCATTTGTTTTTGTAGATACTGGGAGACTAGAGAACAGCGGGCTCCTGCTTTGAAACCTAAAACAATCCAGAAAACAGATCAGGAGCAGCAGGACCCAATGGAATATCTTCAGTCCGATGAGGAGGATGATGATGAGAAGAACAATGCGCCTTCAGCTGCTTGCCACCGCCGCCTCCAGGAACAGCGGGAACGCATGCATGGCGCACTGGCTCTCATCGAGCTTGCAAACTTAGCTGTGGCACCGCTGCGACAGTAGATAGGGAGAGAGTCTGCCTATACAAAATGTACTTCCTGGTGGTACTTAACCAGTTAGATCATGGGCATAAGCTAAGCACCTTATTTGCTTATTATAGGCTGCTATTCTGTAGAATTTATGAAGAATGTTGTTGCCCCATAACATGGGGTGAGAGAATTGCACTTTTTCTAAGGTAAAAGACAGATGTAAAGTTTCTCAAGTATTTTGTAAATATGAGACTGCATAATGCAGGGTTGACAAATTTATGTGTTGTGGGGAGCTAGATTTTGCAAGGTTAACTCATTGATTTGAAGCAGGTTTCACAAGAAGCACTTTCTGAACAAAGTGTTCGCGATTAGCAGGATGGTACACTTGGCCAAAGAAGGCTGGCAAAAAGGAAAGTATTTATCTATTTAAGCAAATGAATGTTAAGTGATAGGATGTTAAGCGGCAAGGAAACCGTGTTTTTCTAATGTCAGTGTATCTTTACCTAGTATCACTGAGGAGGAAGGCAAAGCTTAGTTATCTCAACTTGCAGAGGGGGAAGAAACTGCTTCATGCAGGAAAAAATGTAAGATCGTTCAGGATCTTCACTGGGACTGCTCAAGGTATGAGGCTTGACTTTGCTGTTTTATGTTTTCTGATTTGATCTCAGCAGAATCTCTTAGTAGCACTTGTTATTCCTAACGTGTGAAGTTAGGAACTTTTGCACATTGTTGAGTTTATCTGAAAATGATTAGTCTTGCAAAGTCTAGGCAAAGGTAAACAATTGGTTATATTTTTTTTTCCAGTTATTTTTAGACCCTGTAGTTATTTGGCACTTGATTTTGCTCAGAAAAGGGGGATTTACAGGGTGGTATGGATTTGTAGTAAACAATTTTAGGTTAGCAAACACTAAGTTTTAAAGTATTGCTTTTATATGATTATTAGGGAATAGAAGCCTCCATATTGTCTGTGCATAAAGCCACCTTATTGCTTTACTGCAGGATAACATGCCAATTATGCATTCACTAACAAGCACAGCTATCAATTAAACACTGCAGAAAACTATTCACTATACAACTAGAAAATAGGCTTCCAAAGATAGTTACAAGTGTGTTAACAGTGTGATTTAATGTATTTCCCAAATAAAGGAAGTTACAGAACGCTGCCTAGGACTCCAATGCTGATGTGAAATGTTTAGCAGGGTATCTTGTCATTTTGTGAATGCTGTAGTCTTTCAAATAGCATTGTCTCATGGTGATATTTTTCCGTATTTTGCTTTGAAGGCAACCAGAGAAATCCCAGCATACCAACAAAACTGTTTTCAGATTGGTCTTTTTGTGGTGTAATGGGGTTTTTGGTTTGTTTTTTTTTGTTTTTATTAAGCTACTGATTTAGGGGTTATTAATGATTCGTATTACCGACCTGCTTGATTTAACTCCTTCCTCGCATTGAAGGTCAGGAAATTCAGGTGGGAAGGGAAGCCACTTCCCCTTCTCACTAAAATACTAAGAACAAACCATTTTATCAAATACTTGATATAGACTGACCAGAGGTATACAGCTGTTCTTGAAAAGTAGCATGATTTTTCACCAGAAACTAACTATTGGATTATGTTCTCTGATAATTGTTAACCTGTTGTGGTTGAAAATCTCATTAACTCAGTTTGTTTAAATCATATATTGATGCATTTAAGACTAACTGAATAATTAAAACAAAACCCAAACAAACAAAAACACTCTCATTGAATGTGAATAGTTTTATCCAGAGATACGGTTTAACTTCTTGTTTCAGCTCTTAAATTTAGCTGACATCAGGTTTTTTGTTTCTAGTTTAAGTCTTTGGCTTTAAAAATAAGAAACACTGTAGTCATTCTAGGCTTCTTAGCCTATGTAAAACCGGTAATTCGGGTGTCTTATTGTTTGGAGTTTCTCAAATAAGTTATGTGTTTTTCACTATTGGTCACAGGCTGATAGTCTGATCCCAGAATGAGCCTTGAGTGTAAATCTGCTGTATTTAATGAGTTATAACTCAGAATTGCTCCTGAGTAGTATTTCACAGGGTACAAGACTGTGTAACTACTAGCCAAATGCAGACTGGAGTCATAACTTCACTAGGAATTTAAATTTTTTTTTTAATTTATTTTTTTCCCCTATCCAGCTGTAATGCTTTGAGCAGCTTGCAGAACGAGTATTCCTTCAAGTAGGACAAGTACACAGAATTATACTTGGCTGTCGACCAAATTATATTTTGGGTAAAATACCAAGCTAAAAAAAAAATTGAGGTGTCAAAAACTGCTTTTAGTTTTATTAAGTAATTACATGCAGGAAATATTGAAGTGTTCAATGCTTCGTAAGATTAAGTAGTAGTTTGGCATGAGTTAACAGCAGAGGAACGGATGTGCTGTCATTTGAATAGAGGTTTGAATAAAATCTTGGTTTAATTTTCACGTTTTGTGAGTGCTATTTGGATATTGTTGAATACCTGGGTTCTTCTTTCTGCAGTCCTGACAGCCTGACTCGTCCCAGGGCAACCAAGGTGTTTCCTTTCCCTGCCTGTTGAAATTTGACCGACATTAACCACACAAAGCCAATTGTTCAGAGCTTTTTTCAGAGTTTGACAAACCCTTGAGCGTTCCTTTCAAGCCAAACCCAGGCCTCCCCTTCCCTTGGGAGCAGGGCTCAGAGACGCTGAACTCCTTCCCCGTGGGGACGGTTTAAAAACAAAACAAGCTGCTGGCGGAAGGCACCGGTGGCCCTCGGGAGCTCCCCTGCTGGCGTGGCTGCCCCCCGTAGGCGGCAGCAGGTCGTACTCCGAGCGCTTTCCCTTTCGGTCGAGGCCCGGAAAGCCGCGGTGGCGGTGGGCTGGCGCTGCCGGAGACCTGCCGGGGCCGGGCCGGGGGGTAGCACCCTGTGCGGGGGGAGGCGCGGCTGCGGACCCCGCCGGCGGGTCCCCACGGCTGGGCTCCGGTCAGCGGCCAGCCCCGCTAAGGGTCACTCTGTAGCCGCCGTCGCCGCTCGGGGCCGAGGCGGGCCCGACCGAGCCGGGCCCAGAGGAGGGGCGGTGGCCCGGCCGGCCGCATTCGTGCCGCCCGGGGTGAGGCCCTGCCCTCCGCCGCCGCCATGAGCGCCGAGCAGGCCGCGGGGGAGTCGGCGGGTGCCGTCGCCCCGTCAGCGCTGCCGAGGGTGCTCTCAGCCCTCTTCTACGGAACGTGCTCCTTCCTCATCGTGCTGGTCAACAAGGCCCTGCTCAGCGCCTACAGGTGAGGGCCGGCGCCGCGGGCCGGGCCGCGGCAGAGCAACCGCGGGGCAGCAGGGCGGCCTGGCCCGGCCCGGCCGTGCTGCGGGGCGGCGGCGGTGCCGCTCTTACCCCGGCGGGGGCAGGTTGTGCCTAGCTCCCGCAGCGGAGCGGCACCGCACTGCCCGTCGGGGGAGCGTTTCCATTACCGTCAGCGCAGCGGCGGTCCCGGGGCCATCAGCCGGCACACCGTCACAGCCCCTTTGGCACCGCAGACGCTGGGCGCTGTGCTGAGACGGGGTTCGTTCCCTACCACTTCGGACCCGGGTTATGTCCAGCACGTACCGCTTTCGCAGCACCACGCGATGCCAGGGCCCTTCTTAGGCATCGTTTTGAAACTCGCCAGTCTGTTTCTCGAAAGCATGTTGTTATTCCCAGCGTTGAGGCTGGCATTAAACGCGGGCCGTGCCAGCTTAGGCCCTTCAGGCGAAGCAGCAGGTGCGCTCTGCCAGGCAAGGTTGTTTCATAACCTTCCCGCAAGCACCTTGCTCTTCTGAGGGGCAAAGAGCGAAAACGGAACCTCAGAAGAACCTCTTGATGTAAACAGATCAAAGAGCTACATGTATTTTACTTGATGGGGAGTCCCATATGGTGCTGTTGGAATGCAGCTGTGGTCTTCCCACCTTTGATGATCTTGATCTAAAAGTTGTGCTCTGTTTTTCCTATGTTTTAGGATATTTTACACTAACAACAGAAAAGGGAAAAAAAACCCAAAACAACAAAATGAAAGAAAAACAAGAGGAAAATCTGCTGTTATTTTCTAACATTTGGTGCTATTTGAGTGCATGAGATCAGTATATGATATCTTAGGAGGTGGTGTGACTTTGTTTTAGAGTGGTTTTCATCTTCCAATCTGCAGCTCCCTGTAAGACCCTGGCACACATCTAGCACATCAGTGAAAGACTGTCAAGGACAGCATGCCCATATGTTAGCCTGGATTTCGTATAAAAAGCTTACAGCATTGCTGGGAATGTTTAGGGCTCTGCAAATCAAAAATGTCTGGAGAAATCTGTGTAGTACAGATGAGTGAAGTTTCCATATTTATATTGTGTAACTGTAAGTACATCACTGCTTAGGTGTCACATGACTAAATGGAAATCCTGTTTCTTCTGCCCATTTTTTTTCCCTTTCTTTCCCCCACTACCCACTCCCCCCCCACCTTCCCCACCTCTGTTTCCCAGAACCACTTCTTTGCTACTGGCCACTGTTAACCCTTTGCATTACAACTCCAGTGTCCTTATGGTCCTTCCTCCTGCAGTTCTGAGCATTTCTTTCTTTTGCTAATACTGTGTTCCCACCCCAGTGGTGCACATCTGAGGTGTGTACTTCTCAGCACACTGAGTAACAGTACAAGGAGTTCTTGGTTGCTTCTGTCATAAATAGCCAGAATTTCAAGGAGCCTTGATAATAGAAAATTACACAGCTTATTGAGAATGCAGAGCCTTCTTAGGCATTTGTTAGTGCAGGTAAGCACAGAGAATTAAGTGGGGTTTATTTAGATTCCTTGGATGCAGGTTTGTATGTGGCTGTCCCTGACAGTGCAGACCAGCAAAATGCTGCGTGATACCTGGGTGGGCAGCAGGAGCTCCTTGACACCTAAGTCTTTTGGGCAGAGGTTCCAGATACTGATGGTGATGGCATAGAGCAGCCATCCATTATAAATAACTTACTTGTATTTCAGGAGGCATACAGAGAATTAGGAATTATTGCCACAACTGTATTGGTTTTGATAAAGATTTAGGGGAAAGAATGGAGGGGCTCAGGCTCTTCAGCTGTCCTGCTGAAGTTTCTCCTTCCCAAACATTCAAGTGTCTGTGCTTTCAGCTAAAGCTTACTGAAGGGCTGTGGTAGGAATGTCGCCATTTTAGCAGGCGATAGATGTTTCTACATGTACCCGAGTACTTTCTTTTCAGAAAGCATATTGCTAGTGTGTTTGGGCTGTGGAGGTAAACTTCCAAGTTAGAGGAGCAGGTCCAAGAAATGTAACTTACTGTACCATCTCAGGATGTATAGTGTTACTGTGAGGCCACTCAAAAAATTTTAATTTGGATGCAGCTTATGTTTTGCTGCAGAAATAAAATATTAAGACTCCAATAACTATAGCAGTTCCTGAGCTTCTGTGAAAGACACAATCCATGTGTCCAGTTGTTCACCTTGGTGCTTAATTTAAACTCTTTATTTTTGTCGTTTTGTTTTGCTTGTTTGGTTGGTTTTCTTCCCTCTCCCCCCACTCCCCCTTTCCTCAGTATTAAATATCTGTTTCTGCTTTTCAGCTTCCCATCACCAATGTTTCTTGGAATTGGACAGGTATGTTCAGCAGTAAAGCACGCTCAGTGTACTCATTGTTTTGTAAGTTAAACTAGTGTTAGGATAGGTAAATCTTCTAAGCGGGGGGCGGCACTCTTACACGGCACTGCACTTTGGGTTTAGATACACCATAAGGAAGAGTGGTTTGGTTTAGTGAGATCAAGGAATTTCAGCCCTAATCAAATTCCTGTTGCCTGGGCAGAGTCATGTCAGGGACTGGAAAAGGCATTTACTTCCTCCAGTAGAGTTCAGTAATTAAGAGGTCTGTCCTTCAAAACTGACAAGCTTTGTTCTAACAAGTGCATAGATCCTATGAGAGTCCCCGAGCATTTGTAGATTATATACAGAGACACTGCCCCTATTTATAGGCAAACTCTGTATTTCCTCATAAAACTCTGCCCTCTTTTCCCAGCAGTTTTCTAGTAGGACTGCCACAGTTTTGGTTCTTTGTTCCCACATTTGCCTGTGGACAATTTGCAGTACTGCAGTGGAAATATTTTTTGGTTTTGCTGTTAGTAGGCATCATAGTAAAACCAAAGTTCAGATGTTTTTATACATAGTCCATAAAGAACAACATGTGACTGCAAAGGGATCCCACATCCAGACTGCTCAAGGAACCACATGCCATGTTTCAGTGGAAACCAAAGGCTAGAAAATGTGACAAGACTTGATGTTAAACGCAGCAATGTGACCTTGTTTCTTTGCAGAACCTGAGACTCAATGGCCTTTGCATTTTTTGTTGACTGATCCAAGGTTTCCCTGACTGGCTTCTAAAGTGCATATAATATGACATAATGCTTTAGTCTGTAGAATGTGACTCCACCCCATTTTCTAGATAGGCAATTAATGGATTTTTGTATAGGGAAAAATGTAACATTTTCTTTTCTTCCTGCGGCCAACATGAACTCCTGTGTGTGATTGCTCAGATAATTTCCTTCATTTTCTCCATATCTCCGTTAGTCATTCCACATGTTGCTGACAGACTGATCAATGCACAATCCCCACCTCACATTAACAAAACTGTAGGAGTTATTCTGCAGACCAAACAATGCTCAGAGCGAAAATAGCATGATTATTCATAGCCTGTATTATTTTCTTAGCTTCTCCTCAGCATGCATTCTCTTAAGATAGTAAAACACACGTCTGTATTGCACTTTCAAATAAATAGCAGTCAAAATTGGTAAGAATAAATCTATTCCAGTTTATTCATTGCGTGGTGTGTTGTTCTTTGAAAAAAATAAATCTGTAATGATTAGTACTTGTCAAATGCACATAAAGATCTTGCCTTTGAAGCAGCTTTTTCATTCATACGTTACAATTTTTGGTCCTAAATGACTTCTTGTTTTCTCTTTTTGTTTAGATGGCAGCCACTATACTTATCTTGTATGTGTCAAAATTAAATAAGATTGTTCACTTCCCCGATTTTGACAAAAGCATACCTGTGAAGGTAAGGATCCATGTTAAAAGAGAGTCTTACTTCTAATGGCTTCCTTTCCTGTGTAGACAGGGTATAATAGAAGAACAGAAGACAGGATTGCATTTGTTTGTCAAGTGTGTTTATTTCAATCTTTTGTTTCACTTGCTGTGGGATTTGATAATTTTAAATTCACTGCAGTATTCTTGCCTTTTGTTTGCAGGGAAATCTGGGGCCTTTAGTGATGTGGTACGTGGGAAAGCCCACAGCACCAGTTGGGTGAACTCTTTCAGATTGCTGAAGTATTTTTCTGGATGTATACAGCTCCCTGTAATATCAATGGGAGATCTGTGTTTAAGAATTAGTTGTGATTGCAGCATGAAAGGCTGTTGAGAAATTTGTATGGGACGTGTCATAAACAATAGGAAAAGAGTGTATGACAGTTGGTTCTAAAAGTAAGATTTACATTCTGATGTCGTGAAAAGCCAAAATCAAAACTTTATAGTCTTGGGACTATTAATTTTTCCATTATGAGGACCCATTATCACACACACCCACACAAGCATTGTAGTCTCCTAGTGGGCTTCAAAGACATTTGATGGCCGCCTACTTCATTTACTCCTCTTCATTACATGTCCTGTTGGTGAGCTTAGATTTTGTCTTGCTAACAAAGCCATGGAGCTGGCTTTGCAGACTTAAGGCACCCACCTGTTCTTTCTCCCTCTTCCTCTTTATCACTCCCTTCTCAGAGAGAAGTTGTTTCTCCTGAGGTATCATAGTGCACACAGTGTTCTAGCATTGTAGTCCTTTAGGCAGAACTTGACACATCCTTTACATAGTTCATTGCTGACCAACTAATATTTATTATGTTCTTCACTTCAAGCCCTCCTTTCTTTGATATTGCAAATTCTATTGCAAATTTTCTAATTGCCATTTTTTCCACCTGTCCACTGGGTGCAGCCTATAGGGTGTATTTAATTACCAATCCCCAATAAGTTGCGCTACTTGGGCACAAAAATGAGTACCTCTGTCTGATGAGATGACCACAGGTGCCCCAAGTCGACCCAGAAATGCCTCTGGCCACCCACAAAAGGTATCTGCAAGAACTGAAGCAGGTTCACATGCTCCTGAAAGATCAGGGTGCTTATTGCAAGCAAGTGGGGCATTGGGAAAGGGACTGCCCAAGGTGGGACAAGCCAGTGATGGTAGTGTAAAAAACAGCCAGTAGGGGCCAGGGGAACCTCCTCTAGCAGAAACCTTGGTAAAAAAGACCTGTGGCATTTTAGTAAAATATCGTAAAGGAATAGAGGGCCCAAACAGCATCTTTTTACAGCATGGACTGTTAGTGGAATGTGAATTGAAGTATAAGACCCAATCCTACCCATAAAGAAGCCAGACAGGACTTACCGCGTGGTGCAGGATTCAAGGGGAGTGAACAAGATTGTGAAAGGCTTGCGCCTGGTGGCAGCTGATCACTATACCTTACTGACTAAACTGAGGAAGAACCAAGAATGGTTTGCAGTGCTGGATTTGAAAGATGCATCTTCTCTCTGCCTTTAGCCAAAGAAAGCCAAAAGTTATTTGCATTTGTAAGTCCTACCACTGGTAGGAAAACCCAGCTTACCTGGACAGTGTTACCCCAAGGTTTTAAAAATAGTCAGCAATCTTTGGGAATCAATTCACACGTAACTTGAAACATGGGACTGGAGATGGAATCCTTCTGCAGTATGTTGATGACCTATAAATAGCAACTGAAAAAACACCTGGCTGTATTCAATGGACTATTTGTTGAATTTTTGGGACTAAGTGGGTATCAAGTTTCTCAGCAGAAAGCTCAGATGGTGCAACAACAGGTAGTCTACCTTAGATACCAACTGTCTGGAGGACAATGAGAATTTTGAACAGAAAGTAGCCAGCTGCAGAACCCCCTTCCCTCAGCCTCTAAATGAGCCCAGAACTTTTTTTGGAATGACAGGTTGGTGTTAACTGTGGATTTATAATTATGGATTCAGTGAAGTTGGTAGCTAATGAAGGTGCCCCAGCTTTGGGCCTACCTGATGTTACTAAACCTTTCTGGCTCGTTTTCCGTGAAAAACAAGGTATAGCTCTGGAAGTACTGGCTCAGTGGCTAGGACCCTACAAAACAGCTGTGGCCTATTTTTCTAAACAATTAAATGAAGTAAGTAAAGGATGGACAGGGAACCTACAGGCTGTAGCAGCAGTAATACTGAATATCCAAGAAGCCTGAAAGTTTACCTTGGGCCAAAAGATTACGCTATGTTTCCCACATGGTATCAGCTGTACTAGAGTGGAAAGGAAATCACTGGCTTTCCCCATCCAGATTCCTGAAATACCAGTCCATCCTGGTTGAACTGGATGACTTTAAGATTGAGATAAGGAACCTTGTAAACCCAGCTTCTTTCCTCAGTGGACCAACAACTGAACCACTGACACATGACTGTGTGGAAACTGCGGAGACTCTGCATTCCAGCAGACCACATCTGAAGGAAGAACCCCTGGAAGATACACAAGATTCTAGTTTACTGATGGAAGCAGCTTTGTCACCTCCTGGAAGCAGTGCAGTTACCAGAGTTGCCATAATGCATGGTCGAGGACACCTCAAGGGTAACTCTGACCAGGAAAAAGGTAACAGATTAGCCGATTACAAGGCTGACAGCAGAATGAGAGAGATTCTAACATGAATTCCCAGTAACAGAAATAGGAGTTTGAATGAGCAGGAAAATACTGAATACTTCAGGGTTGATAGAAAAATAACCCCAACACATGTAACCAGGTGCAATTAGGGAATACTGGAAAAGGAAACATACCAGGGGACTGCTGGCAATTTGATTTCTCTGAGCTCCCAAGAAAAGTGGGGTACTTGCAGACACCTTTTTCAGATGGCCAGAGGCATTTCCTTGTTGATTTGGGGTACCTATGGTCATCCCGTCAGACAGAGGTACTCATTTTTGTGCACAAGTAGTGGAGGATCCCCTGTGCTGCCCAGAGCTGCAATAAAGAATACCTGCTTAATAGTCACCAAGATTATGAGTTTTGAATTTGTACCAATAAGTATCTGTACTTATTCCCTAATGGCACCCAGTTACCTGTGTTAGGGCTATTTTTCTATCAACCCTAAAGCATTCATTATTTTCCTGCTCATTTCAGGAGGGGGTGATTTCCCCTAGGTGGGGCACTTACACCACCTCTCCCTCCATCAGTGTTGTTTCGTCTCAGTCACTCACCACTCGCACCACTGCTCACACAAACAGTTGGTCAAATCTAAATCAAGTTTCAGTGCTGGTTCCTGACAACAATCTCCACAGTAAATATCAATAAATCAATACTACCCGAGGGCGTTACAGCAGAAGTACGTAGCTCAACCGGTGCCTGCACACAACATACCACATACCAGAGAGCTCCACTTCATTGAGTGTGCACCAACCAGAAGTAGACTTATTTTGCAAGCGTTGTACCCACTGTATACCCTCAGGCACTAGTAACCTGGTGTGCACGTGGCATGTAGGATGTCTCCTGCGACTTACGTGAAGCCCTTAGTGACTGGTCCCAGGCTTCCAAAGAGAAACCCAGAAAGTTTTAAAGAATACCTTATGCCTTTAGATGGTTCTTGTCTGCTCCCTGCAGTGAGGCAAGGTGTCCCTCTGGGAAGTTCCGGGGATACCCTAGGGAGTCCTCTTCTCAGCAGGTCTTGCAGCCAAGCAGAGAGGGTCCCATCTGGGTCACCAGAGCTGATGGCCTGAACACAGCCTTGGTGGCTGCGAAGCAGGTACTCTTTATTGCAGCGCTGGGCAGCACAGGGTATCTCTCCTCCAAATGTGTGCGATAAAGGGTCAGTTACACAGCTTTTATGCAAGACATACATGCATATTCACAGGATTTCCAAGGAATGGTTAGATTTTCCATTATGAGGACCCATTATCACACACACCCACACAAGCATTGTAGTCTCCTGGTGGGCTTCAAAGACATTTGATAGCCACATACTTCATTTACTCCATTTCATGTCCTGTTGGTGAGCTTAGATTTTGTCTTGCTAACAAAGCCATGGAGCTGGCTCTGCAGACTTACGGCACCCACCTGTAGTTTCTCTCACTTCCTCTTTATCACTCCCTTCTCAGAGAGAAGTTGTTTCTCCTGAGGTATCACAGTGCACACAATGCACTAGCATTGTAGTCCTTTAGGCAGAACTTGACACATCCTTTACATAGTTTGTTCCTGAGTCTTAATTAACAAGATTAAGTAATACTTACCATGTTCTTAGCTTCAGTTCCATAGGAGGGGCTAAATTATTGCCCACCGAAGGTACTGTTAACGGGGACTTGCTGCACCATGTGTGTATGGTGTAAAGAGGCAGGAGAGAGAATATGAGAGGATTGTTTCTTATCTCAGATGGGAAACTACAATCTGAAATGACTAGCAATGATCCTTGAAGATTTTTGCATCCATATGCAGTGTGGTTGGGGCTTTACTTTGATACATAAACCTGTGTACTTATGTTTTGATGCAAGGCACTGGTAAGTGTTTGCTCAGAGATGCAGTTAGGTCCCAGCTCTGCTGCAAAGCCTAGCTATCAGTGTGTTTCAGGCCAGCATCTTCATTGCAGAATCTTGCCATGCTGTCAGTTTACTTTGAGTGTCTCACAGCCATTGGAAAATGCTGTAATCGCCAACAGCCTTTGCATTTCTGCATGTAGAAATCTGGTAGCATCAATTATAAAATGTTTTTTCCAAAATCATGAATGAAGAAGGTTTCCCAGTGGGTAGTTTCAAGTTGGGCACATAAACAACTTTTCGATGCCTCAAGCGGTTTCCTCCCTCTGCACCCCACCAGTCTCACTATTGTCCCTTCTTCCTGTGGCCTTCACTTTAAAATCTGTACATAGGGCATTAAAAATACAGCACCCATGTTCTTTGTCCTAGTACTATCTATCCTTTGGAGGACTTCCCTGGATATGCTGGGAGCAGTCAGCACTACAGCACCCAGGACTTGCATATTGCTTTTAGTGCTGAATATGACTAGTCACAGTGAATCAGCTGGATTGCTCATTGCTCATTTCATTACTATTTTTAAAGTGTCCCTTGACTGACTCTATTCTTTTGACATTTTTTTCTTTCATTGACACAAGATCATTGTTGCTTTTCACTCAGGGAGCAGTTTATGTCCTCAGTGCTTTCAAGTGAGAGCTTTAAAGTAGTAAAGTGCTTATTTAAGTGAGGAAGCTTTGGAGTTCTTGACCCTTTTAGAGTAAATGTTTCATTGCTCTCTGGGCTGGATGTTGTGATTTTGCTGTTACAATAGGTGTATTTGAGAGGAAAGAAAGAAATCTTAGCTCTGTTTTCATGCTATGAATGAAGATAGTTTTCTAAGTAAAAATCTGTAGAAGACATAGTGTATTCACATTTTTTTGCAAGCTTATGTTGACAGGCTGAATATTGTTAATTTACACCTCTCTTACTTTATACACCAGTTTACTTTTACTTTCCCTTAAAAGTTAGAGTGAACTGTTACAGTACCTTTCTCCTCTCTACTCCTTGCTGTGAAAGAAAAGGAATAGTTTTTAACTTTGATAAAATGCAACCCACTCCTCTGTATAATTTTCCGCACACAGTAACAAATACTGTGTCTCCTGAATCATGTGTAGGCACAACAAAACCAGATAGTACACTTGTTAGGATAGAGGATCTGTTTTGTCTTTCTGCCATTTCAGTTCTGCTTCACTGATAGGGACTGAGACTAGGTGGACATGCCAGTTTTGTCCACAGTGATTACTTTGTCTGGCTTTATCTTCTGTGACTCTTCTGTAATGGGAGAATAACAGCTCTGAACTACAGCTGATTATTGTGTCAGGATTCCTGACTACTCCTATGTTTTCCTAAGGCTCCAAAGTTAGTTTTATACCTTAAAATTTAAAAATTTAAGTTAATATTGGTCTGAGAAATACAGTAATTAGAATTGATTAACATTCACACTAAATTGAGCCTCATTAGAGGTAAATTTTGACTCTTCTAATGAAATTAGTGAAGCTGTGGTTGTGAACGATGACATGAATGAGAGATGCAGATGAGTTTGCAGCAGTTACATTTTTTTCCTTTAAAAAATCCTCTTTCTTGCTAAAAGTACATCTGATATTGCAGTTACCAAGTTATATCGAATAATTTCTCAACAGTACTTCAAAACATAATAATCTGAGTTGTGCTTTTATTTTTATCACAGTTGTTTCCTCTGCCTCTGATTTATGTTGGAAACCACATAAGTGGATTATCAAGTACCAGCAAACTCAGGTACAGTAAATGAAAGTTAAAGACTGGTTTGTGTGTGTGTAGGTAAAAAATAAACACCAAAAGACCCTTAGGATTGCCTAAGGACTTTAATCCATATGATGTCTGTCTGTCTCAACCGCTGATATTACTGTGAGACTCTTACCCGGCCGTTTGATCTGTATGCAGGTTGTTTGTGTCTGCTGAGGGGGGTGCGTAGCTAGGCCTGCAGTGACAGAAAATCACAGTACTCCTTGTGGTAATGAACGTGTTCCCTCATACCCAAGTGTCCAGCTTTCCCTCCGTTTCCTAAACAGAGGGTTGGGAACCTGTTAAAACAGACTTTTTTGAAGGCAGAAGAATGTGGGAATTGTTTTGTACCATGCTGTCGGTGCGGGTTACTTACGGCTGCACCAAGAGATAGACAAACTGCTGTGTAACGGAGCAGTAGCAGCAGCACAGCCCTGCTGATCACCAGGAGCAGGTTGTGGGAAGATGGCTAAAGGTCTCGCTGACTCCCATAAGCACAGATCCATGAGAGATGCTTCCATGCTAATGCTAAAGCTGTAAGCTCTGTGGAGTTCCTGCTTTAATAGATTGAATCCCAGTTCTTCTGTGGAAGAGGAGTGCAGAAACATGATGGATACAGCACTACCATTGCAGTGGTTTCTTGTATGTTATGACAGGCTCCCGAGGATTTGATAGTGAAACCAAAACACAGAGTTTTGCAGGGTTTCAGCACTTAAATGTCAGGCATCTGGTTCTGCAGCTCCTCATTGTACATGTTTGGAAGTTTTTCCACTGCAGTGACTGTTCAGGCAGACATGAGGACTTGGGCAGCACCATCCCTAGTGACACTTCAGCCAGTGTAAATGCAGATATAGCGTCAATCCTGTGAAAATTTGATTCGTAGGTTCTTCTTCCCTAACTGGAACGTTAAAATGAAATGTTTTGTTACGTTATTTTAGATGTTAGTGCACCATGTCCTCAACTGACACACTTCTTTCAGATTTACCATTCATAACTCATTTTTTTAACAGAAAAGTAAGAATGGCTGCAGTGTTTCTGCCATTAACATCCTGCATTGCATTTCCTTATGTTATGTGACATATGTTTACAATATGGAATTTTCCACCTTGCTTGGTTTGTGTGTAACCTCTAGATGATCCGATGCATAACTTCAAAATTTTAGTTGCAAAGTGATTAAACTGTGTTAGGATTCATGTTAGTTATTTGTGCAGTTGTTAATAATTATCTTAAACAGATGATTAACTGGTCCGTATGGCCACACTGTCAGATTTCCAGAGTGTCTGATGAAAGTATTTTCTCAAATTAATCAAAAAAGGTTTCCAACTACATCACTAAGTGTAGACCAACACTATGTTGTTCAAAACTAGCTGTTTGTTGGATAGTTGTAGCTGGTATTTTTTTGTCTTGTGGATTTATTTTCCTTCTTGAAAGCACAGCTTATTTACTAAGCACACTTGCTTTGTATTTTATTTCTCTTTATGTTTTCAGGGACAGGTTTATTGTGTGTCCTTCAAGTTTTCAATAGAAATAATTTTTACTTATCCTGCCCATGATTTCTACAGAAACAATTATTTCATAGGGGCTATGCTAGGTGGAAAATAGCTTTTATATTCCGTTTCACTGACGCAGAGGGATCTTTTAGAAGGAAGTCAGTTGCATTGTTTTAGAAAATGGAAAATCTTGTGATTCTTCAATGATTTGGTTATCTAGTCTGGCTGTAGTGTCAGGCTGACATTTTTAAATGTATGCTAAGTGGCTGGGAATTTGTTTTGTTTGCTTATTGCTTGATTTGTGGTTTCATCCTCTGTTTAGCAAAATTAGATGCGAATCAGAACATAAAGATGCTTTCTTTTTTTTTTTATTTTTTTTTTTTTCAGTTTGCCGATGTTTACAGTGCTCAGGAAGTTTACCATTCCACTTACTTTACTGCTGGAAATCATCATACTTGGGTGATCCTTTCTTTTCTTTATTTTTTTAAAATTTATTTAAGATACCTTTATTTTAGATCCTATCAAATGGATTACTTCTGGCATGTCATTAGAATATTGAATTAGTGTTTTCTACTGAGAAGTCAAGAAAACTGAGGAAAGTGGGTTTGTGTGGCTTTTCTTTGAAGACAGGTACATGCACTATAGTGAGTACAGGATAAAATCGGCTTGCTCTCATTTACCCAGCTCATTCTTTTTGACTGTTTCACAGGAATCAGGCAAGCAGAGCATGACTTAGACACTTCTTTTAGTGATTATGGTTTGTGCCTTGTCTCGGAAGCCCCTAAGCAGCAAACTGTTTCAAGTAGACAGGTCCTTACACCTCAGAACAGTGGTGATAGTACGGGAGTTTCCTTATGTGGAGTAGCTTTGTGGGTCAAGTCTAAAACCATACCAGTTTAATGAGTCAAAACAGTGCCTAGCAGTCTGCTGTTAGATCAGAAAATTCCCTAACTGTAGGTACACTAGGGTTTTTTAATGAGAGATTAGAAAGTGTGTGCTATTGCAGCTTAGGATCATTAGTTTCAGTTGTACTGATTTGGAAGAACAGGAATATAAATATGTCATCCATTGTCACCGTCATACTGCTGTACGGGTGGCTTGCTCCTGGCTGAGGCGAGGTCACAGGGGCAGCAGCAGCTTGCTGAAGCTGAGCCCAGCCAACACGAGAGTGACAGTCAGGGGAAAAGCTTTTCAAAAAGCCTCCTAAGTAGATTGGTATCTCCTTTTGGCTGAAGCAGCAGCCGATCAATTTGATTCATATTTGGGGATGCTCCAGTAGTGTTCTCTAGTTATAAGTTCTCACAGGGAAAGCAGAATTTGCTGTCTTTTCCTGTTGGTGTGAGGCTTTCTAAAGCAAGTGAAATGTGAGTCAGTGAGGTTGTCATCAGTTCTCAGCTGGACTACAGCAGTGTGATGTATGAGTGCAAGCAACATCCTAACCTAAGGGAAGCTTAAGTGCAGAACATTGTATATGTACAGAACTGCCACAGTGTTATTTCCCCAGGTCTGCAAATAAAAGGACTCCGTGCTGGCTTACATCAGGATTTGAAAAGTGGTCAAGTTTTGCATTGTTACTGTTGAGATTTATTATGATCAAAGCCTAATATATCTATAGACTGCATACAGCTTTGTTGTTGGGACAGCAGTCCACATCTGTGCTGCTTAGATGAACAGGATTTCTCCAAGAGCATTACAATACATTTTGTTTTGATGGATCTTTTCTCATGGGCCAGCCTGGAGCTGGAGCCTGGCCTGAGAGAATGACTATGGGAATGTCAGTAAGGCACATTATAGTGTGGTGCAAAAATACTTACACCATTTCACATTAAAGAAGTACAGGTGTAAGAAGCAGGATCGTTTTATGGTGTGATCTTCCCTACTCGGTGACAGTGCTGATGTAGATGTACTGAAGAATATAGTAAGTGTCTGTGCTTTCCCCTCAAGTACAAGGTTTCAGTTTGAATTCAAAATAAGTATCTGTTTGAAAAATAGCCAACATAGTGGACTGTACAGCATCTTCCCCTAGAAAGGTGAGATTAAAACCTACATGCAAGATGTGTAGTGATTTTCCTTTATTGACTTACTGGAAGACTCTGAACTATGGCCATAATGAGTATCAATACATAGTAAATTACAGTTTATTCCAGCACTGTTACTTTGAACCTTTGAACCTTACTCTTAAAATTAGCTAGTAGCAGAATGCTCACAATGCTATTTCAGTGTTTGTTCTGAGGGACAAAGTCAGACAATGTGGCACACAGTCGATTGTAAGGTTACCAAGACTGCCCTACTGTTCAATGTCCTGTGATTACTAATTGCTTTTCAGGCAGACAGCCATTTAATCTTATCTTCAAATAATGAAAATGTGAACCGTGTAATTTTTGTCTACAGGAAACGATACCCACTGAGTATTGTAGTCAGTGTATTTGCCATCATTCTTGGGGCTTTCATAGCAGCTGGGTAAGTTTTTCATTTGTTGTATGAAGTCATGTTATGAGAGGAGGGACAACAGGAAGATTTTATTCCTTATTAAGTGTAAAGTAAACCTAAATTGACATCAGTTACTCTGAATTAAGTTGATTTGGAAATATCTGTTTACTGACATCTTTGGGAGCTGCAGGAATACAAAAGGAGAAACTTAACTCCAGCTGGAGTATTTGGGTTGCTTCTTTTTTTCCTCACTAGGTTTTCCATGTTTGCAGGATCATAAATGAAGCAAGTTATAACTGTGTGAGGAATACTGCTTTCATTTCATATTATCAGTGTATTTTAATAATGTTAGAGAAAATTGTTCTTGTTCGAGATAGAAAGACCCATCCTTTGGTGGTGAGATACTGTTATGAGTTAGGCAACCTTTATAAATCATTTTTAACAAGTTGAATTGTGAGATTAAGTTCACAAAGTGCTCGTATGTCAGTCTCCTCTGTTGTTGGTTTTTTGGGTGGGTTTTTTTTTTCTGTTTGGATATTCCTTTATTCAACTGGAAATGTAATGTTATAAGTAGTTATACTTCATTCTTTAGCTACTTTTTGAGATAAAAGACATAGATAAGTATACTCAGCAATAATTGGACAGGTTGTCAGGATTGAGACAGATGGGACTTTTCAAAGAATGAGAGCTGAACATTTCCTGCCACTTCCACACTGAGTTCTTGGAACCTTCTGATGACTCACTTGTGAGGGCCCTGTGACTGAGAAATGTAGAGCACCTTGATTTACAGAGAAGGCTGAAGGCAAAACTTGTGACTTGCTGGAGTTCTCAGTATTTGCATTTGTGATACTTCTCTAGGTAAACAAGGTAGTGCAAGGCATTGTATATGGTTTCCTTATTTACAGTATAATATTTTCCCAGGTCTGATCTGTCTTTTAATCTGGAGGGCTACACATTCGTATTGCTAAATGATATCTTCACAGCAGCCAATGGAGTTTATACCAAGCAGAAAATTGATCCAAAGGTAACTGTGGACTCAATTAGGTTGAATTTAATGTTATGACACCACTGGGTTACTTACTGTATGACTTCATGAACATACAGTTAGGAACTAAGAAATAGTGTTATCCGCTATCATAGTTCAGTTGATAAATGCATATTGTGGTTAACACATTCGGCTTTAATACAGAACACCCCAAGAAAAACTTCTTGTTAGTATCTCAGGACACACTTAGTTAAACAGCATTATTTTATTTTTGCTTATATTTTCAGACTTAGTTAAACAGCATTATTTCATTTTTGCCCAGGTCTTCTAGGCAGAGTTTGTAGTGGTTGTAAAGTGTTGGTTTTGGCTAAAAAAATAAATCCACAAGAAAAGCAAAGTAAAATAAACACACACAAAAACAATCCACACATCAAGCAAGTAAACTTGATTTGTTTTGTTTTATATGTGTATATATATATTTGTATGTATGTATATATCTAAGGAAGATGGCTTTTTGGCTAGAAGCACACTTTATGGTTTCTGTAAAATAAACTTGTGGGTAGGAACAGAGACCTGATCAGTAATGGTAACAACTGGTGTCTTTTTTTGTCTGTCTAAAAGTGGGTCTGCACCAAACCCAGGTGTGCCAGAGAATGAGGCCGTGCGTCGTTCTTTTGTTCTTTATGTAAACATTGAGCAGGCACTGCCATAAAAACCTGCCAAGCCATAGCAGAGAGCAGTCGTGGAGATGCTGGATAGAGGGTTTGTCACTGAGTGTTGTGAGTCCACCTGCACGGTGGAAATAGGGTTTTTTTAATAATCTCAGGAACTGCATTGAATCCAGACTCCATATTGTTCTTTATGAGCAGCACTTCAAAGCTTCACAAGGTTCTGCAAAATACAGTGTTAATTTCAAAGGAAGAGAGAAGCTGGAGGGATTTGCTACATAGCATGGCTGAGTCTGAAGGAAGGAAAGAGTACTGTTTCAGTCCCCTCATCTTCTGCCTTCATGTCAAGCAGTTTAACCAACATGATATATGACATCCCTCAAGTTGCTAGAAGTTGCATCAGTTACCAGTTTTGAACAGATGCTCCATCTAGGAAACAGTCTTCATTAATTTTCCTGCTGTGCTGGCCCCAGGGTAATCCCTTGGCCAGGCAGGGATTTATCTGCAGTCTAACAGAAAGCAGCCCTGGACTGGAGCCTTGGGAAGTTTCTGACTAGCTGGTGGTGTATAGACAAGGTGTAGCAGAGCAAAAAGGTTCTGCTCAACATACAAAGTGACTGAAATGGAAACTCAGTGCAGTACTAATTCAACAGTTGCAACCTTGTGTTATAAATTGAAGTGTATTATCGTTTGTCTGCTCATTGACAACGATGTCTGAAGGATTGCCAGAGTAATATTTAGTATTTTGCTCCCAGATGGTTTGCGATTCCAAACACCACGTTTCATTTTTTCACAGGAGTTGGGAAAATACGGAGTCCTGTTCTATAACGCTTGCTTCATGGTGCTTCCAACAGTTATTATTAGCTTTTCTACTGGAGACTTTCAGCAGGTAGGAGCCATATTCCGTGTTTCAGACTGATAATATTATTTTGCTCCGTTTTTTCAGCTGGGGAGGCGGGTGGAGTTTTTTTTGTTTGCATTTCTATTAAAATTTATTTTAAAGAGATAATCCTACCTCCATTTTATTGACTAGTGTTTGAAATATGTGACTTGGACTTCCCTTCACAGGTGAGAACTGTAATTATTCACTCTGATGGGAAGCCAAAGCTGTGTGACAGCTCTTATATGAGTCTTTGTTTGGAAACTAATGCATGACTGGGGATTCTCAGCTAGAGCGATTGGTGGGGAATCCAGCTGCACCGTATGATTTGCCACATGCTCTAAAATGAGATTGCAAATACCAAAACCAGACAATTTCCAGCCCTTCTTTCATTTTGATGCACAGAACAGATTCCTGTTTAGTCTCAGTCTAGTTTAGTAACCTACATTTTACATTCCTATAGAACGACAGCATGACCCCTCCGTGGCTAATCATAATACAGAATAATACTATAGGCAGCGTGTGCTGGCATGTAAGGTATCAGACCAGGAGGTTTGTGTTGTTTTTCTGGCTCCCTCACAGACTTGCTGAGTTGCCTTTTTCTTACTAGTAAAACGAGTCTAGAGGCTCATAATCTCTTTTGGAAATATTTGAGATTTGCCACTGAAAACTCTTACAGAGCTTGTGGGTGTCATAAATCATTCCATTGTCCTTTGTTGTATGTAGTTTGGCTCTCATGATTTGTCATTGTGTTCTTATGAGTCTACTTTAAGTGCAAGAAATTGTCATTCACTGAAAAATGGTGTCTTTAGATCTGCTCTGAATGTGAAATCTCTTCCTGTGACATCAGTCCGTCATGACTAGTGCCGGTTTATGAAAATGTGGCTCATGCCCTTCTTGGCAGACTTCGTGGGGGCCAAGTTTGTATGGCTGTAAGGTTTCAGCTGCTTTCCCAGCAGTTGTGGCTGGAGGCATTTTGGAAGAAGTGGACACGGAAATTTACCTTGTTGCTAGGTTTATTCCATGGGAAAAATAAAGAATGCATTGTGCCCACATGTTTCTGCACAAACAATGTTATGTTCAATTACCTGAAAAAAATGAATCAGAGAAATGCATAGTGCCTATTATGTATGTGCAGTGGCTTGGTTGCTTAATATTAACAGGCCCTTTAAATGATATGGATAACTAGTGTCAGAATGATGCACAGACATTAAATAACAGAAAAAAGGTAAAGTATGGAAAAATAGTGATGAAAGTTCAACACATTGCTGTAAATAACACCTGTATTTTGCAGAGTTTCGGGCCATAGAATTTGGCTGGCTTTTACCCTAGCAGAGATTTTTGCCCTGATCCATTAGAGGCCATGCACAGCACCTACCTTTTGCCTGTCAAAATACCAGTATTCTGTCTGTGTGGTGGGGAGACAACTTCTGCTCTTTTATCTCTCCCTGAAGCAGTAGCTACCAGAGAATCACAGCTATTGTAGGTTATTCACTTCTAGCTGGCTGACTAGGGGCCTCTGTAGATCATCTAGTCCAGCCCCCCTGCTAAAGCAGGATCACCTAGAGAGGTTGCACACGACAGCATCCAGATGGGTCTTGAATATCTCCAGAGAAGAAGACTCCATGACCTCTCTGGACAGCCTGTCCCAGTGCTCTGTTACCCTCAGAGTGAAGATTTTCTTTATATTGATACAGAACATTCTGTACTGTGGTTTCTGTCCTGTCCCTAGGTACCACTAAAACAAGTCTGGCCTCATCCTCTTGACACCTGTCCTTTAGATTATTTATAAGCATTGATGAGATCCCCTCTCAGTCTTCTCCAGGCTAAAACACAGGTCTCTTGGCCTTTCCTCATATGAGAGATGCTGTAGCTTTTTGCTGGACTCTCTCCAGTAGTTCCCTGTCTTTCTTGAACCAGGGAACTCAGAACTGGACACAGTACTCCAGATGTGGCCTCACCAGGGCAGAGTAGAGGGGGAGGAGAACCTCCCTGGACCTGCTGGCAACACTCTTCTTAATGACCCCCAGGATCCCATGGCCCTGTAGGCCAAGAGGACACTGCTGGCTCATGGCCACATCTCATAGAAACTGCAGTGTGTGAGTGTCCTAGTTATTTATTTCTCCTTCACCAGCTGGCTAACTAGGAGGGCAGGAAAGCATGATGCAGTGGAAGAGAATTGAAGCCTCTGAATGTCTCTTTGTAATACTTGTCAGTTTGCTTCTGGACACCAGCACAATTCTAGCAGGGGGTAGAGCTGCCCAAGATCTCTGTAATTTATTACCTCTGGATGCTCAGCTAGCCACAGCTCAGCATGGACTGACAGCCTTTACCCTGTTTCCCAGGGTTGTGTTCAGCCTTTCCTGAGTTTTGTGCTGATACAGGTGACTTTAACACAGTTAAAATAAGGCATATGCTGAAGCTACTAGAGATGAAAAGAATCTGTGACATGCTTCTTAGTTACTGTTGGGTGGCACTGTGTGTGTTTGTTTGCTGCGTGCCACGAAGGAGCAGACTTCAAAGTGATGATTTAGCTTTTTCATTGACCTTCATTGATGAGAGACCTTGGTAATGCTTATTTAATCTACTTGTAAGCTCAAAAACGAAGGCTTGGACCTTGGAAGATGTTAATGAATGAAATCTATGATATGAAATAGATTACAAGGAGATTATTTGCTTTTCCCTCTGTCTGATAACAACAGTATTTATTATGTAACATTAACCACAGTGTTGGTATCTGTATCCAAAAACAAACCCCAAAACAGATTCTCTGTTTTGTTTTTATATTTGTTGCTTGCTCTGTGCAGTCTTATATCTGCACTGCTATATATGTTATAAGAATCTGTCTAGGTATCATAGGTGCTGTTGTCCTGTTATTTTCATGCTAGCTATATTATATAGGTGTTTACAGTTGATTATATATAGTATGTAATTGTTGCTCTCTCTCTCTTGTTTTTAATAGGCAACACATTTCCAGCACTGGACAAACTTTTTATTTGTCTTTCAGTTTCTTCTTTCCTGCCTGTTGGGGTAAGAGCACAGGACAGTTGAGTAAAGATGTTTTAATGACAGTATTTTGAATGACAAATCTCACATATACACATAAGACTTACTGATAAATTGTGTTAAAATTCAAAGAAAAAATATTTTTTCTCCAGGCTGCAGTCTTGTTTTGTAATTGTGTAAATAACTGTTGCTGTGTTATCTATGTTGTTGACTTCACAAGTACAGTGGTCAACTTAGGTTTTTACTTTCTGTAATCAGTATTTCTCTGATGGCTTTCTTTTCCTATTATCAAACTCCTTTGCAGTAAAGAGAATGTAAGCTCTTCAGCATAGGAACTGTGTATTCTTTGATGTGCCTTGGAAAGTAAGTAATGAAACCATGTTTGTTGCTGTTGAAACTGCAGAGTCCAAGCAAGATAAAAACAGTGAGTTGGATCCTCTTCTGCTCTTTGACATGTCGCCAAACCAGGGCTCTAACTAACCTCAAATACTGACATTTTAGAAGGACAGAAAATGGGGATGACTCTACTAGAACTCAGACATCACATTTTAACCCGTATTTTGAGTATTCTGTATATCCACATCATTAACTTAAAATACAGATCCACAGAACCTTTTCTTAATGCTCATAGCAGGTAGGATTGAAGATCTCAGAGAAATACTGATCCAGAAGGTGTTGAGCATTACAAAGTGTTGCTAAATTACTGAGATCCTTGAAAGGAATTTGTAAAATTTTCTTATTTGCTTTATTTAGGTTTCTCTTGATGTATTCTACAGTCCTATGCAGTCATTACAATTCTGCGCTTACAACAACAGTAGTTGGTGCCATCAAGGTGAGTTATGGAGAAGAGGTTGATGGGAATACTCAGAGAGACAGGGAAGAGCACTGACTCAGCAGTGATCCTGATTATGCTTTGAGCTGGAAATCAAAGTGAGGGATAATACTGGAACACTTCTTGTGCTATACATTCTGGAGATCCATACAAACATGTGGCCTTGTTTTCACAGAATCACAGAATTACAAGGTTGGAAAAGACCTTTAAGATCATCAAGTCCAACTGTTCCCATCCTAAGCTAAACCATATCCCTGAGTACCTCATCTACCCTTTTTTTAAACACATCCAGGGAAGGTGACTCAACCACCTCCCTGGGCAGCCTGTTCCAGGCCCTGACAACTCTTTCAGTGAAGAATTTTTTCCTAACATCTGATCTGAACATGTCCTGGTGCAGCTTTGTGCCATTTCCCCTTGTCTTGTGACCTGTCACCTGGCTGAAGAGACCATCACCCACCTCTCTACAACCTTCTTTCAAGTAATTGTAGGCAATGATAAGGTCTCTCTTCAGCCTCCTCTTCTTTATCCACTGAAGCTCGGGTATACTCTAGAAAGCAGTGTGAGCATAGATGTTTTATCTTTCCTACATGAGACACTTGAACTGCTTTAATTAAAAGATGTACATTTAACCACATTTCATCAGGTACTGTCATCTGCTTCTGTGTTCCTTATCAAGTTACTCTGAGTTAGTCAAGTAGCCTGGTGCGGATCCTTCCAAGCTGATACAGACTAACCCACTTTCACTTTGGGCTCAACTAATTCCGTTGCTGCTAACAAATAGGGTATTCATAGCTACAGAATAATGGTTCAGCTCCAGTAAGGAGTTTATTGCTTTATGGTTAACTGCTTCTGTTTCTATGTGAGAACTTGTATTCTGGCTGAATGCACTACTTAATTTTGGTTTATATAAGTTCTAGTCAACTTTGATCAACACCAAAACCTGCTTGTCTTAAAAACTGATCCCGGTGTGTTTACAGGCTGTTTTCTCTAACCCAGTTTAATGTAAAACCAGGGCAAGTTCCTTTGTGTTGATAAAGCATGCCTGAGCTGGGAAGATCATCAACTGCACAAACACCTTTTTGTAGGCCAGTTTGTAGAGAAGCATGGAGAGCTCCAACGTTGAAGAGTTTTAGCAGAAGATAAAACTTGTGCAGTTGTTGGCCAGAAGGCTATCAGAATCCAGGCTAGCTTAGGCACAGGAGTAGCAGTCCTCAGGGTGCTCCTATTCCAGGAGGAAGGAGCAGTACCTCCAGCATAGTTATATCCACAAAAAGAAGACAGTACTTCTCTTTCTACAGCTGGGGCTTTTTTTGAAAGCTGGCAAGGTGAAGCTAGTAGTTTTCATTCTGTAGTCCTGAAAGCTTTCTTTTAAATTTTAGATGTCTGCATTGAGCCATTAAGCTAAAGCAATGCTACTTCTGTTTTCTGTCCTCTGATTTGTAGGACCCCAGCAGAAATTGGTAGAAATTATGTAATTGTTCAGGCTAACTTCTAAAACATTTTCTATTTGAAACCAACAAAGTGTTGGCAAAATGATCACACCGTTCTGTAGATTTCCTTTCGTCTGTATAGAACTATTTTCCCAAAACTTGATGTGAGCAGAGAAAGGGGTAGAATCTTTACACTCTGCCTGCCTTGAACTTTCAGTGCACATTTAGTTGGCAAACTAAAATCAAACTAAGGGGGTAACCCCTTCTAAAGCAATAGTAAAGAACTTTTATTATAACTTTAAAGTATAATTTTTGTGCTGGAGAAACCTCCTTTTAAGAAATAGGATTTTAAATGAGCCTTTCAAAGTTTAAAAAGTACGCTTTCAGAAAGTGGCTATAGCTCCATTTCACCTAACATCAAAGAGCTAATTTTCTTTTATCTTTTGTTTTCTTTTATTGTTTCTTTATTTCTTTTTTCCCTTTTCTTCATTTTTCTTGATTATTGTTATTATTTCCTTTTTCCCCCTTCAACAACCACCCTCAGTACCTTGTGTGCATTTAGAAAACATACAGATTTTATTATTCTATTTTGCTGCTACATTACCCATAAGGCTGATATCCTATGAAACTTACTTTAAACACTGATTTTAGAGTGGCCAGTTCAAGTATAGCTATATTCTCAGAAAAGGGAATTAATTTATATAATTTATATTGTTGGAGATGAAAACTGACTTCAATAAATGCATGGCTTTTTTTCCTTTCAGAATATTTCCATTGCTTACATCGGAATGTTGGTTGGTGGAGACTACATATTCTCCATGTTAAACTTTATAGGTCTAAATATTTGGTAAGTGGTACCTGAATGTCTTTTATTTATTACAGCTAAAAATTTCTCAGTGAGATACAGTTTTATGTTTTGTTTGATTTGGCCCACTCAGGTGATGCATTTTTGAAACTAGTGCTCTGAGGACGCACTGCCTCGGGATGTAAAGTTCATTACAATTAGTTCTGTCTTTTCATGCCTGTTTCCAGGTACTGAATTCTACTGTAGTAAGGTCTTAAGTAGGGAAACATGCCCGCAGTTCTACTGCACAGGGGGTTGAGTTCATTCTCTTTGTGAGCAGCGGTTCTGAGCTGCTTCCAAGTAAAAGCCAAGTGGTGTGGGAAGTGAGAACACTGACTGAAGGAGTTGTGCCTGCTGAATGTGAGTTATGATTTGTGAGTTTTGTGTTTGGATGAACTGTTACATCTGTTCGTATGAAGCTGTTGGAGCAACTGATAAATGATCTTTGGGCTTGTTCCTCAGATGTCGTACATAGCTCTAAAGCACTCCTAATTTATGCTAGTTGGCATTCTTCAGTCCTTTGGAGGGAAAGGTACATATGTATAAAGGGATTATATATATAACGTCAGGTATCTCTGACACCTCTGTTCATTCTCTTTTCTTCAGTATGGCAGGAGGACTGAGATACTCATTTTTAACCTTAAGAGGAAACAGCAAGCCTACACAACCCGGGGATGAAGAGAACACACATCCTGAATCAAGGAGTTAGCCAAAATGCCTGCTGTGAAAAAGACTTGAAACTGAAGATGCACGTTTATTTAGCATTGCTGAAAACTTAAATAAGTATATGCTGGAACATATTTGAAATGAGAAAAAAAAAATCTACCTCAATTACTGGTTCAGAAATATTCTTGCACACTGTATTTTTTACCTGTGAACAAGTTAAATTTTTTTTTTTATACCACAAACTAATTTATAGGAAGGAATGTCATGAGCAAATGTCAAGTTGTAAATGTCTTTTTACCTGTATTCTGGTGCTCATTGTGCTGCTTCAGTACCTGCCAGTACCCTCTGAGGCAAAACAGCCTGTAGAGACTGTGAGGCTTGATTCACCACTGCCTTATGCCGTATGTGGTCTTGGATGCCAGTGGAGGAACGAATGAAGTGTTTGCTCCTCTGCAAGTGACTGTAGAACATACAGGGCAAAGAGGAGATGTTTCCCCAAGATTGTTCCCTGTGTGTTGACTGAATAATTCAGGTTATGTCTTAATCTGTCCAGTATGCATTGTGTGGACATTGTCTCTAAATCTTTTCCTCTTCAGTAGCATCAACATGTTCTGTGGCTGTTGTCACTGTTGTCATACGAGAACCCTCAGAACTTTGCTGCAGGATCAAGGAGAGAAGGAAACTGTTAGAAGGGTTTTTTTAATATATATTTGGAAAGATTTATTTTTGTGTGATCCAGTAACAGACAGATAATTAGGAGAGACAAAATCTATTTTTTTTAGGTACATTTGCCTTTTTATATCCCAGTTCTCTCATCTGATTTGCCTGCAATTACTTTTTAATGCTGCAGAGAAGTGATGCTTCAAGAGGGAAAGCTGATTGACATTGGGAAGACTGACTTGTATTTCAGTGAGGAGCCATGTTAAGTGTCTCGTGTTTTATATATGTAGTGAAGGCTGATCTGGTACTAATTCAGATTCAGAATAAGGAATCATAACAAGCCCAAGGGGTAGCTGCAGTGAGCAAGGCTAGTCAAGTGTTTAAGTAAAAAAAGGTCTGGAATCTGATTGATTAGATTATCATCTGGGTCAGTAATGACACTGCTCTGTACCTTTATTTCCTTCTCTGAAAATGTAGTTGATACTGTTTACCTGTGTCTCTGAGGATACAGCGTTAATGTTTGAAAACACCGCAGAATCATTGCAGCACTGGGGGACAGCTGAGTAATTAACCTTGCTGAAATTTTCAACTCCCTGCAAGCATGAGCCAAGATTTTTTGAAATAATGAAATCAAAAGAAGATTTTGGGAGACCATGACATGGAATCGGGGTGATGTGATCACTTGTTCTCTCCCTGCTTGAAGTAAAATACAGCTAATTCTGTGTGTCACATGTAAATGACCAGTCTGGTTTAGATCTTGAACTTGTGAGTAGCTCACACCAGAAGCTTCAAGGAATGACTGGGCTGCCCACTGCCTACATGGATTTGGATGGCAAGAGGAGGAGAGACTGCAGATATTAGAAGTGTAAGTTCAGAGCAAAATCAAAGTAAAATCAGAAGTCTGGACTATACAGTTTCTCATATGTGTTGTAAGAGATGTGACTTTCATTTTCTAGCCATTGGAGAGCTGGGAAGGAGTTGCTGCAGATATTTTAGAGAGATCTTCTATTTTTAAAAATGTCCTTTTTGCTTAAAAAGCCTTCAGTATTTTTGAGTGTAATCTTCTTACAGGACTCCTCTTTCTCCAGATCATCTCTACCTCCAGAATCCTAATTATTATACCTCATATCTCTGCCTTGGGACATTGTAAGGTTTTCATTAATTGCAAAAAGATTATGAGAGCCATTTGATCGCAGTAGAAATGGACACATAATGGTACCTGCTAAATAAGATGTAGTTCCCACAAGGGAACAGCCACTGTTTGAATTTAACTAATTAATATTTTGCTGTACCTTTTATAAATAAAAGAGATACAGATTATAGTTTTAACAAGTTTTTTCACGGTTTTTTTGGATGGACATGTAAAATGCTTTTAAACATACATGGATAGAGTACTAATGTTTGCTTTCTGTATGAGCAAGTTGGTTTCACGAGTTCATTCTATACTGTATTGGAAGTGGTTTTATTTAATACTTGCCCACTGCATGTTTTTGAAGTCCTTCAGTCTTAGACTTACCACCTAAAATACAGGCCTGATTCCCAGAGCCTTTATGACAGGATTACTCAGATCATTTACAATACAAGTATTGTAAGGCTGGATTCGCCTTCTCCTTTGGCAACTTCTGCAACTCATTGTGTAGGACTCCATACAGCAGCCTTCCACCTCTGATGTTTTCCAAGAATGTGACAGGACCCATCAGTGAACAGGGCATATTTTTTCTCCTTTTCTGGCAGTTCACTATATAGAGGGGCCTTTTCAGCATGTCACTTCCTCTTCTGGTGATGTTCCAAAGTCTTTGCCTTTTGGCCAGTCTGTGATTGCTCCCAGGATTCCTGGGTGATTGGGGTTTCCTATTCAAGCCCACTGCGTGATAAATGCAGCCCACTTGTTCCACATACCATCAGTGGCATGGTGCTTGGAAGAGGCCTTCACTTTGAACAGACAGCCCAGCACTGGCAGTTGGGATGCCAGGAGGAGCTGGGCTTTGGTTCCAATCACTTCTGAAGCGGATCAAACCCCTTCATATGCTGCCAGTGTTCCCTCTTCTGTTGGAGTGTAACAGGCCTCAGACCCTCTGTAGCCCCGACTCCTAAAGCCCAGAGGTCGGCCTCGAGTCTCCCCTGGTGCTTCCTGCCAGAGACCCCAGGTAGGGCCATTCTCCCCGGCTGTGGTGTAGAGCACGTTCTTTACATCTGGCCCTGTCCAGACAGGCCCAAGGGCTACAGCATGGACTGTCTCCTGTTTGATCTGCTCAAAGGCCTGTTGCTGCTCAGGGGCACACTGGAAACGGTTCTTCCAGGCTACATGGTAGCGAGGGGTCACAATGAGATGGTAGTTTGGGACATACATTCCCCAGAAACCCACGATGCTGAGGAAAGCTTGGGTCTCCTTTTTGTTGTTTGGTGAAGATATAGCTGCTATTTTATTGATAACGTCCATTGGGATCTGACAATGTCTGTCCTGCCATTTTATTCCTAAAAACATTTAATGAGCAGGACCTTATTTTAATGGCAAAACCAGTTTTTAGCAAAATTTGGCTTATTTTCTTCCCTTTCTCAAAAGCTTCCTCTCCTGTGTTGCCCCACACAGTGATGTCATCAATGTACTGCAGGTGCTCTGGGGCTTCATCCTGTTCTAACACAGTCTGGATCAGTCCAGGGCAGATGGTGGGGTTGTGTTTCCACCCCTGGGGCAGCCGATTCCAGGTGTACTGGACTCCCTTCCAAGTGAAAGCAGACTGTGGCCTGCACTCTGTCACCAAAGGGATCGAGAGGAAAGCATTTGCAGTGTCGATTGTGGCCTACCACTTGGCTGCCTCTGACTCCAGTTCATACTGGAGTTCTTGCATGTCCTGCACTGCAGCACTAGGCAGTGTGACTTCATTCAGGCCGTGACAGTCCACTGCCAGCCACCACTCTCCACTGGACTTTCACACTGGCCATATTGTGCTGTTGAAGGGTGAGAGGGTTCTGCCAATCTCTCCCTGACTCTCCAGTTGATTAATCAGTTTCTGAACAGGAATCAGGGAGTTTCTGTGGTGTGGTATTGTCATCTGTGCACCATCATGGCAGCAACTGGCACATGCTGTTCTTTGTCCTTTATTAACCCCACAACAGAAGGGTCTTCTTATGGTCCAAGCAAAGCAGACAAGTGTTCAGTTTCCTCTGTGTCTAAGGCAGGTATTCCAAAAGCCCACCATACCCTTTTGGGACTTTGAAGTATCCTCTCCAGAGGAAGTCTATGCCCAGGATGCACGGACCCTCTGGGCCAGTCACAATGGGGTGTTTTTCCAAGTCATTCCCAGTTGGACTCACTTCAGCTTCTAGTGGAGTCAATTGCTGGGATCCCCCTGTCACTCCGGAAATGTGGATGGGTTCTGACCCTTCATAGTTTGATGGTATCAGGGTACACTGGGCACCGGTGTCTACTAAAGCTTGGTACTTCTGTGGATCTGATGCGCCAGGCCATTAGATCCACACAGTCCTGTCTGGAGGCAGGGCCCCTCTAATCTTGCTTATTGTATTTGCTGTTTACTTCTTGTAAAAAAGACTTAGAGGTCCCCTCAAGAGCATCACAGGTATAATTACAATCACACAGTCTGGAGGGCTGTCTACTGGAAACTGGCACAGCATTCTTCCTGGAGGAATCTCTTTTTATAAGTGTTTTATTTTGCAGCTCGTTCACTCAGGCTTGGAGGGCTGAGGTGGGTTTCCCATCCCACTTCCTCATGTCTTCACCATGGTTCTGCAGCTAGAACCACAGGATGCCTCATAGTGTGTACTTTTTATAAGCTCTTTCTGGAACAGAGGAATAGCTGAAATCGTGGCCTGCACTGGTGAGCAGCAGGGCAAATCTTCTTCAAGTCACTGGACCTTCCAGGGCAGTTTCTCCACAGCTGAGACAAGGGAGGAAGAAAGACTTTCTTCGAATAGACAGTCAGCCAGCCACCTCATCCACTGTTGGTGCTTTTTCCTTTCCCCAGTCTATCATGGCTGATGAGTTGGCATATGACACTGGTTCACCCCACACAAACTTACACTACATGGGTCGGGAACACTGGACTTCATCAGGACCAGTGGGTAGCTGCGGATCATCAGGATCACAGTGAACCATCTCTCGCACAGCTAACTCCCTCAGGTACTGGATACCTCGCTCCATGGCTGTGCGCTTGCCTGGCCGACACACAACATCTTCACTGAACAGGTACCTTTCTCTTACACTTGATAAAGTTGTCTCCAGAGGCTGAGGGCTTCAGACTTTCTTCCAATCGCCCTGTCGAAGCTTCCTTCTCTGAACAGGGATCCCAGCTGCTTGGCCTCCCTGCCTTCTAATTCCTGGCTGCTGGCCCCGTTGTCCCAGCATGGGAGTAGCCAGGTGATGATGTGCTCCCCTGGAAGGCAGCTGAAATCTTTTCTCATGTCTCTCAGCTCACTCAAGGACAGGGATTGGGTGATGACCTCCAGAACTGCCTCTTCTTCAGGTTCTTGCAATGGTCTTGGTTCATCATTGTCTTTCACGATGCAGACTGATTCCTACTTCTGTATAGGAGTGCCTTATATTGGTACCAGTTGTCTTTCTGGCTCAGCTACAGGGTCGGCCTCTGAGGTTTGAGTA
The DNA here is from genome assembly GCA_020800305.1 of Porphyrio hochstetteri. Taxonomy (NCBI): domain Eukaryota; kingdom Metazoa; phylum Chordata; class Aves; order Gruiformes; family Rallidae; genus Porphyrio; species Porphyrio hochstetteri. Next base: position 47,600,622 of record CM036938.1, on the reverse strand, counting down.
TCCATAGTACTTGTTGTGGGGTTTGGAGGAGCTGCAACCTCTGAGGTCCGAGTAGCTACAGTGCCTGTTTTAAGTGTTCTGGCTCAGCTACAGTGCCTGTTGCAGGGGTTAGAGTAGCTGCAGTGTCTATTGATCTGTTTTTCTTGCCTAGGTATTTGCTCATACCCTCCCATACGCCACGCTGCTCCTGACCCCTCAGCCCCAGGGATGATTTCCTGGCAATATTCTTGAAACAATTTTTTGTAAAACAGGACTTCAAACACATTCAGGAGAGTGAGCAACAGGCTCACTTGATGCTCGTTTGAGCATCCCAGGGACAAAGTTCTCAAAGGTTGCTCTAAGAAGCCTTTGAGCCTCCATGGGCTGTGATAAGGACAGTTTGCTGACACCACCATGAAAAACAAAACCTGGGACAGAATACACACACACAGTGATAATACTGAGCACTTTACTGATCCAACAAGATGGTAATACAGGGCACTGTACCGATGCAACGTGATGTCCAACCACGCTTGAAGTGTCCCAGAGCCACAGTGACACACCCCTCCCTGATCAGGCCCTTTTATGGGTGCATGATGTCATGCGGTGTGGAAAACTGGGCCAACTTGTCTCACCCATGCTGGCTGCTCGGGGAGGTTAACTCTGTCCTGGCTGGAACCAGGGCATAATTTAAAACTGCTTTAGCTTAGGATACATCTTCAGACAGTCCTTCCTTTCCTACAGAATTCATATAGGCTTAATGAAATATTGAAACCGTTGTAAAACTATATGACTTATTTGCTATGTGAAGCTTTGCTTTCTTTTGTTTGTAAAAATAGTAAAAATTTTCAGAGAAAATGTAAGTCTTCAGACTAAATATTTAAAAAGAACTGTTACGTAGACTGGTTTTAAGAAATACTGGATTGAGTTCTGGAAATCACATTCCGTTGCAGAAGTGTCTTGTGGCTACCTGCTGCTAGCTACAGAGTTTGATTTTTGGAAGTCCAATATTTTCAAATCTTTTCAAGTTCTACAGGTGGAAAGGTGTATTTATAAGGGAATCATAGAATCATAGAATGGTATGAGTTGGAAGGGACCCCAAGGATCATAGAGCTCCAACCCCCCTGCCACAGGCAGGGCCACCAACCTCAGGCCTGGATCTACACAAGGTTGCCCAGGGCCCCAGCCAACCTGGCCTTGAACACTTCCAGTGACGGGGCATCCACTACCTCTCTGGGCAGCCTGTTCCAGCACCTCACCACTCTCTCTGTAAAAAACTTCCCCCTAATATCTAATCTAAACCTTCCTTCCTTTAGTTTTAATCCATTCCCCCTTGTCCTGTCATTGTCTATCCTTTTAAAAAGTTGAATCCCCTCCTGCTTATATGCTCCCTTCAGGGACTGGAAGGCTGCAATGAGGTCCCCCCGCAGCCTTCTCTTCTCCAGACTGAACAAGCCCAGCTCCCTCAGCCTCTCTTCATAGGGGAGGTGCTCCAGCCCTCTAATCATCTTCGTGGCCCTCCTCTGAACCCTCTCCAACAGTTCCACATCCTTCTTGTATTGGGGGCCCCAGATCTGGACACAGGACTCCAGATGGGGCCTCACGAGGGCAGAGTAGAGAGGGACAATCACCTCCCTGTCCCTGCTGGCCACCCCTCTTCTGATGGAGCCCAGGATACCATTGGCCTTGCGAGCTGCAAGAGCACACTGCTGGCTCATGTTAAGTTTCTCATCCACCAGAATCCCCAAGTCCTTCTCAGCAGGGCTACTCTCCAGGAGCTCTTCTCCCAGTCTGTATCTATGTCTGGGATTCTTCCTGCCCAAGTGCAACACCTGACACTTGGCAGTGTTGAACCTCATTAGGTTCACCCGGGCCCATCTCTCCAGCCTGTCAGGATCCCTCTGGATGGCTTCCTTTCCTTCTAGGGTGTCGACCACACCACTCAGCTTGGTGTCATCCGCAAACTTGCTGAGGGTGCACTCAATCCCATCATCGATGTCATTGATAAAGATGTTAAAGAGAACCGGTCCCAAGACAGACCCCTGGGGGACACCGCTTGTCACCGGCCTCCACCTGGACATAGACCCATTGACCACCACCCTTTGGCTACGGTCTGTTAACCAGTTTCTTATCCACTGGATGGTCCACCCATCAAATCCACATCTTTCCAATTCAGAGATAAGGATGTGGTGGGGGACTGTGTCAAAGGCCTTGCACAAGTCCAGGTAGAGATGACATAGAGGGAACATCCGAAGAAGCTTTAAAATGGTAACTGGAAAGAAATATTGTTTTTTTTTCTATGGACTGCTCAGCAGGGGGACAGCTGTAACTGAATGATATTAAGAGTGAAAAAGTACAGTGGTTACCCAAAGAAACTTTCTACCTGTGCAAAGTGCAAGGTGCTTGCTGTGAGTCCTGTGAAAGTCAGAGAAGCAATACACCAGGAAAAGAAACTTAGGCTGGACTGGAAGGGCACTGGTAAGAATTTATTGTTTTTCCTCTCAGTATCTCATCTTGGCTTTATTTACAGATATTAGACCCATGAAGTTCTGTAAGCCTATCTCAGGCTTGTTAGCAGCCTCGGGAAAAGAAAATGTGAAGGGAGCATGGGCAGAACTGGAAGTGGAGGAGACAAGACTGGCAGCTTGACTCCATTGTCAGACAGTACCAGCTTTGTTTCTTTTTCATTAAAAGGAGGAATCCAGCATCACTGTTGCCTATGAAGAACACAATGCAACTTGTTCAGATTTAAAGTATTACTTGAATAATGAGTGATTCTTTGGGGAATTTGTGATTGTATATAAATATTTTTTTGAAATGAAATATTCAGGTTTGTTTTGGGGTTTTTTTTAATCTGACTGAGTTTAGTTATGGGGAAAACAGAGGTGTTGCAGTGTAGAGAACAGTAATTATACTAAAATTTTAAGAGAGCATATGTGTGGGAAGCTGGGTTGTTAATCTGGGATAATGCTTTTTGCATCATTTTGCTACAGTTAATGTGACATTCCTTTTGATTCAGACATTATTTCCCTCTAATGTGTCTGCATGTTGTGGTTTTCTGGCTGAAGGTGTCAGCAATGTCACGCAGAACCTGTATTGCTGCTCTTCAGCTGGAGATTTCTGCGTGTCAGGTTCTGGTTTGTGTTAAATGTGGAAGAATATAATTAAAATATACAGGGACATTTCATTTTACTTTATCCTAAGTGCATGTGTAAGCGTCAGTGATCTGCTTGTTTAAAGAATGGATAACATTTCAGATGCCACTAAGAAGAAGAGTAAAGCTTGTTCCTGTGCCTTCCATGGGAAATCACATGCATTAAGTTGTTTCTTTTTTTTTTTTTAAATCACTTGAAGCCTGAATTTCATTGATTCCATCTTCGCCTTTCAGTGAGATACTGTTCCTGTAATCTTCCCCTCCCTTAAAGTCTTGATATATGTCCTCAGCTTTAATACTAGTTCAAACACACTTTCTTCAGACAAGCTGGGAGTCCTGTTGCTGTGTTATCAGATTACTGCACTTGTTCATGCCGTAATTACACCATTTGTAAAACGGGCATTATTATATTAACCTCTTTTCAGAAAGCTCTTTGAAAAGTTATATTTCTTTTTCAGTATAAAAAAAATAATTTGATGCCTTTAATAACCTCTCATTATCTTTTTTTTCAAATTTGTAGACAAATCTGTTTTCTGGCCTCCACACAAGTTTGCTGTGAACTTACCCTGGAGGTGTCTGACCCTAGAGGTCAACTCTTCAGCGCTGCAAGAAGTAGTGCTGATGAGTGTTAGCCCCAAGGTTTGGACCATTCTTATCCAGGGTTTTGTTTTAGACACATCTTTATCTTCTGTGAATGTTAAGCAATGACAGTATTTTCTTTTTTTCCTTTTCTTTTTGTTCTTGGGTAGTTTCCAGAAAAGAAGTGAAGCATTTGCTCTGAAACACCAGAAATCACTGTTTATTTGGGGTAATTTCAGTAGTTTACAGATCTGGGTAGAGTGTAGAGATATAGCTCTAATCTACACCCTGGACATTCACTGGAAAAAGAAAATCACATGATTTGATTCAGCTTCTCCCTTCTGTGCCAGTGGCCAGAGACTAAGCAGTGTGCTGTGGAGCAGCATTTCCCAGGGAGAGAGTGACCGATTGATACTATCTTATTGCCTCTGCTCACCATGGAAGCATTCCAGCACCAGCTGCTCACTCTTATGGGGGGTCTCATCTTTTTCTGTACTCTGGTAAAATTCTTCAGATTTATGAAATACACTTTCCTGCGTGTCTGGAGTGGTTTGCCTCAGAATTTCTTTCCATCGCTGGGAGAATGGGCAGGTAAAGGAAACTTCAGCACCTTTTTCTTTCTGTAACTGAGTGATGGATTGTTACATTGCTAATCAGGGGAGGTTTGCTTTGCATTTCCTTGCCCTGTCACTTCAGAACAAAACACAGTTTCTACTAGGTGTGGTTTGCTTAAGTTCTTTTTGTTTTCTCCTAGTAGCTTTGGTTTCGTGACCCTCAAGGTTATGCTTACTTGGGGAGAATAGAAAAAAGAGTCGAGCTGGTAACAGCTCACACACCTGGTGTGTAGATGCGAATTCTCTCCCCATTCCTACTTCTGATGCTTTATTCTCTGCTGCAAATGCTTTAGTTTTAATAGCATTGCATATATCCTCAGCTTCCTGATATGTGAAGGAACTAGTTTATGTCTAGCATATGGTCTCCACTCTTCAAAGCAACTTTTCTTTGTTCCTGGTGACTTTGCTTCAGTTTGTTTTTTCTGAATGGGTGACCTGTCCTTAACGGTATCATTAACGAGCCAAATCCACTCTAGCCTAAAAACTTCAAAGGCTGCAACTAGGCAGTACTTTTTAAAGATATACATTATCATAAAGTAACAGAAATGTTTAAACACCTTTTTCTTCCTGCTGATCATTGATATTCTTCTTAAATTCGCTAGATTATCTATCAGTACCAAGGAAGAATGAACAGGTACTACAGAGTCTAAGTTCCTGGGCCACAGATGTCACTGGTGGTGGGATCTCGTTAAGAAGTCACATGAACATTACTCTTGTGTCCTTTTCCTGCATTAAGAGACTTGATGTATCTGGATTGAGTACATGTTTAATAGATCCAGCTCACAGTGGATTAATAAGAAATAAAATCCTCCCCTTTGCAGAGGACCTGCCTGAATACCAGCTGCTTCTGAAGCAACATGTAGGTCTCATTCTGGTTTAAGTAAGTGAGGCAAGGACCTCTCTCTTCTGTGAGTAAGGTGAGGAGCAACATATGGATCTGTCCTTCCATAAATGTTAAGTCTTCTGGAACTGGTAAAATTTGTAAGGCTCAGGTGATTTGTGGTACCACGTGGCACGTGACAACCTGGGAACCATGAGAAGTTAAAGCTGGGAGGTGGAAGCTTGTTTTCCAGCAGACCCTTGTATTTCATCTACAGGTCTGCTAGACAGCTGAAGATCCACTGCTGCCTCACCAAGGGGTCTCCTCTCTGGAAACAAGGGTGTAATTGCACTTCTGTTGGCAACAAACCTAACCAATCAAAATAACCTTGTTTCCACAGTATCTCTTGTGATATTGGCTAATTTTCAATTTTGATCTGAAAAGTTACCAGATTTACTTTGGAATTGATTTAGTGCTTTCCTACTTTACTTAGTTGTTCTTAATTTCTAAGGTGATAAGGTTTTACATTCTACAGTTTGTCTTTAGTATTTCTTTGCATAACATTTGAAGTTCAGGATGGTTTATAAATGCTGGAGATCATTTACTTTCCCAGTAACACTGAACCTAAAGACAAAACAAATAGGACAGCTCTGAAGGAAAAACATTTTTAGGAGGCTAAGTTTGCTGTGATGTTTCCTTGCAGACAGGTTTCTTGTGTGAGAAAGTGTAATATCAGCTTCAGTCACCAGTTAGTCCTTACCAACTACCATTCTGCCATCAGCATGTAAGTGAAAGACTTGTAAAGCAGAACTGTAAAAAAATGCATATATGGAAGAATATATGCCACCTCCCAGCCACCGGACTTGTTGCTGACCATCTCTGCATCCAAAATGAGACTAATAATTAACCTACTGCTTCAGGCGGGATATAGTGGGGAGCGATTTGCTTTGAAGACAAAATGTGCTAAACAAAGCAGCAGAAAGATTAAATAGTCAGAAGGAAATGCATTTTTAAGAAGATCAATTCTGTGCTTCAGTAGAAGCATTTGGGCTGCAATGTTCAGGAAACACAGATGATGAAGACACTAAATAATTCAAGAAAGAGCAAGCTAAAACAGAGCTACAAATGTGATCCTGATTGTTCTTTTTACTTTCTCCAGTGGTCACAGGAGCAGGAGATGGGCTTGGAAAAGCGTATTCCTTTGAGGTAAGATAGATTACATACCTTTACCTTTATTTTAACAAAATGGCAGTTGCTACCCCTTCCTCAGTCTCTGTGAGTTAGTAAAATTATTCTGGGGTTCAAAGCCACTGGGACAAACAGGGTGCTAATCCTTCTTCTCTGTGTGTGCAGAGTAACATTAATCAAGTTCTGAGAGAAAAGTCGTGCTGTGTGTCAGAGGAAAGCTCTTCACGCTTCAGTGGTCTCAGCAAACCGAGGAAATAAAATGGAAACACTGACTAATCCAAAAGATTTCATATTGTCTGTCCAGGGTAGGATGTTGCCTACATCGTCTTTTTTACCCAATTTCACAGCTAATCAGCTTTTTGACTTTTGGTGTGGTCCAACATTAACTCACAAAATGTTATTTTCCAGCCTTTACACTTGCAGACATGTTGTTTGAGGACTATCTTTAAAAACAAATACAGGAGAAATCTGCATAAATGAATATAAAGTACAAGCTATGGAAACTTTAAGGAAGCCTAAAGTTTGAATTAACGATTGGCAGCTCTAGGGTCCTGCAGGAGGAGAAGGGGGACTCTGTGCTGAAACTGCAGCTGCTGCCATGGGGAGTGACTGCAGCAGTGTCTCTCTCTTTGTCCGTGCTAATCAGCACAGAGGGAGGGATGGCCTTGTACCACCTTATATCAGCCTTCCTGTTAGTGATAGTGACTGAATGGTAGATTTTCTCTTTGTTGTTTCCATTCAGAACTGGCATCCTGCCTATAAGCTAAGCAGGAACGAAACATAAGAGTTATTTTCATCAGAGCTGAGGTGACCAGATGAAAATTGGCAGCCTGTAGTGTACAAGAGTTTAGCAATGATGCCTTCCATTCATAAATTATAAAACACAGCTCACAGGAGAAGAAAAAGAGTTTGCCTTTGAATTCAGTTGCAGGATTTTTGCTGATGACACCAAGATGAGAGGTGAGGTTAGTGTGCCAGAGGGACAGGATGCCAGCCAGAGGGACTTTGACAGGCTGGAGAAGTGGGCCCAGTTGAACCTCATGAGGTTCAACAAAGCCAAGTGCAGGGCCCTGCACCTGGGTCGGGACAGCCCCCATTATCCGTAAGCGTTACTGGATGATGTGCTAGAAAGCAGCCCTGAGGAAAAGGACTTGGGAGTACTCATGGATGAGAAGCTGGACATGAGCCACCAATGTCCATCTACAGCCCAGAAGGCCAACTGCATCCTCGGCTGCACCAAGAGCAGTGTGGCCACCAGATCAAGAGAGGTGATTCTTCCCCCCTACTCTGCTCTGGTGAGATCTCACCTGGAGTACTGTGTACAGTGCTGGAGTCCCCAATGTAAGAAGGACATGGACCTGTTGGTATCCAGAGGAGTGCCACAAAAATGATCAAAGGGCTGGAGCACCTCTCCTGTGAATACAAGCTGAGGAAGTTGGGGTTGTTCAGCTTGGAGAAGAGAAAGCTCTGAGTGGATCTTATAGAAGCCTTTCAATATCTGAAAGGTACCTATGAGAAAGCTGGGGAAGAACTGTTCATGAGGGCATGTAGCACTAGGATGAGGGATAGTGGTTTTAAACTAGAAAAGGGGAGATTTAGGTTGGCTATTAGGAAAATATTCTTCAATACGAAGGTGATAGATCACTGGAACAGGTTGCTCAGAGAGGTAATGGAGGCCCCATCCTTGGAGACATTCAAGGTCAGGCTTAAAGGGGCTCTGAGCAACCTCACCTAGTGGAGATGTCCCTTCTTACTGCAGGGGGGGTGAACTAGATGACCTTTAAAGGTCCCTTTCAACCTAACACATTCTATGATTCTGTGATTTTTAAGCCAGCAATTTTAAGTGTATGTGGCTTTCATTACTGGGAATGGCAAAACAATAACCACTTTTGGAAGTGCAGTGAACGTAGAAAGCACAAAGACAAATGCTGGCTATTAAAGTTTAACATATAGTGATAAAAAACACAATCTCTCCTGTGACAAAGAAGGAAAAATGTTGCCTTTTGTCCACTCATTGAGTTGCTGTTTTGTGGAGCAAATGGTAAGGATCTGATGAATGCTGAGGTCAGGAGTGAATGGGATGGGATAAAGACAAGAAGAAACATCAGAATTCTTAAATGGGCCTTCCACACCGTACCTCTGGGGGTAGCCATGTGCACGCACACCCTGCCCAACTATGTATGTGAGCACCTGGTGATATTTTATCCGTGCAAAGGCTGCAGGCACCTGTGAGTGTCTAGATCAGAGCCTATGTCATTGTTGTGCTTCCTTTGTGCTACGTGGGCTATGCAAGACTAAATACCATTTAACAGGCCAGTTACAGCATGCAAATGGCTGCATTACACCATGAGAAAGGAAAAAAGCCACAACTACTGTGTTTTGGTTTTTTTGAAACTTGGCTGGAATTGGCTAGATTCTGTGGAACATTTGTTCATTATTTTTGGCTTTTGTGGGATGACTGAGAGCCATCTTTACCCATGCTGAGACTTACCTTCCTCCCCAGGTGGTCCCTTTGATTGAAACTGTGCTCAGCTACTGCTCTGCCGGGCAGATCCCAAGCCTACACCACATGAGCTCATAGCTTGGCACATCATCTTGCTGGCTGAGGTCAAAGCACACAGTTGTGTGTGGCTTGTGGATGAATAAATCTGACCCTGCTGTTTTAATGTCTGTGTACCTTTGGAGTTTTTGGCTCAGCACTACTGTCTTGCTGGTCAGGGTACAAAATTCTTTGATGTTCCTCTGGCATAGGGCCCTCTGGAGTCACGGGCTGATGTGAAAGCAAGTCTTGTTTGATGTCCACAGTGTCTATTCTTCTAGAGTTCAGGCTTTGACACCAGGTGATGAATCCCTTTCTGACATCCTGAGCACAGATATGGGCTCATAAAGAATCACAAACTAACAAAGTGCTCCACACTTCTTAGTAATATGTGGTATAGGAGACGAGGGAGAACACTGCTTGTGTTTTGTGAAGGTGAAAGTGATGCAGCTTTCACTGCTCGGTGTTTTATGTGGAAATCCCAGTAGGTGCTTCCTTGGGTAAAACCCAGCAGACTGGGGTTCAGGGAAAGATTATGACGTTTACTGGTTCAGTACCCTCATTTCCAAAGTTTACAGCTAAATACAGGTCTCTATATAAAGTGTCTTAAGCTCAAGAGTTGACTGGATCTGTGTGAAGAGCCAGGCAGCTGTGAGGTCTCAGAATATTACTTTGTTGATGCAGTGCACAGATTTGTCAGAGCAAATCATTGTCCTTTCCATTTTCTGAGCTTGTCTTGAGAAGCAAGTACACATGCAACTTGAATTTATCCTCTTCTGCATGGAAGTCCAGCGTCCAGGTTTCCATTAAGTCTGTATTTTTAGCACATCAGTGATTTTGAACAACTGGTCTGCAAAGACCCTGACCTCATAGCTGACTGCTGTGATGTCAGAGCTCTGGGGTTTTGGCTCTATTTTTCTGTATTTAGTTCAAAAGCCAGTTTTCTGTTAAGTTTGGTCCATTAGTTCTTGAGTTGTTGGGTTTTAGACTCACCAAACTCATAACAAGAACAAAAGTAAGTCCACCGTCACTGTGCTGGGCTGTCACATCTCTACCCATCTGTTAATGCCTTCCAGGTACTGGTGCAGTCTTACTCTGGTTTTGTGATGCAGTAACTACAGATGGGCTTTAGCATCTGTTACTGGCTTAGCACCCAAGATGTATTTGGTTTATTGACCAGGCCATGCCATGCTCTGAGCCTTATGGTTTAGCCTCTGCACATTTATCTTCTGCTGTCAGGGCACAACCAGGGTGTTGGTGGCTCACATGGTCACCTTTTTTGTTATTGTTAAGAGTTCATAACTGTCTCACAGGTCAGGCCAGTGCTTGTGTCTGAATCAATGTTTTAGCAGACCATTTTGAAACAGGCACTGCATTTGTTTGTTAATATAACAGTTTCTCAAATCTTAAACCTTTGTTTCATTTCCTGAAACTGTGCATAGTATTACCAGCAATGTAATACAAGCTAAATATGATCTGCATTTTCCTGCCTCAGTTGCATATGTAGTCTAATTTCTCCACTTGGTCTTGGATTTTTTCCTGGAAATACTGCTGTCCTACTTGCATTGCACAGGGACAGAGCTAGCAGAAGGTCTGCAGAAACCCCTCTGCTCTGTGATCTCAGTCCTGGTCTGCTGGATCAAAAAGGGCTGAAAGGTCTGAATCATAAGACACGTTACAGACCTGAACCCCGGGCAAGGAAACACAAAAAGACTGAGGCACTGAGGTCGTATCAGCACAGTCCTGGAGAAGAGAGAAGAATCTCTTGTGTAACAGGTAGAAATTTACAGTAGGCATCAACAGATTCCATAAAGTATTATAAGGGATTTTAAATTATTATATGTAATGACCTGTGTGGATTATAACTGATTTGTCAGAACAACTGACATGCACAGGTCGAGCCTAACAGCAGTGTCTTGTTCTTCAGGAAGCTTTGCTGTTCAAAAATTCACCTCAGCTGTAAATATGCACTGTAATATGCAGAGTGACTTCGAAATAATTTAATGTTGGTTTAAACTTTTAAACAATGCATTTGTGAGATTCTGCGGTGCAGGTCCTGCTTGATCCTGCTTCATTAGTAGCGCCATTTTTAAACGTTAAGTTGTCATAATTCTTGATGGCCGGGGTCGGTACTAACAACCTTAACATTTTAGCAGTCTGAGAGGTTGGGGAACGTTTTAGTCCTGTGCCACTGGGAGTCAGGATTTCCTAAGACAAGCAGCTTCATACTAAACTGCTGGCAGCCAGTCCTTACTCTGAACTGCGAGGGGAAATACCATCCACGAACGTCAGAGCCTTTGTGCTTCAGGAAAATGCTTTGCACCAAAGATGTCCATGCTCAAAGTTGCCTTTATCTGAGATGCGGTTGTGTTAAAACTGATTTAACCTTTGCTGTGGAAGACTGGGAAATTATTTTTTAAGCACAAGCATTTGAACCTCGTGGCAGTTACAGTGTCCTACAGAACCTCCTTCTGAAAAGGATGGAGTTTTTCCGTGTGGGTGAGGACGCAAAAAGGCATAGTCAGGTGTGTAGCCTCCCCTGCCTTGAGAAATGGCTGCTACACCCTTTTCCTCTGGTTATTCTGGTATACAGCAGCAAGGGAGAGTCCTCTCATCTGACAGCTATAAATTTTATAAGATCATCACATGCATGTGCTTTTGGCTGAAATGCAATGCAATTGCAACAATCGGAATAAATTTTTTTTAGGTAGGTTTTAGGTGGCATTTTTCTACCAAACGACACAGAGGGACATAGCTGAGATGATAATGAGAAGCCAAGTGAAGCAGAACTTTGGTTTTACTCTGTGTCTAACAAGGCTGATGTTCAGGCTTGGGGCTGAAGGTACAAAACTTAAAATAAACCCCATCTGAACACTCCGAAATGGCAGAAGGGAGCAAGTGACACCATGGAAACGGTATCTCCCACTGGAAATGGCTTGTGTCAAGCTCATTTGGGGCAAAGGGAAATCTGCCAGCATGGAGGCAATTAGAGCTCTCTTCCTGAGAACTCTAAAATGGAGCCCTTAAAATAAGCTTTCGAATCTCCCGAGTGTCTGAGTCTGTGCAGGTCTCTTTGGAGCACCCGTCAGTTATGTGAGAGGGTCTCCAAAAGCGCAGAAGTGTGAGCGTGGTCTTTGTGCTGAAAATGCAAGTTTGCCAGTGATATGTTTAATGGACGGTCTGCCCTTCCTAGTCTCCATGTAGCGAATTCTCCAGCAAAGGTCCCTATTCCCTAACATTCTCCAAATTGTTTCCGAAGAGCCAAACAGGACAAACTATTTCCCTCAAATAGGTTTAAGGAGAAAGCATTGTAGGGAGTCAGCTTTGGAAATGAATGGGTCTTCAGTGTGTGGGCTTCGCTAGTTAGTTTCTTCTCCTAAGCAAACCTTCTACTTTCAGATGACATTGGCTTTATCTTTTGTGCTGACTAATTTATCTCTCTTTCTCCTTGCTCTCATGGGCATTTTTCTAGTTTCGGCTTTATCTTCATGCACACAACTCTGCTCAGCTTCTGCTTGTTAATGCCTCAGTTTCACAAGCTGAGGCCATGCTTCTTTCCCAAGCTTTGCCTAAAACTCCTTAACTGGTGGGAGTGGAAGACCTTGGGAAAAGAAGAGAAAACTGTTCTCTATTTGTTCTGCATTTGTTCTGCATGTGGTAATACCAAACGGACTATAAACGGACTGCTGGGTTAAATAGTGTTCACAGCTATAAACTTCAACTGTTGCCGGCGTCTTTGTGGAAGTACATTTGTGTGACTGCATTTTGAATTCTTTTCCTTGGTTAGAATCTTTCTTTCTTTCTTTCCTTTTTTTTTTTTTGGTTCTCATCTAATGAAAAAAACAGTTAAAATCTTTCCATCTGACCTGCATCAGGTTTTATTTCTACTAAAAAAGAAAAAAAGACTAAAGTCCAAATCCCTTCAAACCCTTGAGCCTTCAATTCAATATGCTTAATCTACTTCCTCAGGATAAAAAAAAAATTGTGAGTGGAAGGTGATGCTGTAAAATGACTAGGAAGTCATCAGCATATTTGCCATCCCAAATCCAAGTCAAAATAAAAATGTGTTTCTGGGAAATGTCACGTTGCTTTAATTTTCTGCAGGCTTTCATTCATTTGAAATTGGCTCAGATTATTTTTTTGTTGTTGTTCATATTATTGCAGTTTGAGTCTTGTCCAGCATATTTTTCTTGTAAGGGTCTAAGACTGTACAGCAAAGGAGATGTTTAGAAGCCAGAATATTGTTTTGCCTGGTTTTAATATCTGTTGTTTTCCCATTAGACAGGTGACAGGTGAATTAAAGCAATTAAAAAAATAAATAAATCCATAACTACTTTTATCACAAAACTGGAAAAAAATTAAATATTATTGTCACCTTACTGTTTTCTAACAACTTTTGTTTTCCTCTTTTGTAGCTGGCAAAACGTGGGTTAAATGTAGTTATGATAAGCAGAACTCTTGAAAAACTGCAGAAAGTAGCCTTTGAAGTTGGTAAGTGTTTGTCTCGAATTTATCTTCCAGTTTAGCAGGTTGGTTTTACAGGGATCTGGAGGACTATTTCCTTGGCACAGTATCTAGTACAGTAGGGCCCAAGATATTGCTACAGATATAGCCCCAGGTATCACTCCAATACTAAAATAATTTCTGGTATTTCTGTGCTGCTTAAATTCTCCTGATCATGGATCACTTTAAAAATACCTGCTATAAATCAAACAGTGAAAGAGGTTGGATAAAAAGAGGTTGGATGTGGGCTCTTTACTGGTTTCAGCTGCCCTTAAAGCCTGTAAAGGCAAGCAAAGGAGATGTAATACTGGAATTGTTGGAGGAGACTGTGAAACTGCTACACTTGGGATAGAAATGCTGCCTTTAGGCTAGTTCTTGTGACACAGAAGAAGAGTAAAAACAAAAGCAGTGTGCAATTTTTAAGGTTTTCAATTTATATTTGGCTTTTGATAAAGCAGTTAAATACAGTGTTTCTAGAATTAATGTTCCATTTCTTTTCTTCAAAGGAAATCATCCATTTACTGCAGGGAATGGCTTATTTAAATACACTGACAGTTGGGGTGTCTTTAGGAGCCAAACGAGTTTATGTCCTCTGTTAACTTTAAAGCTTGCTGTAGTCAGTGTTATTCTTCCCACTGTCTCTCTCTCTGTTCATGGCTTCTATCCACCAGATTCCTTGACTCTCAGGCTCCCGTGTTGAGCATGTGCCTCTCCAAGAGTACACCTCTGTCAGAAACACTTCCCTCTAAGCAGGCTTGGCAGCTGGCGCCAACAGTGTCAGGCCTGGGATCCAGATCTGCAGAGGGAGCAGTGCATCTCTCAGGGATGTGGCAGACTTGAAGTGGTTGAGAAAGCCTGTGACTTCTGAACCTGCACCCACTGAAATAAAGGACTGGACTCTGAAATGTTCTGTCCAATTCCCCTTCTCCCCCCCACCTTCCCCACCTTCCCTGCCCAGGGATATACTTGCTTTCCCTTGGGAAGCAAAGGGTGTTGGAGGAGGAAAGCACCCATTCCCTGAATAGTCTCTACAAGCAGCCCTGAGACCAATGTGACTATGGCCTCTTATGTAAACAGCCATAAAAAACTAACTTCTGTGGGAATTAGGCCACCTCTGGTGTCATTGTTGCATTTCTTTGCAGCTAAATGTTAAAGAATTAAAATAGAAAGCTAGGGGGAGGCTAAGGAACTTCTATAGTTTCTTTACATTGTAAATTATAGTTGAAAGGAGAGAATGAAAGTAGTAATATTCCCAAGACTAACATATCTAAGTAAAAAAAAAAAGTGTTGGAGCCCAGAAAGACAACATACTGTAAATTCCTTTGCACTATGATTTATTATCAGGCCACCCACAGTCTCCCTTCCTAATTGAGGCCGTACTGTGCCGAGTTGTGTAGCAACACGTAAAGGAGGACTTGCCCTGCCCTGACAGGCAGAGCTGAGAGAGCCTGCACACCCTCCTGAGGCTTCGGCGAGTGCGACGCATGACGCTCCACACGCCAGGAAGCTTCCCTGGCTGCAGCATCACTGTCCCTGCAAGCCAGCCTGTAGGGAGGTGGATGGCCTGAGCCCAGGAGCTCAGTCAACACCCATCAGGTTTCCATACCGTGTTCAGTTGTGGGTATGAAAGAGGTTTCCCAAAGCTTGCTGAGATTGTTGGCTGATGCCAGTGAGATCTTCCCATTGTTTTCAGTGGGTTTTGGCTGAAGCCCAAAATGACTCATATGGTACGGTGACAGGTTGGAAAGGAGTACATGACAACAAGGAGATGGCACAAACAAAAGGGAGGAGAGGAAAACGCAGCAATGAAAAGCACAGGGTATCTGATCTGGAGGCCACTAAAATCAGCAGCGAGCTCTGCGTGTGGGCTTAACGTTAAAGCTTTGGAAATGTTCCGCTGATTGCAGTTTGCACTCAGGCTTTACTGTGATTGAGCTAAGCAATCACTGGGAAGGAAGGGAAGCTAAACTTACTGTGATATTATGTGAGTAAATAAACAACAGAAACTAAAAATTAAGCAGAAACTTAGCCAGAATGGTTTTACTCTCATTTCTAATTTTTCTAATTCTCATCAACTTTTTCTTTCTACACTGCTTAAACAAGCAGTGGCTTGCTCCAAGCAGTTATCCCTGCAGTTGCCCTGAACTAATACGCAAGAGGATTAAGGATTTAGAGAGAGAAAAAGCTTGTTGTAGGTTGTGTAAATTTGTTGTAGGACTGGACACATTACTCGTGTTTCCTTTTTCTTAACAGATACAACATATATCTTTTTCCAAACATTTGGACAACTTAATTAGAAAAGAAACGTGCCTCCCTTTTCAACCTGACAATATTATTTGCCTAATCAGACTGTCACATTCTGTTTGGATACTGAATAATGTAAATGAAAGTAAGACATTGCAATTATTCACAAGCGTGGCCTTTCGGGGGTTTAGCTGTTCTGGTTTGTGTGGGGTTTTTTTTGGCTTTGGGGTTTTTTTAATTGAAAAAAAAATCTGTATTTAAGAAAAGATAAGGTGTGTGATCCTCAGAAAACAGTACAAAATGCAGCTACACTGGTTTGGAACAGCTGAGCATGCTGTTTGTGAATTTGGATTTGGTGAAATCCTGCCTGTTAGTAAAGAATAAAGCAGTGACCATAAAAATCACCCCACATAATTGTCAGGAACCAGATGTGTCTTGCTCCTGCTGGAAGCTGTAAAGGTGCTTACTCATTTAGCTGTCCTCCCTGCTGCAGGCTTAGTTTCCAGTCCAGTCTACTGCCCCTTGTCTTTCCAGAGCTAGCTCTGATACCTAGACAAGTAACAAGCTCAGATCTCGGACTAGCAGATCAACTCGCTTGGCACACCCTTCCTTCATCCTCAAAGGCTGTTAAAAATGCCTGTTGTGTCTTGCTGATCACTTGAGGTAAAGCATTATTGCTTGGGTCTTTTTTTTCCATAAATAGGCAGTACTAGGTAACAAAGCTCTTCAGGGGCTTGGCCAATGTACTGGGTAGCAATTCCCATGGGATTTTTTGTTCACTGGGTTTGTTTTCTCTGGTGTCTTATATCATCTCTTGCAGGTCTGATTTTGCACCCATTCTTTTTGTTTCTTCTCTGTTTTCATGTGATTTTTTGAATCAGGGCTATCTTCTATTTCTGAGGAGATATATTTCTCTGAAGGACTTTAGAAATGTAGCCAGAAATTTTGCCTTATAATCTAACAGAAATTTTTATATTTCTCCTTAGCCTAAAATGTTTTTTAAATGTATTTCTGTTGCTAAAATAACTTTTTATTTTGCTCTCCTCTTTGCAAATTTCCGTTGAATATAAATGTCATCTTAGCCTGAGTGCTTTTCCCTTCAAATTTTGCTGTAGTACTTCCAAAGAGTTTCCTCTTTGTAGAAAGATCAGTTCTCGTGTCATTCAGGCATTCATTTTGCTACCTCAGGTTTTCAGAAGATCTTCACAACTCTCTAAACAGAAAAGGAGAGTGTCTGGCAGACTGCATGTCCTAACCAACTTCATGCTTCATCCTGATCTGTTGTCCTCCCACTAAAATTCAAAAGGCAACACATGATCCTGTCTGACAAGTGGGCTTCCCAAGCAATCTGAGGTCAGAAGGAGTTAGATGTATCCTGCTTAATAGTACATTTCCTATAATATGTCAGATTAAAGAATGCAGCTCAAGTTTTTGTATTTTCCCTAAATTATTTTTCTCTTCATTAAAAAAAAAAAGTAAAAGAAAAAAAGGACAGAAAAAGACAATAACCTGTCCTGATGTTTGTAAACCTAGGCTTTTTGCTTCTGGCATACTTAAGACTTTTTAAAAGAGTTGGAGTGGCTTGTGTCTCCAAAGACTGTCATAAATCTTTGTCACACAGAGGGAGCAACATAAGAAACATTGGAAATTATTTTTTGGCTCTCTCTTTTGCTGAATTGTTATCATTTTCTGAAGAGATATCCCTGGATAATTCATTTATCAGCATGATAGTTTTATTGTTTTTTAATATATTGTTTTATTCTTAAATGAGACAGAGGAAAGCCATCTGGTGTACTAGTTTGTTGGCTGGCGGTGCTGGTTGCAAGAGTACAGTTCTGTACAGACAAGGGGATGCAGAGAAAGTCCAACTGGTTTGTTTGATCCTCATTTTTATGTTGCTCTAATTTTGGCTGCCCTTCTCATTGCCCGCAAGAAAGATGGCCACAACATCAGTACGCTTTTTAAGACCATCTCGTTTCGTTTATAGAGCTCTTCAATCAGAAGGTCACTGTAGGTGTCTGCTCCAGCTGTTGCTCTGTTCTTTCCTTTTGCTGCATTTACACTCGCGATGTCCTTTCCTTTATAGCTGTAGTGTTCTCCCAGCGGGGAGCACTAGGGGGTCATTTGCCACTAGACTTGCTTTTATAGGTTGAAGGTTGAAAGGGTGTTTCGTCCCTTTCATACACGCCACTGCAGCTTGGAAAAAGGGCAAGAAAAAGGGCACTTCTTCCTCCTTTCTTCTGTCACGAATGACAGATGTCCTCTAAAATTACACACAAGATGCAGACTGCATTTCAGGTCTGGAGTCAGCGTGTCTGCTGTTTCCTCAGACCACTCGTGTTCCTTGGGCAGCGTAAAGTGGTCAAGGCTCCTTTTGGTGCAGTGGGGAGGCAAGGGGGGAACAACTGAGAGGGAAAAACATCCTCTCAGCTTCACATGTGGGCCCTGTTTTGCTGTGAACAGGCCTGCTGGACCCAAAGCAAGCTTTCTGCCAGCCTTGCTGTCCCACAGGAGCTGGTGCAAGGCCTCTTCCTAAATTCCAAATGAAAACATGAGATAAGGCAAGATTTCTGGGTAGAACATAGCAAGTCTGGTTCCTGGTCAAAGCAATGCTCAGTGTCGCCTGTGTACTAAAGTCAGGCTCCAAGCACATGGAGGTGGTTTCCCAAACAGGGCCTAAAGCAGACTTTCTGCCTTCCATGTGCACCTGAATTCCTGCCACTTGCAGCGAGCCTGCAATCCGATCATCTACTGACATTTCCAAGCTTCACTTGTCACTTTTTCAGCAAACTTCATCTGGATTTCAGGTTGCCCATAAAACTTGAAAGCAGGTTTAGTAGCAAGAATTTACAATGTGAACATCTAGTTAGAAGAAACCTTACTGGGCCCCTTTAAAGGAGAACCTTGCCTTTAAAATGAGTAAATAAGAGCTTCTACCTCTTTTCCTCATGAAACTTCATTGAAAATATGAGCAGCAATAAATCAACTGCTGAGAAAAATGGTAATGTACAGCTGGACTCCACTCCTGTGTAGCAGTGACACTGGAAAAATCATACATATTTCCTTTTCCTTTCTGTGTAAATTAACCTTGTAAAGTTTAAGCTATACCCTCCCTTCAATGCCTTTTAGTGCTGCAAAATCCTGGGGAAAGTTCAGTCTACGGGAGTGCAAATGTCAAAATAAGAGAGGAATTGTTTGAAAAATAATGCAGAAAATACTGTATCACATCCACCCCTGTTTTCCCCTCCTACGTGAAAGGACAAGCTCTGCATGTTAAAATGTTAATCTTTATGCATGAAAACACTTAAAAACAGTTCTGCTTGTGCAGAGGATCTGGCACCCACATTCAGTTGTCTAATATATGCTGACAGTGTCCATTTATAAATATTATGATAACCAGGGGAAGAAGTCCTATACTGTTTATTTCTGGGGTATTTTTCTTACTGAAGGACCAAATGGTGTTTAGATTTTCTGAGGGAACTTCCACTGATTTCAGGGCATAAATTTATCGTATATTTGCCAGGTCATTTCCTTGAAAACAACTTGGTATAGTGAGAGAGTTTTGCTTGCATTTTGACTTTCTTAAAGCAAGAAAGTTGAAGAAATTGCTTACCATTACCATACAGCAGACATTACTAAATGAGACATCAGATTGTTTCTCTCATTACTTAATTACAGGTCTCCCTCACTCCGAGTAGATGCAAAGTGGGTTTTTTTTTTCTATTCTTTGTTTTTTCTTCTTTTTTTTCTTTTTTCCTTAATTACAGAGCAGGCCACTGGTCAAAAGGTGAAGGTTATACAGGCTGATTTCACCAAAAATTCAGTATACGAGAACATTGAAAACAGTCTGAAAGGCTTGGATATTGGTGTTCTGGGTGAGTCACTAAGGTCTCTTAATTAAAGGGTACTTAATTACTTCAGTGTATTAAACAGATAAATGTATAAATGATGTGTTATAAGAACTTGTTAGCTTAGCCAACACTTCAAACCTAGTGTACAGCTGCCTAATGCATTAGTTATCAGGAAGAGGTTTTAAAAGTGAATTAAGATTCTCCGAAGGCTTCCAGTTTCTCTGTACAGTGGCTTCTTTGCTGCAAAACCTCTTCTGCTGCTTTATAAGGATCTTGCAGCTTGTGGGGTGACTTTTTCTCTGTTTGGCCTCAAGGAAATATGTTTTGCTCTTGGTTCCTTGACAGCTGTGTGCAATTCTTATATTCATTCTGAAGTGAGCCTGTGGCTAACATTAATTGGTATGATCCACACAGCAACAATGAAAACATGTTTTTTGTGGAAGTTTTGTTTCTTTTCTTTTCTTTTGTAAAAAAAAATAATCCTTTTAACAGCGGAACAAATGAAACAACAACAGAACACAAACAAACAAGCCCCCAAACTGTAGCAACGACTCTTTTTCGGTTCCCTGAAGTCAGTACTGATCAGTACCGATGGCTTCAGTGAGAACAGGACTCGATGCTAAACAGCTTTACTCTTTAACTAGAGCTCAAAAGCTTCTGAGTCTTGAGAAGAAGCCATTTGTTTAACTAGCTGAACTATGCACTTTGTCTAGATTTGGTTCTTATCTTTATGTTTCCTTTCATTAGTTAACAATGTTGGAATGCTTCATAATCCTCTTCCGTGCCGTTTCCTTAATGGACCAGACATAGATGAGGTAGGATTACTCTGTGGGTTTCTGCTTCCAATATAACAATGAGGAACTGTAATTCCACTTAACAAGGGACAGATTCTGTCCCTGCTACAATCAGCACGTATTTAACTGTTCAGTTGAGTGGGAAAAGAATTGGGCCTGAAGGAGCATATTTAAAAATTTGTTTTTAATGCTCAGAAGAGCTTGCAAGAGAAAAAGAATGGTGGGTTTCAGCTAGATTGCAGCAAGCCCTCAACAGCAGAGGGGCGAGCCCAGCTGTCCTGGTTGTGGCTGGGATCAGCAGCCCCTCTAGCTCCCTGCTTGCATTTAATGTGGTCCAGCCTGGCCACAGCCACAGCTGAAGTGTTGGGCTCTTGTTAGGGTTTTAAACCTAACTTTCTTGGGAACACAATTGCCTAAGCAAGTGGGAAAACAAACAAACAAACAAACAAATAAACAATAAATAAACAGAGAAATGAATGAATGTTTAAACAATAGCTTCCTTTGGGGTGAGGTGGGGGAATTAATTTACACATGTAGAATAGTCTGACAGGATAAAGGATGTGATCAAGTTTTTAACTGCCTTATTGTTATTCACCTGTATAGTATTAGCCTTGAAAAAGATAAAACAAAGACTCAGAGTTTCTAAGCCTATTTCTTGCTAGCACCTGTCTGAGGACCCATTCAGTCTATGAATCTTCATCCACCAGAAACAGGAGATCCCCAAGCAGGCTGCTTCCTGCTGAGCTGCAGCCCTACTCTGCCACCTCCACCACTGCTACGACTTGGGTCTGCTTGTGGGTCCTGGGAGGATATCTCTACACGGCAGTGCTTTTGCTGCACAGCCTTAACTCCACGACTGAGAGCCACTCTGTCATTTGTTGTCTGTTTGCATCCAGCTTGGTTTGCTGGTGCCATCACTGCCTGGACGGCAGTAAAAGACATGGCTGGGCAAAACAGAGGGCACAGAGTCAGAGGGCTACAAAGCAGGTTTGAACACCACGTTTAAAGTAAAAATCAATCAGGTCTCACCTGCTTTTGAGTCTCCCACATTGTAGGAACAGTCAGGGACATTTGGAGAGGAGCACAGCCACTCTAAAAACAACTGCGGGCTGGAAACATTTTCAGTTGTATTGCTAGATCTGTTACCTAGATAACCTACAAACTCTCAGAAGTATGAATTTACTGGTTTTTTTGCTTCCTTCAGAACCTCATCAACTGCAACATTATGTCTGTTACAAAGGTATGTGACACACTTGCATCTATGTTACATCTGTAATTGGGCCATTGGAAAAAAATTGTAAAATCAAAATCTTTAGGACAAGAAGATCTGCAGTTTGACTTTTTGTTCTGTACATGCATTTTTGGACCAATTCTGTTCTGTGAAAAAAGTATTTTTGCATCGATGCAGGACAGAAACTTAAGGAGTGGACTCCCAGTTCTGTATCGTTACCTCTTGGTGGTAATTTTGGCTGGCTACTTCTCTAACAAGAACAGTTAGTGTTTCATGCTTTCCACCCCTGATTAAGGTGTGCATTACTCCACAGTTTGCAAGCAGCATGCTAACATGAGCTAGAGCAGAACAAGACATTTGTAGTTCATCTCAAACTTAGCTAATATCTTTCTAAATCAGACATGAAAATTATCAACAGATGTTCATCTTTCTTTGGCTAGAAAACTTTAAATCCCAAATTTGTACTGCTGCTCAATGACTTCAAATAACAAATCATACAATATCAGTCAATTGAAACAAACTCTTCTGTGAAGTACCTTAGTGAACATTCTCCTCCTAGGTTTTACTCTATACATCGAAAGAAGAGAAATATCTGTCATATCTGAATGCTACGTATAAATGTCTCACAAAAAAACCAGCCTCAAAACCCCAGGCAAACACTTTGTACTCTCTTAGTCTGGATAAAAAAGGCTTCTCCCTTTGCCATTTCTCACCTTACACATACCTCAGAATCATCTTCTTCTGCTTCACAAGGGCCGGGGGATTCCTTCTCCCCACAGCTGCAACCTCATCGTTTTCAGTCTTTCATGCACATCCTTCCTCCAAAAAATGACGAAGAAATCATGCTCCTGGCCAGCATTCTTCAGGGTTAGATCCAAATCATCTTTAAATCTGTCTGGGGCTTCTTCGCCCCCACCAACCCCACTGGCCCCCAATTCCTGATAGGATCCTGCTCACCAGTTCTTGCAGTGGGATGCCTGAGCTCCAAGTATTCCTGACTCCTGCAGATGTCAGTGGGCTTTTCAGCACTGCAAGAGCAGGACCTTTTCCCACGTTTTCCACTTTACTTGTAAATTCCCCTTCACCCGAGCTGATGTGACCCACCTGCATTGTTATCCTTTCTGAAAACCAAAGCTTCTGAACCCCACCCTGCTCCTAATGTCTGGTTGTACTTGATGGCACTAGTGAAAATAAAGAAAGGAGGGGAGGGGGGTATTGACAGGGACTGATTTGACCCACATCATTATTTTGCACTGCCTTTCATTACCACCCTTTACAGTTTGAATCACGCTACTATCCTGAGAAGATTTATACATTATGGGTGTGTTTGCAAAGGATCAGTAGTACGAGTATGACTTCTCTAGGGACTTAGGCTTCCTAACAATAATACTCTTCAAATACAACATAGAGAAGGAGATTTCTTACCTAAAAAATTATTTAATTGCACTTAAAAACCCACAAGTTTGATTAATTCTACTGTAAAACAAGAATGGGTGATTAAATAATTAGCATCAGAAATTATCCCAAAGCACTCTCAGTAACAGGACAAAAGTTTTCTTGATTTTCTGCTATTTCTGATTCAGGTAGAGCAGGAAGCAAAAATGCAAAGTCACTATAAAATTTACTTTCTCCTTACAGTTATAATTCGGCATTAAAGAACGATGACATCCAGATACTGTTGAAAAGCTTTGGATATACACAAGACTTTCACTACTTAGAAGACTAACCTTTGGAATTTTTTAACAATTCAGATGACTTACAGGCCATTAACACTTCAAAATGTTCTCCAAAACTTTGAATGTGCCACCTTTAGCTGTTTGAACCGTATACACATGGCTGGGGCTTGAGGAAGTGCAAATCTTGTGAATAAAAGAAGATCAGCTGAAAAATGCAATAAGAAAGTGGGAGAATGGGAATAATTTTTAACGTGTTTGTCTTACAGATGACAAAAATAATTTTGAAACAAATGGAGGCAAGGTAAAACTATTTTTTCTAGAACTTTCAGTAAGTATTAGCTGCTACATCTGGTTTATTCAGTGGTAGCTATGCTTTGCCATGATTAACTTCTGCACTTTACAGTATGTCAGTCCGTAAGGTTTTCTTCCATTGCTGTTGGTGCTGTGTGGATGGATAAGAGGAACTGCCACTCTGCCACAAATTATCAGCCAACCATAGAACAAGACAGAAAATATAAAATATAGGTCTGTGTCCAGCAAAAACATGCAGGTGTTGGAGATGGGTTTAATTAGGCAAGAAAGAGCATTTGAATATATTGTCATATTCTTCTAAGAGTGCTAGCTGTACTACCAGGAATAACAGTGCTCAAACTCCAGCAATACCTGTACTACATCAGAGAGAGATTAATTCAGCTATGCAATTAAGGATCCCTTCTCTCTGTCTAATACAATGTGTATTTTGGACATGGGGTTGCTTAAATCAGAAGTTAAAGTCTCCAGATGAACCCCATCTGAAAACATTGTTAACTGCTGCATTTTAAAGGACAGTGCATGCCTTTTGCTTTGGCAACAACAAAAAAAAGAGCTCTTGCTGTTTAATTGTTTTGATTTGTTGGGGTTTTTTTTCCGGGTTGCTGAATGAATTGTTTTTAGTGATTTGTACTGGGAGCTGTGAATAGGGAAGCTAAAACAACAGATGCATGGAGCAGGAAAAAGAATGTGCTGGCTAATGAGCAAAGGGGACCTACCAATTACTTAGGAACATAAAATCTTTCCTCTGATGGCAGATTTTGCTCTGTTAGATGTACAATAGTGTGTACAATGTTCCCATGGTTCTGATTGCACCAGGCATTTAAACTTCACTTATGACACTATTCCTAGCTGCTTTAGACTTAATTGCACCTAACTAAACCATAAAAACCGGGTCTTTTGAAAGTGTATTCTGCAGCATAATAGGAGAGCTATGCCTTCTGAGGGGAAAAAAAAAAGTTGTTTTCAACTTGTGCAGGCTTTCACTATAATACTGCCAAATGTAAACTGAATGTAACTGTTTAAATTAAATTTCAGACAAAAAGGTCTTATTCTGAATCTGTCTTCTGGTCTGGGTACTTTTCCTTGTCCATTATACACCATGTACTCAGCTTCCAAGGTAAGTTTGTATCAGCAATACAGGGGCCAGGCTTTCAGGACATAAATCAGTGTTGATCCACTGAAATAATGAAGCAATAGCCAAGAACTAAGGATCGGTGAGCTGCATAAATTGTATCAGCTGGAAGTATGTCTGATGGTCAGGACATTTTTGCCTTTGATTCAACAGTGATCATAATCTGTTATACTTCTGGGAAGCAATGATTCTTACCAGGCTGGCTTAGCTAGGTCACTCAAAACTGCAGATTTTGCTTGTGGAACCAAGACTAAAATTCTTCATAAGTGGATAGAGAGGTGCCTGACTTCATAGATTTCACTTTGAAATTTTGTTCTGAATTAAATTCCAGAGCTCATAAAAATGAAGAGTGAATGAATTTTATTGAAACTCCCAAAGCAACTTGCTCAGCTCAGATTTGCTCCAAATTAAAAAATTCTAACTGTATTGGCTTGAACATGGCTAAAGTCCAGCTTGGTAACAAAACGCTAGTTATCCTTGGTCAGAAATTCTAGTTTCCCACTTCCTTTTTCTCTGTTTGACAAAAGTTTCTTATGACTCAAAACCTGAAGTGCATTCAAATTAGACTATTTTAATTCCTTAAAAATTTTCATTGGGCATTATTTCAAAGTGACATGGTAGATTGGTTGTACTCTTCTCACTTTTTTTTTTTTTTAAGAATTCTTGGGTATTCTTTACCTTTTGTTCTTTTTAAATGGCCATTTTTTTTAATGCTCTGGAAGGAAACTATTTTACTCATCAGCATATCAATGTTTCATGACAAATCATGACAGTATTGGTGTTTAAATTTTAAGACCTGACAAATGATGGCTTTGAAACACTCATTGTTTTGTATTTACTAAGACCTTTACATTTCGAATTACAGAGGAGTGACCCAATGCTCAAATATCTAACTCCTAAACTCAGTCTTAAAAGAAATCAAACTTTTACACAGTGAAGTTAGTATATGTGTACTCTTCATGGCATGGAGAAAAACTGAAAGAGATAAACCCTAAAGGTTGAAGCTACATCCCCCAAATTCTCAAATGCACGACTTTGAAAATCATATTCGTAGGCTCCGCTGAAAGGGATACGCTGAAGGCATGAGTTGTGTTTCACTGCCTTTCGTGTTGCTAGAGAAACAGCAATGTAATCCTTGAACTGGGAGAGCTGGTGTCAGCCAGAGATGGGAGCCAGGTGAAACAACAGCTAGGATAGATGAGACTCGGGCATTTATACCTCTGCCCTTCCATAAAGGGGATAAAGCTTTCAGCCCCTTCTGCAGCAGTACTTCTTTCATGCCTGCCTGGGGCCAATGCCAGGCCCCATCTTTTCTGGTGCAAATAGTCAGTGTTGCCATTGCTCATGTGCACCAGCAGAAAACTTGTCTTGAGAAGTTGTTTCTGTGTTTTTCAGAAGTGGGCTGTGCCTGGGGTCGTATGATGTTTGGCTGTTTTTGTTAAGGATCTGTTCACACCTATTTGTGAGCTTATGTCAAAGCACTTCATTTCTTATGCTAATGTTATTCTATTTTATTCTAGGCTTTTGTAACTACTTTCTCCAAAGCACTACAAGCAGAATATAAGGCAAAGGGAATTATCATACAGGTGATGCTATATCTTGCCTTGTTTGCCTTCTGTTTAACAAACTCTTCAAGACTATCTGAGACGCCCAAATGCGTAGACCGTAGCTGTGCTTGGTGAAGTGCCGGCTGACCCTGTCAAAGCTTCGCTGTACACAGCTACAGGCTTTCTTCCTTTTTTGACCATAGTACCACTACTTATTCCACATCGTGCCTTAATCCATTGCAAATACAATTTTTGAGATGTTGAAGGACTCTGCAGAGATAAGATTACCCTTCTCTAAATGTTAGATGACTGTTGCGATTTCTTATTTCAGGTAGTGGCTCCTTACGGTGTTTCTACTCCCATGACAAAGTTCCAGAGACCCAATCTGATTATGAAGACGGCAGAAGATTTTGTTAGTGAATCACTGGATTATGTTACCTTTGGAGATGAGATTTTTGGATGTTTAGCCCACGAAATGCTGGTAATTTGATTTGATAATGTGTAAATGGGTCCCAGAGGCTGAACCAAGTGTCTCTGGGCACGGCAGATTCTTTTGACTGGTTTTGGGAACCTTAATATAGGACATCAAATGAGAAATAGTGTATAGGTTATTAAGGCTAACACAGCACCAGTAAATGATGAAGAGATGAATACACTAATAAATCACACTATGGCTTTCTTCACTTCCGTGTCTTGACCTGAGCTCAGTTTGGTATCTGGTTAGTCTTTATCTTTTCTCCAGCTGCCTGTTTCATGACCCTACTAGAAGTATTTCTGAGACCCCTACTCCTTTACATAAATTGGTCAGCAGATTCAGAAGTTACTAGTGGGAAAGGGAAATAAAACCAGACTGTGCTATCACACAAACAATCCTAATTTCCTTAGGATACTGAGCTAACAAAATAGACTTATACATGGCAGCTGTTAATGATGCATAT
Organism: Porphyrio hochstetteri; assembly: GCA_020800305.1. Taxonomy (NCBI): domain Eukaryota; kingdom Metazoa; phylum Chordata; class Aves; order Gruiformes; family Rallidae; genus Porphyrio; species Porphyrio hochstetteri. Next base: position 47,573,521 of record CM036938.1, on the reverse strand, counting down.
TCAATGAAAGAATAGGGACAAGAACGAATTTGTTGAGAAGTAAGAGGAATGAACATTTCCTTCTAAGAGAAGAAAGACCTCAGAAAGTACAAAGCAACAGGTTTTGCATTTACTGTTCCCTATGACCTTTCTGAGCACTCAGTTAAATCCTTTCAAGAGCATCCTGTAACCCTTTGCCTTTGCACTGTTTTTGCTTCCTTGTTCTGAAGGCATGTGTTCTGCAGTTTGTCCCCTTGTGGGTATTCCACAGCGACAGACTGCAAAAAGCAGTCCTTGGGGAATTTACTGGTTACATGAAGAAGAGGTGGAAGAACCCCTGATGGAGTAATTCTTGTTTTGGAAGACGTACAGTGGGAAACCCCAGCAGGATGCATTATGCTCCTTCTCTGTGTGTGTGAAAGTGGAACTAGTCAAATCAGACTAAGCCACAGCTTCAACCAAATCACCTATGGAGTAATAAGTGCTTTGATCTACTAAGCAAATTTCTTCCTGTCCCTTTCCAAACAACACAAAATTTGCTAGAGCTGTTCCAGTGACTTCTGTGGCACTTCAGTAGGTTTTAAAGAAATTTATGTTGCTATTTTAACATAAGCTTGGATGCCACAAATACATATGCTTCTTTGATGTTCATGAATAAAACAATAGTTTGCTTTATTTCCATGCTTGTTCACAGTCTATTTTGATGCTTTCAGTGAGTGTTTTTTGTCTTTGGTTTCTTCTGAAAATTCAAGGAAATTTACAAGAAAAAAAAAAGAAAAGAAAAGAAAAAAATCTTTCAGGGTGTGAAGTACACACTAGACCTTTGTAAGACTGCATCAATTAAAAATGTACTTCTGTCCAGAGCCTGTGAATGACTTCCTTCTCTGCAATATCTGATATGGGGCTGGAGGAGGCAGGAGGGTAGGGAAGTGCTAAGCAGCGATTCTACATTCCTGGATGAATCCAGAAGGTAAATCTTTTGACTGAAGATACCTATGAAGATCATACTGTGTACTATTGCAGGGTGTTTCTACCTATGAAGATCATACTGTGTACTATTGCAGGGTGTTTCTACCTATGAAGATCATAGTGTGTACTATTGCAGGGTGTTTCAAGGACCACGCAGCCATCAAGCACAGTCAGTGTGGTTTCACAAAGGGAAAGTACTGCCTAACTAATTTGATATGCTTCTATGATAAAGTAATTTTCATAGTGGATAAAGGGAAGGTGGGGGATGTAGTTTGCCTGGGATTTTAGTACGACTTTTGATACTTTCCCTCACAACATCCTTCCCTACAAGTTATCTAAATGTGAGATGAGCAGGTACATGGTGTGCTGGGTGAAGAACTGACTGAAGATCAGTGCTCCAGGAGTTGTCAGGAATGGGCTACATCTGTCTGCTGGCCAGTCACCAGTGGTGTTCATCAGGGCTCAGTTCTAAGGCCAGTTCTGTTCAACATGTTTACAATCAACCTGGTTGCAGGAGTTGAATACACCGTTGGCAAGTTTGCTGATGACACCAAACTGGGAGGTGCTGTTGACTCTCTTAGGGACAAAAGGCCTTGCAGAGGGATCTAAATAGTTTGTGGCATTGGGCTATCATCAACAGGATGAAATTTAACAAATCCAAATGCCAGATTTCATGCCGGGGATTAATGCCCAGCACAAGTATAAACTGGGAGAGGAGGGGCTGGAGAGCAGCCCTGCAGAAAGGGATCTGGGGTGCTGGTAACAGCAGGCTCCGTGTGCATCAGCAGTGTGCCCTGGCAGCTAAGAGGGCAAACCATATCCTGGGGTGCATCAAACACAGCATGAGCAGCTGGTCAAAAGAGGCGATTATGCCCTGCATTTCATTTTGGTACAGCCTCACCTCGAGTTCTGTGTGCAGTTCTGGGCCCCACGATTTAATACGGATGTGAAAGTTGTTGGATGCATCAGAAGTCCTTGGAAAGCAACAGAGCTGATGGAAGGGCAGGAACGCATGTCCTGGTAGGAGTGCCTGAGGACTCTGGGTTTGTCTAGTCTGGAGAGAAGGAGGGTGAGGGGTGACCCCACTGCTCTCTGCAGCTTCCTGAGGAGGGGATATGGGGAGGGAGGTGCTGAGCTTTGCTCCCTGGGATCCAGTGATAGGGTGTGTGGGAATGGTTCAAAGCTGCATCAGGGAAGGTTCAGACTGGACATTAGGAAAATATTTCTTTACTGAGAGGGTTGTCAAACCCTGGAACAGGCTTCCCAGTGAGCTGGTCAATGCCCCAAGCCTGTCGGTGTGGTAAAAAGAGACATTTGGACAATAGCCTTCATAATTTGTTTTAACTTTTGGCCAGCCTTCAATTGGCCAGGCAGTTGGACTAGATGATCATTGTAGGTCCCACACAACTGAACTGTTCTATTCTGGTCTAGTCTATTTATTCAGATGTACTTCTGTTTGTTTAAAATTAGGGGTTTTAATGCATCTTCTCATTTTGCAAGTTTATTTTACTTCTGCATTCCAAAAAAGTTGTTTTGTTGGTTTTTTTTTAAACTGCATTAAGGTAGCAAAGGCCTTATTAATAAAAGTAAGCCTGCACTGGTAGGTTCTGGTCAAATATGAGGAAGAGTCTCTGCGATCTTTGCCACACAGGATGGAGAGGAATCACAAAATATATCCAACTGGCTCCAGAAGTTCCTGCCTGCTGCATTCAAGCTAGTGACCACAAAGACAACACAGCACTGTAGGCTCCCAACTCTCTGCACCTGACTCCTATTACTGTTGTTGTAATTCTCAAAAATATCAACTAAGGATTGTGCTGAGATACCTGGCCTGAAATGGCGATAACTGTGATACAGAAAATTATGTGTGTCTTTCCCTCAGAAAAATCAGATTTGATCCAGGTGTGCCAAGAGTCATCGTTGTCCACACGGGTTCCCAGATCCTTCTGTTGAATACACTTACACTCCTTCATGTCAGAATTTGGAATGGAAAAGTAGGTCTCTTAGAGAACAGCACTGAAATCTCCAGCACTAAAAAGGGTTACACTCACACCTAAAATGGTGACATTTCACCATACTCTAAGTACTTTATATTCCTGGTTTGGATTTTTAAAAACTTTTTGAAATTCAGACTTTAATTAATTGTTCTGTGTTGTGTTCTGTGGTGTTGTGTCCGTGTCTCCCCCCTTGATCTGCCCCCTCACCCCATACGAAATGCTCTAAACAGCCTACAAATATTTATTTTATACATATTTAAGAGGTTAGGAGGTTAAGCTCCAATTCATAGTTAGTTGCATGATTCTAGAATTTGGAGCTTTCAGGAAAACACAAACATGGATCTCAGTGAAATCATGCCAACATTATAATTTCTGTCTTGAGATGGGATTTCCAGTGAGTCCTTTGATTGTGCTGAAAATTAAGTCCAGTTTTTCAGTAAAGAAGAATATCGGAGCCATACGCCTGAAGGACAGTAGGGAAAGTACTGAGGTGTGGGAATTCTACAATGTCACAGTGGTTGTGTGTGCTTTGGAGGTTGTCCCCCTTTGGAACCTTTCTTTGGAATCCCTCTGAGACAAAATAGCCACAATGACATCTGCAGGGATTAAAGCTTAATAAGTATCACCTCTGCCCCCCCCCAGAAGTAAATTTGCCTCCTCATTCTAATGGTCTGCAAGCAGAAGATTTCGCTTCTACCTTGCACATGTGAAGTGTGTCTTTCAAAATAGGTTTCCTGGTCTTTAAGGAAAGAGTGAGGGAGACATTTCTCTTTGGTGGTGTTACACACCATCAGAAACAAAAGCAGAGGATAAAGGGTTTTTTTAAAAAATCCATTCTGTTGTTCAGGAGCAAAAGTAACACTGATTTTTAGCGTATGAATTTAGTTTAGTATTTTCAAAATGTTTTCTAATTAATTCCTGTTAGGTTTTGTCATCTATCTTGACTTCAGTGAGGTTTTTGATACTGTCTCCCATGACATCCTGATAGCAAAGCTGAGAGAGCATGGGATAGATGAGTGGACAATGAGGTGGGTTGAGAACTGGCTGTCAGACCAGGCTCAGAGGGTTGAGATCAGTGGAACAAAATCTGAATGGAGACCTGTGACTAACGGTGTTCCCCAGGGCTTGGTGTTGGGTCCAGTCCTGTTTAATATCTTCATCAACGACCTTGATGAGGGAATAGCATCCACCCTCAGCAAGTGCCAATGATACAAAGCTGGGAGGGGTGGCTGACACGCAGGAACACTGCGCTGCCATCCAGCGAGACCTGGACAGGCTGGAGAGCTGGGCAGGGAGAAACCAGATGAGGTTTAATAAAAGCAAGTGTAAAGTCTTGCACCTGGGGAGGAATAACCGTCAGTATCAGTACAGGCTGGGGGATGGCCTGCTGGAGAAGAGCTCTGTGGAGAAGGACCTGGGGGTCCTGGTTGATGACAGGTTGGCTATGAGCCAGCAGTGTGCCCTGGTGGCTAAGAGGGCCAATGGGATCCTGGGATGCATCAGGAGGAGTGTGGCCAGCAGGTCTAAGGAGGTGATCCTCCCCCTCTACTCTGCCCTGCTCAGGCCCCACCTGGAGTATTGTGTCCAGTTCTGGGCTCCCTGGTATAAAAAAGACAGGGATCTCCTGGAGACAGTCCAGTGGAGGGATACAAAGATGATTAAACGACTGGAGCATCCTCCCTACAAGGAAAGGCTGAAAGAAGTGGGGCTGTTCAGCCTGGAGAAAAGAAGACTGAGAGGGGATCTTATTAATGTTTATAAATATCTCAAGTGTGGGGCACGGGGAAATGGCCAGCCCCTTTTCAGTGGTCTGTGGAGACAGGACAAGGGGCAATGGCTGCAAGTTGGAGCACAGGAAGTTCCACACCAACATGTAGCAGAACATTTTCCAAAGTGAGGGTGAGAGAGCCCCGGGACAGGCTGCCCAGGGGGGTTGTGGAATCTCCTCTGGAGATATTCAAGACCCATCTGGATGCCTACCTGTGCGATCTGTCCTAGGAAAACTGCTTTGGCAGGGGGGTTGGACTCGGTCATCTCCAGAGGTCCCTTCCAACCCCTACAATTCTGTGAAATTCTGTGAAATTTGTCTCCTCATCAAATTATGACATTCTGTTCTTTAGAATTAGTTTACTGCCATTTCTTTCTATGGCTGTATAAAGTTATTAAAAACTTCTCTTTTACTATACACCCATCACATCTCATAGCCTTTTTAATTAAATTGCTTCTATATTCTCTACGGCCCCTTGTATTTCACGCTTTAATATTAAAAAAAAAGTCTTCAAATAAAACTACTACTGAATATTGCCATCCAATATAGAAAACATCTGGCAGTGAAAATGACACATCTCTGTTGGACATTTCAGCATTGTTGGTTTGAAAAGCAAGGAATAGGAATGGTTTGTTCATCACTTCATAAAGACTGGGTTTTCGAGTGATTAAAGTATGTTCTTCTAAGTGTGATATTTGTGCAGCTGCACAGCAAATAAGTATGGAATATAATGTATGATAAATATTACATATGGGCCAAAAGCTGAAGACCCTGGGGGAAATGCACATGCAGTATGAGACCTGAGTGTGGGACCCAGAGTTTGTGCTTGCCATTGGTATACGTGCTTGTTTCTCCATGGGTGCACGTGAGTATGTTCTCAAATACAGCATGAAATGCAATGCATGCCTCCTTCCCTTGCTTCTCCACTCCAAACACAGGCAGCTCTTTGCATGTTTGGTTTGCATGTATAAGTAGTCCCAGCAGGGTGAAGCAACTCCTACAAAGCAGTGCCTTCTCCCACTCTGCTCAAGTCAGTGGAGGTCACGTAGGGGATTCAGTGGCAGCAGCAGTAAACCCTGAAGACTCCCTTGCCTGCAGCTTGTCATGATACTACATAACATAGCTATGCATTCCTTCATCTTTCTCTCTGACCTTTGCAAGAGTTACCTAACCCAAACTAGAGAACACCCTTTCACCCTCCTGATAATGACAAAAGATCTGTATGTTTGCCACTGGAGAGAAATCAATACCCGCTTATCTGACATGCAGGGACCCCAAGAACACAGAAGTAGCATTGGCTCAGGCAGAGGTTAGTGAGCAATGGAGACTTGGTTTCCAAGGTTTACAATTCCAGTAATCTATGACCAGTGACAGTTCCATACTTGTCTTGCATTTGTTTATGGTTGTGCGTGCCTCCTGGGCCTTGCAGGCCATTACTGAAGTTGAGCAATCAGCTCAGCACAGATTTGTTTCTCTTGAGGAACAGGAGGATCTTGTTACTCACTGCTTTTGTGTGATCACCCTGCTAAAGTTGCCACGTTTTGACCTTTTCACTCGTCATTTGCACAATATTATGCTGGGATCTTGCTGATTTGCAGTCTTCAGCATGGTCTCCCTGACAGTGCATGAACATAAGGCTGCAGAGAGGTTTCTCCTCCTTTGGCCCTTCAGTCACCCACGTGTAAGGCTGGAGGAGAAGCAATTGTGCTTTCCCCTTTGTTTTGTAGGCCACGTGTTTCCTCTGAGTGACAAACAAACAGTGCAAAAGTTGTATCATCTGCTTTTGCTGCTAAACTTGGACCTGGTTGATAAGGAAAGAGAAACGGAGAGGGAAAATGGCAAAGTTTTTCCTAGCACTCCCTGCCCGGGGAGAAAGTGGAGAAGCGGACCAGACCTGCAGATCAGGTCTTCAGCTTCTCCCCCAGGACACATCACACAAGATTTCCTGTTTTATCATAAACCATTGCTAATAACAATAAAACACCTGCACACTGGAATGGTGGGTCTCTGTGGACTTTGTGGAAGGTCTCAGTGTTACCCCTTTTGCTGAGTGGGAAGAAGTGCAATGAGGCAAAGCACCTGCCCCAAGCCACTGAGAAGGAGATTCACCTCTGGACAAACACTGTCTACCTCTCCTCAGCTCCAGCAGTACACCTGGTCCACTAGGGAGCCCCAGGGCTGGGAGGGTCAAATATCATTTAAATTTATTTACCAAAATAATGGATAATCACCTAAACTCAAACCCTAATGTGCTCATGTGCTCCAGCAGCAAGTCCAAGGAAAAACTGTCCTCTGGGCCCTAAAATGCAGGGTTACACCTGTACCAGGGCCTCACCACCCTCAGGGTAAAGAATTTCTTCCTAATATCTAATCTAAACATACCCTCTCTCAGTTTGAAGCCATTACCCCTTGTCCTGTCACTACAAGCCTTAGTAAAAAGTCTCTCTATCTGTGAATAGAGCAGGCAAACAGGGTAGGCATGGCCGTTTGCGTGTCAGGGAGCACAGGAAGGTGTAGTCACCCTGCCAGCTCAAAGGGTCTCTGACATAATGGTGGGCTCTGGCCTCAGAACTAAAGCCAGTGTTTCTACTGAATAAGCCCCTGAGATGTCTGATGCTCCCATCCAGATGGAACTGCTAAGGCAGGAGACTCCAGTACTGGTGGTAGGTTGCAACGAGTGAGTTCCCAGACCCTTCTTGCGGAGAGAAAGTAAGTAGCTACAAAGATGTGCACAGGTTGACGATGTGTTGCGTCAGAAGGCTGAGATGTGGGAAACAGTTCAAGGGCTGTGCAGTATTGGAGTGGCCTAGCTGGAGATCGATACGTGGTTTAGAACCATGCTTCTGTGGTGGGCACCACAGAGAATGAAGCACCTTGGACTCTGCTGACCCACAAAAGCAGGATTCTGCTCGAGTCCCCATGCTGCAGAATCAAAACTGAAACCAGATATGAAGGTTTAACAGCTGCAGATACCCATGAGAAAGGTCTGCGAGGAGAAACTGTACCAGCAGCTCACAATGGACACTGCAAAAGGAAGTGAGAAGTGGTTTTAGTTGGTGACTGTTGACGAGGATTGAGGTGCCCATCAGCTGGCCTGACAGGGAGTCTCAAGAGGTATGCTGCCTTCCTGGAGCTAAGTTCCAAGGAAGTCTACAATGTACTGGGGATAGAAGCAAAAAGTATGGGTGCCCAAGTTATCTTTTCTTCCATTTTAGCAGTTAGAGGAAAGGGTGCAGCCAGAAGTAAACTTAAGTGAAAATCAACTTCTGGCTTTGTGACTGGTGCCATTGTGAGAGTTTGGGCTTCTATGACAACAGGACATTCTTCAATGACTATAGCCTGCCAAGGAGGGATGGGATCCACCTGTCTAGAAGAGTCAAGGGAATCTTTGGCAGTAGACCGGACAACTTGGTGAGGTAGGCTTTAAACCAAAGGGCTCAGAGGGATGGGGTCCAAAGTGACAATGATCACACAACTGCAACCAGGTGGGGAGCCAGAGCAGTGACAAATGTTCCTTAGCTGTCTTCCAAGATGAGAACTGTAAGGCCAAGTGTGTATATACTAAAGCATGCAGCCAGGAGAACAAATAGGAGGAACTGGATCTCCACACCCAGTCAGAAAATTGTGGTATTGTAGGAAAAACTGAAACACAGTGGGACAACTCACGTGATGATTGCAATGGATGGCTATAGGCTGTTTTGTAAAGATATGCAAGGAAGAAGAGGTGGATGAGTTGCACTCATGTTGAGGAGAACCTTGACTGTATAGAAGTTAACTATGATGATTGTGAAAGCCCTATTGAATGCCTCTGAATCAAGATCCAAATTGTCATCTCCAAGGGGTGATCTTACAGTAGACTTCTGCTACTGATCTCCAAACCAAGATGATAAGACAAATGAAGCAATATTTGGACACTTAAGCAAGATCCAGGTCAACAGAACCCTTTTTTACAGGTGACTTCAACTACACAGGCAATTGTTGGAAGAAAAATACTCCAGCTCACATCATCCATCAAGTTCAAGGAAGACATAGATGACTGCCTCCTCATACAAATGTTACATGTACCAACCAGTGCTGCACTCACTACTCATAAACCAAAACAATCTGCTTTTTAATATCTTGGCTGGTGATAGCCTTGGCTGCAGTGCTCACAATATCAAGGAGTATGGGATCCTGTTGAGCACTCTGAAAGCCAGTATTAAGACAAGGGATTGATATTAGGCCCAACTATGTTTAATATCTTCATAAGCGATCTGAATGATGGGATCAAGTGTATCCTGATGAAGTTTTTGTATGATACCAAACTGAGTGGGGAAGTAAACACTTTGGGAGAGCCATCCTGAAGGAAGACCTGGATAGGCAGGAAGAATGGGCTAACAAGAAACTGATGAAGTTCAACAAAGACAGGTATAAGGTGTGGCATCTGTAAAAACATCATCCAGTAGCGCAGCACAGATTGGAATCCACCAGTCTAGATAGCAGCTCTGTGGAGAGGGAACTGGGAATCTGTTCACAACGGTATGTAGCAGTAGGATGGGGGGTGTTGGTTTTAAAAGAGAAAAGCTGAGATTTAGGTTGGATATTAGAAAAAAGTTCTTCAATATGAGGGTGGTAGATCACTAGAACATGTTGCCCAGAGAGGTGGTGGAGGCCCCATCCCTGGAGATATTCAAGGTCAGGCTTGATGGGGCTCTGAGCAACCTGATCTAGTGAAGATGTCCCTGCTTACTGCAGAGGGGTTAGATTAGATGACCTTTAAAGGTCTCTTCCAAACTAAAACATTCTATGATTCTAGTCCTAGTCGGCAACAGGTTTAGTATGAGTGAACAGTGTGCTGCAGCAGCAAAGATAACCAACAGGATATTGGGTTGCATCAATAAAGGCATTGCCAGCAGAGATAAAAATGTCATCCCACTCCACCCAGCACTTGCCAGGCCACACCTAGAATAGTGTTCAGTTTTGGTATCTACTGTACAAAAACAAGATGTGGACAGGCTGGAGAGGGTCCAGAGGGCCATCAGGATGATCAAAGGACTGGGAAGCCTCCCATATAAGGAGAGAACTGGGTTTGCTCAGCCTTGAGAAATGAAGGTTTAGGGGAGACCTCATCCAGTACTTAGAAGATGGCTACAAAGAAGATGAAGACTGCCTTTTTATAAGGAGTCACATGAAAAAGACAAGAGGTTACAGGTAGAAGTTACTCCTGGAGAGATTCTGACTGGACACAAGAGGAAAATTTTTCATAATGAGAACAATTAGCCATTGGAGTAATCTCCCCACTTGTAGAATCCCCAACATTGGACACTTTTAAGATTCGGCTGGACAGGGTGCTGGACCATCTTGCCTAGAGCGTGCCTTTGTCTAGAGTGAGCTTTTGCTGAGAAAGGTTGGACAAAACGATCCTTGAGTTCCTTTCCAACCTGCTATTCTATGATCTTTTTATAAGCCTCCTTTATGTATTAAAAAGCCACAATAATGTCTCCTTGGAGTCTTCTCTTTACCAGGCTGAACAACCCCAATTCTCTCAGCCTGTCTTCACAGAAGATGTGTTCCAACCTTCTGACCATTTCTGTGGCCCTCCTTTGGTCTCTCTCCAACACCTCAATGTCCTTCTTGTGCTGGGGACCCCAGAGGTGGACACACTACTCCAGGTAGTGTCTCATAGGAGCAGAATCACCTCCCTCAACCTGCTAGCCAGACTTCCTTTGATGCAGCCCAGGATATAGGATAGTATATAAGCATGCGTTGGCATCTCATATATAATTTTTAAATTTACTGGTATCCCTAAGTCCTTCTCCACAGGACTGCTCTCAATCCATTAATTCCCCAGAGTGTACTGATACTGGGGATCACGCCTACCCATGTGCAGGACCTTGCACCTGGCATTATTGAACCTCACGAGGCTCACATTGCTCCCTGCTCAAGCCTGTCCAGGTCCCTCTGGATGGCAACCCTTCCCTCAAGCATGCAAACTGCAGCAGTCAGCTTGGTGTCCTCCACAAACTCTCTGAGGGTGCACTCAGTCTCACTGTCTATGTCATAGATGAAGCTACTGAACAATACCATTTCCAAGCAACAGGACACGTAAACATTTCATGATCCTTTCAGCTGGAAGAAGAGCTCCATCTAGTGAGACCCACGCTTCTCGGAGCCACTTCAGCAACTGGCTACCCACGCTAATGTCACGTTTGATACAATCAGGGCCATACAGTGGAAAGCCCCCTCCAAAACTGCCTGCAGACCCTGCTGGCACAGGGGAGGCAGGAGGGAAGGCCACCATAAGTTCCAGTCTCCCTCAGCTCTGGTAACTTTGTGACACAAGACTCCTGGCTGTGGCCCCCTTCTTCACAGACAGGATGCCAGGGAGGTTGAGCAGCTGCCATTTTTTTCTGGGGCCTGAGACAATCACCCAACTCATGGTGGTGCAAAACTGCCAAGTTTTGGCAAGGCCTCAGGATTGTGTCGTACCCACAGTGGTTCCCAGAAAGGGTTTATTTGGGCATTTTACTGCAAGGAACTAAACCTCTGCTATTTTTCTGAGTGATCAGTGAGCAGAAGGAAAGAAGCAAAGCAAAGCACTGGACTGACAGAACGAAGCAAACAGGGTCCGGAAGTACAGCACAGGACACAAGCAACACATGCTGAGACTCTCATTTTCTTTCTTTCCTATGCTGATGATAGCATTCCCCTGCCTAGCACCCATGTTTATGCTGGTGGGATGCCAAGGTGTAAGCAGCTTGGGTCCCCTAGAATTTGGGGTTCGATAAGGACCCCGGTTTGCAGGAAAAATGTAGATCTTTTTGAACTCCAGGCTCGTTTAGGTACAGCAGTGCAAGCACTCATTAGGGGGGATTGAATTCATAGGCCAGTGTAGAGGTGTTGGGTTTTTTTAAATTTTTACTCCTTTTTTTCCCCCGCTTTCCCCCCCCCCCCCCCCCAGAATTGATGCCTGTTGAGCAAAGAAGTTCCAGGCTATTTCCAGTTGTGGGATGCAATCAGTAAAACTGTGACTAGCCCAGATTTCAGCTGTTGAACTGGTCCCATGCTGAGGCAAAGGAGACAATCACTACAGAACAAAAATTAGTCAGTCTCCAATGCCGTGCAAGACTGCTTTTAACAGTATGATGTACTCAATCAGTGGATTACATCAGTAACTGTAACTCAAGGCCTTACTTTTGACAAAGATTGGAGTTCCAAATCTGTCTAGAAAAGCAATTTACAGTGAGGGGGTGGGGGTGGGAGTGAGGGTGTGTGAGGGGGGTGGCTAATCTAAACCATTAAATCCTAATGTTGTAAACAGTCTGTTATCAAGACTGGTAATACAGACAGGGGCCTACTGTTCTCCAGGACCACCCACAAGAGAAAGAATGTGATATGGCAGCCTGCCTGAAAAATTTATTTGTGATATACTGGTATGTGGTAACAGCATGAAAGGGCTGTAGGAGTGAGGAGCGCTTTGCTGAGGGAGCAGCTGATGGGATTGTCCTTGACAGTGGCTATGCAATGCACTTCAGAAAATGTCAGTCCTCCAAAAACACATCAGAAAGACAGAGGCTGCAAATGGTCTCCATGGTTATTCTACTGTGTCCGCTCACCTTCCCATCATAAAGGCATTTCAAGAACTACAGATTAGTCGTAACCTGTTTGTAAAGTGCCAGTTGTCCTATTTGTTGTTGCTTTGGTTTGGTGTATTTCCTTTTAAAGAGCTTTCTTGGTTAAGGTCATACTTGCAGGCCCCTATATATTTTGGTGCATTTGGGGTTGTGGGGGTCAAGCCAGAGTTCAACATTACAACTAAGAGTTTTCCAAAGTGAGACAAACGATCAGTCACTGTCTCTGACTGCAGCAGAAGCATGGCAGACATCTGGTATAAACTGCCCCTCGACATCCCCCTGCACCTCCTGGGACAGCGGTGAGACAATGAGAGCTTTCTGAACCGCATTTCCAGCCTTGAAAATTAAGGCTAGTACCTAGATCCATGCTTACACACTGAGGTCCCCATTTTAGAACAGCTTACTCAGCAGGTTGAGAAAATAGAATGATAGCAAAATACACTTCTGGCCAAAGCCTCCTATGTTGATTTTGGTGTATTTTAACCTTTCAGAAATTATTAAAACCAAGCGTAAGTGAAGTGTTTATATAAAGCATGTTTCAAACTTTCTAAACTTCTCCTGATGTCTCAAAACTAAGTGAATCTGGGCACTTGTCACGAAAAACTGCAGCAAATGGAGCAAAAAAAGAAACCACCTGTGAAACAGTTCTGCCTTTCTCCAAAATGTTTGGCTTTTATTAGAGGGGGTGGGAGGGGGTGGGGGTAGGTGGGAGGGTGGGTTTCTTTTTTTTCCTGGTTGCCGAGGAATAAAGTTGAATGAAAAAAAACTCTAGCTAGAGTTACTACTTGCACATTGAAGAAAAGCACAGGAAAGGCAGCCAGCCCAAGAGGGCTATTACATTCCTCACTCCCCTTCTCTTCCCTCCACAGCTCCACAGACTTCAGAGCTGAATGGTACAGAGAGAAGGAGTGGGGAGCAAGGTCAAACACAGCTTTACACTCCGAAGTCCCAACTTGATAGCTTTGCAAGCGCAAGGGGAGAGTGTAAAATCTACTGGAGGTAGACCTACTGCAGTACTACCTCCCCTAAGTATCAAGGCAACCGGGATTGCTACTCCCTGTGAACAGATTAAAAAAGTATTGGACTTTCCCAGGGAACCTTTTGGAAATGTCAAGCATGGCAAAATTCTGGTGGCCAAACAATGACAATTACTGCTCTCCGAGATGATAAAGCCAGGCCTATTTCAGTAGTAAAAGAGACTTCCCTGAAATGCTTTGACCTGGAAGGAGATGTCCTCCTGGTGCAACATCTTGCTACATGGTGAGCACAGCAGAAGTTTGTGCTGAGGATAATGTCTTCAGAGGACAGCTCCATGAAACTTAAAAAATGGACATCAAAGTTCTCCTTACTGTCTTCGAACTGACAAGTCACCCAGAATTTACAATACAATTAATGAGTGGAAATAAATAACGGCAAAAACACACTCATGCAAAACACTTGCAAAGGAAAGGAAGAAGTCAAAGGCAGTTTGGTTTGGCATAGAATAAAGCATATTTGAGGCAGGGGGAAGGGGATAGAGAGGGGTGACTCAGGTGCCTGAGCTGAAGCAATAGTGATTTAGCCTGAGGACTAATATTGGCACAGGCTCAGTATGTGATCAGGGGTGATCATCGTGGTCTCTGGGGCAAAGCGTCCCTCCATGGAGAAAAGAGCATCCATTCCACATCAGAAATCAAGTTCATTTCCTTGGAAGACTTATTAACAGAAATGTTGGGATGGATGGCTAACATTGCGGCTGTGTAATGACTTACAGCATCTTAGCCCTGAAAGTGCTGGAAAATATAGTTCTCGCCCTAAAATAATGCACAGCCTGAAAGAACTTCTCAAAGTACAAGAGATGCAGCTGGCATCACAGACTCTTGAATGCCCCGGAGTGGGCTAGGCCAGCTTGGGCAAGTGTGCTCGAGGCAGGACTGATCTGTCAGCATGCAAACCGAGGCAGCGGAAAGATTCCCAGTGACCTCAGTGGGCTGGGGTCACTGGGAATCTCCCTGCCGAGGGAGAACAGCTCTCTGAAGGAAGACCAGGCATCTTCTGCTGTGCCTGGATACTGTACTTCGAGGGAAGGTACAGCGTTGAGACTCGGCCTGCACAGCTACTCAGCCCTAACTCAGTCCCGGGCAGCACAGATGTCTTGCGGGGGGTGGAAGTGACCGGCAGCGTTGGTCCGATCAGTTGACGCCTCTGACTGAATATCGCTCTGCCGTGACTCACACGAAGAGAACACCGCGTCACGCCCTAAGAGCTGACGTCACACTCTGGAAGCGAGGCGCGGTGAGGCCGCGGCCCGCGGGGAGGTGAGCGGGCCGCGGGGGCACCTTTGCGCCGCCGGCCCCAGCGGAGGAATACGGCCCGGTGACCGGGCCCGGTGACCGGGCCCGGTGACCGACCCCGGAGAGCGGGGAGCGGTACGTCAGGGGCTGGCCTCGCCGCTAAGGGGTGCTGCGGGAGCGCGTAACGGAACGCTGCAACGTAACAGCGGCGTCTGCGCGCGAGGAGGCAGAGGCGTCCTGCGAGAGGCGGCGGCGGGCGGGAGCGCCCAGAGCCGCGCGGGAGGCGCGTCAGGGCTGCGAGGAGGAGGTACCGCTCCAGGTTCTGCGTATTGAGAGGTGACGGGGAGCCCCGCAGCGCTCTGAGGGCCGGCACCGCGAGGGGGCACTCTGGCCCCAAAGCAAAGCCCTGCTTGGCCGCCCGAAGGGTTTTGTCCCCGTGTCTCGCTGCTCCCAACGCCGCTGTCATTCATCTCCTCCCGCCAAGGGTACTCACGGTCTTCTTTTCTCGCTTTTCAAAGCAAAACCCGCAAAACAACTCAAACGCTGTTTTCAAGGGTGTTTTTCTTGAGTCAGGACGGAGCGAAACCCAGGTGGAACGACATCAAGGCTTTTGGTCTCTGCTCAGACCCCCGCCACGAGCAGGTCACAGCACGGTTCAGCTCCATGCTGAGCTGGAAAGTCTGGCAGCCGATCAGCAACTCCTGCCTTCCATACACCTCTCAACAGCATGCCATCCGCATTAAAAACTTCCGAAGGAGCCAGCCGGGCACGCTTGCACCAACATCCCGCTGATGTCAGCACAGCACTGGGGAAGGACCAAAACTGCGGGAGACTGGCCCACAGGGGCACACCTGGATCTGGTTTATGTCTGCCCTGCCTGCAGACGTCGGTCTAAATCCCCTGTGTTGTTCTGTTTCTATCCGTGGGCTAACATATGGCTAGGAGTGGGATCGTCTGACTTCTTTATGGGCTCTTATCTTTCACTGTGCTCCACACAAGCAGAAATACTTCTAGATATTGCTTTGTGAGAGCAATCAGTGGTATAAGGGACACCAGGTAAATAAAATACCTGTTTGCCTTTGAAGAACGTGAAAGAATGTTGCATACCTTCTCACGGATCAAAGGTGGTTATATTGCCCTTTCTGTTGTTGTCTATTATTTACAGCATGTAAGACCGCTTTAACTCATCATTCAAATGTCCTGGTTTGCCTGGCTTTGGTTTTCTCTCTGCTCCGACCAGTAAAGTTTAGTGTGAAAATGTAGCCAAGTATTTACTTCTAGCACCGGGTTTTACCAGCATCTCCTTTCTAATCCACCCCACCCCCTACTTCCCAGCCTATGTGTGTTAGCTGAGCAGCACTGGTGATTTAAGATTATAGTAAACATTTCACTTGGAATGGAAACTTCTCTCAGATGTGGCCAAAATGGTGTCCTCCCTCATGTACAAGGGGATGGTGACAGAAGGACCTGAATATGCACAGAAGAGCAGAAGAAAGAAAAGTAGGGAGAGGAAGCAGGGTAGCAAAAAGGAGCTGACTTTCAGGATTATCAGGTAGAGAGACATTGGAGTTCCCTGTGCAGACCTGAATGTAAGTTGGCTGGGGACAGCCAAGGGCCACAAAGGCTGTGGAGCAAGGCTTCGTGCTACCCTCAGCGACGCAGCTGAAGAGTCACGCACAGTCTTCTCAGCAGCGTTTTTAAAGCATGCTTCAAGATAAATCACCTTGAATTGGAGCGTGCAGGCAGGGCTGACTTTCTAAAAATGGGGTTCTGAGTCCATGGGAGGGTTACAAGGTAAGCAAAGCTTGTAACTTGAGTCATCTTAAGTCATCGGAGGGCATAGTACCTATTTTAAACATGTAAGTCATGAATCCCTGAGAGAATTTATAAGACAGTTTATGCAACTGAAGAAGCTCATGCCATTATTTGCTGGGTCCTCCAAGGTCTGCTGTGGTTTGGAGTACACCTGCTTCTTTTATCTTGTGTTTCCTTGATCTCATGCACATGGGTAGATCATCCTGGGAAATGGCTTCTTGATTCCCTAAATTTGTTTTGGCCCTTGGATGGGGAAAATATCTGGGAAACCTAATACCCCTTTGAAATAGAGATAAATGAAATCTTTTTATCCTAGCATGAGTCGGACACTTTGGAACTCTAATCAAGGGCCTGTCTTTACCTAGTTTCTCTCATCTTTCCTGGATTTCCCAGCAGCAATATGTCTGGGTGACTTGGAAATAAAATCTTCTACTGAGGAAAGGGTATGCATGATGCATCTAGTGGAGAAGACGGGAATCTGGAGAAAAGAGGTTGCTCAGAAGAGGGATGAGAGATTTACAGGAGAAGCAGACCAGGTTGCAAAAGAGAGTTGGAGAGATGCCTGGGAGATGTGAGCTCCAGACATAACCTTCAGTGTGGCAACCTAAGAATGAGGGCTGCAGATGGAAAGGTGAGGAATGTTGTAGTTGAGGAACTAGAACAAGGACCTGGGAGAGCAAAAGAAAAAGGTATGAAGATGGAAATCAGCTTGTGAGGTGAATGCCAAATGCCCAAAGGCAAGTGCATGGAGTTCCTGTAGAGGAAAAATTGAAGGAGCAACAAGTAAGATCATTTGTTTCTGGACCCAGTGATTTAAGTACAATCAAAATCTATGAACATCTCAGTTATCACTGTCTGTCCCATTAGCTTCTGCACAAGGCTGTAGGCTTGTAGAATCGCTCTAGCAGCTCACTCCTGGCCCCTCTTATTCCTCAGGGTCCTGAAACTCCTCCCTGTCACATGGCTTGAAGTACGTGCCCATCAGTGGCTAAAACCCATCCCATCCCATTTCTTCTTTCTCCTTCTCTGCAGTTTTGGTGTTTGTTGCAACCATGACTTCAGTCACACAGTGTGGTAGAGTTGGGGGTTATGTGTCCCGTGCTGCTGTCTGCACTGAGCTGTGTGGACTGCTCCCCTCAGCAGGTTCTCCCATGGCATGACAACTGTTGTAATTCTGCATTTTGGAGAAAAACTGCTTTGAAATACAAGCCACTGAAGCACGCTGTTTGGGGTACGGCTGTGATAGCATTAGGGGAATCTCATGCTTAACTGTGTCTCCTAATTTTTGTAGTTTACAGAAGCTCCACCTTGGTTCTAAACGTATTTCTTCCAGTCACTCTTCTGGGGCTGTTTTCCTGCAAGACAACATAGTACGCCCTCAGCTTTAATTAAAACTCAAATTTTTTTGGTAAGGAAGTTCTGCAGACTGTAATGACAAAAAGCCCTGGAAAATGTTTTATGTATATCACACTTAAACCACTTGCACCCAAATACAGTATATGAGTTGCTCAGAATAGATAAACAAAGCGCATTCTGCTTTGTTTCCAGAACAGCAACAATTTTGAGAAGGAGAATGCTTAATGATGCATTTGTACAAAGAAAACAGCAGAAGCTCTTGGTGTCTGACACAAACGTTCACAGAACAGTGTCTAACTATCCTCACATGCTGATTTTATAGATTCAGACTTTAAAAGGCAGCTTTCTTCCTCCAAAACTCCACCCACATCATAAATCAATAAATAGATCAATAAATAAAGTGACAAAAAGTCTCCGCTGCTGATACACAGTAGATGCCAGTTTCTCTTCCTGTTCTGTTTGGCAGATCGCTGTGAATGGCACAGAGTGGGTGGCCTGTGTGTTGATAATCACCTTGATTTCCAGGGCTGCCTCTGTTATTAAGCCATGTCAGTGATCCCATCTGGATTACAGGAACCCATCTAACTGATGAAATCACAGAGGATTTCAGTAAAAGTTGAATAATATTCTCTCAGTATTGAATCTTGTGTGGACCTGGCAGTGCTTGCAGCATAGGCATATGGTAAGCACATGAACAACATGTTGTACTCTGAATCTATTGTTTCAGTTTTTTCCAGCAGTTTCAGTCCAGACAAATCCATTGCTAATAAATGACTTGTGATGGCTTGTTCGGAGAGAAAGATGTTAGAGCAGAGGAACATCCTCCCCTCCTCCTCCCTCTAGCCATTTTTTGGAATAGTATTAAAGCAATTTTAAATAAATGTTGTACATGAGTTTTTTTGTTGGTGGGTTTTTTTTTTTTTCTTTTCAATATAAGCAAGTCTGGCAGAAAGAAAGCAAGCTGCACAGTGTAATTAGAATGAGGCGAATTTTGTCAGGAGAGATAACATCCTTCATTAGATTGACTGTTATACTTGGAAGAAACAGGCAACCTTACAGGCACATATGCCCTTCTTCATGTCCTAATCTAATAAAAGATATTGCCTCTCCCAACAAACTTTGTCTGCTTTTATCTTTGTATCATCACAGCTACACTGACACAACTCTTGGTATAATGAATTCATGTGCTTGTGGAGAACAGGCACAGGCACTCATTTGCTTTCAGTGTTTCTTTTTTTATGTCTTTAGGATACACTCTCAGCCTTTTTTTTTTTTTTTTAAATATCCTGCTATGTTAGAGACTTCACAGTAAAAATAAAAAAAAACAGAATATTTTTTTCCATTTTTCTTTTTAAATTTTCAGACTTTTGGGTATTCTCCAGTGTAGATGTAGCCCTTTGCTTAACGTCAGTAACAGGTTTGATTTTCCTAGCTGCTTCTTAATGACTCTACAGAGACAGCCTTTGGCTCTCCCAGGTGCTGTGTATTTCTCAGAGTGGTCATATTCTTAATCCCATTTAAATGTGAAGTAATTTTCTGCCTTTTCTCTGAAAGAAGGGCCACCCAGCGCTGCCTGATACAGTGAGGGTGTGCACAAACACAGCAAGAAGGTGATAACTGCTTATTTAGTGCATTTTCACACCCTTCAGTCACTGCAGATGTTCAGCTGGTGCCTATGCTGAAGGCAGTTGACTCCTGCTTTAAAGCTAGTCCTGCATGCTGATTTGGCCTTCTCCTTTTTTTCCTCATCAGCCACCTCCTTAAGAAACCTTTGTTTCTTGTGGGATGTCTCTTTCCTCCCCAAGAAAGCAAGTACAGTCTCTCACAGGATCTGAGGTGCTGCCCTCCTGGCCTGGGCACCATCGCCTACCTCCCTGATGCACCCAGGGCTGGCACTCACCCAGGGCATCCCTCCTCCTCCTCCTTCTCCTCCTTCTCCTCACAAGACTGCTTTTGGTCCCTGGAGCTCAGGACCTGTGCTGCTGACCCTGGCACTGGGCAATTTAAGACTGGGCCATGTAACTCCATGTAAGGTGGTGGGCCAGCCCCTCTGGGGATGAAGTGCTCCCCTTAGCTCCAGCTGTGATCAAGCTGTTGTGGGTGGGCCTGGCCAGAGAGAGAAAGAGATCAGCCTGTGTACACAAGACTGGAATTCTGCTTATTTCGCCCTCAGAAACGATATTGTGGCAGTGTAATTCAGGAGGGAGGCGAATTTCCTCCAGGCACCGTTACACTGGAGCGGGGGTAAGCGGCATTTGCCCAGCTGGGGTGATGGGCCTGACGCTTCCAGCAGCACCACCTGTAGCGTTGATGTAGGTATGGAAAGCTACACCTCGGCCCAGAGGTCAGGGTAACACCTGGCTAAGCCCAAGCAGTCTCAGGGCCACGTGAGGCCTTTTCCACTTCTGAATATATGTGTGGGCATACGTGTTGCTGGGGGATTAGGCCTTTTAGCAGTCACAGGAATAAAGTATGTGTGAAACATATGTCTTATCTCCCCGTGCCCTGCCCCCCCCCCCCCCCCCATGCATGATGTGAATGCTATGAGACTGTCAGGTCATTTATAATGCTGGTGGGTTTTTACTACCAAGCAGACACAAAATTATTCATGTACACATCTCGCGTATTCACAAATTATTTTCAGCTGCTATAAAGTAATACATATTTTCATCCACCTGGCCATAACAGTGCAGCAATTCTTACTTGCCTTTCTTCCATCATTTACTCCAGAAGTACAGTATTGATTTCCAACACTTCAGAAGTGTGAGAATTATTTCACTCTGATCATAGTGAAGAGATGTTGCTGGCTGAGATTCTTGTTTATCAAATGTGTCAAGCTCAGAGATAACAATATTAAATAAATGGTTGGGCTGCTAATCTTTGGAATTCAGCTTGCTGCTGCTGTAATCATACTTTTGATTCAATGACAGGCTGCAGTGACCATATACCGCTTTTGTATTTGTGGCACTGTCCACATTCCTGGCACTCTAAGTCATAAAACTCATACCCACTTTCAAAGGCTGTCACAGCACAGACTGTGTAAGGGGAGAAAGCATCTTAAAGTAAAATTCCAACAAGAATAAAGGCAGGAGTAACCCAAATAAGGTAGCTTCCCCCCATGTACATGCTTGAAGCATGCAGCACTTGTCCTGCTGCCTCCCAAGGAAGATCCTCTTCCCTTCCAGACCACACATGGAGCACAGTAACCACAGCAGCACTTATCAAAATCCAAAGTTCAAAATGACTCGAGCTGCAGCTGCCGATTTTGTGCAAGCATATGGGGAAGCTGCTGTAGCTGCTACTGCTCCCCACTCAAAGGTACTGGGGAGCCTCCCCACACAGCGGAAAATTACAGGTGGGTCTCTCTGAGGTTCCCACAGTGCAGTCCAGAGCTTCCAGTGACAGAGAAAGGAAGTAAGTTTGTGACGTTTTCAAATCCTTTCCACAGTGCTACTAAAATGTGTGCACAATTTGGGAAAAAGAAAAAAGAAAAAAGGACAAAAAAAAAGAAGAGTCACTGGTCAGTGGAGACAAGGTTCTGTTTGGTGTTTCACCAAGGAAATGACAGATAGATGCCATTTGTCCCCGAGGCGTGTTTCCAGCTGCCCTGCCCCCCGCAGCTGGCTGTGTGGTGCACTGACATCAATTTGTAGTTGTGGGAGTTCAGTACCACATAGGGAGCAATTGTTGCCTTTCAAGACGCAGCTTTTTTCCTTTGAGACCATTAGGCTTTCCTATCAAGCCCAAACACTGGAAAAAATGGGGAGAATAAATCCTACAATGATGCAATTTACAAAGCGTGAAGCTTTAGGATATTAAGATACACTGAAAAGGGTCTTCACTTTGTTAGGCTCGCTCACGTCCTTTGCTTTGACCTTGGCTTATGCTAATTGACATGAAGTTTCCTTGAGTCAAGGGAAAAAAAAGCAGAGCGAAGCGTAAAGGATATGTGATCAGGAAAATGTCTCTGGTACTGGGGAAGGACAGCACTAAGAAAAGTATCTCCCTTTGGAACACAGCGATTCAGACTATTTTTATGCTTGTGGAAGCATATAAAGTCTTTTAGCCTCCATTTAGATATATTTTGAAAGTATAATAAAAAGTTACCGTTTAGTTTCTCATCAGATAGTGTCCCAGGTGGGTTCTGACACAGAACAGCATTTTAGAAATGGCATTTAAAATCTAACATGAGATGAAACATAATTCTTCAGGTTTATGAGTATGGATTTTAAAGACCATGAATGATAGTCTGGCAGAAAGGTCCTGGCAAGGAGGATTACAGTGGATTTTAATAAGACTTTGGAATGTAATGAGGGTACTTTTGATGTCTACATAGCTTGATATCTGCTTCTCCTCCCATGTGCCCCAGGGCTAATGCTGCAGCATTAGATACACTGAATGAGTGCTACTACTGGCATGATACTGAGCCCGTTTTACTGCTGGATTGCCCCCTGGGGACCAGGAACTGAAGAAAGCCCTGCCACAGAGCATAACCTCCTCGGAGATGTGGGATGTGTCAAGAGAGTTCACGTGTGCACCTAGATTTACTTCACAACCTACTTTGGTAGCCCAGATCTTCTCACCCTTTTGCCACCTGGTGAAGGATCCTTTACCTCTAGATCATGGAACCCCATGCAGGACAAGCCCCCAGGTGCCTACTAAAGCACTAGTTGCCCCCCTCTGCCCCCTCCCCCCACACCCGGACAGAATAACATGGTAGTGAAGAGAAAATTGAAGTCTTTATTGCTGGTAAATGTCCTGGCCAAAAGGGAGGGGATTCCTGATAACGTAACCGTTAGCCAAAGGCAATAACCCAGGCCACTACCAGCAGCATTTCCGAAAACCGCCACAGCTTTAGCAATAATTCTTCTTCCTTTTTCTGGGTGGGTGGGATTGCTTCATGATGAAGGGCTCGCACTGCTAAAGCCAGGCTATGCCTCTTGTTTTTTCCAGTAGGTGAAAGATGAGAAAACTTCTTAGAACAGAGCTTAATCTGCGGAGAAATAGGCAACTCAGCTCACCCACTTCATAAAGAAACCTCGAAGGAAACTTTCCTTGTTAAAATTCCTCTTGTTAAAAAGCTGTGAAGTCATAAAATTTTACCGAACAATGGTTTTCCATACAAAAGGGCTCTTCAGTCAATAGTTCCTCTCTAAGCTGTTCCAAATCACCCTGGCTTCAATAAGCTCAGATCCTCAAACAATCAGTGCAGGAAACAGTGTGACTTCTATAGGTTTAGCAGCTGTTCAACGCGCTCTGTTGTGGGTCTGTCTGTCTGTGTGCAGTTTTGTCATGTTTTTCACAGACTTCCATTATTGTGTCTATCAGATGGGACCCAAAAGAGAGAAATTTTTAAAATAGTTTAGTGGGGGAGACATTACCTTTATTTTTTTTTTTTTTTGGTGGGGGGGTGGTGGTGGGAGAGATGTGATGTAGACAGGAGTCACGCTTACTAAGGCTGTAAATGATTTTGCAGTAGGTTGGCAATTTAAAAGGGGACTGTCTGAGTGTCCTGAAGCAGCCAAGTGGCTTGTAGTCCCCGTATGATGATTAATGTTTTTATTATTGCTTTATCTAATAAACACGATGATGAATTAAAAAATACAGCCCAAGGATTTGTGTAGAAGTTGAAGCCCTTGTGTTTGTTTCAACGGAAAAGAAAAGGAGTATAAATGATTATAGTCTCAATCCTGTCATTTATCTGACGGTCAGTAAATTAGAAATACACTGGAGAAGAAATGGGTTTCCATTCCATGTGGTTGAAGCTCAAGTTGCCTCTCATTCTCGAATTGGAAGGGCATGTGTGGTGGGTTGGGTACCAGGCGTCCCTCCTGCTGAGGTTCATCCGCACGCTACCGTGCCTGTGCTCATCGCTGCTGCTGCGCTCAGGCAGGATGTGCTCCTGAGGACCAGTTTCACATTGCACCAAAAAACCCTGCACTTTCCTCGAGTACACCTGTAGGATCAGTTGGATTTTCAATCACAGGCAAACTGGAAAGTTGGAAAAGCGTTGTTGAAGAGACTGGAAAAAGCATTTTGTTTAACCCCAAAACACAGTTTCATTAAGAGGTTTTTCTCTCCTGTAAAACAAAGCCAGATAAATTTCTAAACACAACGTCATTTCGCAACACCAAAGCAAACTTCTTGAATTTTGATTTAGGATGTCTAAAAGGACTTTTTTCTGTGTGGCTGAAACAACTCAATGAGTTCAATGTGAATTACAGCTTACTTTTTACAAAGCAAACATCAGCAAAAAATGATTTCCCTGAGAATGTGGTTCATCTCCTTTCTCTAACTGCAATTTTTTTCCTAGTTTTATTTAGATTTAATAGTTTTTAAGGCTATGCCAAATTCTTATTTTAATTTCATAGAATCATGAATCATAGAATGCTTTGGGTCATAAGGAACCTCGAAGACCATCTAGTTCCAAACCCCCTGCCATGGGTAGGGGCACCTTCACTAGACCAGACTGTCCAAAGTCCCATCTAACCAGGTCTTAAACACTTCCAGGACTGGGGCTTCCACAACCTCTCTGGGCAACCTGTGCCAGGGCCTCACTGCTCTCACAGTAAAGAATTTCTTCCTAACATCTAACCTAAACCTACCCTCTTTCAGCTTTGAGCCGTTGCCTCTTGCCCTATCACGACACTCCCTGGTGAACAGCCCCTCTCCCACTTTCCTGTAGGACCCCTTTAAGTACTGGTAGGCCATAATTAGGTCTCCCTGGAGCATTCTCTTCTCCAGTCTGAACAAGCCCAACTCTCACAGCCTGTCTTCACAGGAGAGGTGCTCCAGCCCCTTGATCACCTTTGTGGCCCTAAATTTGGCTTTCTATGTAGCTAAAGCAATATAATTCCCTGGAAATTTTCTTGCATTGTTTAAAACACTCTGGTTCCCCATTTTGAGCATTTTCATATTTGTAGGAATTGCGCTGAGAATTTTAGTGAAACTCATTATGCCCAGTCACTGTCAAAAACATGCAATCCAGAATGGTAAAATCAGTACGTGTGGCAGGTCTCTTAGCAGAGAGCAGCTGCATTCTCTTCTGGTAGGTAGTTGGCATGGGTGGACTGTATCTCTGATTGCAAGAGCCTGAATTTGATAATACCCTAAATCCATCATAGAGGTATTGGTAATACAGCACTCTGGTCATCTCAGGCTGCTCAGATTCAGTGTAACCAAATTCCAGACTGCCCAGCTGGAAGGTAGATCCTTTGGTTATAAAATTCACACGGTATTTGAATTTATTTGAAATCACGACTCTTGGGTTGTCCCAGAGCCACTCAGACAATTAGAATTTATCTGCATTCCACATAGATTTCAGCAGACTTTCCACCACATTAAAATCTTCAGAATGAGAGTTGACAGGTCATTTTTATAGTCATATATTCACATGCTTGAGTGGCAGTTTGTGTATTAATATGATGTTGCTTCATTTTATTCTAAATATTTTAGGATTAAGGGTATTCTTCTATGTGGGAGAGCTGCTCATCAGCTATGTCTGCATCTATTCTACTGGTTTTCAGTCAGATTTTCCACTCCAGCTCCAAAAAAAGTAATCTGGTTTAGATACTTTGGCCTGTGTGCTATCTCACAAATTCTGAGAAGCACAACTGTCGACAGAAGTCTACTGGTACAGCCACACCAAGAAGCATGCAGAAATATTTTGGAGACAGCCACTTGTTTCCAAAACATATTTTCCTTAAAGCTCTGTCACTCCTGCATGGTGTGAGGACAAGGTTAGTTTATCAAACTGCAAGTGCTTTTTGGGTGCCAGTTGCCAACCTCTTTCCTCCTTCAGGACAGGTACTGATGAAGCGTTCATACTCTTGTGTGCCATTGGCAGTCCCAGCTCAGAGGTCTGTTATTCACTTGAGGTTTCTGAATAAACAGGATTCCTACTGTTTCTTGTATGACCACTTTGAAATGCCCCAAAATTTGCCAGTTAAAACATACCTAAAGGAAATTGTTCAGATTCAGCGTTATACTTGTCATAATAACACTAGTATCTTCTCCCCCAGGTATTGTGCAGTAGAAATGCCTGCTTAAAAATCTGGACTAGGCTCTCCTTCTGCTTTCCCCAGGGACAGTCTGATGCTCCAATTAAGATTATACCAAAGAATGACTGTGCTGTGGTTTATTAATGAAACATAAAGCACGTAGTTACTGTAGTTCAAGCATTTGACCATGTAGTCTGTCTGCACGGTGCAATGTTCAGGGCAAAGGCTTTCAGAGACCCAAAGCAAGGTAGTAACGTTTATAGATGCTTTATTTATTTTCTTTCTTTTTTAAGAGAGGAGTTAGTGGTGCTGCAGTGGTGCTGTGTGAGATTCAGTGTCAGTATCCATGCATGGCAAATAGCAACCAAAGAAACCCAAACTGCAGCGGCAGCGTGTGACTCAAGACGCACTGTTGGCAGAGGTTTCACCTCCCAAAACCTGGGGCCATATGCTCTGTGCAGGGAGCGATATGGGGCTGCGCCTCTCACACAGACATGTCAGTTAGGTGTGTGGTCAGCACCTAGATGATGGAATTGGAAAGCTGGTTGGTGGTAAAACCAAACAATCGTTGTCAACTCTAGGACAGGTACCAACCTAGGAAACAGTGTTCAGTGACATGGCAGAGAGGGATTGTGCCTGCTGAAAAAGAGGCAAGCTACTTTCTGGTCCACATGGAATGTAAGGATGCTCTTGCTTGCAAGATGTCTTCTGGAAGAGCTGGATGTAAGCAATACAGAGTGTTGCTTTGTGCTTGTTTTTCATTCAGCCAGTACACTTCTGTGAACGCCTGGTTAATCTGAGCACGTATGTAGGCATTTGTATACCTTTTTAATTTATAGTGGGCTTATCCATAGGGAAGTCAGAGTAGCTATACCTTCTTTATGCTGTGGCTCCCTGAGGAGAAGGGAGTCCTCACAGCACCTGAGAAGGATTCATTTGGATTCATCTCCTGCTGCTTGACAGAGTGAAGCAGTAGATGTGAACTGCCTGTCAGACGGACAGCAATACCTGTGGAGCAGAATACAGCTCTCCCTATATGATTTCATGGCCTGGGCAGAATGCAGGGAATCAGCTCTCTCCATCCCTAGTTCTGGACCTTACCTTTTCCATTCATTCAAATATTTTATTCCATTTATAGTTGTGGTGCTCACATGTAAAGAAATAGGTGTGCAGCCGCAGGTGTGCATACATGCACAGAAATCTGGCCTTCCTTGTCCCAAAATTCATCATTCTCCGTAGTTCAGGGTACCCCAGTTGAACTGCGAGCATTACACAAGTAATCTACAGAGCTTGCTGCAAGATGTACCAAGTGTTTACTGCAGTGTTTCATGGGGAAAGCAAGGAGAGAAGTGCCCTTCTTAAAGAAGGCTGGTGAGCTGTGCTCAGATGCCACTTTCAGGACTTGGTTTCACTTGTCCCCTAAAACCGTGGGGTACAAACAGGGACTGGTTCTGTTCTCATGGATTTCAAAACTGCCCAAGAATGTGCACTTTGAGAAAGAGCTTTGATTTGCCTACTTCTCAAAATATAAGGAACAGAAGGGGATGTTTGCACATGATTTTAATAATGTCAAGCCTGACCTGCAAGTGTATCATTAGACTGTGCCTAGGGTAGTGAAGTCCACGTCCAGAAAGCTATCTAAGCGCCGTGTGGGCACACAACAGCTGACCACTGGTGTTGATCTTAACCTAAGAGTTGAGGATGGAAAGAGTGTGGCATTAGTAAGCAGTTGCAAATGTTTTGGGAAAGAATATGCAGCACAGAAAAATATTTTAGTTACAAGAGAATAGTAAAAAGTAATCTTGTGACCCACTGCCTGAGATGTATCTGTTTATTTAGAAAATTGAGTTTCAGATGCATATGAATACTCACTGAAACTTTCTTTAATTGGTGAAAAGGGAAATTCTGGGGCATGGATCCTATAATTATGGCAGATGTCTAGAGAGGTCACAAAAGTTCCTCACCCGTTGACTGCTGATGAAGTCCAGCCTAAAGGTTCGTTGCAACTAATGTCTAGATGCAGTAGTATTAAATGAGTACTAATGAATTAGGTAAAGAATGTTGATGTCTAAATTTTAGCCACATGAAATTAGATTAAATAAATGTAATTCCCTGTGACTGAGGAAATGATTCTCCCAAAGATGATTAGAGGGCTGGAGCACCTGCCCTATGAAGAGAGGCTGAGGGAGCTGGGCTTGTTCAGTCTGGAGAAGAGAAGGCTGCGGGGGGACCTCATTGCAGCCTTCCAGTACCTGAAGGGAGCTTATAAGCAGGAGGGGATTCAGCTTTTTAAAAGGGTAGACAATGGCAGGACAAGGGGGAATGGATCGAAGCTAAAGGAGGGAAGGTTTGGATTAGATATTAGGGGGAAGTTTTTTACAGAAAGAGTGGTGGGGTGCTGGAACAGGCTGCCCAGAGAGGTAGTGGATGCCCCATCCCTGGAAGTGTTCAAGGCCAGGTTGGATGGGGCCCTGGGCAACCTTGTGTAGATCCAGGCCTGAGGTTGGTGGCCCTGCCTGTGGCAGTGGGGTTGGAGCTCTATGATCCTTGGGGTCCCTTCCAACTCATACCATTCTATGATTCTGTGATTCTATGATTCTATGATTCAAATGCCGCTGAAACCAAATTGCAATTGTTACTTTCATTGCCCGTACCCAAGGAGTTAAAATCCCTATTAACAGGGTGCTGAGTTGGTGTTTAGAAGACCAGGGACTAAACTTCTTGATTCCCTGTTTGTCTTTCAAAGGTGTGTTGGGTTTGTGACAGGACCCAGAGGGAAGAGCTTGCTCTTTTGCAAGCTTTGTGTATGCTCAGGGTTCAAGTGAGTATTTTGGAGCTGGTATGGAGTAGCTTATGCCATCCATCAGGCATCCTTAATGAGAAACTGCCCTGCCTGCTCTCTCATCTGGGGCACCTTTGTTGGTCACAGCTGGCAGAAGGAAAGAATCAAGTAGGAAAGTCCAAAGCCATTTAAGGTCAAAGTCAACACCTTCACTTCAATCTGGAAAAGCAGCAGGCGACCAGCAGAGATCACAGAGCACCGGTGTCACACGCTGCCATGCTGAGGAGCTGTCAGCAGAAATCCAACGCAAGCCTTTCTAGAAAAACAACAGATAGCAAAAAGGTTTGTTTTGCTTCACTTCAGCTGAGTTCTGAGGTTACCAGCCTCTACAGAACGACGACGACGATGTACATTTTTATAGTCCAGCAGAGTTCAGAGCCCTGGTAAGAAAGCAAAGCACTGCTTGGTCAGCTCCACACAGGCACAACAGTTCAAGGGTTCGTGTTTATTCCCCTCTCGGCTAAGTTGTTTTCCCAAGAACATCTTTGTTACTTTTTGCCATAAAACAAAAGGTCAGGTTTGATGTTGCTCCTAGAAATGTTCTTGTTGTTCTGTTTGTTTATATAACCTCCTTCTCCCTACATCTGATGGAGAATGAGCTCTGTTGCTTAATGCCAGCTGCACGCAGGATGGTGAGAAGAATGACAGCCCCCAAAAGGGGGCCGGGGAAGGGGGACACAGAGGGGTGAAGGAAATAAAGGGAAAATAAACAGAGTTTTGCCTCCGGCCATTTGCAAACAGCTTGTGAGATCCTCACATCACACACATTGCTGGGTAGCCTGTGACGTTTCTGAACACACAAGCTGTCATTTCCTCACAAGGAGTCAGCACTGCTAAACCCTTTCAGGCAACGTGGGTGGGCGCTTTAGAAGACATACTGTCTCATCCCATTCAGGAACTGCCCTCTGTTACTCCTCTCCTGGCATGCTGGATGTTTGTTGTTTAAGTAAATAAACTGGCTGGTGTCTCAGGCTAGCTGTGAATGCTCTGTGCTCCCACCACCACCCTTTCCTGGCCACTCCAGGGAACAGGAAAAAAAAAAAAAAAGAAAAAAAGAAACAACAAAAAACCCCCCCAACAGCCAAAAGCAACAACAAGATTAAAAAGTTCACAGAGACCTCCGATGCCACCCACTAAGCCCCAACCTACAAATAATCAGTGACCAAATGGTGTCATTAGAGGCCCCAACATCCTGTCAGCACTCGGCCTTCCGATGGGAAGTCTACAGTGGAGGTGATTTCGAAACCATCTTTCCTGTCTCTTTCAGAAAAAGGATTCTCGGAAGCAGCTGCCACAGGATAATTTGGTTTTCCTTGTTTCTTCTAAATGAACCTTTCACGTTCCCAGTCAGCGGCCAGCTTCACCAAAACTGAAGGAATATTGTTTGACTCCCCGCTGTCCGCCTGCCTCCTCCCTAGGCTAGGGTATGCATGTGGTGTTGAAGGGAGATGCAGGATCATGAATCTGCACCTGTTTTGTCAAGGTTGCACAAGCAAGATTGCAAGCCAGTTTAATTTGTGTTTTACTGCTTCCCCACCGGCTCTTTTTCCTAGCTCAGTGTTAAGCTGCATCAGGGGAAACAGATGTCTGCTACAACAGAGATTCTCTCTGGAGTTAATAGGGACTTTTCATACTGGCTGGCACAGCATACAGTTTTTCTTACACTTCTGTTGGTAAATCCATGGGTATTCACGTTACCCAAGTGTAGGCACCTCATTAACTAAACCAGCTGGCTAGCCACCCTTAGCTCCATATGTAGCCAGTGAGGGAAAAGAAAAAAAAAATCAAATCAAGGCAAATCAGAATAATTCCAGTAACTCCTCTTTGAAATCACCATCTGCATGTTTTTCTCCCTCCCCCCTTTCTGACACCTATATGGGAAACCAGAGGAAACTAGCTAGATCTACAAAACACTGGTGATTTAATAAATTCAGT
This sequence comes from Porphyrio hochstetteri, assembly GCA_020800305.1. Taxonomy (NCBI): domain Eukaryota; kingdom Metazoa; phylum Chordata; class Aves; order Gruiformes; family Rallidae; genus Porphyrio; species Porphyrio hochstetteri. The sequence continues at coordinate 47,542,974 of CM036938.1, read as the reverse complement.
TACTCCTCTGCACAGTAGTCTTTATGCCTATCTGCTATTTGGGAACAGTTTCTCACCAAACACTGCTCCCAGAGAAGTCCCTGGTCTATTCATTGTGCAAACAAAGTTAGTCAAGGGAAAAATACAGAAAGATGACAGATCACAGGGCTTTTTTCTATTGGCTTTGCTTCCCTCCCCAAACATGTTCACCTTTTTGAGTGGATTGATGAACCTCAACTGCAACAGCAGGCAAAGCGTAGATGAGCTGTGTCACTAGATGCATCCTGCTAATGCAGGATGGCTAAACTGAACATTTTTTGTGGAGCGCTTAGCAAAACTGGCTTCCAGAAGGGCCAGGTTCATTGATTCAGTGAAGTGAATCAATGAACCATCAACACAACTCGCTGTGGCTAACATGAGTTATCATGTTAGCCACAGTGAGTTGTGTTGATGGTTCATTGATTTCCCTAGTTTCTCAATACAGTTGTTCATAAACAATCTGAAAACTGCACTTCTTGCAGTTATCAGCACCTCTCAGTTAGACAAGCCAGGGCACCAGGCTAAGCCCACAGGCTGTGGAAGGCTCAGCCCCTGGAATCTGTCAAGAGAGACAGTGGCGCACCCAAACAGGTTACTGGAAATTTTGCCTCTGAATCTAAAAATTGCAGTCTCTCATCTCACCACTTGTATCTCCTGTGCCCAAAAGGACCAAAATTCAACTCTCAGACGCAGATCCTTAGGTCTGTTTCTCCTGAATTCAGCAGTGTTTGTCACTATGTCAACCCCATCAGTTGGCATCTGAAATTCATTTAAGAAGAAAAAACCCCAAACAACCCACACCCTGTAAACCTAATCCTTAGGAGTGAGATCCTTCCATTCAACCTCTTTACTTTCCCACAATCTTCAGCAGAGGGTCTTGTCACCACGGAGGTGTTTTTCACTTCTACAAATAGGCCATATAAGAGAAATTCAATTTAACACCAAATTTAGGACACACAGATAAGCCCAGAAAGTGACAACAGAGTCACAACAGCTTGATAGTGGCATCTTTGGCACTTCATGGGGGTCTGCTTTGAACTCCTCAAGGTCCTAGCTATATGTTTCATTACAAAACCAAAGCACACCCTGCATTTGCCAAAGATTCTGGAAAATTTTTGGAAAGCATTGAAATTACAGGAAAGGTCTGTTGCTTTCAGGGAGAAGTGGTTTAATGAGATCACATTTCTCCTTCCTCCCTCCGTTCAAATCAAGCAAAGTTTAATATTTCAATTGCATTCACTTTGACTATAACAAAGAATCAAAGCAAAAAAGAACCCACCAAGAAAAAAAAGGTTTCACTTAATACAAAAATTCAAAACTTTAATAAAAGGCACAAAGAAAATCTAAGCTCTCCACCTCCTCTCATGCAGAAAAAAATCTTCAGGTGGTAGGTTAAGCCAGCGCTGGCGTAATTAAAAGAGTGTAAATAAGTGAAAGCATACCAAATAATATTTCACTTTAAAGCCTTTTGGAATCATACTGGCTATGGGAATCAGGCTTCCACAGCTGTGATTACAAATAGCTGGAGTCAACATCCCTCCCAATTCAATAGGCAACAAGTTGGTTTGGTTTCAAGGCAGCCACTTATCCTTCCTTTTAAGAAATCCTCCATGTGTGTCATGGACCAAACTCAGAATGCTCAGTGTCTTTCTCAAGAGACTCTGTGTACCTAGATGTCTCCATGAGAATCTGAGCAAAGCATCATTTCAGGTCAACCATGTCATAATTTGCAGCTGGTTTTTGTTCTGCATTTTGTACTGTTTCAGCCAGCAGTGTGCCTGGGAATAGATTGGTGCAGCTGGTTAGTCATCCACCCATTCCTCAACCCCTTCAGAGTGGCAGCACACCACTGTTCCCAAAAGTCAGGTGGGTGCTTCTGGTCCCTCTCTTTGGCCAAGTTCTGTCTTGATGGCACTGAGGACTTTCTCTCCTTATCAAGCATGGAAATGCCTCCTCCCTGCTCCCCCCCGATCTGAAGACTCAGCAGGAGTCAGCAGCCCTTGCCTATTAGAGGCCAGACCCTGCTCCATGTCCTAGCTCCTCCTGGCTTTAGGGTATAGTCAGAGCCAGAGAGTGGCCTTGTTGGTCTGTAGCATTTCACTTTAGTGACAGACAGGAAAGTGGCTCTGAAGCCAGCCTTTCTAGCCTGCTTCTAGCCAGCTGTCTCACAGCTCATTATATAGCCCTCCCCACAGTCAAATCAGGCACAAGTAGTGTTATAAACTCTGCTGAGCTACCCATCTCATAGCCTCTCTTCATGTCGTCTCTCTCCCTGCTTGAGCAACTTCTTGTTCCTCCTTATTTTCTTCAGTAAGTATGGGGCTTTTGTATCAGGTTCGCCACTGCATCGGAGAATGGCTTCAAAATGGAGACGTGCTTCTTGTGTGTCTCACAGATTGAAGCCAAATGTGCTGCATATATCCCTTGGCCTTGCAAGCGCAGAGTGGTAGCAGAGCTCCAGGCAGAACGCCTGTGCTGTGTGCTTATCACTGAACTAGCCTGTTACAGGCTGATCCAAAACCACAGAGCCTGTTCAACGCTGTGCTCGCACAGACACTTCACAGGGCAGAGCTGCAGCTGAAGGCTGTGGCAAAGATGTTGAATACTAATGAGATAACATGCAATTTAACCCCAGTTGAAACTGGGAGCTGTTTTTCCTGGGAATCATACATCTTAATTCAGCTAAACTCCAAGTTCTGCTGACAATTTGACGGGCCTGCTTTTACTCCTTCAACAATCGCCGGTGAAAAAGCAAAGCTGAAGCATGGTTACTACACCAACTGTAATAATATTCCAGGCCGTGAATCGCCTTTTTGTGGCTTGCACCATGCATGTGGAGAAGGCTGGAGCGTTAGTAACTGTGCTTAAATTGTCACACGCATGCACAAAAGGAATGCCTCTCCTCTGTCCCTCCTGCTCCTGAAACAAAGTTTTATAGAAAAACAAACCATCATGGAAAGCATGCCTGTGAATCCATTTCAATTTAATTAACACTACGCTAGTTACAGATGCAAACAGGTTCCCAAGCACGCAGTTTGGCTGTCCCTCCCTCTGTGGATTCAAGTTTGACTCCTTGCTTTGTTCTAAGAGAACAAAGAGAGCAAAGAACAATGTGACCCTGACCCTTCTTTACCCCTTCACACACAAATGATCCGTTTTAATATTCAGACGAGCTGTGACATGAAGAGGTCCCACGAGAACAAACACCTGCCGTTTCTCTGGACAGCATTTTGACCAGGCATTCCCTACCTAGTTTTTAAACAACTTTTACATTCCTGTGGCTGTGTTGTAAAGAAGATGACAACACTTGCATTCTCAGGCCATAGTTTGTGTTTTAATGCAGAAGTGCGTGATGCAGCGTCCCTTCCCTCTGTAGCCCACAAACACCCTCCATCTGCAACCTTGCAGCCATTTTCATGCCTGGAGGACCAGTGAGATAGCCTTGATGGCAGGGATAGCCTAACACCCCGGCTGCAAGCTTGCCTGAACATGTGTGTGTACATGCATTTGAACTGCAATAGGCACCTGCGGGCTCTTCTCCACATGCCTCCCCACCTCTGCAGTAAGTCCACACCCAGCACAGGAGGAGTCTGTAAGGAACGTGAAGGGCCAGTGTAGACCTAAAGTGCCCTTTCTATTCCTTAATGTACGCATGTGCATTAATGATAACATGAGTGACATGGCTGGGACTCGCCCTGGGGAGAGGCGCCGCAGTAGCGCTGCAGATACACGTGGGCAGTGCGAGGCGCTGACCCCCGTGTCCTTTGTGCAACCTGCAGCAGCCCGACTTTTGCATCTGCTCTGGCAGCACTGGGAGCTGCTGGGTGTTGGCATGAGGCTGATGGGATTTGTTGACTGGTGTTCAGAGGATACTCTTCCTCACCCAAAGCCCTAGTCCTTCCCAAACTTGTTGTACAGTCTAAAGGAGAGTTTTACTTTGCTTAACTTCTGAAAAGCTTAGCAATAGGCAGAGAAGCCTGGTCAGACCCAAATGTCTCACAGAATTTTCTTATTCATAGAATCACAGCATCACAGACTGGTTTGGGCTGGAAGGGACCTCAAAGATCATCAGGTTTCATTCCCCACTGCCATGGGTCAGGAAACCCTCCACTGGCTCAGGTTGCCCAAAGCCCCATCCAACCCAGCCTTCAACACTGCCAGGGAGGGGGCAGCCACAGCTTCTCTGGGCATCCTGTGCCAGGCCTCACCATCCTCTCAGGGAAGAATTTTTTACTAATATCCAATTTAAATCTACCATCCTTTAGCTTAAGGCCATTACCCTTTTCATATCACTACACTCCCTGATAAAGTGTCTTTCCCCAGCTTTCCTGTAGACCTCTCAGTTGCTGTAGGTATTCTGTATATATTCGGTATATTGTAGGTATACTGTAGATTTCCTGTAGGCCTTTCAGATACCAGAAGGCTGCTCTAAGGTCTCCCCAGAGCTTTCTTTTCTCCAGGCTGAGTAAGAGCAGGGTTCAGAGTAAGAGTTGGGTTTATGCTCAGACTTTCTTCCAAAAAAGGAGCAGTGCTGCTATATCTTTTACTGATAGAAGGCATGCAAAACAGGGTCAGAGACAAAGGGAAGAAAGGACAGCCTAAACCAGACAAGCTTTGAGCTTGATGTCATCTGAACAAGACAGTTTGCTCCACGGTTCTCATCCATCCGATAGAAAGCAATAGTCTTGGCTGAGCAGAGCAGGTCTACAGAGAAATGTGGACTACTGTTTTCTCTGGTAAGCAGCGAAAACTAAACACTGATGTATCATTGAGACTTGTCAGCTGGTCTTGGCTCTGGATTTTGACCAACAGTTCCAAGAACACTCCTTGTCCTTGCTGGGGGGCAGCAGCAAAAAAGCCAAAGCAAAGTGCTTATGTCAATACAGTTTTTGATGACTCACATTCCTTCAAAGGCTCAGGCTAGAAGAAAGATAGTCCAGATCCTCAAAAAAGTTCAAGAATCTGATTCCCACAGGAATCAGCCACATCACTGAAATCAATGGCAGTTTGGTACTAAGCACTTATGAGTAGCTGAGCACCAGTTAATATTCTTTCCAGCCACATTCTTTGAGAAGGTTTTCACTTTGTTTTCCTACTTGAAACCAAGAATTTTTGACATTTTTCCCATTGCCTTGGTTCCCAGCAAGAGATGCAGACTTTTCCAGGATAGGTAATGTGACAACTGAACTTCTATCACATGGTGTAAGCCAAGTCAGAGCTTTCCAAGTAAACGAAGGCATTCTCAGAATATTTAGACACAGCTCACTGCTTGCCCTCACATCAGAAATGAGTGAATGATCTAACGCTGGAAAAAGTTGCTGTTCTGGTTTAAAGCGACAGCCTCATTGTTTTTCCCACCACAAATGGGCCAGTTCCTTGTATCCCATGGATTCTGCATCAGCGTGAGCTACCCAGCCACATCCAAGAGCAGAGATGTTCAAACATCCACCCAAGTACCACACCTGTGACCACACGGGAAATGTATGGGCAAGGCGGTTTGCTCAGGGGTGGAAGTGACTGCTCTGGACCAACTCCCTCTCCTGCAGGCACCCAGAGCCAAATATTTTGTGATGTTTGACATGCATGTTGCGTGTGGTGTGCTCATGTGTCTCCAGTGAGGGTGAGGGCCCCTCTGACAATTACGGTAGAGAAGGATCCTGTTTACAAATCCACCTGTGTCGTTTGTCTATACTCGCTGCTCCAATCAGGCTCTTCACTAACAAACACATTCTCCAGAATATTTACCACAAGTTGTTACAAACACACCACCGATTGTTGATGCATTCAGAAGGAGGTGAGCAGTCCTGCTGGTCCTTACTCCAGTTACACCTGTGCTTCATGTTTTCTGCTTCCGGGGATATTGGAAACCACATAGAAGAATGCTAATGCTTCAAACAAGTTCAAAGATTCACAGAATTTTGGGGGTTGGAAGGGACCTCCTGAGATAATTGACTCCAACCCCCCTGCCAAAGCAGGTTCCCTAGGACAGATCACACAGATAGGCGCCCAGACGGGTCTTGAATATCTCCAGAGAAGGAGACTCCACCACCTCCCTGGGCAGCCTGTCCCAGGGCTCTGTCACCCTCACTGTGTAAAAGTTCTTCTGCATGTTGGTGTGGAATATGTGGAATATTGGTGCAGCCTCAGCACAGATATCAGCTACATTAAAGAGTTTTAAAGGTGTGCCTTATATGAATGCTGCCATGTAATTCCCCTATCGATGGGAGCTAAGAGAGCCCCTTTCTCCATCTGACAGATCAGAGAGCTGAGAGGTGGAAAAACGAGTGACACTGGTGGCTGTGTCTTCAAGAGCTGAGCTTCTGAGAAGATGTGCACATCTCCAGCTATGCAGAGATGTAGAAAAACACCACGTGCAAAAACCCAGCTCCCTAGCTGGCTTCTGACATGCTGCTCAAACACCAAATGTCACAAAGTGAAGTATGTAGCTAAAATAGCTGTGAGAGAGGCTGAGTTAGAATGACTGTCTGGTTCACACTCGTGGTACTCTGAGTGTTAAAAGGCAGGCATCACAGAGCTTGGGATGGAAAAGACACCACAGATACTCCTGGCCTGTGTTTTCAGAAGTCCACTAAAATATGGCTGAGTGACATTTGATGTTTCTGGGGATGACAGATCCTGGGTGGCGGTAAAAGCAATATATACATTCCATCAGAAATCTAAAACATGTAAACAGACAGACAGAAATCGTCAGAGGGATGTGAGAAACACATAAATTAACAACAAATGCAGGGAGAGGAAGTCCAGAACAAATACACTGATACTTTTCACAACCATGAAGGAGTTTAATCCACTGGTTTAAAAAACATATGGTACACTAAACATTAGATGGGTAACAGGCGGAGAGACACTTGGCAGTGGCCCATGGAAATATAAACACAAGGCATTTGTTTCATTGTGTTTCTTTTTCTTTAAATATTTACTTTCTGTGTTTTTCCAGGATACAGTTTTTCATCCCATATGCATAACAAGCTACCTTTCCAAAAGCAGACTTGGGAGGCATCACACTCAGGGTCACTGGTTTGAGTCCAGTGGCTCTTTGTTGGGATTTAGCCTGTTTCCTGAAGGGAAAATAGCCATATCTGACTTCCCTCCCCCAGTCCCAGTCCCCTGTGCCCCACCACTGTTTGATAGCTTTTTTGGCACAGACTGTCAAGAATAAGGACTGAATGGATTTGGAAAACAGCAGCTGCTTGCTCCTTCCCTTTTTCATGGGCTGGAGCATCTTGAAAGCAAGTCATCTTAAATGCCATGGCTGCGTGGAGTACCTAGATGATCAGGAATCCACAGAAGGCCCTCCTCTGTAGTCCTGAGCCTCCATAGCCTCTGTTACCCTTTCCCTTTCCTGAAATGCTTCACACTGGGAGCAATTCACCTCTTGGTGTTTGAAAGCTGTCCCTAACTTTTGGCTCCATGAAGAACTCTCAAGCAGGTATAGGAACGTTTACTTTTACGACATTCTTACATTGAGAGGAGTTTCTATGAGTCAGAATTTAGGCAACAGACAGAACTAAAGACAGACAAGTGGAAATTATTTTGCTGTCCTTCCTGTGCTTTTTTGTGAATAACATAGGTCTTCATTTTCTCTCTGCCCTAAGAGAGTGTCCTGTGACTGCATGAGACATTTGTGTGTCCCCCAGCAGAGAGACTCCTTGTATGGCCTGGGCAGGAGGCATTTCTGACAGACCAACAGACCAGAAATGTTTGGGATGGGAGGTTGATAGGGACTGTGAACAGCTTTGTCAAAATGTATCATCTGCTTTACAGTCCTTGCATTTTCTTTGAGCCTGATCCGAGCTATAACCAGAAAAACAGTTGAACATGGTGAGGCATACCTGAGTTATGTTTAGACCAGCTAGCTCAGATAGTGCTGACAGTGTAACCACCAGAACCGTATTCAGTGATGCTGACGTAAACGTGTTTCTGCAGATTCTGGACATGCCTGCAAAAGCGTCAAATTTGAGATATGCTGTGAATGTCTGTGAACCTAATGGACAATTGTCCTGGTTCTGGCCAGGCCAGCGTCAACCTCCCCAAGCAGCCAGCACAGGTGAGCTGTGTTAGCCCAGGTGAGCTGAGCCCGAGCTGTTTCCACACCACCTGACATCATTCCCCCATAAAAGGGGCTGGATGGGGAGGGGTGCTCCTGGGTGCCTCCAGGGCAGTCTGAGTTCAGATGGGGACGTTGAGTCCCTTGTGCAGCACTCTGTGATCTTTCAGTCGGTAAGGTACCTTGTGTTATCCCTGGGTGTGAGTGTAATTGGTTCTTACTGTTCCCCTTTCATAGTGATTTTGCCAGTAAAGTGACCTTATCCCAACCCACGGAGGCTCTGTCTGTTTCTCCTCTGAGAGTGAGAGAGCAGCCTATGGTGCTCAGCCTCTGCTTGGGGCTGAATCACTATGAAAATTTAATGACAGCTCTAAAGACTCCTTAATGTAACAAAAAGGTAAATGTGGGGCAAGAGTAGGTGTTGGGAATGGTGCAAAGAAGAATGTTCATTTTGTCTGTCAAATGATTCCCTACATATCAGCACATCTTTTCTTAGCACATTCTTCCACAGGTCTAGTTGACTTTTTTCAATGCAACAAAAGCATCCTTTGTATACATATTTTCTTTTGTTTTTTTCCTTTTAGGGAGGTTCAAACAACACTTAACAAATGCATATATTTGTCTGTTTGTTGAACAATAAAATACTGCTTACACTGAGACTGGAAAATAAGTGAATGACAAATAAACACAGTTGAAGTACATTTGTTAATATTTATTCTAGCATTCTTCATCCATCGCACATCTTGCAGAGGAGAAAAAAAGGTTGAAAGAAAGGACTACAGAACATATTTAACTCCACAGGGGGGAATTTCTTCTTCCCTGTTCCCTCATTTCATCTGCATCTCATAAAAGTTGCAAGATAATCTAGTCCTTTCTTCTATTTAGTTTATGGACAATTGCAGCAGGCATAGCAAAAGCAGTTTAGCTGATGGAAAGCTAAACACTGTAATATTCAGAGGCAGAAGAAGCAGATAGAAAAGTTCCTCAGCAATACCCATGAACATTCATTTACCAGCATTCAACAACTCAATTTTTTTTACTTATCCTCCTTTCAGATCCTTGCTTGATTTCTGAAGCATGTCTTCCATTACAAATGTCTGTGGCAGGAAGAACAAAATGATGTTGTAACATTTTGGTTTTAATATTATATTTGAGATAAGAAAATATTCTGACATTGAATAAAAAAACGCAAACAATAAAAAAGAAAAAGCAGGTATGTCTCTATATGTAGCGATTATCTTGCTTCTTACTGGGATACCTACCATACGATAAATTTCAGGCATGCTGTAGGAATATGCCTTAAGCTTTAAATTCTGCATCTACATTTCACTAGTAAGATTCTTAAACCTTTGTATAAAGTAAACATTACAATTTTATTTTAATATTAAATATTGTTTCAACATTACTTCAATATTTTTTTAATTTCATGAGAAGCTTTAACCAAAATCGTGCAGATGGATTCTCGCAAGGCCCACTCCTCCACCGGTAGCACCGATGGTGATTTTGACATATGAGCTGATCCTAGTACCACTTACATGTGTGACCTGTATTCCAGTAAATTCCTGCAAAGGGGGAAGTCTTGTTTAGGGCAATTTCAAGTTTCATACTTTTCCCCTGGGATTCAGATTGTAACTTGACGTGGCGGCAGCAGGCAGCAGCATGCTGGCTCTGTTTCTACCACACCACTTGTCTATAGTATGTAGCATTCAGTGCAGAGATGTGTGAAGGTGAGGTCCAGCTTCCCAAAGAGAATGGGAGAATGAATAAAGCTGTGAAAGAGACCTCCCATGTTTGGGATCTTAGCAAGGCCCTGGGCAAAACAGCTCTTTGATCCAGACAGGTATCAGAGTCTGAGATTTAATCAGAGACATGGCAAGCTGCCTGCTTTCTGACAGCCCTTCCTGGTGAGATGTTGTGCCACTGTAATCTTGAGCTGGCAGGATCTGCTGCCACCCCAGAAAGACACCCCAACAATGTGCTGGGACACACCGTGTGTGCAGAGGAGTAAGCAGCTCTCTCATCTCTTACAATTATGCCTTCAGAGCAGGGACAAGGCATTCTGGTGACTGATGGTTACTGGGTGACCAACCAAATCAACAGGCTGCTCATTTCCTGGAATGCTTGTTCATAAGAAATAACCCCCTTGTTCTGTAGCCGTTGCTGGAGAAAGATAAAGGAGTTGGGCATTTCAGTGTCTAGGTTCACCACACGCTACCTCTTTGCCAAATGACTTCTTTTTTCTTTCATTATGCTGTGCTCACACAAGTGACACCAGACCAACAACTGGGTAAGACATGCAGTATGAGACCATGTTGGAGAAAAAAAAAAATTCAAATATGGGTCAAAAAGTTGGCAGCTCCTTGGGAAGGACACTAGAAAAATAATTCTAAATTCTCCTTTTTTAAAAAAGTGTGATCTCTAGTCAGAGCTTATTTTGAGCTACATGCTGAGTACATGTTAAAACATCTCCGCAGGACTAATTGAATCATTATTTATACATCTATGGAAGTTGGAACTGTAAATCCAAACCAAAACTCAGATTTATTTTGTGTGCAAATGATGCAACTTTTAGCATAAATTAAATGCTATTTTTTTCTTTGATTGTTGCAGAGATGTATTCGGACCATATGTAGGAAGCCTACATTATCCTAAATATAAACCCTATAGACAGTGAAAAGAAGGATTGAAGAATGTGCCAGTAGGCATGAGAAGACTAATCACTGTCAGAAGGACGAGGAGTAACAGAAAAGTTTGCGGAACCAGCCTCATCTATTTTTCCTGTAATGAGTAAGTCTCTCCTGCCGCCACCCACTTCTTCCATCTTACTCCATGGGAAATTGTCTCTGAGGAAAGGATTTTTCTTAAAGTTAGTTATAAAAGCCATCAGGAGAATGATTTTTCTCTTAGCCATCACTGACAGGCAGTTCTTTCCTGGGAGCTGCTCATGCACCATTTCTAGATGCTGTTTGTATGCTGGTGTTGCCAAACCATCTGCATTCTGATACGGGCAGCTTGTGAATGTCAAGCTAATTAGCCAAGGCTAATGTCTGGTTTCCTGTAGAGAGCTTTTGTGGAGTAATTACCTTCCTCGAGGTCAAACTGCTGTAATTACAGGTCTTTAACTAATCGAGATAAACAGCCTTTGAATTCTTCCAGTGGGTCAGCCAATCACTCTAATGGTCTTTTATCTTAACCTGCAACAATATAGTGTATTATGACAGGTGATAGCAGTGCTTTTTATTTGCGTGGGATCTAAACAATAACAGCTTTCACTAAAGCCATATACATTATTAATGTCTATTAAAGCCTCTGCCTAGGCTTAAGAGTAAAGTCATTGTTACAGGCTTTTCAGGGTAGACATATTTAAATAAACCAGAAGTATGCATTTCACAGAAGTAGGTGACAGAGGAGTAAGAAACTGTTCTTATCCTCACTCTCTGCTCGATTTTATTCCTTGCACCAACTTGTTCCTTGAAGCATAGTATAGAGACCCTTTTAAAATAATAATAATCTTCCAAACAGCCCGCTTCCCCTACTTGTGTGCTTTCCTTCCTCTGTGTTTCCTTTGCTCCTCACACCTCTCCTTGCTGCTCAGAAATTTTGAGCTACTCTGGGAATGTTGGCAAACGTTTCTGCACCTAACTCCATTATTTCTCAGGTTGACCATCTGTAGGATTTCCTCTTCAGAAACTGTTATTTGTCTTATCCCCTTTCTGCCCACACTTGGGTGAATGGAAAACCTCAAATATAGCATCCATTGTTATACAGAAAACCCCAAACCTACGCCCTACTTCTAGTACACTGAGGGTTTGCCCTTAAGAAGAAAATGAAATTGAGTGTGAAAGAAAATTAATGGAGGCTTGACCCCCATCATCTTCAGAAAGCTTCAGCTCACCTTCAGAGTGCATAACAAGTTTAGGTAACATATTTCCTTTATTTAAGTAATCACAGTACTACTACGTTACTAGAAACATGTGTAAGTTTAGTTTGGATTCCTGCCACAGATCAAAACCAATATTTGGGAACAACCCTCAGAGCAATCCAGTCTATTAGCCAACTGCCCAACATGGGAGAAAAGAGTGCCCATAGTGCTGTTACCATTTAATTGAATTTTTAGATCTAATCAATTAAATTTTTACATTTCTAGGGTTTTTTGGGGGGTGGGTGTTTCTGGGTTAGGGTTTAGATTGGTTTCTGGTTTTTTGGTTGGGCACCTTTTTTTGCCACTAAACTATGAGTACAACATAATGAAAGCTGTACTGTGAATTAACAAATGCCTGAAATACAGAATGATGAACTTTAGAAGGGTAACTCATGACCAGAACGTATTCTGTGTCAGAAAAGAACACACCACACATGAGGAGCTAGTTTAGCAGAAATTTGGTAGTCATGTGCATGAAGTGACAAGAAACAGCACTTCAGTTTTATTAACTTTACATGCACGACGCTCAGTGTGAATCTTTTCTTCTTGCTTTGCGTAACCGCTGTCTCATACTGGGTCCATGTGTAATCATGCAGCACTAATACCGCACCACTTCCCCGATGTAATGACACCAGTAAGGACTAGGAAGAGATAAATGAGCTTTAATTAATGAAGTACCTACACATTTACGATCCTTTTCCAAACTCAGAGCAAAAAAAAAAAGAAATCCCACTTTTCCTCTCCATATTTGCACATATACCAGTTTGTATGTATTTTGTAACATGTCTGTATTTTTTCATTCAACCTGGATTGGTTGAATGAAACAACCACAGGAGTGGCTGTTCCTGAGGACCTATGGAAAGGCTGCAGAGACCTGTTCAAAGACCTCAAGCAATACAAAAATTATCATTTGTCAGGCTGGCCTCAAAGGCCCTCCCTACTAAAAGACCCAGTGAGGTTGAGGCACATAGGAAGTGACTCTGCAAGATGTCCTTGCAGTCCTGAGCTACTTTGTGTTGGGTTTTATCAGACTAACTACGGTCAGATAAAGTCTCACCTACCGACGAGCCACCCCAGAGTCTTTTCATAGTCGGTAGCTGTCAAGTCTATATAGAGAGTGCAGTAGGGAACGATTTATTCCTTTTAAAGTAGGTTCTGAAATAGCCTGGTGTTTCCTCCAGAGGGCTGATTTCTCCCCATTATCTCTGAAAGGGCCATAGCGACAACATTGTCACCTTATATAGGGGCATGTGTGGTGCAAGTAATTCCCCCTACTCCACCCCCTCACCCTTCCTGTATTTGCAAAAACAAAGCATCCTCTATGGCTGTTTTTCATAGGTGTTCGGTGAGATACTGGGAACTTTTCCACACTTTACCCTTTGGCAGTACTTCTCCATTGCAGCCCTCTGGCAGAGTAATGCAGCCTCACTGGGGACACATTATATCCACATCACTTTAAAGCTCCCTCAAGTTGCCAGCACAGGCTCTGCGCCTTTCTAAATGCGCATTGTTCTACAGCAGCCGTTCTGTTCCAGCCTTTCACAGGCTATGTAATGCGCTGACTCCTCTGCCGCCTTTCCCCTTCCCACCCTGTATATGCTTTCAATCACTGACAATACATTTAAAACAAAAGCATTTGAGAAATTAAAACCAGAACGAGATCCTCAAGGCTAGGATTCAGAACCTGGTTGTAAATGAAACGTTTAGTTGCCTTTCTACCAATAAAGCAGTATTATGGTAAATAGGAGTTCTCGTTTGAAGGGTGATTCATGTGCCAGGGCACACCAGAGGCACATGCGCAGTGATCCAATTTGAGCAGGCTGTAAAGTGCTAAAATGTTCCAGTCTTAGACACATGCGGGAGTTTGGGCCCCTGTGACAAGTTAGTTGGGACTTTTAAAGAGGCAGGGATCTGAGGCAGCTGGCAGAGCAGAGGAAACAATACTGCAGCATCCACGCTTACGAGAAACGGGCTTGAGTGTGAAGATCTGCCAAGAGCAAGATTTTTGTGTATGACAAATCTGACTCATCATGGCAGAAAATTTCTCTTGTCCTTCAGTGACAGGGGATGAAGCACTGACCATGGTTAGTGCAATTGTAAAAGCAAAATTAATTCCAGAATTTTCCATTATAAAGGCAAATTCCCAGAGCATTTCATCTGGAAGCAGCCACAAAGCTCGTACAGTGACTGAATATGGTCTTTGATTTCTACCCATCTGCCTTCTGGCAAAACCAAGAGCCCCGCCAAATGTATAGACCCACAAATATCACACAGTATTTGGGGTTTCTTCTTTTAATCTGCCTATGCCGATTCCAGAGAAAACCTATCAGTCTATTGTTCTCCAGAGAGCCCTGGGAAAACACAGAAAAAAGCCTATTTCCAAATAGACGCATGAGCTGGGTGGGTAACTCTCCTCTGACTTCTTGTTGTAAGGAGGGTAAGATTTAATAGTCACAGCAACACATTAGCAGAGGGGTGAACTGGAATTGATTCCTTACATCTGCTCTGACTTTCCCTAGGTTGCTGGGAACCTAACACCTTCTCTCTTCCTCACTTCACACTTTCCAGTCACCCAAAGGTATTGGGAGATTTTTTTCCCACTTCTGGAAATTTCGGTGGAAGGTGTTGTGCATACAAAGTATTATTTATAAAAGAAGGAAGATGGTGATTCACTCTCCGGAAACTGAAGGAAGTGCTTTTCTTTGAAACAGGTGTCCCCAGGCAGTGCGTTTATAGGCTGATACACATTTTCAGTCATAGTTATAAGAAAATACTATAGTATAAGAAAACACCAGGAAAACACGTCTTTCTAATTTGGGACTTCAATTTAAATTTCACATTTTCTAATTGAGAAATTCAGTTTAAAAGGTGTGTATAGTCATTTGACCATTCTGTCTAGATAGCGTACTCAAAAATGGTTGAATTGAGTCACGTGTGCATTTAACTTTGTATTGTAGCAGATGTTTGCTCTGTACCATCAATGAACATAAGGCTGTTTCTCTTCAAGTTTGGGACTCTCCTAAAGCCATTTGGAGTTAGGGTTTTTTCTACTTAGTGAGAAGATAGCTACATCACAAGCCTCTTCCTGCAGGTAAACTAGTCTTGAAGATGTTTTTTAGTAAACAGGATGTTTTCCTGGACACATGACTAAAATATTACTTTGGATATATAGTTTCATTGTTGTTTTGATTTGTTTTGGTTTGTCTTGTGTTTTTTTTTAAAGCACGGATGAAAACATACATTCACTGTATTGGGTGTGACAAAGTTATTTGCTGGTAGACGTAGTAATTACTAACTTAATGCTTCAGTGCTTAGTGAACTGTAAACTTCTCAGAGTCTTTCCTGAATATCCCTAATCTCTAAGACAATTTGCTTTGCTCAAAGGTAGTGAGTTGTAAAAATTGTACTTGTTATCTTCCTGGAGTCAGTACTTATTTGGGGATCTAACACTTAATTTCTGTAAAGTCACACCTGCCAGAATGACCCTCTGAAACTCACACCACCCTAGAACAGAGTGTGTTTGAAAGCCTTCCAAAGTTTGGCCAAGGACCCCATCAATCATGGGAATGACAGTGTGTTTGGATAAGAGAGCTGACCGGCTTGCTCACCCCTTCTGGTGTTCCCTTCCCTTCTCTCATCTTGTACCAAAGTCCTTGAAAATGCACCAGCTGTTGTTGGGGAGAGGGACCTGAAAAGTATTTTCCAACTGTTGTTTTGAGAATGGGTTAGAGATTTAAAAGGCACTGTCACTAATGACACACATGGAACATAGCCCCATTTCTCTCATAATCATAGAAAAGGAAAAAATGCCAGCTATTGAGAACGCTGCAATTAAAAACAAAAGCTGAAACAATAGCTTTGGGCAAATGTGATCTTGTCATTGAGCACCCTCCTTTGCAAGCCAGCCGCACGGATTGGGACAGCAAGGAAAGTCCCAAATCAGAGGCAACACGGAGCAAAGGGTGCTGGCCCAGCTGGGACAGTCGCCTCCTGCCTACAGTGGGCAGGCTGGAGCAGGGAGGGGAGCGAGCAGCAGTGTTGACACAGAGAGCCTACCATAGCATTTTCACAGTAGCTTGCCATAGGGAAGTGGAAGCCAGCTTCCAAGAAATATCTCTCTCTCTGGGTGGGCCAGCCCAGCACCACACAAAACTTTATTGCATAGGGCTGCAAAGTTCAAAGGAAGCTCTGGGAAAGGGGAACTGTGGCTCGCAGTGCTGAGCCCAATCTGCTGCACCACACATGGCTAAAGTACACACTATCAGCAATCAAGGGAAGGACCTCCCTGAAGCACAAATGGCAGTGGGGGTACCCTTCTATAAATATCCTGAGAAATAGCAGAGTTTCCCTTTCCAGTTGCCTGAGTGACTCCACCTCCTTTGATAGCTTGCAAATGTTCCCTTGGTTTTAGTATTTACCACCGTCGCGTGTGCTGTAGATCAAAAACAAGTGCATGGGAAAAGGCAGCTGAACACAATAGGCATGGGGTGAATTGCATGCAGTAGGAGCCGCTTTTGGGTTGTGGTTCTGCCCATTCCCTTTTTTCTGTCCTTCTAATCCCTTTCCTGTTTCAGTTACATTCTGATTTCCTATACTCACTCAGAGCTGCCTAATGCCAACTGCAGCTCTCAGCCCCAAGGAATTAAAACCATACCCACAAATTGGTAAGGGACAGTTTCAGACTGGCTCTTTTTCTTCTGCCCTAGACAGCAGGGAAGGAGAATCCAGCAAGAGAATCCAACTCAATACCACCCAAAATCCTCGCTGGCATTTGAACAACCTTTGTAGGTCCGCGTATTCAGTTCTGAGGTCTGGGTTTGGATGATGATGACAAAGCCCATAGGAGAATTTGCCCTGATACCTTTCCACTGATCATTACAAAATCTGGTTTAGACTTCACAGGATTCCGCGCCCTCAAATCTATTTAAAATGATGCAAAACACCAATAAAGCACAAAAATATGAAACAGGTTAGCTGAAATACATACTTGGGCTCTTCAGAAAAAGAAACAGCAAGAAGTTCCCCTGGAAAATAATATATTTGATCCATAATGTAAAGAGAGGTAGAAAAGTTCAATAACTATATTGCATCTACAGTATCAAATTTAAATCAGACGACTCATGTTAGAAATCAGAAAAAAAGGGAAAAAAATAAAATCCCTTCTTGTTCGTGTGCCTGGAAATGTTTCAGCTGATGGGTAGAAATGGCCTGTTCACAGGATATGGTACAAATTTTGGCCCTTCCTTACCAGACTGACTACCCAAAACTTAACATGGAAGAATCATCTCCAGAAGTAGAGTTCAGATCTTACACAATCCTAAAAGCAGACATCTTACCTGAACAAAAAAAAAAAAAAAAAAGAAAAAGGGAGCCACTTAGTACAGAGAGTGGTGTTAGTCTCCTGTGATGTGCATCTGAAGCATTTAATAGCCCTGTGGCTGCTGTAGGAAAAGTTTGCACTTTGGGAAATTTCTGGCTGCTTCCCCTCATTCTGGGTAAGGTTTAAGTGAAGTTACTGCAACCATCCAGTTAGTTTTAAAAAGTGGGAGGGATAGACTCACTTTAGAGTCACATTGCATTTCTGCAGGGGAGAGGGGGGAAGAGAACACACCTTCAAGGAAAACTCCCAAAAAAGGTAATAGAATTTCTGAATTATCCCCTACTAATTAGGGGATTATATCCTTCTACCAGAACAGGAAGATTCATGAGTCCTATGAAAGGATATTATCCTTTTAAGTGTAACCATATCATGTTGTCACAGAGCCAAGGTCCTACTCAGAACAATAGATATTTTTTCTATTGTGGGGGATTATGTGGAAGAGTTGGGTGGTTTTTCAGATCAGATGGGTTAGGATCACATCTGAAATCCAAAAGGGTTGCTTATGCATGGGACAAAAATGCAAGTGGAATTTCTTGATGGTAGCTTTACTGTTGAAATTCTGTGGGCAAGGAATGGACAGTCACAATTAGGGCTGGTAGCAGGTGAGGTTTCTAGTGTTAAAAACTCATAAGAACAGCCATCTCATGCCTTCTGCCTGTCATTCAGATAGATGTGAAGTCCTGCAAGAAAAGAAAAGTTGATTTCAGGCTGAATTGAATCTACCCCTGAGTCCAAGCTCTGGTTTTGCCTAAAATATTGCCATGAACCTACTCCGAGTCTGCCTATTTGGGCCCCACGTCGTCCACATGGTATGCATTTGTGGTGGATCGTTAGGTAGAAGCAGTGATAAAAATAGACTTGTTAAATATCCCTTTCATTTGGTACATCCCACTGAACAATCACATGGACATATTAAAGTTATTACAGAAGATATGATATAGTTGCACAATAAATACTACTTACGCAAAGTGTAAGTTAAATACTCTTTGTTATTTCTCTTTGAGCAAGCTTTTTAAAAAAGCCAAAGTCTTTTCTCATACCCACAAACCTCATTTCATATTTAGAAGGAAAAAATAAATGGCAGCTGCCAGAGATCTCTTCCTAGGAAAACAGTTCTCTTTGGCTCAGCCTTTACCCTCAAGCAATAATACTTAGATGCACATTTACAAACTCTAGCCATTGCCATACATAATCTATGCCAGAATTATCTCGGCTAATACTGTAATTTAATCATGGTTATATGGTTACCAAAGTGTAATTTTTCAAATATATTCAGAATACAGCACTGATAATGTGGAGGTTAACTGCCTAAATATCTCTTCTACCTAGTTCACAAAAATTTCAGAGCTAATTCGCAAATTCATTACCGGACTTTTTTTTCTTCATCCATGCAGTTCTCCTCCTATTAGAGCACATCCTTACATTTCACTTATACCCTCAAGGTGCAAATTCTTTTTCATCCGTTAGATAAATTAACATGACTTTTAGGCAGGCTTCTCAAGGCATAACCAGCTCATAGGTATATCCTCAAAATACGTTTTGCCAGACAAAGCTCAAGATGAGATGAAATTCATCTTCAAATACTCAAGAGTGCTTAAAATTATGCACCTTGTTAGGCTTGTTGAACTTGGCAGGTTACTCTCAAAATCAGATGGTGTGTAAGTGTTTGTTAGAAATAGGAACTTATACTTAAAATAATATGCCTCCAAAGCTTCCATGACTTTGGTGGCATTTATGCTTCTCAAAATAACTTTAGCCAGCGTTATTTCTGGTGTATTTCTACTTGACCCATGGCCTTGAAAGAAATACTGTAAAGGAACTGAAATTCTATAATCATTTCCCTCTGCTTTTATATCACTTCAGTACTTAAAAAGATAGAACTGATAAAAACATCGAGGCCCTCTAAGGTTTCCTGTAGACATACTTTACAGGTTTGATCATGATGTATTTTTCAGGTACAGTTACTCTTTCCCTCAATGACTCTGATGTTATCTTCATCCTGTTGTCGACTCTTATCGCTGGGGGATGAAATATCAGTTGATCTCCTTGCAAGAATTACATGCTCTGTCTTTCCATGGAGTGAACCTGGTTATGACTTATTCTTTGTGAATGACCTTCTAACATGGAAATAGCACGTGGAAAGCAAATGGAATTAAAAGTGTTATCTTCAATTAACGCTAATAAAAGAAAATAAATTAGATATACCAACTGCTTCAGTTGACCCTTCTTAACTCTAAGTTTATTATCTAGCAGGCTTTTCTTTTTGAAGTAGGAAAATCTAATTTCCTTTTGAATAAAAGTATAACTTTATAGAGAAGATGTGAACTAAGCCACAAAATCAAGACCAAGAAGAATCAAGCTACAGAAAGCTTGTTTACTTGTTTGGGTATAGGTGTTCTGTCATGCTCTGACTGTCTGGGATGAAAAAAAGACCTGAGCTACACAGTGAACTTAGCATCTTAAAAATTCTTTCCACTTCAGCAATTTATGATACATTAAAAATACTAAAAATTCAGGAAGAAATTTTCCTATTTCTATTTTGCCCATGAACATCTTTTGTTATTTTCGTTATACTCTGCCAAGAACACTTCAGAAGAGCAATGAACGCCCCAGCCAAAGTGCATTAGCACTGGCATTTCACATGAATGGTATAGAAGAATGTGGAGGAGGATGTGGATTTGCTTTGGGGCAGGACACAGGGGTCATATGCAGAGACCAGATACCTCTGGGACAAATGCAGAGGGAACAGCACTAGTTCATTTTCGCCATTTTGGGCTCAGGTCACTCCCCTTTGCCTGTGAGCTCCCATGGGCCACTCAGTCCTTTTCCAAATGACCCCTACTGCTTTCCATTTGTTGTGATCTTTAGCAGATAACAGTGCTTTAGCTCCATTTGGTTTTAGGAAAAATGCAGAGAAATATTATTACAGAATCACAGAGTCACAGAATCGTAGGGGTTGGAAGGGACCTTGAGAGATCATCGGGTCCAACCCCCCTGCCAAAGCAGCTCCCTAGCTCATATTGCACAGAGAGGCGTCCAGACGGGTCTTGAATATCTCCAGAGAAGGAGACTCCACCACCCCCCTGGGCAGCCTGTCCCAGGGCTCTGTCACCCTCACTGTGTAAAAGTTCTTCCCCATGTTGGTGCGGAACTTCCTGTGCTCCAATTTGCAGCCATTGCCCCTTGTCCTATCTCCACAGACCACTGAAAAGGAGTTGGCCAATTCCCCCTGCATCCCATACTTAAGATATTTATAAACATTAATTAGGTCTCCCCTCAGTCTTCTTTTCTCCAGGCTGAACAGCCCCAGCTCACTCAGCCTTTCCTCATACGGGTCATGTTCCAGGCCCTTAATCATCTTCATAGCCCTTCTCTGGACTCTCTCAAGGAGGTCCCTGTCTCTTTTATACCAGGGAGCCCAGAACTGGACACAATACTCCAGGTGGGGCCTGATCAGGGTCCAGGTGGGGCCTGACCAGGGGAGGCGTGGACACTCCGTTGCTTCCCGTTGCCATAGGGAGAACTGCCTCTTTCAAGGGCATGACCAAGCACCAGGCTCCGCAAAGGAGTGACTCTCAGCAATTGCCTGCTCTGTGATAGCCTGGAAAGAGCGCATAGGTGCTTGTCCTGAATATTAAAAATCTGAGTTTATTAAGTAAAATAGGAATGGTGCCTTTTTGTTATGTTGGTCAGGGTAACAGCCCTTTCTGTCTCTCCTGCAGTCCCTTGGGATTGTTGAGAGGCACCTGGATGAGGAGTGCTAAATAAGCAGTAATGATTCTTGCTGTGGTGGTCATACAGCTGCAACCTCGGTAGCTGAAAACGCCTTCCATGAAACTCCTTTCGGTAAGCTGCTTGTTTAAAATCTTTACCCTGGCCACAGTATTTTAAAATGCACATAGATTTCTCCCTTGGCACATCATCCCCAGCTGGGCAAGATGAACATGTTGATAATTCCAAGCTTGTGTGGATTTTTCTGTACCTTTCACGTACATCTTGCCAAGGACTCAACTTGCCACAACACAGAGCTCAGTCTCTGTTCTGAGTCATCAAAAAGAAATCTCTCTGAAAACAAACAAAGCCAGCCTCAAGTGTGTTCACATGAACTTGGTTTTGCTGGTATCATCACTATTAGGTGTTGTTGCTATTGTTGTTGTTACTGTTACAAAGATGAGAAAGATTATTTCTGCGAGCCCCATCAAGACAATTGTGGCAGCCATGTTCCCTCGGCCTACCATCTTCTGAGACTTGGAAAACAAAGCAGCCTGAGATTGCTCAGCATATAGTCCTCCATGAAATAATGCTACACAGTTGTGCTTAGGAGCTGATTATCCACTTGGTTCTTTTCTTCCTTTCTACATAGCTTTAGGATAATTTCCTGCCAGGGGTCCTGATTTTCTTTCTGATAAGTCACAAGCTGCTATCCTGACCGCATGCTAAAATTAAATGCCTCTTTGCACTCGGGGCAAGAGCTGGGGATGTTCCCTCGGTCAAATTACTGTTTGAAAAATTACATCCTACTTTCCTAAATTCCAGCCGTACATTCAGCTGGATACAGTACTTATCACTTTCCAGCTTAGAATGTCACGACGTGGGGTGCTTTTACACAGCTGCTGCTCTCCACTCCCCCTCCCCTCCAGGTGGCTGCACTTTGCTGATGGTTAAAGTGATTTCTGTTTACAGAAAAAGCAGCTTTTATAGTTTGTAAATGGCTTTAGGATCCTTTGGGAGGAAAAGCATGGTGCAGGAATGTAAGCTATTCTGATTCGCGTTAAGAAAGGGGGACAAAACCCCATAGGAATTAGACCAAAACCAAACTCCTGTAAAACCCTCCAGGTGTGCAGTCTCTCAGAGTAGAACCACTGGGCCAATAAAGTGATCAGTTGTGGTTTTAATTGAAAGTTTCAAAGAAAAGAAAAAAAAAAAAGAAAAGAGGGAGAAGAGGAAAGGGTCAGCAGTGAGTAAACTAATGTGGGATTTTTCTGGGAGGGGGTACTGTTGGTTAAGTTAAAGGTCCCACCCTCAAATGTGTGTACAAAAGTACGAAACTTGTCTAAAGTGCTGGTGGCACGAACAGAAACATTCCCACTCCACGGTCAGCAGCCGGCTCTCCGCACGCTCACCCGGACTGCACTGCACTACGCCGTGGTTTCTTTGTAGGGCCGAGGAGGGATCCATTAAATTGCGATCCACAGGGATTTGTTGTGCTGAAGATGTTAATCAATGTCTGATTAACTATGCATGCAAACACAGACAGCCCCCATGGCTGCTGGCTTTGGGCTTTAAACTCAGCCCAGCATCATTGGTGAGCTTTAAATCCTGTCAGCAGCACTCTGAAGAGTCTCTCTGAGATGCAGCCAAGATGCATGCAGTGCGCTGGGAATGTTACCAAGTGGGAACTAGACTCTCCTTTCAGTACAGAATGTTTTCTTCAATTAAAAAAAAAAAAAAAAAAAGTGATCTGGGATTTGAATAAACTTGTTAGATTTTGATCTGTGAGCTTATGTCATTTTTTCCACGCTTCCCCTCAGAGAAATGGATTCCACAACTTAAATACAAAAAGTTCCATTTTCTTGGAAAAATATTGACATTGACAACATATCCCAAAGTCCTTCTATGTGCCACCCCCAACCCCCCTGGCCTCCCTCTTGGTGGCAATGTGGCTGGAGGGCTGGGCATGGTTGTGACTGTAGCCTGTGGGGAACAGGGGGACCACAGGATCCTGGGCGAACAAGTCCCCCTGTACTGATGCTGGGAGGGGTGTCACAGCGTGGAGCCCCTTCCCTGCTGCCCTCAGGACTGAGACATTGATCACACCTTACTCATCTTCAGCAGGTTCACAATGAAGAGGCACTGAGTGGATTTGGTTTAACAGGAAAACTTGCTGGTGGCGCCTGGAAAGGATTAGAATTACCACCTTATTTTTCAAAACTGAATGCACGCAGCTGTTTTTTCTGAAGCACTTGTCCCAGTCTGCTTGAAATATACTAGCAAGCTGCTCCCGAATGGGATCTGACTCAAGTTTATGTGGAAATCAGCTGTGCCTGCTGCTCCTGGCTGCAGGTTACCCCCCTGCAGCAGGGGTGGCGGGGTGGGTGATCTACCCTCTTCTCAGCTGCCGTCACTCACAGTCCAGCACTTAGTGTTCATGGCAATAAGCTCATTAATTGTGTCCTCAGGAGCGGCGTGGGATGTGGGTCGTGGTAGTTCACAGGGCTGGTTCTGCTCCTTCACAGCAGGACCAGCAGTGGGCAGCTGAGATACGGGGCCATGGGCTGGGGTGTACCCTGCCACTGCAAAATCAGTGATGAGTCAGGACGCAGCAGGTATCTGCAGGAGAGAGCCTGATGCCCATGGTAGTGGCCACTCATTTCTCCTGAGCAACTCAAACCAGAGCTGCAACTGCACAAAAGAGAACTGAGGGGGTCAATCCTACTCTAAAGGCCAGTTTTCACACTTGTGACTGAACCTAGCTTCAAGGCAGCACTTAGGCTGCTCAATGCCATCCTGGAGTAGAAGAACCCAAAATTGATCATTTGGTAGCAGTTGCAGAAGCCAAGTGCAGCTAACAAGAAATTTAGCAAGTTTGCAAGGAAACGTGCAATTGCCTGCTTAGAAGAGCAATGCTGTTCATCTGGCTGCATGATGTTTATCAATGTTTATCAACTGCACAAGATCAGGATGCAAAAAGACCCAACTGGCTGAATTATTTGACCTAGCCCTAGCAAAGCTTCTAGCAGCCTGTAGACTTTTCTGGTTTGTTACTACTCACTGTGTCCTCAGGGGTCCATGCTAGCCAGGTACAGCTGGATTATGCCCCGGTGTTGATGCAATATTGATGCATTCCCAAAAGGTCTCTTGACCAAGAAAGAAGTAGGTGTAATCTTCACATCTGTGGGCAACCTCCACACCAGCCACATTCCCAGGAAAGATCTTGAAAAAGGATGCCACTACCTGAGCAGAAGCATCAGTAACCTGACCTCATCCTGGACAGATGTGCTCAGAATTTGGTTTGAAGCAAACCCAATTAGGAAAAAAGAATAAGAGGAAAAATGGCAAATGGTAGTTTGAGCAGAATATGTTCTTTGCTCACTTTTCTCACGTAAGTCAGAACTGCAGCAGTGCTGCTCCTTATGCCTTCTGCAGTGACTGGGTCTGATGGTGTGAGGAACCATAACACTAAGAAGCAAAGTTAAGCAGGACTGGGAACTAAGCCTCGGCAGCATTATTTCAGAGGACACTTCTTTGTCCAACAGATAAGGGTTCCAACAGCTTTGGGTTGACAACTCACTGCTCCAAGCTGAATACGCTAAAGAGTACCAAAGCAGAAGAGAATGATGAGAAATTTTTATGCACACAAAAGCACTGGCTCTGAGATTCTCAAAACATTTTTTTAAGAGGCATTTAATCACTAAACCCAGCTAGTTTTATAGGAAGTAAGGATGCTGTGAAAGTCCTTGTGCTCCATCCATAGCACAGTGCTCCTCTTCCCCTGAGTGGAGGAGTTCTGTCCGTGGCCTCACAGGTGCCCTCTGCAGATACCCTTGTTCTCTGATGGTTCCCTGCTGACCACCAGCCAAGATATTTTACCCAACTCCTACAATGTGAAAGCAGATTCATCTGAAAGGACCTAATGCCTGTAAAGCTGCAGTGCACACTGGCATTGGTAATACTGGGTTTTTTTCTGAACTGGCAGAATCCCGTTACCAGTGGGTGCATTTTGGGGTTTTTGGTTGAGGGTGAGTTTTTGGTTGTTGGTGTTTTTTGTTTATACTTACTGTTAGAAGAGTTTGTATTAGGTTGGTAGTATTCTTGAGATTCTGCCTGACTGACTCGAATTATCATCTTCTGAGCTACTGAATGCCAACTGCTGAATAATCTTCCACCTTCTGTATTCCCCTGTCTTCAGGGAGGATGGTGTTGCATGCAGAACAGGGGATGTCCAGGCATGACCTTACAGCCCCTGGAGCTGCTGGCTGTGTTCAGGCCAGGCTGGATGCTTCAGACTTAAGATCCTCTGAGGCGCAGAGCTGTGAATAGCTGGTAGCTTGTGCCTCAGTTGCCTTGAGACATCCCCCTGGTGTCACACAGCTTTTTGTCTCCTTTCTGCTCAGGTCCAGGCACTGCCCTACCTCATATTTCTCCAGCTGTGCCACCAGAGAAGAGGTTAGATCTGACAATTGAGTCCTCTGCTGCTACACAGCTTTGAATGGCAACCACAAGCTCACTTGCACAGTGTTTTATCCAAATTACATAAGTCATTCGTTCTTCCCCTTCACCCTTTTCCTTAATTGTTTCCTACAGTGATATATTTGCTCAAAGGACATTCCCATCTGATCTCAGAGGGGAGGAAGAAAGCTGATCAGGTCCCAGGAAATTCCTTTGGTAACTGCTGGGCTTGTGATACCGTGGTATTAATAGCTGTTTGGAGATTTTAGGGATGCTGTCTTTCACCTCCTAAAAAGATTGAAGATTATTTTAGTCTTGTTTCCTATTACACATGCTGACACAAAGCTAATTTCAGCACATATATGTTTATCCATATGTTTTCTTTGGTAAGCTGCATTATTTAAATGAAGTATGTCAGAAAGACTGATGTCAAAGAAAACTAATTAGTAAACACTGGCCAGGGAGAGGAAAGGGAGTCAGCAAATAGTGCCATTGAAAGAGAGCTGGTGGTGTGTCAGATGCAGGAGCTCTCGCTGCAGAAAGGCCCTAGAAGTATCTGAATAAACTTCAGGTGAGTTTACAGTCATCCACAGGACACACATCCAGGGGAAACCCAGACTGCACAGATTCTGATGCTTCTGCAGCAGCACAGTTCTCCTGTGATGCTCCATTGTGATGAAACAAAGCACTTGCTCGTGCAACTTTCTCATTCCTGTTGTGTTGAAGGGACAGGTAGGAATTAGGATGTGCAAGTCTATTTCACTTATGGATGATGGTGAACTGATTGTCTTTAGGCAAACTAATTCACCTTAGGTTTCCTACAAATGTCTCAATGTAATAGCTGTGTTCAGTACAGACATCCACAGTGCTTGCTTCAGTGGGTATCGCAAAGAACACAGCGTGGTGATATCCTCAGTATGTTCATCCTCTTCTTGCAGATAAGAAGCAATAGGGCAAGAGGTTATGGCTGCAAGTTGCACCAGGGGAGGTTTGGGTTAGAAATTAGAAGAAATTTCTTCTCAGAAAGCGTGGTTAGGCATCAGAATGGGTTGCCCAGGGAGATGGTAGAGTCACCATCCCTCTGGGTGTTCAAGGAAAGGCTGGATGAGGTACTTAGGGACATGGTTTAGTAAGTAATATAGGTGGTAGGGGGATGATTGGACTAGATGATCTTGGAGGTATTTTCCAACTTTAACAATTCTGTGATTCTCTGTGCCTAGGAGGTTACAGCAGGATGGTTGTAATGCTCAGAGCCCCTTGGAGTGCCCTGGGTTCCCTCTGTCATGAGGGCCATCACTCAGAGGGGAACTCACAGGGGCATGGAAAATGCAGGTTTGATCCCAAAGGCAGGTGGCAAAGAGCTGGACCACAGGGTCTGTACTGGTACTGGTGGCCAAATGCCAGCTGGTGCATGGCTTTGCCCCTCTCTGCCTGAAATTCTTATACCTCAAACAGGGATAGTGAGCACTTACCTACCAGGCAGAAGCCTTGCAAACCCAAGTGAAGACATTTTTCAGAAGGAAGGTGCTTAGGAAAACACTATTATAAAACATCCTGCATCTTTCCAGCCAGCACAGGCTCACAGGAAGAAGTCAGGGGCTGCAGCTTTGCTGCCAGTCACCACTTCTTGTAGTAGGGTGGCATAGCCACCTCATTCTCCCCACTTCACATCCCTCTTGGTTCCAGTGCTGTATAAATAACTAATAATTGTATCAGCAGGTTGGTTATAAATTAAGCAAATTATATTAAAATTGATTTTGCATTGCAGGGAAAAAGTAAATTATGAGGTGTTACAGTTGCAAACATTTTGGTTTATATGCTACTTCCAAGAAGAAAAATACTATGCCAAATGAAAAGGAGGTGTCAACCAATTGGATCTCCTGATGCCTGTCCCTTTCTCCAGTAATAATGGTCCCATCGTGCTGTTTTACAAGGCAGTAAGCCAGTCACCAAGTGGAGGAACTACGAGACTAAAGTTCTCCTGGTTTATGCCAGAGAGGGAACCAAATTACAGCCTTGTAAAACAGTGTGACAGTGGTATTACTGTGCTGGTGCTACAAACTGCTTAAAATAGAGTTCTGAATAAGTTTTTTCAAAATATCCTCAGGAGTTGGTCAGATGAGAGAGTCCGTGGTGCTGAGTAGTGTGAAGAGGAGCAGGAGACCTCAGAGTTAACATATGTCTGCTCAGGAAAGGCAGTCATGAAGCAGGACCTAGTGCAATGTTGCACACAGCTTGTCATGGTGGGCTGGAACAGCATCATGCTGGGGCTCACCAACCTTTCTCATGGGACTTTCAGTCCTTTCTCATCTTCTGGCAGAACAGGAAACAGATGTTTTGTGAGAAAAAGCTGTTTCATCCTCAGTTTTATGAGGATGAACTAGGGTGTCAAGATCAAGGACAGTTTAGCTGGTTTTGAGCAGTGCTACAGAATGTACCACCTTGTGTTTTGTAGCTTGCCCAGGCCTCCCTGCAATACTTATGTTGAAAGGAGACATTTTCTGGAAGCACACGAAAATGTTAGTGTGATAAGGACACATGTGCGCTCCCTAGCCCAGAGGTAAAGATTGTGGCTTACTACAAGTATGAAGAGCAGTGTCTTAAACTAACTGTGTGGCTGATCAGAATGGTGGTAGCTCAGGGGACTTCTACTCAAAGCTCTCCTGGAGGAGAAATGAATTTTCAACCAACAAATGTCTGCTTCCAGCAGAAAAAGCTAGATTTCTCTTAAAAATAATAAAAATCTCTGACTGACAAGCCAAAAATTCTGGGTCAACAGGAAGCTTTCCCATTTTGGAAACACAGTTGCTAGCATGAGGGCTGAAATGGGGTTGTTTCATGGCCAGTGGGGCAGGACTCCCCAAACATGTTTTGTCTCCTGTGATGCACTATAGCCAGGGATTCCTGGCACTCACATTGTGCTTCAGCACGAAAGCAGGCTGGGAGGCCAGGGTAGGGTGGGAGAAAGGAGCCCGTGAGCAGGTGAGAAATCCTTTCTAGCACAGGAAGGTCAGTGGAAAACACAAAATGTGAGTGTGGCAGCTCACCAGTTATGCAGGTAGAGACCTGCTAATGGCATAGGGGTGTCCTGTGAGATGCACCAGGCACACACACTTCTCCAAAGCCTGGGGGCAGGGGACAGCACAGCCTGGAGCTGTTTATAAGTTAGCACTGGCTGATTTCCTTAACTTTTAAAAGATCCGTGTTGCAAAAGAACAAAAACATAAACTAAAAAACACATATCAGTCCTCATCTGTGGAATCTACACTTGTGATGCCTTGACTTGCACTCTCAAAGGCAAGCA
Organism: Porphyrio hochstetteri; assembly: GCA_020800305.1. Taxonomy (NCBI): domain Eukaryota; kingdom Metazoa; phylum Chordata; class Aves; order Gruiformes; family Rallidae; genus Porphyrio; species Porphyrio hochstetteri. The sequence continues at coordinate 47,514,113 of CM036938.1, read as the reverse complement.
GAAACACACTGGGCGAGGGCGGGCGCTGAAGCAGGGGGGGAAGCCCGATTTAACTTCTCTAGTATTTGTAAATACACCAGAGAGGAAATCTCATTGTATTTAATTCTAGGCTCTGCTTGTTTGTTGCCTCCAGTAAATTAAATTTCCAGATAAAATTACCAGTGGGCATATGTGAGATTTTTTTTAATGACATCATTATGTAAGGAATCTGGCAAAGCTTCAAATAAAATAAACAATACACAAGGAAATCTATTCATTTTAATAGCTTGAATGCATCCACGGATGATGATAGGAAAAGTAAAGCTCAGATGCTTAGAAGCTCAGCAATAGTGTTCAAAATAAGGGCATAAACAAGGGCCACTCACACTGTCCAAAAAAGGGTAAGAACGAACTAAGAAGTGGGATTTTGTTCAAGGCCTCAGTGTAATTATATATTTTACATCTCTTTCAACGCAACACTTTGTTTAAGCATGGGAACTCTCTGGCAGAATTATAACAATATTTCCATACTGTACATTTATTGTAGCTACTCATTAAGTCAAATTGTTAGCACATGAAGTCATCTGGAAAAAAGAGGGATTTAAGACATAACATATGCAGGACGCAAACATGAGAAGTGAAGACTTTTTCATCAAACTCTGGTTCACAGTCAAAGCAAAATTCCAACAGCCATACAGAGGCGAGCTGAAGGGGGTGGGGGGAGATTACTATCAATTTGAAAATGATTTTACGTTCAATATTTTAGCAAATTACAACTTTTACCAGGCTGGCTGCAGCGTACATATGTGTTGCTACCCATACAAAAAGAAATAAAAGCAGATTTGGAAGCTAAGCTTCAAAAGCTTTTTTTAAAAAAAAAAAAATAAGGAAAAGAAGCATTACTGCAAACAATCTTTTTGTGGTTACCCAAGTACTCTTATTCTCACTCTGACAATGATCCACGTAAAGACTCCATATTCAAGTTTTCTGCCAAAATTTGTAGACAACAATGTAATTAAGCAAAGAGAAGTTGTTGGGGTGTGAAGGAAACTTTGGCGATGTCTTTTCCTTTTGAGGCCATACGTGTGCATGCCACAAACACTACTTTCACCTTGATTCGTTCTTGGTTACGCTACTTTCACACTGCCTTTCCCCGCTAATTCCTAAAACTTACTGTTTCCTTACTTCGTGTTCGTGGCACACAGCCAAGTTAACTAGGCATAAAGCTGCAAGCTGTAAGGCTCAGTATCCACCTTAGCTGTTTCCACCTTCCTTGGAAGCCCGAGAAGCAGTCACTGCAGGGGGACAGGCTGGCTCCCACCCGCTTAGCAGTAAGGTCAGTTATCTGCCATGAACATGAGCGCTTCCCTGAAGGGAGTTACCCTCCAAGCCAGCCAGAAACTGTCCCTCCACAAATGCGAAGTCGGGGACCAACAAAATGAGCTTGAGTCAGCTAAAGAGGAAAGGAAGTAGGGGAGGTATCTCTGGAGCTGAGGAGGGGCAGGAGGAAAGGCGAATCACGGGAACTATATATTTATGTGTGTATGTACGTTTAGCAGAGGAAGTGAGACCTGTGTAATTGATGGAGTTAAAATATTGGCAGCATATCCCTGTTGGGGAACAACAGCTGTAGCAACACCAAGCGAAACAACAGCAGCCACCCTCCTGCCTAGCACCTGGGGTGGTCAGTAGTCAGGCATTTCTCCTGTTCATCTCATTACAGCGTGACCAAAATATGTAGCTGTAAAAAGGCCCTTTCCACTCCCTGGTGCATATTATTTGTTCTTTGGTGGAGCAGAAGGGGGAGGCAACAACAGCTGCAGGAGCAATAGCTATGTGCGAGGGCGAAACAAGAGTTTCTGTGAGGTGAGTCCCTATCTCTGGCAGTATTATATCGCCCCAAAATGGAAAAACTACTGTAGGAGTGAAAGAACTGTGTATTGCAGGGTCAAACAGGGGTTAAGTATAGAAAGGAGGCCATCTTACTGAGAAGACAGTAGTTAGAAACTGGGGACTCACCACCTTTCCCACACTCCTGCTGGGTAGGGCTGCGGCTACCGAGGTCCCCAAGCCACACCAGCTGGAAACCTCAAATGAAGTGCACAGAAAGAAACAAGAAATAAAAGCAGCACAGTCTACCTGCCTTCCTCTGATCCAAGCAGTATCACACAAACAGTCACTGAAGGACTTTGAGCAGCTCATGGTGGGGAATAGGCAGGCACACCCCAGACCCACTGACCCTTTCGGGTGGTCTTTAGTGCGGGAGGGCTACCTTGGTGTCCCACCTTCCTCTGGTATGTCCACTTCCTCTTTTCTCCCTAGTCTGCAAACTTCTACTCTTTTTGCAAAAGTTTAGTGCTCAACAGTCATAATGTATCTCAAAAGTTCAATCACATTTTCCTTGCAAAGCAAAACCCCTCTTCCTCTACATCACCAATGGATTTACTGACAGAGAACAGGGGCGGGGATTATTTGCTGATGGATGTGACAGGCTCACGAGTCTGAGATTTTAATCCTGTTTTTTTGGTTAGCCTAGCACCATCAGTCTTAGAAAGTCAGGTTAGAGGCCCAGGTGTAGCTCGCTCTTTGTCATTCTATCCTCTACTTGTGCAAGGAAAGAGATTCGCTTGCCTAAACTGACCTGGTAAGTGTGTGTACTGCTGGATGACACACTTCCTTGCTCTTCACTTCTGAAAACAGCGCTGCTCTGGGTTCCCTTCACAAGCCACCTCCCCACACTACGCTGCAACTTCCCTACCTGTACAATGACTTCTTTGTGAATCGCCTCAATGTCTACTGTATCTCAGCTAGTCATCTATAATATCTCAGGTGATTTGTTTTCAGATGGAATGACTCCATTTTAGACAGCATTTCTTCAAAGCATCGATGTATTTTTCCTCTTTATCCCTGGAACATATAAGCACAGCAGATTGCAAATTTAAAAAAAAATCCCGGAGAGTAATTTTATTAGCTGCTGAAATACAATAGTGTTCCTGGACTTTGAACTAGGAATAACGATAATGGCCTTTCCTGAGAGTGGAATTTCTGACATTTTTTTCCAATGCTAGATTAAATTGTCTTTGTATTGCTTTAGCTGTAGTGGTCCATAAAGGGCTCTTTCTTAGCCTGCCTTGATGTGAGAGGACAGTAAATGCGCTTGCTTTTTGATCTGGGTTACAGTGATGGTTAACCAGATGATGGTTGTTGTGGGGCAAGGCCAGGAAAGAATCCAAGCCTGTGATCTTTCCTGTCATTTCAGAGGCCTAATTTTCTATGGTGCCTGTTATACCTGTAAGGAACCACAGAGAGGCACAGGGAACTGGGGTTTGGCAAGTCACTAATGACTTTGCCTACGTTTCTTGGTTCTAACAGTGCTCTGTGTAAAGCCTGTGTGGAGAGAGCGCTCACAGCCCATGGGCACCCAACCCCGGCGCACCGCACTGGCACGCAGGAAGAGCGAAGTGATGGCAACATCGGGCATTCATTCACGCACCTTTTTGTGCCGAATATCCAGGCACTGAATACCCTTTACTTCCGCTGGCCTTGAAGCATGCTCAGGTGCTCCCGGTGCAGTGAAGAAGCAGGGCTTTCGTTGCACAAACTCCTCGCCCCGTCTGAGGTGCTGTACCGCACCCCAGTTAAACGTCTGCGTGGTGTGGAGGGAGGCTGCCTGGCTCCCGCGGCACTCCATCGCCTAGGACGGCAATTCTTCCGTATGGCATTTTCACACAGGGGCTTACACAACCTCCTGTATTTGAAACCAAGACACAATCCTTCTTGTGCTGGCAAGAGTGAATTCTGAGTTGCAAACACCGCAGCCAAGAGCATGAAAGACTTTTCATTCCATAGGCATTCAAGGGCTCATTTAAAATTCTTTCCCTCCCTTTCACAAGGGGTAAGAAGTTGTTCTTCTTAAGCTCGAACATTCAGTGTTCGTGGAGAGCAAACACCAAAGGTTCAGGGACATTCAGAATTAAATTCAGTTGGATTCTAATCAAACAGAAACAGAGAAAAAAACAACCCCTTGGTTAGTCTCAGAGACTAACAGAGGTTACAAAGACCCAAACATACAAATTCAGAATTAAAGAAAATCCGTGCATCAACATGTATGAGAAGATTAAATAATGCTTCTTTAGAAATGCCTTCATCACTTCTGAGCGTAAAAATCGCTCTTTTCCTAGATACCTAAACGCACATTACATGGAGGTCTTGTAGCTAACAACGAGGGCTCAGAGAAGGGAGCAGAAAAAAAATGAGAGTAATGATGACAGCCAGGATTTTCTAGAAAAAAATCACGTTTATTACTTTTTGAAGGTTTATGTAATCACCATTCCCAACATTGATCAAAATTAGGGTTAACAGGAAACTATAAAAAATAAACTCTCCTGAAAAATAAACTGTCCTGAAAAATAAACTCTCTCAGACCGCTATATCTGGAAAGCTAAAGAACTTTCTGGTGGTCAGCAGACCCAAATCAAGTAGCCCTAGCTCTCACGGAAATACTGGTAACATTCATAGCATTTTATCACAGGCTTCCTGTGATTTGAATGTCAGAAATTTAGAATTCTTATGACCAGGAGCAGCTGAGCATCAGCTTCATGAGCAGCCAGTGGGACCAAAACTGCCAACTGAGACAAGATCACAATATGCCAGGGTAGCTCAGTCTAAAACAGCCTGGATGCTTTGGTTGCTACTTCGCCTGTCACCTAGTCAAGCAAAAAAAGAACAACTATAGAGGTGAGAGGCAGGTATTTGTCACCTGTGCAGTGAGCTGCGTTCTGACATGTCAGCAGCGCCTAGGTCTGTGTGTCAGTGGCAGAGTGCAGCAGCATGGATGGGTGTAAAATCAGGAAAGTCCTTACGCATATCAAGAAACTTTAGCACCTGCCTAGTCCAAAGGAGGCTAAAGAATGGGAGCTTGAAGTATGCATGAGAGTCCTCTGATGACCAGCAAGAATGGAATTTCTCAAGTGAAGCCCTACCACTGAGCCTTCATCATACAGTAGAGAATACACATTCATTTTGGATTTTAAAAAAAAAAATTAACAGTCATATACTGTTTCTGACTCTTCAGTGTCACATTTTAAATCTTAGTCTTACTCATTTTCAGTTGTGTAGGATGAACTGCTTCAGCTGGAGGTGTATTTTACATGCCCTTATTAGAACAAGACCTTCACTTCTGTAGCTGAACCCCATCTGTGCATCAATTGCCTGGTCAACAGGATGGGCGAACATGCAGAAAAATTATCCTAAAAACCCTTTATTTCCTCAAGTTCTTCAGCTTCCCTGTTTGTTGTCCCAGCCTTCCCAGAATCCTGATTGAGGACTTTGTTCAAAGCCTGCTCTGAGCTTGATGGAAATCATTCCCTTGTTCTACCAATGATTTCAGCAGGCTCTGGATCACACAAGAGTGGGTAGAACAAAGTCTTTGTCCTTTTAAAAAAAAAAGTTAAAAATGCAGAAATTGCAAAAGTGTTACCTAATCAGTTGGACCACAGATACATTTTCACTATTTTAAAGCCTGCTTTTATCTTTTTAAAGTTACTTATGCATGATTTTATCCTGATCCTCAGGATATTTTGATCCTCTTACTTAAAGCTTCGAGCACCTAAACTGTTGAATCAAAGTTTTTTGTGACTAATGTCTAGATTCCCTAACTGAAGTTTGAAAAATGCAGTGCAGTCATAAGACTCAAAGGAAGAAAAAGAAAAAAAAGTTACTTTCATTATATAATTTAACTGTTGATTTCAGATCTTTTTCACAAATTTTTGAGGCTTGATCCATTATAATTTAATTTTTGGAACTGGAAAAATGCATAATTTCTTTAAACATCTGTTGTCTAGGCCTAAGCAATATTAGTAATAAGACTAGTTACCCATTGTACCAACATCATTCTTGGTTTTTTTCCTGCTAATATTAAGCATCTGGATCTCTACAGAATCACAGACTGGTTTGGGTTGGAAGGGACCTCAGGTTCTATCCCCCTTGCCATGGGCAGGGACACCCCCCCACCAGCTCAGGTTGCCCAAAGCCCCATCCAACCTGGCCTTGAGCACTGCCAGGGAGGGGACAGCCACAGCTTCTCTGGGCAGCCTGTGCCAGGGCCTCATCACTCTCACAGGGAAGAATTTCTTCCAACTTCTAATCTAAATCTACTCTCCTTCATCTTAAGACGATTAACACTTGTCCTATCACTCCATGCCCTTGCAAACAGCCCCTCTCCAGCTTTCCTGTAGGCCCCTCTACGCACTGGAAGGCTGCGGTAAAGTCTCCCTGGAGCCTTCTCTTCTCCAGGCTGAAGAAGCACAACTCTCTCAGCCTGTCCCCATAGTAGAGGTGCTCCAGCCCACTGATCATCTCTGTGGTCCTCCTCTGAACTTCCTCCAACAGGTCCATGTCTTTCTTAGACTGAGGCCTCAGAGCTGGATGCTGTACTCCAGGTGAGGTCTCATGAGAGTGGAGAAGAGGGGGAGAATGACCTCCCTTGACCTGCTGGTCATGCATCTTTGGCTTTCTGGGCTGCAAGTGCACATTGTTGGAATATGTCGAGCTTTTCATCAACCAAGACCCCCAACTCCTTCTTAGGGCTGCTCTCAATCCATTCTCCACCCAGCCTGTAGTTACCCTTGTACAGGACCTTGCACTTGGCCTTGATGAACTTCATGTAGTTCACATGGGCCCACCTATCAAGTCAAGGTGCCTCTGGATGGCATCCCTTCCCTCCAGCATGTCAATCACACCGCTCAGCTTGGTGTCATTTGCAAACTCGCTGAAGGTGCACTCGATCCCACTGTCCACAGTGGGACAAAGATATTGAACAGTGCTGGTCCCAGTACTGATCCCTGAGGAACGCCACTCATCACTGATGTCCACTTAGACACTGAGCCATTAACCACAGCAATTTGAGTGTGACCAATTCCTTACCCACTGAGTGGTCCACCCAACAAATCCATGTCTCTTCAGTTTAAAGTCAAGGATTTCATGTGCAGCAGCATCAAATGCTTTGCACAATCCAGGTAGATGACATCAGTTGCCCTTCCCTTATGCAGAATGCTGCAACCCTATTGTAGAATGCCACCAAATTTGTCAGGCATAATATGCCCTCGGAGGAGCCATGTTGACTGTTACCAATGACCTCCTTACTTTCCATGTGCCTAAGCACAAATTCCAGGAAGATCTGCTCCATGATCCTTCCAGGCACAAAGGTGAGATGGACTGGCCTATAGTTCCCCGGGTCTTCCTTTTATCCCTTTTTAAAAAGGGGGGTTCTGTTTCCCCTTTTCCAGTCAGTGGGAACTTCACCAGACTGCCACCATTTCTCAAATATGATGGACAACGGCTTAGCAACTTAATCTGCCAGTTCCCTCGGGATCCATGGATGCATCTCATTAGGTGCAGCTTCAGGTTCCTTAGATGATCTTGAACATGATCTTCTCCTACAGTGAGCAGTTCATTCTCCCAGTCCCTGCCTCTGCCTTCTGTGACTTGAGTAGCATGGCTAGAGCACATGATGGTGAAGACTGAGGCAAAAAAAGTAATTGAGTACCTCAGCCTTCTCCATACCCTGGGTAACCAAGTCTCCTGCTTCCTTACAGAGATGGTTCACATTTTCCTTACTACTCCTTATTTCCACAATGTACCTGTAGAAGGTTTTCTTCTTACCCATGACATCCTTGGACAGATTTAACTCTATCAGGGCTTTAGCTTTCCTAACCTGTTCCCTGGTTGCTCAGACTGCTTCTTTCTATTCCTCCCAGGCTACTGGCTTGTCATTCCACTCTCTGTAGGCTTCTTTTCTGTGTTTGAGTTTTCCCAGGAGCTCCTTGTTCATCCATGCAGAACACCTGATGGTTTTGCCTGGATTATTTTTTTTTTTTGGATGCATCACTCCTGAGCTTGGCAGAGGTGATCCTGAATACGTGGTGATATGGCCAGATATCTTGGCCCCTCATGTTTCCAGGGCTTTGTTCCATGGTACTCTACCAAGTAGGTTCCTGTAGAGGCAAAAGGCTGCTCTCCTGAAGTCCAGGGCATTGAGTTTGTTGTGCAGCCCCCTTGTGCAACCTCGTCATTGCCCTGAGGGTCTTGAACTCCACTGTTTCATGGCCACTGCAGCCAAGGCTCCCACTGGATCCTCCTTGCTGATGAGAACAAGGTCTGTCATGACACCTCTCCTTGTTGGATCCTTTATCACCTGGAGAAAGAGATTATCTTTTATGTATTCCAGGAATCTCCTGGACATCTTTTGTCATGCTGTGTTGTCCTGTCAACAGATATTGGGGTGACCGCAGCCCACCATGAAGCAGGTCCTCATCTGTCCCTAGGCATAGCTCTATGCACACCAGCAGGTCATTGACATACAGGGCGATGCCCTTTCCTGATCTTCCCTGCCTGTATCCCTCCGTTCTCAAGGGTGCTTTTCAAACTGTGCACTTACCACCGTAGAGCTCCGAATCCAGACCTACTAGCTCTGTTAGGGAAGCTACAGGTATTGAACACTTGCAAAAAGGTACTGTATCAATATTGAGCCAATTCAGAGTACAGTGTTAACCAATGGAGGGAACATGTGCAAAAGGAGAAAGGAAAAAAAAAAAAGCTGAGGAAATATAGTAATTTCCACCACAAGCCATTTTATATTACAAGCCTGTAATGGAGGAATGTTATCTCGGGACTCTGTGCCACACACTCCCAGCATCAGACATGGAAGAAAAAGGTTAGGGTTGGTTGAAAGTGGTGTGTTACAGGTGTACTAAATTTGGTTTATTAAACTGTCACAGATTATTTATGCAAGATGCTTGGGGAAAACAAAATCTAGAATCTGACGTCACAATGGATTCTCTGTTTGCATGGCAGAAGTTAGTCAATTCCAGTATTATTTTTGTTTATCACTCATCTATCGTGGCCTTCTCTGCATTTCCCAGTGAGATGAAGGGCTCTGTTTTCATCTCTCTTACAAAGACCCCACCCCGGCAGCAGATGCAGAAACAGCACGTGTCTTTTTTGCTCAGCTGGTAATGGATAACACACGGGCAGACAACCTGCTTTTATTTTTGTTACTTCCATTAAAATAACGAGATGCTCAACAAAAGGCTTTCCCGAGGGGCATCTGACAAGCCGCAAGGACTCTAGGCTCTTGTCTTGACAATAAGATTTAAAGTCTACCAATCTTCTTTGGGACACTCAGTGCAATTTTTGCTTCCATCTGCATGGCTACTGGAAAGGGCATCTGCTTAACATCCCGTGCAGAACATTGTCTTTAAAAGAAAATGACCTGTCTAAAGCTACGCTTCACTGTCAGTACAGATATGAGCCCAGCTCCTAACATACAATCCCAGCCACGCTGCCAGGTGGCCCAGAGTACATTGCATGAACCCATTCCCATGTTTAGAGGGATGCTGGTTTTTCTTAAGGATGCAAGTGATCCACTGATTTAGCATCTGCCCACACCAAGGGCTGAGTTTCAGTCTCACAAACGCAGCAGAAACTCTTGTCAGTGAGCACAGGAGGATCGGTTGGGGTCTGTAACAGGCAGGCAGCACATCTGGTTTGTGAGACTTTACACTTTGTCATAATAGGTAAGTTAAGACCATTTGGAGCAAAAACAAGGCAGCCTAACCTCTCCACACTCTTGAACTGGTTCGGGAGGTTTCAGAAATATGGGTATAAAATGCATATAAAGGAGAGCAAGGGGACAGGGAACTGTCAAGAGATTAATTAATTAGAAAAATATCAGAAGCGGGGACTCACATGTGAATATTATTTTTGGAAAAAGGATTTTGTTAAAGAATTTTTTTGTAAATGGAAAATGCTTCAAGTTCAAGCCATGCTTAAAAGCATAACCATATGGGACAAGAGAGCAACAGCTGCACTCAAATATTTTCTTAAGAGATGTACATTCATACTCACTCTGTGCTATATCAAAATAACATTTCTGTATATCAGCTTAGTTCACAAGTGCTTTTGAAAGGGAGTCATTGTTTGTCCTTTCTGAAGCCATTTTTAGCTGGAGCCATCATTGCTCACTTATGCTCCCGGTGACGCACACTATACTGGATCCTTATAAGCAGAGTAAAATATCCCTTTTCTGGCAGCAAGGATGGGATTGGCCCCTCAATATTGCCTGAAGAAGGAGAAAGTGAGGAATACGTTCTGCCCACATTATTTCAATATTTATCTATCCTTGAAATAAACATTAAAGTATAACATGTTAAAAATAAAATGTTCAAGATCTCGCTCATAAATACTTTATTTATGGCTTTGAAAATATAAGTTGGAATGTCAAACTGAAATATGTCCTGCACTTACAATCATAAATTATACAGCACCATAAATCTACTGGACATTTTACAAATAAAGATATTTCCCCTGTCCCAAAGAATTTAACTTTAAATCAGGCATGACAAACAGAAGGCATGGCAGAGGACAATAGTTCAAGGCAGGAATGATGAGAAAAGAATAAACATTGTCTGAAGTGATGGTTTTAAAGGAGAGACAGAGGAGACAAGGTAAAGATCTCCTTGTAGGTGCAAGTTTTAATTTTAAATCCATCCCTGTTCTCCAGAGAAGGACAAAATACAGCTCTGGAGGTCTTCATTTACATGCTTACTGATAAGTTCTCTTGCTGCGTTTTGAAGGTTTAGTTGGAACTTGTTTGTGTTTTGTTAATAGATCATGGTTCTAAGTATAGTTACAGGAGGACACTGAATTTACAAGTGACAGCTTTTGGCTTTGTAACAAAGCTAAAAAGGTCAGCTGGAGGTGGCAGAGGGCTTTGTTTTGCTCTGTGTTCCCAACATGGAAAACCTGTGCCAAGTGTGGAGAGGAGCCACAACTGTGGCACAGAGCTGACTTCACAGCAAGGAGGGACTGAGTCAGCAGCATCTGCACAAAGCTGGCCATGCGGGAACCTAGCTGGTAGCAGCCACCCAAACCTAACCTCCTTGTGATTGCTGGCTGGCAGAAGCAGGGCTGATATCACCAGACAGCATGGGTGTACTGTAGGGTGGGACCTAGCAAAGGGCTGCTTGTAAGACCTCACTGGATCTGCTGAGGGCCGCCACTTCTATCTGTCCCCTGCCTACCAGGGAACAAGAACAGGTCTGAGCAAGGTAGTAGATGAAGTTTGCAGTGGGATTAAGTGATCTGGGGGTCAGGAAGCCGGGCAATAAATACTTGGAGACTGAGGCTGAACAAGCTCTATGGACAATCAAGTAGTCACTTCCCCAGATACAAGCTAAAAGCACAGAGAATTATCCAAATTTTCAATGTTGGTCTTTTCATCCCTCTGCAATAATACATTAATTTCCTCTTCTTAATAAATGCTTGGGACTGGTAAAAACTCAGAGCTACCCCCCTACACCACAGCAGTGGTGTTACAGGTAAAGTACCTTGTGGGAGACACTGTCGAAATGCAACAAGAAAGGCAACTGCAGTTGCTTCGATGCAGGAGCCTAATGCGATTTGAGACATCTTCAGATGCCTGAAACCTGAGTAAAGGATTTGTGGAAGCCCTGTAGCCATCTGTGACATCATCTGGTAGTAAGGTGTGCCCACAGCACCTAAAATGGCACTAGACATTGATGTTTAAGCAACTGAATTTCTCCCATGGTGTCAAAGAAAAGTGAAAGGTGATACTTTGCCTCAGCCATTGTTTCCTGAACTACCACAAAGCAGTGACGAATCTAGATGAATTCTCAAGCTACAAAATACCCTGTTTATCCACCAGCAGCTGAATTTGCTAAACCCTTCAAAAGGGTCACTTGCCCCATCATGCCTACTGCAGTTTTAGATAAAACCATCTTCGTTTTGTTGGTCTTCAGCAGTAAGTAAAGTCTTTAGTGATGAAAGGGATATCAAGTTGCCAGAGGTGTACAGAGCAGCCTGACTGTTGGTGGTCTGATGTGTCTCAGAGTGGTGCTGGACAGATGTGGAGCAGGACATGCGATAAGACATCATGCAAGGAACTCTGGTACATTTTGGCAGCAGAGGTGAGCAATTTCTCTCTGATTGCATTCCAAAGGCTGCCAGTGAGGTCAAGGCTCCTCCAACACTACTTGCTCTTACTTCTTCCCAGGACAGCTGTACGCTGCTCTCAGTGTGCAGAGTGGATTGGGTGTGCTTGTAGTAGGGGGGACACTTACCTCTCTTGACAGAAAGAGATACCTATTGTTACTGCTGACTTGATTTAATGTCCTAGTCTGAAATAAAGGGCTTTATTTACATTGTTGGATACAAACAAATGCAAAGGGTATGTTTGTACCAAGAAAGACATGATGGACAATTTTTTGAGAGGTACAGATTTCAGGGATACCTTGTAATTTCAAGTGGGACACCACAGCCGTTTATAGCATGTGTCCCTTTTAAAAATGACATTAAGTACACAATTGCCAGCACAAATACGAGCTCCAGTTGCAACTGGATGCAGGCTACCTTCTCTTTCCCAAAGGGACACCAGGTTGGTGAAATCACTGTTGCCCTGAGTTATTTTCTTTATTAGATAAAGAAGCTATGCTTAAAGCTGTTTTAGTGGCTTATCGGGGTCTCTACTCTGCCTGTTTAGTTCGAACTACAGATTGGGAAGGATGCATTTATCTCCCATTGTTGCCTGCTGGGAATGCAAACCATCCTGTTTGCTAGAGGTCATCATGGCCCCAGAAATGTGTCTCTGCACAAAACTGTGGTTTTCATTTTCCTAATTGCTGGATCCGGCTGCTGGTTTCCAAAGAGATGTGCCAAGGTGCCCCTGAGCAGAATGAGGAAGAACTTGTGCCTTAGAAGAAATTCTCAACTTGGACTGTACAACAAAACTTAAGAATGCATCAGGGACAAATAAACTGCTATTCTGGAGATATTTAGGAAAATTAAAAGTTACAATAAATTAGCTTTGCCTGGGACTCTGTTGGTGTTGCCTACAACAAGTCTAATACTGGTTGTACCTAGAAACAAGCAGATCAGAAAAGGCCACTACACTCCTCTGAGATGGAGTGATGAAGCCGATGTCTCATTAGGCAGCACTACCATGGAAATTGTCTAGAACTCAGCACTGAAGAGAAGGAAATTCATATGAAAACTACTAACACTCTAAATGCTGGATCATAAACCTGTATATATGGGCTTAGCTCAACAGTGCTAGATGGGGCTACCAGGGCAGCTCTTGACTTCCAGCAGATGGAGGAAAGGAACTGCTTCCATTAGGCCATGAGTGTCACATGATAGGTGCCAGTGCCCATGCTCCTGTTCAGACTGCTTCAAAACATCCACTCTGTCAGTACCAGAAAGCTTTGTGGGAATGAGTTGGCTTCCACCAATTTGTCAGGAAAGGGCTGGAATACGTAACTGATATTTCTCCATTTTGATTAAGTTTTAATTGCTCAGACTGTAACAAATACCAAGTTTACATAATACTGCAACCTATATATATAATAATACACAATGTTAAGTAGTTACACATCATTGACTGTGTAACTGACAATATCTGTTGTCATTTGTCAATTTGACAATGACAATATTGATGTTATTGTCAATGTTGACAGTATCATGGGGTATGAGTCTAGCTTCAAAGGAACAAAGAAAACCTACCCAAAACCCCAATTTTTACTTACTTTCAAAGGAAGAGCACAATGATTTGGCAAACTCAAATTTGGAGCTGAACTTTCATTATTGACATTGTATATCACATGGGCTAGCTTAATTTAATTTTCAAAGTTCCATAGATCTAGAACAGTCATATTGAAACAAAATTCTTTTCAATACTACCACAGTAATCAAGCCCTGTCAGACTTACATTTGATGGGTGGCATGTTAGATTTTGTTCTGTTTTGGAATAAGCTCTGTTTCAAACCATTGGAATTTCCGTTAAAACAGAAATCCCAATTCCCAATCATTTTTGTTCCCATTGTTCCCACATCCCAGATCCCAGCACCCAGAGGCTAAACTTCTTCACCAGTGCATGTCCCGGTTCCACCTCCCCATGCCCACAAGTCCTGCTGCACTGAGTCTCACAGGCCCTCTTTTTGAGAAACAGCCTCTGTAGACAGCACAGACACACAACCCACTCTACGGAGGACAGTTGTATTGTGCTGGGTTCCTGTGCCTGTGGCTCTTCCTAGCGTGATCTCTTGCAGCACTAACATAAACCATCTGGTGCTGTTTACCTCAAGGGAAAGCCCCATGGACTACAGTACCCACAATCCTTGCTAAGGGCATTGATGAGCAGCTAATGAGTAAATTGTGCTCAGCCACCTTTCTCAAAGTCACCTTCTTTTTCTTGCTGTGGTGGTTTGGCCCTAGCTGGAGGCGAGATGCCCACCAAAGCACACTGTCACTTCCCTTTTCAGCTGTACAGGGGAGAGAATATATATTGAGAGGCTTAGGAGTCAAGATAAGAACAGGGAAAGATCATTCTGCAATTAGCGTCATGGGAAAAACAGACTCAGCACAGGATAAATAAAAGAAAACTCTCCAATTTATTACACTGCACTGCACACCCAGTGACACCAGAGTCAGATATTGAGAAGTGCAGCGAGATCTTAAAGCACCTCCCCCTACCCCTCCCTTCTTAGCAGACTTCACTTTATCCATGATTTCACTGCCTTCCTCTCCCCCTCAATTGTGGCATGGGGAGGGGCAGGGAATGGGGAAATGTGGGTTTCAGTCAGTTCCTGACGAGATGTTCTCCTTCATAGCCAGGGGGGTGGGCATTCCTCACACCCTTCCCCTACTACACTGTGGGGTCCCATCCATGGGAGACAGTTCTTCATGAACTTTTGCAATGTGTGTCCTTTCCCACGGGGCTTCAGCTCTTCAGCAGATGCCCCATTGTGGGTCCCTTCTATGGGGTGCAGTCATAAATCATAGAATGTCTCTCAGTCTCTCAGGCCCAGAACGCTCCAGCCTGGTCCTCTATGGGGCCACAAGCTTCCCCCTGAAGAAAACCTGCTCCTGCTTGGGTCTCTCTAGCTCTCTGTGTCTCTGTCTCTCTCCACAGGCTGTAAGTGCTGGCAGAGGCTTGTACCAGTGCGGGTCACAGCATCTGTATGTCACAGAATCACAGAATCACAGAATCGTAGAGGTTGAAAGGGACCTTGAGAGATCATCGGGTCCAACCCCCCTGCCAAAGCAGCTCCCTAGCTCATATTGCACAGATAGGCATCCAGACGAGTCTTGAATATCTCCAGAGAAGGAGACTCCACCACCTCCCTGGGCAGCCTGTCCCAGGGCTCTGTCACCCTCACTGTGTAAAAGTTCTTCCCTGTGTTGGTGCAGAACTTCCTGTGCTCCAATTTGCAGCCATGTCTCCACCTGCTCCAGTGTGGGGCCTCTCCACAGGCTGCAGGTGGGGTCTTGGCCTTTTCCATGGGCTGCAGAGGGACACCCGCTCCACCATTGGTTTCTCCAGGGGCTGCAGGGCATCTTTCTCTCCAGCACCTGGGGCACCTCCTCCCCCGCCCTTCCCGGCCTTGGTGTCGCACGGCTTATTACATCTTCTCATTCCCTTCTCTGGTGTCAAAAAGCAGCTTCTTGAGGTTCTTTTTCTCCTAAATGTGATTCCCAGAGGCGCTGTGACTGTCACTGATGGGCTCAGCCGTGGTCACCAATGACTCTGGCCTTGAGCTGGCTGGCGTTTGCTCTGCCGGGCCTGCAGAGAGCTTCAGGCCGCTTCTTGCAGAAGCCACCCCTTCAGCGCCCCCTTCTCCACCAGAACCCAGCCATGCAAAACTACAAGCTATGGGCCAGATGTACACACTGG
Organism: Porphyrio hochstetteri; assembly: GCA_020800305.1. Lineage (NCBI taxonomy): Eukaryota > Metazoa > Chordata > Aves > Gruiformes > Rallidae > Porphyrio > Porphyrio hochstetteri. The sequence goes on along the minus strand of CM036938.1, from coordinate 47,498,386 downwards.
ATGATGGTGACAACAGGCGAAAATGTCAGCCAGAAATAGGTTGCACTTGGATTCATCTCAATAACAAGCGAAAATTCAGAGCCAAGGAAAATAATCTGAAAAATCTTACTTTTGTTGAGGCCTGACAAAAATACAGATAAAAAATCACACCCATTATAAAATTCTAGTGAAAAAAGCCCAAATTCTATCAATAAAATACCACTGAGATTAACCAAAGTTACTCGAACTAGGGTAGTGGGGGCAGAGGATAAACACCAATGACTCTGCGGATGTTGCAGCAAGACACCTACAACGATTTCATCAGGGGCACAGCTGGAGAGATGCCAAATTCCTCACTGCAGTTGGAGCAGGTGACAGCGAATCTTTGTCTCTTCCCTCAGCAGCCACATCACTGACAGCCTGGCATCTGCACCCTCTTTCCTACCAGCTCTTTCAGATCAAGAGCACTGCTGCTTCCAATGCTGACAGCAGGCATCCAGTTTCAGAGATGGATCACTACACTTTAAAAAAGCTTCCTTAAAGTTTATGATAGTGGGGATGTCACATAACATTTGCTTTTGATGTGATGCAGTGTAAATGCTGTAATCGTATTCACAAGACATGATTGATAACATGCTGCACATGAACTCCTCCCTTTAAACTTTCCCACAAAACGCACTCATCTGCCATTTCCCAATCTCAACTACCAAAGGATCCAAATGAAAAAAGAAAAATAAGTCCAAACAAGAGAAATAGGCCTTGAGCCACCGTTCAGTAGCAGGGAGAGGAAAGTTCAGCTCCAAATTTGAGTTTGCTAAATAATTACACTCTTCCTTTGAAAGTCAGTGCAGGTTGGGGTTGTGGGTGGGTTTTCTTTGTTCCTTTGAACCTAGACTCATACCCCAGGCAAGGGTAACATGAGGTCCCAATGAATGCTAAGTCTCACAGCAAAACTTCACTTGATTACCCGTTCGTTAATCCTCCTTTTCAGCAGTATGATATCACTGATATAGAAAGCTACTCCTGAGCTCTGCTGCTGTACAGGGATCTATATGAGACACTGTGGAGGAGGCTATGGACCTCTTGAGCTGCTTTGTAGCCTGGTAATATTCTCCCCTAAGTGGAAAACCACAGTAAATCACCCTAAGTGACTGCTAGGTGAACATAGCCAACTTCGCTGGCAGGGAATCAGGAAGCACTCTGTTATCGCTCAGACTCAGCAGCTGGGAGCTGATAATCTCTGACACGGGGCAATCACAAATGGTGGCAGGGAGTAGCCTAGTTAGATACTAAAGATTTCCACTGCAGCCTGCGTTTGGCAGGGAACATCTTACAACTGAGTCAGTTGTGCTCACTTACCTGGCTTGAAACTCCCCTTCAACACCCATCAGGCAAAGCCTGACTCCTGTAGAAGACTGTTGATGTGACCAGCTCACACAATAGGAGAGGCACTTAATTCTGGTAATGGAATAATGCGATAATAGATTGCAATGGAACAATTAGATCACTGGTAAATTGCTTGCAGTGAAGGAAGAACATGATAAATAAGTCCAGCTGGAAGGTCTTAACATGCTTTTGTGTTGCACTAGACTTTCACATGACTGTGAGATTAAGGTTATCAGGTAGCACACATTAAAAAACTCCAGTTGTGGAAGAAGTAAGTCAAATTTTTGTGTCACCCACAATATTATTTTGCTATAGCATGTTTGATTCTACAGCCGAGAACATCTAAAATACGCCACAAACTTTTGAGCAAATAGGACCTAAGTTTAGAGTTGCAGCAAAATCATCCTCCTAGGAGTCCAGCGTGTGGCAAACTCGTGCTGCAATCATTTAAAACATTGGATTATGTCATGTAGTAGTGGGAGACACTTTGAGTGGTAGAAGGGCATACAGTCCTGCAGACGTTCAGATAACAAGCGGTTTTAAGGCACTTTGAAGCTGAAGCACATAAATAGAAGGTTTCATTATTAGATATTAGGAAGAGTAATAAAAATAAATATAAATACAGTTCATTCTAAAGAACATCTGAAGGCTTTTTTGTGAGACATAACATAGGGGTCTTTTCACAGTGGTGATTTTTTTTTTTTTCATATTACTTCTTTTTATTAGCGGAGTTCAGAAGTTAATTTGAAAATTTCTGTTTCATTCAATCCAGCAGTGTCAAACATTTTTTGCCAAAGAAAGACACAACTATTCAGACAGCATAAAGAAGCTTGTAAAAAGCTACTAGATAGAGCTCACTCAACTGCTAGCAGCACTGATTGAATCCAGAGCCACAATAAAAATGGATGGACAATATATGCCCTTACCTTAAACCATCTCAAATACCACATAAAGGATGGGGGTGGAGCGGGGGGTGGGGGGGGGGAGAGAGGATGTGGGGAAGGCACGGACGACAAATGAGCAAAAGAACATACTGTAGAAAAACAAAATGAAAGCCATACACCCAACATCTCAATTTCTAACAGTTGTGTAAAAACATCTGGAAGTTGCAAATCCTGAAGAACCCAGCAGTCTCCCAGTCTCCTGTTTCACCCAAGGTCTCTATGCACTAGAGAACAGGAACAAAAAGAAGCGCAGCATGTCAAATAAGGAGCATGCACCAGCTACAGATTCGTTGGCTTCCTTACAAATTAATCAATTTTTTGTGTGATGAATGAGAAAAGTCCTAAAGACCCGTCCTGTGAGAGCAGTATACTGCAAAATTCCTTTGTTACAGGGATCAGCATTGGAAGGGGAGCTTACACCCTTGAGGCTTACATCCCTAAGTGTGATCTTTCAGCCATGTCCCTACAGTTATTGTAAGCATATACTGTATCTAGCCAACCCTTTGCTTCTTCCAGTGCTGATTATACGCAATGACAATTTTGATGGATGTATCTTCAAGAAGGGAAATTCCAGTAAGATCGTAGAAATGCCTTTGAAGTAAGGAATATACTGAATGATAGCCATTAAAAATTTATGAGGTTTCGTTTACTGGTAGAAGAGAAAGCTCTGAGGTATTTGATGGACCTAAAGTAGGAAATACTGCAAACTTCTGTACCACTTAAAAGAAAAGATAAGAAAGCAGCTCGTGCCATGGTAGGAAAAGAATGCACAATTCTGTGCATATGATGATGCAATTTTTGTGACTATTGTCAGAGAAATCCTTTCATTGCAGTGCCAGGTAGGACATCCTCAGAAAGAAGGGTAGGGCAGGAAGCAGGGAGGTAAAAGCAAAGCAGAAGTTAAATAACTGGCAACTGGGTCAGAAAATGACCACTCTTAGAACCGTGAACCAAAGCAGGTGAGGACAGAATGCAAAGCTCTTGATTTTCATTGTGATTTTGGAGAGGTGGAAGAAGTGTTTGTGGACAAATAAATGTTTATTTCTCTGATTTAGACCTATAAAATGACATGATGTAGAAAACCCACATGCAGTTTTCTAGTGAAAGAGAAGCTTCAGAAAAATAGGAAAAAATTTTAGGAACCTCCAATTAGGGTTGGGACTTTAAGGATGCTGAAAAGCAAAGCTATTAAGGCTGGCAGTATTTTGCATGTGTGGTGCACACATGTAGAACTAAAAATACACAACGAAGTTTCAGCTTCAATTATTTAAAATGAAGAACACCAGAACTTCCCCCACTCATAAAGTCTTCCTTGGGTTCACTCGCATGCGTGCCTCGGGGTGTGGTGAGGGCTTACAGACTGGGCTGCTAGTCATCAACGTGTCCCATCCCCAATGTTCTGCATGTGCCTTCTGCATAATTCAGACACAGCTTTGAAGACAGAAGTGCTAAGTTGCTTGCAGGCCTCTGTTTTCCTTCATATTATAACACTTGGGTGCTTCACAGGCTGCATTTGTAACAAGCCTAAGAAATGAGAAACTACTATAAAAGATGAGAACTGGAGCCCAGATTAGTGTCGGAGGTGCCCACCATTTTTGGGTGCCCAAATTGAGGCTTCTAGGATTTTTATTCTTTCCCACCCCCTTTTGGCACTAGCAGGCACTTTACATTTTCCAGGCACGAGTTCCACTGACCTCCATGGCTCTTGCAAGGGCTCCACAGCTCTGCACGTGAGACCCCTGCACACAGCGAGCGATTACCTGCTAAATTCTCAGTGATAACCCTGCATGTCAAATCTGTCAGGGAGAGCTCAGCTGTAAGTGCTAGCATTTCACCGCCGAGCTCCGCTTGATTTAGTAAATACCTTCCAGTTTCCTCAACAATGAAGGCAAAAATACCCAGAGGTAACAATGTCCTTCATTACACAGTCCTGTCCCTTGTGCTACTGGGTTCAATGTGCTGAATAGATCTAGTCAGGCTGTTGCCAGAAAGTCTCCCCTGTAAACTGAAAGTAGCGTTTTTCTCTTGCTATTCCCATGAGTTTCTTTCCTGTCTTGGAGAATTTATAAAATCTCACTGAGGAAAAAGAGTCCAGTCGTGAAAAGTGAGCTCCATGTTGGAGTTCCCATGGGAAATCCTATTCAGCAATTTCAAACCTAAGCAAGGCAGTGGGAGGAAGTCAGGTAAATATAAATCCAACATGGATCTCTGTATTCCTGTTTCCAAGCAAAAACCCCCTAAAAACCACCAGTGGGTTTACTGGAAATCAGTTGTCTATTTTTTTTGACATATGTGTGCAGATGAAAAAGAATGGGTGATGGAATGGCTCCCCTTGTATCTTATGTTCTTGATAGAGCAAAATAATGTGGAAAAATCATTTAGGAATGGTTGACTTTTGGATACTATGTTTTGCTAATTACATTGAACATCTGAAGGCTATCTATGCATATGTTCCTCTGGACAATCTTGAAAGTATAAAGCACAGTGAAAGCTGTTTAAAGTTCCTTTACTGTAAGTAGGTTTAATATCCTAACATAAAGCAAATAAAGTTCAGTGGTTGTGAAAGAAGCTAATGGTCCCTTCTGGCTTTAAAATGTATGAATCTATAAAATAGATATTAAAAAAGTCACAGAGGCATTACTATTAATAACATACAATTTATCCCTTAGTTGTATATGAATACTCAGTTACTTCTTGCAAAGAATTTTGATTCAGCATCTTCCCAAGACTCTGACTCTGGAGCATAAACCACCTGTGATTCATGAGAACAATCATCTGAAAACAACAGATTAGCTGCTCTAATTTGCTTTCAACTAAAGAAAGCTAAAATTGTTGTTTGTGTGTATGAATCAATCCATTTGCCATAATGCACTATGGTTTTTCCAATGGGGGTTCATATTAAATACTGCCCTATCATATCAGAATACCCCACAAAATGACTGTCTTGGGGTCCTCATCAGTATTGCTACTCCTGCTTTGACTGGCAAGCAACCGTCACTTGAAACTTAACTGACATCTTGATATGACTCTCCTAACAGTTGGTGCTGTAAAGGACCTCGTCGTTGCTCTGCTGTTCTACTAAGATCTTTACATGTACTCCTAGAGCACGATGTAGATGTTGATTATTTGCAATAGGAGAAAATAACTTCCTACCCAGCAGCCCTCAGCATCTGCCAAATTCCTCTGCCAGCAGGAGCACAGTGACATCCTGCTGATGCAGAAGACCGAAACTCAAGAATATGGAAGACCTTCCAGCACATGGCATGCCTCGACTCCAGGTGGGAAATCTCTTGTTCGTCTTTTAAGCAAAGGTGAATCCTTTTCAGAAACCATGGACTTCCTGGATTTCCCGGCAGTTTTGATACAAATTCGATGTACCTGAAGCTAAAGCTTCACTTCTGTTTAGGCAGGAACTTCCCCCTTTTTTTCCAGGCCCTTGGGCTTTCCAGACCATATTCACTGACACTGCATGCCCATTATAGCCTCCAAATTCACAAGAATAACGAGTGATTCAGATCAAAGCTTGGGGTGGGAGCGGGGCAGGGAAAGTGGTGAGATTCAGCACCTAATTTAGCCCCCATGATAAGCTGTCTAGATATTCTGTACTTCAGCAAATCAGACGAATATACTCCTGCTGCTCTCTGCCAAAGAATGCAGCACTCCTCTACTTCGTAACACAGAGTTTTAGCCCCAGATTTTTACAACTACATGTGAGATTTACTGTAATAACACCCAAGAGAAAAAGACAGATTTCCCCTGTTTAAATTACCCATAACATCAAGATGGTTTTGCATATTTACCCCTCTAGGTTGTGTGTGATAGCCTGGCTGTGAAGGAACCGTGGAGGTTATATCAAGCTCTACTTTAACTCTCATCTAATTAATGGTGATTATTCTTGTGTCGCATTGCAGCTGCAGAACTCCTACAACATTTGCATCAGCTTCACCTGTGCTGTCACCTGCAACCTGACAAACCCCAAATACCCTGATATGGCCTTCCTGAAAGGCTCACAGTGACCTGCATGTTATTTTTTTTAACTTTGTCCCAATTTCCAGCAGTCTCATCAAGGTTGGTTTGAACAAACAAGCATTTGCATTATGAGGTTGTTTCCCACAACAGAGGGAAGCAGTCTTTGAATGTGGTCTTTGTGCGTTTTCTCTGACCCCAGTTATTCGTGGCACAGGCGACACGTCACCGTTGCAGTTCCCTGGCATCTGTAGTTACCGTCGCCACTAATCCTGTCATTTCCAGAGCAGATTTTAGGGCCAAGCCAGGCCACTCACTGCTGTGCGATTGCCTCCCTGCACACACCACACACTAACCAAGCCCACAGAACGGCACCGAAACGCCGCAGCTCTGCACAGCTCCATTCGTTTTCTCAGCTGAATTTCCCTTGTTTTATTCTTTCTCTGTTTGGGGACACACTTTTTTTTGCTAATGATACATAGAAACAACACAGACTCGCCGTGGTCTCTGCTGACTGTAGGCAGTGGATGCCCAGCCTCATGAAGGCTATGCAGGCTTTTATGCAGGAGAGAGGGTTTTATGCAGGCTACCTTGTCTGGCTTCTCGAGTGGGATGCAAGCATCAGTGGCGGCTCAGACAATTTAAAAAGTTCTCACCAAATGTTTGTACGTCACTACGCTTTGTATTTTTTAACCCAATACCTTCCTGTACGTGCTGTATATGTATATGTAACCTTTGATGAATAACTGGCAACAGAACGTGTGCTACCTTGATGATCTATCTCCAGAACAATGTCTGAGAGGAGGAACGAGAGGAGGCAGGCATGCTGTAGGGTCTTCCACACGAGACTGGAAGCCTCCTAAAGCCAAAATGAATTCTGCTGCAGAGCACAGATGCAGATCTTGATCATTACAGCGTTTTACTTCCTTTGGTGTTTTACTAGAATAAGGCTAAACAGAAGCAAACCCGGTGACAGATGTCTGCCCTACCCCCGCGGCCTCACTCGACCTTTTGTCGCATAATATTTGCCATACACATTTACATGCAGCAAAGGACATAGTGGGAGAATTCTGTCCACGAGTACACCAACTGAAATGTCAGAGTAGCTTTTGACATAAGGCCTCTAAACAAGGCTCCTCGCTACACGGAAAGCTTCTGATCTTCACCTCCAAGGGAAAAGGAGAAGCTACTATGAGCATATTCTAAAACTGTTGTATCATTAGGCACAGAGAAGTTACAAATTTGTTCAGGTTGGTGTCCAGGTCCAGCAAGCCAACCTTCCTTCAAGTGGAAAACTGGAAACAGGGTGGTAACGGAGATACCCTGAGGAGACATTTCGACTTGGCCATGGGGAGGCGAGGCAAAAAGCTGGAGCTGAGCACCTGGAGGTTGTGCTGTTGGTGTTGGATACAGAGCACAGATGACTTTGGAAGAGTAACTCAGGCCTTCACATAGACACACCAAGGTGCCTCCTATGCTCTGAAGCTACCGCTGAAAGGTACGTAGTTTAAGCATTAAGAAAATATGTGGTTAATACTGAACAAAGCTACAACATTCCTTGAGAGCAGCTACTGCTTACAAAATGCTATCTAGCCTCAGCAGAAAACCGTCCACCTTTCTGTCCATTGTTTGTCTCAGATTTAACACATGTATCCTGAATGGAACAAAAAGGTGTGACCTGGGAATGAGATAGAAAACACAGCAAACCCTTGCAAGAGAAAGCAGAAAAAGCCAAGGAAGATGTGACGACTTTGGGGGATTTCAAAGCCACAGTTTTGTTTTAAAACACAATACAGTTACGTGTTTGTGCAGAACATAACAGAATTCATCAGAAGAATTCTCAGCATTTAGGACCTTTTAAATGTCATATGTAAAAAGCTGTATTTTATTTTCTGAATTTCTCTCTCACAATCTGGCACATTTTCCTCAGAGCTTCTCACTTCAGCAGTTGAGAGGTGTTTATTGCCAGGATCTTCTACCCTTTTTTATTTGAGCAGAAGAAACATATCTTACATCCACTGCCCAGAGAAGGAAAATCATAGAAGTGAAGAAAAGTGTTTCCAAAGGACTACAAAGCCTGGCTATTTAAAGGTCTGGAGAATGGAAAAGCATTACCTGGCAAGAAGATGGAAGAGCAGGCAGTAACGTTTAAAATCCCAAGGTTCCTGCTTCAGCCTGTGTATAAATCATCCCTCTAGAGGCCAGCAGAGTATCAAAAACCAGTTACCGTGAACTAGACCATAATACCACTGCAGAACCAACTCCTACCCAAATTATGAACCTTTAAAACTTTTTCCAGCTGTCCCAAGGCTGCCTTCTGCATTGAGACAGGATTGTCCTGCAAATGTAGTAGGAACATAGAAAGCATGCTGTAGTGTTACCTTTACCATGGGCACAGATGATTTATGTGGGCTCATGGATGCTGGAACCAGAGAGTGCTCACCCAAACAGATGTATTGTCTTCATGCACATAGGGGATATCTGCTCATTTAAGCAGTGTGCTTGAGATCAGTGCATCACAGAACTGCAGAATGACAGGGCTTGGACACGACCTCTGGAGATCATCTAGTCCAATCCCCCTGCCAGAGCAGGATCACCTAGAGCAGGTTGCACAGGATCACGTCCAGGCGGGTCCTGAAAATCTCCAGAGATGGAGACTCCACAGCCTCTCTGGGCAGCCTGTTCCAGTGCTCTGTCACCCTCACAGTATAAAAGTTCCTCCTCATGTTTAGGTGGAACTTCCTATATGCAAATTCATGCCCATTGCCCCTTGTCCTGTCACGGGGAACCACTGAACAAAGACTGACCCCATCCTGACACCCACCCCTCAAGTATTTTCAAGCATTGGTAAGATGTCCCCTAAGTCTTCTCCTCTTCAGGCTAAACAGTTCCAAGTCCCTCAGCCTCTCTTCATAAGAGAGATGTTCTAGCCCTCTAATCACCTTCATAGCCCTTTTTTGTACCCTCTCCAGTAGCTCCCTGTCCTTCTTGAACCGAGTAGCCCAGAACTGTGCACAGTATTCCAGATGTGGCCTCACCAGTGCCAAGTAGAAGGGGAGGAGAACCTCCCTTGACCTGCTGGCAACACTTTTCTTGGATGCTTAGGAGACACTGTGTGCGGTGTGGTTAGAGCTGGGAACGGGACTCTTAACATACCCCTGCACTGATCTGCTGTCTCTGAACTTTGTGCCTTGGTTTCACCATCTGTAAGATAGACACTGTGATACAATGCACAGCTGACCTGGCAGAAATACCCCCTGGCTCATAGAAGTGGTGGGGAGATTAATTGTTGTTGTTCTGCATAACCAATCAGTTGTGCAGATGGCCTTCAATAAAGAGCGCAACAGGAACGCAGAGCAATGAGAGATCTGGCAAAAGGAACGGGCACACACATGCCTTGGTGTTTTCTTCTAAGCTGTGTGCTGATCTAATGCTTTCACTTTGAGAGGGTCTTTTTCTAAGGCTTGTTCCTGCAGTCCTCACGCAGCCACATTCCCACAGAAGTTTGCTTGAGGAAGGCCTCGAGATTCAGCTTTGTGTGTTTTGTGTCAGTGCCAGGAAATATTATCCTTTTAATTAACAGGTCCATTTCTTTGATAAGTGTTTAAGTGGCTTCACTGCAATTTCATCTCTTCAGTTGTCATCCAGCACCTGGGAGGTAAGGAAAACAGAAGCCAGCGCTGAATTTTTCCATCATTTCTACAGAGGGATATTTCTGAGACACTGTACTTGTGTGGGTGGGCGGATGGATGGATAGACAGACGGAAAAGGGAGTTTCCTTTATGGGATTCCAATAATTGGTATGTGGTTTACATTCCATTCATCTGAAGGACTCTGATTTTAATCAGAAACAGACTTGGGCTACTAAACTACCTCGTTTCAAAACATGCCCTTGCTTTCAGCCAGTGACTTCTCTCACATGCATCTTTTCTTTGACACCCACAGGCCCCAAAGAGCAATGTGGTCATTTACCACCAAGAACTCAGCGTCAGGTCCTATAATAGGAGCTGGTTCAGAGCCCTCTTCTAGGCAGAGGTTTTCTGATTGCTAGCTTCACAAGCAGAAGCGCTTCACAGTGCGGCATTTGAAATTGGCATCGATTTCTCAAAGAGGGTTTTGGTTTTGTGTTTTGGTTTTGGATTATTTTTTTCCTAGGCTCATCCAACTCTGGGAAAGCCTTGTCTGGACAGCATCGTGGAGGTCTGGCAATGCAGCTTGGTCTCAGTAGCCAGACGCTAATGCAGACAACTGCCGAGAAAAGCCCCATATTCAGCAGCTGGACTTGCTGCTGTGCATTAAGCACAAATGAATCAGGGGCTAAACACCTTGTCCAGAACTAGTCAGACTAAATAAACAACACCACAAGATAAATTTCAGCTTCAGAGCTGGTGAAAATGTGGAGAACTTCAAGATCCACTGCTGTCATCCAAGGGCAGGGAAAACTTATAATGACTTCTGTAGTGTATTGATAGGCTGTGATTCACAAGTCCTGGACCATTTGTGACATGCCTGTAGCAAATCCCCCCAAATTTCTTCAAATCCCACCTTTCCTCATCAGCTAAGTTGCTCCACTGTCCAGATATTTTACCTGTGACTTTTAATTACACACACCCCAACACATCTGTCTTTTCTGGGCCTATGTTGACTAACCTGATAGATTGTATCTGTACATGCTTTGGAGATTTCTGTGCCATCCTTGACCAGGCAAAGTGCTTCATATCAGAACCCCCTCCAGTGCTCACCATTTGGACATATCTGCCAGCCAGCCCAGTGGAAGATTTGCTGCGGGATGCAACACAAGCTAAGAAAGAAAGAACAGTTTTGCAGCTCAGGTCTCCAGCAACCTGGAGAATCACAGACTTTTTGCATGCACAACTTACCTGCCTCTTGCCTCAGTTTCCCCACAGGGACAAGGTAACAAGGGTCAGATACAGATCTGACAATCAAAGTGAAGGCTAAGCCAACCCCCTCATTCCCACATGGAAGATGTGATGGGGGAAGCCTGTGGCAGTGGGCTGTGGTCCCAGACAAAAACTGCAGGGTTGCCAGTTCTTTCTGGCTCTCTACATCCTGCAAAGACAACGTGCAACACGGCTTTGGCAATTGATCCATTTCCAGCCTATACCAGGGAAGCAGGAATTAGTAATGTCATGAGGGAAGCAAAAACATCAAACACCTTTTCCTTCTCCCTTGTGATTCGATGGCCTCTTGGCAACGTTAATTTCTCCATTTTCATTCAGAATGTGATACCCCTGTGACCCAACTTAACATTGGTACTGGTAGGTGAGAAGGATTTGAGGTTGCATTTTGTCTTGAAAAGGTCTTGGGAAAATCCTTCACCTTCAACTCAGCTCATGGCATGATGAAGCAAGAACTTCTCTCCTCAAGCAAAGCCTGTAGACCTGTACTCTGCTGGACCTCTGAGAGGTGTTGATCCATCCTGTGCTGCCATTGCCTCATACCTGTCACCAGATGCCTTAACCAAATTGTCCATGCTTCGTCCTGATCTCTCAGACTCCAAGATCTCTCTCTGAGATTCACTTATTTGAAGGCAGTTCTTCCATTTTAATTTAGCTCAGAACAATAACAAAGTTAATCTTGTAAATACATGCAATAAATCTATCAAGACCAATGATATTCTGATCACTGAATATTGAATTGAAACCAGAATTTGGAGTACTCGACCCTGCTCTGGACAAATCCTTTCCAATTCTGCAAATAGCAACATTTTTTAAGGCTCCCTGGTACTGTCCTGTCACTCAGGTTTTACCCACCCAGAGTTACTGCTTTGGTTTGTTAGCACCCCGACTGCATTCTGGGATTTTTTGTTGTTTGGGGTTTTGTTGTTGGCTGCTTTTTGTTCTGCCATGAAATAAACCATGATTTACTTTGGATGCCAAGATTTAGCACAGAGCTAGTATTCGGTACTCCAAAACACTTTGCTGCTGGACACCCAGGGTTTTCCAGGACATTTACTTATGTTGGACACCAAAACAGCTTTATACAAGGAGTCTTTGGATCCATCTTTCTGGGGGTGACTATACTGAGTTTGCTCCACATTTGATTAAAGGAAGGTGAAATGCTGAATAAACTGTGACCAGCACACCACAGGGGACTCCTAGCAGCACAGTTGGTTCATTTAATCATGCCCCAGTGTTCTCACTGGACTGATCAGACAGCACCTTCACACACCGAGAACTATAATCCAGCCTTTAATGTCAATTAAGGTGTGACTGCTTAAACTTTGCTTCTTTTTTCCCCCTCCCCTTCTCTTCCCCTGGCTGGTCACAATTGTTCAAGTGTTGCTGAAGGTTATTCTGTTTAAGTATTAAAAAATGCTTAGCTAAATAGGTTAGCTTATTTGCTTTTGCTGATAGTAGCAGTCCACCCACAGAGCCCTTTCAAATCTCTTCAGTGTTTTGGAAAGTGGATAAGGGACTTATTCAGTGACGTGCAAGTTTTGCCTGAGCCAGGAATGAAGCGTGCATTTCATGAAATGAGAAATAACCTCAGACCACACACAGGCTGTAATTTCTGAACTCCAGCTCATGCTCTTTCCCCCTCGTCCCCGCGCACACATACACATGCTCTTACTAAAAAACAAGATGATGACTGACATCCCTAAATCCTTTAAGCATTCTTCTACGGCTAACGGCAGAGGGAGGTTTTCAGAGCTTAGGTGGCTCATTATTAGCAACAAGCTGATGAAAAAATGGATTACTACAGTATGTGCATACCATGCCAGAGAGGAATACCAAAAAGCCTGTGCCATCTAAACACAGCTTTCAACAGGAGAAACTGCTGATGCAAATACATTAAAGATATTTTTACTGTATAGGGAGAAGAGGGGAAAGCCCTCCGCACGATTTTCCTAAAGAATAATGTTGGTTCTGTCACTCCTTGTTTAGTTAAGCCAAAATCAGTGAGTGTTTAAAATATTATTTTCCATTATAATCCAGTGAAGTAAAACAGACAGATAAGTTCACTGCATGCTCACATAATTTCCTCTACCAAGCATAGGATCTATGTTGCACAGCTGGTGAGAACAAACTACACGCAGAGTAGGCAAAGGGCAAACTTCTCCACAGCTGCTACTCCACTGCTTCAATATAATCTCCAGAGGTTAATTCAACTGCCTTACAGCAAGCCAGTGCACTTAAACACAAAACCCTGCTCAGCTCTCCTTAGATATTGCCTTTACACTGGTCTTAAATTGCTGGGTTCGTTGAGTTGAACAGGTAAGGAGCTCTCCTGCACTATGCTTGCAGCACACCTGCAGCAGGGACTGCCCCCAAAGAGCCAAAAAATGAGCACGCAAAGGTACTTAATAGAAATTGACTTCCATACCTCATTTGTTGCTTTTTCCCTGATGGGTAATACCATCACCCAAGGGAGCCACTGACATTTGCTCCATCATCCTGAATGCTCTGTATCTGCTCACGCATACGAATGTACATCTACACCTGTATTAAACGCTCTACTGTTACTTCCTTGCTTAACACTTTCCATTATAGGGTCCTGCTCGGGTGTTTATAACTTGGCCAAACTCTTAAGTGCTCAAGCTGAAATTTTCCATGCTGAGCATCTGCGTCAGGCCGAATTTTTCTAGTAAAATCATACAGCTGTTCTGAAAATGGGGTTAAAGGGGAGAAACCTCCCTTTCCCCCATGTTATTCTTAGAGCCATTTCACTGATCATCTAGGAAAATGTAGGCTTTGGGGGAGATATTGAGGGAGGGAAAAGGGAAACCTACTGTAAGTGACTGTCAGGGTCACGCCTGGTACCAGCGTGTGCCAAAACTGTGTTTTATCCACACTCCATATAAGTCTTCTAGAGAGTAGCACCATTATTTTCTGAGTTCTCCACTGAAACAGATGACCTTGACTTCACAAACCTCCTCTTCCCACAGATCAACTGAACAGCCTCCCAGTTACGGAAGGATCTACAGGACTTTTTGGGACTTTCCATGCAATTTCTAGTCCTGGCCCCCAGGAGCTGCTGTGGCATCAGAGCAGAGTGCTGAGAAACGCTACCGTTTTACTGCCAAAACCCTTTAAAGATGCCCATGTAGCCCACTTCAGGAAGCTTGTCAGCTTGGAAACATGCCAAAGAGCTTGGGGTAACAAGGAGTAAGTGGAAACGCAGAGCAGGCTCCAAGAGACAGGGGAGCAGAACAGTCAGGGTATAATGACGTAAGGAGGAGGGAAGTGATCCTTCCCCTGTACTCAGTGCTGGTGAGGCTGAGCTTGGAGTGCTGTGTTCAGGTTTGGGCCCCTCACTACAAGAAGGACACTGAGATGCTTGAGCATGTCCAGAGAAGGGCTGCAAGGCTGGTGAAGGGTTTGGAAGACAAATCTTACGAGGAGGGGCTGAGGGAATGGGGATTATTTAGTCTGGAGAAAAGGAGACTGAGGGGAGACTCCATCACTCTCTACAGCTACCTAAAAGGTGTTTGCAGTGAGGCGGGGGTTGGTCTCTTCTCCCTGGTAGCTAGTGACAGGACAAGGGGAAATGGTCTGAAGCTGCATCAGGGGAAATTTAGGTTGGGTATTAGGAAAAATGTATTTACTGAAAGGATTGTCAGATATTGGAAGAGGCTGCCCAGGGAGGTGGTTGAGTCACCACATGGTCTAGTGTTGGACCTAGGAGGGCTGGATAGATGGTTGGACTCGATGATCTTGAAGGTCTTTTCCAACCATAACCCTTCTATGATTCTATGCATTGTGTTATAAACACACTCTCCACAGGCAGTAGAAATGAGCCAAGAACTCACAGATGCCAGTTGTCTTTTGTTTTCAACCAGTTTCTGACAAGTACCCACAGCTGCTTCTTCCCCTACCTGGCTGGTCCACAGAAGAGACTGTAACCTACTACTTACCAGCGCTAGCCACACTAATTGGTCAAGTAACAGCAACTGTGACTCTGAATGCTGACGATGATCCAGTGTGGGAATCAATCATTTCTAAGTAACAGAATTTCTTTCCATTTCGGTTTTATATTGAAGTTTTTGAAAAGCCTGTTGTCAAAACTACAAAGGGTAAAGTTGTAAAAGCACCCAAAATTCAGGGAATGGCAGCACTAAAAATGCTCATACAAACCACTGCAGCTGCGTTGTGGTATGGTCTTTAACTCTGTGCTCATTGCTACTAACTTTCCCTCAGAGGTATTACCCCTCTTCTCTGCAGAGGGCACGTTTCTGAAAGGATCCCTTCCCGATTTGCAGTTTCTCTGTGACCGTGCCAGCGCGAAGCCGCGGATGAGGAAGTCCTCGGCTGCACCTCCGGGTTAGCTGCATCCTCCGCGGCTGCGGAAAGGCCTTAGCAGCACAGCGGTTCCCATCTCAACTCACCTAAGCCGAACTACCGGGCAGTTAAAATCTCTCCGGGTTAACTCCCGGCTCCCTGCCTGAAGGAAAACAAAAGGTAACGCCAGGCACCCACCGCAGACTGACTGTGCGCCTGCTGCCCTCTAATCCTGCGAGGCTAGAAATGGAAGTCCCCTGCCACCAGGCAGAATGGGCTGGCTGCAGCTTCCCAGAGGGTCTGAACACCCACTTCTCACCTCTGAAGGAACAAAATGACAAAAGATAAACTGGTGACATGCTTAAACTATAGTAACTCAATTACAGAGGGTTTTATTGCTCCCTCCCAGTCTTAAACACAGAGGCTTCTATTAAGATGACTCCTGGGATTTCCATGGTGAGGAAAGTAAAATAAAAATGTCTCATGCTATATTTTTAAACTCCCTTAAACTTTCTAAAATTATTTTCTTACCATAATTTTCTTTTTTTTTCCCTTCCAGACACATCCTCAAGACTACCAGGAGGCAGCTGTCTCTTCTCAGGCTAGAGGCTGAGACCCCACATATGAGGCGAGGATCTGCAGTCACACTGAGTGTACTACCACAGCCTCAGTACCTAACTGTGCAGAGACAACACCAGAGCAATGCAAAAAAGGCCCAAGCCTTTACTTTTCTTGGGGTGAGGGTGGCAGAACAGTTTGATAATCTAGACATCAGGGTCTCCTGGGTTTTTTTAGTCACTAGTCAGGATCTTCCTCCTTTTACCGGTACTCAGATATGCTAATAAATAGAGAGCCAGAACCAACCGGTAAAGATTTAAAAACAAAACCAAACCAAACCCAACTTTAAACAGCTTTCCTCACTGTTACTGAGGATTTTAATCTTTCCATTACATAAGCAAGTCCAACTTTTCCCCTTAAGTGCCTTCCTACTGCTTCTGTCTCAATGAAATGGAATTTATGAAGAGAATCCCTTCATGAATATCCAGAAAATTTTCAAGAGTAATACCACAGTCTAAGCCAAGTGATTTCACTGTATTTTTTTCTTCCTTGTTCATGTGGGCAGCATCCAAAGAATCAGACATGGATGCTACTGAATTCAGGTATTTGCTATGAAAGCAAGTTGTGATTTTTTAGTGTTTTCTTAGAAGCCTAAGACTTCTGAGTTTGAAACCAAGTGACAAACAGATGTAACACAGTTACAACAGTTTATCATTTACTACAAAATTGTTTACTACAAAATTATTCTAAATTCCCAAGGTTTGAACAATAGCATGTAGGTAAAATGCCTACTATTTGTTTTGACACAGGCCCATAATATGCGTTTTGTAACTTCTCTCCATGTACGTTAGAAGTAGATTATACAGATAATATGCAATACAACTGTAATTTATACTATATATTTACACAATAGAATTAAAATTTATGTTTAAATACTTACTATTTATTTTAAACATTTTATTCATTTGCCTTTTATTTATTGTAGAATATATATAGAAATGCAACTCCAAAACACTGGGGGGCAAATAGATTACGGGCAAGAGGCGCCTGAATTCCTCTAGCTATGCTAACACAGTGTCTGAACACAGAAGGACCAAACCACGTTCCCATTCAAATTGACTGCAGAGGTGATGAGACCGAAGCCCAGAAAGTGAAATTTTAAGAAAACAACTTTCTCAGAGGTACTTAAATTATGTTTCCAATTAGACCACACTATGAATTTGTTTTCTTTGCCATTGATTTGTAAACCGGAACAACTTGAAATTGGGCTGGAACTTCCAAGGCAGCCTGGATCATGGAGAGGCCAGAGCTGCCAACAGTTGTGAGCATTTACCTCAAACAATATAAATAGACATCTGGTATTTGTTTTTAAAGTAATTGGCACAGAATGGTTTTCAGGGTGATATAGGAGATCGTGTTTACATGAGCATTCACTTGATGGAAACAACTTAATATCAAACCATAGGGGAAGAAAATCCCTTTAGCATAAACAGAACTGTTGAAGTAAAACACAGATTCATTCTAAGCTGAGTTGGTATTTGTTTAGCATCTGAGCTATCCCCACCGCTTTGCCATTGTCTTTAAGGGGTGCAGTGTTGGGGATGGCTAATGTTGGTATCAAATGTTCTACCAATCTTCAGCCATTGGAACTTGCTACCACAGACCAGAACAAACTCTAATGTAACTAGATTGTGTTTGTGCATTTCAGAAAACAATGCTTTTAGCGCAGCAGGCCTGCTCGTGCTCCAGCTTAAGTTATACTTGCAGTCATGTTTCAGTTGTACTGCTTGTAGACACATAGGCACAAGGTCAAGCAGACACAAGGTCAGGTTCTGACCGCTTGACTCCATCCTCTCATCTCAAGCAAACTCTGAAATCGATCGAGATAACCTGTTCACAAGTATCATGCATCTGAAACATAGCTACGTCCAATTACTTCTTTCATTTTGGGAGCACAGTCTTCACCCCGTCTTTGAAAAAGGAAATTCAGGTTTTTGGATGCCAACTAAGCAAAGGCAAGCAAACACCTCTGAAGTCCTCCAAACATCTTGTTTAGATGTACTTCCCTTCTTTCAGGATTAGTTGGCGGAAGCCCACATGAGATACAGAATCATCTATGATCCACACGTGATCTACAGAAGAGGCATACCCCTTAAATGCTTTGAATCGCAGCCTACCTCTCTCACCTGCACATCTAGATGTTCAATATAGAACTTAAGAAATTAAATTTCCTGAGTTACCTTAAGCCAGTTTTCTGTTTTTCGGGTGCCTTAATCAGGAAGGTAGATTCTGGCACAAAGTATACACAGAATGCACCCGTCGAGATGTACTTAATCACGGAATGTGCAAATGCAAGGAGGGAGAGTTGTCATAAGAATATTACCTCATTTGTTGCATAAGCTGGAAGGTATGCAGTGAATGAAATACCCAGGGCACTGCAGGAACAGAAAAATACCTAGCAGCAAAGGCAGTTATATGCTTCCTCGGAAGCACAGAACTCTCTCCTCCTCCTGTTACAATTCTTAAGCAAGTAACTGAAACCATCCTTTTCATACCTACTAACTTTGACTTGGCTGTTACCTGCTTCCCTTCCCTCCTGCTAACGCTGCTTTCACTCACTGCGCTGACGCTGTGGCACTGGCGTCAGTCTGCCTTTCATTGCTCAAAGTCATGACCTGCTAAAGCTGAGCAAATACATCCTTTCAAACTGCCTTACTGTGGTCACAAAATGTTTGTATGCACACCCTGACTTTCTGAAACATATTAATTATCTGAAATCGTTCATTCTCCCTCTCCCAGACCAAATATGAAATCTGTGTACCACATGGCTACTCCCAAATCTAGTTATAAGCACAGCTACAGTTTGCAAAACACGTTTAAGATCCCAACTACACTGCAAATCAGACCCAGGACACACACAGTGTTTTTAACTAGGTCTAGTGACAGTTTTGTAAACAGGTTGCTGACAGAGCAGCATTTGTTAACATAGGCAGGGTCACATTTCTTGCTATTTCACTGGCAACCTGCTATTTTCTTTTTTCCCCACAGAATTTCCATTGAAGGCATTGGGAACTATTGGTAGACCCCTGTTAGATCAGGGACTCAGAGCCAGATCCATGGCAATAAAGTTAAAAAAAAAAAAAATTACCCACTGAGTAAAAAACAACAAGGAAATGGCAGTAAGTAACAGTAAAAACACAGTGAGCCATTTCCAGCCAAAAAACAATGACAAGGAAGATGCCCTTCTCCTACTGGCTGACAGGGAGCAACTATTGCGGAGCCCTTTCCGTGGGCCAGGAGGCAGTGACAGCCTCCCTCCAGCCTGTGTCTCCCTGCAACCCAGCAGGAACCCCCACACAGAAGTCATACAAACTCCACTAAACACAGCATCCCCTGATGCCTCCCCCATTTTTAAAGCCAAGCAAGACAATAATCACAGATTTCCAAAATGACAAAAATTATGTTTGCTTTTTAGTATCTCCGGGATGTGCCTTCAAACATAACTCAAACTCTTCCCTTTTGAATTTGTTTAGTCTCTTTTTCAAATCGTACATGCATCTTACTCATGACAAAAGAATTTTATATATACATCCCTAGGGGAAAAAACCTGTTGCATTTATGGCTTCAGTGATACTACCTAGCAAAATATGTTAAATTTCATGAGTACTTCAGGAAAACGATGTCAGCTTTGTACTTGGGGAACAGCCCTGCAATTCAGCCTTGTACCTGTACAGTTCCACTGCTCTGAGGTTCTTCTAAAAGTCAAATGAGACACCTCACCTAATTCAATTGCATTTTGCCTTCCCACAGTATCTACTGATTTAGACCACAGCTGATAAACCAGTGGTGCTCAGGTGAAGCTTCTCTCTAGTGCCTTGGTATCAACTCAAATCAGCAAGGTTATTTAGACCCCTCTGGCCCTCAGGTAAGAAGCTACCAGTCCAACCTTCTGGCATACAGTAAGGTCCGTTTTCCCTACGCAACTTCTAACAGCTAATTGTCTCTCCCATTCTTGATGGCCTCTGATACTGGCACTACACCAGCCAATACAGACATTTAGCCTTACAGAGTTTCCCTATTATCTGATGTCCATTACCTTTGGTGCTGTTTAAGACACTTAATTTCTTCTTTTTTTACTATGGACATGAAGGGACTATTCCCCTTCTGCATGCAGCAGCCTTTTTACGTATTCCATGACCATATTCTTCATCCCATCAAATCATCTCTTCTTTAGCTAAGCAGCAGTTTGCCTCTAAGCAGAACACTGTAAAAGAAAACCAATGTCATCAGTAAATGGCTTTAATTTATGCTCTACTTATTAACATCAGCAAGAAGGGCCTACACATTCCCTGTTTTAAGACGACTTCCTTCATATGTACACAATTCAAATGTACCAATAACTAACAGTTTTAAAGTGATTTCTTTTATTTTCTTAGTTGAGCTTTAAAAAAAACCCAAACAAACCAAACAAAAAAATCTGCTCCAACTCACTGTCTTAAATTTCAGTTTGTGTCATAAGTATCACTGGCTACAAAGCAACGCTAAGAGCAGAGATTCAGGGTGAGAAGAACAGTTAAGGAACACATTTGGTCTAAGTTAGTTGCCTGCAAAGACCAAGCCTCTTACAGTTTTACCATGTATATTAAATACTGAACTCCTCATTCCAGGTAGTCAAGTCAGGATTTCCCAAGCCTTCAGATGGCTTGTGCTTACAATAAGCACATAATGGTTAATACAGAGAGCACAAGGCCTGCAACAGCTTCCCATGACCTGAACTGGAAGCTGCTCCAGATCAAATTTAAGCTTATTTTCCAATGGGCAGTCATCCAGACCACAAAAACCACCACCGTTCACAGACTGCTGCTGTGCAGCTTCAGTGTCCAAGCTTTTAAAATTTCATAACATTTACCCTTCACATAAAACAATTTATACAGTATACTCAGTGTAAAACCCTATACTAATACAGCATTACGTTTGAGATTTCAAAGCTTACAAAAGTCAGAGATTAGGGTTAAGGTTTCCAGAGCAACATGGAGCCCTGGCCCCCTTTGTTTATGTGTTATGATCAGGTACTCCTTCACATGGTCCAACAGCATTGAGAAATATAGCAGGCTGTTTGGCAAGTAGGATATGGCGTTGCTTATCTTACAACTTCTCCAACCTATGAAGAACAGTTTTCATTTCAAAATTCTATGAGAGCCAGCATGTCAGGAGTAAGATAACATGCCAGTATGTAGAAGATCTTTACTTCATATATACTAGATTGCATATTCTCAACAACAGACAAGGTGAACGTTTTTCCTTCCTGAAACACTGACAGTGTATTAAGTATTGGAATAAAAATGGGACCCAGCAGCTTCCCCACCATCACTCCTAAGTACTTCTTGAGAAGTATTTATTATGTTCTCAGGGCTGTATAGATTTATACTTGGGTTTTCCTTCCAAAATGCTAAATGGAACCCCAAGGTCATGTTCCTTGCTCTTTTAAGAAAAATGCAAATGAAGCCCATGTTAATTCATAACTTCTTAAGAAACCCCAATATTTTTATCCATCATTCTATTTGGTAACACATGCAATTGAGACATGCATCAGAGAGAGGAGTTAAGGTCTGATCCCAGTTTTACATATATTTATTCTAAAAGCCTGAGTCCACACCCCTCCAAAGCACCAGTGAACTAACTGCTGGGCAAAGCTAACAGGGAAAAAGGCCAACATAATTTCTTTTTTGTCCTGAAAGCTGAGTGGAAACATTAGCACAGAGATTTGATGTTGCAAGAAGTGCTGTCGTCGTAACTCAGACCATTTAAATGCCAGCGTTGAAGATAAAGTCAAATGCTGAAGACATGTAAATGAGGAAGACGTGTTTGCTCTGGCTAAAACACATCAGCCTAAACAGGCACAAACCTGCCTGTGTGTCAGGTAAAGCCAGGCCTGGCCCCAGTGCTTCCTCGGGCACAGGTTTCTGTGCAAGCTGCTTGCTTCTTCCACAGCCCTCAGTAGGATCACCCGCACTTCCGCTGAGGCCCACCGCATGCCACAGGTAACACATGCTCACAGCAACTAAATTCCCTGAGGAACATGACCACAACTGCCTCCTAGCAAACAGGCTCCTGAAGCGATGGAGTTAAACACACAGCAACATGGTGTTTTCACTGGTGAAGGGATGCGTGGTGTGCATACCCAGTGTACCAGGGTCATTTAGTCCTTGAACTGCTGATCAGCTAAGACCGCGTTTGTGGTATCGCATCCAGTTCTGGGGTCCACAGTAGGAGACAAACATGGGCCTGTTGGAACAGATACAAAGACCCAAAGGAGAGACACCAAAACAGTCAGAGGGCTGGGATGAGAGAGTTGTGGCTGTTCAGCTTGGAGAAGGTTCCAAGGAGACCTTAATGCCAAAGTATTGTCCAGACATGCCAGAAATCTACAGACAATAAAAAAGGGAGATATGACAATGTAGTAAAAGATGAAACTTGACACCTAACATAATTTGATGTGCTGTGGATCTCGCACTGAAAAAAAAGTACAATAACAAAAATAGGTGATTTTTCACACCAACCAAGCTGAGAAACTCAGTGCTATAGGTACTGAAGGCAATGAGAAGCATTACAGCTTCATAAAGAGACTCAGCAAGATCACAGAAGTAAAAAAAAAATACTAAAAACTTCAAAGGTTATTAGACACAAAGGTATTGTCCATGTCTCAAGAAGTTCAAGTCTCTTATAACTCATAAAATATGTGGAGTTTCTTTGTCAAGTCCTTTCAATATCATTAGATTCTGCTGACATGACTAAGGGTATCCAAATGGAAGGGGAAAGAAATAAAATCAGGACACAAAGCAAACCACACTCAGAACACAGTAAAAAGTTTAATTTAAAATTAAGATATCATAGTTTATAATTCTGTCGTGGTTTTGCCCCGGCCGAGGGCCACACCCCACACAGTCGCTTGTACTTTTAAAAGGAAGGGGGAAGGAAAGTTGGGGGAGGGGGAAAAGGGAAGGAAGAAAGGAGGAAAAGAAACCACAACCTAGAAACCAGAACCACGCAGGTTGGGATAAGGATAGTTTACTAAACAATAACAGAAAACTAGATATAACAATAACATAAGTTTAAAGCACAAAATAGATGAAACTGGTGATACACAATGCAATTTCTCACCAAACCACACAACTCAGGCCGCACAGCTTAGAGCCCGTCCCGGACAACCCGACCGCCCCAGAAACTGCACGTCCTGGCGTTGTCTCCCCCTCTTCCCCCCAGTCCCCCCTTAAACTGAGCATGACGTAACTGGTATGGAATATCCTCTTTGGCCAATTCGGGTCACCTGTCCTGGCTGCGTCCCCTCCTTTCTCACTAGTAAGGAAGTATGCAGAGCTGAGAAAGGTACTTGATTGCCCGGCAACAAATCGGAAACATCAGGGTGCTATCAGCACTATTCTCATGCTAACACCCAAACATGGCATTCCATTCACTGCTAAAAAAAAAAAGTTTAACTCCATCATAGCTGAAACCAGGACAAATTCATATATATAGTACTATATATGCACATATATACCATATATTACATCTATATTCACTTCTTTAAAACATAAATCCATATCATAAATACAAATTCATTCTTTGCCTTTAATTTCATGGAGGTATCACGTTTTGCTGCATACTGCTGAAGTTGTGTGCATATTTTAATGTTTATCTGAGACAAGTACAGTGCAACTCACATAGAAAGCTTTCATTTTGCTACATTATAAGATGTGGCACTGGACGGTTCATCTGTATCATCTGGACTGTATTTTTTCCATAGAAAACTTTCATTTTTTTTCCAAAGAGAACTTTCACACACTTGGCTCTCTTCTGTCACCGGGAGACGAGGTGCTCTTTCACACAACTTCTCTATGACTGCTACATCTGTGAGCTTTCTGAGGCTCTCCTCATTGTGCTCACTCAGCATGTCCCAGAAATCTTTTGGTTTTTCCTTTGACTTTTGTACCTGTCCTGAGAGAACCCTCCTCGGTGATTGTGTAGGCCCATTTCCATCATTTCTGAAGAGGTCATTGAGAAAAGAAGTATCTCCAAGTAAATCCACAAAAGACTTCTTGCAAGTCTGAGCTTTTCTCTCCCCATTTTCTGACTGAGACAGGGATCTTTTTCTTGGCAGCTGTGTTCCTTCTGAGTCCTGCTGTTCTTCATAACTTTTTACAGACAGCACCTCACTTATCTCTGACTTACTGTTTAATGAGCCAGATGCTGTAAAATCCTTGAATGTCTGACTGTTTCTCTTTTCAGTATGTGGGGTAGCAACTGTGGGTGACTCTTTATATTTTGCATCAACACCCGTAACTTGCACATCAGAGTCACTGTGAAGTTGTTCTCTCTTGTGTCTCTGCTGGCTCTGTTTTTCTGCAGTTCCACTCAGAAGCAGACCTTCAGCTGATGAAGATCTATACTTAGATCTTCCAAAATTAACAATGGATTTTCTTTTTCTGGAGCGTGTTGTACCCAATTCTCTTTCCTCATCATCGTGTGAAGCTCGTGCTGCTTTTTCAACTGTGAAGAAAGACTCCATCTCTGGATGCTTGGAAACATAGAAATCCTTCAACATCTTCTGCCTCGTTTCAGATGTAGCTTTTGCAATATGTTCTGCCAGTTCTTCTGCTGATCCCATATTAAAGTGGGATACCATTTCCTCAAATTGTCTCCTGTAATTATCAGGAAGGAAAAACGTGCTGACACAATTAACTAGAAACAAAAGCAGCTCTGAAGCAGTTAATTCAATTCACACACTTCACATATCCCAGTAAGCAATACTGAAGTTACTTTTCATGATTAGCTTTGGTTTTGATCAGCAAAGAGAAGAAAGAATGAATGACCTTAGAAGAACTGAATTGACTTCTGAATTCAAAACCCCCATGTAATTTCCTCAGTTTATGACCCACAGATTTACTGACTTTCAGTGTAGGTAAGATTTTGTACCAAGTTACCAGAGTTCAGAAGTAGTTGCTTGAACTCCTTTTAAAATACTTGCCAAAACTAGAACTGGATGAGCACGTCCACAGGAGACCGGGACCATCCCCCTCTGGTGAGCTATGGAGTATTTGTTTCTGCTAAGAGGTCGAGCTCTAAGGGAGGTCAGCCTAATCAAGTTAGCCATAGCTTGGGATCAGGTAACAGAATTGAAAGGCTGGACATGTGGGTTTATGCTTTCTTCAGAACATGCTGCCCTTCCTGTATGAGGGCTCCTGCAGGCAGTGAGATTTAACCCTGCCTGGCCTCCTGTGCTGCCTGACTGGCTAGCCCCAGCCACAGCCTTGTATGCAGGAGCGCAGGCAGCTTCCCACTTAACCTCACAATTGCAACACATCACACTGAGGCACCTCACCATCCTCACTCTTGGCACAGAGGATGCAGGTGTACTCCAAAGTGCCAGGTGCTTAGATGACCAGCTGAAAGTTTTTGCAAGATATGGCTTTAGAATTTTGGAGTAGCACCCTTAATTATTTTATTGCCTTGGAAAATTTTTACCTCAACAAAGTATTGATGACAATTTTGAGCGTTTTTAGCATGTGTGGTTTGCCTCTACCTCCCTTAAATATAACAGTAAGCAAGTCGGGCACTACCACAGGAACAGTTTGGATAGCCTAAAGTGACAGATTCTGAACACTTCAGAGATATTACCTAGATACCAGGTCTCAAACAGTAAGTAGTCTCAAGGCTAAATTAAAAATATACACCAAATCCCACTTCTATAGGTTTGACTAGTCAGCTACAGCTTTGTGTTTTCTTTTTCCATATACCCTCTGGCTATTATTATTGAACTTTTGTATATGTAACAATGGAATTTAATTATTTGTATTATTAATAGCAATAGTCTGGGGGAAAGGGAAAACAAAGACATAAAAATTATCACCCTTCCAAACACAAGGGAGGAAACAACATAAAGTATTAAAAAATATTGAGCCCCTGTTAAAAAACAAATATATTAAAAAAAAAATTGGATTTTAAGGAAAAGTGATGAGATTTGAGCAAAACCAGTAGGCAGTCAGAAGCTGACACTAACATTTCTTACTTATATATAGTTTAAACACTGGTTTGCGTGGTGCACATACCATGAATACTGGTGGTGATGACATCTGCACAGAGATGTAGTATGTGACATGCTGAATCAACACATTAAAGTGATTTGTGCGTTCAACTCATTTTATTAATCAATTATAAGACTCTTGTATAGTGTGAGTTGAAGTCTCCCATTATTTCTGCTCTTCCCTCAGGACAGCATTAATATTCCCCAAGTATAGGTAAAACAAAAAACCAACCACCCAGCAAGAAGCTCGTTTGAAGCTCAGAATTTTACTTCCATCTCACCAAAACAATCTCACCTGCGGATTTCTTTGGGTGTCTTTCCAATCAAGAAGGTGGTTGAACCTACTCTGTGTACTTTCTTGTTTTTCTGGGTGACAGGATGCATAAGGTACAGGTGATGTTGCTTACTGTTTGCCTGCATTTCTTGCCCTCTGTTGGCAGTGCTCTTTGCTGCTGTGCTGTCTTCTGGGTTTTCTTCACTCCTCTAGTAAAACAAGACACGGAAATAGTCAAAACAGCTGTGTCAGGGGCATGATGATGAGCTTTGTTATGCCCAAGTCTGTCACACATAGCTAGCACTCAGTGGTTTGAACACAAAGAATGGGATTCAGCGTTGCAGTGTGAACTCCCTACTCAGTCAGAAACTTTCAGAGACACTGAAGACAACTCTTGGTTTGCAGAGAATAAAGTGGGATATTCTTCCAAACAGGTCAATAGTGTAGCTAAATTAAGTATCTTTTAAGTTCTCTAATGCATAAACATGGGTTATACAAATACTTAATGCTACACCACAGGGCCCAAATCTCATTTACAGCCTCCAAATATTACTAAAAAATTGAAAATGCCTGCATTAGTCTCCTTCACTGGAGATATAGTCTCCTTCACTGGAGATATTCAAGACCCACCTGGACGCCTATCTGAGCAATATGAGCTAGGGAGCCTGCTTTGGCAGGGGGGTTGGACCCGATGATCTCTCGAGGTCCCTTCCAACCCCTACAATTCTGTGATTCTGTGATTCTGTGATTAATAGTTAACAGTCTTAATAGGTAAATTAATACAAGAAGGTGTTATGTATCAAGGTTTATGGATTATGTGGGTTCACTGCTTCCTGCTTGTTAACTTATGTTACACAATTTTTGCACAGCACATGTTCAGAACTCTTAGCTTAGCAATTTAACACTCAAAGAAAAACTATAAATAAACACAACACTATTCAAAAATATCAGTTACCCTTAAATTATTTCTGTCAATATTACAGTCTCTCATGCACACAGACAGAGACAAAAATTGGTCAGTTGTAAAGATAATTTCAGAAGAGGTATCACCATACTCACCTGTTAATGAACAGAAACAAATTGCACCTTACATATTAGAATACTGTTAAGATTAAAACTGGTAAGATCAACATTTTAAATGTAATGATCATAAAAAGGTAATGTTTTCATCAAGTTCAAGGAGGTCATGTTACAGTGCATTGACAGTCAAGACCTTGCACAAAACCACAATCCTATTTACACACCTTAGTTATTTTTCAGAAATTGTCACAAATTCTTGTCAAAATTTTCCCTTTCCCAAAAGGCAAGAGAAATATGAAATTTAAAGAATGTGTCTGAAAAGCAGAGAAAAACAAGAGAAAAAACAGGAAAGCACTATTACCTTCCCCCTGCTCCCTCTAAAAATGAGGTTAGGGGAAAGAACAACTGCTTACTCATCTCCTCAGTCCCCCTACAAACACTACTTAAGAGATGAAAACACAAACTGTGTTCACACCTTGTCAACTGCAGTTGAAAATCTGGGTTTGGATCTACAATGTTTCTTCCCAATGTGTTTCTATTTGATCCATGTCCACTTCCTTTATTTCCACGGGCTGTTCACAATGTTCTTGAGCTTTGGGATCTCACATCTGTTCTCAATCCATTACTTTTGCAAGTAACCTCAAACTAGCATACAGAGAGAGGTTAATAGTAAGGGACCTATAGGCGTATTTTTTTCACTCTTGAAGCTAAATGCACCACTCCAAAGATTAAAATTTCACCACAGTATTACAAGTCATACTACACGAAACTGAAACCAAGGCCCCAGTTAAGACAGGTGGTATATCTCCCCAAAATAATAATATTGTGATGATCTAGCAAAATTAATACTGAATTAGATGTTCTCTACAGCATAAATATTCTACAGTTACCTTGCTAATTATGTTTGCATTTAAAATATTAACTTTTTAAAAAAGATATACAGAGGTAATACTGTACTTGGAAAATGCATTTTGAGCAACATTAGTTTTATAATGTATCTATTTTGATGGATTTTTTTCATGAAAATATTTATAGTATTCAGAACTCACTAAGGAAGCATCGGGAAAGCAGGATTGTATAGCTTAACTCAGGCAAGCATAACTTGTGTAGAATACAAGTCTAACCATGTCAATGCCTGTCTTAAAAGTATTTTAAACTCCTATAAATATGCATCCATCTACCTCTTAATTAAACAAGACCAAAGTATGAGGCAGCAACACTTTGGTTTACACATCTGTTCAAACACATAAGATTTAAAAATCTCTTTGGGAAAAGAGCCAAATGTTGAAAACACATTGAAAATCTTAAAACTGTTTATCTTTCTTCTAGTTCTCTAATTCTTGCAGAAAATCAGAATTAACATAAAAAGTACTGATAATTGCAAATAAACTCACAAATGGCACAATTAGTTCTGGAAGTACATTGACCTACACTGCCAAACCTGACAGAACAAAATTACTAAATACCACCACACAAACACAAAGACCTCTTCTTCTACCTACAGTAGCTATTCAAAGTTGGGTTTTGTTAGTTTGTTTTTTTTTTTCCTGAAGGTAGAAAAAGTTACTATAAACAAGTTAACCCAAGAGCTGCCACAGCTAATGCCAGTGCAAGCCCATAGCCACCGTGAGTTACACCTGAAAAACATCTCAGTTATCTGGAGCAAAGCCAACTGATTAAATGGCACCCAGATAGGCTGAAACAACAACTGGCTCTGTTAAACTTGTCACGCTTTAAAAAACATTCTCAAGTTAAATCTAGCACCCAAATCCAATAATTTCTTTTTGAAAAACAATAAACATTTTGTCAGTAAGACAAAAACACTTATTTCAGTTTTTCTTAGACTGCCTCCGTGTTCATTAAAGGAGTGAAAACTTCAATGTGCCAACAACACTCAACGTTCTACACTATTATGCGTCCCTTAATTTGACTTCATGTATTACTCTCCTTAATTCTTCCCACTCAGAGTAACACAGAATGGCAGGGGTTGGAAGGGACCTCTGGAGATCTAGTCCACCTCCCCCTCCCCCTGCTAAAACAGGATCACTGAAAGCAGGCTGCACAGGATCACATCCAGATGGGTCTTGAATATCTCCAGAGAAGGAGACTCCACAGCCTCTCTGGGCAGCCTGTGCCAGGGCTCTGTCACCCTCAGAGTGAAGTTTTTCCTTATGTTGATGTGGAACTTCCAGTTTCCCAGTTTGTGCCTGTCGCCCCTTGTCCTGTCACCAAGCATCACTGAGAAGAGCCTGGCCCCATCCTCTTGACACCTGCCCTTTAAATTATTTATAACTATCAGGTCCCCTCTGAGTCTCTTCTTCTCCAGGCTCTCAGCCTTTCCTCATTGAAGAGATGCTCCAGTCACTTCATCTCTGCAGCCCTCCGCTGGACGCTCTCCAGTAGCTCTCTGTCTTTCTTGAACTGGGGAGGCCAGAACTGGACTCAGGACTCCAGATGTGGCCTTATCAAGGCAGAAGACTGGGGAGACTGCTGGCAACAGTCTTCTTAATGCCCCCCAGGATATTATGGTGAATTTCTTTCTGACTCTCTTTCCACATTTACCTTCAAACTCATCAATTGAAATCTGTTTCGTGATAACAATTTCTGTTCAACAGCTTTCTATTTTCTATTCATTGAGCACTTTCTCTACAATGCTGCTGTGTGCCCCCTCATTATACACAAAATCCCACGTAGACTTTACAGCACCAGTACTGTTCACCTTAATTATCAAGTATATCACATGCATAAGGTGACCAATCTCGCTCTGCAAGGTTGAAATTAATAAAATCTTAATTACATTAACTGAGCATTTGTATCAATCCTTGCTAACTGTAACAATTCAACAGGGAATTCTCTGACTCTTGTTCTTCCACTAATGATACTAGCACATTTAGCAACCTACTTATATTATTGAATGTCAGATCCTTTATGAAATAATACATGTTATGACCAAAAGAACAGAATAATAAAAGGAAACCAAAATTGTTAACATATTAATTAATGTGCACTTCCAAGTGCACAGAATCTTAGTTTAACTTAAAGTACTGTATATTAATTAATAAAGTTAGCTAAGTACCAGTGTTGCTTAACTTCATTCAAGCACATTTTAATGATATAAGACCTGACTATAGCATTTTTAAATCATCACTAGAAAACTGGAAGTCCATAACCATCTCTCAGGACTGGAAATAAAGAGTGATTCAACAGAAAGAAAGGAGAATTAAGAACACGGTCAATTCTTTGCATCAAAAATGTCCAACTGCTTTGCCAAGTAGCAAGTCTGACTTTGCTTTATGGCTCAACCATGTACCTACTGAAAAGTGTTAACCAATTTAACACAGGGAGAAGAAGAATAGTAAACCAACTCAAATTCCACAAGTGGTAATACAAATTCTTTCTCCTGGAATTAAGATTCCATCCTGTGCCTAAATAGGTAATAACATAGCTTAAAAGTTTCAAGCACAGGATTGTGAGAACAAGTTATTCTGAATGACAACTAAAAATCACAGTATAGAAATCCAAAAGAATTCTTGCCAAACATTGTATCACACACACATATACTATGTGTTAAAATGTTTTCTTTATGCACTGCAAAGCATATCTTCTTGTTAGCCTTCTGAAATACACATGATGCACAGCTAAAGAAATATTTAGCAGAGCATAGGTATCTGCTATATAATTTTTACAAAAAGACTGGCAGTGATCATGAAAGCAGCTAGTCTTTACTCAAGGTTTACATACATTGAAGACATTATACATTTGCAAAGCATGTTACAAAATCCCCACTGTTCAAAGTGCAAAGTGGAAAAGTTTCATTTAAACTTGACCACATCATTTATTAGATAAATAGTAAGTAAGTGTGCCTATAGTGAATTATCTGTAACACTGTTATATATTTCTGCACTATTCACATTTTCTCCTTTCTCAAATCTTTACCCTTGGCAAGGGGTAAAAGGTGCAGCAAAGTAATTCCTTTGATACCAAAGAAAATTTCTATTGACTTACTGAGTCTAACATTTTTATTGCTTTATTCAACTTTGTGCAATTCCATGTTACCAATACAATCTTTACACAAAGTTCAGGGAAAAAAAAAAGTAGGTATGACTTTGAAAAGAAATTGTTTAAGACAGAGGGCCACAGATGCACATTATTTAGAAGGCAACTTTTTTTAAATTCAGTAACAGCATGTAAAAACCTAGATGTTCCCCTGTCTTAAATTTCTTATCCTATCCCCTCTTCATTTACTGCACCCAGTCAAAAGCAGCTTTCCATACACTGCAACGGGAAAGAAGGATTAATAGGCAGTTGTGCAAAATAGTTTGAGATTTCAGAAAACATAGGGACTCCTACCACATGTGAAAAAATAGTTCTAAGAAAGTACTTATTTCCGCCTTTCACATTCCATTTACTCTACAGATTTTTCAACGTAAGTATTTCCCTTCCACAGAATATATTTTTCTCAACCATGTTTTCTTTTGTTATGTATGCTCCTTATTTGTAAAAGTATATAACAAGCTTTGGACACCAATAACGAGTTTCTATTTAAGTTACATATTACACACAGGCTGTAATCAAGAGTTCAAAAATGGCAGCATCTGCACATCCGGGGAACTACAGGCCTGTTAGCCTGACCTCGGTTCCAGGGAAGGTTATGGAACAGATAGTCTTGAGGGAGATCATGCGGTATGTGCGGGATGGCCGGGGGATCAGGCCTAGCCAGCATGGGTTCATGAAGGGCAGGTCCTGTTTGAACAACCTGATCTCCTTCTATGATCTAGTGACCCATCTGCTGGATGAGGGAAAGGCTGTTGATGTGGTCTACCTAGACTTCAGCAAAGCCTTTGACACTGTCTCCCACAGTATTCTCCTGCAGAAGCTGGCAGCCCGTGGCTTGGATGGGTACACCCTCGGCTGGGTAAGGAGCTGGCTGGAGGGCCGGGCTCAGAGAGTGGTAGTAAATGGAGTTAAATCCAGCTGGCGACCGGTCACGAGTGGTGTTCCCCAGGGGTCGGTGCTGGGGCCTGTCCTCTTCAATATCTTTATTGATGACCTAGATGAGGGCATTGAGTGCACCCTCAGTAAGTTTGCAGATGACACTAAATTGGCTGGGAGTGTGGATCTGCCTGGGGGTAGCGAGGCCCTACAGAGGGATCTGGACAGGCTGGAGAGCTGGGCTGAAGCCAATGGCATGAGGTTCAACAAGAGCAAATGCCGAGTCCTGCACTTTGGCCACAACAACCCCAGGCAGCGCTATAGGCTTGGGGCGGAGTGGCTGGAGGACTGTGTGGAGGAAATGGACCTGGGGGTACTGATTGATGCACGGCTGAACATGAGCCGACAGTGTGCGCGGGTGGCCAAGAAGGCCAACGGCATCCTGGCTTGCATCAAAAATAGTGTTACTAGTAGGAGCAGGGAGGTAATTGTCCCCCTGTACTCAGCACTTGTGAGGCCGCATCTCAAGTACTGTGTTCAGTTTTGGGCCCCTCACTACAGGAAAGACATTGAGGCTCTGGAACGCGTTCAGAGGAGGGCTACTAAGCTGGTGAGGGGTCTGGAACACAGGCCTTACGAGGAGCGTCTGAGGAAGCTGGGATTGTTCAGCCTGGAGAAGAGGAGGCTTAGGGGAGACCTTATAGCTCTCTATAACTTCCTGAAGGGAGGTTGTAGTGAGCTGGGGGTCGGCCTCTTCTCCCGTGTAGGCAGTGACAGAACTAGAGGGAATGGTAGCAAGCTGCGCCAGGGGAGATTCAGGCTCGACATTAGGAAGCACTACTTCTCAGAAAGGGTAGTCAGGCACTGGAATGCACTGCCCAGGGAAGTGGTGGACTCACCAACCCTGGGGGTGTTCAAGGAAAGACTGGATGTTGTATTGAGGGATATGGTTTAGTGGGAGCTAGTAGTAATAGGTGAATGGTTGGACTGGATGATCTTCTAGGTCTTTTCCAACCTTGATAATTCTGTGATTCTGTGATTTTGTTTCCCACACCAGCTCTCATTTAAGGATAATGCCCTTCAAGAAGAATGAGGACATGCAGCTGAGCATCAAGCAAAATCTTAAGTGCCACCATGCAGTGGTAACTTTTACTTAGAGATCCTATCCTGAATCTACATGTCTTGGATTTGTCAGCTCTGTGTGACAGTCTCCTCCTGCACAGTTACAGCAGTTTTAAAAATCATAAATACCCACCAAAATAAATTTTGTCTGTCTTTGACAGGAAAAATTTCAGTATGTTGTTCCTACAACAGGCAGAAAGCGGCAGCTCTACACTCCAGAGCAATGTATGTGAACCTGTGGATGAGCACACTCAGACATGACTGAGATGACTGGCAGCCTTAAGCCTGTGACTCCACTGTTCCTGTCTTTAGTCCCTTCAGGTAAGACAAGAAGAGAACAATGTTCATCTTTTTAAGCACTGCAAGTTGAAAACCTATGGCAGAGCAAGCAAGTAGAGGCTAGGAGTAAGTCGAGTAGGAAAAAAATGAGTAGGAAAAAAATAAACAGAGATCCAGGGACAGATTTTTAAGCTGTCTCATGTTTGTGGTAATTCAGGGCACCAGACTTAAGATAATGAGCTTCCTTCAAAAACCCGAACTGAAAACACGCTTATATAGTTTTTCTTTAGCCAAAGTTGTGCTATATCTGAGCATCTTCCTCTCTTCTACTGCTTGACTGCTTAGAGTATCACTATGGTAAGTACCTTGCCAAACGCAGACATCCAGTTAGCAACAACCCTCTTTAGCTTCCCAACTCGCAGCTGAAGCAGAGTTAACAGCTAACAGGCTTTTCTCTTCAGGTATGCATGAAACCACTGCTGCCAGATATCCAGGATACTTTCCACTGCAAAGTTTCATTGTTTGTTTTCATTTCTAAAACAAACAAGGAAGGCTTTCTCAAATCTCTAGCTGCCTGGCAGTCACCTAAATCACACAAAAGCATGAAACTGAATTTAGTATGACTGTCCTCTAAAAACACAGCTCGCACGCAAGTAACAAAACTTTTATGCTGTATCTACTCTCCTTCCCCACTCCCCTCTAAACCTGAGAAAACACATGACTTTACAGAGATACTCTAAGTTGCAGTCAGTTTCAGAGGTTTTATTATTTTGATCAGGTGATATATTCATTACAATGCATCAAGTATCTACCCAAATTGGAATTCTTGATTATTTCAGATAATTGTTTTCCCCCCGTCATAGTTTTCCTTGTTGTTTTGTTTGGGTTTTTCTTCTTCCCTATGACCTTTCTATAGTCTCTTTTTGAGCACATACTGATTCTTCTATACTGTTTTCTAGTTTACCTATGTTTCTTCTATTTGTCAGGACATATATAAATACCCTGGTATTTTTGCTACCTGACAGTTCATTCAAGGTCTTGTTTCGTTCTCCTTTGTACAAGTATAGATGACAACAGGAATTTCTGCCTAAATTATTCTGCATGACAAGGAACACAAAGTATAATAGAGTCCACATAAAATCACAGAATCGTAGGGGTTGGAAGGGACCTCGAGAGATCATCGGGTCCAACCCCCCTGCCAAAGAAGCCCCCCAGCTCATACTGCACAGAGAGTCGTCCAGACGAGTCTGGAATATCTCCAGAGCAGGAGACTCCACCACCCCCCTGGGCAGCCTGTCCCAGGGCTCTGTCACCCTCACTGTGTGAAAGTTCTTCCGTGTGTTGGTGCGGAACTTCTGTGCTCCAATTTGCAGCCATTGCCCCTTGTCCTATCTCCACAGACCACTGAAAAGGGGTTGGCCAATTCCCCCTGCATCCCATACTTAAGATATTTATAAACATTAATTAGGTCCCCCCTCAGTCTTCTTTTCTCCAGGCTGAACAGCCCCAGCTCACTCAGCCTTTCCTCATACGGGAGATGTTCCAGGCCCTTAATCATCTTCGTAGCCCTTCTCTGGACTCTCTCAAGAAGATCCCTGTCTTTTTTATACCAGGGAGCCCAGAACTGGACACAATACTCCAGGTGGGGCCTGAGCAGGGCAGAGTAGAGGGGAAGGATCACCTCCTTAGACCTGCTGGCCACACTCTTCCTGATGCATCCCAGGATCCCATTGGCCCTCTTAGCCACCAGGACACACTGCTGGCTCATGGCCAACCTGTCATCAACCAGGACCTCCAGGTCCTTCTCCACAGAGCTCTTCTCCAGCAGGTCATCCCCCAGCCTGTACTGATACAGACAGTTATTCCTCCCCAGGTGCAAGACTTTACACTTGCTTTTATTAAACCTCATCTGGTTTCTCCCTGCCCAGCTCTCCAGCCTGTCCAGGTCTCTCTGGATGGCAGCGCAGTGTTCCTGCGTGTCAGCCACCCCTCCCAGCTTTGTATCATCGGGCACTTGCTGAGGGTGGATGCTATTCCCTCATCAAGGTCGTTGATGAAGATATTAAACAGGACTGGACCCAACACTGAGCCCTGGGGAACACCACTAGTCACAGGCCTCCATTCAGATTCTGTTCCACTGATCACGACCCAATGTCCATATGGTCAAGATAATAACAGAAAAGTGATTATGATTCTTTGATAAACCAGAAAGCAAGCTTTCCGGCTTGCTGATGACACACTACTGAGCAAACTGTGTACTTCAGAAGGTTATGGTGACTTATATATTCCTCAGTTTGAAATAAGCCTGAATCTTGTAATATTTTAGAATGACTCCTGATGTGACCATTAAAGGTAATTGTTTAGCTAATGGTCAGTACCTCAATTGTCTTAGAAAATGAAGCTAACCTACCGTAAAATTTTATAAAACTCTAGGACAATCATATTACCCAAACTTTCTGAGCCAAACAAAACTACTCAGGGTGCTGGCTGTCAATACAAAGTTATCTAATATTTTATTGTCTCACAGGAGACCAACAGGTGAAATATTCTTCAAGTTATAAAAAGTATTAGACTTATTTTGGATAGAAATTACTTCTCCAAATTCTGCCAACATCAAGAAACCAGTATTTAGCTATATCTGCAGACAGAAGTAAAGAAATTTTATCAGAGTAAAATGCCCTCTGGTTGTCATGTCCAGCTTTTCTGCTTGTATAAACAAAGACCAAGGACATCCCATAAATGCTAATCATTTGCTTTACAGTGGAGAATTGATTACTAAGTCAACCGAGTAAGGATTGTGTTCTATTTCATGTTTACTTCTCCAGTCAGGTAACAGAGCAAGAATTTATCTTTCATAGCAGAGTGCTATAAGTGGTATCACTTTCTTGCATGAAAAATCTGACCATAAATCAACGTAGTTGTTGTTATTACTGTTGAAAATGAGGAGATAATCAGCTTGTCTCACAACTCGAGGCTGATTCCAGCAGAAGCCTGTGGACTTGCACCCTTCCAAACAGCAGCAAAACTAAATAATGCATATTCATTATGGTGCATGTGCAACTAGAGGCTTCACAGAATGCTACATAGGATTTGACTGTATTTAAAAACACTCAAAGCAAAAGCCACACTGAAATGGTTCATTCTATTGTAAACTGAAACTGTAAACTTGATAAAGCCCAATTACAGGCCAATCGTTTGGGAACAATTATTTTAAAGCTCAATAGCACTGCCCATCTTAGAAAAGGAAAGATAATGGAACATTATCTCCCTAAAGTCTACTCTTTGTAAACAACTATCTACACTTGTTGAATGTGAAAGCTGTGCAAATACTCTGCCATCAGAGCTACTCTAACTGATAGAGACACTTTGTTTAAATAATCTACAAAATGTCAATCTAATACAAATACGAAAAAGAAGAGTTCTTAATAACACAACTTTTGTATTTACAGTATTCTCAACAGCACTTAAATCTGCATTGGAGATACAAAGGGCATGTTTTTTCCTAGGCTGACAGCATGCTTAGTTCTCTCATTTACACCACATTGCAATAACATAAAGAGGGGTTTACCATTAATCCAGGTTTTACTACAAAGCATCCCCGTTATTTCTCTGTCAAACACTGGCAAGAGTGCCAAATGTCTGTCATCCAATTCAGAGGATTAAGTCTTCTTTTATAGTGCGATTCTTGTACCAATTTATAAAAATACAGATATAGTTTCTTAGAGCTGGTCACAGTCTATATTTTGGCCTGAATTCATGCCACAGAGGTTGAATATGACAGCTGGCAGGAAGCTGAGGGTAGAATACATCCTCCCCCTTTTCAGTCACCACATTTCTGTTGCCATAGTGATTAATCCTCAATTGAATGGCTGTCTTTGTACATTTCTTTTCAGTAAAACTTTAAGTAAACTTAAAGTTGAAAACATGCAGTTGACTGAAAAAAATGAGACTCCAGATATTCAACAGGTACAGTACAAGTTCTTGTGACTAATACTTTTCCACATATTAAAAGCACAAATTAGCTCTAATGAGGGATATCATCGGTTTTTCAAATTTAGCATGTACTGTTCCCATATTCTGTCTTTTTTGTGATGCCTCCAAGCCTTCTCCAACGTCTTGCCCATGCTCTAACCACCCCCTCCATGCCTCTACAAAATACTACACAGATTCAGCTTTATAGAAGCTAGAGAAAGCCTATTCCAGACTTCTGTAAATCATTTCACATACACTGTTTTTGCCAATTAACACAGAAATTAATTAGGAAATTAAGGAATGCAGTAATTTACTTCAGAATAGATTAGAAATGGTAAAAGAAGATATTTAATCTTCCCTCCAGGAGGCTTCTATTTCTTATGGTGACTAAAAAAAAAGCTTCACAAATAACAGCACAAGTTACCCAAAAACAAAGTAACAAGGTCCTGCACTGCACAGTCAACCAGGTTGCTGTGGAACTCACCAGAAAAGGCCAAAAATCCTCAAGCCTCTAAAAGTATTTAGTAGATGACAAAGGTCTCAGAAAGTGTCAACACTTTCTTTATTGCTCAAAATTAATAATGCTAGCATAATTTTGAAGACAGTATCACATAAATGGCGAAGACACTTTTCTTCCATGAAAGGCTTGAAATACCTCTAGGTCTGTTATGAAAATATTACCCCTGGCACTGTCAGTCCACCATGTCCAGTTTACAAGTTCGTTTTCCATGTTGTCTTTCAGAAGCTTTCCTTCTTTCTGGTTATATGAGATAGATTAGAACAAAATAAAAGAACTGTCTTCTTAATGACTAGGAATGGGGAAATAGAAATAGGCTTTCACCTTGCTTCATGTAAAACCAACGGATTTTAACCAAGTATATTCACACAGAGAGGCCTTGAATTGAAACTAAAATGAAGAACAATGATGTTTCAATATAATTAAATCAGCCTAAAACCAATACACAAAATAAGGCTGGAAATAGCAAGTTATTTATTCCAAGCAATTAATTTTTAATATGAACATGTTCATTCAGACTTCTGCATACAAGACCAGAAACCCCTTGTTACAAATAACTTTCTATGAAATAGCAGAAGTGTATTTTGGAGTTGTATGTATACGGAAGCAATGAAGACCAGCCCTTTATAGTTTTTAACTGAGTGGATATCTGTCACATTAAATGACTTGCATTTTTTACCATCAGAGGTTTAGGATGCTGAATCCTGGTGTGATTCTCCTTTACATCATGGTATCTGAGGTGCTAGGACACACAGTAAGTTTTTAGAACTACAGAGGAAGTTGAGATGCATTATCTGTATCTCTCAAATTACTTTGGGAACAGCTGCCTGGCACACCTCTGCATGGAATAAAAATCTCTGTCTTTGTTTTAATTACTGAAGCTCTTCAGCACTTGTAGTTACTGATGCTTCAGTGCCTTCCACAGAAGCAACACTACCAGAAACAGACTGAGGAATGATTATCGTGCTGGTGTTGTGACCTTTCTACTGAAAGTCTACGTTGATCAGTGGTCAGAACACGGACAACGTTCAGACACCGGGTAATACGTACAATTCAGGGACTGTTGGTAGCAAGTTAAAATATCTTTACTGTAATTACAAGTATTCTACTTCTAAGGAACATCAAAGATATAAATATCATGTCTACCTTAAAAACTTCGTATTTTAAGTACTTCCCTGATTGCAAAATACAGTATAAGCAGATATCCACTGCTGTAGATGACTACGAAGGCTTCGTCTATAACTAGACACAAGTACCTCACTCCACTGAAAATGCTACACAGCTACAGCTACTGAATTTCCTTCCACTTCTATGCAATCCTATGGACTTCTGTGATAAAGGGAATGTATTCCCAAACCAGAATTTATTTTAGTTTCTTCAGAATCATGGGATAAAGCCTTTCACATGTGTTTGCTTCTACCATTACTATATATAGATTATCTTCAAATAGTTAACTTTAATTTGTTAATTCAGATGCTGCACAGGACTAACTTTGACTAATAAACCAAAACATGGCTTATTCTCTTGCTTGTATAATTATGCATACTTAATACTGTCACCTTTACTACTTTTAGATTTTCTCACCTTTCATA
This sequence comes from Porphyrio hochstetteri, assembly GCA_020800305.1. Lineage (NCBI taxonomy): Eukaryota > Metazoa > Chordata > Aves > Gruiformes > Rallidae > Porphyrio > Porphyrio hochstetteri. Next base: position 47,458,522 of record CM036938.1, on the reverse strand, counting down.
GCTGATAATTTGAGAGTTCTCATGATGTTCTGTTTTTATTCCTTGACATCAGACTCCATATACTGACTGCTGTTGCCTAACTGTATTTTTAATAGTCACAAAGAATTTCGGGAAATACACACTAAATAAGCAGTCACTCTTATAAACATGAACATTCTAGCTCAACTAGTCAATTTACACAATAAACAAAAATAGAGAGTATGACCACCTTGGGAGAAGAAGGGTCAAAGGCTCTGCAGCAATCCTGGAAGCCATGCACCAGGACTGTTAGGGAACCTGGAGCACGAAGCAAGCAGGAACAGAAGAAACAGTAGCAAGACCTGTTTCTCATGAAACCCAACAAGATTTTGTTCCCTTAAGCCTTTAATGGTACAGAACAATAGCAAGTTAAAATACTATGTTCTATTACTTCAGAGAAAAGGTAGCTGGGGTATAAGAATACACAACTAACATTAGGGACAGACCAACTACTTAAAAATGGATAAAAAACCATATGGTTTGATTGAAACGTACATTTTCAAAGGTTAAGAGATTTTACTATAAACTACATCAGTGCCAACAGTCTAGATCTAACACCTTCTGTAGTGGAATCCAGGAAAGACTCTCTCCAAGACAAACTTCTTATCCCAAAGTTATAATATTACACTTTTCCTTACACTTTTTATAATCAACTGAAATCCAAGTTTACTTTTTCATTAGTTACTCAGTTTCTTAAAGAAGTTGTTCTACATACCTTCAAAGTTCTCTTTTGAGGAAGAAAAATCCCTGCCTCACATCCCTTCTACTCTGGCTCTCAAACATCTTCTTCCCATGCAACCTCTCTCACGTTGAAGGACGAGTCCTCACAGGGTTTGCAGCCTGCTCTAGTTTTAAGCAGTTTTTGCAACTCACATGACTACATCAGTCTCCAGCTTCCATACGTAAGCAGGAAGCAAAGATGTTTCATTCAATCTTCAACCAAGATCTGTAGGAGGAGCTGTATTTCCCAAATTGCAACTCATCTGCTTCAAGGGAATTCTTTGTTAGTTTTTAACGGTTCTTTGCCTCCCTTTCCCAGGGATTAGTAAATTCTTGAAAAAATAATTTAAACTTAAGTAAAAAATACATTATTATAGCAATTTTACTCTGCAATCTGTCTAAGGAGGAAGAAAGAGATGACATAGGTAAAATGAACAGCACAAAGGATATTTTACTTTTGTTCCTAAGACATACCTATGAAATAAATTTTTATCAATCCTACTTAGAAATAACACAAATTAAATGTACTTAAAAAAGGGACATAAATATTAACAGGAATTTATTCAGAAGGCTTCATGATGATATCAAATAAAGCTTCAATATAAACACATGGTAAAAAAAGACTTCTAATTAAATATGCAATGATTGATACGCAGAATGAACAGAAACAGCTACATAATTGCTGAGAAAAGTCTAGAACAATGATGCTAGAAAGTGACATCAGTGTCATATTTCAGGTTACAAAAAAATTTTGCTTTTCTTTCCGTATCAGGTTATAATTAATGTTTCAGTATTTAATACTTAAATTTTCATCATTTCGTAAATAAAGTTATAATTGTTCAGCTGTATTTTTAGTATTACACATAAAGCTTTAATATATTGAAAAATGTTACTGAACTGCATTTAAAGTCAGAATTCTCCTTATAAAACAATTAGTTGCTCTGACAGTGAATGTTGTAGTTTAAAATGATGTGAAATAAGTAAAAAAAAACCAGCAAAGGCTGATAGTGAGAAGAGCAACTGATCATGTTTTTCACAGAAGACCTTTTAAAATAAAAATAAAATAATGAAGAAAGATTGTTACCACTACAATTTCCTAAGTAGATCATATTTCAAAGTTGTCTAAGAACCCCTGGCAGCACTTTTTTTAAGCTGAGCACAAAAAATTCAAAGCTCCAATTTAAGAACAGACAACCACCTATGGGTTATTTTTAGATTAGTGCCTCTATGTCAAAGAAAGAACAGGAAGCAAAGGAAGAAGCAGCCCTCTCCATAATTATTGATGCTTTTCTTCCTACTTAAATCTCCAAGAGAACTGATACTGTTGTGGCTTCTAAGTAAAAATAGGTACCTTAGAAAAACTGACAAGTTGAGAGGTTAATTTGTAATAGCTGCAGTCACACAAACTCTAAATAGTGACATGTAAGTTACATGAACAATACAAATGACTCCTACAGACTAGTTCTGAACCTAGGTGGATCAACAGATGTTTACTCAAAGTACTGTCTTCAACAGATTCGTTCCCTTATATTTAGCTTTATTACTGTTATCAGCCATTGCCATTAAACAGGGACCTTTCTACAGCATTCCTGAGTATTTTTTAACAATTTTTCTGTGAATAACGGGTAGTCTAATGGAAAAGTGTTAAGAATGAAAACGCCTCACTTGTTGGCCTGTTGATCTTCCCAGTGCAAAAGTTCTTTGGCATCCCTACTAATGGCTTGATTAAATACATCAACAACACTGGAAGAAACTCCTTTAGTCACTGCTGATGTTCCAACACCCCAGAACAATAAACAGTCTTCTGCCTATAATTTCTATAGTGATTAGTAGTATATTTGTAAAGATGAAACTGTACCTTCACCAATTACTTATTCTATGCTTGTGGTTTATCTTAAGAATCACTCTAGAAAACAGAAAATGTTTATTACAAGGCAAACAAAGTGTCCAGATAATCAGAGTAGATTAAAGCCACTATGTAATAAAAACCTGGAAGCTGTAAGCTGAATTTATTCCAGATTTGTATGTATTCCAAGTGTAATTAAACAAGATGCATGACAAACAAAAAGCATAACACGTCTCTGTTGCTGCAAATGTGCACTCACACTGATCTTGAGTTTTGAGTTGCAGACATTAAGTAGAGACGGTAATGACCATTGCTTTAACCCACTGCATGTGTCCACCCCACAACAAAAAAATTCTACAAAATGATTTATGTTTGACTTTCTACACCACAGAGATTCTGGCTTGTGCTGTGGCAACTGGATCCAGGACAATCTGAAGTTTTTTCAAGCCTCAAATCAGAAAAGCATGGAACAGAATTTGATTTCAAACATCCTATCTTTAATCTTAACATTTCTCTCAGAAAAATCCCACAGAGAGTGCTCTGCTGCTTAATTTCCAGCTCTTTCAGAGCTGGCCAATTACAAAGGAAGAACCAAAAAATAAAACACAAAAATAATTTATTAGACCTCCATTTGAGCCTCCTCTCATCCTCCTCCCATCCTCAGTGGCTTTGATCATTCATGGTGGCCATTAACAGAAAAACAAGTTTGCTAGAGCTTTTTAAGATGAAAAATGAGGATAAAAACAGTAAAAACATCATTTCCCAAACATTACTCTTTACCTTGGCACTACAGACAGTTACATTAGCAGGGAGCTGGGAAAACTGCTTCAACTCAAATACGTCTCGCACTGCCCACCGGCTCAAGTGATTTTCAGCTTTGCTGGATCCAACCACATTCTGATTTGAATGAATATATGCCACTTCTTGAACACCATCTGATACAGTAGAAGAAAGATATAATTAAAGATTTGTTCCAAACCCCGAAAGCATATAGCTGCACTGAAGAAATTTTAAAAAGTTTTACATGGAAGCTGTAAAATTTGTTATGATTACACTCAGCATCGTCTCAGCCCTATGAAACAAACAACAACCATTAGATTTAATCAGATTTATCCAGACAGTTTAGTCCTGCTTCCATTTCAGTGTTTTTTCAGATGGACAAAGAAGTTTCAAAGCATCTATGATTTAATGGCTGCAATACTAATGTTTAAAGTTAAGCCTAACAAAAGCAAGTCTCCTACGTAGATTTTCAAACTCCCAAATTATATAAATAAAACCACACATAAAACCCAACTACTTAACAGTCGTGTCAAGATTTTGCAGGTCAGATTTAGATTTGTGAACTGTCAATAGACCTTCAATTTTAGCATCCTTTGACAGCAAATGTTTAACAAAGTATCACAAAAGAACCCCTCAGGAGACACAAAAGTAAGTCTAATACGTAAAAAGATAGATACCTAAGGACATTAAATAATTCAGCATTTATTAGTGTCTTGTAATAAAAAATGTATAGAACAAAGAACTTAAAACCTGTCAACAATGATAAATATATGTTACTACTTTAGTTGAAATAAAAGCAAAGGAATCAAATGAGTAGTTACCTAAATATCTGTCCATTGATTCCACTTTTTGATCTTGATATGCAGCTTTACTTGCAGAGGTTCTAAACGCAGCATAATTGCCAGATTTCATTTGTGCAACAGATTTATTGTGAATAGGATGAAGCATTTTAGACTCAAACTGAACTCTCCCACTCTGTCTTTTACACTTAGAGCTTTGCTTTCTGACATGAGTTTTCTCTACTGGTAAATTATCTTCAGAGGATGAAAAATCATCTATATTCTGTGAATCACTTTCCTTTTCTCTTCTATTGGGCTTCTTTGACTGTAACAGGGATTTGGAGAAGCTACCTAGTCCACTGCTTGGGGCATGCCTTTCTTTCCCTTTCTGAAAACTGAAAGTTTTTAACTTTGATTCTGAGTTATGGGGAATTTCAATATCATCAGACTCATCGCTTATGTCACTTGCCTCTTTCACATCTCTTGTGCTATTCTGAATGTCTTTGAAAGACACGACTCTGCTCAAATTTGCCTCAGTACTATGGATTCCAAGTTGCCTACTGCCTTCCTTACATACTAACCCATCTTTTTCTTTTGTTAACTCTTCACAATTTTCAGGCGCTGACTTGTAAACTTCAACCTTCTTAGTAACCACTGGTTGTTGGCATGCTGGAACTTGGGTAGGAAAGATTACATCATCACTCTCTTCGGAGCTCCATTCAGTTTCAGTGACTACATCACTTTGCTTTGATACACACTGATCTTCACTTCCTCTGCTCTCCTCCTCAGAGCCTGATAAAGCAAGCCAGCCTGGACTACGCATATCCTGGTTATCAGTTCCATCTGGTGACTGAGCAGCTTTGCCATACTCCAAAGCAGGTACGTGGCTTTGACATTTCTGAAAATCACTATGCTTGCTACTGGCATTTCTTTTGACAGTTTGATAATCTGAATTTGAATGATGAGAGTTGTAATTATTAGATGACTCTTTGGTAGTTTCAATTTTTCTCTGCAAGAGCTTAGAAAATCCACACTGCATTAAGGAAAGCTGTCCCTTTGTTGCGATTAAATTATTGGCATTGCAATGCTTCCTTCTGTCACATTTTTTAACAGATGTTTCTAGGATATCATCATCACTAAAGTCATCACAAAAATCCATTTCTTCTTTCTTTAATTGTGCTTGAATACTTCCAGGTGCTCTGTCTTCCTTAGCATCTTGCTGTTCACCCTAAAAATAAAACTCTTTTACTGCAAAGGTATTTAAAACATAAATTATACAACAAACCTAATTCTGAAATAGTGAAAACAGGGGATTTTCACTATGCGACTCGGTCAAAAAAATCTATGCAAAATAGTATTTACAGTACACAAAATAGAAAGCAAAAACTAACAAAACAAGGTCATAGAACCTAACTCTATGGAAGTCTTTGGCTGAACAGAACTTTTAGCAAAACAATCAAAAGAGCATATTTGATAGTATATATGTATCTAAACCAAACTATGTCCTCACAATCCGCACCCATATTTTGCTAGTTTATACTGATCTTGTTGCAGCTTTTCATCTTTCAAAGGTAGCCTGAAAACTGACTTCATGATTCAAACCTTAAGTGTATAACGACTTTCACAAAAATGTAACCTCCCACCAGCGGTCAACCTCCTTGTAACTTGAGGGCTGACACAATTTAAGAGAGGTAGGAGTAAGTAACATTCTGCTCTTAAAATTAGCTGGGGCCTACTGTAATCAAACCAAAATGACCTCCAGGTAATTTTGAAGCTACGTAAGTCCAGAATACAAGTCCAAAACAGTGCACTACTGAGATAAAATATGTAAATGAAAAGTCAGAAGGATACATACTAAACTTTTTTACAGAAATGGAGTATTAAAAAAATAATTATGATACCACTCTGCTTATCAAAAAGCATTTCACACAAGCTGAAGTTTCTGTTTGTCACAAAATCCACTGTGAAATCATGTTCACACAGTGATATATTAATGTGATGTGATGAACAATATGATGGTATACAGATTTAAATTTATACTGATATTCACCCAGAGAAGTCTCCAAAAAGTCTAAGAGACAGTGGCTAATTTTCAGTACCATTCAGTGTGATCTAGTCTAATCTTTTCATGCTTAGAGGACACATGGTAGACGTAATTATTTGTTTATGAAATCATGTAAATGCAGTGGTCAGTCAAAAACATTCGTAGAAGTTTTCCAATCAAACCTAGGCTTTACAGGAAGAAAAAAAGTCTTGCTCTAGAAGGAAGTGATTCGACATGTTTAGAAAAAAACACTGAACAGACCAGTTATTCTGTGGGACTCACTGTCTGATTACATCAAATAAATAGGCTATGTCTTCCACACAGGTCCACAAAACCTGATGCAAGCTTTCAACCCTCCAAACCAAATGTACTCCTTTCCACAAGTTTCTAACCAAAGTCTTCTAAACAACAGGAGTTTTAGATTCTCAACTGGCTTCTTCAGCAGAGGCTATCATATCATGTCATGTCATAACATACTACAAATCAGTGATTGGGTAAACAATTTGGCTTGGCAGTAACAGCCTGTTAGCAATACCTTCATTCACTCAGACTGAGGACATCCAGCTATTGTAACAGCCATACGCTGCAGCCACACGCGCTAAGAACGTTCCATCTTAACACAAACAGCATGACATTGTCTAAGGCTTTACAGTATGTCAAGCCAAACAGACAAAAGACAGTAAGTACAATCTAGGGTAAAAGCATTACCAGCCTAAAAACAGACTGTCCACATGTGCCACTGTAGTGGCAGGAACAAGACAGACTGTTACGCTCTGGTCCGTAGCCCACAAAGATACCTCACCTTTTCTGAGCTGCACGGAGGAGCCTGTGTCTCTTCCTTTAGCCATGTAGTTGCTGTCATGACTCCTGCTTCTACTCGCCCTTCCCTCTACAACAATCAAGAATGAAGAGAATAAAACTGTACCTGCTCAACTTAAAAGGCAAGCCTAGAAAAAAAAAAAACCCACCCACACCTTTTTTTTTCCTACAGAGACACAAGCATCAGAAGTACTATCAGCAAAGTGCAGACTAAGACTTACATTCTGGCAATTATTGCTCTCTACTTTAACTCATAACCTAGAGGAAAAGTAACACACTGTGTAAATTGGGAGGATCTTATGTATACACTGTTTTAATAATTTAAACTTCTTTCCAAAGCAGAATACCTGCTACACTGTTCATATTAGACATCATGTTTGAATTTACATTTAATTCATAAAACCTTTGATCTTAATATCCCCAAAGTATACGTTATTTACTTCCTCCTTGTAATGTTTTTAAATCTAGCACTATAAAATACTTTATTAAGCAGTTTTTGATATCTCGAAATGTACTATCCAAAGTTTACTATGACCATAAAAAAAGTTTTTTGAACGTAAAAGGTCACTCTGAGCTACTGATGAATAAAAGGTATCTGTGCACAAAGTTGACAGTATGCAAAAATATCACAAAAATAAGTTACAGCGTTTTTATTGGGAAGAGAAATACATTACCAAGCTTTTAAAAGTTATAATCCAAATTTTTTATAGTTTGATTTTAGGAAATTTATCTTGTATACATCAGAAATTATCATGCCTATTTCATTAAAGACACTGCATAGACAGGTATTGTGAGTGTCTCTTTTTATAAAGTATTTTGCCATAATTTTGAAAGGCAACATCTCATAAGGGAAGGAAAAATACAAAACTAATATCACGAAGAAAAAGGGTAGGACTTCACACCTCCAGGATGTCTTTTGTAAGACAGGACCCGTTAGTCCTAAGTTTGAAAAGGTTATGGATCCCAAAAAGCTCTCCTTGATGTTCCTTTGATCCTTGAACTGCCTCGAAATACCGCTTGGCATTTTCACTTCCAACCACAGCACAGTGAAGTTGCTAAAACAGAACAACGCAAGAGATTTCAGAAGTGTTTGCTCCAACAATGTGTCAGAATTTCCTGGCATCCACATCACATACACAGCTTTAGCTAGACCAGGCAGAAATTCTTAAGGGAGCATTTTTTTTATTTATTTCTCTGGCAGATGTTGATATAACAGACTGTGGTATAGCATGAACCTGCTTGGTTTTACTGAATAAACAAAAAAAAGGTCAAATCTTTTAATCTCATTGTTGCTTAATACCATACACACACTATACAATCTACTGACACCCATTTGTATCTTGACTGCTCACCTTTACGCAATACCAAATTCCTACTATTTTTTCCATAGTCCTTCACATTGCATGGTTCCTTGGTAGGAGTAAATAAAAGCTGCAAGATTACTCCTACTGCTCTCTGAATACTTTGATTATCATGCACTCTTGCTAAGTGACAATCTTCCAGTTGAAAAGTACAGAAAAGTAAATAGCTTATCAAGCAGAATTAAAACATTTTTGAAGTCAGGCAGGTTTAGCTTCATTCCAATGACTGAAAATTTTCAATACATAGATAACTGGTATATATTCAGCAGGCAAAATGTCAAACCCACAGTTTTATGGATACCAGACCTGTAATATTTCTTCTGTCTCTAACCAGTTGGTAGTTCTACTCACTTCTAGTTCTAGCACTGAACAGGCATTTTTCAAGACAGTACATCTCTTGAGTTACGCAGGCCAATATTACACCATTAAACTCTACTGTAGCTAAGCATAGCTTACTCTTTCTTTAATTATGCATAGTATTTACAAAAGTATACTTCAGGATACATGTATAACTTACTCAGGTTTTTATTATCTTAGATTTAAATGTTATTTATATCACATTCTGCAATCGCACATTGCTAGGTCAGACAACCAACCACCACTAAAATAACTCCAGCATTTTTAAAATCAGACTCCTCAGCAAGAATACACTACAGACATGATCAAGTGAATTCACATAAACTTATTCCATTAAGAGGATGGATGATGACATTTAGCTTTCTGATAACACACTGGTATAGTTCACTGAAAGCCTCACATCCACATACATTCATAGCTGCTGAATTTTCAATAGCAGATAAAGGCATTTTCTCCACAACTTACTGATTATTTCCTAACTGCTCAAGTGTCAAAAGGAGGGAATGCAGTCCAAGTGTAGATTAAAAAAATAAAATCCCAGATTTACAGTAACTTTGTTTCATTCTGAATTAGAAGCAATAAACACACAAGTCAACTTGAAAAAATAAACCACAGAAACAAGAAGAGCCTTTCAAGAAGTTTTATACATGCCTTTTGGAAACTAACAGATGAGACCATCCAGAGCCTCTTTATCTACAAGATCACCAACTCCAAAGACCTCTGAGAAATATGACTTGCTCCCTCAGGATTTCTGTGAATGCAGCTGTTTACAATTCGCTATTGATCGTTTTCTTATCCTTTCAAAGACCTCTCCTGCTGACACTTGCTGTTGAAATCAAATCAATAAGGTACTTCACATAAGAAACTTTGTAACAGGACACTCTATAAGCTTCTCCATGTATATGGATATAGAGAATAAATCAAGTGGGTTCTTTGCCATGAACTATTCTTTAAAACCTTAGTAAAGTCATGCGCACAGAACAGTAAAATCTCTGCTCCTGATGTGACAGAAAACTGTATCATTAGCTCTTACTGTTTTCAGACCACTGTCCCTCAAAAATAGTTTTTGGATTGTGTTTCATATTTAAATCATCTGACTAGTATCTGATTTAGAATCACAGAATGTGTTGGATTGGAAGGGACCATTAAAGGTCATCTAGTCCAACCTCCCTGCAGTAAGAAGGGACATCTCCACTAGACCAGGTTGCTCAGAGCCCCATCAAGCCTGACCATGATTATCTCCAGGGATGGGGCCTCCACTACATCTCTGGGCAACCTGCTCAGTGATCTACTACCCTCATACTGAAGAATATTTTTCTAATACCCAACCTCAATCTCCCTTCTTCTAGTTTAAAACCATTACCCCTCATCCTAGTGCTACATGTCCTTGTGACCAGTTTTTCCCTAGCTTTCCTATGGGCACCTTTCAAGTATTGGAAGGCCACTATAAGGTCTCCTCCAGAAGCCTTCTGTTCTCCAAGCTGAATAACCCCAACTCTCTCAGCCTGTCTTCACAGGAGAGGTGCTCCAGACCATTGACCATTTTTGTGGCACTCCTCCAGCTGTGCTCTAACAGGTCCATGTCCTTCTTGTGCTGAGGGCTCCAAAGCTGGACACGGTACTCCAGGTGAGGTCTCAACAGAGGGGCAGAATCACCTCTCTCAGTTTGCTGTCCACACTTCTCTTCATAGAATCACAGAATGATTAGGGTTGGAAAGGACCTCAAAGATCATCAAATATCAACCCCCCTGCCATGGGCAGGGACACCTCTCGCTAGACTAGGCTGCTCAAGACCCTGTCCAGCCTCAAACACCTCCAGGGAGGGGATGTCCACCACCTCCCTGGACGGTGTGTGCCAGCACCTCACCACCCTTGTAATGAAGATTTTTCCTAATATCCAATCTAAATCTAACCCCTTCCAATTTAAAACCATTCCCCCTTGTCCTATCACTACATGCCCTTCTCATGAGGACATAGTTGCTAGATGGTGTGTTCCCCAAAAACACACCCTTATTTTTTTCACCATTCTTAGGTTTTTTAACCTATCAATGCAAGTATTAAAATTTAGAGAGAGCAATTTTTTCAGGTTGAGTATTCTGGCAAACATCACTTCTTATCTTCACATGGGCAGCAACTACAAGCTGCTTCCTCCCTCCATTTATATGCACATTTTCAGAGGTGGGAGAGCAGCAATGTCTTCTGTTTTGTTCATATGCTAAATTACGTCAAAGATAACAGAATATATATTAAAACCAAGGTAAACTACAATTTCACTACAGCTTGGCTTTGCTTCAGTCCTTGAAACAGCTTAAAACAGCTACCAATATAAATAGTTTGTGAACTTTACCTGTTTATAAACTTGTCGCAAGTACATCATCTCCTCCACAGTTCCCAAGGATATCAATCTAAACACTTTAACATCTTTGTATTGGCCAATCCTATAAGCTCTGTGAGGACATTAAAAAAACCCATACTTTTTAATCAGTTAAAAAAAGTGAACTCTTAGGGTAGTAAAATAAATAAAGCACTCCAATAAAACAGGAATACTCTAAATCATTAGTCAGTGGGCATTTTTGTTGGTTTTTTTGTTTTTTCTACTTGTCCAAATTTTCTTCAGTGCAACACCCCCCTCTTACTTTACCCTTAATTTTCCAAGTTTCCTCCCTAGCTTATCCAGTGCAAAAAGCTTTCTCCTCAATTTGTATCACAAGGTCTGTCTTACATCTCTCTTGAAAACACACCTCCCATTGTGTCTTCTCAGTTTTGTTTTGGCGGGGTGTTTCTCGCTGGTCCCACCCTCCACATCCCCTTTCTGTCTGGTCTTGAACAAGATATTGTTCATTATATAGGAGTTAGATCAAAGATTACTTGGGGCAGTCTGTTCTTTCTTAACTTTACAAAGCACTTTGCAAATTACAACGTAATAAAACCAGCTAATGAATAGGGAACATTCTATCAAGTGGCAAATTCTGAGACTTGTAATAGATTATATTCTGAAAAACTCAAGAGAGGCTGAACCAATCTGTAGAAATGTGGTCTTACAAGGATTCTTTAAAGAAGGTCCCTTTCAATAATACACATTGCTGATACACGTATTTCTCCAGAACAGGTGCACATAAACACCTGTCTAAAGTCAGAAAGACCCTTAAAATGGAATTATGTAACTGGATGGAATAACAGAAACAAGTTTATTTCCACTCACAAAAAGATATGTCTACTGAATTTCAAGGCTTCCCATATACTTTACTTCAGCTATTCAAAAGCCTGTTCTGAATTCCTAGCAAAACATCCTATGATCAAAAAGCCTTGAAAGAAAAAGGCAGACTTCTGGAAATCTGCAAGTGGCCTAATACCACAGATGGAAGGGAGTGCTGAGAAGATACTAATCTCCACAATGGTGAAGAAGAAGAGAACCCACATTTTTCTTTAAGCATTCTGAATGACAAACATGGGAAAAATGCCATCCAGCCACACACATACACTTGTACTAGAGATCATGAAAAGTTAGAGTAAATATGGCTTTTTTTTTTTTCATGAGCCCACCACCACAGTACCATAAAACCAAAATGGCAAGTAAGAAGTAAAATTCAGTGTTAAAAACAAGAACAAAGCAAAAAACTCAATTTAGCTAGATATTTCTTACTGTCTTGTGGACAAATCAGATGATGTAAAATTTTCTTCCTTTAGGAAAGTGTGTTTGGACAATTACATTACAGGATCAAGTTCTGTATTTTGAGTGTACCTGTCGATAGCTTGAAGATCATTTGCTGGGTTCCATGTAGGATCAAAGAGTATAACAACATTGGCACCAACAAAATTAAGACCCAGTCCACCAGCCCTAAAAATGATGAAAATGAATAGAAAAGAACTTCAACAGTAAGAAAAGCAACAATTTTCTTTCAGTTTATTAGGACCATATTAGCATACCCTTGTGCAACATAAAAGACGAGCACAACAGATAATGAAAATAGTGGGGCACAGCTTTGTCCTACTGTTGTGACAATAAGCACCAAGTATTTAAATAACCACTGCTGAAAAACACAGTCATCTCACCTAAGTAGTAGAAATATTAAGGACTGTATGACTAGCTAAGTCATAACCAACTATCACCCTACTATAGTGAGGGTCCTGATTGCCACTTCATACTGAGCCCTACACAGGCCAACTCCCCCAACAACTATACTGAAACTCATAATACCTTTCATGCCAGTTAACATCACAGAAGCAGGAAAACTGTAGCTTAAATAAGAAGTCTTTAATAAAGGTTACTTCCTCCAATCCCAGAACATAATTTTGACAATAATGCTATGCAGCGTTTCCACTAAAACAGTCAGAGTTTAGAGTAAGAACTAACAACTGTCACAAGTATATTGGTACAGAGTGTAAGTCAACTGTCAAAAATATATTTAGCCACACAGCCACATTTCAACAACATTCATACCTGTCATTACAAGGAAAAAAGTCACCATAAGAAAATGGTCTACTGTGGGGGTAAGGAGTAACAGGGGTACCAGTTGCATCACCTTAAATGTTCAACAGCTGTACTGTGTTTTCAGGCAAAGCCTGTAAGCCAGTGAAGAATCTGATATGCTTAACCTAAGGTTCTAACAAAACTGCTCAGTTACTTGGAGTTTTCATGTGCTTAGATGGATGATTTGACAGGAAAAAAAGTGAGGAAAATACCACTTGTCACCCAGCTGCAAAACTCTCAAATACTGGAAAGTCTTTCCAGCTGGTTCAACCAACATTCCTACAAGGGGCAAATTTCTACAGAAGCATATGCAAAATACTATTATTATTGTAAATATTAAAACAATTCTTTACGTTGACATAGCAAAAGTTTCAAGAATGTTTTTTCTGAATGAGGTACACAAAATTTAAAAAGCTAACCCCATTAATTTACCAAGCACCTGGTTTTAACAGATTGTTTTATATTATGCTTCTTTAAAGCAGTGAGAAAGGTAACTTTTCCAGGGACATGAGCAAATGGAGACAGAAACCAAGAGCTTATGGAGCCCCACCAGCTTTTGGTCTTCACGTAATCCTTGTTAATGTAAATACAGTTGTGGCCTCTTCCTTCCAGGTCTGGTGTGCTGCTGGGCTAGTTAAATCTGGAAAGGGAGAGGATGTGGGAACTTGCCAATATTAAGGGAGGTTTCTGGAGGATGAGCGTTCTCAACATTTGAAATGCTAAATTTAAAAAAAAAAAAAAAAAAAATCTTTTTCTCAGAATACCTTACTGTATTTTGGAATTTTGGTGTGTTTCTTTTTAGTGAGGGCAGAATTCAGCCTCTCATCTTATGAAACTGACCCTGCAGTCAGGCTGAAACACAAGTCTACATGATTTTCCAAATGCTTTCTCATAAAAAATTGCAATATTTGGAATATGAATTAAGCCTCAGTATCAGTAAAACAGACTGACTATGAAAATTAACTAAGCAGGATACTGAGCTTTATAAAGATTTTAGCTTTCAATGGTTTTAGGCATGCCACAAAAATTCACATACTCCAAAACAGAGAAAGAATGGCTCTTATGTCCTTCATGGACAGAATGTCCACAGCAGTTAAGTTTGTGCATTGTAGAGAATATCTTCCATTTTAAGAATCCTTCAATCAGATATGAAAGCCATTACAAGACGCACATGCAAATTTCTACAGCACAGCTCAAAATAAAGTCCTACATGAAGTGTCTCATAACAGTTCTGTTACAAACAACAGATTTCAAAAGATCATCTTATTTAAAACTGCACACTGTGTTAAATAAATGGCTTCATTTTATATCCTGTCACTAACAACTTAATACCACAATGTTGAGAAGTTACAAAACAGTATCACACTTGGGAAGTTTCCATGAAAGCTGTGACTATGTAATGCTATTTACTGAGGGAAGATTTTTAGTTTGTAAGTTCCATGTTGCAGTGAGATCTTGTGCTTGCGAGTCCTCAGAATGTGATCACATACACATTAAAAATTATCTACAACACATTTGTAAAGAATTAAAGTGAAGCCCTTAAAAACTGTAAGTAATGAACAGCATACCATAACAGTAATTGAGAACACTGCAGGTAGAATGAAAGCGCATCCTGTATAACTTTTCACAATACAAACTGCCTAAAAATTTCTATAACCATCTCCTTTTCACCACCCTAAGCACTTCTCTTTACATAATAAAGAAAACTGAGAAGTGGAAATAATTTTTTATTTATAATTATTCTGAAGGAATTAATGTAGAGAAAAACCAGCAGCAGTTGCTGCTCTTATTTCTTCCAGAACATTGAAATGGAACAAGATTGTGTAGACTTTAGCGTTGTGCACATACAGTGCCCCTTCTTCAAGCTAAGGAGTTTCAATAGTTACACACTCTGACACTCTATCAAGTTACACCAACTCTTGCATGACCAAAAATCCTCTTTCCTTCCAAAAAAGCATATGTTTTCCCATCTACACCAGCGTAGGACTGAAATACTCTGTGATAGACTTTACTTCATAAGCCCTAGTAGTTCCAACAAATGTATACCTATTTCTCCACAAAGCTCATGACTGAAATTCATAATCTATACCTACTGGTTTGATGGAATTTACAAGCTCCAAATAAATCAGTCATATTTTCTCTCAACAGCCATTAAACATACTTTTCCATATAGCTATGTCATAGTTATCCATAAAAGCATTATGGATAGCTTTGTTTTTTAAAAAACATCCTTTAAAGCTTACTTTTTCAAAAATCTCACCAATGAGTTAACGTCAGGATTTCCAAGTATCTACAGAACACACACAGCCAATTCCAGGCAGATGTGGGATTTTGCCAGAATAAAAAAAATGGAATATAAAGCAGGGACATTGTAAATTTAACAGTGAAGTCATCACACTGTCTGCATTGTAACTCACAAATTTATAGATTGAAGCTTCCTGTTTAAAGTTGTATGTTAACTGTGCCAGTGGAATATAATGTTGAATATAATGGCAGATTCATGATCACTATGCAGGGAATTCATCCTTTGCAGAATGCATTTTTGCAGCCAAAAGACCGTGCAAGTATTTTCAGCAAAAAATCAACATTTGTCTCTTCCAGCCATGGTTCTTTCAGAACACATACAAGTTGACTACGCAGAACAGTCGGCCAAACACTTTGCAAGAAAGTACAGACAGAAGAGTATGACCCAGTTCTGTCAACTTGCTATGTGTTGAGAAATAAAGGATATACTGTGAAGACCTAATGCCTGAAATTTGAGTAAGAGGAAAGATGAATCTCTTGAGGTGTAGAACTGGGATAAATCAATTTCTAATTTCCAAAGGATTACAAAATTAAGGCTGCTTCCATTACTGTGTATCGAGCAAGCAAAGATAACTGTGATAAACTACACAAAATTGGACCTTCTGTTCTTCTTAAGCACCGGTTATACTGACTGCGATTCCATCGTTTGTTTCTTCCATTTACTAACTAAAGTAAGAGCACAGTCTTGTCTCCAGAAGGCATGTAAAACTCACCAATCTCTGTATTCATAAGGTGGTCTAATAGTAGAAAGGAGAAAGTCCATTTCTGTTCTGATGTTCATTTTATTTCTATTCTAACTGAAAAAGTTATAATTATGCAACTGAACTCGACTGACAGAAGCACAAACTACAGAGTCTTCCCTAATGGTACAGACGCAGTACTTCTCTATGGTTTTCAGGGACAGAGAATAGGGACCCATGAAGGTTGTAGGGAAGATGTCCAGGTTCCAAAGTTGATGGAAGATTATAAATCTCTTCACAACCCTGCCCACATGCACCACAGAGTACCTGAAAACCATCCTGGCATGAACTTGTAAGAGCCTTTTAGAATAAGTTTAACTTCTAATTACAGAATCACAGAATCGTAGGTGTTGGAAGGGACCTCCAGAGATCATCGGGTCCAACCCCCCTGCCAAAGCAGCTCCCTAGCACATATTGCACAGATAGGCGTCCAGACGAGTCTTGAATATCTCCAGAGAAGGAGACTCCACCACCTCCCTGGGCAGCCTGTCCCAGGGCTCTGTCACCCTCACTGTGTAAAAGTTCTTCTGTATGTTGGTGCGGAACTAAAACAAAACAGCTGTGTGTGGATCCTTCTGACTCCAATATGCACCCTTTCAGTAAAGAACCACCATGCACATTTGCATGTTTCATCAAGATTCAGCGTTTTCCTCTGGGTGGGAAGATTAAACTAGGATTCAGAAAACCCACTTGTTTCAGCTTTTAGTAATCCTTGTAACAGAGAGGAGAGGGGAGCGGAAGGGAGGAAGTCTTCAGATAGTTTAAGAAGCTTCAGTCCACAGCAGTGGACTTTACTAACAGACAAGAGAACTCAGTTTCTTGAAAAGTAATCCCTCACAAGGTCACCAACTAAAAAATAGAATTACCTATTTACTAAGCACTAGAAAGAGAGAGTGAAACAGACTACAAGTTAAATTTTCTTACATTGTGGATACAAGACATATGCTAATTTCTTGAATGTTGTTGAACTCTCTTACAATTCTGATCCTATCTTCCGACTTTGTATTTCCATCAAGTCTTCGATAATCTAGCCCAGATGCCATACAGTATTGTTCCAGCACATCTAGCAACTGAGAGAAAGAAAATAAAATAAAATTAAGTGCTTGCTATTATTTTTAATTTAACAGAAAAATACATAATTGAGGTCATGTCTCAAAAATATTTTCAGGCACTGAAAAGAAGAGTAAATCTTCCCCATTTTGATATCCACATCCTCAACACTCTTTAGCTGTTGTCCTACAACATTCAAGGTGACTAATGATGGTTTGCTGAGTCAACCCTCCAACCCTGGCCACCCTTCCCACCTCTAAATGATTCTGAGCCAGTTCAACCCAACAAGCAGTCAGGCAACTTAAACAGTTTCCTACCACCTTAGCAAGTTACAGTGACTTCAAGTGTGGTAAATGAGCACCAGAGCCAGCACAGAGAAACATCCAGCGTTCAAAGGGACAGAACAAAAGAGACTACAGTAACCAACAGTCAGTCTCGTCTGGAACACCATGAAGTACAACCTAAGATACATGAGAATTTTAATACTACATGTAAATATTAAACTTATAATCTATCTTAAAGCCACAAAATTATTAAAATATTTAAGACTCTGAACAGTCATTCATGTTATTTTAAAACGGTTTTCAATATATAATTTAAATATTTTTAATGCTATCACGATGAACATTTAAGTAAAGAACAACATGCCACTGGTTATGTAATTTCAGAAAACACAGTTTTCCCTAACAAGAATTTCAAAATGCAAGTCTCCTGAGGATGCATTATTAAAATTAAACACTGTTTCCAGTTCCAACCAAGTGATGTCGTAAGTCTCAGGGCTGATGTTGCATCACTGGTGATGGTCAAAAGTGAGTATAACAGAGGAAATTTAGCTACATTTAAGGTTGCATGATGCTTCAGTGACATTGTGCTTTGATGGTGCTCTAACTCAAGACACAGCTGATAGCGAGTTCAGCTATTATCTACACCTGAAGTAATACAACAATTTTAAAAAGCTCTAAAGCAAGCAGAGTGTGTTACACTAGTTTTGCCATCAACATTTTTATCATGAGGTAACATAAGGTTTCAAAACGCTTCAGGAGTATGGCACACTGTCATTAGTTCCCATAGTATAGAGCATTTAAATGTGGTTGACAGCTGCCACCTCAGTGCTTTCAAGCTTCAGAACCTCCTGCTGCGGTTAATCACTAAAAACCATACAGAGCTCACCTTTGTGGAAAAGGAGAAAAGAAGAACTTTATCCTTGTTTTTTCTGAAGTGATTCAAAAGCTGCTGAAGGACCTGTAAATACAGAATACAAAGGTATTTTCTCTACAAGTCATCTCACATACAGTTTCTTGTGTTTTCAGACTTTAAACAGGCTACATTGTAATTAATTGTCTGCAAAGCAAAACAGATGCATAACTAAAACCATCTCTAACATAATAAATGTGCCAAAGGTAATGGATATGCCAGATCTATGCATTTCTCCGTGATCCACGAGGAAATCCTGCTATAAAAAGGCAATCCTACTACTAACAGGTAAACTCAGAAGCTACTTGTGTCACTACACAGACCATAACAATATGTTATTTAACTCATGTGTTAGCTCTGCTCACAAATTTCTGCATTCAGCAAATGCACATGATTCCTCTAAAAACAGGAAGGTCTGTTTAAGTCTTCCATATTACATCTGAGTTCAGAACTTGGAACTTGTCTTCTTAAAATAATCAGAGAGATGTATGCCCCTCCCCGCTCCCACTTTCCTCTGCTGCTCTGTTTACAGTAGGATCCAGCTTCCCAGACTCTGCACAGACCCTGAAATGCCAATAATCCGCCCACACACAATGTTCTTCTGGTGGGGAAGCAAATAATCCAGAGCCTTGTGTACAACAGTGACACTGTTATTTTCAAGAGAAGCATGTCCACATCTGGCCATGGCAGCTCCAGAGTACAGCGCAGAAGCAATACACGAAGGGGAAAGAGGAATTCTCTGCACCATGTCTGTAGCATTCTCCCACTGGGCAATAAATATTTAAAAATTATATTTACTCAGTGATAAATACATAAACTGTTGATCAACAGTGATTTCACTAAAAGCCTAAGGAGTCTGACAACCAAATAACATGGGATGTTTACATTAAATCTACAGTTCTGGATAATATGTAGAATATAATGAAGTAATTCTACATCACTTATAATCCCTTTTGATATATTAGCCAGCCAGTTCCAATTGAAAAGAAGATATAAGCAAAGTTATTTTTGCCTAGTTCCACTGTACACCATGTAAACAAAGATATTTTTTGGGGGGGTGGAGGTGTAAAATCCACATCAGGTAATTTAAGAAGAGCTAAATGACTTACATTTGCATTTTATTTAGCTAGATTAAGAAACAGAAGAAAAATAGTGACATGCTGCTTTTAAAGTGGAAGGAATTTGGCGACTGCATTATTCTTGTTGTTATTAAAGTAAAGCATAGGTCAGATAATGAACTCCCCATAGGAGAACACACAAGTAAGTCCACCCAGTCTGTTCAAATAAAATGGATCAATGTCATGCCCACTGGAATCTTGGGTATTCTAGAACACAAAACGGTTCTGATGAACAGGAAAAAGTAATGAATGGGTTTGCAGCAAGGAGAAGTAAATTCTACACTTGTGTACCAGAATAATACCCTAAAAGCTGTTAGTCTGAGAAAGAAACACTTGCCCATACTAAAGCAGAAGTTAACATGCTCTTTGTAAAAATCCATGTGGATTTATTTTCTTATCT
This sequence comes from Porphyrio hochstetteri, assembly GCA_020800305.1. Lineage (NCBI taxonomy): Eukaryota > Metazoa > Chordata > Aves > Gruiformes > Rallidae > Porphyrio > Porphyrio hochstetteri. The sequence continues at coordinate 47,438,521 of CM036938.1, read as the reverse complement.
CCCCACTACTACACAGCATGATGAAATTTTATCTCACATCTGAGAACACCTTGTTTCTAAACAGATGTAATAGAAGCATAGAAACACGGAACCTTGAGTTGGAACGGACCTGAAAGATGATCTAGTTCTAACTACCCTGACAATGTCCAAGCCAGCCTGGAGTGTTTAGAAGTCTTCAAAACCATACCTGCCTGGGTTGTGGTTATGTTTAATAGTGGAAGTTAATATTATTTGCAAGGTCCTCCAATAGACTTCCATTTTCCTACTGAAATAATGGTATTATGGCAAACAAAATAAATAAATCAATCCAATACAGTTATTCCTAAGAGACTTATATTAATTGAGAACAGTATTCCAGAACTCCACAAATGGATGTCTATGGAAATATTATACATGCAGTTCTAAAAAAAAAAGTTATTTCAAGAGCTCAGACATTTAATAGCCCTTTTCTTTTAGAAAGCGTGTAGAGTCTTTGTGAGCCAAAATTTCAACAAAACTGTAGAAACAATCAGACAAAGTAGTAATGAGGATTACTGCAGGCTTTTAAAACTACTCTCACTTTTCTTACTTCTTTTCCAAGCAGTCCCTGATACTGCTGTGTGAACAATCAATGGAATCATTTGTCCTTACACTTTACAGGTCCCCACTTTCTTACTTCATGATCAAAAAGGGTGGTTCCTAAACAAGGCAGCACACTTCCTTTCACTTCAATTCTCACATATTCAATTATTTCAAGTCAAAAGCCTAGGCATGAAATTCACCTTGCAATATAAAGTGTAAGCAAAGTCTTCTGAAAACTGTAAAGTTCAACAACATGGTTGAAAATGAAGGGATATTTTCACAAAAATAGCTGAAGAGCAGATCACATCCCTGCGTGTTCGGTGAGAGGTGGGTAATAACAGTGATGTTACACCTTTAATCGTTGATGATATATGTTTGGATTATATGTAGTTTTTTCCAGGCTCTTTTTATATTCATCATTTCTGATCAGCAAACCCAGGCTGGCACAGTAAACGCTACTGCTTGCAAAACACGCAAGGTGACTGCAGCCAGAGCACAAGGTAACACAAACACCAGTATGTGACACCCTCATGCTCCTGTGAAAGCAATTCTAGTTTTAATGGTGGCAGCAGGCATATGCCACAGTACAAAGAGCTGCGTTTCCCTACATGTTTTATCATTGCTTGGTGAGAGCACAGAAGGTATTTTAGCAGATAGGCTAACCTTTTCAACCCTTAATACCAGAGCTGCTTGGCTTATGAACCTCCTCAGCAAGTCCCAGCCCTTCCACTACCCTGAATAAATTTTAATAAATGCCACAAACTTTTCCTTTGAAAATATGCTCAGATACAAAATAAGTCATCTGCACCAAAATTTCTGCATAGCCTGTACTAAATTTTCATTTAAAGGACAAATAATACCTATACAGTCTATACTACCAGATGAAACTTACAGAAGTATTTCAATTAGTGTCTAGAAAATGTAAAGCATTTACAATGGAATGATGTTACTAAAAGTACTTTAATGTAATTTGTCTCATTTTCAAATACATACGTTAAAAATATATAAAGTAGTTTTCAAGTCACAGTATCTGGTGACTGTCTGATTATTTTTTGATTGTAAGAGTACCTCCTAAATTGAATACTTTCTGAATGACTTCACTTCCAGAGCATAAAACCCAAAATCATCCCAAACAACTTGTTTTAAAGTTCACAATGCAAAACAAAAGACTTAGGACAATCTTAAAAGACAAACCTCCAATGGAATCAGCAGCAGGGAAAAAAAAAAGCTACCGTATAGCGAACATGCATGAACCCATTTTGGCATCATAATTACTCTGAAGTCAAATTAATTTTTCAGTGATGGCTGCTTGGCCTATTTCATAAAACTTCTCCTTCCAAGCACAGAGGTAGCACCACTCAGTTCAGAATACTCTGTTTATACTAATACATTTCATGAACTGACACAAAACTCAAGTTCCCCTTATAAAAAAAAAAGCAAGCAGATCAAATTTCCCTTAAACTAAGCAATTCTTTCAATAATTCTTGGGTAAATTTTATCCTGCTTAGAATGGATCGAAGTAGCTAATGGAGTTCTAAAATAAAGCATCCTGTATTCAAAACTAGAGGTCATCAATAGTGCCAAAAAAACCCACTCAACCTGCCTGACACCTCTCTCATCAATATCAAACTATCAGCATAAGCTTAGTATGCTTAAAAAGACCACAGCCTCTTCTTTATTGCCACCTCAGTTATGCTCTTACTCCAGCACTGCAATATAGCAGAACCTTCTCTCTTAACACCCAAGGTCTCTGCACACAAGCATGAGAAGAGCCTCATTAGACAGGTTTTTCAGTTATTCATCCTGTTCCTCTCTGAAACCAGTTTCTGAGGTAAGCATTTTACCAGTTTTCACGTAACTAGTTCGTTTTGTTCATCTTCAGCCTGCCTACCATTAGTTACATTTGATATCCAAAGGGTTAGAAAACAGCAAGCACTTTTTTACATCTTCACTACCTCCATGCTACTTATGATGGCCCCTTTCACATTCATACTATGGCATTTTTTCCAGGCTGGAGAGACCCAGCTTACTGGATTGCTTCTGCTCCACAGCACAGATCACCTTTGTGGCCCTTTTCGACTTTTCGGCCCTTCTCTTCACCTTTTCAACATGTTAACACATGCTTCCTGAGAGAAGGGAGTGGAACTGTCAGCAGTATTGAAGGTGTGCATAATTCAGTAAGTCCATAAGGATTTTGTTTTCCTCTCAGATATTTCTGACTGCCCCCTGAGTTGACGGTTTCATGGAACTATCTGTCACAATATTATGAACCCAATCCTGTTGACTGCAAGGTTCATTTCTGAGACCATCACTAAATATGCAAAGTTATCCTAAGACTGATCTGTCACACTAAAATATCCTATCCAGTCTTTGCCCGGAGGCACCCTCATCCAAGACAGGGTGTGTGGTGGTACCACCACCATACTCAGAATGATTAAAAACCACAACTATGACATGCACGTTGTCTTATCTACTACAGCTGCACATCTATTGCTAACACTTTATTTTTCCCCTAAAGAACAGGTTTACCTTCATTTTTCCACTGTACTTTGGATCTGAAATAGTTTCAAAAGCTGCATCTTTTGTTAACTGCACAAAGTCTGGAAAACTGGAAAACACCTGGCTGCACACTCGTTTGATATGTGCTTCCTGGAAGAAAAGCAGAAAGTTTGAATAGGTGTTAAAAATTAGAACTACACTGGGATACCAGTAAGCCATACAAGGAGTTAAACAGGTTGAAACAAGTAATCTGCCAAAGTACCTCAAGCAGAGAGTTAGGTGTTTTTATGCAGTTCACTACAGAAGTGCTGTAGTGAACTGAATAAACCCATCTTCTATGTGTTTTGGTTTCCTTCATTTAAAGGAAGGGGATCCCAATCTGAAACCATGGATTCCAGTTACAAGAGTTAAGAAACGCACAGAATTTCTTCTACTGGGCAGAAATTGCAATAGAGCTGACCAGAATTGTCAGACTCAAGAACTCTTGTTGGTTTGAGGTTTGCATTACCCAACAGTTGTGTATCAGCATTTCTCATGTCCCTCTGGCATGATAAGCCTATACAAGAATTAGTGACTGTCCCACCAATACAACAAAAAACAATATGGGAAACACATTTAAACTGTTAAAAGCCACATTAAAAGCTCCAGTGCTAGAATCTGGGTAGCTCTGAACTTGAATGTGACCACACACTTAAAGTCTATTTTCCCAGAGGAGCAGAAAAGTTCTCCTCTCTCACTTAGTAACACACAGGATGGACTGCTAATACTAAAGGTAAGAAATACTACAAAATATCAGTTTCTCCAGTAGATTTTGGAAAGGTTAATAATTATATCTACTGTAGGAGATAGCCTCAAAATACTCAGATATTATTTTGGTAGTTAAACTCTCAAATGTTATTGCAACAAAAATTACACACACAATATAAAACCACTCAAATGCTTTCAGTGTTATTTACTGCATATGTGGCCCGGGACATGACCACCAACATTCTCTAAAAAGCAAAACTGCTTTAATGGAACAAACTTGCCAAAATTAGCTAAGATTTCTTATTTCCATTCCTTCCTGGCTTCTCAGAGGAAGCAGTAACATCCCTGAATCACTTTCCTCATTTTTGGATCATAAGGACCACATACAAGCATGTCTAAAACCTCTGCCATTTGTGTGTCCTGTAGTTTACTTGCTACAGTAACAAGATAAACTGATACTCTTCTCTTGTTGAGCATTTTTTACCAAAACATGTTTCTCATTATTTAAAGCTCGGCTCTGAATATAAAATACTAAAGAAAAAAAATCCACATTCTAATTACTTATTATTTATTTGCACAAAGACATTTCTCTTTACTAGGCATTTGCCATAAATGGAACAGAAATGACATTCTTAGAAATCACAAAAAAAATCACTCTTCCTGCTAAAGCTCTCCAGTACTTCTATACTTTATTTTCAGAGATGCATCAACTAAATGAACATAGCATTGTGTAACATTATCTATTTATTAGGTAAGAGCTACATTCTGAATTACTGAATGGATTTTTGCAAAATAGGTCAACTTCAGTTAGATAAAACTTAAAAAGGAGGACAACACGAATTTTCATGTGTGAGTTTCCATTCCATTTTCCACAAGTATTTAAGATACTTCTGCAACTAACTTGCTGCTTGCTAGTGTTGTCTGTCTGCAGCAGTGCAGCATGGTTTGCAACCTTCTGTAGGATTGTCAGGTAACTGAAGCGCAGTGACTTGATTGTTTCACCATGAGCATTTGCCTATAGGAAAAAAGTAAAAACATATTTATCCAAACAAATACTTGTGAAAATAAAATAAACTAAGTGCTATTCTTACAAGGTTTAATGGATTTGCAATTTTAAGCAGTAGTAGAATTGATCCTAAAAAGATACATCATGTATTTCTAACAAAAATGCAGCAATGAGCCTACTGATAGAAAACATTTCCTCAAAAAGAAAAAAACAAAACACAGCTACGTTCATAGTTTGCTAAACATGTCAGATAGTGTGCTATCTACAGAAATTACTAAGATAACCAAGAATTCCTTGGCAGACAAAAAGATAACTTTAGAGCTGATTTTAAATATAAAGGGTCATAATGTAAATTAGGGTCATAATGTAAATCAAACCAGAGTTGTTTGAATGACTTCTTACCCTACAACTGCTAACTTTACTTTTCTCTACAGAAGAAATGTCTAAAGTTTTATAAACATCTCAAGTAACATAACTGAAACAACTTCAAACATTCTACAATGCAGCAGCAGCAATAGCATCAGCTATTCTTCTGGTTATGGTTGGCTGATTCGACCAATAATTGTTTTCCTTTCCCTTCTCAAGTTACCAGATTTCATGGTTAATTTTGGAATAAGACAGGTCCATAAGAACAGTTAAGTATCTGCAGGCCTGCCTAATGCCCTTTATAAACTGAGTTCAACAGCATCATTTATTTTTTTTCTACTAAGTATCTTGAAAAACAGAAGCCAGAAAGGAACTAATGCCAGTATCAATGGAATGTTAAACAGGCTGATAGAGGGATTGTTTTCAAGTAAGCTATATATCAAAAAAACCCCAACACACTATATGAATCCAAACAGGCCAAAAATAAAATAGGGAGAAGCAAGTATGAGACATATGCTTCTAGAAGTTAAACGATATGCTTTATGTGAGTGGTCTGAGTGATATGGACAAAACAAATACAAAGCTGTATTAATTGAGTGTTAATTAAGTCCAAAGCCAACAGATCTACAAATTGAGAGCTGTTAGTCACAAACAAAGTTCTGTTTGTTCTCTATGGCTACTGTCAGCAGTTCTCCCTTCAATTAAGCAAAGCAAAGCATGCATTTAGTGGCAGATAAAGACAATTTATCTGGAGCTGTAATACAAGCAAAGCCCAGACAAGTTGCTTTTTCCAGGATGCCTGTCATTTACAACTTCTGCACTGACCACCTGAGGCACACAGGAGCAGCATGCCTCACACATGCTGAGGATTCCAATGCAAAACCCTTGCTAACATCAACTGTTTCACCAGTGCACTTAATATAACAAACCCAGAATTTACTACATAAATAACAACCACCTGCTCAGTGCATGTAAAGTGCCTTTGGTGTAATCTCAAAGTGCCTAACTCCATCATGCTCATGATGCAGCCACCCATATGCCCTGTCAGCATTTCCCAAACAAACGGCCTACTGCCACAGAGCCATTTCAATCAGCTCTTCATCAGCAGAGTGTCTCTCAAGAAAACTACTTACTGCTCAAACCAGAAACAGTACGCAATTAAAATCCAAACAGTGCAAGTTCTTACTTGGTAACAACAGTTCTTCCTTTTACGGCCACTGCTGCAGCTACAGGGCTCTCCAGCTCGTAATACTAAGCTTACATCCTCCGTCTCTAGCACAGCCTGGTACACTGCTTTTTGGAAGTCAGTCAGGGAGCAGTATACCATCTGCCAAAGAGAAAGAACCCCCAAAACACAATTATGTGCAGCATACAATGAAAAGCAAAGAACACAGAATAAAAAAAACATAAAACATTTAAAATAAAGTAGAAAAGAAGAATATATTTGCTCAAATAGTTACATTATTCTACCACCAAATAAAAAGAACTGGACCTTGACACCAAAATAGTATGAAGTTGTAGCCAAAACTGTAGGTGTAGTTGTCTTATCCCCTCTACAAAGAGTATCGGTATCAGGTTACAACAACCTGCTGTTAGGTTTCTATAAACCTTTCAGCATGGCTTTTGTGGAGGGAGAGAAGGAGGAGGGAAGAGTGAGGAATAAATGAGTAATTGGAACTAAGGATTCCCCTCTCCTTTGCCAGTTGCTTAGTTTATCCTTTCTGTTCTCTTTTTAGGCTGTAGCTGTCATAGGGCACTACCACAGGCAGGACAAACAGAATAAGAAATCAGGAGGCAAGGATCTACACAGTGCTATGGCCAAAACTCTTATCCCTCTTCTTAGAGACCATGGGTGGCATCTCCATGACATCTTTAGTCTTAAGCAGCAGGAGACAGAAATCCCAAGATCATTCCTTAACCTAGGCCACCCACACAGCAGCAGCACCATGCTGAGCTATAATAATACAGCAGTAACTTGAACATATACTCACATTAAGAAGAGAATGAAAAGAATAAAACCTGCTAGATTTAGAAAAGCAACTGACTGACATTTGTGTTAATCTTCCCTTCAGAAGACATTTAGATGACATTATTATACACTAAGGATGAAGAATAAATACCAAATTTTGAAAACAAGACCACCTGCATACTAATGTGCTTGTCTACTTCGAAAAAAGCACAAATCTATCTAATAAGAATTTATAAGAACTCTCAGCTATAGTCATAAATATCATCACTCTATATAATGTTTACAATACCATTAGATGAACAGGATTACAGACATCAACAATCGGCTTTACGTTTGGGGCTTTTCTTTTGTGATCAAAAATGAGGGAGTTAAAAATGAAAAGCATACTGACCTACATTATAAAGCATCAGGATGCAAATTCACAAGTCCTACATAGAATTTCAAGAGATTTACATACATTGCATTGGGTTTGCACAGATAAATACAAAAGTGCACATAAAATAGATGTGTAAATCAGTAGTCAGAAGTCTAGCTGAGCATTTTCATGCTTGATTAACTCCATTTCAACATGCAATCATAGTAATTATGTGAACAAAGCACACTACTGCATGTGCATTTTTTCTAAGGCTCTGGACTCTTCTTAAATTCCTAAGTCCAAAAGAAAACCATAAACTACTAAAGGCATGATAAAAGAGAAAAAACCCACAGCAAAACCAAAAAATAAGAGATATATTCATTAATATCACATATCAAACGTGCAGGAGCTCTTACTCTGTCGTCCTTTTTTGGCAACTGATCACTGATAAGTGCTTTGGTACGTCTCAGAAACCAGCCAGACATTTTTGTTGCTAGCTTCACCATGGCCTTACGACCTGTTGCTAGCTCTCTTTTAGTTGCAGTATGCCTCTGGCCATGCTCCACTGGATCAGAAAATTTCTTCTTGAAATGCAGTCTGCTACCCAAAAGTCCTGGTACAGCCCTATTAAAAAACAAAAAGTGTGTGTGTGAAGGAATAACAGCATTTTCTTTATTCCAAGGCAGTCTATTCTTTTCTAGTGATTAAAAGCATGCCATAAAATGCTTCTGCCTAATAGTAGGAGACCTTAACAATCACTAGAGATATTAATAAAAATGGTATATATAAATAAAACATACGTTACTTCCAAACATACCATTTTTTACATTTAATTACTGTGATACTTAGATGTTAAGAGAGTCCTATTAGGAAAAGGTTGCCATCTCCAGAAAAAAAGCAGCTCAGCAGAACAGAACACACAAGTACACAAAACCTCTAAACTGCAAGGCTGCCTAAATCATAGGCTACGCAATCACATTTTCTATGCGTACTCTTTAAGATCAGATTACATAGACACTGCAATTTACTAAATAAAATACTAAGAAATGCAATAGGAAAAAGACTATCCAAATGTGTGCACTTGTGCATTTTGAAAACCAGCCAGTATTAGTTTCAACTTCCAAGTTGAGTTGGGATGACCAGTACAGCAAATGCACCATGCTGTTTGAAACTATGTAATGATTCTCTCTTTACTGTGTGGAGAAGAGACAAAGAATAAAACAGTGCTCTTAAGAAGAAAGGTAAACACTGGGGAGGGGCAGAGGGTGGGACATATGAAAATAACATTATGTTAACTGCTTCCCAGATTCCTCAAAGAAGCCTGATAGTGACGAGCTCCAAATTTATTAAATACATACTGCAGAGGTATCTTCCAGGAGCTTACCTCCAACACAGCTAGCAAAAACATCCTTACATTCCCACAAAACACTGGGGGCTTTTAGGTTTGTTTTTCCTCTGACACAGATGGGTCCCATCATCCAGTTCTATCCCAGTCCCACCTCATGGTTAACATATAGAGATATTTAAATAACAATAAAAATATATATTTACCAGTCCATAACACACCAAAGTTCCTTCATATTGTTTTGAAGAATGGTTCCAGTAAGACCTATGCGAACACTGCATTTTAATGACTTCATGGTTTGAGTTATTTGAGCCTTTGGATTCTTGATCCTATGTGCTTCATCCACTATCACAGCAGACCATTCCACACTGCAGATCAACAGGAAATACCGCGTTAACTGAAACGACTTATCCCATTGTCCCATATACACATACAAAATGAAGTCAGCCACATACACAGCCATGACTAGAAGAAGAAACTATTACTGTTTTACATTGTATTACACTGTTTAGTTCAGTAAGTTCAGTTACCATAGTGGAGTGAATAAATGGGCAGAGGCTAATGGGATGAAGTTTAACATGGCGAAGTGTTGGGTCCTGAAGTTTGGTCATAACAACCCCAGGCAATGCTACAGGCTTGGGGCAGGGTGGCTGGAAAGCTGGGGAGGAAAAGGATCTGGGGGTGCTGGTCGACACTCGCCTGAACATGAGCCAGCTGTGTGCTCAGACAGCCAAGAAGGCCAACGGCATTCTGGCCTGCATCAGGAGTAGTGTCATCAGCAGGACCATAGAGGTGACCATTCCCCTGTACTCAGCTCTGGTGAAGCCACACCTCAAATGCCTCAAAATACCTTTGAGACCCTCACTACAAGACAGACATCAATGCCCTGGAGCGTAACCAGAGAAGGGCAATGAAGCTGGTGAAGGGTCTGGAACACAAGCCTCATGAGGAGCAACTGAGAGAACTGGGACTGTTTATTCTGGAGAAGAGGCTCAGGGGAGACTTTCCTTATTGCTCTGTACAACTACCTGAAAGGAGGTTATTGTGAGCTGGGGGGTCAGTCTCTTCTCATAGGTAAGTAGCAATGGGACAAGAGGGAATGACTGCAAGTTGTGCCAGGGGACGTCAGGCTTTAGAGTGGGTTGCCCAGGGAGGTGGTGGAGTCACTGTCCCTCAGGGAGTTCAAGGAAAGGCTGGATGAGGTACTTAGGGACATGGTTTAGTTAGTGACATTGGCAGTATGGGGACAGTTGGACTAGATGATCTTTGAGGTCTTTTCCAACCTTAGTGATTCTGTGATCAGATGAGAAGCCAAGTACTCCTGAACATAGCCAAAGGAAAGGCAACACTCCTAGTTTGAGAATGCTGACAGCTATGGAGTAAGTGAAGTAGGATTTCTAATATTTTCTTCTGTCAGAAGAACCTTGAGTCTGAAAGTACTTCACATACTTAAAGCTACACAGACACATACACGCATCTTGTATCTCAAAGTTTTTAGTACTCAAGAACTGGTAAAAAGCGAAAACATCAAAGAAAATACCTTTTGAATATTTGCTAAAAATCTAGATTTTTTTCTATTTACACTGTACTGAAATACAGACATTTCTTCAGCTTACCTTTTAGTTACCATTGATTTTCATGCAGGCAATTCCTGCATCTTTTAGAGAACATTTCAAAAACTGGTTAATAGCAAAAACTAGTTCTACAGGAACCATTCAAACTTCTCTAAAGCATTTCACCTCAAAGCTAGTATAGGATAAACTACTGAGAGTATGAAATGGGATTCTCCTCCTCAACGCAATGAGTCAGATTTAACAGTAAATACATTACACAGAAAGAGTAAGTACCTGCAAAGAACAACACAAACTTTAACCAAATTCTGTATGTAGAAAAATACACTAAAATCATTACCTGTTAAATTCATCCAAATACAGGCGAAGTGTCTCATAAGTTGTAAGGGCAACTTCACATTTCCCTTGCTTGATGCGACTCAAGTCATCATCCTTCTTACTGCCATGTAAGACAGTGACCTTAAAGTACCCCCACGTGTCTAACTCATCCTTCCAGTTGTACAGCACTGAAAGAGGGGCCACTATGAGGAAACTCTGAAAACAAAACAGCTATTACAGTACTACTGGAAAAACTACAACATAGAGCTCTTTAAAACAATAAAACATCAAAAAACCCAAAATCTGAAGATTTTGACCTTCCTTATTTAATTTTTTAATTCTATCACTTCAGAGCATAGCATAGAAAATACCTGAGGAGTCAACAAATTCAAAAGCTACCAATTTACTCAGATTATTAAAACAGTACAGAAGAAAAACACTGTAGTACTACAAAAGATACGAAAGTATTGCTACTTACTCAAACTATACTAACAGCTGCAATAAGAGATATTGTCACTTTGCTTTGGTATAGCACCTGTTCTGTGTACCACAAAATGTTTGCAGAAAGCAAAAGGATGAAGAGGGTAACCAGCTTCCTTCAATCCACAAATCTAGTCAATAGCGGACTTCAAAACAGAAACACCTGAAAAGGTTTTAACAATTTAAGACAGCTGATACAACTCATTTAGTATTATAGAATAATAAAATCATTGATGTGGGAAGGGATTATCAGGAAGTTTCTTGTCCAGTTTTACAGAGAAAGCAGGAGCACCACTGAATTCAGATGTTTAGGGCATTCTCATGTCAGGTATTCAAAACCCCCAAGGATGGGGCAGTTCACAACCTCTCTCTGTGACCTGTTCCAGTACTTAGTTATGCTCCAAGTGAAAATCTTCTCTTTTTCTTAGGCAGAAGGATTCTCATTTTTCTTTCGCACTAAACACTATCCCTTCACCTCCCTATCTCTGCCTATCTTCACTGAGGAACCCGTACCCATTATTCAGAGGTAGTGTCATACAAGCTATTCTGCCAGTTAAATATTCCAATAAAACAAAAATAGCAATGGAAAACAGAAATTGAATGGGTCCTGTGATGAATACATTTGAAATGATCTTTAGATTTCTCTTGTTCATACAGAACTTTTACATGTGCCTTTATTTCTGTATGTCATTACTTAGATTATCAGCCAGCCTTAACTTGTGACAATCATTCAAGAAAATACTCAATGTCACAAGAATATTAGCAAGAAGTTTTCCAAATATATGCATTTGCCTTAATTATTAGGTATCAGGTTAATATACACACACACGCGCTTTTTGTACTTCAGGAAAACAACTGACATGGGTTTTTCAAAGTCCTCTAGCCATAAATCTTATCCAGGTATTTCCAAATATTTTGTGTTACTGCAGATCAACAGTATTAACAGATTAGACTGAAGTTAGATAATGCACTATGATAATCTTGAAAGCTAAAGATTTCTGTAACACTACTAGGAAAGGCCACGAATCCCTTATCTACCAGAGTAGCTGAAAAGTAAAGACAAATTCGTAAACTCCTAAAGCAAACAAACAAAAAATCCAAGTATTGCCTTTTACCAAAATCTTTAAGCTTGCATTACTAGAAGCTGTACCTTCTTGGGGTTACATTTCGATTCTTTTTTCATTGTCCTCAGTAAAAATTCTGGCATATTATTTTCAATATCTTCACGTGTTCCCTTTTTCTGCAACACTGCAGCCAAAAACGAAATCACCTTGAGAAAGAAAACAACTCTCAATGCTCATGTACAAAAATGCAAACCAAAAGTAAATTAGTTCCACTCAAAATAAACATCTAAGACAAAATACTGGATGGAATTTAGAAAGGAGGTTTGGGGGCGGGGGTGGGGCTGGTTTCTTTGGTGGGGTTTTTTTGGGGGGTGAGTGGGGGGGTGTTGTTTCCTTGTTTTAAATCAATCTGGTTTTTAAATGGGACTTGCTTCCCCTGGGAAAATCCTGAATTCATTGTAAGTATAACTAATTGCTCTATTTTACTCTACCCTCCCTGCCCCTCCCCCCTCCAAGTGGATAAGGTTCAAAAATACAGAAGAGATTATCACAGAATCACAGAATAACAAGGTTGGAAAAGACCTATAAGATCATCAAGTCCAACCATTCGCATCCTAAACTAAACCATATCCCTAAGTACCTCATCTACCCTTTTTTTGAACACATCCAGGGAAGGTGACTCAACCCCCTCCCTGGGCAGCCTGTTCCAGGCCCTGACAACTCTTTCAGTAAAAAATTTTTTTCTAGTATCTAATCTAAACCTGCCCTGGCACAGCTTCATGCCATTCCCCCTTGTCCTATCACCTGTCACCTGGCTGAAAAGACCATCACCTAGCTCTCTATAACCTCCCTTCAGGTAGTTGTAGGTGGTGATAAGGTCTCCCCTCAGCCTCCTCTTCTCCAGGCTAAACAGCCCCAGCTCCCTCAGCCGCTCCTCATAGGATTTGCCCTCCAGCCCCTTCACCAGCCTGATTGCCCTTCTCTGGACCTGCTCCAGGACCTCCAAGTCCTTCTTGTGGTGAGGAGCCCAGAACTGGACACAGTACTCGAGGTGCGGCCTCACCAATGCCGAGTACAGGGGCACAATCACTTCCCTAGACCTACTGGCCACACTGTTTTTGATACAAGCCAAGATGCCATTGGCCTTCTTGGCTGCCTGAGCACACTGCTGACTCATATTCAGTCTGCAGTCAACCAACATCCCCAAGAAAAGGGGCTGTATGAGACAGCAAAATAAGAAATGGGGAATGCTGTGTAATTTTCCTCCATTTTCAGGTCAACAATTGTATCTTGGATAAGAAGACAGAAGAAAAAGCTATTTTCTAACAACACTCCCAAAAGTACTTCTGCAAAAGGAAGAAGAGGCTTAAACCAGAAATTAGATTTTTACTAATGTATAATTTTCTTCATGTTTCATTCCTTCCAATTCCTGTTAACTTCAAAACCAGTTCTTTCTGTTGCCTTACATGTGCTTGGCACTGTATCCTCTGATCTGCCTCAAACCAGTCAAGGTGATTTCCCTCTGACTATGGGAAGATACTTCTTATACCACAGTGGGGACAAAGACCCCTGGATAGCCTATGCCAAGCCACTCCCATGGCAATCCAAAACAGAAAGGTGGCGGAGAGATTATCTTCCCAGAACATTCAAACTCATAAAGCCCACTTGTTATCTATGGGACTAAGCAGCAGCAAGAATCAGAAGCATCATCACAGAGGTGCCTTTTTTTAAAATTCCAGGTGTGCTTCCTTTTGCAGCTGCTTATAGCAGGGCAGAGGTAAAGCTGTCATCTGTTGATTTCTAAGAAAGACAAAATTTCCAGTGCTTTCTCCCTCTAATAATGCAGGGGAAAGAACCAGCCAGGAGTAGAGAGATGCAAGAAAAACACCTAGGAAGAGTAAAGGTAGATGAGCAGAAAAGAGAAAACACATCCCATATGGGGCTACAGGGTGGGAAAGAGGTAAGTAGAAGAAAACTGAACTATTTTTATACATAATATTTCATATAAACTAAGTCCAAGAGGAACTGAAAGTCTGCACACATATAACTTCAGGGTTTTGGGTTTTTTAAAAAAAATCTCCTCTGAAGAATAAATTGAACATAAAACCTCCATGTCTTGCAGATACACTGTTTTTGGAATAATTTTGCATCACAAATTTGTAATAATAGTGAAAGGCTCTAAGGGAACTCTGCTCAGAAACCTCTGCTTCTTCTAGATAAGGCAGGAAGTAACCTAAAGCCTTAATAGGAAACTTAGTACAATCATGTAGTAAGAAACAACATTAGACCATTTGCCTCCACCTCAACTTCAGCTTCCAATGAGAGCACCATATAGTCAGGCCATTTAAGCAAGAAGAGAACATTATAATGGAAAAGTCTTTTCTAGAAAAGTGTTTATCTTATAAATCTATCTATAATTAACAAACAAGATGAGCCAACTGACAATCCCAAGACATTTTCTGCAAGGCTAAATCAGTTACTCACTACTTGATGAAGTTTAACTAATATTTGTTCTTTCAAACATACTTCTCTCTTGTAAACAAGTGAATCCTTTTACTTTATATCCACTAAACTGCCTTTCCTGTTGTCCTGGTTTCAGAATTAATTTTCTTCACAGTAGCTAGTATGGGGCTGCATTTTGGATTTGTACTGAAAGCAGTGTTAATAGAGATGGAAGAACAGAGATGTTTTTGTAACTGCTGAGCAGTGCTTACACAGAGCCAAGGCCTGTTCTGCTTCTCACACCACCCTGGCAGTGAGTAGGCTGGGGGTGCACAAGGCATTGTGGGGGCACACAGCCAGGACAGCTGCCCCCCACAGACCAAGGGGATATTCCATAACATACAATGTCATGCTCAGCATTTAAAGCTGGGGGGAAAAGGAAGGGAGGCGAGGGCAGTGTCTTGGAGTGATCATGTTTGGCTTCCCAAGTCTGAGCCTTCTGACATTCAAAAATTACAAAAGATGCAAGCAAGACAACTCAAGATCCTCCTCCTGGTACCCAGTTTACTACCACCTTATATAGAAGATTCTTACTATATGAAATTAGGTATTTGCAGTTCTGATCAGAAACAAACTTCCATAACTGCTGCGTTCTTAAACTGCCATGGACAAGAAATACGATAAAGCATAGGTAAAACATAAGGGAAATAGATGTGGTTTGATTTAGGTACACATCTGTTAACAGAGCAGAAGCAGCTACACAAATCCATGATGCATCTCTAAGTGTTCTACATAGAGAAACTGTGCCAGTTTCATTTACTCACACCTTTTGTCAGGTCTGCTAGAGAACAATACTTCTCTGTACCGATGGGTGTTTGTCAACATTCTCCTCAACAGAATGGCAAAAGACACTACAGACAGAATTTATCAGAGAAGGAGTGAGCTTGCATTTGACATGTGGAAGAAGGAAAAAAAAGAAGGGGGGGGGAAGCCTAAGAGTCAAGTTGCTGACTTAAAACCAGACATAAAGAGAATTTTCAAACACAAAATGTTTTTGTGTTTGATTTTACTAAAACATTTTAGTAAAATTAATTATTTGGGCCACACTGATTCAAAGCATAACCAAATAATCCAGATACACTTTGTCCTTTCATCAATCCAAGTAATAGTTCCAGAAGTGTGATAAAAATAACATAGAACACCTAACTACTTTTTCCAGAGATGTGGATAAGTGTCAGCTCCTTCTTGTCCCCAGTAGAGTCAAACTATTAGTTTCCACGGAAAAAAATACAATTAAACAGCTACAGTCAGGTAAGAGCCACAAGCAGCTTTAGTACACTCCAATGCAAAGTATTTTCATGATGCACAGGTAGCAATCCTCAAAGTACATTCAACATA
This sequence comes from Porphyrio hochstetteri, assembly GCA_020800305.1. Taxonomy (NCBI): domain Eukaryota; kingdom Metazoa; phylum Chordata; class Aves; order Gruiformes; family Rallidae; genus Porphyrio; species Porphyrio hochstetteri. The sequence continues at coordinate 47,422,400 of CM036938.1, read as the reverse complement.
AAATAAATACTAACTTTTTAACTACTGTAACTGCCTATGCTTCAACTAAAAGGGGCTACGCACCAGTTTTGTGCCCCATCGGAAGATCTTATTAAATATGGCAATGGCTCCTGGCTCTAAGCACTGTCCCTGACAGTTTGTCCTACCTCCTCCAACTCCACAGCAAAAAAGAATGGTTAAGCTCCACTGAGGAGGCTTTTCTTTAATACATTTAAAAAAAAAAAAAATATTTAGATCTCACAGAAAACACTACCAAAAGATGTGCTATTCACTCAATACAATAATCGAAAAGAATACCTGTATAGTCTTTCCCAGGCCCATATCATCTCCAAGAATACACCCCCTTTTCTTAGCATAGTGTCCATACAGAAACTGAGCTCCTTCTCTTTGATAATCACGCAGATATCTGTTAATTGTGTATGGGATAAAGTCACCATTGTCAGATAATTTAAAAGCAACTGCAGGAGACGGAAGATTTCGGTCAGGAAAATAAGGCTTTTCCAGATCCCTATCATCAAATATTAAGCTCTTCCAGGGTCCTCTATTGGCTTCAACTCTACAAAGTTTATTTATTAGTATTTTCCTTTCTTCAGACTCCAAGAATGATACAACAGCAAACGATTTTCCATTCTTGTCCTTTTCGATAGAGGATATTGTTCCTTCGTGAAGTTTCCCATTTTCAACCAAAGGGGCAAGGCACTTCTCCCCAATATGCCAATTACCTACAAAAACCCAAACAAACACACAGTGTTAAAGTAACCAAATGCACAAAGTATTTCACTCTTTCCTACTAAAAATCATTGGATATAAATTTGACAAAATGCATATAACTTAAGATGAAACATTTTACTGAAGGCAGCACTAGAACTAGGATACCGATTACTGTTCAAAACCAAGTCCTGAGTCAGACAGTAAATTATAATTTGCTGAAGTGTTGCTATTTTATAGATTTCAGGAATTCTATAGGAAGCACATCTCACATAAGAGTCCTATTCCAATAAATGAAGCTGTTCCACAGCGGCTTCACACAGGCAAATGACAATATGCTGATGGCTGCAGGTTTAGTGTCCAACTAACAGCCCACATGAACTGATCAAAAAGGCCTTCTATATTAGATAGACTTCTGGTCTACCTGAATCTAGCACTGCACTGTCAGTAGATCACTGACAAATATAATCACACATCACGCTCCTACAAACAAGTATGGAACAGGTAAACATCTTTACGTTTATCAACAACAGAATCACACTTTAAGAACACTTTGTAGCCTATCATATACCTATATTGCTCATCAAAGTGGGTAAGTACTCAGTAAACTGCCTACACAGCTGTCCAGTCTGGGACTGACAAAATCTGTTCTTCTATGTGGTTGCACTACAACCTTAATATAGCATATCAAATATTTATAACACAGATGACAGAACTGATTTCTTTTTAGCTATCTCAGTTTTACACTTCATACACTAACATAATTTTGAAGTGGTGTGTATGATGCTAACAGAGAAAGAGGAAGAAAAGAACGTCAGTGTATCAAAGTCCAAAGAATTCACATTGAACTGACAAAGAAAAACCCAACCAACTACCTCTATTAAAAAATCCAAAGCCTTCACTCACGATAGTAAAAAGATAAAATAACAGTTGCACACAAAGACCTGAGGAAGTGTTGGCCTCTTGTGTTTGGGAAAACAATTTCCAACTTTCCCTTGCTAAACCACCCAAAACAAAGAGGAACATACATGACTCATTCACAACTTTCATTGTTTCTTATCTATTTTTTGGAATAAGTTCTTCTATTTCTGAGAAAGTCATTATCAGCAGCAAGAGAATTTTAAGGCTTTTGCGGGAAGGAGTGAGAATCTTGCACCAGAGCAAGTACTCATACTTCTTAACTATGGTCAGTGGTAGCACGCCATTCTAGTCACACCAGAGGTTAGGTAAAGCAAAGAGGAAGGCAAGAAACTCCACCTCCCTCCATTTTTATTGGTCAGTGCAAAACACTCATGGAGAAGATAGGTTCTTCTCAGTAGTTCCTGAGATCCTAAAAGCGTATGCTCACGGGATTATTCTCCACAACGTATTAGTTAAAAAATTAAGTATAATTATTACTGATCTAAATTAATCAGCAGTGTCAATAAATTGACATCAAGTAATATTAAATATAATATTAAAAATAGTACAAGCATACAGAGTATCTACCTCTAAAATTCTTTCCCCTTAAAGTATTCTTTAAGATCTCCTGGGCCAGGTGTGGTTTGTTTAGCAAACCCCAGTGGACCTTGCTCAAGTAGCTCCACTGCACCTCAACACACACAGATTCCTTGCATAACATTTCTTCTGACTTTAAATTCTGCAGTTCTGCTCTCTAATACCTGACAAGATTTTGCCTCCCATGAACGTGGATCCAACAACCTAAACTGGTGGCTCATTAGTTCTTACACGAACGGTATTGTAAACCATGACCTCTCTGTTAAGACCATTTTGCAGATCTCTTTCGTAAAGCACCCCAAATCATCCTTGGTAAATTCAGCCCCCACACCCTGTGACCCATATGCAAGCTGCTCCATACCTTCAGCCATTCACGCTGACCTTCTCGGAGATCTGAAGTTCAAAACTATCTTAGAGGCACAGTGTGAAATACAGACAGTATATTCAACAAATCATACAAAACGACACCCTCAAAGTTCAAGGCATTTGTACCATCTCTCACACATGCTCAAAAATCCATGCAAAAAGTGTACTTGAACTTCCAGCAGCATTCAAGTCTTTGAGGAACTTCTCAAAAGTCAAGACTGAAAAAGTGACACCAGCTATATGCCCAGCATACTGTTAAATATGCAAAACAAAGTTTAAAATAAGAACACTTCCTCAATTACTTTCTTTTACAGTAATACCTGAAGTGACACATGACATTAAAGACTCTGAAGTTAAAACTATGATTTATGATGACAGTGCCTTTGTGTTTAACTAAGCATTCACTTGACTCTAATGAGTTGCATCTAACTTGAATTAAGGTTCCCTGTCCAAAGTGGAATAAATCGCACTGGACAACAGTTTCAGCATTACCAAGCTGCAAACTTAGTGCACAATGAGGAACAGAATGAATAAAAATGGAAGGGATAGCTAGTCAATGGTATTAAGGCCACTGATGCTACAAAACTCAAAAAAATAATGCTGTACAAGCCAAGCAAAAACTGCTACTTTAACTATCTTGATTCACTAACTTCTTGGTAGTTGAACAAGAATTGTAATTTACATAAGGCATTATCTTTAAAAAGAAATAAAACATGGCTTCCTTGCATGAGTACAGTAGTATAGTTGCCATTATTGATGCAGGCTGGCATTTAAGATTCCTGTCTATACTTACCCATTTATCAGTTTAAAAAAGGTACCATTATGTATATATTTAACATACTAAATCATGCTGCTGATAGCCTGGCAACACACACCACAAGTACTTCTCTACAGAAAAAAAAAAAACCCAAACCAATAATGCGTAAGTACCATGAATGCTTTCTAGCTACTGAGATTGACCACCTAACGTAGAGTTCACAGGTGGTTTTTTTACACTCCAGGAAGTGACTGTAATAGCAAAATTTAAGGATATTATAAAGTAAAAGCATCACACCTTCTTAAAACCCAGAGCCTAAAGCAGTTTGATAAAAGAGGTTAAAAAACTTTACAATGTGGTCTTCCAAAAGTGGTGTTTTGGGTTCACTTAAACCACACGCTTCCGTTTGTTACAGCAAATAAAAAACCCTTAGGTGCTTGACAAAAAGAATCGATCTTAAAACCTTCCTCACTGCCTACCGCTGAAACACGTGCAGCACCAGCTTCCTGCACTCCGGCACCTCAGCCTTGCTGTCAGGCGAGGCCTGGCACCGCCGTGCACTGCCAAGCACCTGCTCTCCTTTTACACCTGGGCAAACGCCTGAACTTCGCTCTGGAGAGGTACGCGGAAGATGCTTACCTGGGACATCATCACACATTTTAACTTTTGGCCCTGCCGAACCCAGCAGAACCCGCGGGCGGAGGCACTCGGGGGCAGGAGGGGAGCCCAGTCGGGCCCGCCGCTCTGCAGCCTACCACCACAGGACGGTGGTAGGCTGTAAAGACCCTGGGGGCGCTGAGCGGCCACCTCAGAGCGTGTCACGGCGGGAAAGCGTCCCTCGCTCCCCCCATCTCCGCACCACTGCCCGCACCGACAACAACACCGGCAGCAGGGTGTCAGCAGTAACCGAGGTGGTGTGAGGGGGGAAGCGGCCCCCGTTCCCCGCGCCTGTCACCCCGCCCCCGCCGGCTCAGCCATGTCGCGCTCCAGGGCCCGGAGAGTATCGCGAGAGGAGCGGCTGAGCGGGGCTTCGTTCTTAAAGGAGCCGGCGGTGAAGCGGCAGGTCTCGCGGGGCTTGCTGGCTGTGTCGCGAGAGGCAAGCGGGGCGGGGCCTGGGCGTAGGGCCTGGCGGTGGGAGGGTGCCGTGTGCAACGCCTGCGCACGGAATGGGATGGAGGGGGCTGGGGAGGGTCTGGTCGCACCCCCTGGTTGTGGAGGCGTGCGGGGCGGCTGCCCGGCAGAGCCCGTCGCAGGACTCAGGTTGGGGCAGGGGTGCGCCTCGAAGGCGCGTTACGCGCACTAAATAAAGTGCGCCTTCGCAGAGAAACGCCCGAGGTGGAGTGTGGCGGTTTCCTCCGGGTCCGCGAACGGTGTGGCGTTGGCCCTGAGTGGAGCATCACCACTCCAGCTTGGGACGCTGTCACCCAGGCCGCTGTAACGGGCTTTCTCCTAGTGCGGCCCTCGTTTGTAGAAAAGTCTGCAGGGAGCGGGGAGAAAAGGGATGTAAAGTTAACTTCCGTAGGATTTGCGCGGGTAAGGAAGCAGGGAGCACGGTTGGCACAATGGAAGGTGCAGCTGGTGCTCTGGCACGCAGTGACCTTGTGGAGGAGTGTAGTAAGGAGTAGCTGGTGGCAGTGAGGTCACAGAATCACAGAATCGTAGGGGTTGGAAGGGACCTCAAAAGATAATCGGGTCCAACCCCCCTGCCAAAGCAGCTCCTTACCTCATATTGCACAGATAGGCGTCCAGATGGGTCTTGAATATCTCCAGAGAAGGAGACTCCACCACCTTCCTGGGCAGCCTGTCCCAGGGCTCTGTCACCCTCACTGTGTAAAAGTTCTTCCCCATGTTGGTGCGGAACTTCCTGTGCTCTAACTTGCAGCCATTGCCCCTTGTCCTGCCTCCACAGACCACTGAAAAGGAGTTGGCCAATTCCCCCTGCATCCCATACTTAAGATATTTATAAACATTAATTAGGTCCCCCCTCAGTCTTCTTTTCTCCAGGCTGAACAGCCCCAGCTCACTCAGCCTTTCCTCATACGGGAGATGCTCCAGGCCCTTAATCATCTTCGTAGCCCTTCGTAGATGATGGGAGCCTGTAAAGATCATGACATACATTGAGATCTAACATTTGGGAGAAGGCTGGGGTGAAAGGCCCGTGTTCTCTCTCTGCCTGTTTCCAGACAGGCTTAAATTAGATGCAGTAGTGCTGCAAACTGTAACCATGGTCAGCAATAACCATCTTACTTGTGCTGAAAAAAATTCAGCCCCAGCAAGAAATCTATCTGGGTTGCCTCATGTCTTGGTAGTAGTTCAATAGAACATTAAGTGAAGAGCATGGGTTCCCAGATTCTTGCTATTACTTCGACAAAACGCTTTAACATGCATTTAATAGTGCAATACTAAGCAGTTTCACTTACGAAAGCTAAGAGAGTGTAAATATCATGCAGGATCTGATTTTAAAGCAGCTTTGATTACTTTTTTAATGCAGGAGACATGAGTTTGGGTTGAATTGCTGTCATTGTTCCTAATTATCTGATAACTTCAGTCACTTTAACGACATGTTAAGGAGGGATTAAGCATTACAGGAAAAAAAACATCCTTTTGGCATATGCAGTAAATGCTGCTTATGATGAAGTTGGATAGTCAGGCTGGCTAGTCGGATCCTACATCCTACAGTATTCTCAGAAAGCAAGGCATTAAATTTGCTAATACATGGGTCCGTGTGGTATTTCTGCATGCAGCTCACAAGCAGGCAGCTACTCCAAGAGTAATGGAAGACTTGCACAACCTGGAGCAACGTTAAGTTCCTTCTTCAAGCTGTGTGCTATTACCCAGAATTTTGCTCTGGCAGAAGTTAATGAAAGATGTATGGTTTGCCAGTTGTGTTACAGTAATGGGAGAATAGCAGGCATAAAAGTGCTAATACAGTTCCTGCAACAACAAACCATGTTGGGGGAGGTTGTTCAAAAAGAAAAAGTAATGTAGAAATAATAAGTTTTAAAAATATGCATCGAGTCATGCATTTAACTCTGTTTATTCTAAAGGAATGTGGCAAGAACTATACCATTATAAAACCAAAACTGAAACAGGGTGGCATGTCAGATTTTAAAGATTTAGCAAAATAAAAGGATTAAAAATTTACCGTGACCTTAGTACACCTCAGCCCTCAGAGCATCTTGGAAAAATCAGTGAGAATATAGGTTCTGATTCTAAGGCAAGTTTTTAAACTAGACATTTTTGAAGATAAATGTGTTTATACCACAACTTGTTTATTTACTGAATACTGTATCGCTTGGTTCTTACCAAGGTACTTGTGCTTAATAAGGAGTCTCTCATGCAGAGTACAGCTGTTACTTTACAGTCACAAATAGAATACTGTTACTTCACAATAGAAGGAACTAAGAAACAGATTAAATTCTTGGATAAACACTTCAGTTTTTATAATACAGACAGTAAAATTCTGCCTACACTCCAAGGATCCTGTTCTGCTTTTCTGTCAGTGGTGAGACCTCAGTGGCTTGGCTGGAAGCCCCTGAAAATCCCAGTGAAATCACTAGGATGAGTCCCTATTAGGTACAGCTTGTATCTCTTCCCTTAAAGAGGGAGATGAAAGGGAGGAAGGCACCCTTAACAGGAGCAGTTGCTTAGCATGTCAGCAGGTAGATTTCCTCTTGGCATTAAAATTCCTCTTGCTGATTACAAGAAGTTTCTGTATCTTGGTCCGCTTTTCTTTCTTACACCACTATGGGAAATAAGCTAGAAAACAAGCTGGACCACTGAGGTTAGGACAAGGGCCATAATGAAATTGTTTTCAGAGGCCAGGGAATTATTTACTATCGTGTATCTTTGAAAGTTTATGGACGATAAAAGTCCTTCTTTTAGGAAATCTTTCTAGCTCAAAGTAGAATTTATTTGCTAGGATGTCAAACACGTCTCACACCAGGTTTCTGCAGGGAAAGGTTTGTAAAAGGACTTAATTTTGAAAAGCTGTTGCCATTACTGAGAAGTTGAATATATCCAAACTCCATATGAAAATTTGAACTCTGCTCATTTTTGACTTAGTTTAGATTTCATAAGTGTTTGGCTGAGATAACGACCGAAATGAATAGGATAATGGGGATAAGCGCTTTTTAAATATGTGCTATATCCCTGAAAGCATTTCACATGTAACATTGTGGCCTTCCTGTTCACTCTTCTTTGACAGAGAGAGGAGATAAATTAACTGATGTACATCTAAAAATGGCAGCTTAGTTACATTTACAGCATCCTCCATGTCAGTATGTCTGAAAACAAAGCAAGCTAGTTATTCTTAGATGCATTCAGCATTTGCAAGGCTGACTGAACCCCACAGAAAGTACAGGCATCTGGAACTTTTGAAAATGCAAGTTAGTTGTTTAATTCTATACTAAAAGAAAGAAGAGGTGGTTCGATGCGTTGGCATTTGTTAAGCATGGCAGCATTAAAAGTGCTACAGAGAGGAACTCTGTAATGTGATGTGCACTGAATTAACGTTTTGGAAGACCTTTTGTCTCTCCAGCAGTTAATTTGCCGCAGTATTTTATGCATTACCCCTTAACAGTATTCAAGGAGTTCTCAAAATTCTTTGTGGAAATCAGACCCCTGATGCTCTCAAATGTGTGTACACTAATGCACAAGAGATCATGGAAGGGTCATTTGATCCCTCCTTAGCAGCTGCGGGGTTAGACTCACTGGGATTGCAGAGACAAGCAGGATAGCTCACATGACTGGAGTGCGGCTGTGGGCAGGCCTGGGCCAGGAGGGATGAGCCAGGACAGCGGGGAGCAGAATTGGTGCTTTATGTCAGAGCAGCAGGGATGCATGGAGGTCTGCTAGTCTGTAGTGGCCATACGATGGTGGAGTACAGGATTTTGAGAATGCGGAATAAGACAAATAGCAGGATGATAACCATGGATTTCAGGAAATACCTTCAGAATCATCCTTGACCAAGCAATTAGCCTTCTATGATGAAATTGCTTGCTTGGTGGACTAGGGGAGAGCAGTGTATGTTGTTTAGCTTGACCTTCAGCAAGGCTTTCACCACTCTACCATAACGTCCTCTGTAGAGGCTGAAATGTGGGCTAGATAAATGGACAATGAGGTGGATTGAAAACTGGCTGAAATTCTGAGCTTAAAGGATTGCTATTAGCAGCACAAAGTCCAACTGCAGTCCCGTTACTAGTGGAGTATTTTGAGGTCTGATACTGGGGCCAGCACTGGCCATTTCATTAATGACTTGGTTGGTGGGACAGAGTGCACCCTCAGCAATTTTACAAATGATGTACAATTGGGAGGAGTTGTTGACACTCCAGATTCTTGTGCTGCCATCCAAGAGAGACTGCAACAGGCTGTAGAAATGGGCAGGCAGGAACCTTATGAAGTTCAACAAAGTCCTGCACTAGGCGTTGGGATAACCCTATTCAGCTGTATAAGCTGGAGATGAACTAGTTGGAAAGTAATTTTGCAGAAAATACATCTCAGTCCTGGTGAACTGCAAGTTGGCCATGGGTCCATGGGTCCGTGGTACATCACTGCAGCACAGAATGCCAACAGTATCTTGACTGTGCTAGGAAGACCATTTCCCAGCAGGTCAAGGGAGGTGATCCTTCCCCTCTGTTCAGTCCAGGTGAGATCACATCTGAAGTGCTATGTCCAATTCTTGACTCCCTATGACAGGAAAGACATGGACATACTGGAGAAAGTCCAAGACCATGAAGATGAAAACGTTAGAGCATTTGACCATACCAGAAGAGGCTGAGAGCTGGGATTATATTGTGTCAAGAAGAGAAGTCTCAGGAGATCTTGTCAAGGTGCATAAATACCTAATGAAAGGATAGAAATAGGATGAAGCCATAATTTTCTCAGTGATACCCAAGGCAAGAGGCAGTGGGCACAAACTGACACAGGAAATGCCATTTAAATATACAGAAAACCCCTTCAGCAATGAGGGTAGTCGAACACTGCCACAGTTTGGTCAGGGAAGTTGCGGAATCCTCGACTTTTGAGATGTTGAAAGCCCAACTGGGAATAGGGCTGAACAACCTGCTGTACATGATGCTACTTTAAAGTTGGACTAGATATTCTCTAGAGCTTTCTAGTCTTTGAGGACAGACTTTTTAGTAGGGCCTGTAGTGGTAGGTCAAAGGACAATGGTTTTTAAAAGAGGTTAGATTCACTCTAGATACAATGAAGAAGTTTTTTACAATGAAGGTGGTGCAACACTGGAACAGGTTACCCAGAGACATGGTAGATGTCCCATCCCTTGAAGCACTCAAGTTCAGGTTGGTTGGTGCTCTGAGCAACCTGATCTAGTTGAAGACGTCCTGGCTTGTTGCAAGGGAGGGTTGGACTTGAAGACCTTTAAAGGTTCTTTCCAACCCAAACTATTCTGTGATTCTAACTTAATCCGTTGCATGATTCTTTTAAGAAGTCTATAGGACAAACTGAGTTCTGACTAGCTGCTTATGCTCTTGTAAGATCTTCAAGTTCTTCTCTTTTGTATTGTCAATTATAAAAGCTTGAAAACGCTAACTAAGGAAGTCTGGAAGTGCTGCACAATACTTTAAAAGCTGTGGTCAACACATTAAAACTAGATAACATCTTGAGAATTTAACTCAAAGAATCAGATATCCCCTGTATTGTTAAGTCATTCTCAGAAAGAGTCTAGCCAGTCCTAAATCCTGCTAACTCTTAGAAGCCAGGGTAGTATAATTCTTATAACCTGCTGCAAAGTTGTCCTTTAAAGTTTGTCTGCCAGATGATGTGTTACTCAGCTTGAATAAACCTGAGAGACTGATTCCACAAGTGTTACAAAGTATTGATTCATTTCCTTCGAGTGTCTGGTTAAAGAGTGACTTGAGGAAAATGTAAAGTTTTGTCCTTAAATAAATATTGTATATAAATGGATCATGTCAGCAACACTCAGATTTCATGATTGCCTGGAGTGGGAACTGGATAATGAGGCTTGTCAGCTCCGTTGGATTTGTAGCAGGTATTTGTGTAGAACAGTTTTGAATGTTTCAGAAAAATAAGTGAACATTCAAAAGGCTTGTGGACCAGTCTCAGTTACGCTCTGGCTCTGGTTAAACCAAATCAGCATAATTGTTCTTCAGAGGATCTTTTATTATGTGTTATACATTTCACTTTGCAAATAAAAATTATTTCAGAAATGAAACAGTGCTTTCCATTAGGAGTACTAGTCATAGAAATGGTTTATGGACATTGCAGTTGAGTTTGGTTCCCATAATCCCTTTTTTCCTTGAGGAAAAAATAAAAAGTATTTGCTTCCTCAGGTTTGGTTTCACATTTTTCAGTTCTGATTGACAGCAAAGCATGAAGGGAAAGACTTAAAAGCACCACACACAGAGAAATAGAGCAAAAAAAGACTAAAACTGGAAATACTTTTTTTTTCCTGGTTTTGGAGGCTAATATGGCAAGCTGTTTTCAAGAGATAAGAAATTCATGATTCAAAGCTTCCTCAGCAGATAAGATGCAAATGTGATCTGGTGTGGGGGGCTGGAGCACAGTGCTTTCATAACTAAAAATCACAAAACCTGGAATATACCACCCATGTAAACAGCCATCTGACTTAACCATCAGGCCCAACCTAGCCAAAGCATCTCTAATCAAATGAAACTGCCAGGTCATCTGGGAAATGTGATGCCAGCTCCGAATTGCTAGACTGCTGTGATGATCCAAAAATAAAGAAAAACTCTGTAGTTATTATCCTAAATCTTTTTTTTTTCCTTCTCTTTCGTTTTAAACCATTTGCCTCGTTAGTTGTGTGAGCCATGACCTGATGTGTTAGGCTTTTGAGGAAACGTGCAGACACACACACATAAGGACACAACAAGTCGTGTTAGGAAGCCACCCTGCCCACACGGCACCTCTGTTAAAAAGATACAACTCCTGTTTAAACAAAACCACCCCAACCTTATTCCAGTGCTGTGAGTAGAATGCAGTGCTTTATAAAAGCTATTTCCTGTGTTTCTTCTTTGTGTTATCTATACAACTTATCTAGGAAAACAGGGTAACTTGATGAAGTGGCAGTTTTCAGGGGATTATTATAGCTGTGTACAAATATGTTAAAGATGTAAACTGGATCTAGGCAAGCTAACTGGGGGCTTGTCAAACAATTCACCAGTCAGTTTCCCTAAAGCATGCACAAATGATGCATGTTCATGTGGAAGGCAGGGATATTTTTGTTCCTGGGGGACTTTTTCCCTCAACTCTCAAGTCAGTTAACCTCTTTTACTAGGAGGATCAGTCTGTCGCTGGTGCCAGAAACCACAAATGTCTGGGACCAGTATGTCAGAGATTCTTTCTGCTGAATCAGCTCTGAATATAACAAATATATTAAACCAGTAACCCAAGCACAGAGACATTTCATAACACAATGGGAACTGCACTGCAAAGTATATCTTTGATTTAGAGCAAGTCTGAGCCCCTGCCCAGTGTTCGCTGTTACGTTAAAGCACAATGAAACCTTTTGTGACACCAGCAAGAAATTACAATACTAACAAAACTACCAATAGACTATTCCCAGTCTTTCCTGATGAGTAATATGGAAGACAAAACAGGAGAAATACCATTACATGATTTCTAAATCATCAAGGAAAGCATTAAACCAGTTACAGTAAATGTTAATTTAATTTAAATGAATCATCTTTATATGTTACATAAAAAGGTAAGTTACATGTCTTTTACTGGTTTGATATGACTTAGAACAGCTGTCAGGTACCTGATTGTTGTAGTGGGTAACATCTCTGTTAGGTTTATTGAGAATGGTTGATCGCTCGGTTTGTACGTACACACATACGTGCACGTGATGTGCCACTGGCCCCCAAACAAACTGAAACCCATTCCTAGTTTGTAATTAAGGTTTCCAAATGCAAGTAAAGAGTTAAAACTTAAAGCCACGGAACAGTTAACTTCATTCTTATGCCATAGTAGCTAAGTCTTTCTGTCTAAATCAAAGATGCATAGCTTCCTTAGCTGTAAGCAATTGTCCATTACTTGAATGGCACTGTTCTCTTATTTTCTGTGATTCACTTTATCCAGTAAATTCTGAGTCGATACCAGATTTTTTTCAAGACATTGCATGTAGAATAAGTTAGTTTTAACCACAGAAAGAAACAATAAGGCTTACAAAAAGAACTACTGTTAAAAATGTGCATGTTTTTTCTAGCTTTAATTTATCTCAAGGATGGGTAATAGACTTCCTTATAAAAAAAATCTTGAAAACAAATAAACTCCACATATTCACCCTTAGTCTGGGATTGGACTCCAACCTTAGTATTTTTTCCCTATTTCTAAGGAGAATGGATTTTATTTTTTTGAATATTTGCTGTTAAATTAGTTTTAAATTGCTGTTTTTCATAGTGCATTTTAAGTGCCAAAGAAGCAGAAAATTTATCGATGTTTGGAAGAATACTTTTGCTTCTGGGGATGATTGCTTACTGACTGTAAGTAGACACGTAACCAAGTTGGTTGCACTGCCACAGAGCAGCAGTGAGCAGTGGACCTGCCTTCAGCATGGTGCTCTCATGTTGCATGCTTAATTTTGTCCTCCAAAACCAAAGAAGATTCATGCTTTGAGTATACTAAGTAAATAAAGCTAAAAGGAAATGAAAATAAGAATAAAATGGAAAGGCAAAAATATACAGCATTTCATTTTTTGTGCTTCTGTACAGGCATACCAGGGTATTCTCTCAAGATTCAAGATTACTGTCAGTCCAGAGCTTTCTAGCCCTTTTCAAATTCAGCCATCTCTTCCCGGTCAGCCCTAAGGACTGATTCTGTCTCTGTGGGTCTTGTTTTGCAAGTAAAAAGCACAAATACTGGTGACTCAGGCCAATTGTCAAGTGTAGTCCAGTGACTTTCACTAAAAAAAAAGAAAAAAAAAGGGGGGTTGGGGGAGGGGGCGGAGAAGGGCATGGGAAAAAATCCAAATCTGTGGCCATAGATATTATTTAAAAAGGAAACAAAATAGAAAAAAGTGTCCCCAAGTACATTCTTCCCACCGCCAGTCAATTATAGAATCATAGAACCATAGAATGGTATGAGTTGGAAGGGACCCCAAGGATCATAGAGCTCCAACCCCACTGCCACAGGCAGGGCCACCAACCTCAGGCCTGGATCTACACAAGGTTGCCCAGGGCCCCATCCAACCTGGCCTTGAACACTTCCAGGGATGGGGCATCCACTACCTCTCTGGGCAGCCTGTTCCAGCACCTCACCACTCTCTCTGTAAAAAACTTCCCCCTAATATCTAATCTAAACCTTCCTTCCTTTAGTTTTAATCCATTCCCCCTTGTCCTGTCATTGTCTATCCTTTTAAAAAGTTGAATCCCCTCCTGCTTATAAGCTCCCTTCAGGTACTGGAAGGCTGCAATGAGGTCCCCCTGCAGCCTTCTCTTCTCTAGGCTGAACAAGCCCAGCTCCCTCAGCCTCTCTTCGTAGGGCAGGTGCTCCAGCCCTCTAATCATCTTCGTGGCCCTCCTCTGAACCCTCTCCAACAGTTCCACATCCTTCTTGTATTGGGGGCCTCAGATCTGGACACAGGACTCCAGATGGGGCTTCACGAGGGCAGAGTAGAGAGGGACAATCACCTCCCTGTCCCTGCTGGCCACCCCTCTTCTAATGGAGCCCAGGATACCACTGGCCTTGCGAGCTGCAAGAGCACACTGCTGGCTCATGTTCAGTTTCTCATCCACAAGAATCCCCAAGTCCTTCTCAGCAGGGCTGCTCTCAAGAAGCTCTTCTCCCAGTCTGTATCTATGTCTGGGATTCTTCCGGCCCAAGTGCAACACCTGACACTTGGCAGTGTTGAACCTCATTAGGTTCACCGGGGCCCATCTCTCCAGCCTGTCAAGATCCCTCTGCATGGCTTCCTTTCCTTCTAGGGTGTGTCTTTTAAAGAAGAGATTTACTTGTTACTTGGACCCAGTTCTGTGTGTGTAAGTGGGAGGGAATAATTCTGTGTTAAAACAGATGTGCTGTTATTGTGACTTCCCTGATGTTTATCATCTAACTACTACAACTGCTGGAACCATAAAAATGAATGGAGTCGTAGCAGCCACCATGGAAAATGAGGCAGAAGAGACATCTTCATGCCAAAATGTTGTCTTGAGGTTCTGTGTTTTCTGTGTGGTATGAACAATGTTTGCATTCATGGGCCTTGGTATAGTGTTTTCTGAGAAGACTTGAGGCAAAATGTAGAAAGATTGAAAAAAACCTGAATTAGTAGGTGGCTGTATTAATTCATAGTTGTATGTATATGAAGTTAATATAAGTAGTAAAAAGCACAATCAAACCAGTTTTCTGTGGAATTTGGGGCATTGATTTACAACAGAATGTGTGGATACACAGGAGAAAATACCAAAGTGCTGAAACATTTGCTTTATGCACATCTTCTGATCAGTACCGTCCTCTCACAGCAAAGACAGTAAAACAAATTATTTTAGCTGAGTGGGCCTTATCCTTAGCTTAATTGATTTTCCAAAATGGGATGTGATCAGTCAGCACTTAATGTTAGAACAAATGAGAGCCTGGGTCCACAGAAGGCAGAGAGACTTTCGCTTTGTTCCTAAAAAGCCATCTTGATTCCTTTAAGGGAAGAAGAAAAAAAAAAAAAGGAACAAAAAAAGCTACTATTACCTCTTGTGAGGTAATAGGTTGTTTTGACAATGTCATTATCCAGATTTATGGCTGTATTTTGCAGCTTCACTCAAGATCTAATTCTCCTCAATCACTCCAGTGACTCAAGGACTGGTGATTGCTGGAATCCTCCACGGATTACCCCTGATCCTCAAGGACATGAGAGCAATTCCAAATTAACTTCCAAATATATTTATGTAAACTGTGTATCCCACCTCAGAAAGAATAATCCACTCTATTCACATATAAACAGAACCTTTAAATATGCAACAGATGTTCCATTTTTTTAAAAGCTCTTGAATTCCTTGACAGGCCTTTGGCTAAACTGATGAATCAATTTGTTAGGAGCGGATTTCATAAATCCTCTAATAATTCTTACCCTTACACATCTTGACTTGATTTCTGAGATCTGCGGCATGTGTTTTAAATGTTTTAACCTTTACTACTTTAATCAGGTAACATTTATTTCAGAGCTGGATGATGATCGGTCATTGAAAGATATAGTTGACTAGGAAATAAAATCCAATTTGTCAGTTAAACAAACCACATCTGAAATAAGAAGAAATCAGTCTGTATTACTGGATCCCTGAAATGCTTAGTGCTTTTGATGTCACTCTGCCTTTCAAGAATATATAATGCTGGATTGCTGAGTATTGCTGGAGGCAGTGCTGGTATGCAGAAATCACAGTTACCCTGCTTATGTACAGTCAATTTCTTGGAGTGGTTGGAATATAAAACTTTACCTCTACACTGAGATTTATTTCTATCACTTTAAGCTATCTTACTTTAGTACTTGCAGGCTAGGTACCAATTTAAAAATGAATTAAATCAGTCTGAAAACCAATTTTTGTCTAAGCTGTTTGCTTTGGAGAGGTCTTTAACTACTTTAGTACATCTGATGTAAAGTACTAAATGATATCAATTATTGTAAGTTTCTTTTTGGTTTTGTTTTGTTTTTAAATTGGCAGATGCATTCAATAGAATGCAATAAAATGTGAGGGCAAAACTGCATTAGAAGGATTTTTATCTTCCATTGCTAGACAGCTGGCATGCCAGCCAGCCACTGAGTAAACCATGTATTTTCTTACTATAATGGGACATTCAGAGGTCCAGAAATCTACAGTGTCTAAGATATTATATATTACATTTATAATGTTTTTATTTCTCAAGAAAACCATAAACAGAGCAAATGGTCCTTTTTGCCTCTTGATATTTACTCATAAATCTAGGATTAGCTAGACTCAGAAGAGTCTGAGTATGTCTGTTTGAATCCACAGAACTGTAAGTGTTACAACCTAAACAGAGACTCTGCCATCCATTCTGTAATGTTTGATTTCTTACTTTCATGGATTTCTAAATGAACCTGGATACATCAAGCAAATTGATGGACTTGTGAAAGAATCACAGAATGTAACAAAAATCGCAGCATGTAACAAAACCAGACCTGCCCATCTGAATTCAGCCTTCAGAAATAAACTGAATTCTAGTTAAAATCCATTTAGGAGGTTCACATTTCTTTGAAAGAGATCTGCCATTAAAGTTTCTTAATCTGGGCTGGTTATATATATATATGCTTATATCTCTAATGTGAAAATGCTCTTCATTTCCTGAGTGAAAAAACAATTGAAAAATGAAAATTCTGTTTACCATCTTGTTTTGTTTTGTTTTGTTTTATTGTATAAGCTGTTCTGGAAACAGGAGACCTAAAAAAGCACTTCTTTTTCCCCTTGATATGTTCACCAAGTTCCTTCTTGCCAATTCCTCTGTAGGCTGTAATAACAGCTATCAGCTGACTAGCAGAAGCAAAACAAAATGTGCATTAACTGCCTCCTACCTCCCTTTCCTTTGACAACCCCGGTCATATTGACCTCTCCACCAGTTGACAAATTTCTTTAATTTTTAGAAATCTAATTATGCCAGAGATTTTAAAAACTTGACCAAAGTCCCGATCAACATACTCTAACTTGAAATTAGGACTCTTTCAGCAAGAGGTTGGATGTGTGATCACCTAACACCTCTTCTGACTGTGTTTGTCAAAGGTTCTGTGATTCCGTCTCCCTTCACATGAAATTGGCCCAGAGACGTGGAGATTATTAGAGGACCTTAGTAGATGGTACAGGTGTTCTGCCAAGTGAGAAGAAAAATTACAATGCACATGGTGCAATATGAAAGATCCCACGTACAGAGTATGGAATTTACAGCTGAATATTCAGGTTCATCCTGTGAACCGCTGCGCAGCTTGCACTGGGACAACCAGAATTCAGCGTTGTGAGAGGTCCTTACAAATGCCTCATGAACTGCAGTATGTTATAAGAACAGCTGCGTGATTACCCAACCCTCCACTTTGCCCTATTGCCAACTTTGGAAAGTACTGGTGCAAAATAGGTGACAGGATAAATGTGTAACGGAAAACCAAATATACCATAAACTGCATGAAGTTGATTTTGACTCCTTCTCTTCAAATACCTTAGTAATTAGTAACAATAACGTCCGTCACAGCATCTGTAACACGCTGCTGCAGATGCTGAGAGCAGCAAAGTGTTTCACAGCCAAGCAATCAACTATGAGGAGGTGGACTGGAAGACTTGCCCTAGACAGAAAAAAAAAAAAGAGTTCTCACAGTAGCCAGGAATAAAGTATCCCTTGATTCTTAGTTTATCATTTCTAAACCTCAGATTTACACTGCTAAACTCAAATGTAAGACCAACTTGTACCAGTGGTATGTTTTCTACTAAAATTTTGAGATTCATAGACAAGTCAATGTAAACTGAAACTCGGCTGCAGGCTTAGCTGCAGAAATACCTATACAAATCTGCAGTGAAACAGTACCATTCATGCCAAGAAAATTATCCTACGTAAACACAAAAGTCATTCTCCTGTAGGAACTGAAGCGGGTAAGGCCATTCCCATGGCACAACCAGAAGAGACTGCATTGGCCAGTGAGTGACTCTGCACTCTGTTTTGGAACAAACGTGCCTCCAAGACAAGAAAGCAGAGTACTGTTTTACTAAGTATAGGTATAATTTTCATTGAACATGCACCGCCGAAACTAGCCACCGCATCTGACAAACACTTCCGTTTGCCAAAACAGGTGGTATACATCTATGCTGAAAATTTCTCCCAGCATTTTAATGTTAGTATGATTTCTAATAATACTTTGTGACTGAGAATTTAATCTTTTGTTTCAGTAAATAGGGTAAATTATACCCCAAAAAGTACTCTGTTACCAGTGTGAGTTGTGTTTAAACTAGAAGAGTACCCAAGTGTAGCTGTATTACAGTAACTGTGCCAGGAAATACCGCAGTGACTTAGCTATAAATTAGCTAATCCATGTGTCAGGTAGCAGCTCAGCCACGCCAGACAAGAGCCCAGCAAGGGTTGAATTTTGTGGTTTTCCTGTAGGCCTTGGAGACTGCAGTGTGCTGTGTCTTGTTGAGATGATAACCACACCCATCCCAAGCCAGTTTAAGATTAGATTATTCAGTATCCAGTGACCAGCGAAGCTCTTATAGATCACTATGCTAATACATACCTAGTTCATTGGTATTGCTGCATATTTACTTTCAGCTGCATCACAGCCGGAGAGTGAAGGCTCAGAAATTCAGACAGGAAGGAAAGACTTGTCAATATGCCTAGTTCCTACAGAACTCATATTTTTCCCTGAGTAAAAAACCCCCAACATTTATTGCCATTGAACAATCGTAACTGGCTGCCACTTTAAAACGTCACCTTAATATTGGAGTTGACAAAGAAAACTGCTTAAGGCATGGGAGCCAAACCTCGAAAAGTGTTCCGGTCACATCTCAAAACTGCATGTTATAAAAGGGGTTTTTTTCTAACTTTTGAGTGATATGAACCAGTTCAGTTAACTGGGTTGAAGAGATAGTTGTGCTCCCACATTTATGTCATTCTTGCCTTCCCTCTTGCCTGTTTTTCTTCTGACTTCCAGAAAGATTCCTAGGGCCAAAGAGGAGCTAGAATTAGAGACTGCAGGCTTTCAAAATCAGGTACAAGGAAACCCAGAGCTGAGAGATACATATCCATACATGTGTTTCTGCTGACTCACAGAAGTATTTATGTCCAGGATTCCTACAGATGGAGCTATAATGCAGTTTGTAAAGGACTGTTTTTTTTCACAGCAGATAAAGGGATGGCATCTCCACAAGTGGACTTCTTGTTTAGATGCCCTCTGTTGTGTTACCACTTCTGTTTTATTGGAGCAAGTATTTTCCAGAAAATAACAGTCTAAAGTGTACAGCTCCTGCTAGATTGAGTTTTACACAGAAAAGCGGTCTTTGAGTTTGCTGAGCTTTGTTTTCTTCACATTTAATACTACTGCGTTTAGGTTAATACTTTCTTCAAGCCTTTCTTCAATACGGCAGTTAATAGAGAAGGAGAAAAAAAGCTGAGGAAAGTGTTTGAAGAAAACCGAGATACAGGCTGAGTACCTTTGCTGTGTCATTCTACTCTGTTGCATGCCTTCCAATAGTTTGCCTTTTCTGTTACCTGCCTATGTTGCAGGCTTTTGGGATCAAAGCCATTTTCTCCACAACATGTGGTTACATGAATATTACTCTAAAGCCTCTATTTTGGAAAAGAGATAAATGGCTGCAATTTGATTTTTCTTGGGATTCTCCAGAAGGCTACAGAGACATCTTAAATTGTGTCTTTCACAGTTCTCTGATACTTTATCCCTAGGTATTAATACTTTCCCATCTTCTCCTCTGCCACATACCTAGCAGATTGCAAGTAAGGACGTGCTGGGGTTGGCACCATGGACAGAGGCCCCCATTTAGGTGGCTGGAGTTGTAGACAGGGCGTTCCTGACAAATCTTGTGTGTAACTAAGAGGTTTCAATTATTTAATTAGGTTAACTGAATTGGCTGTATTGGTTGATTTTGAGGATCATAGAATCATATCCGGAATTTGAAGGGACCCGTAAGGATCATCAAGTCCAACTCCTGGCTCCACAACTGGACAAAACCAAAAGTTCCTCCTCTTTGAAATACCTGTAGTTTGGCAACTGGTAGATGAAAGGTTCTGCAGTCATGCTCTCTATCATGTAATCTGAGAATAATGGTAAACAGCATTTTAGCTTGGTAGACTATTCTTGAAGAAAGACACTGTCAGACTTTGCTTTTCTGTAGTGGCCTTCCACTCTACAGAATGCACTGCAGCTCCCTGCTGTATTCTCCTTTGCTACATCTAATAGACACATCAAGCAACACATGTAGCCCTAGGAAGAGACAGCCCAGACACGCTCCCTGTGGCATACAGGTGCTTCCATTTTTATTTCCCTCTTGAGAAATGGATTTGAGCTGGAAGGCATTTACTGTCCCCAAAGGACACTATAACTCAAATACAGCTTCCGAAATTTCACCACTGCACTGTAGTTAGCCATTCTCACTGACCTGAAAAAAGTTAGGAAGGGGGGAGGGGGTGTCCTAAAATTAATGTTATTCTTTTCATGTTCAACAGTTTGTCACATACTTTTGGCTGCAGACCCCTTGCTGATACAGTGGGACTTCTTAGTCACACACAAGTCTACATCAGCTACATCTGCAAGACTTTTGCAAGTAGGTTCACAAGATTAGGTAGAGATGAGGTGCTTCTCAGTGGTGAGACAAAGCACTGCATGGTGGCACAGCAGCACTTAGCAAAGCTTTTTCCATATCAAGGTAGGCTCATTTTATTAGTGTTGGCTTCTATGATTTTTTATTTTGTTAAATATATGCAAAATACGGACCAAAAAGTCCTCTGTCAGGGCCTCTAGGAGTCTGTTTCGGGGGACTTCTAGTTTTGCCAAAAACCTAACAGATGAAGAGAGGTCCAAAAGGGAGAAGAGATTCTTACTTGTCAAGAATACGGGCACGGGTCCTCAAGTATTTCAGAGAGAATAACTTCTAGCTTTTTTGATCCACAGTGGCAGTAACATTAGGCTGCAGTCCCTGTGTTATTGTGGTGTGGTAGCTTGACCCTGCTTGGATGCCAGGTTTCCACCAATTCTGTGCTATCACACCCTTCTTTGGCTGGACAGGGGAGAAAAATGAAAGGCTCCTGAATCAATATAAGCACAACGAGAGATTACTCACTTATTACTGTCAAAACAAACAAACCAATTACAGGCAAAACAGACTCAACAAGGAATAAAATTAATTTAATTTATTAACCAATCAAAACAGAGTAGGATTAATAAGAAATAAAACCAAGTAGAACACCTTCCCTCAATTCCTCCCTTCTTCCTGGGCTTCACTCAACTTTATTTCTGTATCTCTTCCCCTGAGCAATTCAGGGGGATAGGGAATGGGGGTTGAGGTCAGTTCATCTCACATTATCTTTGTTGCTCCTTCCTCCTCAGGGGGAGGACTCCTCACACTCTTGCCCTGCTCCAGTGTGGGGTCCCTCCCATGGGAGGCAGTCCTCTACAACCTTCTCCAAAGTGAGAACCTTCTGACGGGCTGCAGGTCTTCATGGACTGTCCCAGCATGGGTCTCTTCCATGGGGTGCAGACCTTCAGATTGCTCCATCATGGTCCTCCACTGGGTCACAAGTTCTGACAGCAAACCTTCTGCAGAATGCTGTCTTCTCTTCATGGGCTGCAGGTCTTGCCAGGGGCTTGTTTCAGAACAGACTTCCCATGAAGTCACAGCCACCTTCCGGTGCGTCTGCCTGCATCTATTGATGGCCAACATGTGTTCATCTGGCACTCTCCAAACAATTTAAGTGCGCCTCATCTGTCCAGGTAGGCCTCAAAAGTGGCCCCTTTGCCTAAAAGTAAAAAAATGCTTCTCATTGGACCACAGATGAATCAATTAGTCCTATGGGCCTGTTAATCTTGTGGTCACAGAGCAAAGTAGAATAATATTCAGAAATATTACAGAACATGGAAAATACTTTCTGTGAAAAACAAACATTCAAGATGTGACACTCAAAAGAATTTCTGAATCACAAGTGGTCTTTGATTGAGGGATTTAATTAAATTTATAGTTATAGTTTTGTACAATGTCGACTTCAGAACATTTCAGGTGTTGAGAAGACAAAACTTGTTCCATATATTCTATCCCACATGTCATGAGTTTGGGCAGTTCTTCCATTTGACCATACACTAAAGTTTGCAATGAGCCTTCTCGGACAGATATTATTCAAAGTGTGAACCAAAGAGAACTTGATGGTAAAAAAATTATGTACTTCACTTCTTGAATGGCAACTTCTTTTGATAACTGATCCTTTTCTATCTAAATATACTAAAATTTTATCAACCAGAGACATGGTCCCAATGTAGAACTGAGGACTTTCTCAGAAAACAAAAACTGATGCTATCTCCCACCTCAAGTGAAAGCTGCCAAGTAAAAAAAGGTGTACAATGTTTGCTGTAGAGTTCCTTGGGGTTTTTTTAAGGAATGATTTTTTCTGCATTGCAGTAGTGCCTGAATACGATGAAGGAAACAACCTGCCTTTCCTTCTTGGTGCCTGAGGCACTGTTATTTACGATTTCAGAGTTGTGTCTTTCAAGTTCATAGGGAGCTCCCCCTCCAACCTTTATCTTGAGGGGGCTAGTGAATTAGCCTTAGTGGTAAGCCTATAAGCACTGTCTTGATATTGGACTGTGTAACGGACAGTTTATCTCACTATACCTGTAGGAAACATTAAGGATTGTAAGCCCCTATGACAGTAGAGGCAACCTATGTAAAGGGAGGATAAAAAACTGGATAATAGAGGGGTTGAAATATGAGGAGAAGATTGCATGCATCTTCTGTCTACTTCGCTTTCTTTTTCTTGTTTTGGTTGGGGAAAAGGGACTTCACCAGGATCCTTACAGTGCTGTGTGATTCTCTTATGGGTACTACTACATCTAAAGTTAACACTGTATATAAACTAGCTGGAAACTTGAGTGTTGTGAAAAAGTAGACTGCCACAAAACTGAAGTAGCTGTCAGAAGAAGGATCTGCTGTGTCAGATTCAGTCCCAAGGATTAATTATTTCCCCCCCTTGCTGGCCTCTCTATAACTTGGCACATCTGTGGTCCCTGCAATTTACTGAAGCATTTGTTTGCATTTTAACTAGAGAGAAGTAATATGCTTTCTATTGTGATTTATCCAACTTAACCACAGTGAATTACATTTTGTAACACTAACTTCTTTAGTCTTTTGTGTCTCAGCTTGCATTTTTTTCCCTAAACTGTTTTGGTCTAACATCTTAGCTCTATGCATAACTAGTGCTGATACAGAGGGCTTGAAGCTGCTCTGTGCATTTAAAATATTAAATTTTTTAATGGCGTGAGAAGATATATTAAGTATTAAGTATTTAGTGTTAGAATTGTTGAAGTTCTTCATGGCTTCCCCAGTAGCTGAAGTGGATTCTTGTCTGAATTTTATTGGAAGTCATAGGGCCAACTCCTACTGATTTCATCAGCTGGGCATGTTTCATTGGAAACCTTATCAGGCCCTAGACCCAAACTTTATACATACTGTTACAATCCCTATGGCTATACACGTTTATAAATATGTGCATTCAAGTGTTAAAGATTTCGTTTTAGATTAGAAACTTAAGATACACAGTTTATTTCTGCATCAGATGTCTCATCTTTCATATTCTCTGCCACATAGCCTCCAGAAAAATCCAAATCAGCAGCCAAAAGAAATCACTCTGCACTCTTGATATTTAACACTAACATCTGGGAGTGCAACCTAGGTGTCGAGTGAGAGGAAATGGCATCACACCATTTAGCTAGACTGCATCATCTGAACTTACGTCTCTTTACTGCTTCTTGTCAAGCAAGTTCCCAATTTTGGTTTGAAATGCTTGCTCTTTTTTTGTTAATAAAGATCTCCAGTTTGGAAGGTGGAATGCTAAAGCACATGCCTAGGCTCAAGAAGAGTGTCTTCCTATCATCGGTCAGTTAACATGGAGACCATCTAAATACAGGAAGATTGGGATAAATGGCTTGAAAGCAAGCTTCAAATGGATCCATGCCAAATTAGTGTTGTGAAAGATATGAAATGATAAAAACACCATGAAAGAGAGTGGAAGGAAAAAGTGGGAGAAAACCCCAAAAATTTATCTGGAGGAGATGGTATATGCAATGGAAGATGTAAAGATTGCTCAGTCATAAATGTTGCTTCAATCTTAATTTCAATCTTTATTTTTTTATATTAACCATATTTTACACCATGTACCAAGCAGAAGAAACATTAATACTTGTGTAATTCAAACCTGTTTTCCCTTTTTTCTTTCTCTGGATAAAAATCCTGCCTTTGGCACAGGCATAATTTCCATTTCAGCGTATTCCTCCAGTATTTGCTGTTCCTGGGGGAACTTGTGCATTTAAAATGTTTACTGATTTCACACTGTCTCCAGAAATTTCAGTGTCTTTTAGAAAAACAAATGAACACGTGCTGTCTGTCTCTGGAATGTAGTCTCTTCTTGGTTGGATGTGAGATTATTAATTCTAGGGAAGAAAAGAGCTTGAATCATTAGGTACATGATATCAAATTGTAGGATATTCCTGTCACATATAGAGGCTGCAAAAGTAGCCACAGAGCGCATGGAAGGCTGAAGGCAGGATCTGATTCCAGGAAGGATGGATAACTGAGGAAAAGAGCATAAACCTGGGTTGCTTTGATGTTTCAGTTTCCAGGAACTCTCTTGGGAACACAGACGCAAGCAGACAGAAATTTATCCTGAGAAAACATTCAGTACACTGCATGAGTACTAAGTCACAGAAAGCAAAGATTTCATATATATGTCTTTTATAAACTGTGCTTAGCACTTCCTTGCTATAACCAAATATATAGGTCAGCATGTCCATATGGTATCCAGATAATCGAATTGAATAAAATAGTAAGTATCAGATAATCAGATACTCTTGATTGGATTTTTGTCAGAAAGCCATAGCAGCCATGCCAACTCTTGCACAAAAATTTAAATGAATTATTCAATTACTGTATCTGGTCATAATGTACTGTTTTAGCATCATTTGAAAAGTGATGTCTGCAATGGCACAATATTTGCAATATACAGGCAGGATGTTGCAAGTATGAATTGTAATAGGGCATTGCCTTCAACGAATTGAGGAGCTACTTTGATCTGTTCAAATTACTATTTGGCTAAGAATACCCCAAACACTTAATTCACTGTAAAACTTTGCTTTTTAATTTTTTTTTCCCCCTATAGATTCACTAAATGCTCAAAAAGAAATTGTTCTGTTAGTAAGACAGTAACTTCACAATTGCATCACATATAGGAAGCAGCCAAGCAACGCTAGCGGGTCATTGCTTAAACCTCTGGCCAAGCACTTTTATTTGGAAGTTGTGTATGTCATCTGGAAGCAGGATAGCTTGGCAAAAATGTTTAATAGTGATGTTCCTGGCTTCTCAGAACTTGTTCTTACAAAGTAATCAGTACTTCCTGCTACTATACCTGTCACTATAGAGTTGTCTACCAATAGGAACAAGCATGTCATAGACTCATAGAAGTATCTTGGTTGGAAGGAACCCTTTAGGTCATCAAGTCCCACCATCACCCTAGCCTGCCAATATGAGGCATTTAAGAATCAACAGTGAGATAATCCTGTGATCTGCAGTGGAGCTAGCACAGTCAATGTATAGTAATTCTTTCAATAAGCAGCAAAATAAACAAACAAAAAGGTATATAATGGGTATAGTGGGGGAGGGTTTTGGTTTTTTTTTTCTTTTTGCAGGGTGCGTAGCAAGTTGGATTGGGAAGGTACTGACATCCTGAAGCAGTGTCTTACATAATAAACACTGATGATAGCAAAGCTTGAGCTGTTAGAGTAAATCAGCACGTTGATTTCAACAAGAGCCGGTATCAGTGGATCTTACTGTGCGGTATGGAGTTGTTGCTGTGCCTGGAGTTCCATGCTGCCAGAGGTTTGGCACAGAGTCAGAGCTTCCCAGACCACCTTGATGTGTTTGTTCTAACAGTAGGATTGGAACAGCAGGCAAGAACTGCAGTATCAGAAGATCTTGTTGCCTTCATGCACCTACCCTGTGAACCCATACCCTTACCTGTGTAGACCTTTCCTGTCTATCTCAGTGAACATCAGGATGAAAGCTGTTTGGTATAACTGACAAAGGCCATCTGCCTTTGTCATTTCCTTGGTGGACTTAAGTATTTGAGTATTTGGAATGCCTATTCCTATTCCTCCATCACTTCTTGCACATTCACAGAATCACAGAATCGTAGGGGTTGGAAGGGACCTCGAGAGATCATCGGGTCCAACCCCCCTGCCAAAGCAGCTCCCTAGCTCATATTGCACAGATAGGCGTCCAGACGAGTCTTGAATATCTCCAGAGAAGGAGACCCCACAACCCCCCTGGGCAGCCTGTCTCAGAGCTCTTGCATATATGGTATAAGTGCAATCTATACTCTTTAACATGCTTCTTAAAATTATTTGCATCAAAAAATTACTCTTAAATTATTTGCATCAAAATTTGTGATGTGAAGCATGCATGATGACATGGTCTTCATTTTCACCACCGGTAGAAACTTTTGTTGTTGTTTTTTTTTTAAGAAAAAAGGCATCCCATCTTAATTTTTCTTCAATTAGGCATTCCAAGGTTCAGACAACTCTAGTGAGATTTATCACCCTTACATAAGAGATACACAGCAAGGCCAAAGAGGTTTTGGCAAGTTCTGAAGTGGCTGAAAACCAATATTAAACTTCCTGGAAGATTCAGAGGAAGAAACCTAGTACTGCTAGTTTGGTTTTGGTTTTGTAGGAATTTTAATTTTTTTTGCTTTAAGAATGGGAAGAAGACAGGTTTTTTTAATCTGTTACTGTGGGAGTGAAAGCACTGGCTGTGTGCCAGGACCTAAGATTGCTCACTGTGGAAAGGTAGTGCTTGACAAGAGATGATTACTTATTTAGCTACCTAAAACCAAATTAGGCTTGCCTGAACCTGAGGAGCATAGAAGCATTTATAGAGTCTAGTGGTAGTGAAGAGTCTAATGAAAGCCTGGGCCCACAAGTCTTGAAAGAACTTGAGGGTTTGTCCTTATTTTGGACTTGGAGCAGCCAAGAAGGGACAGAGTTTTATATGACCCTGTAACAGAGCTGCTCTGGAGGCCAGATGTGTAATCTGAAAGATCAAGAAGGAAAAAAAGCGCACAGTGACCTGCCAAGAGTGAGAAGGCAGTAAAAACATCTGTACTCTTCTTTAGTGTCATTTTAGCTGCACGTGAGTGACATTTAATGAGAAGTATCATGGGGGTGATGATTTTGTTTTCAGTACATGGGTCTGATAAACACAGAAGACAGCTAAATCCTTGGGTATGGAATTATACTGTGAAGTGTTTGTCTGTGTTGTATATGCTGTGTATGCACCTGTATGCTCAAATGCACATTCCCAAATTATTTTTTTCTCTCAAAACTATAGATTGTTTACTTATTTCTACAAGATGGGCAAAATAATCTTCTGTGACTATTCATACTAACACCCTTCTTATATATAACAAACCATATACCAGGAAATAAAAATACTGCTTTTCAAAATTTTGCAGAAGTAAAATTCTCAATTCTTAACAGATAATGACCAGGAATGGTGACTTGTCCTATGCTTTCAAATTATTTTTTTGAAGTGTTTAATCACTGTTAAGCCTACTGTCGTGCTATCATTCCTAGTGGTTAATACAGATGGTCAACGTAGTCCCCATCCTCAGTAGGAAGCTGATGTGAATTCTGTTTTCACTTGTGTTGGCAAGTAATGTTACTGGATTGAACTCAACCACCTCTATCTTTCTTCTGTCATTCTCAAACTGCACTGTCACATAAAACCCAAAAGGCATCACAGAAGTTCTGTTAGCAGTGAGGCTGTTTCCCTGGGGGTGGAAGAGTGAACAATTGACCCTAATTTCTAACTGCTGCCCAATTTTCCAGGCAGGGTATATTGCCTAAGAAGCCCTTACCTCTCCACCGTAGAAGAACTAAGCTTTCAGGAGCAAAGACCATTTGAAACAAGGGTGTACTGTGAAAAAAATTTATGTGTTGCCCTGTCAGAGAGAGAACTGCAATTTAGTTCATTTGACACACAAAATACAGCGGGCGAGTCAAGCTGAATTGTAGAGTTAAAGTTGAATGTAAAGCCAAAAAAACTATCTAAAAATGTAAATGCCTGAGTAATGATATCTAAAAATAAGATACACGTTGGGTGGTAACTGAGACTTCCAGCATGATGTCTTATGATTACTTTTACTGTTTACACAAAAATTAGTTCATCGTCCTAAACAAGAGTCAGTGTTGTTTGAAACATAAACATTTCCTAATGAAAAATTTAAAAGATATGCACTACAAAAATACTAAAAAAGAATCAAAGCTTGTTATGCACTTTACATAAAACCTACTGTGCTATTTAAACAGTAATGAAGATACAAAATATATTCTATCTTTAATTAGAATGAGTCTGAAAGACAGAAGAAAGGAATGCAATACTGATTCACTTAAATGGATCATATACTTCATGAACCCAGGGTGATTCACTTAAGTGAATCATTATTCATGACCCTGCATTGATGAAGTATATGATTTTAAAAGTTGAACCTTTAGTTGTAAGAAGTGTGGACTATATTTTTAACAATTTTAAACACTTTCTAATTTGTTTCTCTGCTCAGTAGTGATAAGATGGTAGTGGAATGAATATTCATGTAAGTCCTTTGGGGAAAATATGAACTATGTAGTCCTGCCAGGAATTTTGTAAATAATGATCTTCTTAGCTCCCTAGCTATAAATTCTGAAGAAGGTAACAGGAATAACATGAATTGAGACTAAATTATTGTTCAAGATTGAAGTCATTCCACAAGATACTGATGTAAATTTATGTTAACACTCACATGAGGCAGTCAGGGCCTCTTCCTGATATCAGTGAATTCCATTAAATCAGTAAAATTAATCCCAAATTAAAAGCCCACCAAAAAAAAAAAAAAAAGTCCTGGAATGTCTCTCAAAAAAGAGCACGTAAACTTCATTCAGTTCATCTGTTGCCGAAGGGACAAAATCATAGTGATCTACATTAGCACTGTGAAATTAAACCATTACCAGTTGGACTTTTGGTCTCCTGAAGTGTTCTGAAGTTGTTTTACATGAGATAATACTGCTCTATTAAAATCATGCTTAGTCATTTTCGGTTTATACAACAAAAATTTTAACCCAGCAACCAATTCTAAACTTCTTTTCATTAAAATGAAATATTTTCACACTTTTCCAAACTACTGGACACATTTTCCCCTGCAGCTGATGAGGAAGAGCTTATCATTGATGGCAATTCAAATTGCAAGGGTTTAAATTAAATGTGACATTGCTTTCTGCTACGGTGAGAGCTTTTTGTATCACAGACAATAAAAAGGTCACAGTAGGCTTTCTTCATTAGAAAAATAACTCCTTTTGTGTTAAACGTTGTCCAGAGTCTCCAAAAAGAGGAAGTCAAGGTTAGCTTTAATTCAACACAAAAGAAACTCTTAGACATGTTCAAAAATCTCTAACACTGAAAATCTAATCTCTGTGATTCTATTTTGAAAAGATTTTCCACGTTATGGAGTTTGATGAGGTTGGAACTATTTCATCAAATACTGAACATGTCATGAAAATATTTATCTATAACAGATAATTTTTTAATCACTGAATTTTTACATGAAACAAAATGGAGGTGGAAAGGAGAAATCTGTGGTAAGCACCATGGTGATTCAAGAAATGCTTTTGATACCAGTCCAAATCCAGATTTAACTGCAGTTTCACCTTTATGTCCACCTTTTCATGAAAAACTTCTCTTTCTTGCCTTCATGTATGGAGGTATTTAGAACTAAAAGAGAAAGTGTGGGTGATCTCAGGTTTGTGGCATGAACCATTGCTTCTAGTACTGAGGAAATTTCTTCTCCCCACATTGCGATGTCTGAGGAAGCTGCAGCTGCAGAGTGCTGGTTCAGTATAAATAGCATCAGTGTGGAGTCCCAGGTACTCCCAGCTGCTGGGGGAACAGATGAAGGAGTGGACAGCGTTGTCCAGAAGAGGGCATGACTAAGATGTCTAAAAGGAGTTGATGTGGAGCTTACTGCCGGCAGTGCTGTCACAAAACAGCAAATACCCCTCCACTGTGATGAATTGCCCCTTCTGGCATAGGAAGGTTGGCTGATGTTAGGATGTGCAAATTACATCTCCCTGTGGCAGCTTGTCTAAATCTGAACCTTTAATTGTAATTAAGTGATGAATACATTCCCTTCATTTTTGTTTTGTTTTGGTGAATTCAGTTCTGATAAAGGTGACAGATTAATTGCACTGGGGAATGAAGTCATTGAAACTGGTTGAGAAATGGTTCAAAATGTATTTCATTAACTCCTCCCCTTCCAACCGCCCCCCCCCCCCCCCCCACGAATTATCTAAAATATGTTTCATCTGGGTCTAAAAACACAGCTTAGTGACAGCAGGAGGGTCTGTTCCTTCTACCTGCATCCACACCTTGAAATGCTATTAGTGTGATACATCTGTGCACAACAACATAGTTTTGTCTGTGCTCTGTAAGACAGGCATCTCAAAAATATTTCAGGATGGCCAGGCAGATGTCTGATGATGACGCTGCTCATCTTCCAGACTGGGGGAAGGAAGCTGCAGCCCGTGGCCTGAAGAGAATGAAGAGAGACTTCAAGGCCTTGAGATGGTTGTTGAAAGACTCTGGGGTGCAAGTTACTTTCTCTTCCCTCCTTCCAGTTCTGGGAGATGACATGGGATGGAATAGAAGGATCCAGTCTGTAAATACATGGCTCAGACACTGATGCTACAGGCCGGGCTTTGGCTTCTTTGGTCATGGCTGGTTTTGTAAGACAACAGGTCTGACAGGAGTATGTGGGAAGGGCTTATCATCCAGTGGGAGCAGGGTTCTAGAAAGAGAATTAGCTGGCCTCATCCATAGGGCTTTAAACTAGATTCAAAGGGGAATTGGGTTGTTACTGGGTTCCCATCAGTGGAACAGCCGACCTTTAAACTAGGTTCGAGGAGGGGAGGCGACAGAACCAGACTTGATGGAGGTGGTGGAGTCACCATCCCTGGAGGTTTTTAAAACGTATGTAGATATTGTTCTTGGGGAACTGGTCTGGAGGTGGACTAGGCAGGGTTAGGCTGTGGTTGGACTCAGTGATCTTGAAGGTCTCTTCCAACCCAGGTGATTCTATGATTCTATGTTCAGATGGAAATCTGTTGTCCTAATGATTTTTCTCTTTGATAAAAGAGAATAAAATCTCAGAATGCTTACAAAAGCAAGTTGAAATTAATTTTTGTGGGACACAAAGCCGTACGCATATTTGCAGAGCTTTAACTGAACCAATAGTTGTGACTTTACCGTCACTGGTAGTTTAAGTTACTCTCCCTGAAGGCTTGAGGAGAGTCTAGTGAAGATCTGGTGGCCTGCTCCAGGGTTGTCTCTGGAAGATGGCATGCAGGAATGGTCCTGCTTCCCTTTTCTCACCTATCCTGGAAGAGGTCCCACCTCCCCCTTCATCTCTTCATTAAAATAAACTCCTTTATCCTAATTGATAGACTTTAATTTATTATTGTATCTCTTGGGGGCATCTCTGCTGCATAAAATAAGCAGGGAAGAAGAGTAAAGTACATGTAGGTGGATAAATCATGATATAAAAATTGTTGTAAAGCATCTTCTGGCCTTCTCTGACTCCGCAGAGACTGTTTTTCATATTGAAAAACTTTAACCAGGAGAAACACACTAGGATAAACAAGGCACATCTAGCAAATTGTACTAGAGATGATAAATAAAGTTATATTAGTTTATGTGTGTTCCATGCATGCAATGTGAAGAGGCAGCTTTGTGCAATGCAGTGGTGTTCTTTGTCACAAAAGGTAATTGTTGCCACCAAACTAATGTTTTGTGTAATACAGAATTCTGGTTCAACATATGAAATTTAGGTAAGGGACAAAGGACCAGATCTTTTATGACCAAACATTTCTGCTAATGTTTATTTTCCATCTTATCTGCTCCATTTCTTTCTTTTTTTTTTTAAGCAACTTGTTTTTATTGGACTATGAGTAGCAAATTCCTACAATTTTATAGCCATGTGACATTGTTGTCATTACTTTTTAGCACAGGAAATGGTACATCTGTTATTAGAGACCAGAAGAACTCTCCCATGAGTCACCAAAAAGCATCTGCCAAAACTAATTAAACTAATGCCAATTATGACAAGTCAGTTTAAGACCTATAACAATTTACAGTACACAGACTTTGCGGGAAAGGGGTAGGCTAGGGGGATGAAGGTAGTGGGAGTTTAGGGTAAGGATCTGAAATGTAATTTCACAGAAGAGGTAAAGCTCCCTTGTCTGATTTTTTTTTTCTCCATAATTCATCTACCTATGCTGAGCTAGCCCAAGAACCACTTTCAGAGCCTTATTTCCAGCTTTATTCATTTGCCACTAGATTACAGTTAACAAGAAAACTGTTCATTCTGTTTGGACTCACACTTTCTCTTTCTCCGGGTAAGAAATGTTAGTTCTTATTCTAAGATGACAACTGTATCAAAACAAAATTGAATTTATCCTTGTATGTAATATATGCTAGGAGTTACACTAAATTTCATGGGACTCCCGTGAGAATCTGCTAAAGAGATGTTTTGATCTTGATCTTCTTAAGAAAATTCGTAACAAAATACATTTATTTTAAGTATAAAGCTAAGGAATACACCAAGAACAGCAATGGAATCTTTGATAATAGAGACCCTGGAACTATTTTGTTCCTATTACGACTCCAAGATCAAAATATTACAGGTCTGATGTCTAATTTTAAGGAGGCTCAAAGGCCATCCACAACCTGAAATATCAGTAATAATCAACCTGGTCTCTGCAAGCAGTAGTATATAGCACTTAAGAAAAATGAGTCCTTTTTAACTTACAGTTTCTGAAACCAGATTATTTTTCCATTTGTATAGCAACTTACAGCAGGGCAACTAAAAATATGTCTTGTGGAATAAAGCACACAAAAAAACCTGCATGCCAGCAGCAGGAAATTATGACACATATTCAAATTTTATGAACTGCAAAAAGAATACTATTCATGTGCAGTTGGATAATCACCCTAAATCGTTTACTGCAGAAAAAAAAATGTATGGTTCACAGTGCATGTACAAGAGTAGCCAAATTTGACCCTGTGTCTCCTACTATTCCTCAAACTCCTTCCACATGGGCTTTTTAATAATTAAGGTTTTACATACCTGTATACTAGAAATCTAATTCAAATGCTTCAGTGTTGCTAATGTTATGAAATACAGGTATAATTATTAAAATGCAGACATAGGAGTGCTACTTTAAGTGACTTTTTTTTTATTCAGTGTTTGCCCACCAACCTAGCTCTAACCATCCAAAATCCCTTCACTAATAAATATTCTATTCCATTCTTCCCTTGTTCTAGTAACACTTGAAAGATTTCTCACTGTCCATCTTTGTTTCAGAGTACTTTTGTGACCTCAGCCTACGTGTTCATGTCTTGTATCTGCTAAATTAACTTGAGCGAGCCCAAACAATTATTATGATCTAGTTTCTTGCCTCTTCCCAACCTAATTTAAAACCAGTGTTGCAGGTCTTTCTACTTTTAAGTCTGGGAGTTTGTCCTTTTCACTCAAATGAGGATTTTGTGATAGCCAAAAAAGTTCCTTATACAAGAAAAAAAGTCCAAGCTCTCATCACCATTGCTGTAAGTAGTAGATCAGCCTTCAACACTAACTGTGATAAATTTCTGGCACAAGATAGTTGGCAATTTCAGGTGTCTCTTTAGTACCCTGAAAAAATTCTCACTGAATTTTCCATGATGCCATAACTTATCACCCTGCTGCAGTGCTGCCCTGAACACAGATTTCCTGTTTATAAAGTGAACATCTTCTGGCAATTTAGGATATTTAGTGTTCTTAAATTAATATCTAATCCCATTATGTGGGAGGAAGTATGTCATACTACTTTCATTAACTAAGTTGAAACATCTGTGGCTCAAAGCTCCCTGGCATGGTCTCAGTGATCAAGATCTGCTTAATCTTTTTGGTTGATGTGGTGGGTTGACCCTGGCTAAAGTCCAGGTGCCCACCAAAGCTGCACTACCACTCCCTTCCTTGGCTGGACAGGGGAGAGAAAATATAACGAAAGGCTCCTGGGTTGAGATAAGGACAGGGAGAGATAATTCATCAATTACCATCACGGGCAAAATAGATTCAACTTAGAAAAGTTAACTTAATTTATTACCAAACAAATCAGAGTAGAGTAATGAGAAATAAAACCAAATCTTAAAGCATACCTCCCACACACCCCTCCCTGCTTCCCTGGCTCAACTTCACTCCTGATTTCTCTCCCTCCTCCACCACATCGTCTCAAGTCCTGCCAGCAAACCTGTTCCAGCGTGGGTTCCTCTCTCCACAGGATCACAAGTCTTGCCAGGAACCTGCTCCAGCATGGGCTTCCCATGAGGTCACAGCCTCCTTTGGGTGCATCCACCTGCTCCAATATGGGGTCCTCCATAGGCTGTGGATGGATCTTTGCTCCACCATCATTATCCATGGGCTGCAGGGGAACAGCCTGCCTCACAATGGTCTTCTCCATGGGCTGCAGGGAAATCTCTGCTCTGGTGCCTGGAGGATCTCTTCTTCGCTGACCTTGGTGTCTGCAGATTTGTTTTGCATCTTCTCACTCATCTCTCTGCCTGTAAATGCTACTCATAGTTGTTGGGTTGGGTTTTTTTCTTAACTATGTTATCCCAGAGGCACTACCACTGTTGCTGATGAACTCAGTCTTGGCCAGCAGCAGGTCCTGGACTAAATGATGGCATTAATTTAAAAGATGAAATTAAAAGATAAGCCTAGCTCAAAAAATAAAACCTTTTCCATGACATGTAAACTACTTAGAAATGTACAGTTATATTTCTGTAGACATAACTCTTCACATTAAGTTTACTGTGTATATGTTAGAAATTTTATAATGTAAGGATTAGCTTCTGAAATTGTTCCTTGATGATGCACTTACTCTTCATCCTTTTTCTCCCAAGGGTATTCAAAGCTCACTGATTTTAGGAACATAGGATACAGTTCATTAACTCCCTGAATTTCTGCTGACAAGTGTGATAAATGAGTTTGAGTTTTATACCAGTGTGAGTCCCCACCTTAACGAAAAGGTAATCCTCCCTGCTCAATTTTATTTTTTAAATTAAAAAAAATATATATACATATATAGGGAAAGAAAACAAGATAATTATAAATGCTAAAGCAACAATATGAAATGATTCTCCATCTAGTTACAAAAGTAGTATTTTTAGTCAATTAAAAAGATAAAAATCTGCCATAGTAAGGGATAGAAAATTATTTAAATTAGGAAATGAAATATTTTATGCAGAAATAAAAGTCTCAGTGGAGACTGAGAATAAATTTTACTATTCACTGACACAGATAACTTTGGTTTAAGTTTTCTTACAGATATTAGATTGCCTTAGAATTCCGTGTAAGCTGTAGATGGCAGAGTAACTTTAGAAGACTCTTATCAGTCAAACTACAGTTATAGCCTGTACAAAGTAAAAGGTCATGCCAGTCAGGCAAAGTCCCCAGTAAGTAGAAAAAGGGAAACATTTCACGCATTTTTGGAAAGGGTAAAAATGAGGACCCTGGGAGCTATCAACCAATAACCCTTACCTCTGTACCCACTATGATAATGGAGCAGATCCTCCTGGAAGCTATGTTAAGGTATATGGATGACAGGGAGATGAATAGAGACAGGCAACGTGGCTTCAAAAAGGGAGAATCATGCCTGACTGATCTGGTGGCTTTCTAAGATGGAGTGACTGCACTGAAGGATAATGGGAGGGCAACTGATGTAATCTGTCTTGACTTCTGTGAGGCCTTTGACATAGTCCCACACAACATCCTTGTTAAATTAAAGAGATGTGCATTCGATGGATGGACTGTTCAATGGCTAAAGATTTGGCTAGCTGTATCCAAAGAACTGCAGTCAGTTGCTCATGTCCAAATGAAGGTAAACAACAGGCGGTGTCTCTCAGGAGTCTGTATTGGGCCCAGAACCACTCTATATCTTTATTATTGGCATAGGCAGTGGGACTGAGTGCAAGTTTGCAGGTGACACCGAGCTGATTGATGCAGTTGATATGTGTGGGGAAAGGGATGCCATCCAGAGTGACCTTGACAGGCTTGAGGGGTGGTACAGTGTGAACTTTGGTTTAACAAGGCCATGCACAAGGTCTTACACCTGGGTTGGGGCAATCCCTAGTACCATTACAGATTCATGAACAAATGGATTGAGAGCAGTCTTGCAGAGAAGGACTTCTGGATATTGGTAAAGGAAAAATTACATACGATTTGGCAGTGCATGCTTGCAACCCAGAACAAAAATAATATCCTGGATGGTATCAAAAAGAATGTGGTCAGCAGATCAAAGGAAGTGATTCTGCTCCTCTGCTTTGATGAAACCCCAGCTGGGAAATTCTCTGGGAAATTCTTTTATTTCTGCAGTCAGTACTGGCCTCTCCAGCTCTGGGGTTGGTCCCCAGCAAAAAAAGGATATAGACCTGTCAGAGTGGGTCCAGAGGAGCGTCATGAAAATGGTCAGAGGACTGGAACACTTCTCCTGTGAAGGAAGGCTGAGAGAGTTGGTGTTTAGCCCAGAGAAGTAAAAGCTCTGGGAATGTCTTGTTTTGGCCTTTCATTACATTAAGGGTGTGTATAAGAAAGATGGAGAGAGACTTTTTACCAAGGCCTGTAGTGACAGGACAAGGAATAATGGCTTGAAACTGAAGAAGGATTAGATACTATGAAAAAATCCTTCCCTGTGAGGGTGGTAAGGCCCTGGCACAGGCTGCCCAGAGAAGCTGTGGCTGCCCCCTTCCTGACAGTGTTCAAGGCCAGGCTGGATGGGGCTTTGGGCACCCTGGGCTAGTGGAGGGTGTCCCTTCACATGGTGGGGGGGCATGGAACAGGATAATCTTTCAAGTTTCTTCCAACCCAAACCAGTCTGCGATTCCGTGACCCTAAAAAGAAGTATAGCATAATATAGCAAACAACTTTACACATTAAGGCCTCAGTTAAGA
Organism: Porphyrio hochstetteri; assembly: GCA_020800305.1. NCBI lineage: Eukaryota > Metazoa > Chordata > Aves > Gruiformes > Rallidae > Porphyrio > Porphyrio hochstetteri. The sequence continues at coordinate 47,385,311 of CM036938.1, read as the reverse complement.
AATAATTGCCTTGCTACTAACTTTACACAATATTAGGCAGAAATTGATTGGTAATCCAAAAATTGGAGTAGCATTTGATATATAATGGCTTTTAGGAGTGAGATTTTTGTATGGAGGAAAACAGTACCTTGTGGTATGAAGTACCACCTAGAAAATTTTATAAATATATGAAAAACCTTTTTGAATAGTTTTGTCAGAATCATAATCCCCTCAACACAAGAAATATAAAATAAGGACTTAGTATAAAATTAGGACTAAGATCAGAGGAAAACCAAGCAGCGCCTTTGAAGACACTTCTATTTGTGATTTTTTATTAGTCATAAATTAAGATGTACTGATTATATCTAGATAAAGCTGTTTATAGATAAAGCGGTTTATATATGTTAATACTTTAAGTGTATACTACCTGTTACAAAACATAAACTCAGATAGGTAAAGCCTAGGCTGTTATAGCTGTAAAAACAGAGGAAGTCCACTGACTTCACTAGTAGGTTTTGGTACTATTTCTTTATCCTGAAAGTAGGATTTGGCTCAATAAATATTAAAAAAAAAAAAAAAATAAAGACACCTGTCTTTTAAGCCATGGAAGTTCATGTATCATCTCTTTCTCTTTCTTCCAAATGAAAGTCTAATAAATAAAATGCCATGAAAATGAGTAGAATTAAAAGAAAATTTTAAACTATGATAAAAATTAGGCTATTTTCTTACTATTTGCTAAAAAAACCCAACCCCAAAACCCAAGAATCATTTTAATGTGAATTAAATCTCCAATTTATCTTGTCATAACAAGAAAACAAAAAAAATCACAAAATACATACCAACATTCAAAATAAATTTATGATTTAGCAGAACAAAACCAAAGCCTTTGCTATTGTGTTTGTTTATTTGCTTTGGCACTGGTGCAATTTTCTGATTGTGCCTCAAATGCTCGGTTTTGCCCATCTGTATTTCTGTATTTCCTGCAAGTTCAGTTGGGTTTGTAAAATAAAAAAAAATATCTCTCGAAAACAGGCCTTGGGTAAAGTTGAATAATAAACATAACTGTCCATCAGAAACAGGCTATGAGAAAAAAATTAATCTGAACTATTTCACTCTAGCATTATTTATGATAGAAATAGAAACATTTAGGGCTTCTACTCTCCTTTTTTTTTTGTTTTGTTTTGTTTTCTCTGTTCCAGCCCCATTTTAGGATTAAGTCCCCCTGTTATGAAACAAATAATACTCCAAAGAAATAGAAAAGGTACAACACTTTTACAACTGTAGTATTACTGTGTCCTTCAGAGAGAGGTTGAATTCTACATCTTTTTCCATAAAGATTTCTTTTTAACTCACGAAATTAAATAACCAGAGTTCATGAACCGCCTGTAAATAGACCTTTTTGACTGGATAAACTGAAGTTCTCCTCTAACATTTTTTTCAGTTAAGCTTAAATGTTAAAGCTTTTCTTCTTTCTCTGGTAGGTGTAGTAAAGTCGTGTGGATTCATAAATAGAGAGATGCTTCCTGGAGTTTTCTTGGCAGTAGTATGGGATCAGAGAAATCAGCTATGCATCTAACGTGCTTTTAAAATCCTGCCGTTTATTGTGATGAATCACACTGCCCAATCTCTGAAATCCTTACATTTGACCTTGTCTTTGTTGCTGCTGTTATGGAGAGAGAATCTTTCATACTGCAGGAGACATCCAGGCTCCCCACTCTGCCCAGCAAAAGCAAGTTCAAAGCACAGTTGTGTAGGCTGCGTCACCAGGTGGAGAGGAGAAGCAAAAGCCACACCCACGGGTCTTTAAAAGCTTTTTTTCCTCCCAGAATCTTTTTGGTTTTAAGGACAGTCAAGCAAAATAAAATCTCAGTTGAAAACAGAAGTCAGAAGCCTCCCTGCTTGGACTGGGAAGGGAAGGGAAGGCCCATTCCCCACATCTCCCCACCTCCATTTTCTGATACAAACACAGCTACAGGACTGCCAGATTGCAGTCTTTTTCATGCAACTTTTTTTCTTTCTTTGTCATGAGGCCAGTTGATAAGCTATTCCATAATTAGAAGAAACTCTAGTGGACCAGAAAATACCAGTTCAGAAGAAGCAGAGATGGTTTGTGAGGAGTGAGCAGGCCTGGAATTTAGCAAGTTGTTTACTAAAGGAATATTTCATGTTCTGCTTCATTTGATGACACATTTTTTAGGTAGCCCCTTGTGCAAGGTTTGAAACCCTACCATTATTCTTCAGTCTAAAGAGTGGACTTCAAGTGGAGGTCTGTGTTTATAGGGAAAAAAAAAATCTAACTAATTCCAAAGAAACTGTAGCCATCAGGCATTAGAAATCTCCTACTAGAGGTGGAAAAGGGGGTTGGATCATCAAATCCATGGGAAGATGCAGACATGTTCTGGAAGTCCAGGAAGAGAATAAGTGAAAGTATGCAAAACTCTCAGAACAGAGGAAGCATGAGGGTTATGCTGAAAGGTACCTGTGTTTCTAAAACCAAATATTTTGCTCAGTAATCTGGCCTTATATTGCTATAAAGTACCTTGTTAATGTGCTGTTATGTTAGTGTTAGAATTTGCCAAGAAAATCTGTCTGTATGTTTCCTTACTTAGGAACCCAATAGGGTATATTTTGCAAGTGCCTTATTTCAGCAGTGTAGTTGCAAAGACTTTTTTGATACTGGAAATGTGGCACCTGAAAATATTTTTCGCTTCTACCACAAGCTCAGACTAGCATCGTATATAAAAATTCAGTAAAGACTTTCAGGAGAAAAAAATATACCACTGAGGTTTTTAGAATACTTAATGCAATCTCTAATTGCTTCTGTCTGTGCATCTACCTCAAAACTTGAGGAGCGATGTACATACAGAGACAAGAACACAGGAGAGCAAAGGCAGAATCAAGATGTGCCGAAGAGCTGGGATTATTCAAGGAGAAGAGAATACAAAAGATTTTCAGTTGAGATTTTTTTTTTTAATGCAACAGGTTTCTTTAAATCCCATTGTGCTGAAGAAATACTGAAATAAGGCTGAATAATTTTAAACTTTTGATTTGCCTGTAAATTGCAGTAAGACAGATCTAAATATCTCTGGCTGAGAATAAAGCTTTGTTTATACTAGTTCACAGCTTTAATTTAATTAGATGATTAGTAGGAAGTCTCCTGTAATCTACAGTTCACAAAAAAAAACCCAAACCCAAACCTTTCTGGTTTTTTGGTGGTGCTTGTGAAAGAAAATCCAATTTTGGCATCCTAAAATATTATGTGCACTTATGTTTGATTGTACTGCCTGAGTATATTGCATTAACCCCCCTGAAACGTAGCATGCATTAATTCAAATACTAAATTTCAACCCAAAAACTAGAATAAATACAGCATTTTGAGCCACTTTCAAAATCAAAATGTGAAGGTGAAAATACATTATGGTATGAGGCAGCACACCTGGAAGCTGACCTGGCATTTCGTAGAGGGATGGTACTATGTAGGCCAGTTTGAAAATTTGCCTTCTTATGGGAAAGCAAACAACCTTCCCCGTCCTACCCCTGCATGTCTTCTGTTGATGTTTTGCACCTCAGAATTTACAAGTACCCCAGGAAACCAAATCTGTGAAAGCCAAAAGAGTGTCATTTTGGGGGACAAAACCCCCAGGATTCTTTCCCTAAATTTGAGTGTGTGGAAACGCAACAGAGCTCAAAGCAGAGATCACCAATTAAGATTAAAGAGGGCAATGACAGGCATTTGACATCACAGCCAATGTCAAATGTATCAGGAAGCCTGCTTCCCATGAAACAGCGATGCTGAGACAACTGATGACAAAAAATATTTTTCTCCTGCAATGATGATGTTGCGAAGTGCTGACCTGAATTGGAGCACTCCTCTTTCTTCTGCACTGGGACGGAAACATTGAAAATGTATTTACAACTGAACTGCGACTCATTATACAGTGACCTCGTACAGGGATCTTTTGTTTAGCAGCAGGGACAAAGTGAGCATGCCAGCCAGCGAGTATAACTGCCTGCTTCTTCTGTCTGTGCATGAAAGGCTATTGAGGCTCCTTTGGCTACAGCCAAAACCAGTGGAATGCTGTTGATGTTCCACACAAGAGTCGGCTGGGCTCAGACATGCTATGCTCAATTTATTTCTCAGGTCATGCTAACATTAAACACTCATGAAATGCTGATTTCAAAATGCTCCTTCCATCTTGTTCTCTCTCCCTTTTCCTTCCCTCTATCCCAGTTGTTTTCTCATTGGCTAAAGGGAAGCACAGGGAAGAAGAACTGCAGTGAGTACCATACCTGGCTTCCTAAAAGATCTGTTCTCAGTGTTGTTCTCCCTAACAGATAGTAGGCCTTCCTTTTGTTCTTCCTCCAAAAGGTGACCTTTGGGGAGCAGGGAAATTCTTACTAGCAGATGCTAGGTGCATGACTTTACGTTTTTGTACTGATGAGTTCCTCTTGTAGCCTGTCCACAAACTTGCCAGAACATCTTACATGATGTACTGGCTCTTGCCAGGGTGGTTGGCAGCCCCAACCTGGGGCAAGAGCAAATGCTTTTACCTTTACACCTATTGGTGATCTTGTAATAATCTTTTAGAATATTGGAATTATTCTTGGAGTAGATTTCCAGAAATAATTCCTTTGCACTGGATGGTTTTATTTGATCCAATTGTTTCCCCTTTCAGCATAACTCATTCTATTCTCATGTTTAGTTTGTACTTTCCACCTCCTACAATATTTTTGTTGATGATACGCTATTCAATTTCTGATCCATCATCATACGAAATGTCTTACTGAATCTGTATGAATTTTACTTACCATTTTCTGTATTTCAGAAATAATGGATTCCTCACTAAAAGATAAATACGGAATTAATGTGCCATGGCATAAAATATGCTTAAGTATGAACTAATGCTAGCTAAGCTAGGCACTTTAAGGCAAACAACTGGCTCTGCTTGCTAGTTTTCAAAGCCCTTGTTTCTGCAAGTGCTTATATACAAATTGAACTGCAAAAGTGGTCTCACAGATAACGGGGTTACTGGGAGGAATCCTTTAAAACTTTTGGTAAAAGTTGAGGTAAATTTTTGCCAGTGTCAGGACAAAAATCGTTGGCATGAAACCTGAAGACATGGCCATCAAGTCTGACCAAAAAACCAACTAAATAGACATAACTACTAAAACAACCATAGATGGATCTGTTTAAAGTGTAAGTGAGAACAGAGGAGGATAATGCTCTTTACTACTGAAAACCAGGCAATTCTGTCGTATAGTATTTCCAGCTTATTCCTAAAGAAATATGTTTCAGAGGGACACAGTAGAAATTTCAAGAATTGATCAATTTTATCACAGAATCACAGAATGACATTGGGGTTGGAAGGGACCTCTGGAGATCATCTAGTCCAACCCCCCTGCCAGAGCAGAATCACCTAGATTAGGTCACAAAAGAACACATCCAAGCTGGTTTTGAATGTCTCCAAAGAACGAGTCTCCACGACCTCTATGGACAGTCTGTTCCAGTGCTCCATTCACCCTCACAGTAAAAAAGTTTTAAATTATGTTCATATGGAACCTCCTGTGCTCCAGCTTGCACCCCTTACCCCTTGTTTATCATTGGACATCACTCAGAAGAGCATGGCTCCATCCTCCTGACTCTCACCCTTTACATATTTATAATCAGGTCATCCTTTAGTCTCCTCGAGGCTAAAGAGACCCAGCTCCCTTAGTCTTTGCTCATATGAATGATGTCCAATTCCTTTAATCGTCTTGGTGGCCCTGTGCTGGCCTCTTTCAAGTAGTTCCCCGTCCTTGAACTGAGGGACACAGAACTGGACCCAAAATTCCAGGTGCGGTCTCACCAGGGCAGAGCAGAGGGGGAGAAGGACCTCTATTGACCTACTAACCATACCCTTCCTAATACACCCCAGGATGCCATTGGCCTTCTTGGCTATGATGGCACATTGCTGGCTCATGGTTATCCTGCTGTCCACCAGGACCTTCAGGTCCCTTTCCCCTGTGCTGCCCTCCAACAGGTTTTTTTCAAATATAGAATTCTTTGCAATAAAAAATATTTTTTCCTATCATCAGTCATGAGAATTATATGTACACCTATTGTTAAATGTTCGAGTTTTGGTTTTTTACTGACACCTTTGCACTAACTGCTAAGGGGTATTAAGCCAGGTCATTAATCTGGGGGCATGGACCTTTCTCTCCATAGAGAAATGACATAAATTACCTAGCAGTGTAAGACATGCCTCCAGAAAGGGCTTTTGAAGGGCTGGAAGTTGGAACTTTTTTCTGTTCCCTTGATGGAGAACTCACTACCTACACCTTTAGCCAGCAGTTATGACAGGCCTTCTGAGTACCCTGCTGTACTATGGAGTTGTTTCCCATGACTGAGTTTTCTTGTCTTTTAGCAACATCTGACATCCATTTACATAAAATAAGCCAATTTCCTATGTCATTTGTGCAGAAATTGCAGCAAGAAATACAACCTTTTGCTGAATTTGCTCCTGATTCCTTAGAAATTAACTGCAGTAAAAGTTGGATCCTACTAAATGAGACAATTACTGCATCATTTTTGCCACTGGTGCTGTTACAAGCCTATTTCAAGAGAATGTCTTGTGGTCTTTAACAAACTGTTTCATGGGCATAAGATTTATGAAGGAGAGAGGGCATATTTCTGAGTCATGAACCATGAATGTCTGTCTGTTCTCAGGGAAGGTAGAGAGAGGTACAAATGAACACAAGTTTTTTTTTTTTCCTTCTGAAGTTGCTGCCCTCAGTATATTCAGCAGCTTTTTACTCTAGCAAGTATTTTAGTATTTTGATAAGCAATCAGACAGATCAAGTTCTCTTTCTGTATCCATCTAGTTCTAATCCTATCCCTCTTCAGACACTCAGACACTGAGTACCAAAGGCAACACAGTTTTAAGCTTTTTGTTTTAAGTTTTGCACCATTCATCACTAATTGAGCTACAAGTACTAGTTGACTTCTTCCAAATTACCACACTACCAAACAGTTATTTGTCTTAGTATGGCTGTTAAAAATGGCTTAATATTTTTGAAGCTAGAGCAGCTGTTGGAGGTATTTTGCTAAATGCCAGATTTCTGGTATTAAAAACTCTCACCATTTTTGTTTTCCAAGTAATGTGTAATATCTGTTAATCCAGGCTAAAATTTATAAAACTTCAAAAGTATGGAATAAAATCCAAAACACATTTTTTAAAATTACTTAGAAGTGCTGGTGAGTACTTTAATTATCTATAAAAACTACAAATCTTCTGCCTTTTTTTCCAAGCTCTAGTGTGGCAACTTTGAAGAACAAACATCAGATGAGCTATGTTCTTCACCATGCCTTTGGGAAAGTGTATATGGAGATGAAAAAAGTACTTCTAAGAGCACTTCTGCGCTCTTCAGTTGAAAATAGAGAAAAAGCTAGAAAAGTCTGGAGCCATAATAATTAGACAAGCTGATAGAGTCCAAAAGTGTGGGGAGCTCTCACTCCCAAATCAGATCTTCTATTAATACGTGGAGTAAAGACCCCTTGTAGTAGTAACCATTCTTTGAACAGTGCGAAGAAAAACACAATATACATGTATAATATGCTGATCCAAGACAAATTAACATGACTTTTGATTATTCACTGCTCTCTAAAGTACATCAGTGCTGTCTGCTAGATTAAATGATACATCAGTTTCTTCGATGAAGTGGTTGTAGACGTGCTTTCATCAGTGACCAACTCCAGGTTCATCAAAATCTGAACCTCTCATTCCAAATCTCTGCTAGCTTGAAGGGTTAAATTGTTCATTGTTGCAGTTTTGTGTGGCTGGGTGCTGGGAGAGAATGGGGGCTGCAGAAAATGGCTGCTGTAAGGAGCAGGTAGAATTCTATGGAGACCCCAGACTGTAAACATTGGCCAGTTCAAGGCTAGAGTTGCTGCTGACCATGGCAGAGCCAATTGGTGATGGTCACAGCGCCTCTGGGAGTCACATATAGGAGAAAAAAACCTGCAAGCAGCTGCATTTTGCCACCAGAGAAAGATGTAAGGAGCTGTGCAGGTACCAAGGCTGGGGAGGGGAGGGAGGAAGCGCACCAGGTGCTGGAGAGAAAGATGCCTCTGCAGCCCTTGGAGAAACCCATGGTGGAGCGGGTGTCCCCTGCAGCCCATGGAACAGGCCGAGACCCCACCTGCAGCCCGTGGAGAGGCTCCACACTGGATGGAGCAGGTGGAGACATACAGGAGATGCTGTGACCTGTGTTGGAGCAAGCCCCTGCCAGCACTTGCAGCCCATGGAGAGAGACAGAGGCACAGAGATGAGCAAGAGAGAGATTTGCAGTGGAACAGGTTTGCTGGGGGGAGGCTTGTGACCCTGTGGAGGGCTGGGACTGAGAGACATTGTGATTTATGACTGCCTGCCACAGCAGTGATCCACAGCAGGGCAGCTGATGAAGAGATAAAGCCCTGTGGAAAAGGACTCAAGGAGAAGTTTGTGGAGGACTGTCTCCTGTGGGTGGGACCCCACAGTGCAGCAGGGGGAGGGTGTGGAATCAATGCCCCCAGCCCCCTCTCCCCCCTCACCCAGGCCAAGAAGGAAACCAACTTGCAAGGAACTGACTGAAGCCCCCATTTTCCCAGTCCCTGCCCCTCCCTGTGCCACAATGGGGGGGAAGAAAGGAGTAAAATCATGACTAAAGGGAAGTCTGCTTAGAATGAGGGGAGTGGGGGGGAAGGTGCTACTGAGAACCCCATTTCCCCTGTCCCTGTCCCGCTGTGCCACAACGGGGGAGGAAGAAGGGAGCAAAATCCTGACTAAAGTCTGCTAAGACGGGAGCGCTGGGGGGAAGGTGTTTTAAGATCTGGTCACGTTGTTTTAAGATCTGGTCACGCTCCTCATTATCTGGCTCTGGTTTCACTGTGTGTGCAGTGTAATAAGTTAGATAGTTTCCTTTCCTTCACTCTGTATTGAGTCTGTTTTGCCCATGTCGTTGGTGACAGGATGATCTCTCCCTGTCCTTACATTGACTCCTAAGCCTCTCAATATATATTTTCTCCCCTGGCCAACTACAAAGGGGAGTGATAGACCGACTTTGGTGGGCGTCTGGCCTCCAGCCAGGGCTAAACCACCACATTAATTTAAATAATAGCATTCTGGGGTAGGTTCACCCCAGCCTGCAGCTAAGCTAAATTTTGGTCAGTTTGGGTCAAATGTGAAGGTTGTATCACCTCCCAGCTTCTTGCCCACTCTTGGCCTACTTGCTGGGAAGACAAACAGGAGAAAGAGAAAGCCTTGATTGTGTGCAGGCACTCCTCATCAACAACCAAAACACTGGTGTGTTACCAACAGTTTTAGCCACAAACCCAAAACATGGTATCTATGAAGAAAGTTAGCTCCATCTCACCAAGTACTGTGCAGGTTCCTAACCATAAAAGTTTACCTGTACTAAATAAGTGCAGTAAGAATAGCAGCAGGTGAGGAAGATGATAGTGCAGGAAGAACAGGGCTCTAATTTGTACTTAATTTTGCTATGTGTTTTCCCAAATGTCTGAGCCTCATTCCTTTAGTGGGACCTCAGTCATTTCACTAACTGCCTAAACCATGGCACTGCTGAACATGGCACACAAACCCTTTTCAAAAATTGAGTTAAAGTTCCTTGGCCCAATTTTTTAAAAAAATAAACTATCCTAGGCGTGTGACCCCATGCATAATTCAGTGTGAATTCCCAAGCAACCTCAAAACTACCTGGTGACCCTGAACAATGAGGCTCAGCACCATGAAGGGAGCTTTTGTAGGAGCAGGCTTTTGAGTTTATCAGCTCAAGCTGCAAAAGTAGTACAACGCCAGTAGCATCACAGTGATGCTGAGAGTCCTGTCATAATATGTAGAACTGTTGGAGAGGGCTCAGAGGAGGGCCACGAAGATGATTAGAGGGCTGGAGCACCTGCCCTACGAAGAGAGGCTGAGGGAGCTGGGCTTGTTCAGTCTGGAGAAGAGAAGGCTGCAGGGGGACCTCATTGCAGCCTTCCAGTACCTGAAGGGAGCTTATAAGCAGGAGGGGATTCAACTTTTTAAAAGGATAGACAATGACAGGACAAGGGGGAATCGATTAAAACTAAAGGAAGGAAGGTTTAGATTGGATATTAGGGGGAAGTTTTTTACAGAAAGAGTGGTGAGGTGCTGGAACAGGCTGCCCAGAGAGGTGGTGGATGCCCCGTCCCTGGAAGTGTTCAAGGCCAGGTTGGATGGGGCCCTGGGCAACCTTGTGTAGATCCAGGCCTGGATGACTCTATGATTCTCTGGATGGATGGTACTGCATCATGAAATACAACTGTAGGCAGGCTGTATGTGTGCAAACTACTAAACTGTGGTGTGTATCATACAATCTTCCAAAATTTGGTCCTTCGCCCCTTGTTGTGCTGCTTTCTATTATCATACACTGTGCCATTGTTAATGTCTGTCTTAACCTTTGTCAGTCAGGAAGCAAAACTACTCTGCAGGACACCTACTGTAAATGCAATAAAAATATTTTTATGAATTTTGAAAAATGGTGTGAAAATCCTCTAACATTGGCATTTGAGGGTTCTGAAACCATTGTTAATCAATAGCTTCATATCATATTTACTCACATGAAATAGAAAATAGTTACTTTGAAACATGGCAGTTTAGGTTGTATATGAGTCTATAATAATAAAAAAAATAGAAATCAAAAGTAAGAAGTTTTGATAGTGCAGTATCCAGAAAGAGCTATAGCTTGTTCTGCATTTGTATTTCCTTTCCTCAGGACTACATTTTTTCCATCAAAACATACAGAAGGCATTCTGAATAGACAAGAGATTTATTTACCTCTGACTTTAAAAAAACCTGAGTTATTTCTTTGGTGTACTTGCAAACAGAAGGGCATTTCTAACTGAAACTGAATGCATTCAAGTTTCTGATGATGACTCTACTGTGTTGGGGTTTTTTTAATGTTCGTCATTAAACTATTTGCATAATGACTGGAAAGTAATTACTTTCCTCTCTTACACAATTCCCAGAGCAATAAGGGATATTTAACTTGCTAAAGGCAAAATAAAAAACATTCTGTCCTGATCAGCTTCTTGATGCACCGGCCTCTACTCTCACATGCAAGCTTCCTTGATTTTCTGTGGTGACATCTTCTTTATCTTTGTAAGCAGAAATGGCTGAAATAAAGGTCCTAAATGTCATTAGTCTGCAGGTGCACAGAGATAGACCAGGTCAAATGTAGACAGGTAAGTCCATCTTATGCTACAAAAAGTTAAGAGAAAAGGGGAAGTTTGGGATCCATTGAGGTAGATGGTGAAAGGACCTAGGTTTGAACCAAAAGCTCTGATGCTGTTTCACCAGGAGGTGCTGTGGCCTGCCACAGTCTGAGCTGTATTTGGAGGTGGAAATACTGGTACCAATTTCACACTTTCTAGCTCTTCCTTCCTCGCTCCCAAAAGTAAGTGCTGTTTGCAGAGTTGGACGTAGTAGTAAACTCAGATGAGAACCCAGCTTTGGAAGGAGGAAGAACTTGTGGTTCCTGGCCATGTGCTTAATCATTTCAAAGCGGCTTTGAGGTGGGTAACTTAAATACATTAAAAGAATCTGAGCAATCTGCCTTCCCAAACTGGAAGCAATATAGGCTAATGGAAAGCCATTAGACCAGCAAGACTCTCAAATCCTTGTGAAAGTAATTTATCTTCTCTCTACCACAGTTTCCCCAGCAGAAACATGGAGATAAAGTACTTAGCACTTTTTGTGGTAATTAAATTAAAAGAAAGACAGTCTTTGAACACTACCTATTGTGTCTTGAATAGAAATTAGGGTTTTTTGACTGCTTACAATAAAGTGGATAACAAATACCTCAGACTGCAATATGGAAAAAAATAATTTTCAGTGTACAGACAGTGAAGTGAAAGGATTGTTTTTGCCAGTGAACTTTATATACCAGCAACATTTTGATTAAAATTAAAAAAAACAAAAGATATTCTAAGCTCTATAACCAGCTATAGGACCATGAGATTATTTACCCAAGGCTTTACAGTGAAGTATAAACTGCTTGCAACGATAGTTAAATGAACTCTGTAGATTGCTAGCGGCAAGGATGACTGAGAAAGAAAGAAATTAAAACAAATCACTTCCAAAGTTTTATAGCAGTCATGTCAAGAGAGTGGTTCTGTGAGCTATTAGTTTGTGATGGGTTTATTTCCTGTCTTTCTTATTTATTTAGAAGGAACAGCTTAATAGGATAGAGAAATACAGTGTTTTCATGACCCAGACCCATGAAGCAGAGCTCCTCTGTGTCTCTGTAAGAAGCTCAGCCACGTGGTCTCTGAGGAATGAGAGACTTAAGTCAGTGAAAAGTGCTGGGAAGGAGCGTCAAAGGCACGGGAGATGTCATGAACAGAGTAGCAATAGAGCGCGGGATGGAGGAGCACTTGTGGAAGGGCAGCGTTGGTGAGTGCTGGCATAGTGGAGAAGGAGTTTGAAGCAGTTGCTGTCTGTACAAGGTGGAGAGCAGCAGTATGCCTCCAGCACCCTGTCCCTCTCTCCTCAGCTCGCTGTGCCCGTGCAGTGACAGGAGGGGACTTTGGGCTGCTGCGAAGAACATGCAGCAAAACTGCAGAGGAGGTTCGCTGGGCGCCAGGGTGGGTGTATATGAAAGAGAGAATGGACAAATAACTATTCTAATTTTTCCTAGTTACAGCAGGGAGATGTTTTCTACATGGGGAGAGAGGGCGGTTCAGGGAGCCTTCAGGGGAAAGGGCACTCGGTATTCACACAGGCCACACACAGGGATCATGCATGCATAGGCACACAAACACTTGCAAAACCAAATTCTTTGCACAGGCTGTCGTAGGAAATAGCTTTAAAATCTGTATTTAACCCAGAGGGCCATAGGATGCTTTAGGACCTCTATGTCTGTGGTTCAGGCAGCACTGCAGATGTCAAGAAACGCAGTGTGTAAAGCAGCAAATGCTATTGGAACAAAATGGAAGTGCCTCCTGTCCAGGAAAGCTGAAGTTCATCTGAAGAGAAAGTACTGCCGAAATTAGAAAGGTTAGTAAAGCACAAGAGCTTTAGCCAGGAGCATCAGCCAGAACCTCCTGTGATCTCTGCAGGCATGAAGTCCCAAACATTAATTCCTCAGTTAATTAGCCCAAGACAGAAATTTTCCACACTGAGAAGGGGTATTACTGACATTGCAACACAATGAACAATGTAACTTGCAACACTGCTGCAGCACTTTGGGCCCAAGTCCACCTAGCTCTCCAGACAGTCTGGAAAAGTTTCTGGTATAGTTATGGTGAGTGTAGGCTGTTCCTACCATACCTTGTCCATCCTCCCATAGCCAGTGTCTGAGACATTTGTATCTCAAGTCTCCAAGCTGCACAACTTGGAGGCGTGGAGAACATCAGTGCTACTTCTGTTAGTATAAAGTCCATGTATGATAATTTCACTAGATGTCCCTGCTGCTAATTTCCTTGGTTCCTTATTTAGGCCTCTTCACAAAAATAATTTCATCGGCCTCTGTGATACCATGCCCCTTCCTTCATCCCACCTCAATCCTCACTTCCCAAACTAAAGAATAATTTTTACTTTTCCCGTATGACCACTGTTGCATACCACTCTTCATTCTTACTGCTCTTCTTGGTCTTGTTTCTTACTCTGCAGTAGCTATTTTGAGATAGCAGTACCAAAACTGCCCAAAATTGCCTAATCTGAATACACAATAGATTTCTATTTCTATAAGACAGTTACAGGCAGGAATCCACAGCCCTGCCAATTTACAACAAAACCAAGCAAAGGCGAGTACATATGAATACAATTTCAAGGAAAACTAATATTCTGTTGAATTTTTCTTGAATGAGATTTGCAAAGCTAACAGCATGTATGCAATTGCTTCGTTTTCCTGACTCTTTCCTCCTGGAAACCAGACAGTTCTGATCTTTGTGCTTAAGTAGCAAATGGGAATGGGTTTAAGTCAGACGCAAATAAGGCTGATATTCACACTATAATAAGCATATTCCTGGAGAGTGCTTTATTTACATCACATGTCGTACCAAACATCCAGTTCTAGAAGAAGCTGATCACAGATAATTTTCATGTGGATCAACACTAACAGAGGAGCTACTACTAAAATAAATTCTAAAGCAAATATCTTTACCGCGCAATGTAGGAATTGTAGTGCTGTAACTGGGTCTGGAGATACCTTCCTCTTCTTCATATTCACCTGAGCCATGCATATAAAATACATTTTTCTGCTCAATTTTAGTCTATTTAAACTAATATTGTGGGTAAGGTTGGGGTTTATTTTTAAGATTAATTTTATTGACAGGACTGGAGAGACACCAGCATTTCCACACTAAGAGAACACCTCTGAAGGCTGTGAAATGACTGGATGTGGTAGGCACACTTATGGATTGCTTTCTAAATTAAACGAAGCATTCACATTTAGGCAGCAGACTGGTGTAAAGAAGAAGCAGAAAAGGCGAGGAAAAGGTGGCATTATCTTTGACATGATCTCTTAAACAAGAAATATCACCTGCCTGGATTCTCTTCTATCCCCCCAACACACATATTCCCCACCCCAAAACAGTAACTATGACATCCTGTAACTTGAAACCAACACTTTAAAGCATTTTAGCGTCGTGTAAATTACAGAGTCTGCTAGACAAATAACTTGCACTGAAATGTTTATCAGCTTTCTGACATAGCTGCTTCCATTTATAGCTTATAAACTGTTTTTTTACTGGTTCCTTCACATCTGATAAGGCAGGAGCAGAACAGGTGGTGAAAATGTTAGGCAATTACAAGAGCCTCTGTTTGTGCGTGTGTGGTCTGTTGGTTTGCAAGGCCACTGACCACATACGAAGGCCTTGTAAAAGTCTCAAATTTAGATCATCAGCCTCTGTTGTTGAGTACTGCCCTTGCTGCAGCTGGAGTCTTTCTGGGCCATAAGCAGCTTTGTTGAAGGGTTAAAAGTTCAGAGTTACTAAAACCTACATTTAAGAACAAAATTTACTCAAAGTAAATCACAAAATATTTTAAAATCTTACATGTTAAGTAGTGTGGCACTGTGTGACTGCCCAGTATTCCAGTGTAAGGGTAGCATGGCTCAGAGTGGTATGTTGGCCAAGGCAGGAGTGGTTGTTTTTGCTGCATATACCAGTGCACCCTTAGAGGTTTCACAACAAACCTTGCTGGAATAAACTGACTGTTCAGAGATAAATTAGGATCAAACAAACCTTATGTTCTGTTAGGTTGAGAGAGAGGAAAGGATGGTTAGTTTTCTTTGCAATTTTATCATGAAAACATCCTTCAGGAAATTCCTTTGCCAATTATTCAATTAGAAATATCCACCTTTAGTGGCAGAACACTGTCTCGCCAGTGTGTATAGTCCAAATCAGAGTGTGTTCAACTAGTGTCCTGTGTTTGGATGTGACAGGTTTCATGCATCATTATGCAGAAATAAAGATAATTTCAAATATTTGTTGTGCAGCTACAATAGGGATGCTCATCTTGGATTTCAACAGCTATTTAATGTACCCTTTATGTAATGGAAAGGAAGCAATAGAGAGGATCTTCTACAAATGGTGCGGTCTTGCATTGCTCCTTTCATCACCATATTCCCTCCTAATACACCTCTATCTGTCCAGGGCCCCTTCCCATTTAGCATGCAGTCATAATCTCCAGAAAAAGAACATGTGCTGTAGTCTAGGATTTTAAATAGGATGGGCTCTTACATCTGCAATGCATGTGCTTTCAAAAGAAATTCAACAACAGGTCCATGCAATTTGTTTTATCAAAGGGATCTCAGTAGAAGTTTCCAGTACTAGTGACTGAGTTGGGAAAAGGGTAGCAGCACATGAAATGTGCGTGAACCATAACCACTTTGAAAGGACTGTGTATCGGAAAGATCAGCCATATGGCCTTTGCAGGATTCCTTTGGGACCCAGTGTTCCACAATATAACTGGAGCTCTTTTTAATCAAGTCCCTAAGGATTCAATTTGCTTTATGTGCATTTTTCCTTCCTTGCAATTTTGGTTGCAAGTAGTCCTGAAAGTTAGTCAGTGCATGGCAATAAATGTAATAATTCTAGTACTATAATAATATGTTTACTGAGGTCAAGAAATGTCTGAAAATAGAGGGTTATAACAGAAAGTGTTAGGCTGCTTGCACTGCTTATGCTGTCATTACAACAGTAATCATGTGTTTGTCAGTCTCACATTCATTAGTACAATTTAAGATAGGTACTAAAGTAATCTATAATGGACTCGAGTGGCTTTTGCAATGAAGGGTTTAGTTGTGGAGTATCCCCCATCAGTTCCCATGGAGAACATGTCCTTCTTCTGGAAAGCAGAGAAAATAAGTGGAGAGACAAATGTAGCCTAACTGCTGCTGCTGTGTGTGTACTGAGGGCTCCAGACACTTGAAGAACATAATGAAGTGGAAAACGAGATTTTAAAAAACTTAATGATATATGTGTGCATTCACCTAAGGTTTCTGTCCAGTAGGATGAGAGGTTACAACACATGGAAAGACTGTCCACTGATCTTCCCAGTAGCTTTCCTCATGATAATTTGAGATGTATTTGATATGCAACATATTGTAGGGTTACTATCAAGAACGTGTTTTAGGGTTAACTTTCCTAAAGAGGGGTGATTTTTTTTTTTGGAGGGGGAGGGAGGGGAGAGGAACCAACCAACCAAGACAAAACCCAACACATAAGAAAAAAATCCTCCCTGCAGTAAAGAACCCAAGCTCTGTTTTCCTTTTCCATCTATAGGACCTCACTTAGGGGGTAGATAGCAGGAAGTTTGATGTGTAGCCGTAATGCATAGTCAATTTTTTCCCTAAAAGCTGCATTGGTATAGGTTACCCTCTAGAAAATGATGTTGTGGAAGTGTTTAGTATGGAGATCCCAGATTCCACCAGAAAAATCTGTATAAAAATGCTGTATGTAATTCAGAAAATCACAGTGATCTGTAGGAGGAAAGAGGGGGTTCTTGGGGTTTGGGTTTTTTTTTTCTTTCCTTTTCTTTTTTGAACCAGTTTTATCATTTACTTCAGAACTTCAACTTGGGAAACAAAGCCTAGCCATAGTTTACATAACTGTATAAATAATGCCATCTGTAGAAGCATTCATACAACATTGACAGCAATGGATAAAAATACATAAAAACTCAGTTGCTCAAACATTGCCTTTTAAGTACAGTAAATCAATGAGCATAAGTTCTCTGAAACACCAAGTTGAAACACAAATGTTTATAAAATAGGGGGGTCCCTAGCAGATGGTCTAGAGGCTGCTTGGTGATTTGCCTGTAAAAGCAATATTTTCCCAAATGGCCACTGTTCTGAATCCATTTAGTTAAGCTGCAAACTAGTGATGTCATGGTCCTAGTCTGTAGAAATGCAAACCTATCACAACTTGACATGCAGTTAGTGGGAACTACAAGGCTTTGCCATTTTTGAAAATCACGATCAGGTGCCATGCATTCGTTACCCAGAAACATATATACTGGTTAATTCCTTTTTATTTTGACTTTTTGTTGTAGAATTGTCATTGATAATCAGGTCAGTTAAACTTCATTTTCTGTTCTATTAACATCAACAGAAATAAGAGGACATTCCCTCTGAAATTTGAACTGTGTGTATGTTGACAGCGAGCAATCACTGGAGGACATTTGTGGCCTTGGACCTTCTTGTGTAGTTTCAAATGGTGTGCTATTATGAAAAATTAGTCTTGTAAACTGCCTTTTCATTGTCTGGTCTGTAGTTCCTCTACTCACTGTTCAGTAAGGACTATAAGGCACTGTAATGCAGGTTACTGCGGAAAATCAAAGGAGGGACCATACATCCAGCTAACTGGCACTTTTGTCTGCTCTGCTGCTCTTTTACAGCCCAGGAACTGAGTTGCTAGTGTTGTTTTACTGCTGCACACTAAAATTTGTAGCACAAATCAGCATGGTAAAAATAGGAATTAGGAATAGGAAAAGAGGAAATAGGAATTAGACAACAAATTTAGGGGATTTACATGTGATCAAGTCTCATAATACAGAGTTTGCTTTCGCCTGAGATTCTGACAGACTCATAAAAGCTCAGAACACAAGTATTACAAGAGGACAGGCAAACACAAAGGAGCAAGGCAAGCACAAAGGATCAAGAACTACTACTCCCCCCACATCAAAAAAGAGCAAAATACAACAACAGAATTTAACTTCCAGGTAGATATATGTGAAAATAAGTATCTTGTGCCTGATTTTGCAACTCATTTCTTCAGACTTACCAAGGCCTTTCTTTCCTAACATATTGCTCTTACCAATAAAATAAAACTAAAGTACTGCAGATCTTCAAACCTTTATTTCATCAATATTTTCAAAAAGCAGAGACAATCATAAAAGATTAGCAACACTCAAAGATCTACTTTTCAGCTAAGTGTCTATTATTGAATAGTTTGTGATACAGATTAAATGCCTCCTAATTTGCCATCTTATTTACATAAAACCTCTTTTCTAAAATAATTACTCCGTGCTGATATCATTGATACTTACAAATGGGATGTAGGCATGGAATGCAGTACATCACAGTGTGGGGGAAGTGAAAGATTTACTTTCTGTAGTTTTATGAAATAATGCCTATATTATGTTAGCACTCTTCCCTGTTCTCTGCCTTATCTCAGACTTGCGTTCCTGGCCATCTAACTACTCACCAGAAATGTGAGTGGAGCAGATCTTGTTTCCAATGAATGATATTTTTATTTGTATGAATTTCCAGGGGTGTCCTGCTTAGGCTGCTAATGGATAGAATTATGGAGTTCTTTTTCAAAGCTTGGTCATACCAAAAGATTACACAGACAGACAGAGGAAGCAGCTCTTTCTGCTTTTCTGCTACTAATTTAATATCCTTCCCACCTGTATAAAACTGTGTGACTTTCTTACGTTTGGTTGGGTTGTTTTGGGTTTTTTTTTTCATTTAGGGCTATTTATAAAAACATGTAGTTCACAACTTTGTTAGAACAGAGTGGAATTGTTGAGAGTTTTGAATAAACACACTCTACAAGAGGTTGTTCATTTCATGATTCATGGGAACTTGTCTTGCCGAGTGATTTGTTTTACAGTCCAGTGTACTGAAAGATTTCAAGGTAAGAAAGGACAATTTTGTTCACTTAGTCTCTGCCTGAAGATATTATAGGCTAGAGCAATTTTTTGACATTTTATCAAGGCCCGAATCCACAACTTCTTTTTTACATAATGGAACCTAAGCAACCCGAAAAGCTTGTGAGAAGCCTTATAGGGAATTGTTTTTGCCTAAACCATGAGGTGATGCGCCACACTGCACTTGAATTTCTAACAGGTAAAGACTAAAAGGTGTCTGTTCAAGAATAATAATAAGAATCAAAAATATCCACCGTTCAATTTTGATTGCATGGAGAGTGACCAGAAGTTTGTATCACTGACCATGCAAACAGAGAATTTGCAGATTCCATCTAACCTCAACGGCCCCAAGTAACAACCTCACCAAGTTTTAGTAGGGTAGCTATCGGATGTCTAGGAAAATAATAATTCCTCAGTTTTTAAATTATCTACACAAGAAAAATGGATTGAATTGTTTTGGCTGGACAGTATGACTTTACTTTTTGTTTGCTCTGGAGACAAGCAAGATTTCATCATATAAGATACTCAGTTTCTCACACTCTCGGGATCAAATTAATATGAAAACTTTAAAAGGAAAAAAAATTAGAAACAGTCCCTTACTGATGTTTGTATTACAAAATAAGAAACCCCAAACAAGACAAATAAACTGAATACTTAAATGTTCTCCATTTTTGGGAGGGTCTTTTTTCACCATTTTCATGTTTTTGGTCTCAAGAGTTTACAGGAAGCAGAACGCCAAGTCAGCAACACACACCAAGCAAGTCTCATAGCAATATGAGAGCTGGACAAGAAACTGTGTTTTTCCTTTAAAAAAAAAAAAATTAAAAATCTCATCTCAAAGCAGGACAACCAAGTACTATGCACATTTTCACAGAAACTTCAGGTATTTTGCATGAAAACAGAATAAAAATACCCCAAACAACCCAGAGTATTTTATGCCAGAGCAGTTGTTTAGCCCAGGAGACTCGGACAGGGCCAAGGTTGAAGTCCTCCATCTGAGCAGGCAGAACAAGCTGGTTCACCACGTTGTAGGTGAGTTTCCTGATCATTTTTTTTCCTGTAATGCATTTCTCTGTGATTTGAAATAGCTTTTTTTAATCAAAACCGGCATATATTTGAAACATACATACATGTGTTGTATTTTTTTAAAGACAAAACAACTTCCCTGAAAGTATCTGACTAGTTCTAGTGGGTGTGTGATTCATCTAAAGTTTTTAGTCTATAGATTGATGTCTGTTGAATCTTAATATCATTAATGTCCCTAAACTGGGTATCCTGTTCATGTTAAAGGATCCAGAAGATTAGTTACAAAATTTCTACCCTGGTGCTCCTGTCATTTCACTTGGCATATAATCAAGTGAAAACCTAGATTTAGCCAGTATTAAGACTGGTATATCTAATTTGATTTAGGGCTGTATGTGAACAAGTCCTTTTATAGTAAGCAGAAAAATGCTATTTCACCAATCTTCTATTTTATCCTGAAGTCTAAAATTAATTTTAATGCTTGCTTCTTCCTACCCTCCTCAAGCTGTGTAAGCACTATAAAGTCATTAGGCATTTGAATTAAGGGGGTGTATGGAAGACCTTATCATTCCATTCATTAACTTCAGAAGAGGGAGGCTGTATCTTCTGTTTATATTCAAGGAAATGAATGTCAAAGATTGCCATGTGTGTGGTGTAAATAAGAAAGGCCACCAGTGGAGAGCTTCCATTTTTGTGATGAGAACATAAAAGTCAGTTGCTTCTGTTCCAGAGGTGATATTTTACTTAGACGACTGCTCTGTTTGCAAAAAGGAGGCAAAATGTCTTTTCTTATTGAGTTGCAGACTGAGAGGGTTTGGACATCAATTAAATTTAAGCCTTTTGAAAGTCCTTCTGTAAACCTTCATGTTTTAATGATAGACTGAACAGTTCTTTGTAAAAATACAATTTAGATGAGAGACAGAAGGAATAAAGCAAATAGAGGGTGGGGGTTATCACACTACATCCCAGGAGCATTTTGCTGCTTGTCATTAATTTGCCTAGACCGTAATTCTACTGTGAAAACTTTGCCATGGGAAATTATATGATGCTATTCTAAAGTCTTAACCATAGAAGAATGCAATTCCTGTTTATGTTTACTGGGGGGGAAAAGAGATGATGAATCTAGCCATTTAGAGTAGCCAGAGCTGACAGGATTTTAAAGGAGTTAATTTAAGGGATTTTGTGTGCTCCATTCTTCTTGACATCTTCAAGACAAGTTACTTATTTTTTTGAATAACTTTTGGATGAGTAAAATAAAGGGCAGGGATCAACATTAGGATTTTTGTTATAATTATGTGGCTCAAACAGCTTTGAAAATGAAGCAAAAACAATTATTTTCAGTTGTTCTGTACTTATCCTACACCACCATCATTCAAATAATCTATACAGAAAAGAATAATTCTGTAGAATATTTTTTAATCTCTGAACTCTTTTTTAATGGCTAAATTGTCATGATTTATAAGGAAGTGGTAGATGCTGGCTTGTTTTTGTTTGAACACAGACTTTTCTCCAAAGTCAAAGAATGAGCAGTCATCCAACACACATAAGCAATGTCTAATAAAAATATTTGAATTTCAACTCTTTACTGCATCAGTCATCACAAGAACAAAATCACCAACTAGGGATTTTTTCCATGCTGTGAGTATACTCTGCAGCCATACCCAACCCCACTATCAATTTAAGTACTATAAGTAATGTTGATATCAGTTCTATAATCAGTATGTTCTCTGTGTCCCTGTTGCTAATTCCATAACTAACACTGAGATCAGCCTGGTTCCTTCATTACTCCGCTTTCTTAAACCTTTGAACAGTGACTGAAAGGTACTATGAAAATAAATGTTTTTATTCTAGTATCATCATTACAGTTGATAAGGTGCAACATAACCTAGACTCGAGCTATTTGCACCTGATAAAATTCTTTATGTTGTTACAAAGAAACCCGTTACAGTATAGAGCATATTCAGAGATGAAACTATCTGAAAAAGTTATTTAATTCCCATATATTTTATTCTGATCATATTTCCTAATGTAAATGGCTGAGTTGAAGAAGAAAACACAAAATACAAGGGGAAGGCACCTTAAAGAAATACATAGTAGAATTTGACATTGCAGAAGGGGAATGTGCTAGAATAGAACAGAATACTCATTGGCCCAGGGACAATGACTGCTGATGCCTTGGTAACTGCTTCCATTTTCTAATTTTGAGTATGTAAGCATATTGTGTTGCCTACTTGGTATTTTTGATGCAACTCAATAGAAATTTGAAATTTTGTATTCTTTTATTGTGTGATGAACCCATAGCAATGTAATTGCAATAGGCAATAAGTAATATTTTCTGCTAAATGATCTGGCCTAAACAAATGCAGCTATGTCAATAGGTGGCCTGCTGCAGTAAACTCACAACTGTGTGTTTAAAAAAGATAATTTGTTTGACATCTTTAAAAGTAACAAACATTACTTAACAAAACCAAGAAATCTCAGAATTTCAAATTTAACAAGCATATAAAAAATACTTGCATAGCCTTTTCGGGATATTATACAAGTTACAAGTTCTTTAAAAAAGATAGCAGCATAAAATTATTTTAACTTTGTTTTCTTTACAGGGGAAAGTTAATTTTGTTTTGTGTTTGGACTAGAGTGCTGTAACTACTAGTTGTACATCAATCAGAGATAAAATCCTTCATTTCACCATTACTATGAACCAGATTTTTCCATTGGTTGCAAGTCCAGTTTTCAATGCAGAAAGTAAATAATATTCTATGTCACTATGCATCTGACCCTAAAATTTTGGAATAATCCTAGAGTTCTATTTAGATACATTATTCTGGCAAGAGGGTTCCAGTGACTAAAGTGATTGGTTAGCACAGTGGTTACAAATGATTCCCACTATACTACCAATTAAACACCACAGACTTTGCCATGCACCGTCTTGCACAGGCTTTTTCTAACCTTGAAAAGTCACTCCTTAGAGCAGTGAATACACTGGGATACACTGAAGCATTTAAGTATTTCACTGAAGTTCCACTAAAGCTAAAGTGAAGTTTAATTTTACAGTAAATTTCATCAATTAAAAAACACATCCTGCCTTTCTGGGGGCATGATTGCAGGAAATGCAAAACAAGAAATAAATATGGCATTGATTAGCTTAATATTATTCTGTTCGTAACACTACCATACAGGATTCCCTTTATAATATTCTCCTTTTATGAAAAAATAACAAAACCCAACAACAAACCCACCAATGGCGAGCAAATAGAAGTGTTTACATTACAGGTAAAACAGGTGCTAAATGTAAATGGATTTTCTGAATTTCCCAGGATTTTTACCACTGATTAAACTAGTACTGGCTCTACAGTGCTAGACATCAAGATGAACAGATAACCCTTTGCCTCACGCAGCAGTAACACGTTATCTGAAGTCTAACTACAGAGCGCATTAAGGTTAGGGTGCCAGCGTCAGACTATTCTGCTGTGAAGTTGTCAAGCTGTTTTGCAACATTGACAGCCAGGGTAAACATTTTAATCCGTAATCTAAGATTGACATGGAAATAACTGAGAAATAATTACCAAAGAATGCTTTAATATGCCAGGCATTCCGGATGTTTTCCTATTTTCTCCTTTTCCGCTCGTCAGTGCAGTTGAAAATGCTTAATTAAGTTTGAGTTTCCCTTTTAAATGTCAGGTTGGTTTCCTAGCAGATTGCACAGTGTACAGACAGCTTGTGAGTTGGTGTCATAAAGCTTTAACATTGTCTCTTAGTTTTGTGACCCAAACCAAGAGAGATGAAAAATTGTGATCCTATTTACACTTTTTTTAAGTGTGTTGGGGGCCTCTTCCTTTGGAGCCAGTTCTACTTACTGTCTGCTATTACTGTGACGTGAATACTGCTGAGGACTAGGTTCAATGGGCATTCGGGTTCACAGTCCATATTGTGGTTGCTTGAAATGCTCTCTTTCCTTCCAGGATTATTTTAATTTCATTGCTAAAGGCTCACGAACTAGCCATTTCAAAGTATGTGATCTTTCTAATATGGAACAACAAAATTCAGCCATAAAAATGAAATTAAAACACTCCCATGTGTCCAGAAGAGCCTGAGAACGGCTCAGGGTGAACATAACGCCCAGGTTTCATGTGGCAGTATTTTGCTTTCTTCATTTGGAGAAAAGACAAAGGCAGCATGAAAAAGAATGACCCTGAGTTACTGTGCCTGCATGCTTACAAAGCACAAGGCAAGGCCTTTACCATGGAGTAAGATCGGAGAGTCATCCAGGCTAAAAGAAGCGCAACTTCCACTGTTTGTGTTTAGAGAGGGAAAAGTTTGTAAACTAAATAATCCCTAAAAAATTACTTATAAATCACTGTTACCCCTC
This sequence comes from Porphyrio hochstetteri, assembly GCA_020800305.1. Classification (NCBI taxonomy): domain Eukaryota; kingdom Metazoa; phylum Chordata; class Aves; order Gruiformes; family Rallidae; genus Porphyrio; species Porphyrio hochstetteri. Next base: position 47,360,789 of record CM036938.1, on the reverse strand, counting down.
ATGAGGCAGCATTCCTCGCTGTTTTCAAACCTGTGAGTCACACCACCGTTCTTGTCATTCTCAGCATGATAAATTTTGTTTATCCAGGCAGTGCATTTTTAGCACTCCTGTTCACAAACTATGAAATGTAATGAAAAAGTAGAGAAAATTAAAAGCAGGAGTTGCAAGTTGGAAGATGCTATCTGTTGTCACTGTGAGGGTACCTGGCTCTAAAGTACTGAAGTCTAAGATGTCCCTTTCATGTCTAACACAGACCCTAAGAGTGCTCTGAACTAAAAACTGAGGGTTCATAGCTAAAATGTGAAACAGCTCTCACTGGGCAGGGATGCTCACATCTAACATCATTCACGAGGGCACGTATGTTCTGTGTCGAAGGCAGGAGTGGAAATTAATATTGTCTCTGTTGAACTAATTCTGAGTAACCAGTGTGTACCATTAATGCTGGTCCTGAATGCAGAGATTCTAGCTTGAGCCTGCAGTATTTCTCCAAGGCGCTGCAGTTGGAGGCTTGCCACTGGGAAATCTCCCAGCAGTTCGTATGGCTACTGTTTTACTTTGCTTGGCCCAAAGGAAGGGGAAAAAAAAATCCTGTGTGGAAAAATCATAGGTTGTAGCAGGAATTACAGTGCCTCTGTGAGGTGCAGGGCCAGTTAATTGCTTGGAAAGGCTGAGACACATCTAGCAATGCAGCATGGCTGTTACTGGACATACCCAGCGCAGGAGCTGCAGTGTACGTGCAGGCAAATTATGTGGCAGGTGACTCAGCTTGAGAGACTGGAATGCTTAGATACATGCCCATGGTAGTGGTACAAGAGCCTTTGATTGCTGCAGGTTTCCAGCTGCAACGTCACAAAGATGTCAAAAGAAAGAGGAGGTGGCTTGAAGCCCATTGGAAGCATACAGGAGTCCATGGCATACTGCAGAGGTACCACAGGCACACTTTTAATGAGATACAGAGACGTCAGATGCAATCTAGCCCCGTTCATTTCATTCATGTCCTCTGGTTCACAAGAATTTGTTAATAACTTTTCTTGATGCTGTAAAGACTCACACCATTAAGACAGTACCTGCAGCCCAGTCTTAGACTGATGTCTGTGTTGGAGAGCTGCAGCTCAGCTCATTCTGTGTTTTCTGGTTAGAGTGCTTCTGGTCTCCAGCCAAGATATTTGGTAATGATCAACAAGTGTCTTCCATGACAATGGACATTTGCTGCATAGGAATGAAAAGATCTATCAGGTGAATATTCCTTTTTGACCCATTTGTCTCATAAGCACCATATAATTAACAATGTCAAAGGCGAAGGAAATACGGTCATTTGAGCACAGAGATGCTTTTCTTCCCCAAAAGCAGAAATGGGTTTTGTTCCAGCTCAGTTTGTCTCTGTTCTGATTTAAACCCCAACTTATCTAACTAGTATGGTCACATCCTAGTCATCCCTACCAAACGAATTTGGGCTCAAAAAGGAGCTTGCAAAGGAGCAGAAGCTAAGGAGTTCACTGGTGTTACCTGTGAGCTTTTCCAGGAACTCTGGCTCTGTGGGGTAACGCACACCTCAGAGCACATGAGTGGCGTCATGGGTTTGTGTGTGTACGGTTTAATTATTTTCAGATAAGACCTCTCATGTAGCTAACTGTCACAAAGAGGAAGAATTCTTAGTAAGAAACCGAAAAGGGGAAAAACAAGCCCACAAAAATGAGGGAGGGGTTGTCTTTTGAAACCAAAATTTCAAATCAATTTAATTGCTACACTCACCTTTGTCTCAGACTTTTGTATCACGCTATTTATAATTTCTACCCAGAGAAACATCCTTACCTCATTGGTCAGGATTAGTTACTTCTGTATTTCATGTTCATTTCATGGTAAAGTTATTAAAATGACTTGATAATCAGCTACATTTCAATAGTTTTCAATATTTGAATGGGATCTCAAAGCCCATGGATACATTTATGTTTATGGGGTGCCAGAGGTTTGAGGAGCCAGTTTGCTACATCCTGTATCTACTGTTAATTATTTTAGGTTAGACTTACTTAAAGGGTAATTTTAGTGAGTATTTTTGAATGGACAGATATCACAGACATATGCATGCACCTCACATGCGTACAAGGTGCCTGTAAGGTCAACATAGATAAAATTTAGTTCTTAAGGCAAGGTTAAAGTTCAATATAAATACAGGGATAGATGGAAGTTTATAAAATTGGGTAGAGATGCTTTATCCCATATCCCTCTCAGTAAACCTTTATTGAGAACACCATATGTATTTTATATATAGTTCAAGTAGATGGTATCTAGTTTTAGCACAACATGTTGGAAAAGTGTCTCATCCTTTATTGGATGAATGAAATGATTCCAGGAAAAGTGCAATTATCAACTGTCACTCTCTGGCAAAAAGTCAGGCATCTCCCACAAGCACAAATCAACCTACTTCCCAAAAATATGTCAGCAGAAGAAGGGAGATTTTCTTTTCCACATTAACACCATGTAACACCTGCTGGCCTGATCAGCTTTCTAAAAAGGGAAGTGCTCGTTGCTCACCAGCAGCTAAAAGTAGTTAAGAGCTGATGAACATGGTTTTACCACATGTAGAAAGTACCATTAGCAAAGCCTGTACTGACGGTGGTCCTTCAAGTTGGAAGGAAACTGCTGCAGAAAGATTATGTATTTACAAGACAATGACCTGTATCAGAAGGCAAAGAAAATAATTTCTTTTAACTCTCTTCTTCTTCCTTCCATAGATTTGGCTTCTACAGAGATCTGATTGCATGGTGGGTTTTCTGTTCTCTTTTTCTTTTTTGCTTTTACTGAGTTTTCAAAGACTATGAACCATACTAATCATGAGTATTGAAATCCCCAAAAAAGTTTAATATTTCTCACAGCCAAAAACCTTCGCTGAGAACACCAACAAACAACACTCCTCCCACAAAATGTTTTCATGAAAAAACAAAGCAGAACCCAGAAAGGGTTCGGCACTCTTAGAAAACTTCTTACTCAAGCAAATCTCTCGCCAGACTCCATGGGGTGTTGTCATGTGGTTTGCAGTGGGCTAAACTAAAAGGAATAGGACAGGGGAATCATAACCAAAGTGGATTTCCAGAGGCTATCTTGCCTACTGCAAAGTTAAGCAGAGCTGTGCTTGCAAGAGAACACAACAGTTTCTCCAGCCTGTGTGAAGACTAAATGTCCTGTCACGCTGCTATTTCTAGCAGTGTCACAGACCTCAGTCCACAGCACGTTGACTGCTGCAGCAGTGAATTTTTAAGTACCTTGGCAGCTTTTGGAACGTGTCCTGGTTTGGGGTATGTGGGTTTGCTAAGGCGATGTGCAACAGAAGAGGGAAAGGTGCCGAAGAACAGGCACGCCAGCACGCCATACAGAGAATGGGACTGTCCATCCTTTCTGCTATGGCTGCTCCAGTGTTAGATGAAATAATTAAATATGACTTGATGCCAGAGGTAAAACAAACCGAATTCCTCTGTCTTCTTGAGGCATGGGGGATAAGTTATACCATACCAAAGTACAGAGTTTCCCTAAGCTGAGGAGCTGGGGTGCTCTTTTCTGAAATGCAAGAAGCCAACAAGCCATGTCACACAAAGAGCACCAACCCTTAGTGAGAGAGGGTGTAGCACATAAGCTGCTCACTTTCCATTAGTCTTCATGGAAATGTAAATGTCACATGAGCTGAAGAGAAAGTTATATGAGGAAAAGCTATGTAAGGTAAAAGAAGATACCTGTTAACTTCAAAACAACATAAAAATCACTGCCCCTCCTGAATTTTCTTTAGTGAATCTTGAGTGAAAGGACAAGGTAGCTAATTGGTACAGATGCTGAGGACAACTCAATATACTAGCATTCCCATTTTCCAAATAGTCAATAAAAACTTCATTGTGAAGTAGCAACTTGTTTACTGGTAGGAAGCCGGCTCAAAAATATCAAATTCTTAGTTTATTAACTCTGTTTACTGCAGTGATATCTGATTGTATATGAAGAGCAAGAATTTGATACTGCTAACTTTTTGAGTTAAGGGTGAAGGGAGTTCTCTGCAGAACTCAAGAATACCATGAGTCCTGCCTCACTGTTCAAAGCAGTTACAAAAGAGACTTTCCCCTTTTCACCAGAAAAACTTTGAGCATCTTAGGTGTTTTTTTGGTGAAGGGGAGCTCGTGCCTCAGAAAGCTCAAGCACAACTGCCAAGAAGTTAAAAATCCAATGCAATAGGACAGGATCTATGTGGGGATTTCAGTAATGGGTAAGATTTGTGTAAGCATGTACAAAATAGTAAAACGAAATTAGTTTGTGTTTGACAGCATCTGCTGAATTCTGCCATCACTGATCAATGCTTTTCACTTTGAGTGCATTGTTGTAGTACTTCTAATAGTAGGCATTTATGAACCTAAATCATCACAATATTTGAAAATAGAAGTAGCAGATTCCTTCCCTGGGTTTTCTTTCTTCCAGACAGTTAGTGGAGAGGTTTGGTGCATTTACTGGGTCCTTATTTTCATATTGGCTAGCTTGCTGCTCCTGTGTTGTACATGCATGCAGAGAACAGGTGGTATGCTCTGCACTGTATGATATCAAAAGAACATGCAGGATACTTTCCAAGGTGACAGTCAGATCTGCAGCAACAATTTCCAAAATATAGATATTTTTGCAGTAAGAAAATGATTTCCTTATGGTTGCCAAAATACTTCTGATTTTCTTCTCTCAGATTCCTATCACAGGATCTCTTATTTAAAGACCTCACTCTGTTACTCTCATTCATCTAGTAGAACGAGATTTGCTAGGCACCCAAGGCATGCTTTTGGTTCCTCCAATTAAGACAGAGGGACCTGAAAAAAAAATGAGTCAGGATGACTGTTGCATTTGAGTTGAAGGGTTAGCAGAGCTGAATAGGTTTCAAGAGAATCTTGTTTACAGTGATGATTTTTAGAGCATTGTTAATGACAAGGCCCATCAGGCAAACAAAAGATGTTTGTCACATACATTTAGATCTCACTACTCTATGTTTTGACACATACAGGTCACTCATATGCAGGTGAATATTTCTGAGGAAATAGTTCAGATTTGCTTGGGGGTTTTTTGTTTGGTTTTTGTTTTGTTGGGGTTTTTTAATCATTCAGTTATTTTTCCATCCTTGGAGGTTTCCATATTTTTTCATCATTATGTCTTCAGTGCAGGAACCTGTTATATTCACGCAAAATAAACCATTTTTCCAAGCTGTTGTTTCAGCTACCTCTTCAGTAATCATTTGCCCTCAAAGTGAGAGCCTTGGAAAAATTGAAAGAAAACTTCCAGAAGTGGTGGTTTAAAGTGGTTTCAAGTTTGGGAACCAACCAGTAAAGAGCGTAGCTCTTACTGACAGCAGCCTTCACTGTCCCACAGTGCCTACCTTGGTGTGCATTTCGCCCAGCTATAAAGGGATATGCTGACTGCCCCACACTTCCTATGCCTCCTACTGAAGAAGCAGTTTGAGTAGCTTTTCTGAATATAATTTCTGTATTTAAAAAAAATCACATTTTGCCATCATCTCTGCCTAACTTCCACAGACTGTGACAAGTTCATGCAAACTGGGTTATTTCCATGGAGGTTGAACATTTGTTAATATACCACACTTCTGTTGACTTCTAATGGCTATCAGATGTTTCTGTTGTACTAATGATACTAAAAGCTCTGTTGCTGTGTTCATAAATTTAAAGAGAGGGAGAAGAGTGGTTTACATTACTTCATAACTCACTGATCTCAGCCTTCCATTCCTTATCACTAATGTCTATTCTCTACTACCAAATTCATGTTGTCTATTATACATCTTGCCACATTGTTCAACCTATTTTTAACAAGGCTGTGGCAAAAAGTATAAAATGCATAAAAAAGTATAAAAAGAAAACTCTCTTTTCTTCCTTTCCTTTCCCCTTTCCTTTCCTTTCCTTTCCTTTCCTTTCCTTTCCTTTCCTTTCCTTTCCTTTCCTTTCCTTTCCTTTCCTTTCCTTTCCTTTCCTTTCCTTTCCTTTCCTTTCCTTTCCTTTCCTTTCCTTTCCTTTCCTTTCCTTTCCTTTCCTTTCCTTATTCTCTGGTCTCTCGTTATGTACAGTATATTATGTTAGAAAATGTCTCCATAACAGCAATGCACCACGTCCACAGTTAGCTCTTGAAATGTCCACTTTCATGATGATAGGAAACAGGACAGCCAGTCAAGCCCTGATCTTTTATAGTCCTGCTGTTAAAAGTACAGAATGTCTTCATGTCTCCATCGTGTGACAAACATAAAACAGTAATAGGGCTCACTTCTGAAAGCAGTGCTTAATTAAAACAGTATTTGCACCATTATTTTATTTAATAATAAAAAACAATATGGAAAACTCTTAAACTATTTGAAACACTTCTGTACAAAAATAGCCCTCTTGAGAGTAGATCTAGTCCTTCTCGCTAGTATAAAAGGTTTGACTGATTGCCTTCAAACATCTTTAATGAGGATCTTGAGGATGTCACATCTGGGTGAAAAAAAAAGCCTATGATGGGACTTCTGTAGAAAAAAAAAAAAGGAATCAAAAATAATCTTGAAATGAAAATGTTCTTCTAACCTGTGATGTTTTTCAGATAAATATTATAAATCTCATTCTTTGAAGACAGAGCTTCACATACCACAAATTTCATGGAAAAGTTACATTAAAAGAATCTTCTTACCACAAGGCAGTTGCAGTAATCTCCATGCAGGGCGGAAGGAGTGTGGTATGATCAGAGCTGGGTTTGAACAGCAAATAGTGGAACTCTAAGTCTGAAGGACCCATGAGGGAAAAAACCAAAAGACAGGGAAAAAAGGTGTTTATATACACAAAAATTTTATTTAATTTTTTTTTTTCAGAAAAGCTGTGTTTTCATGAGGGACTGTATTACATGGATAAAAAAGTTATGTGTAGAATAATATGTCCAATACCACTGCTTTTTACAGCAGTTGGAGGCATCTTTCCAGTAGAGATAAACAGTTTCTATGACTTCTTGGCTTAAATCTTCTTTCGATCTTACCTTCTCTTCACTATAGAAGGTCTACTATGACCAGAAGGTCCATTCACAATAGACCCAATTAAAACAAAGAAAAACCCACATGCTTAACAAAAAGGCTTGTCAGAGAGCAGCAGGACTGGGTCATCTCCATATGGGAAGGCAAGCCCAAAGCTGAGAGCAACATCAAGGCAGGTGGGGTGGTGGCTTTACAGGAAAGGGCCCCAAACAGGAAGAGCAGAGCAAGTCTGATGTTGATAACCTCATTAGCCATGAGTCCAGTGATCACCAGGCAAGTTCGCAGTTATCAGACAGGTCTGAAGTCAAACCACGAAGTAAAGACTGGTCAGGGACTGAATTAGCAAAGTATGTGGCCAAGGGCTGGCACAGCTGCAGCACAGTTCGGAGACCCACTGCTGACCTTACCTGCAGCTCCCAAGCAAAGCAGGAAGACCCTTCTTTCTGCCTGTTCACAGCCTGTTCACAGCCTGTTCACAGCACTGATCCCAGCTGCACCACATCAGAACTAGCCTTGAGCACAGGCAGCCAAATCCATAGGAGGGGTAAAATAAGTAGGACACATGGCCCCAGAAAAGCTTTTGGACTCTCATCAGGTTCTTCTAGGAAAGAGACCTTAATGTCTTGAGCTTCATAAATTAAATTTTTATGTACCTTATTCTGAGAATTTATTCAGCCTTATCTCCTACTTGTTAACTTCAGGGTATTGTAGTATAAACTTACCTATGGACAAGCAACTACAAAACAAAACATTTTGAGATCCAGAACTGGAAAAGTGATCAAAATGCAGTTTTGGCCAAGCCAGTTCTTCATGTCTTATTTGGTGCATGTTCATTGAGGTGCTGTATTCTGTTTTCATTCAGCAGAACAAAAGGAAACCACCACAATGTCTATGATTGAAAGGAATTAGCCCCTGCTAATAGGGGGATAGGGAATTTCTTTTGGAGCCTTCACCTGGACATGAAGTTTCTTTTCTTGCACTATTAATGTTTACCTCTTCATCCTTTTCAACTAAGGCCTATTAGGGAACAAGAAAGATAATTGTCAGGAAAAAAAATGTGTTGGGCTGCCCCAAGATGGGATGGTAATCCCCATGTCTGGAGAAAAAGAACTTTTCTTCCCTCATTCATATTTCATCTGTTGGATATAAGAGAGAGAAACCCTCAGGGATATCTTTTCCCTCCAAAGATCCAACTGAGATTTCTGTCCCCCCACCCTCCTTTCCAAAGGTGAATTGTAGGTAGAAAAAGGTGGGACAAAAGCCACAGAGTCCTGTCGCTCACAGCAGTGTTTAAGATATCTATTACTCAACCTTGCAACTATCCCAGTAGAAATCATATGAACTGGACATGCTATGCAAAACGATCAAGAAGAGGTGCTGAGAGTGCATAATGTTTCCCATGATCATTGTTTTGTAAATGTCTAGAGAAAGACATAGTGATGAAGAACTCAGGAGAGGTTCATTGAAATTGTGCTGCATCTGAACAATTTAAAATTTCTTTCTTGACCAATAGCATTATTGAATTACTGAGAATGTTGAATGTGTATGAAAGGAGCAATCAGAGATGTAGAAAGCAAGCCAGATACAATTTGAGTAGTAATGCTTCAGTACTTCTACGGCCATGATAGGGGTGGAAACCTGCATGAGTGAGAAGTAGAAATTAGTCTGCAGTGTGTAATGCCCTGCTGTCAAATGTCATTTATTTAAGCTTTTCTTTCTTTGTGGTATATATATAGTTCTATTCAGATAATTTGATGCAGGCTAAATGATTTGCAATCAAAAAAAAAAAAAAGCAAAAGCTTTTGCTCGGCTTTAATGTAAAAGTTGAATTAATCTGTCCCAGCACTTTGATGACAAAAAGATTTTGAATACCTCATGTGCATGGATAAGTAACAAGCACAGTGCCCTCCTCTCCTTCTCAGCTCCTGTAACATAATGACCCTTATACGCTGACACTTTGCTGAAAAAAAATTCAAATAGCCAGTTCAACAAACCAGGTGCAGTCATGGGATGTGACTATTCTTTGTTAGGCACACTGCGAGAATATTCCTTAAACCAGCCAATGAGACTGGAAACAGACATGGATGCATAAAGCAAAAAAAAAAATCCAACGTTGAGCCTATAAACAGCTCCATGTTTTTTCTTCAGTTAATTTAATTACATGAACTTAAAACAGACCAAGTGTGTGCAAGCAGCAACATTCTTCTATAACTTGATGCATTTAAAATGCTGTGAGTGTTTTCTTGTGGGAGAGAGAAGAGAGGCACACTGAGCTCTCTCTGAAAGCAATTAAATACTAATAACAGGGGGTGACATCATGCTGCATGACTTCTTCAATTAGAACACCAAGTCATTTCTGGCTTAATCATTCCCACTTGTTAATTTGTTCTCTAGAAGACTTAACAGACCTGCTTCTTGCCCCTATTTAAAATAGGATTTCTGATTCTGACACCTTTTAAACAGAATTCCACTTGGATGCAGCCTTCTATTAAAACAGAATCTGGTATTTTTCCTACAGCAGGACAAGACGTCAAAGGCTCAGATGAAAAGCTGATACAAATTAAATAAATGAGCATGAGTGCTTTCAGTTGCTATTTAGCAAGAATATGGACCGAATCCTCCTCTTACTGAGATTAAGTAGAGGTTTTGCCACTGGCCACAACAGAAGGGAAAAGTATATGTTAATTATTATGCACCTTCCCAAGTGCTTACTTCACTATTTGTAAGGAAATTGCTATGTCACATCAAATTGTGTATTTGAAGTATTTGAAGGGAATAGGGGGCACTTGTAATGCTGAGCATTTAAAGAATGTTACTAGAGTGGCAATATTCCTATTAATGACACGGCAATAAGTATGTGATTTGAACCTTGCTCTGCATAAGTAGTTTTGGTTCTGTGCTATTCTCACTCTTAGAAGATTATTCTTAAAATGTTTTCTACAGTGTGAAAAATAAGGCAGTATAAAGACATCTGACCCAAACACCTCTTCTAATTCTCTACTCTTGTTCATGAATATTGAGATGTTACTGTATCCATCCGGTTTTCAACCTTATTTGCTCTAAATCTAAATGACTGGTGTTGCAACTACCTCTTTAATGAAATCCCCACCTGTTTTCAAAGGAAATACAGCTACAATTTACCAGACTTTTCCTTAAAGTCAAAAGTAATGAATAACTGTATAAAAATAAATTTAAGACCAAAGCTTGTTTCCATCCTCAAACCAGGGCTGATTTTTAGAAGTAATTTTTGATTGAAGTCATTGCACCCTAATGATTCCAAAATTCTTTCTAATATTCAACAGGTGTCTCTGATAGCTATTACAGCTCTTAATCTTATATGTTTTTTTGAGTGATTTTACAGTGTTTGTCAGCATGTTATTGTTTACAAGACTGTAAGAACCATAATCAGGGTTGTCAAGTGTATTGGGGGTTGCTTGAGTGAAACTAAAGTCAGCTCCATCCTGGTCTCAGTAAAAAATTTTGCACAGGACAATCTTTTACAAAAAAAATATAAAAAGAGAAAATTAAATACTCTTTTGAAAAAAATGAGAGTCTCAGGTGGTTGAATAAAGAACAAATGTCAGCAGCAAAATTTAAAAAGGACAAGATATGTGATATATTTGGAAGAAAGAAAGTACATCATTATTATGGAAAGGAATCTGGCAGACATTTAAATAGAATTTTTCAAATAACCTTTTTCATTAATTTTAGTAAGGTCAATTACTTTTAAATGAAATTTAGATAAATGTAGATAAAACACTGAAGTTTCAAAACCTCACCTGAGCTGAAGCATCTATCTATGTTTTTGAAGGGTATCTTCAGTTCTTTTATCTGTAAAGTACTAAAGAAACTTAAGCTAGTAAGTCCCCTATACAGCCCTGCAAAACATGTACTAGTACCCCCATTTTACAGGTGAAGAAAGATTGAGTAACTTGGCTCAGACTACAAGAAAATGATGCAGTGGAGCCAAATTAGAGATTTATAGTTCCTAGTTCTGCACTCAGACCATTAAATCACATCTCTCAGTCCAGCCATCACTATTAAGAGTATCTTCCAAATTAACGGTGAAACATGATCTTGCAACTTTCTGCAGCGTCCGTCTTCTCACTTCTTCCTTTTTCACTGGAGCTCTCACAGACTTCATTTCCTCCTGAGAGCTGGAACACTGAGATCTACTTGGAGTATTGATATTAATGTGGAAAAGTCCCTGCCCGACAGAAGTGATACAAAGCTTTTTGTAGTGCAGAAGGTCGTGCATCTGGCATCTGCACCTGGTGAAAAGCTATTCAAAAGAAAACAGTAGGGCCATTTTCCAACGGCTACATACGTGCCTCCCACAGAGCGCTGCAGCTTCTGGCTTGGGCTAAGGACAGGAACTCTCTTACCGCCCTGTATTTTTTTATCCAACATGAAAAACTATTATAGCAATTTAGGTGGATCTTCATTACTAAGTAGCTTGGGCAATAAGCCTGCCTTAAATCACCTTTCCTCCCAGTTATCAGCGGGCAAAAGTCCCTAGTGATCATCTTCATTAAGCTTTATTGTCTTTCATCTTACAACGGAGTGAGATAGAGAAAGGAAAATGTGCTCCAGTTAGACAAGCAAGTGCCCATGTTGTCTCAGATTACTAAAGCCCATAATTCAGCCAGCAGCTCCTAAGCATTTCCTTAGATATTTTTTTCTTTCTCACAGTCTCCTCCGTCTTATTACTCTTGTGCAGCCATTCTATTTCCACTTGAACCATGTGGGAGAAATCTGTATCCCTTTGCAGCCAAAGGCAATGGTGAATATATCCTTAGCACATACACATGCAGTGCACAGCAAAAAGGTTTCTTGCTATTTTATAGTATTACAAATATGCTGTATTTTATCTGCGAGACACATAGCAGCAGAAAATCTTCAGGTGTAAAGGGAAACATTGGTCCCAGCATGATTCCAGTGGAGTAACCAGGTTGACACCAGGGCTGAGTTTGTCTGGCAGCATCTGGTTCAGGAGTTGAAAACCATTTTGCCAGGACTTGAAGACATGAAGGATTTACCACAGGAGGAAAACTACACTTTTTTGATTCCTTCCCTAGATTTGGCATGTTCTACAAGGAATGTCATAGGCAGGTCACAGCTGAATGTCAGCTATTTGGTAGAGATACAGTCTCGTTGTGCAGAGATATATGATGTACCGTAATGTGGAGAAGATAAGAATCCTGATGTAGAAAAGTTCACAATGTAGGGGAGAGAAGAGAGGTAGGGAATTATGCAGACAGAATGATGGGCAGATAGATTGGCTACCATAAGAAATTACATTATGGCCTTTTTTTTTTTTAAATTCTGCCTTCTTATAACTGAAGAGTGGTTCTGTCGAGGCAGGAGATGTCCTTGCAGAACAGAGAGAGAATGTTACTGAGGAAGTGAGCCAAAATGCCTCATACTTTTTCTTGTTGGGCAGGCTGCAGAGAATCCAGGTCATAGCCTACCTCTGAGCCTTGAGGTCTGGATTCTTTCCCACCCACCACAGCTGCTGTTGGGCTGAGGAGAAAGCCAGGCCCAGATATTTAATTCCTGTTTAGTAATGGGTAAGAGGAACTGCCTTCAGTTTTGCTGCCAAGGTGGAAACCACAAGAAGTTTAGCAGTCATGGCAATTGCTTTAAGCCCCATCCTTCTCATCCTTCAATAAGTTACTCAGCAGTTGGTATGATCAGGGGACTATGTTTGGGAAAGATTTTGGGAAAGCCCAAAGTACCCAGATCTCCGCTGCTTGTAGTCCCCAGGTGTGAAGTGCCAGTGCTGCAGTCACATTCAGTGCAGCTGAGGAATATGGTTCAGCTGACTCACTGAGATGTTACAGCATTGTGTCACAGTTTAGCAGGACAAAGTATGTCTGTATGCCTGTGCTCCCTGAGATTACCCTTGATTACCTTTTACATGACAGAATTTGGGAAGCTAGACTGTTTTTATGATCCTGAGTGGAGAGCAGGGCCACTGCCTTCTCTATCTCCACTCAAGTGCTGGTGTCAGAAGTCTTTTTTCCAAGCAGCATGGGCTGAATCCTTATATAATTTTAAGAAAATTGTGAACTCTGAATTTCATCACATGCTGGTGTTTCTGTTTTGTTACTTCTGTATTTGCCAAAGCAAAGAGCACAAAACATGAAATCTTTGGGAGCCTCGTGTGGAATGCTGCTTTTCCAAGATAAATACAGCTTTATTTTACTCAGAGTCCTACCTGATGGGGGTAGCACTGACGGGGAACACTTTGTAGAAGCATAAGTATTGAATTGATCTAAAGGGCAGCAAACATCCCAGAGAAAGTATAACAAAGTTTACTGTGTTGCTTATATAATTAAGACTCTTTTCTAGCATCAAACTATAGCTCCAGTTATAAAAAAAGTCTCAGCCAGTGTTTGACCTGGTTATGAACAGAAGTCAATTACAACATTAGTGTAAACATTCAGTTTCCACTGAAATCAAGGCTCACTCTTACACACACTTACACCATGGCTGAATTTGGTCTAATGATTTGCATCAAAAAGGTTGCCACTGCACATGCAATTACTATTTATGTCTTTTAATGTACTAGCACCCAGTGGAGCCACTTGGATGTGAAGCTCATGACAGTAGACACCATTGTATGTTTTAATAGGAGAACATCCCTAGGAGGGCAAGGAAAGTGCTACGATTTGTCCAAGACTGCCTGGTAAGCTTAAGAAGTTTGGAATAATTTTATTCTTGTCTTCTTGAAGCAGGCTGTTGGTGACTGTTCATTCAACTCCTGTTCAGGTTTTGGCCAACTATCTGTGCAACATGTAGGATTGCAAAAATGAAGTGAGGCTATGCAGGGAAAAAATTAGAAGGGAAAATCACAACTAAAACTTAACCTGACCTCTGACATTAAGGATAATGAACAAAGTTTCTATAAATACATTAGTAATGAAAAGAGGACTAAGGACAATCTCTGTTCTCTAGTAGATGTGGCAGGTAACATAGTGACAAAGGATGAGGAGAAGGCTGAGGTGCTGAATGCCACCTTTGCCTCAGTCTTTAACAGCAAGACCAGTTGTTCCCTGCTTCAGCTCCTAGATATATGCAAGTCTATGTGGCTAGATGAGCTCCACCCAAGGGTACTGAGGGAATTGGTGGAAGTGTTCACCAGGCCACTTTCCATCATTTATGAGCCCTGGCTGACTGGGGAAGTCCCAGTTGACTGAAGATTAGTGAATCTGACGCCCATCCACAAGACGGGCCAGAAGGAGGATCTGGAGAACTCTAGGCCTGTCAGTCTGACCTCAGTGCCTGGAAAGATTATGGAGAAAATCATCCTGAGTGCCATTACAAGGCACATGTAAGAAAAGTAAGCGATCAGGCCCAGTCAGCACAGGTTCATGAAATGCAGGTCCTGCTTGACCAACCTGATCTCCTTCTACTAGATGACCCACTTAGTGGACAAGGGAGAAGATGTGGGTGTTGTTTATCTGGATTTCAGCAACACTTTTCACACTGTTCCCCACAGCATTCTCCTAGAGAAACTGTCTGCTCTTGGCCTGGAGGGGTGTACCCTTCACTTGGTAAACTGGCTGAATGGCCAGTGAAAGTGGTGGTGAATGGAGTTAAATCCAATTGTCAGCCAGTCACCAGTGATGTTCGTCAGGGCTCTGTGCTGGGCCAAGTTCTCTTTAATAACTTTATTAATGACCTGGATGAGGGAATCGAGTACACCCTCAGAAAGTTCACAGGCGACACTGTTAGGTGGGAATATTGATTTGCTTGAGGGGAGGAAGGCCCTACAGAGGGATTTGGACAGGCTGGATGAATGGGTCGAGGCCAATGGCACGAAGTTCAACAAATCCAAGAGTCAGGTCTTGCATTTGGGTCATAATAACCCTTAGAGGCCTGGGGAAGAGTGGCTGGAAATCTGCCGGGCAGAAAAGGACCTGGGGGTGTTGACTGATACCTGGCTGAACATGAGCCATCAGTGTGCTCAGGTGGCCAAGAAGGCCGGCAGCATCCTGGCCTGTATTAAGAATAGTGTGGTGAGTGGGACTAGGGAAGTAATTGTCCCCCTGTACTCAGCGCTGGTGAGGCCCCTCCTTGAGTACGGAGTTCAGTTTTGAGCCCCTCACCTTTATTGTCTGACAGGTTCTTCAGAATTCACTAACTTGTGGAAACCCTATAGATCCAAATCCCAAGCTGGAAGTATAAATACATCATCTTAACAAAAGGGATTTGAAGTCCACTGAGCAGCAGCCACACTGCTAAGGCTTTCATGGTTCCCCATGTAATACATGAGATGCCCACACCCTGATGGGGAAGGAAAGATGAGCACTCCCACCCTAACTCAGTTAGGTAGCTTGTTTGCTCTTAGCTGCATGAATTGCAGCTTATGAACTAGAGAGCTTGTGAGATGAAAACCTCATGAATGAAATGATGAATTATTGAATTTATGTATTAGACTAGTGAGTAGAAAGGAGATTGAGCCCTTGTTTGACATGTTTGTTCGTTTTCTTTCCTAATGAGTCATAGAATAAAGCTTATACAGAATACCTTGTCCTGTAAATTTGAGAGATACAAATAGACCGTGACATAGTTTACTATAACTGTTATTTGTGTGCAATATTAGCTGAATGTTTTTATTGTACAATGCATCTTTTGGCAGGGCAGGAAGAACTTTTCTATCTAGATTACATCTTTGCACCCACTCTATGTGCCCATTCACTATCCAGATCCACAGGATACAGACAGAGTTTCCATTACTGTGGCTTGTGCGGTGTGTGGACGCTTTACACTGTGCTCTTAGAACTAAATGGCATTCATGTCAACAGTGATGCTCCCATTGATTTCATCTGGTTCCAAGCATGGTCAGTCAGACCTAGCTGGCTGCTGGATGATGTTTCCTGTAGGCTATTTCAAACAGCAGCTCTGTGTTGACAGCCAGGAATAAAACCCAGGAGTAGGCCTCAAATTCTTCAGTCACAGCCAAATTTATCCAAGTTTGACTTTTGTCATGTCATGGACAAGGTGAAATCGGACACAGCAGGTTTTGCTTCTTGGAGAACAGTATGAGATGTTTGTCCTTTGCCAGGCCATTGTCTTCTCTGGCCCTGGCTAATCTGATACTCTCATGGAGTCACTTGTCACAGCAGTGGACCATAAGCAGAGCTCTAACCTGAAGCTGAGGTTTTTCTTCCCATTCAGTTGACATACAAGTCCCCTGAGAACAAGAAAACTTGTACAATTCTGCAGTTCTGTGGGCACTTCCGAACATACGATACCCAGTAATTAATTCAACACTGATCTTCACATGCTGGCCTTCAAGTTGAGTGAACAATTAAGTCTTTTTTTTTTTTTCAAAAAGAGTATTTTCTTGGGTTCAAGCAAAACTTCAGCCTGTGATTCATCTAGGGCTTTCACAAAATGTCAGAGAGAAAAGAAGGATCCTCGAGTCACTGTGAACACATTTCCCAGATGCCTTAAACTTCAGCTAGGTTTTGTACAAATGGCCTTTCAGGCTAAAGGGACCCCACTAATCTGCAGTGCAAAGTTGCCTCTATTGCATTTTCTGTGTTTCTTACCATGAGTGGTAGGATGACAGCTTGATTACATTTATGACGTTTAAGGAGCCAGGACTTTTCTTCTGATACCAGAATAACAAGAGAAATCACTGGCTTTGAAAGGAAAGAGCCTGAAAGTTCATTTTTCATTTAAGACTTAATCAATAGTTCTTCCTTAACCTTTTATTTTAGAGATTAGAGGAAATTATCTCAGACTAAAGGTATGTGGTTATGCATTACCATGAAAAAAAATAATGGTATCCCATGCTGGTACGCCATTCAAGGACTGCAGTCAAAACTAGAATGAGTAAATGTTGCCCAGCCATAATTTCTGTTCACAACTGTAGACTGATTGAAATGCATCACCTTCTAGCACTACAAGTAAGATGCAGCCTTCTTTCAGAGGATGCAGAAAACCCAAGGAGTGAGGCATATACAGCATGTGTCTTAAGTGAGAAAAAACTAACTTGAAAGGAGATGTAATCCAAATAATGGTTGCACAGTAGTTTTAAACTAGAGTCTCCCACAAAAGTCTGTGAAATGGGCAGTAAATAATGGCAGCACTGGGCTTGATCCTCACGTCATTACTTCAGGAAGGGCAAAAGCCCTAAGTAAGTTCTCAGTGAAATGGGTCTGTTCAGCAGGACCTCTTCTGGGCAATGAACAAAACATATCATTCTGTACTGGTTTTAAATGGTTAATCATATCAGCAGCACCTTTTGAATAGTCCTTTTCCTTATCCATCACGTTTATTTTTTTTTAGGAAAAAGTTTAACCTGCTGGATTCAAAAGAAAAATTCCCAGCAGAAGAGAATGTGTCCACTACTAGCTTATGCCAGACAACCCTGTTCGCTTTATTTAATGTCTGCTTCCTCTTGCCAAAATTTCTTCCTGGCTGCAAATAGAGAAGTAAGACTCGGAATAGTTGGATGGGACTGCAGAGGTGATAATCTTTATGAAGATTCTTAAATCTTTTCCACACTTAATAAATCTGGCAGTGTCATCTGGCAGTGTTCTTTTATTTAATCCGTCATTCCAAATTTATCAAAAGAATGACCCCACTGCTTATGAGGGATGCACTCTTTCCTAGTGTAATAAAATTACCTATTTATACAAAAATACAGTTTTGTTACAATATGATTCTGAGAGCAGGTTGACACTTCTTTGGTAGTAACAGTATCATACTTCCTCTGATATTCTCTCTCTACTTGAATCACAAAGCATCCCTTCCTTTGGAACTCATAAGTGAGTGCTCAGCAGTCTGGTACATATTATATTGAGTGAAATACATTTGTTTCTATTGCAATAATACTTAAGAACTGATGAAGAGGGTTCCGTTGCAATAAAATCTCTAAAGCAACAAGAAGGTTTTGAAGATTATGGTCATAATCTGTATTATCCCTGTATTGTCATGAGCAGGGAGGAGAAAAGAGCATGGCAATGGTACATCAATTTCGCACAAAGTTACTTTTGGTTTCTGCAGTCACTGGGTCAGAGCTCACTGCTTGCTTAGGTAGGGACAGATAGTCCTTCAGGGACACCTTAGTAAAAATAGATTTCTAAGTCTTAATGAAAACAATTTGAAGAACTGCAGGACAAAATAATAATAATAATAGAAAGTCTCCTGGGAATGGTGAGCCAAAAGCAAAGGTGGCCAAACATTTACTGTCTACCAACAGAATAAGCATATATATTCCCATGAATCTCAAGTCACTGACCATTTCAATTCTACCTATTTCTGATGCTCTAATTTTAATTTCCACTGATACTCATTTTTCAGACTTGTCTTATTTCCAAGCAGAAAGTCATAAATATCTCCATGTGCAAATGCATGCCTGTTTTATATTTCTACACTCTTTGCAGGCTAATAAATGCCATTTCAGGTTTTCAATATTATCTATTTTAAACATAATGAAGTATATTTGAAGAAGTTATTTCAGATTAAGCCCACAGATTGTCCCTGCCAGATCTAGTCATACAATTTAGAGATGGCATCCCCTCTTTTTTTTGTTTGCTTCCATTACTTTGCCAGAATATAGTAGAATTGGCAAATAGCAAATTGCCTTTAATCTGCTCTGGGCAAAATCAGGCAGTTTCATATCATCAGTTTATGAAGATCTGACCAATAGGTGGTGATGAACAATTTGAGATGATTATTATCATCAACAGCTAGAACAGTTAATGAATATCCAACTAGGAAATAATCTAGAACAGTTAATGAATATCCATCTAGGAAATAATAAGAAGAAAAAGGAACTTTTGCATGTTTATAGAAAAATGTTGTGAATGCAAAACCCCAGAATGATGCATTCCTCTGGCCAATCTAATGTTTCTCTGTCTTATAAGAAGACATATACTTCTTAGTAAAAATTATAGTTCCTGTGGAAATAATGACAGACCCTACAGTAACTTGTCAAATAGAAAGCAAGATAAATGTATGTCTACCATGGGTTATCATTACCAATTTTTTGACATAATGTAAACATAAATAACATCCTGCAGAGCAAGCTTCCTGAGTGCTTCTGATTGCGTGATGTATGAATAACCACAGCTAATGCCTTATTCATTGTCTGAGTGCCTTTTGCATAATAGCTGTGCCAAAAATAGTGATAATTGTCTTCTATTTACTAAAATCCTTTTTTTTTTTTATTTCAAGGCATTTAACTATTCTACAAAATATGTATTAATTGTGAGCAATTGAGGGCTTTAGCTGTTCAGTAATGAGTCACAGGCTAAGAGCTGTATCTTTTCTGCTGTTCTGGTTAGTTTCAGCTAATTCATACCACATTGTTGCTCATCCTGGTTGCATGAGTGTGCAACAATATTTCTGACAAGAATACTTGAAATACCTAATTTAAATGCTCATCTCCATTAATAGTTATGAATAAGACTTTACAAATTAATTCCTTGGGCCAGTATAACTTAGTTGTCTGAGTGTTAATATAGGTCAGTACAGATGAAGGGAGGATAACATAAAACTAAAGCAGGCATTCCGTGCTTTTTGGTCATCCATTAATTTCAGTTCTGTAGAAATATATGGCTAGCTTGGAAACATTTACTACTTATTTTACAGGCTGCCCAGGAGGGCTGTGGAGTCTCCTTCTCTGGAGATATTCAAGACCCGTCTGGACGCCTATCTGTGCGATATGTGCTAGGGCACCTGCTTTGGCAGGGGGGTTGGACCCAATGATCTCTGGAGGCCCCTTCCTACCCTCACAATTCTGTGAATCTGTGAATTTTTAGGATTTAAAAATGTCTGTAAGGCTACAAAAGAGAAACCAATATAAGGACCTTTCCTGGAACATACAGGAGTGGTGTTACACCTGATTAAGAGCCAAAACTCAGAGTTGAGCTCTAGAGATGTAATTGGCAAAAGGTGATGCGCTACTGAAGTAGCTACTATAGCAGTGTAAAAATAAATCAGGAAAAAAGCCGTGTGACGTTTGCCTTGGGCGAGCTGGACTGGGTGACCTTCAGGGGTCACTTCCAACCTGAATGGTTTTGTGGTTCTGTGACTGTGCAAACACACCAGCAATAAGCTGCATTGAAACTCTGCTAAGGCAGAAGACAAATTGCACAGGAGAATGCTCTTCATTCCAAACTGGTTTTAAAACTGTCATGGTTTAACTGCAGTTGGCAAATAAGCCCCACACAGTTGCTTGCTTACTCCCCCACAGCAAGATGGGGGAGAGAATCAGAAAAGTAAAAATGAAAAACTGTGTTGAGATAGAAGCTGTTTTCTAGGGAAAGCAAAAGCCATGCATACAAACAAAGCATGACAATGAATTCATTCCCTACTTCCCATGGGCAGGCAGGTGTTTAGCCATCTCCAGGACAGCGGGGCTCCATCACACATAAGGGTAGCTTGGGAAGACAAAAGAGATCATTCCAAATGACCATCCCTTTCTTATTCTTCCCCCAGCCCCTATATGCTGAGCATGACATCATATGGCATGGGATATCCTTTTGGTCAGTTGGGGTCAGCTGTCCCAGTTTTGTTCTTTGAAAAGTATTTATGTTTCAAGCTGCCTTGTTAGCCAAATTCTGATTTTGCTTTTGCATACTCCATTCCGTGTGGATTTCACAGCAACCATTTTGAAGGGTGAAACACTTTCTTAAAACCATCTCCAAAACTACTTCTACTTTGAGAATGCAGCAAATAACTATAACATGAGTGTTACAAACTCATTTAAGTTTAAACATGTGCATAGTCAACAGAACAACTCAGAAACTGAAAGTTAAAACTGTATTTAGGTGCTAGGTTTGGATTACAGCTGTGGTACTCCATGGAAAATGGCATCATTGGTCCACTTCTGAGTCTCAGGAACAGCGGTCTTTATTGTAAGGTAAATGATTTGCGTACTCTTAATGACTGGAAGCTAGCTAGTCACAGGCTGGAAGCCCAGAAAGAGTTCAGAGGAATTCCTGAAAGGTTGTCCAAATAAGATAGGGTTCCTAGCCATCAAAAATGATGAGCTTTCCAAACCAGAGAGAAATTTTAGACATTAACATGAACTAGACACCTTGTTGGATAGACTAAGCAGAAGAAAGATTCAGAAATAAAATTTATATTACAGAAACAGTAATGTTAAATAGATATTTATGGTGTCTTAAGTGAAAAATAACCCCCTGCCCAGGAAAGGAAGATTTAAAACCTGAGATATTATGTCTCAGTGAATCCTTAAAATCTGAGCAAATTAGATGAGAGAATCACAGAATCACAAGGTTGGAAAAGACCTTTAAGATCATCAAGCCCAACCATTCCTGTCCTAAGCTAAACCATATCCCTAAGTACCTCATCTACCCTTTTTTTGAACACATCCAGGGAAGGCGACTCAACCCCCTCCCTGGGCAGCCTGTTCCAGGCCTTAACAACTCTTTCAGTATAAATTTTTTTACTAACACCTAACCTGAACCTGCCCTGGCACAGCTTCATGCCATTCCCCCTTGTCCTATCTCCTGTCACCTGGCTGAAGAGACCATCACCTATCTCTCTATAACCTCCCTTCAGGTAGCTGTAGGTGGTGATAAGGTCTCCCCTCGCCTCCTCTTCTCCAGGCTAAACAACCCCAGCTCCCTCAGCCGCTCCTCATAGGATTTGCCCTCCAGCCCCTTCACCAGCCTGGTTGCCCTTCTCTGGACTCGTTCCAGGATCTCCATGTCCTTCTTGTGGTGAGGAGCCCAGAACTGGACACAGTACTCGAGGTGTGGCCTCACCAATGCCGAGTACAGGGGCACAATCACCTCCCTAGACCTACTGGCCACACTGTTTTTGATACAAGCCAGGATGCCATTGGCCTTCCTGGCCACCTGAAACCAGTCAGACTGAAATTAAGTCTGTGATCAACTTTATCTGGAGTCATACAGCTCACACTCCTCAGAAACTAAGTCACACTGAGATCTGAGGTGAGACATAACATATTTGAGAAGCTGGCGTATCTAAATCCCCAACTCAGCCTTCCCCAAGAGACTGTAGGTCTGTAGGACAAGCTGCCATTCTTATACAGTGCAATTGTATGTCAGATTTTCAAATTATCTAAAAAAATCATGGCTACAGAGAAATAAAAAGTG
Source organism: Porphyrio hochstetteri (assembly GCA_020800305.1). Taxonomy (NCBI): domain Eukaryota; kingdom Metazoa; phylum Chordata; class Aves; order Gruiformes; family Rallidae; genus Porphyrio; species Porphyrio hochstetteri. The sequence continues at coordinate 47,338,664 of CM036938.1, read as the reverse complement.
CTGTTACTAGTTAATCCCAGCTGATCCCAAACTGCTGCCATGTCAGAAACAGTCTACTGATCATTTAAACCTCCTGAACATTTCTGAGCAAGCAATTCGGGTGGTGTCAGGATCCATCTGATGAGGGGAGAAAGCTATAAGTTCTCCCAGCCTCACTGGGTTATCAGTAAGACAGAGAAGTTCCAGGGAGGGCTGGAGACTAAGACCAGGAACCCAGTTTTTGTGTCACTGGGCACAGGATCAAAGAAGGGTCTCCAGGAAGCCCATGTTTGCCCAGAGGTGCTATAGGTATGATTTGGTCATTCAACATCACACAGTTTAAAGACTCTCTGTGTCTTTTCTGTCTTCAGTGCCAAGGCTCTGACAAATATTAGACACCATAACTTAGGAGGAAATCTAGGGTTTCATCTTCAATCTTTACATCCATTTCTTTTACTGAAATGCGTAATGATAGCTGCTGTACTTTAATTTGATCTCTGGCTTTTATAGAAATAAAGCAAAAATAGAAGAGGAAAGAGAAAGGACAATTTCAGTTCCTAAAGCATCCACTTGGCAAAAGCCATATGTTATTTATTTATGTCATTAATTGACTTCATAGCTGAAGAATTCAAAGAGGAGTTGTGTCGGAACTGGAAATTAGGTTACTTCAAAATTGGTTTTCGTTTTTACTCAAATCAATGTGTTATATTTAGGATATTCTTACAAAAACAGAATTTCAGTAAGTAATTTCAGTTTTGTACTTTAAGAGGATATAAAAATATTCCTTCTTAATTTTGGACTTTTTCTTTTATTTCTTAGGTTTTAGTCAATAAAGTCTTTTTCAAGACCTCTCTTTTTCAAATGGGCTTTCCAGTTTCTATTAAAAAAAATCAAAATATTCACTTCAAACTTCTGAAATACTTCACACTGGTTTATCCTCCTCTGATTCAACGGGCTGCCTACCAAATCTCCACACTCCCATGTTTCAGCGCGGGCTGAATGCCACTTTGTTTCTCTGGAAAATTTTGCAAGATCTCCCTATGGGGAATCAGCTGTCTAGAAGATGCTTCTAAACACTCTTTAAAAGAGGAAGAGAAATTCTAGAGACGCTTGTGCTGAGTGTCCCTCATTGGTTGCCATCACCACAATGCCATGTGTACTTCCTGCTGATGTTCCACCTGATCTGTGTTCTCCCTTGCTCAGTTGCATCCTCCTCTGGCACAAACGACTCCACCTCACAGTTGTCAGGAGTGTTTATTTGAAATGAGGCATAGGCTGCCTGCAAAATTCATTTCGCTACATGATAAAGCACAAAGAGGCTATGGCACACACTTTTTTTGCCTTTGTCAGCTGATTCTTACTGGAATAAACCAGTGCTGTTTGTTTAGGTTTGCTTTTCTCTCATTTTGTTTCAAGGAGGACAAAGCATGACACTGTTCGGTAACAATATGCATTTCTGTTGCCTGATTTTCACAAAAATATGTATTTACCAGAGAGTTTACGTTTTTACAAGTAAAGAAAAAAAATCATCTTCAGGGAAAGCATAAGGAGTGGTTGTAAGAGTGTGCAAAATTGCGGTGGAGGTTACTGTGTGTTTTCAACCTCAGTGGAATCCAAGAGGTAGCCTTTGTATTACAGCTGCAAAACACAAACATTTTATGTGATGTGTTGTTGTGATACAGTAATTTTATGCTTTCCACTTTACAGATCTGGAACAAAAAGAGAAAAAAAGAAAAGAGTCCAGTTTGTTCCCGCCACAGGAATTACTTGCAGAGCTGCTAGAAGCGCGTTCCACATGTGCTGGTGATGCATGCCAGAAACAGTAAACGAATGTCATTTATGGTGGCTCTGTGGTTATCTGCAGCTACTACATCATGAGGGATTTTAGAAGAGCGGATAGGAGGAAAACACAGCCTGGTATTTAAAAATACTCCAGAGGGTTGTAGCATGCACAGTAGCTGCTGCCAATGCTATATTGCGGGTGTGTGTACAAACACACACCGATACAGGCCTGTGTTTTCCAGAAGAGTTTAGTATCCAGGTTTGCAAATGTATTTGGTTAAAGGACTCAGCTCCACTTTACCTGGTAGAGTTTCAAAAGATCTCCCAGTTTAGTTGCCTGAATGGGAGCTGAGCTCTTTAGGATGTCTGACCTTACCGGTGGGCACTGTGGCCTCTAAAATCTGGCCCCATAGCGCGCACGCGCACCGCAGGCACCCCTGTGCTTGTAGTTATGTGCGACGTACAGATTGATAGATAGCAGGACATTTGATTGTGATTAGGCAGATCGCATTCATTTTTAGCAAATGTCAAGGAAAAAAAGCTGCTAAGAAAATCCAGCTGAACCTCAGCAAATGCCTGAAGCCAGTGTTCACAGCAAACGTGGGTGGGCAGCCCCAAACTGTTTATGTGTGCTGGCTGAGGGGCAGCACTGCCCGGCATGCCAGCTGCTGGAGGACAGATGAGAAGGTACAGCCAGCATAGTGGGACAGGGAGCAGGCCTCTGGAAGCACACCTTACAGGAAAAAAGCTACAGGTCACAGTCACATCATACATAACTTTTGGAGGCCTTTCCCCAGCTGTAGTTTGATAAACTGCTGTCAGAAATCATGATTTATTAAAAATGGTAGTGATTTCCAAAGTGACTACTGTGCAACTCAGCACAAAAATAGAAGAAATGGGTGGGAGGGGGATTTCCCATTATTTTACAATACATTTTCAAAGTTTTAAGTCAGAAAGGCCAGAGAAGTTGTTTCCAGGGGTAACACATTTCAGTGTTTACAAGTTGTTAGCTTTCCATCATATACTCCTTCCAAGAAAAAGGGGGGGAGGCAGAAAGTCTCATTGAAACTGCATATTTCCTCACAAAAAAAGCAAATGACAAAACTGTTCTCAGATTTCTCATAAAACCAGCTCCTCTTGGGTTTCTTTGAATATTTGTTCTCTGGCTAGTTAGGCATGAAGAAAGGAAGTGAACCAGCACTCTTTTGTTGATTGCATACCCAAGCTGATGAGACTTAGATATCCTCCTGCCTCAGCCCCCATAAATGGTAGCTCTCTTGAAGGAGGGGGAGCATTCATAGGAGGGGACAAAGGGTGGGCAAGGATTTGTAATAAATTTTTATGTAGTTGATTGATCAGTACCCATGTAATGCTTTTTTGGAAACAGACCCCAGCCATCTTTCTGGGAAAAGCAGAGTGCAGCAGTGACAAACTGATACTTGGATTCTGTCACTGAGAAGTGAAATTCTCTAGAGAGCAGATGAGACAAAAGAAAATCCATCTCCAGGCCATCAGTACTGCAGCCATAATTCTATTTGTTATCCAGCAGAAGGAATGAGGGCTTTTTCTTTTTCTCTTCCTCGTCTCCTCCTCTCTCTCCTCCTCTCTTCCTCCCCTCCCCCCCCTCCCCTCCCCTCCCCTCCCCCTCCCCTCCCCTCCCCTCCCCTCCCCTCCCCTCCCCTCCCCTTCCCTTCCCTTCCCTTCCCTTCCCTTCCCTTCCCTTCCCTTCCCTTCCCTTCCCTTCCCTTCCCTTCCCTTCCCTTCCCTCCCCTCCCCTCCCCTCCCCTCCCCTCCCTTCCCCTCCCTTCCCTTCCCTTCCCTTCCCTTCCCTTCCCTTCCCTTCCCTTCCCTTCCCTTCCCTTCCCTTCCCTTCCCTTCCCTTCCCTCCCCTCCCCTCCCCTCCCCTCCCTTCCCCTCCCTTCCCCTCCCCTCCCTTCCCCTCCCTTCCCTTCCCTTCCCTTCCCTTCCCTTCCCTTCCCTTCCCTTCCCTTCCCTTCCCTTCCCCTCCCTTCCCTTCCCTTCCCTTCCCTTCCCTTCCCTTCCCTTCCCTTCCCTTCCCTTCCCTCCCCTCCCCTCCCCTCCCCTCCCCTCCCCTCCCCTCCCCTCCCCTTCCCTTCCCTTCCCTTCCCTTCCCTTCCCTCCCCTCCCCTCCCCTCCCCTCCCCTCCCCTCCCTCCCCTTCCCTCCCCTCCCCTCCCCTCCCTTCCCTTCCCTTCCCTTCCCTTCCCTTCCCTTCCCTTCCCTCCCTTCCCTTCCCTTCCCTTTCCCTCCCTTCCCTTCTCTCCCACCAGCTGCCTGAGCCTTCACATGAAATATTGTGATCTTTTTTTTTAATAGTTTCAGCTTCCTGGAAGTTAAAACCAGTAAGAAAAAATCTGTCAGGGGTATCAGACAGATACTTCCTGGTAACAGATTCTCAAAATGTCCTGGCTTTGAGTGGATGTGGGTTGGCAAGTTAACTGCATTAGACAAGGAAGGGTGACATGCCTTTTTTTCTTTTTTCTGTTTTTTTTCTTTTTTTTTTCCTGAAATATGAGGTTCCTCACTTCAGCTTTGAGTTTTTTGGCTCTGTGCAGGGAGCAAAGTCCCCCCACAATACCTCCCTCTGTAGGTAACTCTGAAGATAGCTATGGTAGCAGAGTAATAGCCATAATGAAAACAAGCACCACAGGCATGTGTTTGCCATGCTTATACAGTGTTATCCCATACAGTACCTCCATTAATAAAGTGCATCACCCAGTTTTAGCTGGTAGCTCTCCCATTTGTCTCCTGTAGTCACCATGCCATACCTAAGCAGATTGCGCTGTTAGAGGCTTTCTCTCTTTCCTTCCTTTTGGCTTGTCTTTGTTCCTAATTTCATTCCACTTGCCCTGGAATTGCATTTCTTCCTGGTCACCTACCCTCTCAAATTGTTTGCAGTATCATCACAGCGCCTTGTTGTTGTCTCCATTTAGACCTCACAAGTAGTTCACAGAAGGTGGTATGTGTGGTCAACAGGACCCCCTTGGGCTTGTTACCCAAAGATCCAACATGACTTTTCTTGTAAGACCAAGTACCCATTTTCTTCTTGAGATACATTTATTCTGCTCTTAACAGAATAAACAGAACTTAACTCACTGCTCTAGAAATTTGTGCAAGGCTACACAATTGAAAAAAACCTGACAGATTAAATTCTAGTGTTCTGCTACAAGAAAAACACACATCAGTAGTGATTCTAGATCCCTCAGTGAGAGCATATACGTAGGTGTGACAGAATTCAGATTCTACTGTGAAAGCAAGTTCTGCTCTAGACCCTTCAGATCAAACTTTTGATCCTTAAAGGTCTCCAGGAGACCTGGTGTGTCCTCAGCCTGAGAAGGATTTTGAACTGACGGATTCTGATCTGGTACAGGTGAGTCTATGTATAACTGCAGGGTGATGCGTGCAAAAGAGGTAGGAGTTTCAGGCAACCTGGGGTATTTTCACCCTCACTATTATCTGCCAGATCGTTCACTCAGAGTAAAAAAATCTGGGATGGCAGCTGCTAACAGCAAGAAGGTGAATATTATCTATGTAGTAGGTGTCATGGCTTAACCAAGGCAGCAGCTAAAACACCCACACAACTGTTCACTCGCTCTCATCCACTCCCTGCCCCACCCCCCAGGAATGGGCAGAGAATAAAAATTCTTAAAACCCAACAAAACAAAATAAAAAACTTGTGAGTTGAAGAGAGCTTAATAGGACAAAAAATTACTAGGACACCACTAATAATAACAATAATTATTATATTCACATTAATAATACAAAACATTATTATAATTTTTAAAAACCCCAAAACTACCGATGAATAGCACAGTTTCTCACCACCTGAAGCCAATGCTCAGCTACCAAAGCTGGCCCACATCCCAGCCAGTCCTCCCCCCAGTTATACTCTGAGCATGATGTCATATGGTATGGAGTATTCCTGTGATCAGTTTGGATCACCTGTCCTGGCTGTGCCCCCTCCCAGCCTCTTGGGTACCTCCCACCTTCTCGGGTACCTCCCACCTCCTTGGTGGGGCAGAATGAGAAGCTGAAAAGTCCTTGGCTGCTTGGCAACAACTAAAGCATCAGTGTGTTATCAACATTGTTCTCATCCTAAATCCAAAATACAGCCAGGAAGAAAATTAACTCTATCCCTGCCAAAACCAGAATAATAAAAAGCTGCCTTTTTTGAGCATAGAATGTCTTGGGGAGCTTTCTTCTTCAGAAGTGTAGGCTGAAAAATTGCCAGCACATACAATATTAAACCAAACATTATGAGGGTTTTTTTAAGCTGTCCTACTTTGATGTAGTTGCCAAAGCCCTAATTTAGGATTCAATATTTCCTCTGTTGTCATCATTAGCGCTATCATTAAGTGCTCCAGGGGAGCCAAAGAATTGAGTGCTGAGTCTTCAGGAATAAATGGAACAAAGATGGTTTAACTGAGGTGGCATTTAGCAGGAACTTTCAAAACAGTGAAAATTTAAAATGCCATGCAGAAACAGTATACACTGATGCATTATTATATTGTAAAGACTGAGCATGTTGGTCTATCACAGTCCATAAACACTGATATCTAACAGTGAACAGGTAGCGGAGGACATTCCAGGTGGGATTTGCTGAGTGAATTTATATGCATAAGCTCAGCAAACTTTTCAGAACAGCTGTAAATATCCCAATTAGATGTTTCATAAGGAGATTCCACTTGATGACTGAAAAAAGAAAAAAAACCCAACAAAACAAATCCTTTTTCAGGCTCTACTCAGAAAAACAGAACAACAGAAAGTTATAAAGGGGGTCTGAGAATAAAACCAAGAGAGAAGTTTGTGGGTAGTGGAACAGGCTTTTGGTCAATGCACTAGAGGGAGAAGGGCCCCTGCTGTTTTTCCTCTCTGGCATATTTATTTATAAATATCCGACTTACAATACACCAAAACTTCCCCTGGTTTAGTCTGTTTCTGAAGCATGGTAAAGCACAAAAGGATGTGCTGTAACTGTCGTTCTTTGGGAGGGGTCAGGGAGAAGGGAAGAAAATTTCTGGTTTACTCTGAAATCTATCTTTCCATTTTAAAAAAAAATCATTATAGGGTGAACATTTTATGTATATATATATTTGCGTGCACATGCATATGTATAAAAGATAGATACTTAAGGGAAGCAGAAAATGTGTTATTGAAGTAATGATGGAAAAGGCCAGACAGCATATAATTCTCAGAGAGGTTATCTTTTTTCATAGGTGATTAGTGACCAATGTTTATGTTGGATCTATATCAATATACACTTTAAGCTAGGGTCATATTTGTAGATTCTGTCAGTTTTTCAGCTTCTCCCTCTCCACCTTTAAAAGTAATCACTGGTCACAAGAATTCCACAGGCAAACCTTGGGTCCCTGGGCTGACCGAAATCCAGTGTGAGGCTTAGCAAACATCTTGCTAACGCACGACCAAAAAACACCTACCTGTGTTGATGCCACAGTGCTAATTAGAGCAAAATGGAGGAGGGGAAGGTCTCCTCAGAAAAGCAAATATGTATTTCCTGGAGTACTTATTAGAAGCAGACCCCTGAGAAATTAAGGAGGAAATTTTTCCTTCCTTAATTTCAGGAAGGAAACACACAACGACCCTTTTGTTCATTTTAGAGAAATGCTGTAATCATAAAATCCAAATTGTATTAAAGAAGTTAGGTCATTTGGTAAATAGGACCCCAAAATTCTCAACACAGAAAAGCCAACATGAAGTTCTGCACCCAGGCAGGAGCAGCATCACCTTACATCCCCCAAAATGTCTGGCAGCAGTTACTTCTTTAGAGAGCTACTTCCCAAAAATAGATCTGCCAATTGAGACAGAGAAACTGTAAGTGCTTTGGCTAGTCACTGTGGACTAATGAGCTGTTTTTGAATAAAATATGTAATTTAAAATCACAAAGCATGCTGGGCTTTTTGCGTGGTGCAGAAAAAAGGTGCTGAAAGATAAAAGATGCCGTGAAGCTGACCATAAGCTGTACTTTATTTACCTATTGGGATAGCAGTTACGCTCATTACACTCTCAATGAAAGGTTGATGGAGACCACCAAGAGAAACCAAAACCAAAAACAAAAATAGCTTCCAGAAAGGTCAGGAATGCATCAGGCTTAATAAAATAATATAAAAGTCTGCAGAGATTAGAGCAATTGGAATATGTAATTTTACAACTTTAACTCTTGTGAAACAACAATAAGACTTATCACAACAGAGGCCTGGCAATGCCTACACATACTAGTTTTGTCTCAAAATGTGTGGAATCATTTAAACACTTGTTTTTATTTTCTCTTTTAAAAATTGGCTTTAACAAGTTGGAAAATCTCATCCTCCATAACTCAGGAAGCATTCTTTGCTAAGACACAGCTGTTCTTGTTCTTTAAAAAAGTAGCGAAAATCTACAAAAATCAGTCACTAAGCTCAAAAGGAATATAATTTAATTCAGAATTCAGTCTCCACATGAGGTGTTTTGATACAAGCAGGACATCTAGCTAACTACCCTCATGGACCAGAAGATAGAGAGAGAGAGAGAGAGAGAGAGAGAATGAGTGTATAACAAAAAAAATATTGGCAACTCACAGTGAATTTTACTGTAGTTGTTTTTTTGGTTTCTTCACTTAATAACACCAGGCATTTTCAGAATTTAATTATGGGAACATCTGCAATGACTCTGATAAAAATCAGAGAGTGAAGGAAAAAACTGTTCAGTCATTCTTCTTCAATCTTAAACATAAATACTTGGGTTTTGAACACTAGGAGAGTAGCAAAACTGGGGAAGATGACTAGTCAAAATCTAGGACATAGTGAGCATCTTTCCAACAACTTCAGGGAGCACTGTATTCTGAAGAAAGGTCACAAATGTCTAGACAAATTCTGGCCGCTGTTTCATCATAGTAAATGACAACAAACGCCTAATTAATTAGGGGGCAAATGCTAAGGCCCCTTACTGTCTCTTACACCACAAAAGTAACTAATACTCTAAAATCTGGGCTTATAACAGCTACTAACCATGCATCTAACCAAGGATGCTGCAAGCGAATCTTGGCTAGAGATGCAGTCGTGCAGGCAAAGTGTAATACTGAAACCAAGAGTGAAAGTTCAGATGAAACCAGAGGCTGTTGAGGGAAGAAACAGAGCTCAGAGAAAACCATGGAGAACTGAGTGGATGCTCTTGGAATGAGAAAGATGGGAAGAATGCAGGTCCTTGGATATTTTTTATGTTTTTATTTTAGAAAAAGAGGCCACTATCCTGTGAAGCCGTGTTCCACAGAATCACAAAACCACACGAACGGTTATGGGTTAGAAGAGACCTCTGGGGACCATCTAGTCCAACCCCTCTGCTAAAGCAGGATCACCTAGAGCAGGTTGCACAGGACAGTGTCCAAGCAAGTTTTGAATATCTCCAGAGATGGAGACTCCACAGCCTCTCTGGGCAGTCTGTTCCAGTCCTCTGTCATCCTCACAGTAAAGATTTTCCTGATGTTCAGACAGAACTTCCTGTGTTCCAGTTTGTACCTGTTGTCACAGAATCACAGAATCACAGAATCGTAGGGGTTGGAAGGGACCTCGAGAGATCATCGGGTCCATCCCTCATCCTGTTGCTGGGCACCAGCCTTTCTTGAGGCTATGGCAGTACCAAATTAACTTTCCAAGACTTGGAAATAGGCTAAATGACTGTTTTGCTCCTTTTTCCAATTGGCTGTGGAAGGCTGTTGCCTTTTTTCCTTATCCTTTCATTCACAGTCCTTATTCATTACAAGATAACGATGCAGATTTATTATTAAAATACAAGCTTTAAAAAGGACAATTCATCCTTGTAAAGTCTCCTGATGTAGAGCCAGGGGCTTGCAGACCTCATGGGAGGGCTGTCTATCTGCATCATACCCCAGATATCTCTGTTACTTGTTTCATTGGAAGTTGAGCATGGTATTTGCACCAGGAACTGTCTTCCTATTCCAGAAAAGTAATAGGATTTAACCACACTTCTGTCATAGTGCCGAGGCTCTGCTGATTTTTGAGAAGAATATCCAGGATGAGGTAGATTTTTAACTGTGTAGGACTTCCACACAATGTACAGGTTAGTGAGGCATGTGATACTGGGTTTACATGGAACTGCAGTATCAGCAGCATTCTGGCAGTTGTTCTGAGCTCCACATCTGTTCTGTGTCCTTGGCATTAGCAACAGTTTTGAATGCCTCTGTATTGATTAAAAGCAACATGATACTAATCAGGTGTCATTTTCTTTCCTCTCTCCTTTAGACTGTAGGAATAAAAAATTGATTCTCTGCCTAGAGGCTTCCATGACCGAAAAGTTCAAAGGACTGTCAAATAATGTACAATACACACTGCTCACAGCAGTTTCCAGAGTCATATATGTATTTTGTCCTCTCCTGAGTAACTATCTTGACATAGATACAGACTGGGAGAAGAGCTTCTTGAGAGCAGCCCTGCTGAGAAGGACTTGGGGATTCTGGTGGATGAGAAACTTAACATGAGCCAGCAGTGTGCTCTTGCAGCTCGCAAGGCCAATGGTATCCTGGGCTCCATCAGAAGAGGGGTGGCCAGCAGGGACAGGGAGGTGATTGTCCCTCTCTACTCTGCCCTCGTGAGGTCCCATCTGGAGTACTGTGTCCAGATCTGGGGCCCCCAATACAAGAAGGATGTGGAACTGTTGGAGAGGGTTCAGAGGAGGGCCACGAAGATGATTAGAGGGCTGGAGCACCTGCCCTACAAAGAGAGGCTGAGGGAGCTGGGCTTGTTCAGTCTGGAGAAGAGAAGGCTGTGGGGGGACCTCATTGCAGCCTTCCAGTACCTGAAGGGAGCATATAAACAGGAGGGGATTCAACTTTTTAAAAGGATAGACAATGACAGGACAAGGGGGAATGGATTAAAACTAAAGGAAGGAAGGTTTAGATTAGATATTAGGGGGAAGTTTTTTACAGAAAGAGTGGTGAGGTGCTGGAACAGGCTGCCCAGAGAGGTAGTGGATGCCCCGTCCCTGGAAGTGTTCAAGGCCAGGTTGGCTGGGGCCCTGGGCAACCTTGTGTAGATCCAGGCCTGAGGTTGGTGGCCCTGCCTGTGGCAGGGGGGTTGGAGCTCTATGATCCTTGGGGTTCCTTCCAACCCATGCCATTCTATCATTCTATGATTCTATGATTCTATCTATAGCAGCCTCTCTCTCTCATAATTTTATATGTGCCAAGAATTAAAACTCATACCAAGCTGCTGTTATATCACTTCCGTGCCTCTCAGCTGACAAAGCAGTGTCACTGCTTATTGCATTTCCACTTCACGTCTTTCCAATCTTAAGAAACCCTAGAAAAATACGTAATGCAGTCTGGTTGGTCATGATCCCAAGCACCGTCCACCTGGCTGATCCCACAACTGGGATGGTGCAGCAGCTTTCTTCCAGGCTTTTAGCCTTGTGTGAACCCGCCGCAGCATCAGGCAGTGACACAGCTATGCCCTGGGTACAAAGAAAACACTGAAGAGCTACCTTTGGGCTTTATGTAAATATTCTGAAGTAATCACAAAGTACACGTAAGCCACGTGAACTGGAGCAGAGTTCATGGCAGAAGAGTTGGACTATGTGTGCTCTCACAAGGACCGTGGATGGACCCAACCTCTCCAACCCAACAGACTCTGATGTTTCACAACGTGAAACAGGAGTCAGACTTTGCTGCTTGACTGAGAAATTAGATGCTTGCCTAGAACACACACACAAAGATGTTGTGGATTTATCTACCAAACTTCATCAGCATTCAAACCTCAAAAAAATCAAGCTAGTCTATGATCAAAATACTGATTCAGTTCTGAAACAGTAATATGAACAAGAGAGCATTACAGCCTCAGAATACATGTGAGAGGGTTTCAAGGAAAGAAGTTTGTTTAAAAGCAGATACAACATATCATACAAGATGCTAGACAGATCATTATTTCAAAAGAGCCCAAAACTTCAGTTTCTGATTATACCTGTACAAGCTCAGTTTTGGTCCCACCACTTACCTCACACAAGACTGATGTAATATTTAAATCAGATATACAGAATACACATCTCATATAAAGTCACATCTCATATAAAGTGAAACTTACTAATACCACATACATTCAAGTATATATGAAACATTTTGAGCTATGAGTCAATCTTGCAAAGCTCTATTTTAAAGTAGTTTTCTGTCTTAAGTTTAACCAGATGTTAGAATAATAAGATCCCAATTTTTCAGTTTTTAATTACACTGTAAGTAAAATATTGGGGGAAAAATATATATAATAAAATGAGAGATAAATCTACAGCAACTGAAAATCCAATTATGAATTCAGTGAAGAAAAAATTATTACAGTTTCTGGAATCAGAAATAGCTTTGAATGTACAGTAGCTCATTTGTTAATGAATGCAGAACAGCCAGTAAATAAGAGACCTGCTTCATTATGGCTGCCCCACAGTTACTCTAAACCTTATTTTGCAACAGCGTGAAGAGAATAAAAACTTCTTAAGCTGGTTGTCCTTCACTCTGAAACAGGATAATCTTTGAGAAACATTTTACGGTGCATCTTTTGAAGAAAAGTGCATTAGTCTTTACTGAAAAAACATTTGGTTGACCTTGAAAATAAAGCATTCATGAGAAGTATGAGCAGAAGTTTTCATTATTCCTTAAGCCCTCCCTTCAGAGAGACAAAAAATTCCTCCCTCCATTGCCGCTCCACAATACCCAGTTGCCAGGCAACTGATCTTTTATGGTGGGTCTCCATGGTGACTGATGTACACAAAATCATAAATCCCATTACCTAGCTAAATACTGGGGCTGCTCTATAAGAAGAGAAAGAATCACTCTAAGCTTTAAAGAGATAATATAAAAGAGTGACAATGGGATTTAAAAAAAATAAATTGCTGCTGCTGATATTATAGTTAGTATGGTCCATCTTACCAAACTTTCTCCTTTTTCCATTTTCCTTCAAACCATGCCAAACCATTTTTATCCTAATTTACTAAGTACTTTTTCAGCATAATTAAGCCAGCTAAGGGAACCACTACCCTGAACAGGTAAACCTTCAGCCACAGTTAAAACCACTCTGTGCTCGGAGGAATTGTGCTAACATTGTTACAGTCCACTGAGAAGCCTTTGGGGCAGGTAAACCAAAGTTGAAGAAGTCTGCCGGGCTGCAGAGGCTAAGGAGGTAGTTACACTGCTCTTGACTAGTTGAAAGTCAAAACAGAAAGATGTATCACCCAGTTCGCTTGATCACCATGAGCACAAAGAGAAATTCTGGTCAGCCACAGAAGCAGGTCAGAGCTGAACACAGGCCCATGGGTTCTCCAGAAAAATCTTGCAGCTGCTGAGACTATGACCAAACACCAGGACAAGACAAAAACATGAACTGTTGTCCTGGTTTCAGCTGAGATGGAGTTAATATTCATACACTATCTAGTGTGAAGCTATTTAGGATTTGTGCTCAGCCAACAGCGTTGGTAGTATAAAGATGGCCTTTTCTTGTACCCACAATCAAGGAGGCTGGGGAAGCACAAAAAGCTGTGAGAGGACACAGCTGGGATAGCTGACCCCAGCTGACCATAGGGATATTCCATACCATATGATACCATACTCAGCATCTAAGGGGTTGTGGGAAGAAGGAAGGGGGATGGCCATCCAGTGATGGCGTTTGTCTTCCCAAGCACCTGTACTTGCCGTGGGCTTTCTTGCCTGACTGTAGAGTCTAGTGCTGCTTTTTGTTTTTGCTGATCACTTTACTGCCCTGCTGTGCATCATTGTACTGTGTTCTGCCTGGGAACACTTTGATGACAGCAATGGTTACCACCTGGGCTTGGCAGGCAGGTGGGGCATCACTGCTGTTCCTGTGCTGTTGTGTGGGACGGGCTGTAACTCCACTGGGAATTCAAATCAAAGGGACTGTGACCTGTGGTTGAGTCCACACAGGAGCAGGACACCCCAAAGTATCTGTGGCCATGGATAAGTCCACAACAGAGCAGGTACATCTCAAAGTGTCACTGGCCATGGTTATCTTTGTGCTGTGGCAGATATACCTGTGGAGGGATTGTAGCCCAAGGGTAAGTCCCTACTGGAGAAGGTACATTTTAAAGCATCTGTGGCTGTAGACAAATACACATGGCAGGAGGTACAACTTGAAGCATCAGCAGTTGTGCATGAGGTCATGCTGCATCACCACAAAGTGTGCAGCCATGGATGAGGCCACAATAGAGCAGATTTACCTCTGAAGTGACTGTGGCTGTGAGCAAGGCCGTGTAGGAGCAGGTATATCCCTGAAGGCATTGTGGCCTGTGGAGAAGGCCATACTGGAACAGGTGCACCTCAAAGCACTGTGGCTGTGGGTAAATCTGTGCTGCTGCAGGTCTACCCCTGGAGAGACTGTGATTCATAGCCAAGGCTCCACTTGGAGCAGGTACATCCCTAAGGGACTGCAGTCTGTGGACAATTCCAAGCTGGAGCAGGGGCAAGGGGAGGAGTTCCTTGCAATCACAAACTCAATGGTCTGGTCCACAGGGACCAGGGGAGGAGATTGCAATGGAAATACCTTTGAATTGTTGCAACCCAGGATTTGAGCTGCATATTGCAGGAATTCCTGTAGATAACAGGAACCTCCTGAACCAATGGAGGTCAAGCCTTACAAGAAGCAATGCAAGTATAGCAGTGGACCTGCACTGAGCTGGCTTTGGTGCCCAGTAACTTCCAAAATACACCACCTTTCCTGTCCTGCATAAGCACCATAACAGATGAAGCACAAAGGCATGGACTAAATGAACTCAATAGATGTTTTAAGGACATTTTACAATGGTAGTCCATAGGCTAAGGGAATGATATCTGTATATTATATCCAAAGATGAGAAGGGGGGTGGTATTGCTTAATGAGGTAGTATTGAATAGTGTACTATCTAAGCATGACATAGATGGTATGGAATTAGGGATGGATACTGTCCTGACTTCAGCTGAGACAGGGTTAATTTTCTTCACAGTAGCTAGTATGTGTCCATGGTTTGGAATCGTGCTCAAAAAACAGTGCTGATAATATAGGGAAGTTTTTTAGCAGTGATTAGACACACAGAGGGGACAGAGCCAGTACAGCTGAGCCCTACTGACCAAAGGCGTATTCCATACCATATGATGTCATGCTTAGCATATGAGGAGCTGGGGGATTCAGCTGTATCCTGCTTTTGCTTTACCCATTGAACTGTTTTTTATCTCACTCGTGCATTTTCTCACTTTCACTCTTACCCCATCTCACCATGGGGGAGTGAGCAAACGTGCTGGTTATCTGCTAGCGGGGCAAAACCACAACAGCTATGAAAGCAGACATGCCTTGGATTCAGTGGTAGTAGGTTCAACATCCATTTGAAAACTCATGTCAACAAGTCATTTCATCAGCACCCTTAAAAAATGGCAGCAACACAAATTCACATCTTTGAACAGAAAAAAGGGGCATTTGACTTTCTTTGTTACTATTTATTTATATCCTCCACTGTTATGTCATGGACAGGGAACCGCTGGGGTTTTTACCTTCTTAAATTCTACTTCCTTCTGGATTGACAATGTCTTTTAAGTGCCAGATGGTGCCGTAATCTCTTCCAATATGGTATCTTCTATTTCTCTACACCTTTTATTACAATACATGCTTCTACAAAGGGACCCACAGGTGGCATTTTTGTAACTGTGATTGTACTTTTAAATATGATCAACACGCAGGACTTCCAAGTAAAATTAAATCAATATACAGTCAGATCTATTTGAATTCTTTTTAAAATCTGACTATATGAATTATTTCTTGAGTTCTGTGTATTTAAGTTACAGTCCCAATAAGGAAAGTAATTATTGCACCCAAAATATGCGCAGTAGTTTTCTTATCTGTACTTATAGTGTGGATGAGTTCTACCATTTTAGAAGCAGGAGTGTAAGAAGTGCATATGTAATTATCATTTTTTAATGGTATGTAAACATTAAAACTTATTTATGGCTGAAAACTAATAATAGTAGCAAGGACATTAGAGTTTTGAGTGTATTCAAGTTGTGATAAAGTACTGACTGTTCCTTATGTTAACTCCTCTAGTCTTTTACAAGCATTATACATTGAAAGCATTTTGCATGAAACCGGCCATAAAAGATAAATAACATTTTTTAGATATCTTCCATGGGATGATCTGCGAATTTCCCAGCCCCTCATGTGTTCAGAGCAATATCTTTTAAAGATGGATTCATTAATGGTGAAGCAAGAACAGAAAGCTCCACCTCTTGATCCACGCAGTTGTACATTCTAAGTCAAACAATAGATTTTGCAGCTTATAATTGTCATTGTATTGCAGTGTTCCACAGCCAAAATTAGAGAAACAAGTAATTCTTTTTTTTTAATGTTAAGTGAAATCCACAATACTCAGTGTCAAAGGTAATTCATTAATTCATTTATCTAGCTTTCTAGCCTCTGAAGACTTAGATAGTAAAAGATCAGTACCTTTCCAGTTCTGACCGTGTGAAGAATCTGCATTTCCTTGTAGAAGGTTTTAATTTTTACGTCCCCTTCCCTCTTGCTTGAATAAATTTTTCTCTAACTGCTTTACAAACGCAGCTTGAGTTAAGCACGGGTTTGAACAGTGAATCCTCTTCTGAATCATGGGCATGAATGCAAGGCAAGTCCATAGGGCAAACAGGGACAGTAAAGGAACACCATCATTCATTGTTGGGACGAGGAAAACTTTGTGTGGGTGCAGAAGAATGAGCAGACCTCACATACAGCCTGAGGTTGGTTGGCTTTTCTTGTGTATTACCCAAGAGTTCCAAGACAGCTTGAGAAATTATGGCTGCGCTATGGCTGTGCCAGTGTCTGAATAGACCTGGGACTGACAGCTGAGGTTTTGAAAACTGTAACTGGAGGATACTGGTCCTTTCCACGCTGCTAAGGAGTTTAGGGAGAGGTAGGAACACAGAAAAGAAGACTTCTGTCATGAGGCAGCTACAAAACACTACTGCTGGCCAACATTGCTGTCTTGTAATGGTGAGAAAGAACATTTTCTGGAAGACGATAATTGCACCCATCTTTTAGAGCTCCTTCAAAGACATCTGTCCTGTCTTCTCCCACTTTTCACAGGTAGATTACTGGAGGTTGCAGCAGGGTACTTGACAAACTTAACAAACCAGGAGGTATACCCCAACAACTTGCGACATTTTGTTCCTCTCCTTGATATATGACTTTTGCCTCCAACAAAATATGAAGCCTCTCGTCTGGTTTCAATTAAAGCTAACGCAGGCTAGTCATGATGGCCATTAGTAACGGGAGGTCTAAAAGGAGTAGACTGTTGTCATCCCGCTTAAATGCCTCTTGTGGCCAGCAGGGACAGGGAGGTGACTGTCCCTCTCTACTCTGCCCTCATGAGGCCCCATCTGGAGTCCTGTGTGCAGATCTGGGGCCCCCAATACAAGAAAGATGTAGAACTGTTGGAGAGGGTTCAGAGGAGGGCCACAAAGATGATTAGAGGGCTGGAGCACCTGCCCTATGAAGAGAGGCTGGGGGAGCTGGGCTTGTTGTTTCTCACTGCAGCCTTCCAGTACCTGAAGGAGCATACAAACAGGAGGGGAATCAACTTCTTGAAAGGGTAGACAATGGCAGGACAAGGGGGAATGGATTGAAGCTAAAGGAGGGAAGGTTTAGATTAGACATTAGGGAGAAATTCTTTACAGAGAGAGTGGTGAGGTGCTGGAACAGGCTGCCCAGAGAGGTGGTGGATTCCCTGGAGGTGTCCAAGGCCAGGTTGGATGGGGTCCTGGTCAACCTAGTGTAGATCCAGGCCTGAGGTTGGTGGCCCTGCCTGTGGCAGGGGGGTTGGAGCTCTGTAATTCTTTGGGTCCCTTCCAACCCAGACCATTCTGTGATTCTATGATTCTTCATTCATGTTCATCCTTCCAGGCTAATGAAGATGCAAAGTAAACACATAAAACAGGATCAACTAACGTTGATTTTACCTGTCCTTACTCAAAACTTGATACAAGCTTTAACTACCATTGTTCAGCTTTGCCGTCATTTTTGGACAGCTTCAGAACATTCTGATACTTTAAATGGTGTGTTTTATGTTGTAACACATGTATCCTAGTTTTCATGAGATAAATACAGCAGGACAAAAATAGCATTTCTTCTGTAGTTAAAAAACCAGTCAATTACTACAATACTTTTAAACAAAGCCAGTTAGCTATTCTACCTTTAATCTCCATAATCTCAGTTATCATTTGTCTTTTACTGTAAGTATAATTACAGATTGAAATATGCTAGTTTTAACATATAATGGAATTGGAAATTGCAAAAGCCTGTACTATGCTTTTCATTATTGCATGTGCAGTACTCTGTATTCTCCCACTTTTACTATGCTTTGTAAAAAAACCAAAACCAACAACCATGCTTCTCAAAGGACAGCAGTAAAATGTAAATTACCCTGTTTTGTATTTGTCTAAAAAACAGCAACCTACTGTACCGTATGTACAGCTGATAGAATACTTCAGAATTTAAAGGACTTTTAACTGAAACAATGTCTGGTCTTACAGAGGCCCTGGGGTTTCTTTCATTAGTAAGGACAAGGAAAACAACAAAATTAAGTGCTGAATAGATAACAGAAAGGGAGTATATTCCTATTTTTTTTCTCACAAAAATCCATCAGCAAGATAATGCAGGATTAAATTCCTTTTGAAATAAAAGTGTGTGTGAAACATGAAAATACTGACCTAGGATGAACAGAACAGAAAGCAACTCTAGATTTCCACTGCTATTCATATTAATTTTGTTCATGTTTTCCCTCATGCAGACCTAAAAAAACCTGGGGCATTACTAAATCTGTATTGCAGTTTTTCCACCCAAGGGTTTTGCCGAGTCCACCTGATCTTCCAGTCACAGCTTTAATGGCTGGAATTTTTCTGGCATTATGTATATGATCAACAGCTTTTTAAGTCATCCAGAAATTATAATAAATGGAGTTGGGTTGTGTAGTGGAAGTATGAGCAGGTAACCAAATACTTAGGTATTGCCTTTTTAAAAAGTTACAAATTACTGCTGTTTAATAAAGAAAAGGTTTTAAGATAAGTATGCATTATTTCAGTTGTCCCAGACTGCAAGCTGGGATGAACTCTTCATTTTCAGGAATTTCTAGGACATTCTTGCTCATGTAACTGGGAATGATGTTTTGCCCTCATATGAAGGACACTTAGGTACATTGCTATTCTTCCTGATGCTATCTGCTCCACCAAAAAAGGTCATTGGATCCTAACACTAGGTGATGCTTGAGAAAAAAAAAAGTGACAGATCCTCCTGCTTTGCTCTAAGGTTAAGTTATCCCTAGTGCCAGTTCCCCAAAAGTTCTTGTCTTGCCATTGGAAAAATGATACCCAAGTAGCAATACAACAAAGAAGCACCCATGATTACTGGGGGCATTCATTGAAACTAGTGTGTGGATGATTTTTTTGGTGTCCATAACTTTTCAAAACCCAAACTAAAGATGTAAGTCTCTCTACTTTCCAACCCCACTGGAAAATACTGAGAGGGAAAGGTTGGCCCCTCTTCCCACAGAGCCGAATCTGAAGCGCAGATTTCAGTCAGGTGTGTGTGTGTGTGTAATGAATTGTCCAAGGATGACAAAATTTCTTATCTGCACTTCAAACCTGGCTGTATCGCTCTGAAAAAAAACCCCAACCAACCCTGGATGAACAGATAGTCTTTCAGTGAAACTCCAGGTTAATCCCTGAAAGCACTCAGCATGTTCAAACATTTGCTTGCAACTAATACACTCTTCAAAAAAATCTCACATGACGAAATAGAGAATGTCTGAGAAAGAAAGACTTTTTAAAAGCTGTAATAAAGATTAGCCAGTAAATTAATTTACTCACTTGGACATGTACATTGCACCTACTCAAGTTTTTTATTTAAAATGTTCAAAGTGATTTTAAAAACAGTTTTGTCAATTCAGTAATATCAGAAATAATTAAGTTATCGGTGTAAGTGCTGTTTATACACAAATTTAAATTATGACACCAAGACCTCAATAAATTCGATTTCCAAGTGCAACCAGACTGTCATCTATTTGTTACCCTTTGACATTACAGTATTTAGCAGAGTTGAAATGTAATATTACTCTTGTTGTTAAATCAATACTGCTGCAGCTGTGGAGCTTCTGCCTGGGAATGTAACTAAGCATCAGTAACTAAAATACTATCCTAAGAAAAAAAAAAGTTGTTTTTTCATTGTTCACAAAGTGTGAAAAAGTCTCAACTTGTACCTTAGTATTGCACAGATTGCATATCTATAAGGCACCACAAAATATTTTTAGACTATCTTCTTAGTCAATGTGGGATGAATTATGCCTCTCCAGTGCTAGAGACCCCATAGACTGCTCCTTTTAATTTGTTCTAGTATGACATCAACCTTACCAATAGAAAGTTTCTCCTAATGTCTTCTAAGTCCATTACATGTCTCCTAAGCCCTTTCAAGAGTAATTCCCTGGGTTTAACTCGAAGAAAACTAGAAGACAATGATTGGAAATCCCTATGCCCTGCTGCTGATCACAGACAGCATAAACTATTTTGTCTTTAAATTGAAATATTTATTCTGAACCAGTCTGGAGAAGAACTACTTCCTTCATAAATATTGGATCCCATGTTTAATGCCTCAGTGGTGGACAGAAGAGGGAGTGGTTTGCTGTCATTTGTTGGTTTTTAGATTTATTTTTTTTTAGCCCAGTCTCAAAGACTCTTTTCAACATGAAGGGAAAGCTGCTTTTGACTACTGTCTCCTATAAGGAAACCTCAAGAAAAACAGAAACTAGTGTAAGGATCAGACCAGTGCTCACAAAATGTAGAGGCCAATAGATTTACTTCCAGAAGTCACCAAACGTGTCTCAAATCCCCCGCCTACATCTAAGCTCTCCACATTTCTTTGGAAAAGAGCATGGAGGGTATCTGCTACTGCAGCCTAAAGATGATCTTCCCATGGTTAGCATTCATGTCTAGAGAAATTGATCACATCTGTGAACCTACCACCCAAATAAAACATGCACACCTTCTGTATTCTGTAGAGATCCCAAACCTATTCAGAGAAAAATATGATCTATTTCTTCCAGCACTTTAAGTGATCTGATAGAAAGGAAGTGGATGAAGTATCATTTGACCACAATGAATAATAGTGAATGAAAATAACCACATACCAATAAAAGAACATTTTTCACAATCATAGTTCTATTCCAGTCTCTCAAAGAATGTTTAAAATATTTATAGTTTTACTAGAAAATGGCACCTATTCAATAGAGGTACTGATTTTGTGGCACTTCACAATTTTCCTTTCTCTTTCCTTGCTGCACAAGTATTAATACCTTTTTTTTCCTCCATTCCATCATATCTCTTTGCTGTCCTATAGTCTGTCTGTCCTTGGCACAAGTATGTCTTGCTCAATGTTAATAACAGCCTTTCTTGCTCAGGTCTTCTACTTCAGCACCGTCACCACAGCTAACTAAGAGTGATTACACGTAACTTGTATCTAGGTTTGACTTTCCCTGCCTTATCTCAAACTTAGAATCATAGATTCACAGAATCACAGACTGGTTTGGGTTGGAAGGGAGCTCAAAGCTCATCTAGTTCCAACCCCCCTGTCATGGGCAGGGGCACCCTCCACTAGCCCAGGGTGCCCAAAGCCCCATCCAACCTGGCCCTGAACACTGCCAGGAAGGGGGCAGCCACAGCTTCTCTGGGCAGCCTGTGCCAGGGCCTCACCACCCTCACAGGGAAGGATTTTTTCCTAATACCTAATCTAAATCTACTGTCTTATAGTTTAAAACTATTACCCCTTGTCCTGTCACTACATGCCCTTTTAAACAGCTCTTCTCCAGCTTTCCTGTATCCCCTCCTTGGATACCCGAAGGCTGCAAGGAGGTCTTCCCAGAGCCTTCCCTTCTCCAGGCTGAACAAGCCCAATTCTCACAGGCTGTCTTCAGTGGGGAGGTGCTCGATACCTCTGATCATCTTTGTGGTCCTCTTCTGGACTCCATCCAAGAGCTCAGTATCCTTCTTGTACTGGGGACCCCAGAGCTAGGCACAGTAGGAAGGAATGCTGGATCTGAAGGCTTTGTCTGCTTTTCCCACCTGTATCATCTCGTCCAATAAAATACGACCTCTTCCTAGAGCCTTCTATGAATAAAGGATCCCTCTAAACACGCACGATGTTTATTCTTAACATAGAGTATATTGACTAGACTTTCTTTAGCGTATACAATTTATATCAACATTTTAAAATGTTTATAAGTTTAAGAGAGAAGACCTAAACAACTGAGTAATTTCAATAGATTAAGCCCTTTTATTTGCTTTTAGATGCTTTTTAGGGGTAAAATCTTTGCTTCTCTATCCCTCCTGCACAACCGCATAGTTCCTTGGTGGTATAAGCAATGTTTGGATATGGCAGAATACCAATTGTGTGTGAGGCCAAGAGCTTAGCAGGATTCAAGAAAGGATTATACATTTGTATGGGTAATGAGAACATCCAAAGTTCCATTAAACAGCACAAAAATTAAAAGAATAAATCTTCATTCCTAAATTCTGAAAACAACGACTGTCCAGCTAGGAGCTATGAAGAGACTTTTACCAGTGAGTAGGTTACAGCAGAGTTATGTGACTAGCCTGTTGAGCTTGTAATACAATTCCTATATTTCTTCATTGCTGTGTAATCAGGCCTGCTTTAGTTCCACCGACACTGAACAATTTGTCACCTAAGGGAAAATGGATATAATTATATAATGAAAAACTGTTACTGTTCATAACAACTGGAAAAGTAGTCTGCAGAAAAAGTGGCAAGAACAAATATGATAAGTATACTGAAAATACAGCAAATGCTCCAATTTTTTTACAAAGGAAAATCAGTCCTTCACTTTTTTCTTTTTTTCTTTCTTCTTTTTTTTTTTTTTGATTGGTGCTAAATTCTAAAAGCCTCTTGTTCCCTTCTATAAACATTGGAGATTAGAAATATGATAAACAATAGAACAAACAACACAGATGTTAATAGAAACTCAGCTTGGAAAACAATTACACTGTTTCTTGGTATCATAAATAAAAAGTAATAGTTGGGTCTTTTTTTTAAAAGATAATTCGACTTCAAAGACTTCCTGTGATTTCTAACAGTTGAAACAAAATTAGATTGCAAAATCTTTTTTATTTTCTTGTATCCCCTCCCTAAATAAGAGGAAAACCAGAACAAATGAAAACACAAGGCTCATACACCTCCAGGAAATGCTTGCGTAAGGCTTATTTATCTTTTAACTAACTTTTGTTAGCCATGGATTAGTGGAACAGCGTCTTGTAATTATGGTTACTGTTCCATTTGTGGCTATCTTCGTGAGCCCAGTGAATCTTTAAATTACGGGCTGACCACCCGGGAGCACAAGTATTGAATCAGCCACATCTCCATAGGCACCACATTTGGATGATTATCCCGAAAGATGACATGGTAACACACACATGCACAACAAAGGAGGTTTATGCTCACAGCTTCGGAGTCACTTTCAGTCCCTGTAGTGGTTTCGAGTTCAATGAAACCAGGGTGGCCCCTGACATAATGTGCTCCATTTTAGTACGGTAGAAATGGCTGGTGAAGACAGTCTTTGTTAAATGCCGGTCATTCTGACAGCTATCACAGCATCCCAACCTCAGACATTGGACTGCAATAGGAGTTGGGAAACGGCCAAGGAAGAAAGGCTTGGTTTGCTTAAAGGCTGCATGCATTTGAAAAATACACGCATTTATGTATATATACCTTTGTAGATATGCACAAACACATGCAGATGCATGTAAACATATATGCCAAGTAAGAAAAGAAACAAAACCATTATTTTATTTCTAAGAGTCTGTGTAGATAAAGGGGTTTTACTACGTGTTACTGTCTTTATTACCTGTCTTTATTACTGCCTCAGGGCTTACCATTCAAATCACCATTTCCAAGATAAAAGACTTTATGATGGATCATTCATCTTCGATAGTTAATCTGTAGTCCCTTGGGAACAGATCACAGATCCAGCTCTCAGAAGCCTGGATCCAAAGAAATCCAGCCAGCCAGCAAAGTACACTAAGAAACTGTGATGTATCAGCCTTCCCTTCTCTCATAAGTTTTCCTTCTCCACGTAAGTTTTGTTAGCATCAGAGATGCACCCAGATACCACCTGAAGTACTTAAAAACTTGTTCCTTCTCAGTTGAGATTTATAATGGTGAGTTCACAAATCCACACGGATCATTGACTAAAGGGTTTTCTGGATCTGGTAAGCTTGCACTAGCCCAAGGCATAGCTACAGGCAGATAGGCATTCTCCTATAAAACCAGCTCCCTTCTTTCAGAAAATTTGCTCTCATATATCCATTGTCTAATAAATTATCCCTTTAGAATAGAATTTCAGAAAGAGACCCAGCACTCTTTACAATCCCACCCTAAGTAAATAGGGACAAGGAATCTGGCTTTTACTTAGTTGTCATTCAGTCCTTCTATAATGCATAAATAATGTGTATGTAATATATACACACTTACAGGCATGTTTTGATGGCACCTAGGAATTCAAAGAGGATTTGGTTTCCCATTGTGCAGGGCATTATATAAACACTGATTTAAAATGTGGTCCTTTCCCCAGAGGCCTTACGACGTAGTCTTAATGCTTTGCTGACGGATGCCTCACCATCTGTGCAAACTCAGCTACCAAACCATTCCCTGATTACATGTAGGCAACGCACAGCTGAACCAAAAATCTTGCAGCATAGAGACTTCCAGGTAGATAGGGTAGATCTGACGTGATTTTTAAGTAATATGCATTTTGAATTACTCCTGGGGAATGTGAAATTCGGCTGCAGAGCTTTGAACAGGGTGATCTGTGCTGCATGTGAGAATTTGGTGCTCTGTTTATACAAGGTTTCTTCTGTTGGGAGGGGGAGGGAGGAGGATCTTTGATGCTTTTCAGTGCAAAAATTCATCACCAAAACTTGAAAAGTAGAGTAGCTGTACATAGTGAAGAGCAGGCACACCCATGCTGTGTATGGTAACAGGCACCTCTTCTGTTTGCCTTCTAGCTCCATGTTGGTTTGAGACCTGATGGCATTTCTGCTGTGCAGTGCTCACTCTCCGGCTTTCTTTGGAAGAAAAACCTGAGACAGGGAGGCACCTACATTCACTGCCAGGATTCCATTGGTTTGGAGGTGCAAGGTCTGAGAAGCACTGTATTCACACCTGCCCTGCCACAAGGATGAGGCCCTACGTAGCTGGAAGTACCCCATGACAGTCAGGAGAGTAGCAGAGCTTGCTTGAGCCAGCTGGCATTGGCTCTGTTGGATGTAGGGGAAGCATCCAGCAGCCTCTTTCAGAAGCCACCCCTGCAGACCCCCAAGAGCTACCAAAACTTTGCAACACAAACCCAAAACTCATAGTTATTTAGCAGATCACACCTGCTGTGTTACTGGCTGGCTGTCCTTCTAATGACATGTGACACCTAACAGATAGCGCTGAGAATTTGGTCCTCTAGAACTAATTGACCCTTCTGTGTTTCTTCACTTGAGAAGTCTGTGAAGGCATTCCTGTGAAATGTGCCTGCTTGCTCCCTTATCTCATTTCAAGGATGTACACAGCCAAAAAATAGTTATTTCTCCTGAAATTTTTAATTCTTTGAGATGTTGTTGTTCTCTGCTACCATTATCACTGTGTACTCCTGCCTGCTTCTCTAACCTTTGGTCATTCACACCCAAGTATCTTTTAGTTCCTATGTAGCCTATCTGTAAGCCAGGTTTTCCTTCTTGCCAGTTAGAAAACAAGATATTGAGGTTCTCAACTTCATACTGTTTTTACCCTGGTCTGTGCAGCCGTAAGCATGTTTATCTAGAATGAGTGCTACTCCTTGGACTGCTTCGTTCTGGCAACAAGTCACTGCCTATGGAGAATGGTTCATTCTATTGTTTTGCTATCAAAAAGAATTTGGGGGAGGGACAGAAAAAGTGGAACACTTGCAAGACAAAACACCCACAGTTGTTACCATGCTATATTCTTTTCATGCTGCTGCAACTCTTAAAGGTGACTTGCTTTGGATAGCAAAAATGTTGGAAAGCTTTACCGTGGCATGTTGTACAAAATCTGCCACTTGATCCAAAAAGCACTTCCACCTAATAGCACAGATAAACTAAGAAAACCCAAGGCCCAAATTTCAGTTAGGGATGGAGAGAAGTTTGTCACATCAAAAAAAAACCTCTAAGGCAATTTTAGGTTATACCTCTACAAGATTTTTTTTTAGTATTATTCTTTAAGAATGGATGAGAGACCAAAATAAAAACTGTCCCATATTTATAAGAATGCATTTGAGTCCATTGATGGTTTTGCAGCTAACCCGTCCTTTTTTGTCTTGTGAGAGCACACAGATGCATCAGTACCACATTCATCCACACTACAGCTACAGATAGGACCACAGCCGAAGGCCTAACAACAAAAAATACACATTACAATCTTCCTTGTGCCTTCACAAAGAGGTGTTTTTTCAGATGACTGAAAACCTGGACTAACATGTCCATCTGCCACAGAAGTAATGGAGGAAGCTCCATCCTATGCACTTTTCATATTGGACTGGGAAGTGACAGTAAACTACAAAAAATCCTGTGTTATCGGGAGTGTGTCATGTCTGGCACTGGACTCTATAGCTAGGAGACTCAAGAGCCTTTGCAAATTGCACCTCTGAGATTCAGTGGGGTCATGGTGTAGGTGAGCAGGAGGGCAGCTGCTTGTAGAAGGATTTTTGAATGCTCTGCTTTTCCCCCATTTTGTGACTGAGAGAATGAGGTTTTGAGAGTCAGAGCCTGGCAACTGCTCTCAAGTTGAAGCTTAAGCTAAAATTAATCTTAGAACCACAAACTATTTCATAACATCTTTCATAATAACTGCAGTTTATTGCCTGGTGATGCTAAGTGCTTCCTTGTTTCTGCACTCTGAAAAACCTCTATTGTGCTGGCTTCTTCCTCTTTCATTGAAGGGAACAGCTTGTATGAATCAGGGATGAACCGCTCTCCGGAGTTATGAATACCCAGCTATCACTCTCTGTCTTGACTGTCCAGAAAGGGCAGAGCTGCGTCTTCAAATATCTTTCCATTCTTCCACTCTTTTCCCTCCCTGAAAGGGAGCCATGGCTGAAACCAGCGTGTTAGCCAAGAGGGAGTACAATGGTAATTCAGGCCTCGTAACAGTACAAGAAGCCATAGCTGTCAGTGTGTGCCCCGCCTTTGCTGAAAAGTGATTCTGCTTGTAGCTTGTACTTGTAAACTTGTACTTGGTACTTGTAAACCAAAATTAAATCTCTTCTGAAGGCAGCGGGGGGCGGGGGGTAGGGAGTGTTACATTGAGGCCCCCAACCCAGGTGTTCTACACTGAAACTTTAAATATCGTCTGAAGATACCATAAAGTCTTACAGTACATCATCAACAAAGATCCCAACCTAACTTTTCAAGAAACAAATGGATAACTAAGCTGATGACAAAATTTCTACTATCGATGAGTTGCCAGTCTTCTAAAAGCTTACTCAGTCTGTTTTCAGATTTCATGGTTCTTCGGTAATCCGGAAAATATTGTCTGGCTTAACAATGGTCTTGAACCTCTACGTTCCTTCTCTGGTGGTGCAGAACCCCCGTTAGACCCTCTCAGACGTTTTATTTTTTTTGCCAGTATTTTCACAAATAGACTGAAAGAGCTGGTGAGCAAACTGTTCTGACTTA
Source organism: Porphyrio hochstetteri (assembly GCA_020800305.1). Classification (NCBI taxonomy): domain Eukaryota; kingdom Metazoa; phylum Chordata; class Aves; order Gruiformes; family Rallidae; genus Porphyrio; species Porphyrio hochstetteri. The sequence continues at coordinate 47,311,130 of CM036938.1, read as the reverse complement.
CCATTAATGCAGGATTTAGAGCACATATATAAAAATGTAAATCATTACTAATGCACTTTTCCCCCTAAACCAAAATAAACCCACTAATCTTAAAGGGTGGATATGACAAGCTCATCTACAGAGCTTTCACAGTCAGTTTACAGTATAATACCAAGTGTAGAGTGTTTATTACATGCAATGCTGGGCTCTGTAGAGTATCATTGGGAATCTGCAAACAGATGACTGTTCAGCATTTGGATGGAGTACACAGCCATCTAAGATTACCACAGAAAACATGGGACATGAGAAGAAGAATATTGTTTTCTGACCATGAAAAGACCACACACACCGTCCATGTGGAATGCACACTGGACCATCTTCAAAAACATAGAAGTTGCATTCTCTGTTATGCTCACAGCCTGGTTTAATTAAATATAGGCATTAGACAGTAAATGTGTTGGCAGTTTCACACTGAAATGCTGCTGTTCTACAAGTTGACTTCCTCTCTGTAGTTTATTCTTTTAAAACCGTACCACATATTTTTCACTCCGCTTAAAGCTGTAGAGACTTGGGAGGGAACATAAAAATCAGAATCTTGAAATACACAATGTAAAAAGTAATTCATTAATTTAATCTCTACATATTTAGAAATGTATGTAATTAAAAATTTAGGCTTTTACAAGGTTGAGGCTTCAAAAGATGGTTATGTATCGTATTATAAATTAAACCAGTTATCAGTATCATATTTTAATAATGAATCTTTCTGACAACAGCATTTACTACGTAATACTATTACTTTTTATATACTTAAACATTTATATATACTTACATACATGGCATCTGTTTTTCAGTCTGTTCACAGTGTCAAAGCTAGACTGTGGCTGAATAGCTTAGGTTTAAATATTTGTGACCAAAAATGTAGTTAAATAAAACTAACTATACGAGCTTTGTAATTTTTAAGAACATAAACCTGAGCCATTCCCTTAGCACAGGTATCTTTAGCCTTAAAATTTCAAGATCTGTCAAAAGATCTCAAACAGTCCATATAACGTTAATTTTCTTCTCCTGAAAACATCATTCCATGGGTGAAAGCAGCCCCTGTTTACTGAAGCTGCCGTTACGTACACATGCTCTTATCAGCTAAGTTAACAGCTTTGCCTACACACTGTTGTTCCAGTAAGAGCAATGAAGTTTTCTATCCTTCATGAATTCAGGAAGAAGTAAACTTAGGACTGGAAGAGATACCTATTCTTGTTGAAGGAAACTTCTTTGTGACAATTTTGACTTGCCTGCAAACTTTCAATGGGCTTTATTTTACAGGTGTAAAGTAGCATAAGCTAAGCAAAGAAGCTGCTCTGGGAAACAGGGACCCAGAAAGTGACTGTGGGCAAGAAAAGATCAGACATTAGCAGGGTGAGAAGACTTTCAAGACCCAGAGTCAGCTTTTCATCACTGTCACGCAGACCGCTCCTGTCCGATTACAGAAATTACCATTTCTTCTAGCCTTTCTTCTATCACCTTTGCCATTTGCAGCCAAGCAGTTTATCTACAGGATGAGGGAGGTAGTGACAGAAGAGTTCTTCCCGGGTTGTGTGTTCTTCTGATAACGAATTGCCTTACATCTTCTCTTTTGACCTTTTTCCTTTCGGAGACTTAACCTCTGAATTTGGGTCAGACCTTGCCAGGAGGCTGGCCAGCAGTTAGCAACCCTTAACCTCTGGAAGCAGCATTTCTAGGTGGTTTAGCCTTCTACATGATTTAGTTTGGCAGCAATTTTTAAGGCGTGTACCTTGGGAAGAGGGGATGTGACACAGCTTGTTATTACGTGTTAAGTGTATTCCTCTGAATTTACTAGTTTTGCTACTGCTTTAAGACTCAGAGCAAAATTCTCTGAAGCTCGCTCCTCTCAGGTTATTTCTCTGAGACAAACCCTTTGACTTCTACATGGTTGCCAAGGCCAGTGTGTCCCTGATCAGGCTAGCCCTCTGAGACTTCCCACTAGCATCACTGACTTTGAGGTGGCATCCTGTGGGCTGGGGAAGGTTTGCTATTTCACCCCCCACCCCGCTTTAGCATATCCCAGAGATCTTAAAGCTGTTGTGAAAGACACCGGTGTACTTAATAACCTATTTTCAGGCTACCCTGGTGCAAGAAACATCTTGAGCAAGGCAGTTTGTGAGTAAGTGAAGCCAATGGCATGAGGTTCAACAAGAGCAAATGCCGAGTCCTGCACTTTGGCCACAACAACCCCAGGCAGCGCTATAGGCTTGGGGCGGAGTGGCTGGAGGACTGTGTGGAGGAAATGGACCTGGGGGTACTGATTGATGCACGGCTGAACATGAGCCGACAGTGTGCGCGGGTGGCCAAGAAGGCCAACGGCATCCTGGCTTGCATCAAAAATAGTGTTACTAGTAGGAGCAGGGAGGTAATTGTCCCCCTGTACTCAGCACTTGTGAGGCCGCATCTCGAGTACTGTGTTCAGTTTTGGGCCCCTCACTACAGGAAAGACATTGAGGCTCTGGAACGCGTTCAGAGGAGGGCTACTAAGCTGGTGAGGGGTCTGGAACACAGGCCTTACGAGGAGCGTCTGAGGAAGCTGGGATTGTTCAGCCTGGAGAAGAGGAGGCTTAGGGGAGACCTTATAGCTCTCTATAACTTCCTGAAGGGAGGTTGTAGTGAGCTGGGGGTCGGCCTCTTCTCCCGTGTAGGCAGTGACAGAACTAGAGGGAATGGTAGCAAGCTGCGCCAGGGGAGATTCAGGCTCGACATTAGGAAGCACTACTTCTCAGAAAGGGTAGTCAGGCACTGGAATGCACTGCCCAGGGAGGTGGTGGAGTCACCAACCCTGGGGGTGTTCAAGGAAAGACTGGATGTTGTATTGAGGGATATGGTTTAGAGGGAGCTAGTAGTAATAGGTGAATGGTTGGACTGGATGATCTTCTAGGTCTTTTCCAACCTTGATAATTCTGTGATTCTGTGATTCTGTGAAGTGGCTCTGTGGCTAAGGTACCAGTGCTGGCCTGAATGAAGCATTCACTTCACCTAGTAACTGCGGATATACATCACTATGTAAATAAATGCTCCTTAGGAGCATTTTTAGAGCAGCACTGTTTACTCTTGCTCTGAGGAAAAAGGTTATTTAAATAGATGGCACAGATGGAGCCAAAATATTGGGGGTGGTGGTGGTGGAATGACTATGCTGGTCTTTACAACTCAAGTTACACCTCTCCTGCAGCTCCCTGATCATTGTTTGCGTAGACCCCAGGGCATGGTGTCCCCTGATTTTTCTGCTGTACAGGGACAGGGCTGTCAAATGAGCTGATGTTCTCCCAAATTGACAGCAATATATTTATTCTGCTTTGAGCCTGCATCCATGCACATCTCAAGTCAGAGCTTAGTACTGAAAACATATGTTGTTTTAATCTGTTTTATGTCTAGTATTGGTAATAACAGCAGCAATATAACCCATTTATTTCACCCGAATGAAAGAAGCCAAAAGCCACTCTTTTAATGATTTTTCCATTCCTGCTCTTTATATTTTTATAATGTCTATTAATTGGAGACCATTAGTAAAACAATATTGTGTTTGCTATTTAGGAGCCACGTTTAAAAAGAACTCATTAGCTGATGAGTTGTTGCAGAGAAATACTTTGGTGTTTAAATAAGTAAAAACCCCGTGCACTCCAGGCCTGTCTTCAGCGACTGGTACCGAAAGGAGTTCCCCTGTCTGAAAACCCTTCCATGGGGGAGAGTGAGCTTACTTCCTAAGGAAATTACTGTGGAGGTGTCTGTAAGGGAAAACCAGGCACCGCTTTGCAGCTCAACAACTGCGATGAGAGTAGTCATGAATGAACGCTGAGCCAAAAGAGTGATGCATGTTTACATTATGCTTACTACATTATTCCTGCAAATGCATAAAAATGTGGCTGCTATGGACAACTGCCGTGTGTAGAACTTGGTATTTGGGAAAGCATTTGGTTCTGGGTGTAGGATTCTGCTTTTAAAAAATCCTCCTCCAGACAGCTGAAGGCTGGGAGAGGGGAATACTGAGGCACATAACACACACTGTGGCAGACCAGCCGTGCCTGCCTGTGTGTTTAATCAGAAGGCCCATTCTTTTCTGTGCTGGATTGTCATTGAAAGAAACCCTGCTGCTCCTTACACTGCAAGGGGACTTTAAAAGGAGCAAAGTCCCATTGCAGTGCTCTAGTGACCTGGGGAGGGGGGAAGGCAATGGATTGCACATGTGTTTCCTCTGGCAATGTGGAGAGGTTCCACTCCCACCCGTCCACCTTGCACAGGTTAAGCTGGTACTCCTCTTTGTGGTACCCCAGAATGAACTGGGCCAATGACTGAGCCAAGCTGGAAATTAGCCCTTAAAAAAAAAACCAAACCCACACCAAAAGAAAAAGACAGTATTTTTAACCTGGATATATTCCCCAATTACTTAATCTGTGGCTTCATGAGCACTTCCACAAACGACACTGAGAGGACAGAAGATGTGTGACCCTACCACCAAATAACCCACACGAGTAAATACCATGCCCCTGGTGTAAATACAACTGACCCATGGGTATATGTCTTGTGATTCCTTTGGGATATTTTCTTTTTGTATCTTGAATTCTCTTATTCCTCCTAACCAAGAAGTTTCCCAGAGTGATACATTTAAAGAGGGTAAAAGAAATGTCAAAGTTTGTTTGAAGAAACAAACACATTTATAACTTCTTTCACTGTTAGAAAATCAGTCTGATAAGGTAGAAACATGTGCTACCAACACATTGGAAATCACAGGCTATTAACAGATGATGACCTGTGAAGCTGATTTTTCTTTTTTTTTTTCTATAGCTCAAAAAAAAATGTCTTCACTAAGTCTATCTTGGAGAAAAATGTTTTCACAGACAATTCTTGCTTTGTCTTATGTATATTCTCTTTTGTGATTAGTGCATTAGTGTTTTAGCATTCATCACACAGTAAATGCACTAGCTAAGTGGCTTCCTAAATAGCAGCAGAAATACATGTTGATTAAATTCTTTCAAACTCCTTGACAAGAAAATGAGTGTTATAAAAGAGTGCTGAAATGGAGTGATTCAAGTAGTGCTACATTCACAACCTAATTCCTTGAGCCTGCCTATTTCCTCTGGGCTTATTAAATTCTGAAACCCTTCAATACCCCATGTAGGCCAACACAGAACAAATTAACCCAGGTCTGAAGCAAGCTGCCATTCAGGCACACCTGTAAGTCCTGGCACAGGTAGCACACCTACTGTGAAGGTTTCTGTGGCCAGCAGAATAGGAGTCCATGGGTAAACAGGAGGTTGATAAGCACTGTGCCTAATTTCTATAATTATTGTGCAACTTGAGTAGCCAAGTGCAACGGCATCCTGCGCTCCTGCATGGGCACAAAGCCCCCCGCTGGGGTGGGAAGGGGGAAGCAAAAACCCAGCAGGTTCTGAACGCACCAAAACCTCGCTACATTTCTGGTACAGGCCCTTAGTTATACTACACTGTACTCTCAGGTTAACCTTGAGTTCCCAATTACTCTAAATATTAGCATCTTGTAGCTAATTGTAGGTTAAGTACATGTATGCATGTGGCAATCTCCAAATACGAGTGTTTTGCACCTGGCTGACTTGAGCAAGTCTCACCAATTAACGTCCTCTCTGCAGAGATTCATGAAGGAATCGTCGTTGACACTTAGCTGTCAGCTTTCCATGAACAAATAGACCACAGGGCTTTCACCAACCATAGGTAAGAGGCATCCTTCCCTCGTCCACCCCTGTGTGCACTAGTATATTTCACCCTGCACTCTCCATGCCAGCACACTGTGCCTCCAGCTATCACGACAACGGGAAGCCTGGCAGCAGCAAGCTCCCCGTTCCCTTGGTCACCCTCAGTGTATTTACATGCCAGAGTAATGAGTGGATGACAAGCTGCTGGTCTTCATCAGAAAACTTAGAGATCCCTTGTTAGGCAGGATTTAGGAGCAGATAACCTCTGCTTTTTAAAGTCCCACTTCGCATGGGCGGACAGGAAGAAAACAGTAGTTAGCAGATGTAATGTCAGAGACAGAGAAGAGTCAGCAGAGGTATGTGCAGCCTTGGGAAGTAAAGCTCGCTGGCTGCAGCACTTACAAAAGGTAACACAGGGAGGGTAGGGTGAAATATATTCTTTATATCTGTATTCTGCAATGTTGTCTGAAAGTCAGCTTTATTAGAGAATTTCCCGCCCCATGTTAAAATCTGGGTATTTTTTAATCCACATGGAATGGTGTAAAGTGACAGGTCTTGAGGATTTAGCCCAGCATTCACTTGCAGACTCTGCTGGGACAGCCTTTTTAGGGGTCCTGGACACGGGATCTGAAGATCAAGTACATGTAGGCAAGTAGTACTAAGGCAATTTTCAGAAAAGAGTGGGTTACATCTTTTTAGGGTACTCTGGCCAAAAATTATACTTGAGGGATTTCCTTCTGAGGGTTTGCTTAAAAACCAAATCAGTCCCACAGAGTTTTCCAGTGATTAATGTGTGAGTTTTAACAGAGACACAGCTTGGAAGAAACTTAAGACTTATCACTCTGTTTATAATTTTTAACTGTACTCTTCCACAGTCGCTTCACAACAACAAATCATATTGCTCCTAAAGTCTGCTCACAATACTTTCCATCTCTCAACTGGATTTTTTTAAACTCACGTTATGTGGAGACGGTCATGGAAAAAAAACATAGGCTATGACTCAAGCAAGATGGGGCTATTTAGGCCCTGTTCATTATTTGGATGAGCAGTCATCAACACAACGTTAGCCATTGGGAAGACACACAGACCCTTCTGCAGTAAGGCATCTTGTGAAGCAGAAAGCCCATCAGGAATAGAAATAAGCATCTTCAGGCAAGATCTGCACCTGAGAGCTGCCTATGTGCCTACATACAAAGTACTTCTGTCCATTAAACTGCTGCTAAACCTGTGGCTACTGTAAGGCAGACATGCCAGTGCTGTTTGCCACTTGTGACTTGCTACCAGGGATCATTGCAGTATTTGGGAGAATAAATGCTCAGAAAGAAGGGATCAAGAAAAAGCATCCAGAGGCCTTTGGCATCAGCACAGCTCAGCTACAAACACCCCTAGAGGGGCGGCTATCACACAGTAAAATAATTTATCTTTTTCAGCACGTGCACCTTCTTTTTGCATTGGGCAGCTGCTGACTGATGTACCACCTATACCCCCTTTAGGCTGTTAGCTGGAGAAGGTGGTACTAGTGAGCAACAGCACTTCTGGCTGCACAGGTTGCCTGCAAAAGGGCCAATGACCATTCCCGGGCATGTTGCTGGATAACAACTTGCTGTCGCAGCTACAGGGAAGTGAATGCAAGAAGGACAAATAACATTCTGTGCAAACTATGGATCTATTCATTAGTCTTCCTTGGCGGAGAGCAAATTGCTCAAAACTAATGCTGCACCTACAAAGCATTCATCGCTCCTGTGACTTAAAGCAGATGACTGCATGGTTTTAGCTTGGTTTTCTGAAGAAATGGGAAGTACAGAATTCTGTAGTCTGGCTGTTCACTGATTTCGACCAGATTTGAGATAACTGTCACAAACTATTGCAAGGAACTGAAATATACCTGGGAAGCCAAGAGTCATGCATGCTCACTTGAATAAAAGAGCTTGGGGGTTTTGTTCTCATATTTAAAGGCACTGCTTCTTTTGTCACAGCCAGAAGAGAGAGTTGGAAAAGTTTTACTTCTCAACTGCAGAAAGAAAATGAGACTCCAAAAAAGCATAGGGAAGGCACAAAAAAAACATAGGGAAGGCAACATAGCCTTTACACAGGCTACACTACCCATTCTGTGGATGAAAAATAAACAGACTAGATCTAATTTCTTTTTTTTTTTTTATAAAGTTATCAGAAGAAAGTATGCAACTGCTCATTCTGATCAAGGACTCAGATGCATCTGAAAAGTCTCCTGTTGATTTACTTTGTTATGCTGTTGCAGTGATTTATCTGTTCTGTCAGATTTGATGACAACTGTTGTTTTCTATACTTTTTCTATGGGATGATTCTCCTCATCTTTTGATGCTCTAAATTACTACTTGCAGTGCCATGCCATCTAAGAGTGGAAACACTCTACCTACATGCCCTGCCAGCTCCTGGGGTTAGAGAGGAATGGTGTTCATGTTCACACACTTTCCCTGATTCCCTTAGCTTATGACAGACATACAGAGATACAAGTGAGTAGAATATAACAGATTCCCTGCACTAACATTTGGGTGATCTTTGAAGTGCAGTAGCTAAAATTAATCAGTCTCAGAAGAGGAATGATTCTATTTTTAACTATACTACAGGTGAAGAAATATTAGAGGGTTCTGATGGTCTCAAAAAAGGCTTGGCCTGGAAATGTGAAAAGCAAAGGGTTGCTTTTGCAGTCTTGATGTTTAAAACAGTAGAATTTTACACAGCTCTTTTGCTCATCTCTGCATACAATCCGTATGATTAGTTGGTCTACACTGCAAAATAGCAACAGTACTTTAAGGACAACAGGAGTGGTTTGATTGTTTATTACAGATGATGAAGGCCACATTTCTTTCTCCTCTAACTTCTTATCAGCCTCCCAAATCTTTAGATTCTCATCTGCAACTGTTCGTTTCCACACAGGCTCCCGGTGTGGCCTGCTGTCAAGGGACCATCCCCACACTTCTCCCTTGCTCCAGGCCATTTGTTGAGCCAGCTCTGGTGCCTATATGGCTGGTCTGGCTGAAAGATAATTGTAATGAACAAGGAAAGGCTGGTCATCAGTCCTTGAGAACTTTGCTTTGCTAGCTCGCTATCATCTGTTCTCAGCCCTAACCTGGTGTAAATGCTGCACAGTCCTGTCCTCTCGATGGCTGCTTTGCTTTAAGCTGGGCACAGCAGTCAGATAATGGCCTTGGACTCACTGGTGTGCTATAGGGCTAAGAGAGTGGCATCTGTTAGTCACACAAACGTTTGTTGTTTTCCAATGTCTCCTTTTGAACATACCTGCTTGCACTTGTATCTTCCTTTCAGTATCCTAGTGAAATGACTTTTTCACCAATGTCTTTTGTGAGGAAGAAACAGATTGCATGGATACAGATACAGACTCTATTACTTCTGCTTAGATCTATTGAATCTTATCAGGCAGATTATTTTCTAGAATACAGTGCTGGTAGGATACAAACCTCTTGCTGTGGCCATATCGCAGCAAACACAGTATTTGTTCACCTTTAGTGTTCGGGTATCATGGAGAATGGTAAGATGCTCCAATCCAAACTATTCTATGATTCTATGCCACTGTATGAACACACAAGGAAATATCATTATGAACCTATATTAAAAGAACACTAGAGGAATATTATTAAGCACTCTAAAAAAGATTGAAATGGCAAACACTCAGGAAATGTCAAAATTAAGTGCAAATTTTCAACCTTCTTTCTTGACATTTAAGCATGCACAAACTATGATTCAAAAGTAGTCTCATTTTTCAAGTGATAAGACAAAACATGTCCCAACATTTTCTAATTCTGAATAAAATTACTGTATTATAACCTCATTAATTTTGTTCAAATAGCATTGTGTATATATCTGCCAGGGTTTAACCTAGCAGGCAGCTAAAACAACCACACAGAGGTTTGTTCACACTCTTTCCCCCGGTGGGATGGAGGACAGAATCAAAAAGGAGGAAAAAAGGTAAAACTCATGGGTTAAGAGAAAGACAGTTTAATAGGACAGAAAAGAAAGACAGCAGTAATACTATAGAAAACAAGTGACGAACAGCACACTTTCCCACCACCTGTAGCTGATGCTTCACAAGTCCTGAAGCTACTCCACCTCCCAGCCCACCCCCAGATATATGCTGAGCATGATGTCATATGGTATGGAATATCCCTTTGGCCAGTTTGGGTAAACTGTCCTGGCTGTGTCACACCCCACCGCCCCACCCCACTGCTTCTTAGTTGCCTCCCACATTCTCATGGGCAGGGCAGCAGAAGAAGCTGAAAAGCCCTTGACTGCTGGGCAACAACTAAAACATCAGTGTGTTATTTGCATTGCTCTCATCCTGACTCCCAAACACAACACTGCACCAGCTGATAGGAATAAAATTAACTCTATCCCTACCAAAACTAAGACAATGGCACAATCATTAATGTAATTACAAGAGGTGACAAATACTATTTTATATAGTTCTGAATTATAGTCTCTATCGGTAAAATGTCATCCAGAGTTTCACCCTGGATGGCAGGCTGTAAAGCCCTGAAATAGAGAGTCACACAATATTACTAGGGCTTAGGTAGAACACCAGAATAGCTGGAGGCTTTCTGTGGGTGTCAGGGTCTGCCCATGTGTTCTGATAGTGTTATATAGGAAAAAAATTGCTTCCTTGAAAGAGCATTGTCGTAAGCTTAAGTTGAGACCTGACTGAAGGGTTTAAGAAGACATTTCTAACAAGTATTAGGAAGATAAAATTAAATGAATTTAAAATTTTGACATTCAGAGCTTTCCATGTTGTTCTAGACTTGGAATAAATTAGTCAGACTAAACATGTCCTGCACGCTCTCAGCATGACTAAAGTCTAATTTGACTAAGGTGAGCCAGAAGGCAACATTTTTGCTTAAAACGAAACTGGAGTTAAATGCTCAGATTCCTTCATGATTACACACCTTTTAAATGTTTCTCTTTATGCTTAAGGGACTCAGCTGGAAGTGGCTTCCCAGAGTTTTGAAAGGTCTAACCACCCTGTGCTGCTCTGGGTGGTGCCCACGTTAGGTTGAATGATCGGGCAGAAAGAACTGCAGAGAGTTCAAATCTTTGAAAATACAGGCTTTAGTCTAGAGTGTAAGTATAGGTTTAGGTACTAAGGCTAAGCACATACCCATCTGAGCTCTACAGAGCAGCTGGCAAGCTACTAGCATTCTTGAAAACACATTTAATGAGTACAAGGCATTGAAAGCCTTACCATGCAAAGAAAGACGTTTCCATAACGGACGTTAGTACAGGCTTTTCGGGAAGAAGATTGGTCTTTGTCACTGAAGAGTAAAAAGCCTGGCGCTTGCTGTACTGTGTATTGTGCCATATAGCTTCTTCCATAAAGCTGACTACAGTCTAAAAGCAAATGTCCTTATACATCAACGTTTTCGGCAAAAATAATTTTCCTTTGCAAAGATAAACTGTCTTAGAACAATTTAAAGAAAATAAATGCTTCATGAATCCCAAATTCATTGTAAAGGACCCTTCCTCCTGTAGTGCCTCATGTTTACTGACTGTCATTGTAAATGCAGCCTTTACATTACAAAGCTGCAGCTTAGTTTCATGAAGCGCCAAGCAGAGGCAACCATTGAAAACCACTCAACCAGTACTAGCCAAATACAACCATTGATCAGCACTATTTGCCTATTAAAGTTGGGATCTAATCCCTCATGTGATCCCTGAGAAGTATCTACCTTGTTTTGGTGTTTTCTGCCCTTGGAATCTACTGCTGTCTTCTCCACGGGGGAACAACTGATGTCTCCCCCTCTTTCCTTCAGTCAGGTCACACCCAAAATTGTAAGCAGAGCCAAAGAGATCAGTTCAGAACAAATAGAAGCTCAAAGCAGACATTGCTGACAGTATGAAAGAGTTTAATTACTTTATTCCATTGTTTTCCTCCTTTTCTCTTTTTTTAGATGTTGGCTTAGTGCTGTATGTTCTGATTGCTGCAGGGCCTGAAAGTGGGGAAATGCCGTAAAAGAAGCTGTTTGCCAAGGACATTTTGCCTGCTCAACAGCCCCAGAGACCACATGAGACCCCCTGCATACCTGAGGTTCTCAGCCCAGTCACACAAACTGAGGAATACAGCTGCAGGTCAATGTCCACACATCAACTGATATTTATTTGCACATCTTGTGGCAAGAAGAGGCCCCATAAGGTTAGGAAGAGCCCAAAAGGGCCTTTATTTTTGAATCTTCATGTTAGGAATGGACTTTACTAAAGTGTGTAATTTGTCACTTGCAGTGTGATAGCTTAAAAATAAAAAAGCCTTAGGCAGGACCATAACCCTCTTAGGGTAGGGACAAGAGAAAAGCTTGCTTAGAAGTAGGGTAGGAAAGCTATCCCGAAATAGCTTCCAGGTCTCTGTCAAGCAAGAAGACTGCATTCTAAGGTATTTTAATTTGTCCTGAAGACGTGTAAACTAAAAGGAAGCAAGGTTCCTTTGCTCTCAAGTGAGGCTGTTCAGAGCTGAAGTAAGCCAGAAATAGCTGGAATGCCGTAAATTCAGACCCTTTCATCTGAATTCACTTTCAAGTGTTATCAAACCCCTAAAAGATAGTCCCTATCCTACATGTCAATTTAGTACCTAAACACAAAGATGTTTGTTCAAACCTGTGTCTCCTGAAACACATGAAAACTAAACATTTTTCACTTAGCCACCCTTTGCCCATCAGATTTCCACAAGATCTCTCAGGGTCTTAAATTCCTTACCCATAGAATAGATCTATATAACATCCCCTGAAGAGTGATAGGCTACATTGAACTCAGCCTCAGCATTAAATCCTATGCAGTGTCACAGTTTTTGTTGCAATTGAGTTTGTAAGAGAATTTAGCTCTCTATAGGATCTGAAAACTTCAGTTTATAAAAGCTGTAAGCTAATATCAGTGGTCAATGTTTTACTGAAGAAATTAAATTCCAGCAAAATCTCTCCTCCTTTCAAGAAATTTCATGGTGCAAGGAAAATCAGGGTTTCAGTGGCTCAGGTTACAAACAAGCTCACTGAAAACTAAAAGAACAAAATGGAGGGAACTGGTTTGGAGTATTTGAGAAGGCTCAGATATACTCATGGATCTTTCCTTCTTCTCCTTCCCCTTTTTTCTTTTTTTTTCTTTTTCTTTTCCTTTTCCTTTTCCATTTCCTTTTCCTTTTTTCTTCTTTTTCTTTCTTTTTTTTTTTCAGCAGCAAACTGAAAGAGATGTGGGGAATAAACAAGAGAAGAAGAAATATTAAAATTAATCACATGTAGGGTTGTGTGACCTGGAGGCAACTCATGATAATTTCAGAAGGTACTGGCTTCAGTGACAAAACTGTTTCAGAATCTCCTGTCCCATTTCTCTCCTGTGCCTGCCAGTTCAAAACAAGATCTTGTTACCCTTAGCATTCTAACCCAAAATTAGGGCAACCAAAGCAGCCCTTGCTTTTAAAATTTCGATTTTCACCCCTGGTTCAAGGAACATCCTCTTCTGCAAGTAGCTCCAGTGAATTCGGTATTTCCAAGGCTCTCTGTGAGAGAAGATGATGGCACCATGCCCTTAACCTTCTTATAGTTTGAAGAAAAAGACATGTAAAAACCTTTATTCTACAGCTTGGGTCATTATCAGTAAACTTGTCTTCATATAACTGGGTCTGCATATTGTGGTATCCGTGTTTTCTCAGAAAAATATGGATTATTATACACAGATTTATTTGTTCTTTTCGGGTTTTTTCCCCTTTTCCAACTAACATCAGGAAACACAAGTTGAGAACAGCTTCCTTCCCGTCTCATACAACTATCAGGGTGACGCGACCATCCAAGGGGGGAGGCTACCTACTGTGGCTGCTAAGAATGAAGTATGAGGAATTCTAGATTTGGATACATTTTTACTTGGTGTGTTTCCTACTTCTCTTTTCAAATAAGAAAAGCCTGTTCCAAAAAGACATTTATTACATAGCAGGAGTTAACAATTACTCCCTAGTGATACATATATAACTTCCAGGACAGTTTTGCTCAGTTTGTAGGTCAACAGCGTGTTCCTTAATGGAAGACGGGGAAAAAAACCCAGTTGCTGTTATGACACAGGTGCTGAAATCTTGGTAACCGTTACAGAGCAATGCAAAACCTCTGTATATCATGACTCTCTCACAGGGCAACCAAAGCAAAGGATTTCCCCAAACTACTTTTATTTTGCTAAGAGTGTCATCTTGTGGAATTCTTGGAACACTCTTTGGCCCTGATTGGCAGCTGAAGAGGAGGATTAGTTTTCCTCCTGGTGGAGTAATCCATTATAACTGAGGGTGATTGCTTTTAAGAAAGCAATGTGTCAACAAAACCAAAGAAAATGTAGTTCCCTGACATCTACCACTAATGAGACACCATTCTTTTGTTTGCTCTCCTGAGGTATTTCCTAATTACAAAGTCTGGGAGGGGGCTGTTTGTTTTTTTAACCTACAGCAGCTGCGCAGACTTTGATATCAAGCTGTTATAATCTCGAATCAAAAAACACTTAGCACCCATAGGACTATAGGCTACATTACACCTGACAGGTCTGATTCCCTCATTTCTGTTATCAGTGATCCTCACCTGCAAAGCTCCACGGTGAGGATAACAATCACCTTAACCAAAGCATTTTCCTCTCAATGTCACACTGCAAGAGGCGTTTCTTCACATTCTCTAGTTTTGCCAGCCTTCCTGTGATGCCTGCTCTAGGCCATGGGGATGCCAAATCAGTGGCAGCAAGAATAAAAAATACCAGTTCGGAGAATGGAATTTATTTCCTGTAACCAAAGCTGTACTCCGTGGCAGTATGCCAAAAGACAATTTCATTTCTCTTTAATTATCTAAAGCAATTCACATTCTAAGGCATTCTTTAAAAGTAATACACCACCAATAAAATATGGGTTAGAAGCTTTAATTATATGATGTGGGTCAGCAGACAAGGACAGTTTTCAAAGTACAGTTCAGTACAACTCACTGTATAGTGGCTTCAAATTTAACCTCGTGTCAATCCACCCAAGCAGCTTTTATATAGGATATGCAAACTAAATATAAAAGGCTAGAATGGCTTCTAGCTGGACAGTTGAAAATACTGCTCTCCTTTATTTGCTCTGTTTCGTGAATCTTCACTCCAGCAAATGCCTTCAGCTGGTAGCGCATAGGCACCTGGCTTGCAAAAATATTCTTTATGAAGAATAGAAAAAAAAAATATCTCTGACTGTTCACAGCTCTACTGGTTTTGAAAATAGCAATGAACTCTTCAACTAGCTCTTAATACTAGGACTCACCCAGATGGAAGAGTTCTGCTGAGTAAATCAACAGCACTACTTCATTCAGGAGCAATTAATTCTCAGTGAAGTCAATGCAGCTGGAAATAAGCTCACGGTTCTGAAGGGCTGCACTTTCCTAAGCTCTTCCATCCACATATCACGTAGCTTCAGACTGCAAACAAATTATTGCTCCAAAAGGTACCACCGCAGGTCTTTTAGAAGCACAGATTTTACAAGGATATGAGCACTCACATTCACTATACAAGGTCCCAGGTTTTTAAGCAGACCCTTATTTGTTTATTTGTTTGCAGAGGGGCTCCTGGCTGCCTCCAAAGTGAAGGAAATGAAGCACTTCCCAAAACTGAGAACACAGGGCGCAAAAAGAGTAGAATGATCATAGGTCACAGACAAAGTGGGAGAACCACGATCGCTGCCACCAGCACAGGCTGGAAACAGCCTTGCACAAAACAGGAGAAGCTCCAGCCACCTGCCCAGAGGAAAGAAAACACCTTTTTTCTCCAAAAAAAGAGAGCTCAATTGGAATAGCAGCACTAATGGCAAGATACAGAAACAGGCGTAACATTAAAAATAGATTCATAAACATTCACGCGTGTGCCTCTGAGTAGCGAATCCCAGCCTCTTTGTCCAGGCAATTTGTTACAGATGAGGGCAGAGCGCTCAATAGCATATGTCATTGAGCTGCACTGGCATGGAAGCTTTCTTAAGCTTCACATTCAGCAAAGACTTAGTAGCAGAGCACTACGGTGTACTTTTGTTATTAGTGTAATTGCATAATGAGTGCTAAGACCTCATGTGCTCGTTTGCTAGTGGATTAAATAGTATGATTACTAAGGAAAATTAAACTGCTGAAATAAATGTAGAGAGTGTATTGTGGTGCACGATTCTTGGGGGAAGTGGAAGAGATTTTCTTGGTGCATTCCTTCCCTACAAAGTAAAAGACAAAACTTTTCCATTGTTATTTAAGAGGAAATACGCTACCACAAGAGTGTCTTGGGTTACAATTTATAATACAGTATTTTTACCCAGACTCATTAAATATTGTAGAGAAGACTAACTAGCTGCTCTTCCCCCACTAGAACATGAAAGTACTTGAAAAAAAATGAAAAGGCAAAGAAACTGTACATAACACAACTTCAGAACGTTACTGAGGCAAGTAGATGGCATTTATCTGGGGAGAAAAACCCCACAGCTAACTTAGCTGAGATGAAACACCAAGACCAGCCTTTCTGTTCTTATGCTTCAGGGCCTAAACACATCAGCAGAAGGACAAAGCAGGTTCCTGTCATGCCATCTATGGCTGAACAACTGAAAACCTCGAGAGGAAAGTTAGGCTTCCTTCTAAATGCAGTCAGACACACTGGACTTTTCCAGCTGCTGGTTTGTTAAAGTGAGAAGATGCGTAGGTAGAGATAATGTATTTTATTAGTCCAACTTGTACAGCTGGAGGGAAAAGGATAGCTTTTGGGTGCACAAGCCCTTCTGTTATTAAAAACTCCCTTCAAAAGGTGCATCTGGGAACTGAAGCTCATAACCACAGCAGACACTAAAAACCCTAGATTCATTAGCAGTTTCAGGGTATAGTTCCCCTCTTCCGTTTTCTCCTCCAGCTCCTTCCAAACCCCCCGTGTGTTCCCTAGGCAATAAATTACCTGTTTCTCAACTATCTTAAAAGATAACACCTCCTAACACCTCTCTACTCCAGAGGCCCAAATACCTTTCTTCTCATTTCTCATTAAGCATAACATAATTAAATTTACAGGCACTGTTCCCAACTTGCACGAAACTTTGAAGTTTGCTGCCATTTTTTCAGAGCTGCAGAAAGGTTTGTGTACCCACGGGTTTGCTGCAATTCACCACTATTCCACTTCATCCAATGTAAAATTAAAAAACCCCACCCCTATCCCCACTACTTACAAAACTGCCCTTGGGTACATCTCTGGCAGGTGTGACCTCAACATCCCAACACCATCATCACTCTACTTTCAATGTAAAGTACAGTTAATAGCAAATGATGGCACAGGAAATCCCCTTGCTCCTGACATCCTAGGAAGTACTATATGGAGAAATACAGGTTGCTTAGCCCTTCCACAACACTTTTCCATGTAGCAGACAGGTAGGAATGACCTGTGAGCAAAATCTTAGCAGACTTCCATGGCTTACTGAGGCCATTACTCTCCCCAGGGGATTGTTCACCAAATTCCCTCTTGGAAAAGGGGTCCCTTCCTCTCCTGTGGAGAGGTGTGGATCTGGGCAATGCTGCAGCAGAAACAGGGTGTTCATAGACTTAACGCACGCTTTGACATGGCATCCTAACCACACATCCCAAACCTTGATTTATTACCGTGGTTTCAGTTGGTACAAGGTGTGAATCCATCTCTTGGATCCAGACAAATTCCCAACAACCACTCAGAACCATGGTGATATTTTTTCTGTTGCTTTTCTGCACCACATGAAATCTTTGGTGCCACAGAGATGGTTTCTGCCATACCTTATGTCCGATGTGTGAGGTTAGCAAAAGGCCACGCAAGTATGAAACTTCACAGCACCAGCTTTGAGGCTGATGGAAAAGAAGAGACCATACAGAAGATCTGACTCTTTTGCCTTCTGTCACTTGCATTCTTTCTTGAGAGTCAACTCTATTCCCTGCATGAAAATACCATAAACCTTATGTGCCAGGTTAATTAACTCACTAAACATGAGAAACCTCTTAGGCCAGGGATGGCCATTAGGCCAGGGATGCCCTAAGATATTTCTCAGGTTTACTGAAGTAATACCAAGCCAGGGATGGCCTGAGATCACAGCCTAGTGATCACTTAACTTGTTTTCTTCAGGGAGCTTCCCTCAGGTCTACATTTCTGTTAATATGGTGGGAATCCTTGATATGACATTTGTTCTTGTGACATTCTGAAACTTCACATGATGTTCTGAAACTAAACTGTCAGTTTTAGTCAGTCAATGAATTAGCAAAATAAGTCATCTACTGTTGATAGCGTACGGAAGATGGGCTAATTCCCAGCAGCTGAGTTCCCACCCTTACTAATTTTTGGACTGCTCTTAATCAAAACCTTCCTTAGCAATCATTTTAAGTTAAGTCAGCATATTTTGGGTTCAGTTGCAAGATTATCAGGGATATTTTTTCTAACAAGGGCCAACAAAGGTAAGGGGCTCATGTTTTTATTGATGATGGACAAACTTTTACTGGAAAACTTAGCATATTGCAGCGTGATACCTAAGTAAAATGGCCAAGAAAATAATGAGATTTGGTAACAACTTAATATGATACAAAAAGGTAGAACAGATCCATTTTCCAGTGACATATAGACATGCTTAAGGTGAAGGCTTTGGGGGAAGGCTTTTGGGGAAGGATGATGCAGAACAGGATCTGGGTATTACAGTGGGTTCTATGCTGAGCAGAAGGAAGTGGCAAATACAGCAAACTCGACAGCAGAGTCTATAGGGAGAGGTACTGTGCTTTTCACACCGTTTGGAGTAGCTGTGGAGTATCACAAGGAACATCTCTTTTGCCAGGCTTTGTTAAATCACCAACTGTCTGCAAGATACTTGTGGTACAAGTAGCAAAGGACTACCAGACCTAGATCCACAGATCTACTTTCCCTCTCTGGTACAAAAGAAAGCAAAACAGTTGGAGTTTTCCTTTACCCTTGTTCTCCTTTTCCTTGTTCTCCTTTTCCTGCTCCAGAGATGATCGCAGTCAGGGCTGAAAAACATGGGACTTTAAAAGTGATGTGTAATGAGGACTCCATACTCATTTTCTTGATCATAAGGTTCAGCACTGGATAAAGGACTCTTCTGGTAAAATAATTTCTTTTAAAAAAAAATAAAATTTAAAATATTGGAAATATGATTCACTCATACATCAGACTTGGTACCAGATTCAGTCATGGAGGCATGCCGCTGCCCTGAACATAGCCAGACTAGGAGACAGCTCTCTTTAGTGTAGCTAGCTCTCTGCCTTAACTGTGTCTCAAATGGAGGCGTGACACCTGGTCATTGACTGTGTGGCCTTGTCACATGTTCAGAATAGTTTTCTTGGAAGCTCCACCTGTAGTTACAACCAAGATAGCTTTAGCTGAAGACCCTCCCCAGTGGCCTCAAAAGGAAAGTACAGAATTAAATTGAAATATGGTCTTTATTAGTATAGGCATAAAGGGGAATAAAATAAGATCCTGCAGCATGATCCTGCTCAGGGAAAGGATGTCTGGTTTTCAGCAGGAAAGTCAGCTTTGGCTCTGTTTTCTCACTTTCCCTTCCCTTGCGAAGCACTGGCATCCAAGCAGACCCAGCTTCAATATTATTATTACTTGCAGTTATCAGAAGAGTAAATGTGACAGCACTGGACACTGTAGGATTACCTGTTTGTGCAAGGAAGCTGTGTGAGGGTTGCCACAGGGAACTACCTACCAGAAGCCGCTGAGTTATCACACTGAGTAACCACCTCCTGGCAATGGCATCTGCAGATGGGAAGGCGTGTGGTCATTTCTACTTGTTCGGGGTGGCGTGGTGATTCGTGTTTGCCAGGCTATGAATCTTGATCCCCATCATTTTCAAAAGTTCCTGTCAATGGACTATAACCACTACTTCTGTTGAGAGCCTCTCAGAGTTACCCTGTTGGGCTGTTGGATCTGACTGATCCATTTTTTTCCTGGGAATTCCATTAGGTGTACATATACAGATGGCTACCATTTAGTAATGGATGCTAATAGCAAAAATAATTTTAAAAATTAGTGAAGCTGCAGGCAAAATGCCGAATTATTTGCTATATAAGACCATAAATAAAAACACTGTGTTGTGCAAAACTCCAGCTTGACCAGCATGCTGCCTCCAACAGAGTTTTGTAGGAGGTGCTTAGGGAAATAGGATAGAAAATGTGACAGTTATGAAGGAATCCTTCCCATGTATACCTAAAAACTTTGTTTAAATAGCTGGACTAAAGAATGAAGAAACTGGCAGTGTTACCTCTGCCCACCTCTTCTGAAATATTCTGGGTGATCCCCATACAAGTCTCCTTTGTTATTCCCTTTGTGTCACATGTCTGGACAGTTCATGTCTGATGATGCTATTTTTTCTGAACACGTTAGGAACTTCAGTGACACAGGGTGCCAAAGACTCGGGTTTGCTGAGTACTACAGGAGTGACTGGAGGAATTAGACTGGCGACAGAAACAGGCAATGAAAGCTATGATACACTGGCCTACTTCTGGTGGTGAGCAAGTGAGGAGTCTTAAATTTCTCAGGTTACTTTCTCAGATACTTCCTAACTTGCACTAATATCCTGATTTTGTTACTGTTTCTAATTCCTTGTGCCACACACCTCTTTCTAAAACTGAACAGTTACAATATTGCATTGATTTAACCCGCTTTTTTTCCCTAGCAGTATATCTGCCAATTCTTTATGTGACTATTCTGCTATTCTGACTCCTACCAGCTTAAATAACCGTGTTGTGGCTCTGTGGCATGGTTAGAGTGGGCATTGTGGATGCTATTCTGTCCAGTACATGGAGTTGGGAACCACTGAAACACATTATCAGAAGCTATGATGAGACTCTCTGAAAAATTTAAGATTGAATGGTGGGAGGACAGACTGGAGGATTACAACCATGACATTTATGCACCCTCTACCCCTTCTGTCTGTCCTTTAGTTCAGTAATCTAACTGTGATTGATCAGTGAGGCCATAAAAAGTGATGTATGTTTTTCATGTACTCTTTTAAAATCCTGTAAAATGTCTTTTCCCATGCTCTTCCAACTCTTTATCATTGACACAAGCCTCGCTGTCATGTAAAAATAATAATGGTTTTCCAGGCTAAATATCCTTCTTATTCGCTATTTTGATGCCTAGCCTGGTTTTGTGCAGATAAGGATACATAGAGAGTTGGGCTGTTCAGTGCAATCTTATTGTGAGATGTTTCCTAACAGTTGCTCTTACATAAAGTTTTCATATTCTTGATAGTGAACATATAACTGTAAGACACATGTTGCTTTCTGTTAGTGGAGTTCTCTGGCAGGAGCAATATAGATAAAACATGAGTAAAGGGTACCCAAAAAAGTCATGTGAAATCACTGAACCAAATCACAAAGCACATTTTCTAAATGTATCACAGACAGAAATATCTGGGTAAGTTGGACAGAAGAGTGTGGCAATACAGAAAATATTTTATTCTCCAAATATATGGTGGATATCCCAAATCTGATAGCAAATTAAATGTGGCTGACTAGAGGAAAAGGATCTTACATAAGCAGTTAAATGACCTGTCTTTTGAGACAAGGCATTTATTCTTTGCAATGTGCCTTAATCTATAAACAACGCTTGAAATCACATCTCTCAGACCCTCTAATGATACTCAGCCACCACAAGACCCTAAAAAGGCAGTAGTAAACTTCAGCAGTATTTATATCCTGTTTGCATCTAGTGAAGAAAGAGCTATTTTTAAAGATCTCCGTGCCCTTCCCCAGTAACATCCAGGTATGATTCACAGGAGCTAACTCTCTCGCTTTGCAGCGCTTCGCCACCTGAAAGTCCCCTTTCTAGTGACCTCTAACAAAAACGAACAGGACGGGCATAAACCTTTCAGAACCGAACGCGCTCAATCAGGTGCAGCGCAGGGCACTCAAGCATCCAGAAGGAATCTCCGCTCTCCTCCTCCTCCTCCCTACACATCCGGCTATATATTTCTTCTGACAAGGAAACCGCAGTCCACCACCTGGCACCTTTCACACTCTTCTCTGCTCTTGAAAGCCAAGGTGGGAGAAGGGGGCCGGGGCTTGAGGGAGACCTGTGCGCGCTGCGGCTGTGCGGCGGCGGGCCGGGGCAGCGGGGCCGGGGCGGCGGTGCGGGGCCGGCAGCACGGGGCCGGCAGCACGGGGCTCTCCCTTCCTTTGCTTTTCTTTTTCCCCCTGAAGTTTATTGTAAAGGACTAACGTTTGCGGGTCTGTCACGTGACCCTGACAGGTCCTGCCTATTGAGAGCCAGACCACCCACATGGAGGATGATGGAGCTGCTTAATAGGAACAGGCATGTAATTGTGAGGCTTTCCAGCACTCTGCAGAATGCCTGCAACCTAGGAGGGTTATTTTTTTACACTTTCAGTTCCTTTGGGGAAAAAAAAAAAAAGAAAGAGAAAAGAAAGAAAGAAAAAAGGGAAAAAGGAAAGAAAAAGAAGAAGAAGGAGTAGAAGGAGTAGGAAGGAAAGAAAAGAAAAGAAAAGAAAAGAAAAGAAAAGAAAAGAAAAGAAAAGAAAAGAAAAGAAAGATTGATGCCCCATTAAAGCCGCCAGTGACAGTGAATGAGGGCGCACCCAGCCCTCCAGCACGGCTCTCCACCAGCGGTTCCGGCCAGGGAAGCGATGGTAGGTGCAGCCCCGGGGAGCCACTGCGGGGGCGGCACCGGGGACCCGGGGAACAGGGCCCGGGCAGGGGCCGGGGCGGTGTTGGAGGGACTACGCGGGCCCTTGCCGGGGTCGCTGGCGGCTGGGGCCCTGGGCCGGCGGAGAGACCGGGGGGCACCTCCCTCCAGCCGCCGGGGCCCCGGGCCTCCGCCACGCCGGAGGACCGGGGCTGCGGGTCCACCCCGGGAGGGCACGGCAGCGTAGGGCACTGCCGGGCAGGGTGAGGCTGGGGCTCGGTGCTGTCCCGGCGGCGGGGGGCAGCGTGCGTCGGGGGTCCCCCGGGGCCGGCCGCTGCTCTGCCCCCTGGCCCGGCCGGCTCCCCGCGCCCCGCGGTGCCGGGGCTCCGAGGTAGGCGCGGGGCGGGGGGACGCGCCGCTGACGGGAAGTCGTTCCTGCGGTGACTCTGTGTAGCCCCGCGGGGGACTGCAAACGGGTCCCCGGTGTCAGCATCTCGGCACCTGTGTGAGCTGTGGTCCGAACAACCTGCCGTGCGGGGAGCAGAGGCCCCCTCGGACCAGACTCCGTAGGGAAGGGGCCGCGCGCATCTTCTTTCTGCTCGGGAAGGCTAGATCCGGCTCCATAAACGAGGTGCTCTGAGGAGCCCTTTCCCCTCTCTTTGCAACTCAGCGGAAGCTGATGAAAACCCACAGCTGTAAGGGAAAGGAGGGACAGCCACCCCCTAAACGAAGCACTGAAATACGTGGTGTGCCTTCAGTTAAGTAGAACAGTGGCTTCAGCCTCCATCTCCAGTGCTGTGCTGATGGTTGGTACCTGGCACCGTCAGGACCAGCAGCACCGCGCTGCTGTCATCGGCCTTGCGCACGTGGGGTTGGAGGCTGGGGGATGTTCAGTGACACGTCTCCCCCTGGCCGCCGCCTTAGCCCCGCTATGGGAGGTAGATCTGGAGGGGGCAAAAGAGGGGAGGGGAATGGGGGAGACGCCTGGTGGTTTTAAAAGAAACATTGCAGCCAAGGTGTGTGTGTGGGGGGAGGGGTGGGGGGGGGGAGGGAGGGACGGACACGACACGACACGGCGTATCCTGGCGAGGTAGCATTTACTAGGTCTGATTAGAGGGTTTCTCACATTGTTTCGGCACCAGTCTGATAGGTGTATCTAATTTCTGGTTAGGGCTATTAGCGTCATTGTATGTCTGGATTATAATCCGACACTGTATCCGGACAGGAGGTAGTATTGTTGGGAAATGTTAGGGCTGAGGGGGGAGGAATCCTTTAAAATTAATTTGCTTTCAAGAGCCGGTAGATATAAAACTGGCAGCCCACTCTGAATTAAAATGTCTTGGGCTTCTCTGTTTTTATCCTTATTTCACACACACATGCACACACACGCACGCACTCACACACACACACCTTTTATTTTGTTCTGCCTTTGCCACAGTGTATAAAGCCCTATTGAGACATGTAGGCGTGATGTGTAAACCGGATTAGCAGTATGAAAGAAAGACATACAATGAGCCTGAATTGTTTTACTTCCTTTTCATTTCTTACGCCTATATCTCTAATAAATTTGTTGCTCCAGCAGTGGGTCAAAGAGATCGTGTCGCTCAGCTTTTTTTTTTTTTGCTTTTTTTTTTTTCCCCCCCTGCGAGACCCGATGGCAGAGATCATGAAAATGAATGTCCTGCCTTCTGCCAAACGCGAGACTTGAGCTATATCGTTACACAGACGCGGCGTTGTCCGGGCTGGCGAAAAACTGCTCAGCGTAACTCTCCCCCCTTCTATGCGCGCCGAAGTCCTGCAAGTGGCAGGGCAGTTCGCCAGGAAAAGAATCGGTTTTGAAGGCGACTTAGGTTTACAGAGCTAAAGCCCCTCCCGGAGCATGACAAGGTCTGCTAAGACTGGCATACCCTCCAGCTTTTGGAGGGAGAGGGCTGCTGCTCCCGCGGCTGTGCTCCGCAGCTCCCCGAGCGCTCCGGTCCTCCCCTGGGACTCCGCTGCTGCGCGGGAGGAGCACGGCAACCTCGGAGGCACATTTTCCCGCAGCCCTCCGCGGAAGAAAATGCCAGCGCTCCAGAGTCGGTGTTGTAGATCCCTCATTTGCTCCTTTGTGGCGTGCAGAGCAGCTTTCCATTAAAGGAGATCAGGGGTAATTAGCCGCATTATTTTGACAAGTTGGCTCGAGCAGTTCCCTTTCTTCCAGACCTGAGGAGGGGTAGAGGGTTAGCTCCATGCTGCTGCCTCTTTCCCCGGGCGCGGGCGCTGCGCGGAGGCGCTGCCCCGCGGAGGAGCGGCGGCCCGCTGCGCCCCGCCGGCACGGGGGCAAGCGGGGCACTGCGAGAGGAAACGGGGAGGCTCAGGCTGCTCTGCGAAACCCAGCTAAGGTGCTGCCCTGTGGCCTTACCTGATGTCGAAGCCAGGGTGAGGTGTCCTCGGGGTGGGGGCAGACCTGTGCGGTGAAAGCGTGTGTGAGAGGCAGAAATCTGAGGGAACAGGCAAAATCGGATTATTTGTCCACAAGTCCTTCTTCTGCCCCCTTGTAGCCCCTACAAAAGGAAGTGTCAGCGCTTTATTTCCATGTCATTTATTAAGGTGATCAGACGCTCCAGCAGAGCAATGCTTTTGGTGCTCTGCCCACAGGTGAGAGAGCAACCTGGGGAAAGGCATGAAAGCCAAGTCAGTGTAAATATCTGTTATCCACCGTTAAACCTCTACCGGATTTGATCCCTCATCTAGCTGAAGGAAGTGTGAAGGTCTGCAGTATTTGGGGTTATGAGCACAAAGGAGGTGGCTGAGGTAAGAGGCAGAGCGTTACCAAATGAAGTTGCTATGACCAAAGCCCAGAGAGTCAGCCATCCCTGACTGTCCAGGAATCAGGAGGACCAGGTGTAAGGGGTTGCAGGCTGCAGCTACTCTACACGAGGAGACACCTTCCCAGGCCTTCACCGAGGAGGGAGTCTGAGATAAGGATCTGTGGGATCCCTGTGAGTTGCTGGAGACGGAAAAATCCCTCGTTGTGGAGGAGCAGTTGCACACACAGGGCATGCATATCACAGCCAGCAGTGCTTACAAATGTAAATAAGGGCAGATTGATTAGGAACAACATTATCACCAGGAATGTAGCACACAGGCATCAGCTCTGAGGCAAACTGAGGGCAGCCACTGCTCTGACCACCCAAGTGGAGACTTTTACACTGACACTTCTTCCTTAAGGAAAAAAAAGTACAGAAACAAGGCCAATTAGATCCCTGCAGTAATTCATCTCTTGTGTATGCTTTAAAGAAAAAAAAAATCCCTCCAGACCACAGGGAGAGAGGGGAGATTAAGATAGTGCTTGTTAAATTTGAGTCTTCAGACTGAGTTTTGGAACCAGGAGCAAGGACTGACAGGCACTGGGCTATTGTGTGAAGCAGAGCAAGCAGGAGGCAGGCAGGGCAGCTCTGGGGGCTTGGGGTGTTTGAAGGGATACTCTTCACTGGTTTTAGAGTCCTCTGGGAGACTGAACCGAAATGACTCCCAACCCATACCTTCCGTCTCCATACCCTCTGTCCTGCCACCCCATCAGCCCGGTGAGGTTGAGTGAGGGGCAGGAGCTGTGGCACATCAGTTCGCAGCAAGCTGGGCGCTTGCTTTCCCAAGCAGACAACTGCACTGGAGGTGGCAGACTGCATCCCAGGTGCGGGTTTTGGCCTTCAACAGAAAACAGCCTCCAGCTCCAGCCCTTTTAGGTTTCCCTCTCCCGTATGCGGTCACCTACGTGTGCGTGCGCGACGCCTGCTGCTCCTGGCCGCTTTCCGGGAGAGAGTCCTGTGCCGAGCACGGGGCCAGGCCTTCACGGAGGCAAGTTTCACAGTGTGGGAAAAACGGAGGTGGGACGGAGAGGAAAGGAAAAGGGACTCCCCCCACCGGCGGCTGTGACCGTGGAAAGCCCCGGTCTGTGGCTGCCTCTAGGTAGTTTCGCAAGGAGATCCTCCGCACGGGCGGGGCGGTGCGGTGCGCGGTCCGCTCCCGCCGGCGGCCCCGGCCCCCGGGGTGCTGCCCGCCCCCGCTGCCGGCGCCGGGGCTGTGTGTCTGGCAGCGTCTCCGCCGCCGGCGCACGCCAGCCCCGCCGAGGGGAGGAGGGCGCTGGCTGTGCCCGGGGTCGGGGGGGCTTGGGGGCTTTGCCCACTACCGCTGCCCCGGGCACATGCGTGGCGGGGCTTAAGAGAGAGGTGCGCGGTGCCCACGGGCTTGGAGGGCGGGTCACGGCACACCGCGCAGGGGGCTGCCCGGGCTCCCCCTCGCACCTCAGGTCCCCACACTCCCCTCTTTTTCTCTACGTTTCCACCCCCCCGTCCCCAAACGAACGCACAGCAGTCCCGCCTTACAGCCGCGCTCCTCCGCGGCGCGCAGCAGCCGCACTGCTGGGGGGTAGCCCCCCTTCTCCCCGAGCGCCTCCCCGAGCCGGGCGCGGAGCGGCGAGGGCGGGTTTCCCACTGCCCTCCGCGCCAGCGCGCCGGGAGGTCCGCCGGGCGCGGAGCGTCTGCGGGGAGCCGCGCTGGGAAGCGGGGCGCGCAGCCCGCGGGCTGGGGTGGGGGTAACGCGCGCAGCTGTAGCGGCAGCGATTAATGGCTGATTCTCAATGAACAGAGACGGGGAGAAGCGGTGCCAAAAAAGTAAACAATCGCGTATAGTACAAGAAGTGTTTAGCGCGGCCAGGCAGGCTGCGTTTCATGGACTTTTACACTAAAAACATATTAAAATTGGCTTTCCTCAGGTTTCAGTTAAAGAATGAGCCCTAAGTTGAAACAGGCTAGCTACCGCGCGGCTTTAAATCCCTCAAGTGTTGTTTTCATTGTGTTTTTCTAACTGGACGGAGTGGGTGTTTTTTTGGTGGGGTTTTTTTGGTTGTTTTTTTTTCTTTTTTTTTTTTTTTGCGAGGAACTAAGTCTCCTCTTTAGTTAAAAAAGAAAGAAAGAGGGAGAAAAATCTGGCACTTTCTACCGCAGTATCCACCACCCTGTCATTATTTCTGCAAGCCTGGGAATTCAGCTCGGACCTCCCAGTATTTGTTGCAGCTTGAGGCCAAGGTGCCTCTAAAAGGATTTTCTTTTAAGGGCTTTAGAAATCGTTTAATGCTGCTTTACCCCCGTTTCTCTCTGGTTTTTAAAAGGCCAAAATATATTTCTGTATGTCGACCGCGAGAAAGTTCTGCGCGTGTATTTGTCTGCAAGCATCCCGGACGGGGGGAAAGAAAAAAGGGGAAAAAAGAAAAAAAAAAAAAAAAAAAGAAGAAAACTTTCTTGAAAAGAAAATGAAGGAGGGGAGGTGGGGGGGTAGGGGGAAGGCATTCCTTAATGGAAGTATTGCATGCAAAGAAGGCTGGATCTCTTTAAGGCTCCCCCTGAAGCTGGAGATGCACACACAAGGGTTGCCGGCCTGGGTGGTCTCTCTACTTTGGTGAGCTGTTGCTAAGCAGCTAATAATAGTCATGTTTGCTGAGTAATTTCTGCCCTCCCCGAGCCAATCGCCTCGCAGAAACCCAAGCCATCTGACAGCCCCGGAGGCGGGCTTTCAGCTCTTTTTTTTTTTTTTTTTTTTTCCTCCCTCTCCCTCTCTCTCCTCTCATACTCCCCCCCCCCCTCCACCCCTCCTCCTCTTTATCCAAATGGAGAGAGTCCTTTTTTTCTTCTTCATCTCATCTCTTGAGCCGAGGGGCTGCAGCTCGGTGCTGCCGCGCACACGCCGGGGAAGAGCGTCAGGCAGCCGGCCGACCGCCGCCGCGGCGGGGCCGACCGCGGAGCCCCGCCGGCCCCGCGGCCCGCGGGAAGCACCCCGGCGCTGAGGCAGGATGGTGCAGCGCGGTGAGGCAGCGCAGCAGCAGCAGCAGCAAACGCCGCGGCCCGCCGCGCCGCCGCCGCCGCGCCGCCGTCGCTGAGCGCCGCTGCGGACAGCGGCTTCCCGGAGGCAGCGGCGGCCGGAGGAGGCGATTTCAACGGGAGCGGAGGAAAGCGCGGCGGCGGCGCCGGCAGCCGGGGGGGCCCGGCGGTCGCGCCCGCCCGCCCGCCCGCCCTCGCCGGGCGCGGGGAGCGGTCGCCTGCAGCTCGGGGTCCGCGCGCGATGTGGCAATGGGAGGCGCGGGGAGCGACTCGGCCGGAGCGGCCGCGGCGGCAGCCGCCGCCCCGCGCCCCGCGTGAGGCGGCCGCGCCGCAGCAGCCCCAGCAGCAGCAGCAGCGGCGGCCGCGGCAGCCCCCGCAGCAGCAGCAGCCCGCGGCCCGCAGCGCCGCCAGCCCCCCGCGGCCCCGCCGCGCCCCCGGGCCCCCGGGCTCCGCCGCGGCGGCGGCAGCGCCAGCGGCAGCTCCTCCGTCCCGCCGGTGGCGGCGGCGGCAACATGGCCTCAGCCGGTAACGCATCGGAGCCGGAGACCAGCAGCAGTGCGGGCGGCGGCGGCGGCGGCGGCCACCCCGGCCGGGCGGCGAGGAGCGGCGGCGGGAGGCGGCGAAGGACCGGAGGGAATCGGCGCGCCGCGGCGCCCGACCGGGAGTATCTGCAGCGGCCAAGCTACTGCGATGCGGCTTTCGCCCTGGAGCAGATCTCAAAGGTGCATTCAATCTCTCACTCTTTTTTTCCAGAGATACTCGCTAGTGCTAGTGCTGTTTTTCGGCGGGGAAGGAGGGAGGTGGTGTGTTTTCTCGCGGGGGTGGAAGGAGGAGATGGAAATGAAACAGCCACCAATAAAATGCTGGGAAAAAAGAGAGGGACGTCTGTGACTCTTCAGTGCGGGAGAGAGTGCCCTCCTTCCCTCCTTTCTCGCCTGTGCCTGCCCCTGGTCCGTGCTTGCGCTGCGGAGCGCTCCTCTGGTTAAACTTCCCGAGACAGCCTCGGCTCGCTGCCGGCCTCTACCCGGCCAGCCCCCGGCCCGCTCTCCCGCTTCCCCTCTGCTTCCTTTCCGCCTCTCCATCCCCTCGTAGCGCCCCGCGACTTCGCAACACCCCAGTACCCGTCGGGACGGGGGAGAAAGCGGGCAGCTTTCTTGGCAGAAGTTGTGCTTTTGTGAAGTTCTCCGCCGAGCGCCGACACGGCCACTGCCCCCGGTGACGGGGGTGCCCCGGCAAAGGGACCTCGCAGTGGTGTTCTTTCCCCGGCGGTCGGAAAGGGCGAAGCGAGGGCCGTAAACAAATTGCAGCCGTAACTCTGCCGCGCAGGTCGCGCCGATCCCCGCGGAGCGGCAGCGGTATTGTTGGCGGGGAAGGGCTGGAGGTGCCGGGGCGCCCCGCAAACCCGGCCCGGCCCGGCCCGGGCGGGGCGGAGGGACGGCCCCGGCCGCCAATCTCCGCCGGCCAAAAAATGTTCAAAGTAAACAACCTCGAGACGCTGCCTTGCTGCAGGGATGGTTTCACTTCGGGGAGCGGATTTCTAGGCTTTGTAAGAAGGGGGGGGAAAAGGAGGAGGAAAAAAAAATATTAAAAAAAAAAGTCCATGTGGCTGCCCTCTTCCGTTCACAAATATTGTCGTAACTTACAGATGGCTGCTCTACTTCCTAATTCAGATCACACAGCGTCTCCAAACTCTATGGAAATGAATTACTTCTGATCTTACAGCACTGCTCACCACGTGGGTCCTGCCTCAGCACCAAGCCCCTGCGAGCTGGGAATGGGGAAAACAGCAGCAAACTCCTACCGACTAGCTTTCCGTCACCGCCGGTTCCCCTCCCCCCTACGTGTCCCGTCCCCGTCCCCCCCCCCCCGCCGGCCCTTCAGAGGTCTAAGGAGAACAGGAAAAGGATCAGTTTTTCCCCTTTCTTGTGGCTGCTGAGGTGCATCGGCAGTGGTTACTGCCGCCCCGGAGCCGCTGGGCTTTGGCAGCACGAAAGCTTTGCAGACTGAGCTGCTGGCAGCGCCTTAGGCGTGCAAAGAGTGCGGCAGGCGGCGTAGGCGCGGGGCTCTGATGTGGTGGTGTCACCCCAAACCTGTGTGTCGCTCGGGGGTGAGGGTGGCCACCAGAAGGTACATCCTGGTGTGCGTGCGTGCGCGCCCGAGGGCGGCTGCCTGGTGGGGCCCTGCGGGAAGGATGCCTGCCAGGGCTGCCCACAGCGCTCCGTGCCTACTCCCCGGAGGCGCGACCTGTCGTGTTGGTGGGAGGGCTGGGGGGTGCCTCTCCCCGCGTGTCCCTGGGCGAGGGGGTGCGTGTCCGGTGTCCTGCCACGGCCCCTCAACTACCCACCTCTTCTTGCTTTGCAGGGGAAGGCGACGGGACGGAAAGCGCCGCTGTGGCTGCGAGCGAAGTTTCAGAGACTGTTATTTAAACTGGGCTGTTACATTCAGAAAAACTGCGGGAAGTTTTTGGTTGTCGGCCTCCTGATATTTGGGGCTTTCGCAGTAGGATTACGGGCAGCTAATCTCGAGACCAACGTGGAGGAGCTGTGGGTGGAAGGTAAGTCCGGGATCCCCCTCTTTCTGCCGTCCCTCCCCGCCTTGGCCGGCCGGGAAAAGCACTCAGCTCCAGCGCCGGGGGCTGGAGTGCGTGCCTGCGTACGGGGCCGCTCAGCATGCCGAGGTAGGGCCTGCCTCCGGCGGGGAGGCCGGCGCGGCGCGGTTGGGCGGGCGGTTCTCGAGGCGGGCGGCGGGCCCTGGGCCGAGGAGCGCGGCGCCGGGCGGCGCGTACCACTTCCCCGCCCGCGGGGGGCCGCGGCTGCCGGCCGTGAGCTCCGCGGGGGGCGCCGGGCCAGGTCGCCCCCACCCACCCCCGCGCCATCGGCTCCAGCCCGTGCCTCCGAACGGCAAGGTGGCGGGCGACGGGCGTCTACGTCCCCGTCGGCGATGGGAGTTGGCCGCGCCACTGTGATGCGCCCCCTCCGCCATTTTGGAAGTGCGTGCGTCCGCGGCGCGGGGAGGGGGCGGGCGGCGAGGAGCGCGGCGGGGCGGGAGCCTGTGTGTGGTCCTGTTTTTGGACAGCTTTCAAGTGTGGGGGGGAGCGGTTGTCTCAAGGTAAAAAGGGAAAAAAAAAAAAAAGGGGAAAAATAAAAAAGGGAGGAGGGAGAGAAGAAACACCACCATCACCAAACCCCAGTCAAACCAGCTGAGGCGAAGCGGGGCCTGGCCGGCCGGGGCCGCTGGGAGCGGGGTGGCGGCGGGCAGCGCCTGGGGTGGGGGGCACCGTCCTTAAGGCCAGGCGCGAAGGCGCCGGCGTAGCAAGGCAAGCTGGTAAAGGAGAGCAGCGGTACCGGGGCGCCAGGGCTCCCCGAGTTGCCTTTCGGAACAGACACGCAGACAGACACACCCCCCACCAACCCGGACCAAACCACAGGGGAGTGTGGGGTCAGCAGAGCGGTGTCGCCAGGACCCCCCCGTTCCCAGGGCTCCCCTCCCAGAGCCCGTGTGTCCCTCCGGGAGTAGGGCAGCCAGCCCCGGTGGGTTACCCGGCTCTGGAAGGCACGGCTCCAAGATGATGGGTGGGGGGTTTGGGGTGGGTTTTTCGGTATTTTGCTGTGGGTTTTGGGAGGGGTTTTTTCTTCTTTTTTTTTTTTCCCCTTTTCTGGGGGAAAAGACTATTTACTTAGCATTGCATTCCCCTGTTAGCTGGGTTGATGTGAAAACAGAGTTCCTTGACTGCTGGTAGTTGCTCTGGGTTTATGTCAAAGTTGCTTGCAGCAGAATTTGGCTTATAAAAGTTAATATGGAGGGCTGCATAAATAATCGTTGCTAAATAGCTCTCTGTATGTGCATGTGTGGAAAAGCTAGTGCTGAGTGCAGACAAAATAAGGGGCTCTTATGAAGGTGGTCTGCCCTGCCCTGTGGGTGAATTAGAGCGTAGAGGACCAGGTTCCATCCTTGCAGATGACAGCCATCTTGGGGTCAGGGTGAGGTTCACGGGTCATTTAGTCACTATCTGTTTTGGCAAACAGCATGCTGCCGACTGAACTTTTTTTTGGTCCGTGTAGTCCAGGAGCCCAAAATACGACGACATCTGCTGCCAACAACTCAGAAACAGAGCAGGCACTGCAGGATCCCAACCATAGGCAGAGATGTGCATTCAGAGTCTGTACTGGTCACTAGGTCCTGCGTACCTTACATACTAATGTAAATGACTGTGGACACCTCTTTTTTTTTTTTTTCCCCCCTTTATTTTTTCTCCTCCACCCCCTTTTGGTTATTCTTTCTTCTAAGTTCTTTGGAGGTTTCTGTGACAAAGTTTCTTTTGCCAATTTATGCTTGTGTGTGTTTGGTCTCAACTTTTCTGTAAGTGTTTGATAAATAATGCATGACTGCAGTTTCATCCAGCATGCTTCCTTGAGGTTCATTATCCTCCTATTACTGGGGTTCGCTTACTTGGAAGGGTGATCCCATCCCATCAGTGCCATGTGCTCTTTATGTAATGCCAAGAAACTGTTTGCTGACACTGGCTGTATGACTAGCCCAGCAGTAAAAATTAAGTTCCTGAGGAAAAAACATGATTTGCAAAATATCCACTTAGTTCAGTTGGTGCACTGCTTAAGGAGGAGGGGGACAGGGGGAGTTCCTGGTATAAAGTCTTGTTGAAATTGAAGTTTTTATGACCAAGGTAAATTTATCATGCAGCTGGTCATACGGAGTTGACATATGTAATTTCACATCTAACAAGTTTAGTGTTCATGTCAGGATTTAATAACGTAAAAATAGTATTAAAACATTAAAACTCTGCGTTTCTAGATTGAAAAAAAAAAAAAAGGCTAGCTGATTAAGATGAAATAAAATATTCCGGATTTAAATTAACTTTTGGTCTTTGCATTCTAGCACTGCATGACCATCTGCACGAAAAGGCATGCTAAAATGTGCTTTCTTGGTAGATTCTCTGTAAGCATTCTGCTCATGAACCAGGGTCCTACACAAACAAACCCAGCAAATGGCAGTCATGTGCTTCTGTTGATAAACTGTAGGCAGAAGAGCAGAGTGAGAATTTGAGATGAAACAGGTGTAGAAGGAGATAGTATGGAAAACACTGTTCTTCCTGCACAGAAATGGAAAGCAGTGACCAAACTTGGTTTTCTGTGCTTTGTGTGCACCTCATGCTAACATTTAAATAATGCTCTGTGGACTTAGCTGTGCTATGGGACCCTTTAGATCAAGGTTTGTTTTTGCAGAAGCCATGGCTGAATTGCCCTTTTTATTGAAATAGCTGTCTTTTTTTTTTGTCATTTCCTTTTGTTGACCAACAGTTTCATTGAACTGGGAAATGTTGGTCAAATTTGGTATGTTGCTTGAAATGTATTTCAAATAACAGCTTTGACTTGCTGCTGAAACTTTTTATGGTTACCACTGCTGAATAAATTGGCATTATTTACATAAAGAGAGTGGTTTTATATGGTGTATTTCTGAATACCATGGAGCATGGAACATAATACAGCACTGAAGTTTGCTAGAAGTAGGTGGTTGCTTTAAAACCTTAGTGCAGTTAATTAAAAATAGTGAAGTGAAGTTTGCATGAGTTCTAAGACCATGCCCATTCCAAGGTAAATGATTAGTAGTCTGGGCCTGAAGCTATTATGGCTGAAATATTTACATAAGAAGTTCAGAAACCCACCTGGTAGGCAAACTTTCAAGGAGAGAAAAAGAAAAACAGATCTCCAAAACATCATTCTTTCAATTTTCCTGTAGTAGTCTTCCTCCATCAGAATTTGTGCCAGCACTCTTGGCCTCCAGTGAGCCTCCTGATACCAAAGCGGCTTTCCTCTCAGATTGTTTCTTGGCACTAAGTATTGTAGAGTAGCTTTTTTTAAATTTATTTTTTTAAAAACACAATCCTTCTCTGGCTGCTGTTCAGAGCACTTCAGTTATTGCTGTGTGTACCACAGTATCCTCACAGTCTGTGCTCCTGCCTTGTAGTCTGGCTGTCTGGTGTCTTTGACTGGGACACATACCTGTTTCCTCTCAGCCCATCAGCAGGTTTGCTGTCCCTTGCTACCAGAGGATGCTTGTTTTACTTCCTTGGGCAAACCAATCCTGGGCTGGCATTTTAATGGCAGCTCTGTTATCCACAGCCATTCAGCTTTAGTTGAACTGCTATATGTGGGTGTCCATGCATACTGGAGTTGTGGAGACTGTTTAGCATCTTTATACATTGTACGCCCTTGAGAGAACAAAAAGGACTTTGCACTGATTTCCGCTGTGACTGAATTTTGTTGGACACAGATGTGCTTTTAGAAACTTCCATTCATAACTACAGAGTGCTCTAGATGGAAAAGGAATCGTGCCCATAACTGGTTATGTTCACTGCGACCACTCTAATAGGCACTCTAAGACCCTGTGTGTGAACAGCAGTCACACATGTAAATTCACAGCCTCTGCTTCTGAAAGAAGTTTTGTGGCTCCAGAGAAGGTTCTGTTAAACGGAGCTTGAAATTTGGCTACTGCATGCTTTGAATGGCATTAATTGGAGCAGTTCATAAGGGGAGAGATGGTCTAGTCTTGTTCCTTGATACTTCATTTCATGCCACCGTCGTCTGGGGATTTTTTCGCCCTCACTTTCTTAATTAGTTTTTCTTCTTTTAGAGGTTGAAGATGATGGTGTTCTTTCCTTCCTTGCTTGCTTTCTGCACTCCTTGCACTAGCTGTATCTCGGTTGGACCTTTCACTCTTTAAGTAGCCTTCTTCACAGAGCTAACCAAGCTCCTAACACACAGAGCCCCTTCTGTAAGCCAATTTGAAGGAAGAGGGTGGGTGGTACATGTAGGGATAGGACAACCTGCAGGGAAAACAAAATGCCTCAGCAGCCGCTAGATCAGCTTTAGTACTTGGAACAAAGTGTGTTCTAATTTTAAGTGAATTAGAACTTGGTGTGCATGGTAGAAACCGTAGGTGAAGATTTGAGTTATGTGTCATGTCGTTTGGTTTCACTCTGAAGGGGCAAGAACCAAGCTGCTGTAATATTTAAGGCTGACCCATCTTAAAATACATTCAAATACCCATGCAGCATACAAATTAGGTGAAAATGAGGAAAGCGTGAGAGTGATGTGGGAACAAGTACTATTTCCATAGATCCTCAGTTTGCTTAACCCAGCAAGATCAAGTGCAGGTGGAGAGGAGAGTTATTCTTACGTTACGCCTAAGGCATCAGTTAACTTTACACTAGTATTCTTTGGAGAAACAAAAAAGAATAGTATAGGAACAGATCTTTGTGAATTTGTTGTTTCAGGGAGACAAATTTATGTGTGTGGGCTGGAGTAACATGTTTGGTTTGAATACAGTCAGCAGGAATTGGCCCAGTCAGGTGTAATTTGTCTCCCCCACAAACACGGATTTGTGCACGGCTGCATAAGTAGTGTTGTTCTAGATGTTCTGGCACCTGCCTCACCACACTGACGCAGAGTAGGTGGCAGAAGAGCAGAAACTACTCCGCTGGTGATTCTAAGGTGGGGTGTTGGTCAGCTGTGTGACAGTCTTGGGGGGTTGTCCCTGATGACATCACCAAGTCCATCAGGTTCCTATGGATCAGGTTATGTAGGAGCTTACTTATCTCTGAATACTGTCCTATGCTGTGTTGTGTCACTCAGTGCATGGTAGAAGTTCACTGAAAGGTGTTTATCTGGAAAATTTTCAACTTCATTGCTTTGTTTGGAATCAAGTACAATTATGATGTGGTTTCCCAAGTGGGGAAGTAGCAGTGGTGTTTCCTCATGATGGCTGAAGGATGGCCATCTGGACAACATGCTCTTTCTGACGTTTACTGATTAAAATGGAAGAGTATTTCAGCCCATGCTGCTGTTTTGAAAACATTTGTATATAAATTGTAATATTTAAGCTTTATATGATGATTGTGGATAAAATCAGGGCAGTGGATGTTTTATTCCTGTGAAGTTGAGCTCCCTATACTTCTGTACATTGAAAGTTGTTTAAAGGTTTTTAGTTACATGGATTTTTGGTTGTCACCTTGCAAGGGCCCACTGTTAAGTTCAGAATGACTGGGGGGTCTCTCCTGAGTTCCATTTTGTAGAGTGTCTGCATCACTGCTCAGACTTGGTGTTCATTGCTGAAAAGCTTGTACATGGCGGGGAAAAGAAAAGCTTTGGTGTTTAACATTCCTCTTTCATCTGTAAGAGTTTTAATGAAGGTGGTGTGTGTGACTATTCTTTGGTCATTGAGAAGGTAAAGCAGGAAGTCCTCAACTTACTGAATCCAGTGGTTGGACTCAGAATGACTTTAGTGTAGCCAGGCCTCTACCCACGTGCAAAGCCACTGCAGACCAACTGTGCCCCCAATCTGCCTCTTCTGGGAAGCGCAAGAGGACGATCTCTTCCTGTGGAACCGGCTCTCCTCTAAGCTGCATGGTTGCACAGTACCTTCTGCCTTTCAGACTCTAAAGGCATTTAATTTACTCAAGGCTGCAGAAAATGAATCTACATTATTATTTCCACACTGTCACCAGTGTGTGTGCGCCAGAATGTGCCCTACAGATCCTTGTTTGGAAGGATCTGTTTCATTCTCTGTTGAAACATGTATTTAAACAGGGCAGTGCCTTGGGTGCACCATCCCCCTCTTCATCTCCTCTCAGCTTTGAGTGTCATCTTGCACTCTGGTGATTTTGCTGCTTATGATCAGTGTGTGAAGGCATTCCTGTAGTTCTGGAGAGCTTGGAGATTTCCATACAGAAATCCTGGAGTCAGATGGAACAGTTGAAAGCAACGTTTTATTGTTGGTCCCCATGTCCTGCTGCTGAGCAGGAGCAGGAGGAATAATGTAGGTAAGCAGAAGAGCAAGCTCTTTAGGGCTGGCTGATGCTGAAGTTGTGGTGCCATGAGAAGATGATGGTAGATGCTTTGAGGTCTGCTACCAGGTCCTGTTACCTAGTGAGTGGACTGGGATGGGGGTGTTTTTTGGGGTTTTTGTTTGGTTGGGTTTTTTTCTACCAGGGAATAGGCCTTCCTTTCTCATTATTCCTCAGCAGACACCTGGTTCAGACAAGAGTGAACTCTGAAAGCCATGGGTACTCAAACTTGCTTTCAACAGAGAATACATTAAGGAAAACTTTAGCTCCTCACCCTGACTCCATCCATTTTCATGATTTATTTTTTCTGTGGGAGGAGATGGTCCAAGCCCTGTTATTAAGTAGTGTTTGTGGTGGTTCCCCAGGAAGTAGTAATGCTGCATAGCCTATGCATGTAACCGTTCTTGACCGCTCAACAAATTTAAAGGCTGTTACATGCAAGTGGATGTTTCAGTTACACATAACTGTTAGGAGGCTCCAAAATATGACAGCTTCCAGATGTATGAACCGACTGATCCATTTGTTTAGATTATGCACCACAGCTGATGCCTAGATTAGTGCTGGCTGGACAATGCTATGGGAGATTTGTCTGGTTTCCACAATGCCATGTTTATATTTCATTTGGATTTCTTCTTCAAAGCTGACCTCCCTATGACCTGTTGGAGCTGTGTCCACTAGGATGCTAGTTTTAATGTGCTTGCAACTGCTTTCCTTTTGGTGTCTAATGAAACATGTTCTCATTTTGACACTCATGGACTTTTATGCACAGTCCTTTTAACAGTGAATTACATGCTTCAACCTATGAGCACTCAGGTAAAACCATGCTTGTAAAGTTTTCTGCCCCACAGCTAGCTTTTTAAGAATATTCTGATTGGTTAAAACAGCTTTTTGGTTATAGACCTTCTGGGGCTGTTCCTTGTCAGGCATTTTTCTCCGGCATGTAAAGTTCACTCTTCCAGGCGTCGCACAGTGCTTTTTCTTTCTACAGATGATGATGTGGATATAACTGGTTCTAGCTGCTGTTTTTGGAGTTCAGCAGGAGACGAAGTGCAGAATTTTACCAAGTCTACCATGCAGTTATATGTGTTTTATCAGTCAACCTTATTTATCTTCACTATGCCTTTGGTTCTCTTAGTTTCTCTAATCTCTCCTGCCTTGTGTTATGCAGGAGGTCTTTCCCTATTTTTGTTTGTCCCCTGCTTTACCTGGGAAATCCTGAAGAAATCGGTAGAACTCCTTGAGGGCTAAGTGACACTTCTACAAAAAGAAGGGTAGTCCCCTGTCATAGTTCAGAAAAATAACAGAGAAACAAACTTTAATTATTACTTATAGAAACCATGTGGTTTTCTATTATTGATGCTTTACTGGAGCAACATAATCTCCAGATGATGCCTTATGACAGAAAGTTCAGCACTTTGAAGTATTATTTCTGCACTGAAAATGCATGCTCTTTTGTAATGGCCATTTTATTTCCATGTCCGTAAACTGAGGAGAGCAGGAAAATGTTTTGCTCCCATTTTCATGATCTGTGCCATTCTATTATCCGCTTACCGTGTGCCAAATACAACCAGTGAATACTGAACACAGTAAGCTGTGCTCATCCTTGCAGTTAATTGAGTGACTTTGACTTGGGATAGTTTTTCATTGTCTGTTGCTCTAGAAACAGATGAAGGGAAGTTGCAAGAACTTAACATTCAGAATTTAAAAATAAAATCTATTTTTCTTCATTCATTTTTTTCCTGTGTAAACTTAATATCTGTAAATACAGTTTACTCGCTATTATTTTTCTTCTCTGTTATTTTCATTCAGTATCACCTCAGTTGCCGTAAACATCCTGAATTTGGCAGAAGTGGTAATTTTGTGAGGTAAAAAGCCCTTTATGGAAACTGCTGACTCTACAGACATTTTGATGTATGGAGAATTTTAATTTTGGTTTTTAGAATGAATGTCTTGGCTTTAATTTCTGCTTGGTTTTGGAAAACTTAGTTATTTCAGTCCCTAAGCAAAATATCTTAAGAGGTAAGGGAATGAGCAGC